>JAWZYU010000019.1:16775800-18025800 GCA_038380435.1 Ryuthela nishihirai
GAGCATGTCTATGGTTAAATAGATTGGATTATCTGCAGTCATGCAGTTTTTGCTCATTTGAATGCTGAAAATTTCAAGTTCGGCTTATTTGTATGGTAGGGAAATAAAAGGTTTAAAAACTTTTCTCTCGTTGTAGTTGAAGACCTTGGATGACTGATCCTACCTCTCGATCTAATTTCTACTTCATAGAGAGTCGTCGAAACTTATTTTGTAAGGGGTGGGGATATTTAGAAAAATAGACTAGCCGGTCGTTTCTATCACATCTAGAAAAAAAGGCATATACCAACACAGTAGGAAGGGGCAAAAACTTTTTCCTGTTTTCATATGCATTAAAACAGAATTTAACGATGCTGCATTCAAAAGTGAAAGAAAGTTGTTCTTTCTCTGGAAATATTTTACAGCGTTAATTTTTCCTAGTTTTGAAACACACCGCGCAAGAAAATTAATTCGCCTTTGACGAATGGACGAATGGATTCCTACAGCCTTTGCTACCAAAAAGATTCTCAATTTTCTCTTGCAATTAATGACAGCATTTTAAAATTATATTAGTCAGTAAAGGTTGCTTTATGATAAGAATATTTTTATCTTAGGCGGGATAATTTCTAGTTCCGACACTGCTGCACCTATCTCTTACTGTTTGGGAAAAGCGCTTCGATCCTTTTTTGGTGCGGAAGGAGGCAAAAAATGAATGTTAGGGGGCAAAACCATTTCGTTGCTTTCAGTTATGATTGTAGAAGCTCTGTATCACATTTAATAGTTTTAGCTCATATCATTTAAGATATGTTAATTGAGGTAGAAATATTAGTTGAGGTGGAAATGCTGGTAGTTGCCATATATCATAAATATCATATAACCATCAGGTTGCTTTATGATAAGATGAAGCTGTATGCCAAGATTCGATATTTTAGAGGTGGGGATTGGAAATCCACATTTGCTTCAAATCATCATCAAAGAGAGCTATTGTATTTCGTCGTCTTAACCAGAACCTTTAAGAGGAGTTCTTGATCAAATAAACGAGATAAACGAATAAACCCTTTAATATATGTATATATATATAGTAGATAATACAGAGCTCTGAGCGTGGTCATATTTATTATCTACGATATAGGTATTGAGTTTCATACAGATGGAAACTTTAAAATTTCGCAATAATTTGAACTATTTATATATCCGTATATTTATATATCTGTTCATGAGAATAGTAATAGAATAGGTTTGGTGATAAACAGAGAAAAAACTAAAGTGATGAAAATTGGTCAGGCAGTCAGTGCTTCAGTTGCTTTGAATGGCTGCACTCTTGAAAAGTGTCTCAGTTTAATTATCTTGGGAGCTATGTAACAGATATTGGTGATATGCGGCATGAGATAAATAGAAGAATAAAGATTGCCGCTGAAACATTTAAGAATCAATGGAGAGTATGGAAAAATAGGCGTATACACCTAAAGACTAAAATTAGGCTGTGTAATAGTTTGGTTCTTTCTAAGATTAGTTATGATAGCGAAACATGAACCCTTTGCAAGCAGGATAACAAGAAACTTGATGCCTTTGATTCTAGATGCTTACGCAGTATCTTGGGCATTAGGTGGTTTGACTTTGTAAGTAATGACGAGGTTAGAAGGAGTCATCAACCTCCTTTGAGCAGCATATTGTGCAGAGAGAGACTGCATTGGTTTGGCCATGTTGCCCGTATACATAGCTGCAGATTAGCAAACAGGATTATGAACAGTGTTCCTAAGGGTTTCAGAAAAAAAGGGGAGACCTAAGAAGCGATGGGCAGACAATGTCAAATAGGACGTTGCTAGAATTGGTCTAGAGTGGCCAAATGCAGCAGTTGTAGCTCAAAAGAGACACGTCTGCAGAGGAAAATTACGCAGTCTGATTGGACCTCCGTAGTCCATGGCTGCATGAGGATTTTGTATGTATGTATGTATAGAAATTACTAATAAACAGAGATAATATGTGTTTCAAGAGAAATATTATTGTGTTTGGTAACGTATTGAAAAAAAAACTATAATTTTGCTGAAATGCATACAATTGGTCACAAATGTGATTTTTACGAATAATTACTTACTGCGAAATGATTCTATGCAGTGGCGGAACTTGGGAGGGCCACAGGACCCGAAACCCATTTGAAACCGATCCCCGGTGAAAGGAGCCTGATTGATTTCGAGAAACATTTTTCTTCACCCACACATAAAATGAAAAATAATTCGGAATAATCCAGAATTTTCTGCTCTATATGGGATATACTGATGGAAACAGTTAAACAGTGAATATAAATTAGGTAACTTTGAAGTAAAATTATGTTCCTCGAGAAAAAAAACAATGTTGCAAATAATGATCTTTTATTTGATAACATTTTTGAGGAAATTTATGCTTCTGATCTGAAGCAGGTAGATAACAAACATTATAAGTGTCTTTACGAATCGATCGTTCTCAAAGAGCAGGTTTATCGGTTATCTTATCATCCATTCAAGGAGAGTCAATACCAACAGATAAGGAGAGAATGAACTAAGTGCTTCTTTGCTTTCCTTAACATTATCTTATCTCGAATTTGAAAACGGACAAACCTTTGTTTTGGGTCATAGATTATAATGCCTTGTCAACTCTGATGTTTGTTGCAGGTATAAAGAGAGTTTCTTCTATGAAAGTGAGTAAATTGCATCTACCAGCTTGTTTGGTGCACATGAAGTTGACAAATTTCAACGCTTCATTTTAATGGCTGTAAAAAAATCAAACTGATTGCCAACTGAGTTGTAAACAAGAGAGTTGACTAAGATGAGCAGACATCATATATTTCAGTAGTTTTCTTTATCGTCTCAAAACCCCTTTGGTGACGCCATTTGTCTATTCATTTTCTACGGTGATCTCAGTGAAAGAGACATTATTTTTGTTCTCAATCTAATAAATCAATCCCTAACTGTTATGTATTGCAAATAGAATTTTAAATTTAGAAATAGTTTAAAGGAAAAAAACAGAAGAATAAGAATTAACATATACTGAAACTTGGGTAGAAAAATTAGCGACGTAATTGTTTTTGCATTTAACTATTTTACGTATTACTTTACTACAGGGTATTTTGATTTTAGTCGTGACTTAAATCATTAGTTGATTGCAAAAGTGATTTTAATCGAAATTTTAAATTTTTTCGTTTTTAAAAATAGAAATTTAAATACAGAACCATCACTTTCAGTCAATTTTAGACTTCATCCTATGGCCTAAATCTTATTCCTTTCACCGAAACTTAAAAATAAAGCAATTATTATATAGTTAAATCACCTAAATTGTCAAACCATCTAACACTAAATATGCTATTGCAAACATAAAGCTTCCAGTTGTTTTGCCTATAGAAGTCCATATTTCAATTCCTTGACAAACTTTAAAGACAGTAACAACCTCCTTTTAACCTTAGGTATACCTAAAAAAAATTCACACTCTTCACAAAACTATAAAACTTTTAGTAGCAATATATATTCTCCATTTTAATATCATCCCACGTTGCTAGTATCTGTCTCGCAAGTCCCAAAATAATGAAACTGAGAGACTTGCTAAGGGAGCAACCATTCGAAAGAATGAACCTCTCTTCCCCCAACATCGCCTGACCAATTTTTATCACTTTATTTTTCTGTATTCTTTATTTTCTTTCGCATCTCAGTGCTGAGTGGTTAGCGCACTTTGCTACTTATCAAAGTGGCCTGGTTTGCAGTCCCAGATAAGACCTGGATGTTTCCTTTCTTGTGTTGTCTTGCCTTCCTCAGAGAACTCTATGTCTAGAAGCCGTATGATAGTTTATTTCTCTGTGTCTGTCTTTAAGCCTATGCAATTCCTATAATATAAGTAGTTTAATCCTTAGGAACAACACTTTTATCTTAGGAACTATTCAACACTTAGTCATCTATATGACAATAGGGTAATTTCCATCTCTTAGCATTTTAACGGTCTTTACCTCTGGTGACTTTTGTAGCTTTAACTGGGAGACTGCTAAAGATCATGATGTAGGGAAAAACTAAAGCCAGTAATACATTCATAAGATTGCAAACAATAGAAACACGACTGGTCACATTATTCAGGACTTCGTTAAAATGCTCAAACTCACCTTGCAATGACAGAATTCTTTTCTTCGATAACTTTGTCATCTTTATCCGTCAATCGATTTACACCATTTTGTTTTTTTCCAACGCAGTCTACTCCCAACCTGGTAGAACTCTCTGTTCTCTGTTCTTGGAGCTTTCCCAGCTGCTCTTTCTGTTTTATCAGCCATTAATTCCTACGAGTTTTCAATCGATTCATTAAACATCTGTTAAGCTTGCTGTGATGTTGTCAGATAAAGCTAATGGAATATTGAGCCACTTTGTCTCTTTATTCCTTTCTTTCGGAAATAGGCTCCATTGCCTTCTCATTGAAACGACTGTCTCCATTGTTTCTTTTCACTTAGAAGAGTGTTGTTGATTTTTAAAACCATCATTGTCCTAATGACTAAGTAACTCATCATGATAAGCTTTGTCCATTTCTGAGTATTTCAGAGACAATGTTAAAAGTAATTATTTAATCTTTAGCACAATATTCATTAAACTTCAATTTTAAGACTCATAGTCAGGAGGATATCAGAACCAATCTAAATTGCCTAACCTGATATTCCTAACAAAACCTGCTCATTTAATGTTAATCAATATATATATATTTCTTGTAACACTATGGAAAACTCATAAGTTTCCTCAGTTTTCCTCAAAAATTCTCGAAAATTCTATTGGCGCTGCCGCTACCCAAAAATGTCACTGCGCAGCGCTGCTGGGCAGATGGACTCGACCCGCCTCGAAGGTTCTAGAACCTAGACAAAAGGCCGCGGTATAAATACTGGCGAAGCGAACAGTGTGTCTCAGCGTCTCAGAATAAAGACAGGACTAAGTTGCGTTCGGTAGTGGTTCTTTACTTAACTGTGAATTTATTTTAAAATTCCATTTGTGAACCAGAATATTGTACTGCGTTTAAAATTATCTGTGCTACGTTATCGAGGTTTATTCTGTACTTACACATTGTACCTTATAATTTTTAATAAGTTTATTCTTTTAATAAAAAAACAAACAAACTGGAATCATGTCTGGTCGTAAGAGCAACTGCCGATGAAAAGTTTGCTAAAAGGCCACAGAAATGTATAAAGTTATTAGCAGAATGGAAAGTGGGGAAACACGTTCTACTGTTTGTAGGGATATTGATAAGCCTTTAACTGATCCAAAGACGGCAGAAGATGACCCAGTCGACCTTGGCGATCCAAACCAGAACCTTCCTCTCGTCACCTATATATATATCCTATATATATTAAGTTATTCTTCTTACACCTGGAACTCTCTCACTGAAATACATTACATTTCGGGTTTCATTTACGGCAATTCGATATACACCAGTATCTTCCGAAACCTAACACCAAGACCATTACTGTAAGAATAATATATTTAATATTATATTCATTTGTTAGGGGTATATCTTGAAATTACCTTGAATGATATGTTTTAGAAAAGTTTATAAAAAGACCTCACTCCATTTATGACGTCCTCGAAATCGCTGTCACGGCCTCTGGGAAGCAAGACCTCCAGAAAGCCCTCCCCCCCCCCCCCCCCCTCCTCCCTAGATTTGGTTCTGCTTCCAGCTCCGATCAACCTCCTCGGTAGAAGACAAAATAACAAAAGAAACATTCCAAACTCTCAAGGTGGGTTGAGCATTTTAACAATGTCCTAAATAATGCATTCAGTCGTGTTTCTATAGTGTGCAATCTCATGGATGTATTACTGGCTTTAGTTTTTCCCTATATCATGATCTTCAGTAGTCTCCCAGTTAAAACTACAAATGTCGCCAGAACATTCATTGAAATGCTAAGAGATGGGAATGATTATATAGTCACATAGATGATTAAGTGTTGAATATTTTCTAAGACAAAAAATATGTTCCTGAGGATTAAACACTTATAATAGAGGAATTACGTAGGCCTGTTAAATCAATGACAATGTTGGAACTGACTGTGACTTTTGTATCTGAAGTGATAGACACTTTTGGCATTGCTAGTTTGGATAGTAACGTGGAGAATCTCTTACAGGAACGTAGACTAGAATAAAGAGCATTTACTACGTACATAAGGGTGTTAATAAATATACGGTAGGTCCTTGATTTACCCCGGGTTTAGGTATCTGGAGATGCCGACGTATATCGAATTGGCATAAATGAAATCCGAACTCCAGTTTAAAATTTAGTTGTAGAAACCTTTCGTTGATGAAATCAGAAGAGCATCACTTAAACTCTAGATTAGCATCAATCTTACAACTTGCCCATTGACATCATCAAGACTCAAAAAGATTAATTTAATTTGCTTTCTACAGTCAGGTCTTATTGTTTACCTGTGGTGTTGCAATTCCGAATGTTTTGGTTAACTGCTGGAATTATTAGTGATGACATCTAGAAAGTGATATGTCGTTAGAATCTTTATATTCCACATAGATAGGTAAAGAAAATGACTGAAAAAAGGTTTGCTGATGTAATCGTTGTGTGTGTTAGGGCCAACTGTTTTAATCAGCCCCATAATTTCAGGTGTGGGTGTAAAGGCCCTTCGCCATCCGTTAACCTATTACGCTTATAAAAATTTCAGGCAACCATCAGAACCAAAGAGGACACTTTCGATAACCAAGAATGTAGTATGAGACATATTCCAATTTATGGTCGACGATGCTCCTAGAAATAAGGGCTTAGGCAACTGCAATGGTCTCTGACCAGAATCAGCTCCCAGCTTTTATGTGAAATCTGTGCATCACTGTCTCTGAGCATGGCACAAATATATAGAAAAGGTAGAAGTAATTTCTACCTCAACAGAGGCTTACCAGTGCAACGTGAATGGGATCCGAAGTCTTCATCAAAGCCATAACACAGTTCAAGTAGTTTAAATAGATGCTCTTTGAAGTTAACTATTTATCAGCATAATGAGAAAAAAAATCGATATAGACATAGAAGTCGAAACAATGAGCCGAACTGAGCTGGCAATACTCGCGCTCCTTTTTCCTTTAGAGGGGATATATCTTTTGCGAAATGTATTTTCTGCACATCCAATGGTCTACCCAGAAACTTCCGTGGGGGCAAGGGGATGACATGTTTGAGTCTCCGATTTTGTGTCTTCTTTAAAAAATATACGTTAATAAAGCGTCAGGGGTGGAAGATTATCCCCTCAAAACCCCTTGGGTAGCCACTGCTTGCACCACGAGTAGGCATGGTCCGACGTTGGATGCTACTAGACCTGGACATTCCTGTGCACCATCAAAAGTCAATAACAGCACTGCTTCCCTTCCACTGCTTCTCTAGTTAACATTTACAAAATTTATATTAAAATTTAGGCCATGGAAGGGAGAGGTGGGGGAGGTTGGATCAGTCAGTAGCACACCAAGCTCATAATCTGCAGTTCCTAGGTTCGAGTTCCAACTGTGCTAGATCCCACTCTGTGTTCCGTAAGAAAGGGAACACCGATAGGTTAGGAATGTCTCCCATTCATCGGTTGGATTCAGAAGAGCCATAGTGCACGTTAAGGAACAGTCTGGGTGGCCTTCTCGAGAGGCAACCATCTGTCTCCTAAGAGCTGTTCAGTGGATCCCTTTTCCAACTTTCGCTGAGCCCTTGGAGACTTTTGTGACTTCAACATGTAGTCTATTGTGAGTAAAAGAATGCATCTCATAGGTAAAACAGACCAAAAATGTAGGTTAGGTGTGAGCAAATGAAATCAATCTATTGAAAGAAATAAAGTTCTAAACGATTTGTGGGCCAATGAACACTGCTGTTCACGAAAATCAGAACACCGAGAAGGAACAGAGTAAGGTCCTTGACTTGTATGGGACATTTTAATCTGCTGCTACTGAAGAAGTGATTAGAGTTTCAAGGTCATCGGTGCAGTCATGTTCACTACAGATTAATGATAACATTCTGGAAAAGGTGTGACTGGACCCTTCCCGCAGTCATTTAAAGGGGCGGTAGCGGTGTTCAGTTCATCAGGTCTCATGCAGGTGTTGTTTAAATATGCCATGAAGACCAGTGTGATCTCCTTATTTCAAGGTGAGCGAGTTCGACAGAGGGCTTATTCTAGGCATTAGATAGGACAGTCTTTCGTATACATAAGTTGTTCTTCGCGTGGGACGTAGTGTATCTGTTGTGCATTGAATATGCAGACAACTGTTCGAAGACGGACAACGAACATATCGGGAATGTTCAGGACCTCGTCCAAAGACAACTCCATGAGGAGATCGCCAACTTCTGAGGCTGGCTATAACCGATCGCTCTGTCCCGTCTATGGTCTTGGCCTAACAGTGGAGGTCAATAGCACATCAATGTTGGCGGTAACAGTTCAACGCCGTTTACTGCAATTCGGACTGCAAGCAGCCAGCCATTGCTAAGACTGCCTCTGACATCCCAACACAAAGTTGCCAGAATAAAGTGGTGCATCGAGCGACGTCGGTGATGTGACATCGACTTTTCTGATAAATTCCGCTTCCAATTCTTATGGCAGAATCCTCGTCCACCGATGTGCTGATGAGAGGCACCGAGAGGAGTGTATTCAGAATAAGGTTTACATCGGCAACATGTGGGATTAGGGCATGGGGTGCGATCAGTCATGAAAGAGCTCCGAATCCACACCACTATTGCCAGTGCTCGTTACATCGAGGACATTTTACAGTCAATTGCTCTTTTGGCTTTTACAGGCTGTCCCACATGTCACAGTTCAGTAGGACAATAAAAGACTCTATGCAGCAGTTGCTGTTGAATACCTAAGGCAAAACAGTGTGCATATCCTTCAGTGGCCCGCTATATCCCCTGATTTTTCACCCATCGGAAATCTATGGGATATGATCAAATGGAAGTTGCGGCAATACCAGCACATCCCCGGAAAATGTAGACGAATTTTGGGCACGAGTGCATAGTGCTTGGACGGCTATTCCACAATCCAGCATCAAACATTATTTGTCTCCATGCCCCGCCGTGTACAACAGATCATGCAAAGCAAAGGGTGGCCACAGTCATTATTAAACAACTCGGTGTGTAACTCTCTAATTGCCTCCATATTGGAATCATTTATTACTACAATAAAGCTACACCGAACCCCCAAATATGAGCGTGTTTTGATTAGCCCATCTTCGTGTTCTGGCTTTCGTGCACATCAGTTTGTTTGCTTTTACATTTCTAAAACTGTTTTCCGGGCCCTGAACTTGTGAAGCAGAGGGTAAAGGAACATGCTTCCTTTCTGAAATCCCTATTGAGGAAATAAGAAAATATGCAAAATGTAATCTTTGGAGGTTTATCTTTCCAAAAAATTATCGCTGTTTGCTAAAAGTGTCGGTGATGCAGCATCATTTTTCCTTATTTTTAAGAATAATTCTTTACAGAAATTGCCCGTCCTCACCCCACTGATTTCAGTATTTAAAAATTCTATAAATATCGATATATTGAAGCAATAGTATGTCTTGAGATTTATCGCACGATATGCCATTTGAGACAAGTTTTGCTGTTCACTTTCAAATTTTATATAATTTTGTTCATTATAAAATTTTGATTAATTAAATAGTTTAACGTCAATATCAATTTAAGAGGGAGAATTGCCTTAAGCAAGGTTTATCAGAAAGTCGTATTAACCCACGACCTCCTGTGAAATTGTGTTATATTTTATTTTAGAAGGAATATATTATCAGGAGATCGTGGGTTTGTATTCCACTCCGTTCAAGAAAATTTTTCTCTCTAAAATTTATCGACGTTAAACTGAGAATCCTTCCTTGACAGTTGGACAGAAACGACGAGAAATTTCTTCAGATTACTTTAATACTTTAATTGTCGCTAAGGACTTTAGGTTTCAGCCACCTGAAGGCAATGTTTCTGAAGCTGTGTTCCGAGCAACACTTATGTTCCAAGAGATGCTAAAGATGTTGAGCGAAAAAAGTTAATTCACAAGAGAGTAAAAAAAAAGAGAAATGAAGATTTGATAATTTTATGCGGTAATTTGACAGTATAAAATCGTTTTTTAGTAATCCGTGTTCCGTCAGTGTACTCCAAGTAAAAAAGTATTCCATGGCTAAATTCGAATACTTTTTTCTTGGAATCCCCTGCTTTAAGTCATCCGTATTTGATGACTAGTGCAAACAATGTTGTGCATTGTTTTGTGGATCTTACTCTTAATATTCATGATGTCAGTATGTTGATGGGATTTGTTTTTCTTACAATTTCATGCAGTTATCTGAGTTTTCTTATTTAGCGTTGTTGAGTTTTTTTTTCCGTTTCTTTTCCCTTGAGAAATGTTTATTTAAAAAAGTTTTTTGTTACGGCAAATTCACTGCCCTTGTGTTCAGAGTTACGATCAATAAAGAAATGAAACAAATTGCAAGGCAAATAATTTGAATACATTAAAGCAAAAAGCATTATTTGAAAATAACAAAATATTATATTCAAAATGTCGTTTTGTTATATTCAAATAATGCAAAAAGCATTATTTGGAAATAACTTAATATTATATTCAAAATATTGTTATGTTATATTCAAAATGTCATTATGTTACATTAAATAATGCAAAAAGCATTATTTGAAAATAACATAACATTATATTCAAAATGTCGTTATGTTATATTCAAAATGTCATTATGTTACATACAAATAATGCAAAAAGCATTATTTGAAAATAACATAATATTATATTCAAAATGTCGTTATGTTATATTCAAAACGTCATTATGTTACATAAAAATAATGCAAAAAGCATTATTTGAAAATAACATAATATTATATTCAAAATGTGATTATGTTATATTTAAATAATGCAAAAAGCATTATTTGAAAATAACATAATATTATATTCAAAATATTATTATGTTATATTCAAAATGTCATTATATTATATTCAAAATGTCATTATGTTACATACAAATAATGCAAAAAGCATTATTTGAAAATAACATAACATTATATTCAAAATGTCGTATGTCATATTCAAAATGTCATTATGTTATATTCAAAATGTCATTATGTTACATACAAATAATGCAAAAAGTATTATTTGAAAATAACATAATATTATATTCAAAATGTCATTATGTTATATTTAAATAATGCAAAAAGCATTATTTGAATATAACATAATGACTGAAATAGTTCTAATGAGAATTCTTTTGCAACGTAGTAGCCAATAATGAAATTTAGAATAGTTTTCTGCGATAGATTAAAGCAGTGTTTCCCAAAAAATATTTCGTTCGCTCGCCCCCCCCCCCCCCCATAAGGGAATCTTCAAGATCCATTATTTTTAGTATTTTTCGTTACAAATAACATTAACCATTTAATTTTGTCATGAAATATTTAAAATTATTTTAAAGTTTCTAATGACCTATAATAGCAAGAATTAAAATGGTTCAGGGTAATGCATTTCGTATACGATGTGTCAGAGAAATTTTTTCCCTTAACGAGCTCGTACTCAGTAATTATCGGACTGACTCTATTCCTGGCTCGAAAACATGAGCCCGAACTCATGTGTAAGATACAAAAAACTGCGGTACGATATGATTTTTATACTTGCTTTTTATATTTTAGTTGTACACGGCCATGTAAACATCTGATGTGCACAGGGACAGATATCCCATAAGACACATTATACACTGGCCTTGGTACGTCAACGTAATAGGGACGCCAGCACACACATTATACACTGGCCTTGGTACGTCAACGTAATAGGGACGCCAGCATTTCAGTTTTTTATAAATTTTACTTCATTGAACAATTTAGGGGTGAATTTCCTTTGGACAAAGCCGCAGGATATTTGAAATTCAGTAGAACAGTAGTTAACAGCAAAGCCCCTTAACTCTGTTTCAAGATTGATGGAAACTAAAAGCCCATTGCATAATCTTCTAATACTGTATTTTTAAACAACTTGTTATAACGTTTAAGGTAAATTCTTACGTCTAACAATTCTAACAATAAAGATGTTAAATGTTTCAGATTCCAGAACTCTTTAAATAGTAAAAAAATATGGCTCAAAATCGAGATCTGGATAAATTTCTTTTTTTTTAATTTACTTCCTTTGGCATTTTAATACAAAACCCTTATTTCATAGTTAGGAGGCTTTGAACGTAGATTTAAATTCGTAGAGCATGAAAGTGTCCAAATGCTTTTAATAATGTAGCATAAATTTTGCATTTTTGCAGAATGAAGAAAAGCGACAAGAAAAAAGATTTTTAAATTTCAAAATGAATAATTTCATTTTTGTGTCTTGTGCATAATATGTGTATTACCACAGGCGAGTTTTAACTCTTGTGGGTAACTCATTTCCAACTATGAAATGTAAAAGTAAAAGTGTTTCTTGACACTATTTTATCTGAAACAAATTGATTGATTGATAGTGTTTATTTTAGGTTATGTATGATATTTGTTTTACGTTCATCTTTACAATATTTGCTAAAACACTCTGGTACTTATTAGAATTCCTACATCCATTTCGATTACCTCAATTTCCTGGATAAATGTTTGTTTCCATGTTTGTGAAAATAAAAAAATTACAAGAAAACGCACACAATGTGCGCACTACCGCTTCTTTTGCCTAAGGTCGCGTGAGGTGTAAATGCAGATCTGCATATAAGAGAATGTGGAACTTTAATTCCATTAATGGCCTGAGTCTACGTTTCTGTTGTTCACCTTTGATTTAGTAGAATTTCGCTTGATGCATATATTATGATTGGATTGCTATGTTTATTGTTCGCATTATCTGTGTGTAGGCTGAGATTATTTCAGTTCTTTTTTCCCACTCCATTTCTTCATCTGTCCAAAAAAATTGCTATGTTAATTCTTTCTTTGGCTTGTTTTGTAATCGAAGTTAGCGTATTATTCTTATAGTTATCTTATATTCTATAGTAATACGAAGTTAACGTATTACACTAGAATATAAGAAATAAGGAAAATTCAATGCAAGACAGGATGTTTTTAAAACGAGCGTCGGGATACATTATTTCAGTTTATTTCCCATAACGTAAGAGAGAGAATGAGGAAATAAAAATCTCTTTCTGGCATTCGGTACATCCCAAATGATTCAGCTTTCTCCGTTAAGTAGGACAGGAATGACTCGCTAAGATATCTTCATGTATGCAAGTCATTTTATATATACATCGGAAAGTTGACTGTCTTACATGCTGCCATGCATTTCAAGATCTCTTAAGCAATCGTAAGATAATTTACTCCCACAAGCAAACTTACTCTTTTCCGCTTTGAAAGAAATTTACTGTATTTTGTCGCCGCATAAAAAAATTGATTTTATCACCTCAAGGGAATTCAATTTTTGCTGTTATAACTGATTTCATTTTTTTTTGCCACTTCAAGCGATTGTACTCTTTTTTTCCATCTCAAACGATCTTATTATTTTTGTGGCTCTTAGTAAATTTTTCCGTTCCATATTTGAAATAAAACGCCAGCAAATTAATTAACAATAGAGTTTCAAGATCAGTGTACTCCAAAGTTATGTAAATACCGTTGCACTTTTCCTTGATGGCACTTTTACATTAAGTTGAAATTAGAGCAAGTTCATTCAATTACTAGCATGCTGCCCCAAGCGACCACTTGGAAAGCACAAGCATTCTCAGCTTATACAAGCAACGTTTAGTTCTTCAGATTTTATCTCCCACTCCTCAAAAAAGAGGAAATGCATACACGATTGCCGAACGAACGAATTATATCTGAAATTAATTCCAATAATTACTATCTATCAATCTATTATTCCAATAAAGGAGTGTAATCAGTTAAAAACTTTAACACAGAGACTAAATTATCTCAACATGTTACCTTACCGAAATCTCTATAAATACACATTAATTTTAAATTTCCTTTTTGATAAGGCATAGAAAATCGAAATACAACATAATAAAAATAAAAGACTTCAATGTCTTAATTATTTATAATTATTATAAATTATCAAAAATCAGAAACAATTACCGAAAATATACAAATGATTATAAAATTCCTTTTGTTTTTAACACACTTCCAAGAAATATATTATTCTGTGTTCAAAGATTTAGTAGCTTAAAAGAATAAATTAAAAGAGCTTTTAGATTGGAAAATATTGAACCAATGATATAAAAAAGGAAAGGAGAGATAACACTGGTTTACAAGGTTTTTATCGCATGAACAATTATAGCTGCCTTTAATTATTTTTCAGGTGTTGATTTCAGATCTAGCCTTAAAAAATGGCTAGCATGTCACTTTTTTATGTTATGGGTCATTTTGACTCCTATTAAGGTTTTCTTATACCAACACCTCCAGGCAACTGGGAGGATACTAGATATTTTACTTTTTGTGGTTGGGAACACTGATTGCCAAGTGGGAGAAAACATTTAACAGTAACGTAACCTCAGACCGCCATTCTATTGTTTTCATTGTAGGAGGAACACGTGCTGTACGTTGAAGAGTGAATTTTGCGTTTAACTGGCACGAAGGCAGCGTCGTGGATGTGTTAATGTGCCAGATAAGTTTTGTCATGTGTGTGTGTGGAAATTATATTTTAAAATCCCAAGGTCGTTCTTTAAAAAAGATTGTAAAGAAAGCCTAAAACTTATATTTTGAATGTCATGTTGGAGATCAAGACAAAACATGGGCTCCACATGTGTGCTGTATTTCGTGCTTTGTTAGCCTGATAAAATCCATGTCCTTTGCAGTTCCAATGGTTTGGCGTGAGCCAATTGTCACTTGCATGATTTCTATTTTTGTTTAACTAAAGTGTCGAGCTTTTCAAAAAAGAACAAAAGCAAAATACAATATCCAAATGTGCCTTCAGCCTTAAGACCAGTTCCTCATGGAGAAGATCTTCATATACCAACACCTCCAACCAACTGGGAGGAGATGGATTCACATTGATCAGAGGAAGACTTTGAGGCACATACAGGTCCTGATCCTACATACACCCCTAAAAAGTTAGACGAGCCTCATCTGATTCAGCAAAATGAACTAAATGATTTTGTTCGAGACTTAGACTTTCCAAACAACAAGCTGAGATTTTAGGTTCAAGACTTCAAGAGTGGAATCTTCTGGCCAAGGGTACCAGAATTCCTCTGTTCAAAAAGAGAAATTTGGCTTTATCTGCTTATTACGAGATGCAAGATGGTTTGTGTTTCTGCACAGATATTTCAGGGCTGATGGAAGAAATTGGAACAATTCACGACCTTAAGGAAATGCTTCCATTTATAGATTCGTCAAAATTGAGCTTAAAAGCTGTCCCTTTGCTTAAAGGAAACCAAAAACTTTCCATTCCAGTGACACACGCTGTGGGAATGAAGGAAACTTATGAAAGTATAGAAAACACACTCACTGCTATAAAATATGATCAGTTTAAGGGGACAAAATGTGGTGACCTAAATGTCATATCTCTCTTGATCGGGCTTCAAGGAGTCTTCACTAAATTTTGCTGTTTTTCTGTGCTTGTGGGACAGTAGGGCCAGAAAGAAACATTACAAAATAAAAGACTGGCCCAAAAGAAATGTTTTTATTCCTGGAAAAAGTAATGCGAGGTATAAGCCTCTAGTTGACTCCTCTGATTTTCTACTCCCACTACTACACATCAAACTGAGGCTTATGAAAATCTTTGTAAAGGGTTTTTGCAATTGAAGGAAAATTTTCCAAAACTAAGTGATGCCAAACTCAAAGAAGGGATCTTTGTTGGTTCCCAGATCAGGAAGCTACTGAATGATACTGTCTTCAAAGGAAAAGTAAATATGAAGGAGCTCGCTGCATGGAAATCCTTCATGTCTGTGGTCCAGGATTTTCTGGAGAATCACAAAGAGGAAAACTATCATCAGCTCATTCAAGATCTTCTCAAAAACTATGAAAATCTTGGCTGCCGAATGTCTTTGAAGATTCATTTTTTGCACTCGCATCTCGACTTTTTTTCCAAAAACTTAGGAGCTGTCAGTGATGAGCAAGGGGAAAGATTTCACCAGGATATCCGAACCATGGAGGAGAGATCCCAAGGCAGGTGGGACCCAGAAATGATACGTGACTTACTGCTGGTTTCTTCAGAAGGTACCTCAGCATATAAAAGACAGAAATTAACATCTTTGTTAAATATAAATGATCCTTACCCATGTTTTCTTATTTTGCGTTTCAATATTATTTCATTTGTTACTTTATTTTTTGTGGTCTATAACTATGACGTTTCTAATTTTTTTCCCTATAATCATGTAATTAATTCATGAGTTTTAAGTTGCAATTTAATGAAATATATATATGATATGTTTTTAGTTGCATTTATTTTCATTTCGCAGATATGCGCATTCATTGAAATTTGAAATACAGTAATTTGTAATTGAAAAAAAAAAAACAAAACTGTACGTGCTGCAGATTCTTCACAACCATATTTGAATTCAACACACAAAAATTAGTTAAAAAATCCTTTGACCAACGCTATAAAAAGAAAGTTTCGATTTGTTGTCTAGTGTAATTGTATTTGTATCTTTTTTGGTATTTAACTATTTTCAACTTGTTATTAATTAAATTTTGATTTTAAATTGTTTGTAAATTATTTGTGTTATATTTTATGTAGAAATTGGAATTATTCAATCTCCTGCAGGTAAGCTTAGAGCTTTGCGAGTCACCGTGTTTAAAATATGTACACTGTGCCAATTGCTTATATAAAGAATAATTTTTACAACCAAAAAATTAGATCTTCTGACGTGTGAAGTATCATAGCATCACTGAAATTATGTCACTTCCTTTTTGCCCCTCCCTTCCCAAAATTGTCATCCTTCAGTTCCTGACTCTTGTGAAGGAAATTTTGACTGATCCTAGATTTCAAATGTCCCCACAAGAAAAAGTCCAAAGATATCATGTCAGGGAATTGAAGCGACCACTTGACGCACCTCTTCGTCCAATCCATTTTCCAAGTAGGTTACGATATTGTCGTACCCAACTCCACCACAATCGTTGGAAGGGGAAACTTCAGTGTAATGTAAAAAAGGGGGTCAATGGGGAAAAAAGGAGTTGTGTTTCTACGAGTTTTTGAACAACGTGGCACCGAGATCAATCTCGTAGGAGCAAGACAATTAAAAGTCAGAATTCTCACCCTTTCTAGGTGGATGGCCTTAAGAAATTTAATCAGAATATACTGAGACAGCACAGGTATAAATATTGTATACATATGTTATATAAGAGACAGCTGGCTGAGTGGTTAGCGTGCTTGAATATTGATCTTAAGGGACCTGCGTTCGAGTCCCGGGTAAGGCATGGATGTATATGTCGTTTTTCTGATGAGGTACCGCCATCCTCACAGATTTTCTACTATGACGTATAAACTGATAGGCTCCTGTCAGATCTATGTGGCAAGCAGCTGCTTGAGGGGTATTTATTTATTTCATTTACAGTAACTCTTTGGTTTATTATCAAGGTCATTTCTCCCTGCTATAGCGGGCACGTACAAGGCAGGTAGCTAAAATGATGCAGTGTGGCTGAGGCTTTTCCGCTAAAAGTTTTCTTACAAGGAAATTTAACAGGGAAAAACCAAAGGAAAATCGAAATACTCGCTTTCGAACTCAGTGAGGGACACAGAACCTCAGGTTCCTCATGTCTCAGGCTGTCGTGTGGCCAAGTCCGTAGATCAATGGGTCAATGTCAGATCAGATCTGCGTCCGTTCTCGAGGAACGAAGGGAATGGAAGAAGGAATTAAACTTGGTACACGCACGGGCTGCTTCTATTGCAGGTATCCCTCGAGCACCCTAAAGGTATAGTGGATCCACCATGTTGGCTCTTCTTCATGCCATTAGCTGCCTGATATGGGCCGCTGCTGAACCTCTTTGTAAGTTTTCGTGAAAATCTGATGACGTGGTTACTTCGTAGAATTTCAGTACCTCTTGTAAGTGGTAGCCAGGAGCGCGTGCACGTGATTGAAACGGAAAAAAAGGTAAGAATCGATGAAGGAATAAATGGCGCAAACGCGAGAGAATTCTGGCCATGTCAGGACCACATCTGTAAAAGGAATGTGGGCATATCAATATAACGAGTCCCGAACACTTACCGCATAATATGCGAGTGGACTACCCGCGCCTGTTGAAAATCGAATTCCGTTCGAACAGATAAGAGCAGATCATCGAGATAAGGGGATCAGCTTATTTTCCAAGGTGGATCTCAGCATTAACATTGCTCTGTGGAAAGAAAGACCAATGATTCGATCATAGTGAATCTCACACCAAACCATCACCAAGGATCTTGACGGGGCTAATGTGAATTCTTATCAGACCAATATGTGAAGGTGTAACGGTAGACATGTCCTCACATAAAATATTGCCTCATCAGAAAAGACGATCTGGTGTCCGATGTTCTGTTGATCCAGTTCCATTCCTAAAAATCCATTCTGCTACATAATTATCTGAATGGAATTCTTGAATAAATCGGAGTTTCTGTGGATGGAACCTTCGTTCCTTCATAATATGATATATCAAAGTTTGGCTGATGTTATACCATTGTGTCAGTTTTCGAGTTCACGTCTTTGGATATACAGTTATGGACGCAATGCATGTCATGCTAGAAGATTTATTATATATTGGCGATCACATTTTGTCCGATTCTTCAGCTTCCTCTTTCTTCGAATTGTTTACGCTAACTGCTGATGCTGTGATCCTTCCGTACGAGAGAAAACTTCTCTGAAGCTTTACTTCTGACCATTAAACTACGACCTTCTCAGCATACAAATAAATAATTTTAACACATACGTACTTACAAACTCATGCAGTCATGAGCTATTGATGTCCTATCACACTGTGTAATTTTGTGCTCCAAATATGTGTGTCCTGAGCTACATCTGCTGCATTTGGCCACTGCATGCCTATTTTAGCAAGTGACTTGTTTGAGATTGTCTGCTCATCGCATCCTAGGTCTTTTCCTTTTCCTGAAGCTTTGCATACGGCACACGGTCAAACCAACGCAGTTTGTCTTTGCACAATATGCTACTCGAAGGAGGTTGCCGACTTCTCCTTCTAACCTCATCATTACTTACAAAGCTGAACCACCTAATGCCCAAGATACTGCGTAAGCATCTAGAATCAAAAGAATCAAGTTTTCTTTAATCTTGTTTATAAAGCGATCAAGTTTTCTTTAATCTTGTTTACAAAGCGATCAAGTTTCACTACCATAACTAATCCCAGAAAGAACCAAACTATTATACAGTCTAATTTTAGTCTTTAGGTATATTTATCCACACTTTCCACAGATTCTTAAAAGTCTCGGCAGCAATCCCTATTCGTCTGTTAATCTCATGCCGCACATCACCAGTATCTGTTACATAGCTCTCAAGATAATTAAACTGTGACACCTGCTCAAGACTGCAACCATTCAGATTGAATCACAACCTGCCTGACCAATTTTCATCACTTTAGTTTTCTCTCTGTTTATAACTAAATCTACTCTACTATCAGTCTCATCAACAGCTCGAATGAAAGAGTTCATCTCATCAACATCATTAGCCAACGGGGCTAAATCATCAGCGTAATCTAAATTAGAAATTTTCATATTTAAAGACCATTTAAGGCCAAAATCTTTCCCTTGCAGTGAATTTCGCATAACATAATCAATAACCAAACTAAAGAGAAAAGGAGACAAAATGTGTTCTTGTGGAACATCAGAAGCAATGCTAAACCAATTGCTACAAGCCTTACCAACTCTCACACACTACTCAGTGTTATTATAGAGAGCTTTCATTATGTTAACTAACTTGTCAGGTATGCCGTACGATCTCACAATCAATCACAAGTTATGGCGATCATCCAGAGTCAAAAGCCTTTTCGAAATTAACAAAGCTAGTAACCAAAGGTTTTTGAAACTCTAAACCAGGCATGGCCAACTGTTTTTGCCCCCGGGCCGGATTGGAAAAAAAAAATATTTTGACGGGCCGGACGAAATATTAAAATTGAAAAATGTTAAGCAAAACACTTATTTCTTTAAGTAAACAAAATTTTATTATGAAATTTGTTTATGAATAATTGTAAGTAAATCAATACAACAAATTAACATAATAACTAATGCGACGTGAGGCGGTTTGCATCGCTTATTATTTTTTTAATATCTGGTTCTATACTTGTAGTAGCTATTCTTAACACAGCCTCCAAATGTAAATCATTCAATCTTGATCTTGTTGTACTTTTATTTAGATTCATTAAAGAAAAGGTTTGTTCACAAATATAAGTTGAGCTAAAGATTACTAAATACGTCTTGGCAAGTTTTTTTAAATTTCCATATTTTTCATTATTCAATTGCTTATAAAAATTACACAAATTTTCTTGCTCTTCTCGATATTTCTCATGTAATAATTCATCACATTGTAAATTAATTATTTCTAATTGTATATCAACAGGAACGTCATCAACTTGTACAGAAAATGGATTTCGGATAATAGATAAAATTTTATCAATTTTTTTGAAGCAATCGAATCTCTGCTCGAAATCTGTCATTAGTGCAAGGATGTTTTTATTAAATGTTTTAACCTTTTCTTTTAAAATATTTAAAGTATGGTCTGTAACGTTGGAAAATGATCAAATTTACATTCAGCCAGAATTGTAGAAAAAAGGCTAAGCTTCATTTTAAAAGCTCTTAATTTCTGTATTAAATCATGAGCAAATAAATTTTTTCCTTGTATACATGTGTTAAATTCGTTCAAATGTGTGAGAATATCCAAAGAAAATGCTAAATCACAAATCCAATTTGGATCTAATAATTCAGGAAAATCCTCATTTTCTTTAAGCATTAAAAATATTTTTATTTCCTCTTGAAGGTCCCACACACGTCTTAAAACTTTTCCCAAACTTAACCAACGGATTTTATTGTGATATAGTACATCTAAATGACTGGTATTTAGTTCTTCAAGGAGATCAATAAATTGCCTGTGGTTTAATCCTTTTGATCGTAGGAAATTCACTAATTTCACAACTACATTTGTAACATGATCGATTTTTAAAATATTTTTGCACTATGCAAAAATATTTTACTCGCCTGCTGGCAACGTCGCTTGAACATCGAGTGCAGATGAGTATAAAAGTTTTAATTCTTTTTAACGGAATCTTTTTTAAAAAATATAGAAGTATCGAGAATTCATTCGATTAATTGCTAGAAGTTAAATGTTAATATTGAAAAATTGTTCGCGGGCCACATAAATTCATTACGCGGGCCGTATGTTGGCCATGCCTGCTCTAAACACTTCTCAGGAGTATGCCTAAAAATATATTTTGAAGATATCGACTAAGCGCATTTCATCAAGTGTATGTAGCGTCTGACACATCTTATGCAGCTACAGTTATGGACTGCTTTCAGGCCAACAGCAGTAATGGGACGGTGCAGCTAGGCATAACACAATGTCGGTATGTTGGCTTCGTTATTTGCTTAGAACCAGGGACTTTTTGATTTCTCATATCTAACGAATCTAATTCGTTTAAAAAACAGCTAATGTTTTCACTTTGTCGTTCATTTATCTGTCTGCCCGTTTGTAGACATTTACTTTTTTTTTCTTTTAGAGATTAAAATAAAAATCATTTTGGGTTAGATAGGTGTTGAGGAAATATTACTCTTTATATTTTCCCAATCATCCATTAGTTGGAATTTTAATGTTATCGGGTACTGAAGGTGGAAAAATAGTTTTTAAAAAGAATCTATTTGCATATAGAAGCATGATTGAGAGAACGTTGCGACAGTTATTGAGGAACAAAAAATCAAATAAACAAATGGAAGCGTCAAAGCGTCCAATGACGACGACTCTGCCAAAAATTTTATTTTTCTCCAAAGCTATCGTTAACATTTAAAAGGTTAATTCGATTTCACTTATTTAAATGACCTTGTTGATATCGATAAAGCCGAAGGTGAACGAGTCTCAGCGGCATTTCCTCGTTACCTTTTAAAGGACAATGACACCTTTCCGTAAACATTGACGTAATGCCCTGAAGTTAAAAACTAAAAAGTTTTCCTGAGTCCTTCAAGACACATGCAACTGGCAGATATTTATAAAAAGCAAGGCAGAAATTTGCTTCCTGAAATGGTAGAAGGTTTTTTTGCCTTGTGGTTAATCATCTGAATTCTTCACTTAAAAAACTACAACAAATCGGGGGATTTTGCTAATTTACATAATGCAAAATGTTTCATTAACGGAATGTGTTCGGTATTATTTTTTTATTTCAGTTAAGAATTCGGCCCAGCTTTATATCTTTTAAATTGTTGTTTTAGTATTGAAAGCTGACATAACTGTATCAAGAATCAATCTCTGTATTTGCAAGAATGAGAGACGAGAGAATGAACAAAAGACGAATTGCAAATCTCAACAGATCTCAATATTAGAAGACAGACTGAAACTGCAGAAAAACTATAATTGCCTTATCACAGCCAGGAAAATAGATGGAAGCACTGATATTAGCAGTGTATGATTATCTGTACTTAGGTTCAGACTGAAAAAATTCAAATAATTGCAATAAATCTCCTATTGGGAGTGGAATTTTTACTCTGTAAATTTTAAGAAAACTGGATCATATCCACTCTCTTAAAACGGAAGCATTAAGGATTGTCTGAGTTAAGCGACGAAAGCAGAACACACTTTGAAACGAAATTCCTTTGCATTTCATTTCTTATAAATGCTTTGCTTTCAGTTCCATTTAAAACTATGCTGTGATCATTGGCTCCAATAAATGGTGGCCCTGTACAACACTCACAAATATTCGTCTGCAAACAAAATTTTGAAATGTGTTTGCACGTTAATGTATATAGACGTTTTATTAATCTTATTTAATATGGAGAAATAAAATAATTTAAAACTATTTCTATATTAGCGTTTAGAATTTAAAGATAATGTTGTATGTCGAAAGGTACACCGAAGAGCCAAAACATTACAACCCCTTGCCTGATATGATGTTGGTCCTCCACGTTCCGCCAAAACAGCTCATACGCGGAGAGACATGGATGCTACAAGATTTCTAAAGGTGTTTTGTCTTATATGGTACCAACACATTACTAGGTGTATATTTACTGTGTGTTGTGACACATTACTCCCGTCACCAGCATTCAAATTGCGGGCGAGTTGCGCCACAGTATCCCTTCTGTTGCCTCGTACCATACGGGATAGCCTTCGCTCACCTCTAGCATCGATGAGCCGCGGTCCCCCCACACCTTGTCGGTGGTTCGTGGTTTTCCCTCCTCGGTTCACTTTTTGAAGGTACCAACCACGGCTTACCATGAGCACACTACAAATCTTGCCGTCTCGCAAATACTCTGACCCAGTCGTCTGGCCATTACAATTTGGCCTTTGTCAAATTCACGTAAGTCCTATGCCTTTCCCATCTGAAGAAAAACACTGATTAACAGAGTTCAGTATCAGGTATTATTTATACCGTTTCATGACCTTCACACGCCGTCGTTTACCTACAGTTGTTTCGATTTGCATAAAGACGTGCTGTTCAAAATATTTTGGCTCTTCGGTGTATGTAAGAGATTTGGGTTGGGTTGTTTTACCTCTGAGCCGCACTTTTTTGCACACCATGGGCTAAATGGATAGGTCACATGGACCCCGAAGGCTCAGAGAAGGTTGGGGCAGGGGACCCACTGGAACAGCTGTTGGGAGACAGATGGTAGCCTCCCGTCAAGGCCATCCAGCGTGTTCTTTAACGTGCGCAGGGTATGACTCTCCCGCACACGGGGCCACAGCTTAACGTTACATCCGACGGACGGCGGCCTTTCCAAGCCCATCGGTGTCCCCTACTGACCGTGGGTAGGGCGGAGAATTTTGCGGAGATAAATCTCAACGCTGACCCAGCTGGGACTCGAACCTGGGAACAACAGATTACGAGCCTGGCGCGCTACCGACTGAGCCACCCCCGCCCCGTATGTAAGAGAATGCAGATTACTAAGGGCAGAGGCGAAACTCCCGAATGTCGAGTGTGACGCCACCTTTTGCTTAACCGGGAAATGCTCGCGTGCATATATGGGCAGGGCTAGGAATACTGCAACTTGGTATTGCAGAAAAGTTTACAGTTGAAATACACATTTCCGCTTTGCAAAGCAGGATTATTAAAGGTAAATTTATAATTGATATTGATATATTTCCAAATTCATATGCTATTAGGCTTAATCTACAACATATCATGTTCATACTATTTGTAAATTTGTGCAAATTTTCATAGACTTAAAGGTTGTATTATCTGCTACTAATGTAGTTTAAAATAATATCTAACTTTATTATACTGAACGAAATTATGCTTATTGATTTAAACAGCATAAACTGCTATTTTCATATTACGAATTACCTAACAATTTTCAGAAAAATAATTCGGAAAAAAAAAGAATTTCGGAAGAAAAAACAAATTTTCGGAACACTTCGGTATTTCCGGAATTTCGAACACTTTTAGGGGGGGGGGGAGGGCTTACTTTCTACCTACGGAAGCTAAGAATCCGATCTCTCAACCCAATAAGCTAGATATGTGTGACGACCACACCAAATGTGGAACAGGAAATTGACAGGGAATTGAAAAAAAATCCCCCAATGCTGAGGTCACGCCGTGGAGGTACAAAAAACGCGTGTCCGCCAGTTCGTTCTTTCGCTCCTCACCGCCCCCCCCCCTCCCGAAATTACGGCTATTACATAATAAGATACTTTGTATATTACATGAACTACAAAGCTTAAAACAGATTTCTTTGATGATGGGTTAATAATCTTTCCTCATTGGTTACGCCCTTGTATTTAGGGCCTCGAAATCATGAACTAAAAGAAGTTGCTTTCGATCATCCAACACCTCAACGAAATGTTTTTCAGAAATCAGCCCACAGTTATCTATTAAGCCTGTTTCAATAGAGTTATTCACCATGCTATTTTACTTAGCAACTTTAACACTGTGTGCATAAATAATCATCTTCCAATTTCCATCGCAGAATATTCTGGCCCTGAATCCCAAAGGTCTTCGCCAAGCGAGTCTCGTCCCAAGCATTGAGACAAAAGTGATCAAGAAACAGTGGAAAAGAAACTCGGATAAAAAGTGCAGTGTAAGTTTTCGAAAATTTGTTTTCGCAATTATTGTGATGTGAGTAAGGAGAAGAAATGTGTTTTAAAACTAATAGTGTTTATCATATTCTCATTTTATCATTCGTTTTCACTACTATATACACTGAGCGTTCATTGAATTATTGACCATCCCATGTTATGTCAATGGAACGTTAACTTCGAAGCTCTCTAACTTTTAAAATAAGTGTTTTATGGGAAACTGTGACTAAAGGTAAATTAAAGATCTCAATCAGTTCTCTCTAAATATTGATTTTCAACAATATTCGTTCAGTATTTAAAGAAAGTTTGAACATTTAACAGCAGCAATGCGAAATAAATTTACCTTTGAAGTTCATTGAAAATGGAAAAAGTAGCTTTATTTCAAACTATTTAATAAATAACTACATATTTTAAAAGTGTGTATAAATAATTTTTTAATATTCGTTTAATATTTTTATAAATTTCTTAGAACACATTACTACTTTGAAATGTTTAAGCCCCCATATCTATTTTAAATACTGAAAGAATATTGTTGAAAACAGTTATTTATAAATTTGATTGAGATCTTTACTTTTAGAACTTCTTTATTTTCCCATAAAATGTTTATTTTAAAATAAAGTCATCGTCCTGACATGGAGATGAGAGGTCATAATTCAATGATCCCTCAGTGTAAGTTCTAATACACTGAAGGCCATTGAATTAGGGATAGCAACCTAGTAACGTGTTGGACCCCCTCTGACCCTGATAACGGCCGTAACACGACGAGGCAAGGACTCCACAAGCTTGCGTAAATGTTCCACAGGTATGGCGACCCATGCATCCTTCAGAGCTGTCCACAATTTTCTCAAGGTCGTTGCTGATGGTACACGAGCCTGAGCACTCTCTGCTCGACGGTATTCCAAAGATTTTCGATGGGAATTATATCTGGGCTTCTAGGTGGCCAATTCATTATTTCAAAGTTAGCAGAATGTTCCTGCAACTTATGCAGTAGATAACCTGGACCTGTGAGATGAAGAGCTGTCTTGCTGGTAGACGCCATCTCCATTGGGATGCATGATGATCATAAATGGGTGTAAATGGTCAGCCATAAGTTCTATGTACTGGGATGCATTGAGAGTCGTCGGTACATTTACCAAAGGTCCCACAGACGTCCAGCTGAAGACACCCAAGACCATCACTGAGCCACCATCAATTTGTACTGTTCCGACCTGACATGCAGGATTCATGGCTTCATGGGGTTGGCGCCATACCCTCAGTCTCCCATTAGCGTGATGAAGTTTAAATCGAGATTCATCACTCCAGGATATCCGTTGCCAATTTTTGATGGTCCAGTTTTGATGTTCTTTAGCCCAGGAAAGGCGTTGAGCCCAGTGTTGTGCAGTTAGAAGTGGGACTCTCGTAGGTCAGCGACTCTCGAAGCCGAGACGATGAAGTGAGCGTTGCATGGTCCATGCACTGACTTCCTGGCTGGAACCTGCGTTCAGATGGGAGGTTATTTCAGATAATGTCTGGCCCCTATAGGTCCATACGACGCAGGTCAGACAGCGAAGCCCACGATCATTCAAAACTGGTTGTCCTTTGCAGTTTGTCCGGGTGCTTGTTTTTTTGCCGGAATTTTCATATTCCCGGAACACTCTTGAAATTGTCGTACGAGAAAATTCAAGTTCGTTGACAATTTCGGAAATCGAGTGTCCCATCCGTTGGGCACCTACGATCTGCTCTCTGTCAAATGCATCTAAATCCTGCGCCTTTCCCATTACGCTTCTCACGAAGAATGCTTGGGGAAGCCAAAGCTGACAACTATATATGACCACAGTTTCAGCCACGCATGTGCGCAAATGCGGGACTTGCGTACTGAATTTGGATAACGTCTCCTATCCCTAATTCAATGGCACTTCAGTGTATATATATTCTGTATACTATTCATATTCTTGTTTTATTATTCTTTTCATTACTATATACGAGTTTATATAGTATTTATTCTATACTTGAATGCATGCGCAGGTGGATAATTCATGGACTGACGTCGCCAACCATTAGCATCTTTTCAAAAGAGTTAATACATGACATGGAGCAACGTAGTAACTCCTCAAGGTCACAGAATAGTCTGTGCAAGTTGAAACACGTTTTAATACGGTTGAAAGTAATAGTATATCAACATGCAGACAGTCTTGTCCAGTTCAGAGCAGTAACAAATGTGTGAAGCAAATGTATACGATTAGTAGATATATTAGCAGCCAGTATCAGTTGCCACGAACTTTGAAAGAGGTATGATAATCGGATGCCACGTCAGGGGCTGTTCCTGGTCTGTAAGGTCCAAAGCTGTTCATTTAAATATTCTACAGGCAATCATTATTGAAGTACTGAACAGATAGATGACCTGTTGAGTGATGCTACTAAGCCTACACGCTCCCATACTCCACGGGAACTGAATCATATAGATAATTGTTAATAGCAGTCACAAACTGCAAACTACTCTGTGAAAAAGCTGCGATCGGACATGCAAATGCTCACAAGTGTGAGAGTAACAGTTTCCACTCTTGATAGAGAAGTGTATGGAAAAGCTGCTGAACATAAACCACAAATACCACCAGAAAAAAACAATCATCCCTTAGGGTGCTGCAAAGCCCATCTTTCCTCGGATCTGGATAAGTGGAAACAAGATCTGTTGAGTGATGAGTCACGTTTCACTATGTTCTAATCTGACGGTGGGTGGTGACATGGCGATAGGGACATGCTCTAGGCACTTCTGTTTCATAGATCCTAGGAATTTTTGTTTTATACTCCCTACGAACGTCTGTTTTACAAACTCTAGATACTTCTGTGTTTCAGATCCTAGGTACTTCTATTTCATAGACCCTCGGCACTTCTGTTTCATAGATCCTAGGTTCTTCTGTTTCATAGATCCTAGGTTCTTCTGTTTCATAGATCCTAGGTTCTTCTGTTTCATAGATCCTAGGTTCTTCTGTTTCATAGATCCTATTCAGTTCTGTTTCATAGACCCTAGTCATTTCTGTTTCATAGACGCTAGACTCCTCTATTTCATATATCCTAGGCACTTCTGTTTCATAGACCCTAGTCACTTCTGTTTCATAGATCCTAGGCTCTTCTGTTTCCTACATCCTAGGCAGTTCTGTTTCATAGACCCTAGGCTCTCCTGTTTCATAGATCCTAGGCAGTTCTGTTTCATAGATCCTAGGCACTTCCGTTTCATAAACCCTAGGCACTTCTGTTTCATAGACCCTAGGTTCTTCTCTTTCATAGATCCTAGGCACTTCTGTTTCATAGAATCAAGTCACTTCTGTTTCATAGATCCTAGGCACTTCTGTTTCATAGACCCTAGGCACTTCTGTTTCAAAGACCCTAGTCACTTCTGTTTCATAGACCCTAGGCTCCTCTGTTTCATAGATCCTAGGCAGTTCTGTTTCATAGATCCTAGGCACTTCCGTTTCATAAACCCTAGGCACTTCTGTTTCATAGACCCTAGGTTCTTCTCTTTCATATATCCTAGGCACTTCTGTTTCATAGACTCAAATCACTTCTGTTTCATAGATCCTAGGCACTTCTGTTTCATAGACCCTAGGCACTTCTGTTTCAAAGACCCTAGTCACTTCTGTTTCATAGACCCTAGGCTCCTCTGTTTCATAGATCCTAGGCAGTTCTGTTTCATAGATCCTAGGCACTTCCGTTTCATAAACCCTAGGCACTTCTGTTTCATAGACCCTAGGTTCTTCTCTTTCATAGATCCCAGGCACTTCTGTTTCATAGAATCAAGTCACTTCTGTTTCATACACACTAGTCACTTCTGTGTCATAGACCCTAGGCACTTCTGTGTCATAGACAGGGCCGCCGACAGGGGGGGGGGCAAGGGGGACTAGTGCATAGGGGACCGTCAGCAATAAGGGCCCGTCAGATTAAGTGACTCTTTACTTTTTCTTATAAAAATTATTCTTAGTTAGGCTATATATCGATCCTATAAAATTCCATAAGAACATTATTTGTTATAATATGCTTTTAAAAAGAAACAGTAGTTGGATTATGACATATTATCTCATTAATAGTAGTTGAACGAACCATTTCTTAACATCTTCTTTTGTCCGCTTTAACTTACAGCATTTGCTTGTATTTTCCTTGTTAACCACCCCACCCCTGCAGCAGTAGCAACAGTTGGACTCTCCCAAACCCAACCTGTGTGATCAGGTGTATTACTTTGTTCATGTTTCGAGTTCCAGTAACATCGTCTGTGGTCTGTGTGTCAGTGTTACAAATTATAACAGTTTAAAAGTCTCTTGTCGGCACATTTGTTTCACCATTTCGTTGTCATTTGTTTAGTAAAATGATATATTCATTGGTGCTATAGTCTAACTGAACAATGGACAAGTATAAGCATAAGTCAAGAGCTGAGAAGCGAAAGGAGAGAAATAAAAAATTGGAAGTTATTAAGAAAGGGAGTAGAACTTTGTTTGAAGTCGGTGTAAAAGTGAATGTGGACAGTGAAGGTGCAAAAAATGAACTAATTCGAATCTCAAGCTCGTCTGTTCCCGCTCTCAAAAATAAAGAAATTTCTAGTTCAGAGGGGAATGATGATGGTTCTGGTTTTTTTTTTAATTATGACGACAGCAGTATTGAAACGAAACAACCAAACAGCAGTGAAAATGATGCGCGTTGTATAAACTATGAAAGTGAAGCGAACTTAACCGCTCCAGTTCCGAACTCTGAGTCATGGCAAGTATCGTGTGATCTTGGAAAATTAAAAAGTGGCAGCCCAAGTGTAAGTGTAATTGAAGGTATAGTTGGACAAGGTCCCCCTTCTATGCCTAATAACCTTCCAAGTGACGGAACAAGAGCCTTTCCGAAAACAGTTTTATTTTCAAAACTCAAGAAGAATGTGTTCCTAGAGACTGGTTAGTGTGGAGTGAAACAAATCAGTCGTTATACTGTTTTCCTTGCAGATTATTTGGTCGCAACCCTGAATCTCAAAAATCCGTTTTAGTTAGTGATGAAGGCTGGAAAAAAGATTATTCTTGGCGTAAACTATATAACAAATTGCCAGTTCATGAAATGAGTGCTAATCACAAAAAATGCTATATTGAATGGAGAGGATTGGAAAGAAGACTTCGTCATGGAACTGATATTTATTCTCAAATGAACTCTGAAATTGCCTCTGAAGTGAAATATTGGAGGGATTTATTTCACAGGATTCTGTCTGTTACATTATCTCTTGGTGAGAGGGTTCTCGCATTTAGAGGTTCTTCCAGCAAAATAGGGTCATCGGATAATGGTAACTTCCTCCGGATTATTGAGTTGCTCGCTCAATATGATCCGCTGTTGAGAGAACATGTGACTAAAGTTCAAGAGTCACAACAAGAAGGGAAGAGACTTCAAGCTCACTACCTTTCAGCGGATTCTCAAAACGAGTTCATTAAGGCTTGCAGCAACAAGATTCTTCAAGCTGTACTCTTAGAAAGAGAAAAATCAAAGTATTTTTCGATACTAGCTGATGCTACTCCAGATACATCTTATAATGAGCAAATGACATTAATTTTAAGATACGTTCTAGACCGTGATTCTTCATTTAAAGTAATGGAGAGGTTCATAAGTTTTGTAAAGTGCAATAAGAAAACTGGACAAGAAATTGCAAATGTACTCACTGAAGAATTAGAGAAGAAAAAATAAAATAAATTAAAAAATAAAATAAAATAAAATTAAAATAAAGTAAAAATAAAAAAAAAAAAAAAATAAATAAAAATAAATAAAATCATAAAATCCCTTTAAAAGATTGCAGGGGGCAGGGATATGAAAATGGAGCGAATATGGCTGGTGCATACAATGGCGCGCAAGCCATTATAAGTGCGCTAAATCCATTTGCCATATTTTCTAACTGTAGTGCACATAGTCTAAATTTGTGTGGTGTGAACGCTGCTGAATGCTGTGAAGATGCTATTACGTTTTTTGGTATGGTTCAAAAAGTGTATAACTTCTTTTTAAAGAGCCCTCAGAGATGGGAGATGCTAGAGAATACAATAGGTTGTTCCATGCATAGCCTATCAAAAACAAGATGGTCTGCTCGTGTTGACAGTGTTAAACCATTTTCCAAACACCTATCACTCATCAAACATGCATTAAATCAATGCAAAAATTTTAATCTCTCAGCTGAGTGTAAAACAGAATTGATGGGAATAAAACGATACCTTGAATCATTTAAGTGCACTTTGATGGCAACAATCTGGTTCAAAATTCTCTCGGCAATTGACATTCGCAACAAGGTTCTACAAGCTCATGATGCAACTCTTGATGTAGAGATTGATAATACATATTCGCGATCTGTTCCAGGAACTGAAACAACTCCGTGAGAAATGGGATAACTTATTAAATGGAGCAAAAGTAGTGGCCACCTCATTAGCAAGTGATCTTCCTGCAGAGACAGAACTTCCGAAGACGAGAGTGAAAAGAAAGAAAACTTTCTTGGACGAAATAAATGAAGATGTTCCAGAATTTCGAGGGAATGAGGGGGAAACTAATGAAGAATGGGAGTTCAGAGTAAATGTGTTTTATAGGGTGATTGATTCTGTTGTTTGTGGACTTACTAATCGTTTCACTTTGGCGGAAAAGTTAAATGATAGATTTAAGTGCTTATGGCTATATCAAGACATTGAAGAACGTGACATTGAAAATATGGGTGTTACTTTGCATGAACAATATTATGAAGACATTAATAGAGAGATCAGTGATGAGCTGAAATATCTAAAATCAATTCATTCTTCTAATTTAGGGGACAGGCCCATTGAAACCACTGGAGCTCTTAAACCGTCTGAGAGAATTGAAACTGGACAGTTTATTTCCAAATATTTGTATGCCATTAGAATATTCTGTACAATTCCTGTGACAGTTGCTGATGCTGAAAGATCCTTCAGCAAAATGAAGGAAATAAAAAATGTATTCAGATCAACAATGTGTCAAGAAAGACTGAGTAACCTTGCTTAGTCTGGAGAGCGATCTTGCTAGGTCTTTAAATTATGATGACATAATTGACGATTTTGCATCAACGAAGTCAAGGAGAGTTGTTTGTTGATATTGATCTACTGTATAAGTTAGAAGTTGCAACTCTTTGGGAATAATGTGTTATATTATATTTAGTGTGAATCTGCTATTATGCTAATGTGAAGTTTAAAAAATACTGTTGCCTATTTTTCAGTACTGACAATTAAATATGAAGACTCGCAGAATTGCATAGTTTTTCTCCATGATATGTTATGTAGCCTATATTAAATTTACTCAAAAATCTTAAATCTTGCTGTGAGCTTTGTAAAATATGTTCCCTAAAATAAATGCTAAAAAGTTTTATGTGACACAAACTGTGTAGGCCTATGTTTTTGCATGCCTGACGGCGCAACATGCTTTTTTTCCTCTGAATGTCATCATTGTGTTCAGAATAATTGCTATTAATGATTTGTAAAGATAAAAAGTTTTCAAGGGGGGGGGGGGCGAGCATAATATTACATAGGGGCCCATAAATTCTCTCGGCGGCCCTGGTCATAGACCCATAGATATTTCTGTCTTTTAGATCCTAGGCACTTCTATTTCATAGAACCTAGGCTCTTCTGTTCATAGATCCTAGGCTCTCTGTTTCATAGATCCTAGGCACTTCTGTTTCATAGACCCTAGTCACTTCTGTGTCATAGACCCTAATCACTTCTGTGTCATAGACCCTAGTCACTTCTGTGTCATAGACCCATAGATATTTCTGTCTTTTAGATCCTAGGCACTTCTATTTCATAGACCCTAGGCTCTTCTATTCATAGATCCTAGGCTCTTCTATTTCATAGATCCTATGCATGTCTGTTTTCTTAGACCCTAGGGACTTCTGTTTCATAGATCCTAGGCACTTCTGTTTCATAGACCCTAGGCTCTTCCGTTACATAGATCCTAGGTTTTTCTGTTTCATAGACCCTATGATCTTCTGTTTCATAGATCCTAGGCAGTTCTGTTTCATAGACCCTAGGCTCCTCTGTTTCATAGATCCTAGGCACTTCTGTTTCATAGAATCTAGTCACTTCTGTTTCATAGATCCTAGGCACTTCTGTTTCATAGACCCCACCACGTTCTTTTGTTTCATAGATTCTAGGCACTTCAGTTTCATAGAGCCTTGTCATTTCTGTTTCATAGATCCTAGGCACTTCTGTTTCATAAACCCTAGTCACTTCTGTGTCATAGACCCTAATCACTTCTGTGTCATAGACCCTAATCACTTCTGTGTCATAGACCCATAGATACTTCTGTCTTTTAGATCCTAGGCACTTCTATTTCATAGACCCTAGGCTCTCTATTTCATAGATCCTATGCATGTCTGTTTCATAGACAATAGGGACTTCTGTTTCATAGATCCTAGGCTCTACTCTTTGATAGACCCTAGGGACTTCTGTTTCATAGATCCTAGGCTCCTCTGTTTCACAGACCCTGGGTACTTCTGTTTAATAGACCCTAGTCACTTCTGTTTCATAGAGCCTAGGCACTTCTGTTTCATAGACCCTAGTCACTTCTGTTTCATAGATCCTAGGCACTTTTGTTTCATAGACGCTAGTCACTTCTGTTTCATAGATCCTAGGCACTTCTGTTTCATAGACCCTAGGCTCTTCTCTTTCATAGACCTATGAAACAGATCTATGCAACAGAAGACCCTAGGCACTTCTGTTTCATAGATCTGTTTCATAGAGCCTAGGCACTTCTGTTTCATAGAGCATCTGGCTCCTCTGTTTCATAGATCCTAGGCACTTCTGTTTCATAGAATCTAGTCACTTTCTGTTTTCATAGAATCTAGTCACTTTCTGTTCAGACCCTGGGTACTTCTGTTTAATAGACCCTAGTCACTTCTGTTTCATAGATCCTAGGCACTTCTGTTTCATAGACTCTCTTCTCTTTCATAAACCCTAGTCACTTCTGTGTCATAGACCCATAGACACTTTTGTCTTTTAGATCGTAGGCACTTCTATTTCATAGACCCTAGGCTTTTCTATTTCATAGATCCTAGGCACTTCTGTTTCATAGACCCTAGGCTCTACTCTTTGATAGACCCTAGGGACTTCTGTTTCATAGATCCTAGGCTCTTCTGTTTCATAGACCCTAGGCACTTCTGTTTAATAGACCCAAGTCACTTCTGTTTCATACAGCCTAGGCACTTCTGTTTCATAGACGCTAGTCACTTCTGTATCATAGACCCCACGTTCTTCTGTTTCATAGATTCTAGGCACTTCAATTTCATAGACCCTAAGCACTTCTATTTCATAGATCCTAGGTTCTTTTGTTTCATAGATTCTAGGCACTTCTGTTTCATAGACCCTAGTCACTTCTGTGTCATAGACCCCTAGATACCTATGTCTTTTAGATACTAGGTACTTCTATTTCATAGACCCTAGACACTTCTGTTTCATAGACCCTAGGGACTTCTGTTTCATAGACCCTAGGCTCCTCTGTTTCATAGATCCTAGTCTCTCTGTTTCATAGATACTAGGATCTACTGTTTCATAGACCCTTTGCACTTCCGTTTCATAAACCCTAGGCAGTTCTGTTTCATAGACCCTATGCATTTCTGTTTCATAAACCCTAGTCAGTTCTGTTTCATAGACCCTAGTCACTTCTGTTTCATAAACCCTAGGATCTTTTGTTTCATAGACCCTAGTCACTTCTGTTTCATAGACCCTAGTCACTTCTGTTTCATAGATCCTAGGCACTTCTGTTTCATTGACCCCTAGATACTTCTGTCTTTTAGATCCTAGGTACTTCTATTTCATAGATCCTAAGCTCCTCTGTTTCATAGATCCTAGGCAGTTACGTTTCAAAGAACCTAGGCAGTTCTGTTTCATAGATCCTAGGCAGTTCTGTTTCATAGATCCTAGGCACTTCTGTATCATAAACCCTAGGCACTTCTGTTTCATAGACCCTAGTCACCTCTGTTTCATAGATCCTAGGCTCTTCCGTTTCATAGACCCTAGTTACTTCCGTTTCATAGACCCTAGTCACTTCTGTTTCATAGATCCTACGCACTTCTGTTTCATAGACCCCTAGAAATCATAGACCCCACGTTCTTCTGTTCTGTTTCATAGACCCCTTCTGTCTTTTAGATCCTAGGTACTTCTATTTCATAGATCCTAGGCTCCTCTGTTGCATAGATCCTAGGCAGTTCTGTTTCATAGATCCTATGCACTTCCATTTCATAAACCCTAGGCACTTCTGTTTCATAGACCATAGGCTCTGCTGTTTCATAGAATCTAGTCACTTCTGTTTCATAGATCCTAGGCACTTCTGTTTCATAGACCCTAGTTACTTCTGTTTCATAGATCCTAGATTCTTCCGTTTCATAGATCCTAGGCTCTCTGTTTCATAGACCCTATGATCTGCTGTTTCATAGATCCTAGGCAGTTCTGTTTCATAGATCCTAGGCACTTCTGTTACATAGAATCTAGTCACTTCTGTTTCATATACCCTAGGCACTTCTGTTTCATAGACCCTAGTCACTTCTCTGTCATAGACCCTAGGCACTTCTATTTTCTGTTCTATTTCCTCTGTTTCATAGATTCTAGGCACTTCAGTTTCATAGAGCCTAGTCACTTCTGTTTCATAGATCCTAGGCACTTCCGTTTCATAAACCCTAGGCACTTCTGTTTCATAAACCCTAGGCTCCTCTGTTTCATAGACCCCACGTTCCTCTGTTTCATAGATTCTAGGCACTTCAGTTTCATAGAGCCTAGTCACTTCTGTGTCATAGATCCTAGTCACTTCTCTGTCATAGATACTTCTGTCTTTTAGATCCTAGGCACTTCTATTTCATAGACACTAGGCTCTACTATTTCATAGACACTAGGCTCTTCTATTTCACAGACACTAGGCTCTGCTATTTCATAGATCCTAGGCTCTCTATTTCATAGATCCTATGCATGTCTATTTCATAGACCCTAGGGACTTCTGTTTCATAAACCATAGTCATTTCTGTTTCATAGAACCTAGGCACTTCTGTTTCATAGACCCTAGTCACTTCTGTTTCATAGATCCTAGGCACGTCTGCTTCATAGACCCATAGATACTTCTGTCTTTTAGATCCTAAATACTTCTATTCATAGATCCTAGGCACTTGTGTTTCATAGATCCTAGGCAGTTATGTTTCATAGACCCTAGGCTCTGCTGTTTCATAGACCAAAGTCACTTCTGTGTCATAGACCCATAGATACTTTTGTCTTTTAGATCGTAGACACTTCTATTTCATAGACCCTAGGCTCCTCTATTTCATAGATCCTAGGCACTTCTGTTTCATAGATCCTAGGTACTTCTGTTTCATAGACTCTAGTCACTTCTGTTTCATAGATCCTAGGCACTTCTGTCATAGACCAAAGTCACTTCTGTTTCATAGACCCAGTCACTTCTGTGTCATAGAACCAAGTCACTTCTGTGTCATAGACCCATAGACACTCTTGTCTTTTAGATCGTAGGCACTTCTATTTCATAGACCCTAGGCTCCTCTATTTCATAGATCTTAGGCACTTCTGTTTCATAGACCCTAGGCTTTGCTATTTCATAGATCCTAGGCTTTTCTGTTTCATAGATCCTAGGCTTTCTGTTTCATAGATCCTAGGCTCCTCTATTTCATAGATCCTATTCAGTTCTGTTTCATAGATACTAGGCAGTTCTGTTTCATAGACCCTAGTCATTTCTGTTTCATAGACGCTAGACTCTGCTATTTCATATATCGTAGGCACTTCTGTTTCATAGACCCTAGTCACTTCTGTTTCATAGATCCTAGGCACTTCTGCTTCATAGACCCTAGTCACTTCTGTTTCATAGACCCTAGGTTCTTCTGTTTCATAGACCCTAGTCACTTCTGTGTCATAGAACAAAGTCACTTCTGTATCATACACCCATAGATACTTTTGTCTTTTAGATCGTAGGCACTTCTATTTCATAGACCCTAGGCTTTTCTATTTCATAGATCCAAGGCACTTCTGTTTCATTGACCCTAGGCACTTCTGTTTCATAGACCCTAGTCACTTCTGTTTCATAGATCCTAGGCACTTCTGTTTCATAGACCCTAGTCACTTCTGTTTCATAGATCCTAGGCAGTTCTGTTTCATAGACCCTAGGCACACTGTTTCACAGATCCTACGCACTTCTGTTTCATAGACCCTAGTCACTTCTGTGTCATAGACACATATATACTTCTGTCTTTTAGATCCTAGGCACTTCTATTTCATAGACACTAGGCACCTCTATTTCATAGATCCTAGGCTCCTCTATTTCATAGATCCTATGCATGTCTTTTTCTTAGACCCTAGGGACTTCTCTTTCATAAACCCTAGTCTGTTTCATAGAACTTAGGCATTCTGTTTCATAGACCCTAGTCACTTCTGTTTCATAGATCCTAGGCACTTCTGTTTCATAGACCCTAGTCACTTCTCTTTCATAGACCCTAGTCACTTGTTCTTCATAGACCCTAGGCTCTCCTGTTTCATAGACTCTAATCACTTCTGTGTCATAGACCCATGGATACTTTTGACTTTTAGATCGTAGGCACTTCTATTTCATAGACCCTAGGCTGTTCTATTTCAAAGACCCTAGTCACTTCTATTTCATAGACCCTAGACACTTCTGTTTCATAGACCCTAGACACTTCTGTTTCATAGACCCTAGGCGCTTCTGTTTCGGGGGCCCTTGGCTTGACCTGGATAAACGTTTTAGTTAAAGGACCGCATAGAAAACTGCAAGGGTAGAAAAACAATGAAATATATAATAACCTATGTATAACCAACGAAAGAAATAATAAAAATAATATGAAATTCAAAGAATAAAATTTTAATAAAATTAATCATTTTAATGAGAATTTTCTCTCCCAAAGTCGGACATCTTGTTCTCTGTGCGTTCTCTTTCTCTTATACAAATTTAATTTATTTGTCATCAGTAGCTCGCGGGCAGCACAAAAAAAAGTGTCGGGCCTTAGTTTACTCATGCCTGCCCTAGACACTTCTATTTCGTGGACCCTAGGCCCTTCTCTTTAGTAGGTATTTTGGCGGATTCATTTTTATAGGTGTATTAATTTCGATGGGTAAATGGGTGATCAAAATTTAAAAAAAAACACTTCTCTCAAGCAGCTGCTTGCCACAGAGGTCTGATAGAGAGCCTGTCAGTATACACGCCATAGTAGAAGGTCTGTAGGATGGCGGAACTTTAGCAGAAAAACGACACGATAATCCATACCTTATCCGGGGCTCGAACCCAGGTCCCTTTGATCAGTAGCCAAGCGCGCCAACCATTCGGCCACAGAAATTATCTTGAATAATTTTTCTCGGATAGCAAAACTGTATACAACAATCGTAACAGCTAATATAATTACTCTTTACTCAATAAGCGTTCTTTGTTAGTTTTTGTCGTGCAAAGAGGAAAATAATGGTCGAATTGTTTCCGTGGGTCAAACTCTTTCGTTCCAATAAGCGCAGTAGGTATACTGTCTACTGTGCCTATTGGATAATATGACCCTGGGGGTAGATGTGGAGAACGCCACCAATCATTTTGCATTATTCCTAAGATGAAGCTTAGGGGAAATGGTGTCAAGATGTGGGTTTACTTTTTTCTGATTGGGACGAGATCCATTAATGATTGTGGAACTTTTACTGCCTCTCTCTATTTAGACATTCTGCAGAATTATGCACTGCCAATTCTCTGACAATATTAAGGAATGACTCCTGAAGCTCCCAACATGATAAAGCTCTGTGCCCTAAAGCACGGCTCCTATCCTCAGGTATGAGCAGAATAAAGTGGTTGAATTGGATTGGCTGGCATTGGACTCTATCGAACATCTTTGGGGTGAATGGGAAAGCCAATCACGGCAAGAATGCTTCTCCCTATTTCTACTGTGCACTAGTCACGGCCTGGAAATAAGAGTGGAGCAAGATTCCTGCACCCTGCTACCGAAATTGTATAGAAATTATGCCTAGGAGAATCGAGGCTTATATCAGGGTCAAAAGTGGATCCATATATGTTACTAAGATTTTCAATAAAAAATCATTTTTCAAACAGGTATTGGTGATATAATATATTCGCTCATCTCTCCACGGGTCAGGTGGAAGTTGGCACAGCCGGTAGCGCACCAGGTTCATAATCTGCAGTTCCGAGGTTCGAGTTGGAACTGCACCTGCGTTGAGATCTCTACTTTAACCCGCTGGGTGAGAAAGTGAACACCGCTGGTCTTGGAGAGGCCGCCATCCGTCGGATGGGACATAAAGGTGTGGCCCGGTATTCAGAACTCATGTCACGTGCACATTAAAGAACACGTTGGATACTCTTGACCAGGGTCGGACTTTGACATTCTGAGGCCCTAAGTTAAAACATATTTAAGAGGTCTTAAGCTATTCAATTTTAAGAGGCCTCCAAAAAATCGTAAGTCGAAATATATATATATATAATTTTTCTGATTCAGGGGAACATTAAAAAATAAACACGAAATTGATGTGGTGAAAACATTATTATAGTATTTGGTAAGCAAAGATAAACAGTATTTTTCACAATAGATTAAATATTAAAAAAGTTTCGCAATGCAATAAAACTTGAAATACGTTTTTTGAGGCCCCTCAAATCGTGAGGCCGTAAGCTGTAGCTTAGCTTATGCGTAAGTCGTACTCTGCTTTTGACGAGAGGTTTCCGTGTCTCCTATCAGCTGTCAAGTGGGTCCCCTTACTCAACATTTCCTGAGCCTTTGGGGTTCTTGTGACCTGAGCATGGTGTGCCAAAAAAGTTCTGCTTAAAGGAAAAAATCTCGACTTATAAAATCCGATGAATCATTAAAGGAGGAAAAAGTCGATAGGTCGGTAAGGGAAGAAGTAGAGATGAGTTCACGGAGCTCTCATTTTCATACCCTTTAAAGCAAGTGAATGAATATTATATCCGAAATCATTTCCTTCCCGTTGAACTGATTTCCTCGCAATTGGTTTCCTTCACTTCGAACTCACTTCTTCCACTTTTCTGCTTTCAGACTTGCAGACCTCTCAAGAACGACTTCGACGATATAAAGCATACGACGCTGAGCGAAAGGGCAGCTCTCAGAGAAGCAGCCAGGTAAGACGATTTCCCAAAGCTATCACTGAACAGAAACACACATCACAATCATCTCAATGGCACACAGTGAATACAATCGCTACAAATGATTCTTTTTTTTTGTAATTGAATTGATGAGAGTTATAGACAATTGTACTTTTTTTTTTGTCTCAAAGTGAGAATATCTGGTGTTCGGTACTGAGTGACAATCACAACACACGGGACAAAACAAATGATTCTTACAACCTGGACCCAAATCATAATCCCTTTGGTTGCAGTATCATCATAAGTCAAATCGATATCACTGTGCCATCGAGGCGATCAAATGATTTACGAACAGGTTCGTTGTTTCATCTGCAGTAATGAGTCCTCAGAAACAGATCAAGGCACAAAATCAAAAAATATCATCTATATCACGTGAGATATAGAAAAAATGGAACGTTGTTTCGAGAAACTTTTTAATAGTAATAGATAGTCACCGTTTCTTTGTTCGCTCTTTCCCTCCTAGAAATAGTAAATTTTTCAATATTTCATTTTTAAAAAGAAAGCCCCCTCGTCCCCAGATGAAGTCCCGATCCTCATTCTTTGGGGCAGGAGTAGCGCCAGGTCGGTAGAGCGCCAGGTTGGCAATCTTCGAGTCCCACTTGCGCCAATATTGAGATTTGTTCTCTGCCATATCCTCGTCCTGTTCTCAGTCACCAAGGTGCACCGTTGAACATGGAAAGGACGCCTTCCCACCTATGGGACGTGAAGCCGTGGCCTCATATGCAGGACAGCCATTCTCTATGAATCCTAAAGAAACACACTGGATGGCTTTGCCGGTAAGCTACCATCTATCTTCCAACAGTTATCCAGGGGTTTCCATTCCCACAATCTTCTCTGAGCCCTAGGGGTCCTTGTGATCTGGCCATTTAGCCCACTCTGTGCAAAAAGGTTTGGCTCAAAGGTAAAACAACCTAACCTATCGTCATTCTTAAATCAAATTATTCGTACCTAAAAAAAAAGCATTATTATCTATATAATTTTATTTAACATACATGTTGCTAACTGTATGTATATATGTTTGAATATTAAAATTTTAAGTCTTTATTTTAGTATAAGAGATTGCAATGTTCTTCTAGTAATCAATGTGGCTATGGGCCTTGCTTACACATATGTAATTCAGTTTTGTTTTAATTTCAAATTTTCTTTTTTCTTTTCATGATTTTTGCATAAGTCAGGTGTTGCACAATGTCTAATTTGCGTAGGTGGTGTGTTGTGTAAAGTCTAATTTGCATAGTGGAGTGTTGTGCAAAGTCTAATTTGCGTAGTGGAGTGTTGCGAACAGTCTAATTTGCATTGGTGGGGTGTTACGTAAAGCCTAATTTGTATAGGTGGGGTGTTGCATAAATTCTAATTTCCGTAGGTGGGGCTGTTGCGTAACGTCTAATTTTCCTAAGTCAGCTGTTGCTTAACCCGGAACAAGTAAAATTATTAAACGAAAAAGAAATATGTGTACCACGATGCAGCTCAGAGACATTGTATTCAATGCGTTTATCACTCATCATACTGTATATAATGATTATTATATTATTCTCTATAAAATGATTTAAAACCATGCCACATACTAAAAAATTATTAATTCATAAAGGCTTCCAAGCAGGAACTTTTATCTTCTGCTGTTAATGTAACCAGAGTTATTAAAAATAAGCAGTTCCTTTTAGAATGATATATGGGAATACTACTACATTTGGTATTTTATAAGGAATTCTGAATTGGAAATTGTGTCCAAATCACATCAGTAGTTCGAAAGGAACAAAATTAAATATGCCCAAACTAACTGAATAGAATAAAAAGAAAATGGCTAACAATTTTTTTATCACATATAACTCAACGTACACTGATTAGTCAAATTATTATGAACACTTACCTAATATTTCTTCGCATTGGACAGTTACCAAATCTAAAAGGTTTCAATTCTCTGCACATAGTTCTCGGTGCAATGTATTTTGAAGCTCTGCCAGCAGTCATCTCTGTCAGTTGATGATATATAGCCGTTCTGTTTTGCCTTACAGTTCCTGCCAACAAACGTCTGTCCCTGTCGGTCACAGCATTTTTCCCTCCCATATTTGCAAAGATTGGCAGATGTTTTCTGAGACCGGTGCCATTATCCATACAGTTGGGGATATTGTACCCCGTGATTTTCCGCTGAGTTTCGTCACCCTCCGTTACGGATGCCACTGCCCATCGCTCTCCAATGCTGAATGCGCATTCGAAGTCATTCGGATCAGCCTTTTTAGCCATGTCGCACTTCACTTTGCTCTCCACCATACCTTCAAGGCTTTTATAAGACTTCGTCAGTAAGAAATTTTACATAGATTGGTTCATGATGCAGTGTTCGTAAAAATTTATCCGGGTAGTGTTTGCTGCTGTGTTAACCTGTAATCAAACGAAGATGCCCATAGAGCAGCTCCTTGAACGGCGCTGCTCTATGGGAATCTTCGGTTACCATAAAGTGTTACGTGACGAGTGTACTTCGTGTCACGTGACGTTCCGAGACAGGATAAAATCGGTTCCAGTCGCATTTTCAAACTCCAGTGGAATGCAGATATAGGCGTTTCATTCCTGAAGCATTCCATGAATTTTATGCTGATTGTTAACCGATTTAATATAAGAAATTAAAAACTTATGTTGTGCGCACCTCGCGGTTGCAAGCACTATTCAGTTTTTATGTAGAGATATGCAAATTTAAATCTGTGGCGTTGTGTTTCCCACATTGTCCAATTACGGATTATTCCCTTAATTAGACAATGCGGGCCGCAAAAATCCCAGGCGGTCTCCTTAGGGGAAGACGTTTTTATTAATATGAACAATGATGAGCGAAACTCAGGTTTATGGAAATATAAAACAATAACAATATTTATTGAGACAAAATATTTAAAAGTACAGGCAGAACAATTAATTTTTCTAATAATCAATCGTCTATCGTGGATTTAAAAAAAAGAAAGAACTTAAAGAATTAAATGGACTATAGAACTGTGGAACCCCTTTACAATTAAATCTAAAATTAAGGATAGCAACTTATAAGTTAAAGGAAGGGTAAGCGTACCGTTCTAAGTGCTCAGTTCGTCCGTGAGCTGCATCGGATTACGGCCAGGTCGCCGTCACTCTAACTTTGGGTGGGATCATCTCCTTAAATCGTCCTTTAACCAATGACTGGGAAAACATCTCCGTCGCACTGTGGCTGATGTGGAGACGGGCCCTCAGTTGACCATCACATACACTGTTGGGTAATTTGGCTGCGTCAAAGAGAGGTGGTCAGCTGCATCATCGTGGTTATATTGGAAGGGGGAGGGTGCCCTTCACTGGTTAGGCGCTTCGGAAGCCAATTCCTCTCTGCTTCTAATTTTAGGAAACCACTCATTCATAGGGATGTCCTTGCATTAACGCATCAAATTACATTGCTTTCGATTCAAAGTCCTGCACTCATTTCCAATGATTCCGATATGCCAATACTGAATCTGGCCATCCCGTCCAACTGCTCTCTCTAAAATCTCAGTGCTGTCTGCTCTGTTCAAAATCTTTGTCCAACTCAAGCCCACCCTGCCTCGCTACTCTACCCCACGTTTCTTTCCCCATGTTTTTCCAGAAAATGGTATGTTCACCATATGTAGCATCTGCAGAGGAACTTATGAGAAATAAATTCCCCCCAGGAGGTCTGTCGCTGCGCTTGAGGTTGACATCGCCACCTGGGAAACAGAATCCCTCGTTCGTTATTGTAAACAACTGGATGATGTCGTCCAGTCCTACATCTGTATTTGATGTGGGGGACGATTTCCCAAATACAGCTTCCAGTGTGAGATCGCACTAAAGCTGTCAGCAGTCTTTCGCACACCCAGACCATTCCGGCTGGACCTCACACTGCAAGAGAATAAATGGTAATTCCGCCTGTCATCCACCCATGTGGGCTGTGTCGTGTCATCTGGGCACTGGGCATTCTCTGTGTGTGGCTTGTCGGGGCAGCTGCGAATCCCGCCCCCTCCTAACGTGACCACCCTGTTAGTCTGTTCGTGTATTCCCTCTGTGTTTTAAAAAAAACTCAATCAAGTGAGAAATTAATTAAAAAAAAATAAATCGTTATTCCTGATGTAAAATCAGCGCATAACACTTAATCACTATCCGAGCTGTTTTATTATTATTTCAGTAATCAAAATAACATTTTCATTGGGGAATGCAGGATAGAAGGGATGTTAATCACTACTTGTAGTAATATGTGAAGTAAGTCCTTTCCTGTTGCACGGATCATACAGTGATGTTTAGACCACCGTAACTTGACATGTTTCGACAATTAACATCTTCAGAAATTGGGTAAACAGTTCTATTTCGGAAATTATATCCGTCTGCATTGTTGTGCACCTCATCGTATGGTTTGCAAGTGGGTGGCCTTGTTGCGATTTCGTGGTCCTGCCCATGTGCCTTGGGTAGGGGTGGGGGTATGGATGCTTTAGCAGCTCTGTGCTGATCGGCGAGCAGTTTCCATGGGTGGGGTGGGTGCTAAATTTCTTCTTTGCAGCACACATTCTCTGTTTTGGTATATCACAGTTGTTCAGAGAGATCCAATTAGAACTTAGTTGGGGGGGGGGCACAAATAATTGTGGTCAATTCAAATTGTGGGCTCATTCCGGCATTAGAAACCACTCTTGCCAATGAAGTGGTTTTTTTTTAACTGTACATCCCTTTTGTGTTTTATCCTAGTTCGGCACGTTCTTTTCGTTTTGTAATAGTAAGGTTTATTGTTATTGTCGGTTTTATTACCGTTTTCATGTAACGATATTTTATTTAGTCGTATCAGAATAATATGACCACCTACCTAATGATGGGAATAACCACCCTTGACGCAGATGACAGCGGCGAGATGGCATGGCATGGACGCAATGAGGCCCTGGAAGGTTGCCAGAGGCACACGTGCCCATTCGGACTCCAGCAGAGCATTGAGGTTCTGGAGGTGACGTGGTTGTGGGTCTGCGTGCCAAACTTGTCGATCCAAACGGTCCCACAAGTGCTCTATGGTATTAAAGTTGGGCGATTTCGCCGGCCAAGGGAGAACGGAGACATCGCTGTCATGTTCCTGGTACCAGTCACGCACCACCTTAGCAACATGGAAGGGCGCATTGTCCTGTTGGTAGACACCATCACCACCAGGGTAAACGTCCAACATGTAGGGATGCATGTGGTCATCGAGGATGGACAGGTAGCTATTGGTGTTCAAGGACTCATCCAGTGGTACCAGCAGTCCCAGGCCATACCAGGAAAACATCCCCCAGACATGCACACTGCCACCGCCAATCTGTACTTGACTGACAAGTGTATCCGAGTGTTGTTTCTCGTGTGTCTGACGCCGTATCAGTCACCGCCCATCGCTTCTGTGGAGTAGAAACCTCGATTCGTCGGAGAAGGCAATCTTTTTCCACTCTTCCACTGTCCAATGATGGTAGTCCAGTGCGAACTGCAGGCGTAATTGCCGATGGACTTTGGTTAACATGGGCGCCTTTATGCAGTGTCGACTCCGGAGACCCATGCGTAAGAGGATTCGCTCTACTGTTAACAGAGAAATGTACCTGGATGCCCCAGCATTCATTTGAGTGGTCAATTGCTGCATTGTTGCGTGTCGATTGCCCTTTACCATTCGACGGAGGCGACGTTCTCTTCTGGAGTTGATGGCCTTTGGGGTCCATAGTTCTAACGTCTGGATGTATTCGGTGTGCCAGCGGTCCATTCTTGGTACACCCTTACTACAGCACCTCGAGAAACAGCCCACAAAGTCTGCTGTTTTTGAGATGCTTCCACCCTTGGCAAGGTAGCCGATTATCATTCCTTTTTGAACAATATCCGTCAAATCAATACCTCTGCCCATTGTGCTCACGTTACACACTATGACTCATCTGTCCTGGCTGGTCGCTTATATCTCCATGTGGTCGAACTAGTCATGTGCACTCTGTGACGCTCCTGGGTTTTCATGACTGTGATTGTGATTCCGTGGGTGGTCATATTATTCTGATAAGACTGTGTATACTCGTCCTGTTTTCTCGTTCTGGTCCCGATTAGTTTTAATTAAATTAATTACAGTGTTGCTGGTTTTAATTGGCACTATGTAATTGTAAGGTTGCATTGCATTTTTCAATGAATTTGCCAGCCATGAGATGTTTGGAATCCCTGTGATGAACTAATTGTTTTTGGATTGCTGCGTTGGTGTCGGTTAGGATATTTTTTTCCAAGTTTGTCTTGCAATATTTTCGAGAAGTTTTAATATTTTTAGCGAATAACCCGCATTTTCAGCGTGCGAGTAAATATTTCTTTTTCTTTTTCATAAAACTGTGGTGTGGGGACATGTCTGATATTTCTTAGGAATACAGTTTTTAGTGCACTTTTTTGTCTGCTAGTGGCTGTTGGAGATGTATGGGATGATAGTGAGTGGCGCTGTAGTAATATTTTATTTCTTATACCGAATAACAGGCAGTCAGGGCTGGATCTAAGTGGCACGGACCATACCTCCGCTGAGAATGTTTACAAGAGGAATGGAGGCAAGAAATTATTAAACTTGTGCAGATTTCACGCATTTTTCAAGATATTTTAAAATCCTCAAAAGCGGGGAAGAAATTATTATACTGCAATGGAAATCCTTGCAAGGTGAGGCAGGGGCGTGAACCCCACCTCCGCCTTCATTTATTTTTTAGAACCAGGCCTGCATATACACAGTCGTATCAGAATAATATGACCACCTACCATAGTATATGTATGGTAGGTGGTCATATTATTCTGATACGACTGTGTGTATATATATATATCCATACATACATGCAGTACATACCGTGCAGGGATACATACGGTACTCATTCCTCGGGTTTATACGGCCAAAAAATGTAGCCAATTTCGTTTTACACGACGAAAGACTCTGTTTTATCCAGCACGGAGTTTTTTCCCTCTGTATATAGATATAATATATAGTACGAAATAGCAGTGGCATAGAATAAAGGGAGATTATTAGACTAAGTTTTCTCAAAATTTAAACAAAAGTTGGTTTTGCTTAACATTATTTTTTTTCACTTGTATTAATTCAGATAAGCTGAGATTAATTTTCCATACCTTACTTTTCTTTTTGATCCCGAAACCTATGGTTTATACTCTTATAGTTTTAATGTAGACGTAACTAGGAATTTGAAGACGAAATTTTAAAAAATTCGTTAAAGAAGGAATGAACGTATTTAGTTGATGTTTATTTTTAAGAATAAATAGATAATACTAAATTCGTATGCCGTCCCATGGTCGAGTGGTTAGCGCGCTTGGCTACTGATCTAAGGCACCTGGGTTCCCGTCCCATGGCCGAGTGGTTAGCGCGCTTGGCTACTGATCTAAGGCACCTGGGTTCCCGTCCCATGGCCGAGTGGTTAGCGCGCTTGGCTACTGATCTAAGGGACCTGGATTCGAGCCCCGGGTAACGCATGGCTGTTTGCTTCTACTTTGGCATATAAACTGTCAGACCTCTGTGGCAAGCAGCTGCTTGAGGGGTATTTATTAAATTCGTATATTAATCAAATCATCATATGCAACAAGTTATTTTTATATTCTTTCGCAAAAATTGTATACTTACCATTGTAATGCAATCTGTCTTGCTGTACCTTAAATGAAATAAAACTGTTTTGGATCTGACTTCTCTATATCAAATTCTTTTAGACTAGTTAAAACTGTTCTTTAAGTTATTTTTAGAAGCAAGTTTAGCTTTGTAGACTTTTATATAGCCTAAATATAGCTGATTCGTAAATACACTCATCCCTCAATTTACACGGTAGGGGGGGTTCAGAAAAGCCCTTCCCCCGGAAATCTGGAAATGTAATATTTTTTAAATTAGAAGATTGCTTGTTTTTTCTGGCTTCTATTATGAGAGCATTTCATGATAAAATTTTTCTTAACGAAACTATATTTGAATAAAGAAAAAATATTATTGGGAAACGTAAAGTATCCTATTTTGCCTCCACACCAGATATGATTAAATGCGTTCTAAGCCACGCCCATTATCTAAAAAAAGAAACAATGGAGCCCCACGGAGAAATTTTTGTGGACGACACTGATTTCCTCCGTGGTTTTCTGGAATTTATCCACCGTTTAAATCGAAATATTGGTCACTATATATATAATACCCAAATAGATACATACTCTATTAGGTGCTTATTAACAGGAAAACAAGACATTACTTTATGAATTGAAGAAGTTAAAACAAGAAAAAGATTAGAGATTTGTTTGGATTAAAGACTTGATATTAATTTAATATTAATTTAATATTATAATATTAATTTATATTAGAAAAACAGAAACTTCAAAAATATTTAGAATTAATACATCTAAAAGTAAAGACATTTTAATAACTGACATAAATGAAGATTTAAAGTTAATTAGATAGTGGTTTATAAAAAATTAATTGTTTTTAAATGCAGAAGAAACTAAATATTTATACTTTCGAATGAAATGTAACACTCCAGATGTATTTTAAAATAAATAAAAATGATAGAAAAAATTATTCTATCATTCTATTAAATGCACGGGTTCTGAATGTTTATGCAAACCAATTGAGGGTGTTGATAATTATAAATATTTAGGATTGTATATTGATAGTCATTCTGAATGTTTATTCAAACCAGTTGAGGGTGTTGATAATTATAAATATTTAGGATTGTATATTGATAGTCATTTAACTTGCAAAAACTATATTGACTTACTTAAAAAAAGATTAATTCAATTATACCTAATAATGTTATATTAGAAATTTCATTATCATTACACTTTTAAAATTAATGTATAATGCATGGATTAAATCATATTTAAAATACGGATTACTGTCTTGGGGAGGATCATATTACAGTCATATTAAACCACTTATTATTACATAAAACAAAATAATTAGAAGTATGTTGAAAAAGAAAAAATATGACAGTGTTGAGGCTTATTATAATGATTTAAATATTCTTCAGTTAACCCTTTCACGACTAAGGGAAACATTTTTCCCATTTTAAAATTGGTGATTGTCGTATTTAATTATAACCTTATCTGCATTTTTTATACAGAATGTCAAAATAGAACGTATGCCGAACGCAATTATGTAAACGGGAACGTTTAGAAAACAAAAACAGAACTGTAAGGACGCATAATATGTGTACTACGTGCAATGTCCATCTTTGCCTCACTACCAAAAGAAATTGCTTCGCAGAATATCATAATTAGCACATCATTTTGTATAGTAATTTTATTTCATAATTTTGTATTATTTTAGTTAACATTTTGTTCTAATAAACCAATAAATAAAAGACATTGCATAATAAGTCTAACTATCATTTGTGTTACCTTTATAGTCCATTGGGAAAAATATTTCCATAAAATTCCAAAAAAACTACACATTGTTATGTATTTTTCTTATGACTTTTATTTATTTTACGTCTGAACAAACTAAAATAAACAGTTACATACTAATATTTACTCTTAGAAACCTTATGGTCCTGAAAGGGTTAAGGAAATTGTACGTTTATAACATTCCATTATATATTAGAAATCATTATACAGAAAATAATGCTAAATCCTCTAATTATAAAACGAGATCAAATGACTACACTAATCTAATTGTTCCACATCCTAAGAAAAGTATTACACAAACACATTATATATATTTAGCGCAGAAAATTTTTAACAAATTGCAAGGAATAATAAAAAATGAAATTAAGATATATAAATTTTCCAATTTATTAAAAATATGGATTGATGAAATTATTGACATTGAAATAATCCTCAAGAGAAATGACTAAATTATTACATATTTACTATTATACTTGTATATTATATTTAGATTATTTATCATTTTAAGAATAATTTACTGTTATATAAAAAATGCGATAAATATTGGTACTATTTATGAATCAATAATCATTATAAACTGTAAAATTTGATTCTCACTTAGAAAAAATTAATTTTCATAAAACTGCATTTCCACATTCGAGTTTGATACTCTTATGGATGGTTGATAATCCAAATATTACTTGTAATAATAAATGAATTTTTAAGACCAATCCCCTGTGATGATGCATAGAACCGGCCAGGCCTAGCACCTAATGTCCGACCCCGCCTTCTCGTGGTGCGGACCGTTAGTAACTTTCAAAAGAGATACTCTCTTGCGGAAGTGAACGGAAGGGGAGGGCTGCCAGATTAGTGTGGCCTACTGATCTGGACAACTATGGCTACTTTTCTTTTTTTTCTACCCTGCTGAGGAGTGGTCAACCACACAGGGTCCTAGTGCTGACCATATAAACCTACTGGACTGGACAGAAATATGGCTCTGAGCTTGATTATGGATCCTGATTTTGCTGCACTGGTGGGCTTCTATGGAGGGAAAATCTTCCGCTCTCTTTTCTGTTTGTTTGTGGGTTGACAGCCCCAAGTGAATAGATTCACAGGATATGTTTATCAGCTGGTGGATAATCCTGAGCAGAAGTCATCGCAGGCACCTGAACTCTTTGCTTCTATTGGCATCGTCAAATTCTACATTGGAGGAAGTCTTCCAGTGTAGATGGCTTCAGCCTTTAGTAGTGGGGGAACGGGTCTTTACCCCATATCTGCGATTAGGGGGCTGTTTGATATTGTCGGCATTCCCTCTCAATAAACATAGTTTCTTTAAACATCCCACTAACCATTTTCTCTCCATAGGTAGTTGTAATGTGAGGACTCTGCACAGAGCTTTTTCTCTTGATGTCCTCACACAAGAATTCCACCATTATAATTTAGATATTCTCGGCTTGCAAGAGACCAGATGGACAGATAAAGGTCAGATTCTTAAAAATAATCTTAAATTTCTCTTTTCAGGGAGGGACGACAATAAGCATCACCAAAGCGTGGGTCTGCTTCTAAGCAGACACGCTAGCGATGCTCTTCTAGGATATGAGTGCATTAATGAAAGGTTTCTTACAGCAAAATTTCAGACAAGCGTTAAAGACTTGAATGTTATCTGCTGTTATGCCCCCACTGAGGATGCCGATGATTATCAGAAGGATAGGTTTTATGAACAACTTCAGGATATTTTGAATTCTGTCAAGAAAGGAGATATTACCTTTGTTCTTGGTGACTTCAATGCCAAAATTGGTACTGACTCTGCCCTTTGGGGCGGAGTAATAGGCCCTTTTGGTATTGGTAGCTGCAATGGCAATGGGCAACGTCTCCTACAGGTAAGTAAACTCAATGGATTCAGAATAACTAACATTTATTACAAACACCGCGACATACATAAGTACACATGGGTTTCACCTGATGGGCTGCATAAGAATATGATTGATTACATATTAATTAACAGCAAATGGGCTAGTTCTGTTAGGAATACCAGGGCATATAGGGGAGCTGAAATAGGATCTGACCATTACCTTGTTAAAAGTGTGTTGCAACTTAAACTTAAAAAGTGTTGTGCTAGGGTTAAAAAATTTACTTTTCATACTGAAGCTCTGAAAGATCCAGTTATAGCCAAAGCTTACCATGATAGGTTACTTAGTCATTATGACAGTCATGGTTTGCTTACTACTGAAGTTGAGGAAGAATGGGATCATTTTAAACAGGCTTTTTTGGACACTAACAGTACTCTTTTAGGAAAAAAGGAGCAGAAGAGGCAAAATTATCTGAGTGATAAGGCACTTGAGCTTATTTCGGAAAGAAAGAACTGCAGGAATGCCCTTAATCAATACCCTACTAGTCCTAATAGAAAGCATTACAGAGACCTTAATAAACTTGTAAAGGATCAGTTAGCTGCTGATAAGAATCTTTGGCTTGATGGTTTGGCTGACAAAGCCGAAGAAGCAGTTAGACAGCACAACAGCAGAGAGCTGTACCACATAGTTAATGTTTTGTGTGGTAGAAAACGGACAGGCATACAATGATTGAAGGATAAACAAGGTAAGGTTATAGAAGGGGAGGATTCTGTCATGGCTAGGTGGGCTGAGCATTTCAGTGATGTTCTAAACAATGTAGTTAGGTCTACTCCCATTGTTTGCAATGATGATAGATGCATTGGTGGCTTTAATGTTGGACCTATAACACAATCTGAAGTTATTTTGGCTGTTTCTAAGCTTAAACTTCATAAATCCCCAGGGGTAGATGAAATTACTACGGAAATGCTTAGAGCTGGGAATGTTTCGGTTACCACTTGGATGACTGAAATTCTGAATATCTTTTATGATAAAGGCATGGTTCCTAAGGATTTTACCAGAGCTACTGTTATCCCTATTTTCAAAAAAGGTGATCGCAGTTCTTGTGATAACTATAGGGGTATCAGCCTACTCTTTGTTCCAGGTAAAGTTCTTTCCATGATTGTGCTTAATAAAATTAAGAATCTGGTTGACAGTCAATTGCGTGATGAGCAATGTGGATTCAGAAGTGGTAGGGTATGTGTAGATCAGATATTTTCACTTAGGCAGATTCTTGAGAAATGTTTAGAGTTTCAGAAACCTTTGGTTGATAACTTTGTTGATTTCAAAAATGCTTTCGACTCTGTTGATCTGTCATAATTTGTGGATGATAGTGAAATCATATGGTATACCTGACAAGTTAGTTAACATAATGAAAGCTCTCTATAATAACACTGAGTCGTGTGTGAGAGTTGGTAAGGCTTGTAGCAATTGGTTTAGCATTACTTCTGGTGTTCGACAAGGGTACATTTTGTCTCCTTTTCTCTTTAGCTTGGTTATTGATTATGTTATGCGAAATTCACTTCAAGGGAAAGATTTTGGCCTTAAATGGGCTGGAGATACGAAAATTTCTGATTTAGATTATGCTGATGATTTAGCCCTTTTCGCAAATGATGTTGATGAGATGAACTCTTTCATTCGAGCTGTTGATGAGACTGGTAGTAGAGTAGGTTTGGTTATAAACAGAGAGAAAACTAAAGTGATGAAAATTGGTCAGGCAGGCTGTGATTCAGTTAATCTGAATGGTTGCAGTCTTGAGCAGGTGTCACAGTTTAATTATCTTGGGAGCTATGTAACAGATAATGGTGATGTGCGGCATGAGATTAACAGACGAATAGGGATTGCTGCCGGGACTTTTAAGAACCTATGGAGAGTGTGGAGAAATAGGCGTATACACCCAAAGACTAAAATTAGACTGTATAATAGTTTGGTTCTTTCTTGGGTTAGTTATGGTAGTGAAACTTGGACACTTTGTAAACAAGATAACAGGAAACTAGATGCTTTTGATTCCAGATGCTTACGCAGTATCTTGGGCATTAGGTGGTTCAACTTTGTAACTAATGATGAGATTAGGCAAAGGAGTTTGCAACCTCCTTTAAGCAGCATATTGTGCAGAGAGAGACTCCGTTGGTTTGGCCATGTTGCCCGTATGAATAATTATAGATTGGCGAATAGGGTTATGAGGAGTGTGCCTAAAGACCTCAGAAAGAAGGGGAGACCCATAATGCGGTGGGCAGACAATGTCAAACAAGACCTTGTTAGAATTTGGTGTGCAGTGGCCAGATGCAGTAGATGTAGCTCAGGATAGACTTGCTTGGAGAACTAAATTGCACGGTCTGGTTGGACCTCCGTAGCCCATGGCTGCTTGATGATGATGATGATGATGATGATGATGATGATGATGATGATGATGATGATGATGATGATGATGATGATGATGATGATGATGATAACAAATGTATAATCAAACGTATAACTCAAATTGCATAAAATGTAAATTGTACGAAATGCAAAATGGAATAATAAAATTGAATTGAACTGAAAAAAGAATTATTTTTTCCTTAAGTGAATTATGCTGTAGGTGTTTATGTAAGTCAACGAAAAATATCCTTCCGACTGATGTAAAATTCGGGTTAGGCAAATACCTGAGAAAGAGAACTCTTGGGTAATTCACGGAGCGTCTGCATTTTGAAATGAAATAATTTACATTTTATTCCATGATAATAAGATGGGTTGAAAATTAAATTTAAAATGAAAAACATATTTTATAAGTAGTAATATTTTGAAATCTGGTCTTTTAAGAACTATTTAAAATTTTGTTACGACACATCGATGCTACCAATGGTAATGTACCATATAGCCTAATAAGAAAGATTTAATTACTTTATAATGTGCCACCTTGTTCAGTTAGCTTCCTTTTTTCTCCCCTTAATTAGATGTCTGAAATGTGCTGATGCACCGTGTCAGAAAGGATGTCCAACCCAATTAGACATCAAAGCCTTTATAAGTAGCATCGCAACGAAGGTAAGTCAACGCTAATTATCTTTGGGAACAGCTATCCAGGTTTGTCGAAGGTCTTAAAAATCTGTAAAGTGGTAAATTAAGAAAGTTTAGAAAGCTACCCAACGCTCCTTGGACTCACACTTTTCATTATTGTCAATTGCTCTACCAGCTGAGCTAAGGCGGAGGCAATTCACAGTTGCTTAAAGAAGGCTATGGGTTGGATTGTTACCTCAGAGCGCCTTCACCACAGTGAGCTAAACGTCCATGTACAATGAAATTTTCATATCTAGGTTGTTGAAATTAATGTACATGAATATGTATAGTACGATTAGTGAGACAAAATGAACTCGGTAATTTAATAAATGTATTCAGGTTTCTGTAATCGTAATTTTCTTCTGATTGCTTCCATTTGATCGGCAAGAGAGTGCTTTATGTAGCCAAAATTGCTTAGGATTTAGCTTCATTACTTAGAATGTATGAGAAGCTATCAAATAGTATCATTAGTAAAATAAATATTATTTCTGAACACTCAAAAGACTTTGCTGTTTATTCTTGAAATTGTAAACTTTTTATCTCAGCAAATAACTTATCTTTATCCCTTTTTCCAGAATTATTACGGCGCTGCTAAAGTAATCCTCTCCGACAACCCTGTCGGATTATCCTGCGGCATGGTCTGCCCCACCAGCGACCTCTGCGTAGGTGGATGCAACTTATACGCTTCAGAAGAGGGCCCGATTAACATCGGCGGTTTGCAACAATTTGCCGTGGAGGTGAGTTGGTCTAGTTTTGGTGATAAGAAAAATTGAAGTCGTATGATTAAGAGAAGCAAATCAGCAGAGAAAGTTGCTCATTAGTTGTTCAGGTCAATGATATTCAGACGGTTTTTGATCTCGGCATCCTTTCCCAAAATGTTGACCGACTCTTTAATACTTCTTTCACGATATTGATATAACCCCATTAGCTGAAATTATTAGCTATATAATTATGAGAAATTACTAAGCGTCTTCTACCTAAAATAAGCGTTATCTTCTAAAAATTCTATAAATATCTAAAGTAAGCGTCATCTTTTAAAAATTCTGTAAATATCTAAAGTAAGCGTCATCTTCTAAAAAATTCTATAAACATCTAAAGTAAGCGTCATCTTCTAAAAATTCTATACATATCTAAAGTAAGCGTCTTCTTCAAAAAATTCTATAAATATCTAAAGTAAGCGTCATCTTCTAAAAATTCTATAAATATCTAAAGTAAGCGTCTTCTTCTAAAATTCTATAAATATCTAAAATAAGCGTCATTTTCTAAGAAAGTTTGATTTCGTCTGTTCGTTTATGCATTCAGCCCCCTAAACAGCTAGAGGCACCAATTTTTGCAAGAACTTTTCCTTTACCCAAGAGAAGATTATTGGCTCTGTACGAATCCGTTTGGATAAAAAAAAACAATTTGAACCAGTTTTAATTTCTCGAAATTCCGATACACTTTACATTAGGTATTGTTGAAACTAATTGTTGCCTTTCAAAGAAGAAATAGTCCAATTAATTTCGTTCTGTTTTGCATAATAGAGTCATTGTTTTAGTAACGGGTAAATAGCACGATAGACGCAAGTGCTTTTTTGTGTGGATGAAAGCTTTTTAAAAATAAGGGATATTCATCGTAAGAGTGATACGATACGATGCTTGCTTATTATTTTTGCAATTGTTTAATTTCAAGTTAAATATTAACAGCAGAGAGCTATATCAGATAGTCAGAGTTTGTGGGAAGAAAAGGACAATTATATAGAGATTGTAGGATAAAGAAGGTAAGGTTATAGAAGGTAAGGAATCTGTCATGGCTAGGTGGGCTGAGCATTTCAATGATGTTCTAAACAATGTGGTTAGTTCTACTTCCATTGTTTGTAATGATGATAGATGCATTGGTGGCTTTAATATTGGCCATATAACACAATCTGAAGTTATTTTGGCTATTTCTAAACTTAAACTTCATAAATCCCCAGGGGTAGATGAAATTACTACTGAAATGCTTAGAGCTGGGAATGTTTCTGTTACTACTTGGATGACGGAAATTTTGAATATCTTTTATGATAAAGGCATGGTTCCTAAAGATTTGTCCCTATTTTCAAAAAAGGTGATCGCAGTTCTTGTGATAACTATAGGGGTATCAGCCTACTCTCTTTCCAGGTAAAGGTCTTTGCATGATTGTGCTTAATAGAATTAAGAATCTGGTTGACGGACAATCTGGTTGACGGACTTGATGAGCAGAGTGGATTCAAAGTGGTAGGGGATGTGTGGATCAGATATTTTCAATCAGACAGATTCTTGAGAAATGTTTCATCATCCTCAAGCAGCTATGGGCTACGGAGGTCCAACCAGACACCGCAATTTAGTTCTTCAAGCATATCTGTCCTGAGCTACATCATCTGCATCTCCCTATTGCACACCTATTCTAACTAGGTCCTGTTTGACATTGTCTACCCTCCGCGTCCTAGGTCTCCCCTTATTTCTAAGGTCTTTAGGCACACTGTTCATTACCCTATTCACTAATCTATAATAATCCGTTACGGGCAACATGGCCAAACCAACGGCACAATATACTGCTCAGAGGAAGTTGCAGACTCCTTTGCCTAACCTCTTTATTACCTACAAAACTGAACCACCTAATACCCAAAACATCTAGACATCTGCGTAAGCATCTAGAATCAAAAGCATCAAATGTCCTGTTATCTTGTTTACAAAGCGTCCACGTTTACCTACCATAACTAACCCCAGAGAAAACCAAACTATTATACAGTCTAATTTTAGTCTCTAGGTATACGTGTATTTCTCCACACTCCCCATAGATTCTCTAAATTCCCAGTTGCAATCCCTATTCGTTTGTTAATCTCATGCTGCACATCACCTCTATCTGTTACATAACTCGCAAGAAAATTAAACTGCGACACCTGCTCAAGGGCGCAAACATTCAGAGCTACTGAAGCACCAACTGCCTGACTACTATTAGTCACTTTAGTTTTATCTCTGTTTATCACCAAACCAATTTTATTACCAGTCTCATCAACAGCCCTAATGAAAGAATTCATCTCATCAACATCATTAGCCAACAAGGTCAAATCATCTGCATAATCTAAATCAGAGATTTTGAAATCTCTAAACTATTTAAGGTCAAAACCTTTACAATCAATTTCGCATAACATAATCAATAACCAAACTAAAGAGAAAAGGAAACAAAATGCACCCTTTTCGAACATCAGAAGTAATGCTAAACCAATTGATAGAAGCTTTACCAACTCTCACACGCGACTCAGTGTTATTACAGAGAGTTTTTATTATGCTAACTTGTCTGGTATTGCCATACGATATCACAATCAACCACAAATTATGACGACCAACTGAGCCTAAAGCCTTTTTGAAATCAACAAAGGTTTCTGAACTCCAAACATTTCTCAAGAGACTGCCTGAGTGAAAATATCTGATCTACACATCCCCTACCACTTCTGAATTCACATTGCTCATCACGCAATTGACTGTCAACCAGAATCTTAATTCTATTAAGCACAATCATTCAAAGAACTTTAGCTGGAACAGAAAATAGGCTGATACACTCATAGTTATCACAAGAATTACAATCAACTTTTTTTCTAAATATGGATAATAATAGCTCTGGCAAAAATCTTAGGAACAATGCCTTTATCATAAAAGATATTCAAAATTTCAGTCATCCACTTGGTAACCAAAACATTCCCAGCTCTAAGCATTTCCATACCAATTTCATCATGGGGATTTACGTAGTTTAAGTTTAGAAACAGATAAAATGACTTCAGACTATGTTATAAGGCCAAAATAAAAGCCAGTAACGCATCTATCATCATTACAAACAAGGAGAGTAGAACTAACCACATTGTTTAGAACATCACTGAAATGCTCAGCCCACCTATCCATGACAGAATCCTCACCTTGTATAAGATAAGATACATAGGTATACATGGGTTTCACTAGGTGACTGCATAAGAATATGATTTCTTGTGTATTAATTAACAGCAAATGGGCTAGTTCTGGTAGGAATTCCAGGTCATATAGGGAAGCTGAAATTGGATCTGACCATTACCTTGTTTAAAGTGTCTTGCAACTTAAACTTAAGAAGTGTTATGTTAAGGTTAAAATATTTACCTTTAATTCTGAAGCTCTGAAAGACCCAGCTGTAGCTAAATGTGTACCTATGTATGCTATTAACCTTACCTTGTTTATCTTTCAATTCCTGTATACCTATCCGTTTTCTACCACACAAAACATTAACTGTCTAGTACACTCTCTGCTGTTGTGATTTTTCAGCTCTCTAACTTCTTCCTCGGCTTTATCAGTCAAGCCATCAAGTCAAAGATACTTATCAGCAGCTAATTAATTCTTTACACGTTTGTTAAGCTCCTTGTAATACTTTCCGTTAAAACTAGTAGGGTACTGATTAAGGACATTCCTGCAGTTATTTCTTTCCAAAATAAAATCTAGTGCCTTAATACTCGAATACTTTTGCATCCTTTGCTTCCTTTTTACCTAAAAGAGCACCGTTATTTCAAGAAAAGCCTGCTTAAAACGGTCCCATTCTGCCTCCACTTCAATAGTAAACATACCATGACTGTCATAATGACTAAGTAACCTATCATGGTAAGCTTCAGCTATAACTGGTTTTTTCAGAGCTTAAGATTTAAAGGTAAATATTTTAACCTTAGCACAACACTTTTTAAGTTTATTTTGCAAGACACTTTTAACAAGGTAATGGTCAGATCCAATTTCAGCTTCCCTATATGACCTGGTATTCCTAACAGAACTAGTCCATTTGCTGTTATTTAATATATAATCAATCATATTCTTATGCAGCCCATCAGGTGAAAACCCATGTGTACTTATGTATGTCGCGGTGTTTGTAATAAGTGTTAGTTATTCTGAAACCATTGAGTTTACTTACCTGTAGGAGACGTTGCCCATTGCCATTGCAGCTACCAATACCAAAATCATCCCTCCGCAAAGATCAGAGTCAGTACCAACTTTGGCATTGAAGCCACCTAGAATAAAGGTAATATCTTCTTTTTTGACAGAATTCAAAATATCATGAAGTTGTCCGTAAACACTATTCTTCTCATTCTCATCGGCATCTTCAGTGGGGGCATAACTGCAGATAACATTCAAGTTTTTAACGCTTGTCTGAAATTTTACTGTGAGAAACCTTTCATTAATGCACTCATATTCTAGAAGAGCATCACTAGCGTGTCTGCTGAGAAGCAAACCTACACCTTTGTGATGCTTATTATCGTCCCTGCCTGAAAAGAGAAATTTCAGATTGTTTTTGAAAATCTGACATTTATCTGTCCACCTGGTCTCTTGCAAGTCGAAAATATCTAAATTATAACGGTGGAATTCTTTTGTGAGGACATAAAATGGTTAGTAGGATGTTTAAAGAAACTATGTTTATTGAGAGAGGGAATGCCGACAATATCAAACACTCCCCTAATCCCAGGCAAAGTCCCGGTCCCCCACCACTAAAGGCTGAAGCCCTCTACACTGGAAAACGTCCTCCAATGTAGAATTTGACGATGCTCGCAGAAGCTTTTTCAGGTGCCTGCGATGACCTCTGCTCATAATTATCCACCAGCTGATAAAACATCTTGTGAATCTATGTACTTGGTCTGTCAACCCACAAACAAACAGAAAACACAGCAGAATATTCTTCTTCCACAGAGGCCCACCAGTGCAGCAAATTTAGGATCCATAATCAAGCTCAGAGCCATAATTCCGTTCAGGCTGGTATATATGGTCATCACCATGACCCTGTGTGGTTGACCACTACTCAGCAGGGTAGAAAAAAAAAAGAAAAGTAGCCATAGTTGTCCAGATCAGTAGGCCACACTGATATGGCAGCCGTCCCCTTCCATTCGCTTTCACAAAAGAATATCTCTTTTAAAATTTACGAACGGCCTACATCACGAGAAAGTGGGGTCGGACATTAGGTGCTAGGCCTAGCCGGTTCTATGCATCATCACAGGGGATTGGTGCATAGCTCTCCTTCCAGTGACTACCTCACTACTATTTACAGACAGAGAAATGTTTAGAGTTTCAGAAACCTTTGGTTACCAGCTTTGTTGATTTCAAAAAGGCTTTTTACTCTATCATCATAATTTGTGGTTGATCATGAGATCCTATGGAAATACATAATGAAAGCTCTGTATAATAACACTGAGTCATGTGTGAGAGTTGGTAAGGCTTGTAGTAATTGGTTTAGCATTGCTTCTGGTGTTCAACAAGGGTGCATTTTGTCTCCTTTCTTCTTTAGTTTGTTTTTCGGTATGCAAAATTCACTGCAAGGAAAATTTTTCGGTATAAATGATGTAGAGATCTGAAAATGTCTGACATACATTATGCTGATGATTTTATCATTTTGACAAATATTGCTGATGAGATGAACTCTCATTTGAGTTGTTGATGATACTGGTAGTAGAGTAGATTTGTTAAAAACAGACAGAAAACTAAAGTGATGAAAATTGGTCTGACAGGCTGTGGTTTGGTTAATCTGAATGGCTGCACTCTTGAGATTAATTATCTTGGGAGTTATGTAACAGATTCTGGTGATGTGCGGCATGAGATTAACAGACGAATAGGGATTGCTGCCGGGACTTTTAAGAATCTATGGAGAGTGTGGAGAAATAGGCGTATACACCTGAAGATTGAAATTAGACTTTATAATAGTTTGGTTCTTTCTAGGGTCAGTTATGATAGTGAAACTTGGACACTTTGTAAACAAGATAACAGGAAACTCGATACTTTTGATTCTAGATGCTTACACAGTATCTTGGATATTAGGTGGTTGTCAGGTCCCTCTAATTTATTTATTATTGTATTTCTTGTTGTTGTTGCTGTTGTAAAAATATATCTGTATGAAGTGTATTTTTGGAAGTGCTGAGATGGAGATGTGACTCACGAGTTGTTATTCGGATCTGAGCTGGCTAGCTGCATACAATTACAGCGGCGAAAGCGTTTTTACGACTAGCCTGAGGTTCTGTGCAAGTGAGAGAGTGAAGTGCCTAAACAATGAAGAACAGACTGAGTCCCGGTTGACAAACAGGAAGGACGTTTGGTATGCGCCAAGGAACGTCGCTCTTTATCAAAAACAACAACCTTGAGGATAGGGTTAGCTTCTGTGTGAACCGAGGTGAACAAGGGTTATGTGTGAACAAGGGTTCGTTTCTGTATGAACCTAGGTACGGTTCTGTGTGAACCAGGGTTCGGTTCTCTGTGAACAGGTGACAGGCAAGGATTAAATATCCTCTAGCAGAGTTTTGAGGTCGATAAAGCGATTTCTATAAAGTGCAGATTTCCACCTCATTCTATTAATGCTTGCAGTAGCAAAGCAGCATTCAGATTAAATTTGGGCTGATTGGAGGAAGTCCAAAGAGCATCCAGGAAGCAGAATCATTCTGATCTTCAGTGCAGCAAAGGCCCACGAAATCGAGCGCATCCTCAGCACATAATTATATGTGAATGTAAATAAACTGTGTCGTCCATCCACTAGTATTGTGCTTGAATTGTTGGTAGTCTTTGTACACGTCACTTAGCGCAGCAAGTCTGAGGCAGATATCGGTATGGCCGTAACAACCCGCAAACCTGTGATTTCATCTAGGTAATGTTGAATGTAATTAAGGGACTAATCGATCTTCTCTTCTGAAGGTTGGATTCGTTTATGCCTCCATCCCCAACAAAATGATAGTGGTTCAACTTTGTAAGTAATGACGAGGTTAGGCAAAGGAGTCATCAACCTCCTTTAAGCAGTATTGCAATTATAGATTAACGAATAGAATTATGAACAGTGTGCCAAAAGGTCTCAGAAAGAGAGGGAGATCTAGGATGCAGTGGGCAGACAATGTCAAGCAGAACCTTCTTAGAATTGGTGTACAATGGTCAGATGTAGCAGATGCAGTTTAAGACAGATGTGTTTGGAGATCTAAATTGCACAATCTGGTTGGACCTCCGTAGCCCATGGCTGCTTCAGAATGATGATGATAATTTCATATTTACATGTGCATTCTGGTGTGTATCAAGCTCGGATCTTATCAAGTGACATTCATATATAACTGAAATGGTAAATCTTAGTAAAACAAATTCAATTATTTTTTGACAACAGATTTAATTCTTTTTTCAATATATTTCTATAGGCTAACACTTTTTTATTATTATTAAAACTCCAGTAGTATCAAGTACATCTAGCGATTCCCCTTTGCACAGGCTTTCCCCCCTATGATGTCACAAGCCCCGGCCACTCCCGGACACGTGACCACGCCCCTTCTGCCCCTTATTAATATTCATAATTAATAATTTATTAATAATTAATTAAAATTAATTAATCCCCCTTTAACCCGTGGCGCCATCTGGTGACTATGAGGAGTACTATTTTCAGAAAAACCCCTATTTTAACACTAATTTCCCGATTTTTGACTCCCCATTAAAAACTCACCCCCCCCCCCCTTTTAACACCTGGCGCCATCTAGTGTATATAATGAGTACTTGGGAAAAACCCTCGATTTTACTCGTAATTTTCCAAGTCCAACTAAACTTTGGGATGGCAACGAACGGATGATGCAAGCCTCAGAATAATTGCTTTGGGTGGCAATCTCACACAGAACGGGATGATGCAAGCCTCAATTACAAAGTCCCAATTTTTTAATCCACCTCTTTAAAACCCCCTTATCAAAAGCTCCTTTCATTAAATCATCCTTCTTTATTAAAATTCCCTCCACTTTATTAAAATCTCCCCTTATCAAAAGTTCCCTTTATTAAACTCCCCAGATCAGACACTCCCATGGTTTCTATGCTTTTACAAGTCCAGCTAAACTAGGGTCTGGAAACGATCAAAAAATCTCCTTTATTAAAATTCTCTCCCCCTCATTAAAAAACCCCTTATCAAAACTGCATCACTGATTGACCCACCTGTATTTTAAGCCCCTCTTTAAAGACCCACTGGTTGACCTAAAAGCCCTCCTCTTTAAAGAACCCCTGGTTGACCCTTGACGTGATAAATCAGTTTTCTCTATGCGCATTTAATCTAATGGTAGTGTCGTCCAACGTCCTGTATTTAAAAAAAATTCCTTCCCGACACAGTGATTTGAACCCACTACCATGGTGTCCACGTCCATCTGAAATTTGCCAAGTCCAGCTAAACCTTGGGTGGCAACTCCTCGCTGAATAGTTGATGCAATCCTTGAACAAGGTCCCCATACTTTGCGAATTCGTCCTTCACTAGAATAAGGACTATCCCACAGTAACTGTCCTGCAGAAAATGAAAAAATGCTATTAGGTAAAAAAAAAATAATAAAAAATTAATAAAAGGAAAAAAAATCTGATTTTATTCGTCATGATGACAAATAATTGAAGGTAATATGGTCGACATAAAAGCCCCGCATTCGGTACAGACCACGTTTTATTGACGGTTGAATCTTGGATCTGTGCTGCCTCCGCATCACGCGCAATGTCTTACATCGTGAAAACCCACTGCCACTCTTGAGATGGTTCTCCGCATTCCCAATTCTACCCTTTATGATAGGTCAGCGTTTCAATGTACCCAATGTAGACTTTTGAAATGACGTGCCCTAAACCTTCAAGGGTTGAGCTTATTAGTCTCCATCGGGTTGAGACCATCAGATATCGGTGCTTCCGCGTCAGGACTTGTCTTGGAAAGTGATTTTACGTTAAATTCCTTACAAATTTCAATCACCTCACAATTTATTAACTTATTTTCCTTTACTAAGTCACTTCAAAAACATCGTGATTGCAAAAGTACGACTAATAAAACTGTTTTAATTCCTATATACCCATTAAGCGACACGGTTTAAAAATACTTATTACCGCTGTATCCTCAGTACTGGGAAGTAACACTACTCAAAGAAAAATCAGCTATGGGAGTAATCATTAATCTACAAGCGCTCACACAGTTTTTAAAAATCGTCTCTTCCACCGTTTATTGGTGAACTTGGAGACGCTGATGAAATTCACTTTACAAGGTCAGTTGTTTTCATCGGGTAAAGACTACGAGGTTAAAAGTAGAATTCGTACGTTACCGCTTGTGTAAAAAATGCAACACGAATGCGTGTTAATAGAGGACAATAGTTTTAACAATAACCTACTATAAAAAATAATGTCTCACTCGAACGTACCCTTCTCAACATACGTGGACTAATCCACCGAAATGAGAAAGGTTCGGCACAACATGAAAATCCACCTATACTGTATGTTCTGATCGGACCTGCCCTGTACTTATGCTGTTGTTCTCATGTACAAGAAGCGATGTGTCTTTACAAACGTCGCTTCTTGTTCGACACTGTTCACGTGATTCTAAAGCGGGGAGTCATGCGTGCACCAACAAGCAATTGGTGACGTAAAAAAGGTCAGGGTGCACTCACCCATGCCACTCGCGCTTTGGGACAGCCGTGGAAACAGATAAAATAATTAGGTATGGTTCGACTCACTTTGAGAACAGCAGTCACTCCGGCCAAAAGCCTAATGAGAAAGTTAAATAACGACATGACGAAAATGCTCAGAACACCGGAAATTACCTGTATGGTGTCTTTGGATCTTAAGTTATCGCGTTCTCCAAGCAGTCAGCTGATTTTACAAGGTCGTCATTGCAATTAAAGAATGTAGTGGTTATAGGGAGAATAGGGTTTGACCTCGTTCATTAGAAAAGGGAACAATTGTTAATGTCATAAGAAATGTGTGACGTATAATTCAGTGTGATATGAAGTAATACGAAATCTTTAGCATTATTCCCTGCGTCCATTATTTGGTGATCGTGTTAACATCCTTATATGCTCTCACTTCAAATTTTCATATGACATTCGGGGGTTATCACTTAAGTTTCAATTTTTATTTTTTCCAACCACAATAATGCACCGTTTCTGTGGAACACTGATGACTTCGATGTAAAAAAAAATGAGCCAGGGATGATCTTTCTCACAGTAGCGATATGACCATGCACTAGAAAACAAACCTGGAACCCCATAGACAATAAAGATTTGAACTAAAATGTCATTAAAACCGTGAATGGACTGATAAAAATATGTGAAACTTAATGTACTGAGCTTGACAACATTAATATAGGTAGGGATCCTCGCTTGTTTTCTCTATACTATCATAAATTGAGAAACCTCAATGCTTGAGAAATGATTCATTTAACTATCAAAGATGAATAGAGCTCTGTGAAGTTTAATTCTCCACACAATCTTCTGAGTTCATTCTGCTATAGATGTCTAATTCTGTCAGGATCACAAGGGATGTTTTACACATTCAAGGACTTTCTCTTTTTCTGACATTCGCTAATCAAAGTGTCTATCTACAAAAGATACTATGCATAAAACTCATCATTACATAGACAAACTACCTATCCACAGGTTGTGTAAGCATTTAGAATGAAAAACCGATAGCAAGGTTGCTTCACTCTCATAGAGACAAACTCATAACTTAATCTTCAGATGCATGTTTCTTCATAGAATCGTAAACTCCCAATATCTATGCATTTTCTCACACATCTCGCAAGAAAATTAATGTTCAATCACTGATTCATCTTCCCTATGTGTATATTTACTTTCTAATAAACCATACTTTAACGACCAAAGTAGGTAAATCGCAAGCATCATCAGATTATTACTGCTTACGTTGAAAATCTCACAATAGCCTATTCAGTACTTTACACCCCGATACAGCTATAAGTTATGATAGCCAACATCTATCTCATAGACAGTAAGTTAGTTGCTTCTAAGAAACCTAGATATCCATGGTAAGACATGAGTGTTGCTGAGCACCTATGTTGCATGAAAGGTAACCGCTATGACAAACATATATTTTTAAAGATACACTGAACTTGCTCTTACATGCACGAACTTTCCATCTCGTAACGTATGAAAAGGAAAGTAGCACGAACAGTCATTCTTTCACAATAAGTCAATGTTGACTTCATTAAATATGATTCGAACGGAAGACAATCAGGCTTTTGTTTGAAAATCTGAAAACTCACTGTTTATAAGAAAACAACAGTATTTCCATGAAAAGTTGGGTCCCAAAATCGATCTGCTAGACCTAACTTTGCATTCTCTGATTTCAACCGCCGATAAAACGTAACGTAAGAAACGTAAGCTCACTAGGTGGTTATTCCAAGGCGCTATCTCTTTTCAGAGTTCCCGGTCCCCTCGGTACATTTGAATAAGCACATAAGGGTGTGAAGGTGGCTATTTTTCGCTGCAAACACAAGTTTTTCGACAAAGACAGGGTGTTTCACTACACTAGGAAATCTCACACTGTCTAAGAATCGGTTTAGTTATTTTTCCTGCATGAGAATATTTCTACACTAGTGTGGAATTCTCAGAACAAGTGGTACTATGTTCGTGTGAAAGTGGTTCTGGCAAACACACGTTTTTGGTAATGTTATGTATCCTGTTTGGAAAGAACACTGTCTATGGAGCATTACTCCTGTAAATTCCATAAGCATAATACTTCGCGATTCTAAGAGTTCCCAGAACCGGTAGACAATACTTTGCGTTTACAGGACCTAATGCATAAAGTCTTTCACACTTCAAACTCAATCATCACATTTCAGAAAGAAAGAAAGAAAAGATTGAAAATTAAAGGAGAAGTGGTAGAGAAGCGAAAAGCGCCCTACCCAGCATTCTCACGTTAAAGGAAAACGTAACGTAGGCATTCATCGCCTCAAAACAACTAAGACAGAGGGTGCCATCTGCCCGTAAGATTACAAGAAGTAACTATAGTTTAAACATAAGTATTCGTTTTTAAGTATTAGGGCATTCATGTCACAATTTCTTACAACAACGTTCAATATCTAGTGAAGATGCAAGTCAGCAACATTCACTTTTTGTGTAAGCATGTGAATATTACATTTCAGCTGTGTGCGAATCAAACAATCAATTGAGAAGAATATTGACACCCTGTGCACTCACTGAAACGTGTCTCCTTCTTGTGTCTCCTTCTTAATATCTATATACTATTCTTACGAGCACAAAAGATAGAACATTCGAAGGAAGGTGAACACTGTAACAGTTAAAAAAAACGATTTTCTGTGTTTTGGACATTTAACCAGCGCCATCTATCGGTACAGGAATCCTCAAAACTAAGAAACAAATACGTCTTTACTAGTGACAGTACTAGAAAAATCACTGTCCATAACATTTATATTCATGTATTTCATTTTCTTGTTATGAGGCATCTGACAGAAAACGTAAGACAGGAGTGTGCAATATTCAAATGTGTTGAAAAATACTTACTGAAATATTCAAAATCAAGAGATGTATGGCACTATACATATTCAACGGATGTCTTTCTAAGTGTATGCATCCATGCAATGGACTAAGTTTTTTCTCACATACTTATTTCGTCTCTGTAATTGTATGTTTGTGCATGTGTGCGTGAGTATATTTTCATGTTTGTTTCTGTGTGCGTGTGAGTGTGTTCACATGCAAGAATAAACATGTTATCAGTTGCTTGCTACAGAAGAAGCTAACACTTTATAAACGAGACGATTTCTTTCATAACCACCAATCATGTGAAATCTACAACATTATTACTCTAATATCGTACAGTTTTCAGATTTCTCGATTCAGTTAAGTAGAACAATAAAACAGCATTGCAGGAAAAATCTTATCTAGTTTTCTGTTTCCATGGCTGTCCCAAAGCGCGAGTGGCGTGGGTGAGTGCGCCGTGACCTTTGTACGTCACCAGTTGCTTGTTGGTGCACGCACGTCTCCCCGCTTTAGAATCACGTGAACCGTGTCGAACGGGGGGGAGTTTGTAAAGACACGTCGCTTCTTGTACGTGAGAACAACAGCATAAGTACAGGGCAGGTCCGATCAGAACATATAGGTGGATTTTCATGTTGCGCCGAAGCTTTCTCATTTCGGTGGATTAGCCCACGTATGTTGAGAAGGGTACGTTCGAGTGAGACATTATTTTTTATAGTAGGTTATTGTTAAAACTATTGTCCTCTATTAACACGCATTCGTGTTGCATTTTTTACACAAGCGGTAACGTACGAATTCTACTTTTAACCTCGTAGTCTTTTCCCGATGAAAACAACTGACCTTGTAAAGTGAATTTCATCAGCGTCTCCACGTTCACCGATAAATGGTTTAAGAGACGATTTTTAAAAACTGTGTGAGCGCTTGTAGATTAATGATTAGTCCCATAGCTGATTTTTCTTCGAGTAGCGTTACTTCCCAGTACTGAGGATACAGCGGTAATAAGTATTTTTAAACCGTGTCGTGTAATGGGTATATAGGAATTAAAACAGTTAGTTTTATTAGTCATACTTTTGCAATCACGATGTTTTTGAAGTGACTTAGTAAAGGAAAATAAGTTAATAAATTGTGAGGTGATTGAAATTTGTAAGGAATTTAACGAAAACCACTTTCCAAGACAAGTCCTGACGTGGAAGCACCGATATCTGATGGTCTCAACCCGATGGAGACTAATAAGCTCAACTCTTGAAGGTTTAGGGCACGTCATTTCAAAAGTCTACATTGGGTACATTGAAACGCTGACCTATCATAAAGGGTAGAATTGGGAATGCGGAGAACCGTCTCAAGAGTGCCAGTGGGTTTTCACGATATAAGACATTGCGCCTGATGTGGAGGCAGCACAGATCCAAGATTCAACCGTCAATAAAACCTGGTCCATACCGAACGCGGGGCTTTTATGTGGACCATATTACCTTCAATATTTTTCATCATGACGAATAAAATCAGATTTTTTTTTCCTTTTATTAATTTTTTATTATTTTTTTTACCCAATAGCATTTTTTCATTTTCTGCGGGACAGTTACTGCGGGATAGTCCTTATTCTAGTGAAGGACGAATTCCAAAAGTGCATCAGCCATTCCGAGTGTTGCCATTCCAAAGTTTAGCTGGACTTGGAAAATTGAACGTGGATAACAAGGAAGTTTGTGAAGTTTAATAAAGGGAACTTATTAAACTTCACAAACTTAAAAAGCGTGGATAAAAAAAACAACTTAAAAAACGTGGATTAAAAAACGTGGAACTTATTAAACTTCACAAACTTTAGAAAACGTGGATAACAAGGGAGTTTGTGAAGTTTAATAAAAAAACGTGGATTTCACGTGGATTAAAAAACGTGCAACTTATTAAACTTCACAAACTTAAAAAGCGTGGATAACAAGGGAGTTTGTGAAGTTTAATAATTATTAATTAGGGATTTTTAATCCCTAATTAATAATCCGATTAAAAATCTTTTAATAACTTGATCTGTGTGAGATGCACCAAACTTTTAAATCTTTTAATAATTTAAAAAATCTTTTAATATTAAAAATTTTTAATAATTAAATTAAAAAAATTACTGATGTGATAAATTTTTTAATAATCAGATTAAATATCTTTTAATAATTTAAAAGATCAAACACAATTTTTTAATCTGTAATTAAATAACAGGAATTTCCTGTTTCTTTTATCACTAAGTAAATTTTTGTTTCTTTTTTCTTCATATTTTACGTATAATACCAATTAGGGAAAGAACTAGCTAAGTAAATATTGGATTTATCTACTACTTCAAACGATCACATAGAAACTCTGCGGATGAAATGAACAACAGATATAATTGGTATCTTCTTGAACCTAAAAGTCTTCATGTCCTGTGGTGTAGCATGCTTGTCCCGCACCTGTACCTCATGCCATCTGGTGTTCCATGATGTTGCGTGAGATGCACCAATGCACTGTGCTCAAACTACACCCCATGTGTGCGGAGATCGCTCGAAAGTTTCGTCCGTGCTCTCACATATCGACGATTCGTTCTCTGTTAGAAGGCTTCAATTGCGCATAAAGATACAGCTGGTGTCCCGAAGTCATGTTCTGAACATTCTCACAGCATGCACTCCAACCTCACTGTCGGTCAGGCTATGATACACGCTTGTAGGCACCTGGTATTTATCCATGGCTAGGCTGGGTGTAGCCGTCCCATGGCCGAGTGGTTAGCGCGCTTGGCTACTGATCTAAGGGACCTGGGTTCGAGCCCCGGGTAAGGCATGGCTGTTTGTATCGTTTTTCTGCTGAGGTCCTGCCATCCTCACAGACCTTCTACTCTGGCATATAAACTGACAGGCTCCTGTCAGACCTCTGTGGCAAGCAGCTGCTTGACGGGGTATTTATTTATTTTTTATTAGGCTGGGTGTCAAGTGTCCATTCTTTGCGACCCTTCGACATTTACATATCTCTGATGGGCAATTGCCTCCTGCAATTTACCTATCTCTACTTCCATTCCTTCTTGGTGTTGCAATTTCCACTTTAAACAGTGAATTTTCTTTTATATCTTGGTCTAATACATTTTCCTTTAACCTAAAAACTCTGACAATTATTAGTTTCCAAATTTCAATATTTTGTTACTCAAATAGAATACCTTCTTTTATTTATTACAGTTATTGTACACCCTTTCTTTTTGCCCGATTAAAAGAAAGGGTAGAATAAGAAACAAATTTTATGATTGTGGGTTGTATTTATGACGATGAAGATGACATTTTGTTCATTCAAGTGTCCGAACAATCTGGAAAAGCTTTTGCGCAGGTTGAACCTAACAACGTACTGTACAGCTACCACATTACCTTGATTTTTTATTTTAGCATGCATGTATAAAAAAAATTCTGATTTCGAAATCACAAAATAAAGATCATCTTGTATGAGACTAAAATATGTTATTCAAACGAAAAGTTTTCTTATTCTTCGTTACAGATATTCAAGACGATGAAAATCCCCCAAATTCGACCTCCTGACCTTCCACCCCCTGAAAAAATGCCTGCTAGCTACAGATCAAAGATAGCCTTAATCGGCTGCGGACCAGCGAGCATCAGTTGCGCCACCTTCTTGGGAAGACTGGGCTATTCTGACGTCACAGTCTTTGAAAAGGAAGAATATTACGGAGGCCTCAGGTAATGAACGATATATTATGAAGGAGTGATGATAAATCTGGCATTCTCTTAACTTTCAACCTCATGACATTTCGACAAAGACTTGACTCACTCAGTAGCGCGACATCCTCGTAAACCGTCGTTTCCAGGTTAGAATTTCTATTGCGTCTATGCTGAGATTTTTCCGGTTAATTCTCCGCTGCCCTCAGTGAGAAAGGGAACACTTGTGGGATTATAAATAAAGCCATCCATTGAATTTGACTCAGAACAATGAAACCTTCGAGCTCTGTTTCAGAAATATCTCTACCTTGTAGACTTACTTGAGAGCAAAACCCTTTCTTATTCTCTTAAACTATTTGAGGAGATAGTGATGTTTTCATAATTTTTTTTACTTGGTCACCATTCCGTTCTATCATTCCTTTGGACAGTTATTTCCAATGGAGGACTCCTTTGCATAAAGCAGGAAGAATAAAATCGATCCAAAACAAGCTCCAACACTTGTTGAACCGCATCCGTCACTATCTTTGATATTGTTTTTAGATCTGTTTCCTTCATCGCATTCCCTTTCATCCCCGCTCTCAGGAAGATGCAGGAACAGATGCTTGAACACTTCTTCTGCAGTACCAAATGGATTTATCTCCAGAAAACTTCCCGCCCTGCCCACGGTCAGTAGAGAACACCGATGGGCTTGGAAACGTCGCTGTCCGACTGATGGAATGTTAAGCTGTGGCCCATGTGCGGGAGAGTCATACCTTGTGTACGTAAAAAGAACACGCTGGATAGCCTTGACGTAAGGCTACCATCTGTCTCACAACATCTTTTCCAGTGGGTTCCCTTTCCCAACTTTCTCTGAGCCTTCGAGGTCCTTGTGAACTGACCGTTTAGTGCAAAAAAATGTGCCGCTCAGAAGTAAAATACCCCAACCCAACCAAATGGATTCAATTTGACTAATGCGATCTGCAACTGTTGGCTTTCCATCAAATTACTCATCATGGGAACGATGTCTTCATCAGAAGTTGGTTTCGTAGTGTACATTTTTCTAATAATCTGGTAACTAAACAATGTGTAAAGATCTGAAGCAATGTTATGCTAAAGTTTCACATCTCCACAGATATTCTCTGGACCAGACCAGGCAATCTCTCTGAGGTCACTTCTGGGGGCAGATAACAACAGAAGAGCGGTCTATACTTGCTTCTGTCAATATTTGCATTCTCTGTGAGGAAGTACTTAGCATTGAAACAATTTGAACTCATATAATTTATGATGTTTTCCTCTTTAAGATCTCTATGGCACAAACATAAACCATGTGAATTCATTTAAAATGCCAGCCATATTTCTTCTTAAGAATGATACTATTGGAATTGCACATAAACTCCTATTGATGAATCGTAACGAACATCTTGTCTTCATTACGGGCATGACAAAGATGACAGCTGTCTTCAATTAATGTTAACATTTGATGTTGAAAGACATTTGTGTAATTGATTCATGGTCAATAGACTTCTAACTCCTGGAGAAGAGGGGGGGGGGGGATAACTTCCACTGAGATTACTATTTGTTCTTTCTTATCAACTACCTCCAATACCTGTCTAAAACTTCCGTCACCAAAATGGCTTGAAAAGATGCAATCTTCGTGAAGCTATAAATGGTTCACATTAGCAAATGATTTCTTCAAAGCAACATTTTCACATTCGAATGGCAAAGAATAGTAAATGAAACCAGAAACCTCAGCCAGCGAAAAAGTCTCAAGTTCTGCAATTAACCGTCAGTTGGTATAGTGCCTTTGTTGTGTCCTGGACAACAACAACTCTATTGTCGACGCAGCTTTGACAGAATGACGTCACATGTATCTTCATTTCCTCGATAATACTTATGGCCTCGAATAAGGAATTATTTAAACTTGATGCCAGATACTTCACTTGCTTCAAATATATTTTCGGAAGTTAAAAAAATACCGATTTTTTTTCGTTTCAAAGAAGTAATACTTATCAGCATTAATATTTGAGATGCGAAATTATTCAGCAGAATTTGGTATATTCTGAAAGGATAAACATTTACAATAGACCCTCGCTGATCGACGTTGTCATGTTCTTGAAGATTGCTGCAAATGTCAATTCCGCGATCTTCGAAACTAAAGGTCTCTAAAAAAATGAAGTTAAAGAACAACAACATTGCACACTCTCACTAAATAATAATAATAAACTACATGTTCACGTGCAACAATCGAAACGCGAGTATTGTATTAGAGATGTACTATATATATGTGTGAAATACGGCACGTACTGTGGAAGTACGTCATGTTTTGTCCGTTACGATTCACGTCAATGAGTAGAGAATAGTTAAGTTTGAAAAGGGGATTATGGGAAAGAAAAAGTTAAGGTTTGCGAGGATTCTGACATGTGCAGTGCTCGGTTTGGCTTAGATTGTTAGGGGCGGGGGTGATTCAGTCGGTAGCGCGCCAGGCTTGTAATCTGTAGTTCCCAGGTTCGAGTCCCAGTTGGGTCAGCGTTGAGATTTATCTCCGCAAAATTCCCTGCCCTGCCCACGGTCAGTAGGGGGACACCGATGGGCTTGGAAAGGCCGCCGTCCGTCGGATGGGACGTTAAGCCGTTGCCCCGTGTGCGGGAGAGCCATACCCTGTGCACGTTAAAGAACACGCTGGATGGCGCTTGACGGGAGGCTACCATCTGTCTCCCAACAGCTGTTCCAGTGGGTCCCCTCCCCTAACCTTCTCTGAGCCTTCGGGGTCCATGTGACCTGGCCATTTAGCCCATGGTGTGCAAAAAAGTGCCGCTCAGAGGTAAAACAACCCAACCTTAGATTGTCGTTATTTGATTATTAGTAGTTTTTATGTGCAACGGAGCATCTTCAGTTGTTTTAGGGAATATCGTTCCTAACAACCATTTGTGTACTTAGTAAAAGCAAGATATTTGGTAAGAATTGATTCTATGATTTGTTATGTAGAAGACTTTGTAATTCAGTTTCTCAATGTTTTATTCTTTTGATATTTTATATTTAATGTAGGTCAATAGTAATTAGCCATTAGTTTAGTTAGTTTATTTGTATATCAAATAATGAATGCTTCAGGTTCTACTTATTACTTGCAAATCGATTGCTTTATTTACGAAAATAAATTCATTTGTTATCTGTTTGGATATTTCGAATTCACTCACGGTGTTAAACAAAAATAGCTAAAAATGAAAAAGAATGAAAAAGAAATGAAAAAGAAATGCTGTGTCAAACAAAAGTAGCTAAAAAATCTATAGCACAATTACAAGCTCTCAAGACGTTCCCTCTACTGACAGCGGGACGAATCCGGACCACTGAATGAATGCAAATGTAGGAGAGGAGTTTGAAAAGTAACGAGGCTGTTTACACTATCCATTCAGTGTTTGAAGATTCCCGAGGCTTTACTTTTTGATGCGAAAATTTCGCTCTTTTGAAGTAAAGCCCTTCAAATGCCATATATTTTTGCAGCAACCACCCAAGTCTCAAACATGTGCAATAAGCGTACAATAAATTTGAATCTGTGTTGGGTACAGGATAGAAGTACTCTTTGTTGCTGCACAACACATCAACCACGGCAATCCCCGGTTCCGTCTCACGACACTACCAAGTTGAATGGAAAGCCGCGACTATCTACGGTCGGGGTCAAGCGACGTGAAGTATCTGACATCAAAAAAAATAAACACATTACTTAAAAAATAAACATATACTTCTATAGGCTACACCATATAGATGCATCTCATCCCCGACATCCTACGGCGAGCAGTTCTATAGAAGGAAAGCTCATCCATCGGTCAAAACCTGGAATTTACACCGTTCCCCGGTTAGCCATGAACAAGGATACGTAGATCCAAGTTCGCTCGGCACCCGGGGTGGAGACTCTTAGTGGGACCCAGATTTTGAAAAGGGCCCTTGTCTTTTAGGGGACCAATCCATTCGGCAGGACCCTTGAACTGCTCCACTGAGCGCCTGATTTTGAGGTCTTGGCACCACCCAACCAGGCCACTAAACCGGTCAGCGATGCCTTCGACCTCGGTTGGTCTTGGCTCTGTCAAACCGGGGCCCATACCGGTCAGCAGAGTCTTCGACCGGGTGCTGGGCCACAAGCCCCCCCCCCCACCACCACCACCACCATGACAAGGTGGTCCCCTATCGGGGGGGGGGGGGGCAGGATAGAGGTATATCACTTTCATTTGTTAATGGTGCAGCAGGAGTTTTAATTCAAGTATCATGTATCTGTGTGTTGTACTGAATAGGGGGTATCACCATTCTTTCAATAGTTCTTCCTGTGGCAACAAAATTTCCAACAGTCTCCTGGGAGATCTGATTCCGAATTCTCCAACTTTCCACCTTTACAAAACGGGTAGCGCAAGGGAAACTTACAAATTTCTTGCAACGCTACTCATTACAGAAAACAAACAGGCATGGTAAATTTCAAAATAACCCACACTTGCCTAATTACTACAGATGATTATCACTGTAGTGAGATTTCTTCCTTCCTATGGGAATTTCAACCTGTCGTCCACGGCACTCAAATGCGGGATTTCTTAGTTTATTTCACATCCGTGATTATTCTGAAAATGAACATCCTCTATCCGAGATTACAACAATCATTCTAAATCAGGGGTTCTCAACGTGGGTTACGCGTTAAAATTTTTTGTGGTACGCCGTGAGAGCTCAAAAGTCGTTAGATCTGATTACTCAGTAAAATGTATATAATTTTATAAGATTTGTTAAATTTTTATGTCATTTTTTGTGTTTATCGATATATGTAATTTATGAATACAAAATTTTATATGTTATATATATATTTTATTTTATTCCCATTGTTATACTATAACTATAGTTTTATCTGTCTATACAAGGAGTCGCCAGTTACATGCACATTTCCAGGGGGTACGTGAAGCATGAAAGTTTGAGAACCACTGCTCTAGATAATAATAATCAATTTTAAATGCTTGACGTAACAGTTATTATTTCTATTCAGTTACGTTTGGCGATGAATTCTTATAAATGCCACTCTATTCTAAGTATTCCATATGGCCTCGAATTAGGAATTCTTTAAACTTGATGTCAGATACTTCACTCGCTTTAAAGGACAGTGTGATAAGCCAGTCATCTTTTACTAACAAATGCAACAAAATATGAAGAATGTTCAAACTTTCCGGTACATACATTCTATCAAACAGGTTTTAAGTATTGATATCTTTTACTAATGCCATTGACACTTTAAATGTTGAAAAAATATTATAAGTTCAAACCGGATACTTTCATCGATGATTTTTCATTTTCCTACGAAAATTTATTTGGAACGTGAGTCGCTTCCAATTTCTTTTTCCATTTATTTAACGACGAAGTAGAACAATGATTTTGTAGTACAGTGTAGATGTTCATTAAATAATATGCTTAAGTCATTAATTTTTTTTTATCTTTACAGCTCATCGGAGATACCACAATACCGTCTGCCATACGAAGTGGTGAATTTTGAGGTTGATCTTATGAAAGATTTAGGGGTGAAGGTAAGAACAGAGAAACATTAATTCAGCGATTCTCCTTAAGCCGTTATTTCGGGGTGTAAGAGTTCACCAAAAATGAGTGTTTTTACCCTTAAATGTTATATAATCTATGATTTAAAGCTAACTATTTCTGAAAGTAGGAGGTAAGAGAAAATAAGCTTGTATTCATTACGCGATACATTCACACGTGTTATTTTTATTACTGCTATTCAGTTTATTTATATGCCAGGCTCATAATCTGTAGTTCCCAGCTTCGAGTCCCAGCTGGGTCAGCGTTGAGATTTATCTCCGCAAAATTCCCCGCCCTGCCCACGGTCAGTAGGGGACACCGATGGGCTTGGAAAGGCCGCCGTCCGTCGGATGGGACGTTAAGCCGTGGCCCCGTGTGCGGGAGAGCCATACCCTGTGCACGTTAAATAACACGCTGGATGGCCTTGATGGGAGGCTACCATCTGTCTCCCAACAGCTGTTCCAGTGGGTCCCCTCCCCCAATCTTCTCTGAGCCTTCGGGGTCCTTATGACCTGGCCATTTAGCCCATGGTGTGCAAAAGAGTGCCGCTCAGAGGTAAAACAACCCAACCCAACCCAGTTTATTTATTTCCCTACATCCAGAAGTTAAGGACATCTCGCATTGCCTCAAATCTTAGTAAGTAGTTCATTCAAGACTGACGCCACGTGCTGACTTAAAACAATTGCTCAGATAAGAGTGTGTGTTGTATCAGGAAGTGATATCCGTGCTATGAAGAATGCTTCATATCCTTGAAAACGAAGTAACTATGGGAAGAGTTAGGGTCAGTTGTTAACCTTAACTCTTCCAACATAAGTTAGAATAAGTTGAGAGACTGATTTTAATATGTGCATAAAACAGTGACGTATATTACTTTGAATTGGGAAAATGTATTATAAATTCATAGAGTTATAACGTCAGGAAAAGGACATCGTTCCAGAAAGCGAACTGCTTTGATAGGGTGTAAAAAAGTGTTAGGTAAAATTTCTTTACATAACACTAGATTAAGAGATAGACGAGATAGGTAATTCATAAAGTGGTATTATACTAATGAAAGAGGTACTTTGTAGACCTAGAAATGATATACAGTAGTTATAACTAAGAATTCACTGTGAAACCCTTTTATTGAGTACTAGTTGAACGTACCCGGCGCTGCCTGTGTGTCACTTTTAATCTGTACATTTTTATTTTCACTACACTAAAGGTAAATTTTGTAAGTACTTTCCCCCCGATACTTTAACACAGATTTTCAGCAGGAAGAAATTTGCCCAGTGTTGGCTTGGATCATTGTTGACGTCAGCGAGCTCTCTCATAGCTTCTGCGTAAGCTATCGAGATTTTTATTTCCGTTACCACAGATTTGTCTCCCTATGGCTCCCGTGATATTCGTCCGCACGGTTCAAATTTCCTGCACAGCGTCCCCCGTGTGCCCAGTGATTGGTTTAAAAATCTGGTTCCCATTTGGTCCGTGGCTTCGTTTCTACACAAATTGTGACAGCTCATGTCTCACTTTTAATCTGCACATTCTGTGTTTCCTACACTAATGGTTATTTTTGTGAGTATCCCCCCCCCCTGGCATTTTACACAGTTTGAAGAAGAATTTCCCGGTATTGCAAAGGTCATTGCTGACTCGACGCGCGATCTCAGAGCCGGTGGCAAACGATCGAGATATTTATTTCGTCAGATTTTGGTATTCTGTTGTTCCCGACGTACTTCACCGAAAGGTTTCAAATTTCGTAGGTTCCCCTGCCCGACCCCTTGTTTGTTTAGAAAATCAGGTCCTTAGCTGCAATGGAACGCTTCAATAATGCCTTTGGAAATGTGGGGAATCTGGCAACGGCAGCAGATTTAAATGCTATTTTAACTCTTTACTTGAAGAGTTAGGGAGCAGTAAATAGTAACAATAGATTTGACAGCGATTCTCGTTTTCCGTAGGAATAGCATGGTAAATATTTTTGTTTCTAGCAAGACCCCCCTTTTAGACTTTCGACCTGACATTTGGCACTGCAATCCGGCCACAACCTGAAACATTCTCTGAAAATTTGGAGCGTGTACGTTGATGTTCCGATGAGTTATGGCTGCCACAGACAGACACAAAGACACACAGACATCTTTTATTATATAGATTTGTTGATGTGGTAAGCCTAAAATATGACGCTTCAACATTTAATACTTGTTTTTTAGAATGTATGTATCGGAAAGTTTGAAAATTATTCATATTTTGTTGCATTTGTTAGTAAAAGATGACTGGCTTATCAACTGTACAGCACTGGAAATGTTTCGGAAATAAAACAGCCATTTCAGATAGTCATCAAGGATGTCAGCCCAAACATTCACTTGAAACCTCTTCTGATGCTGAGACTGGATGGCTTCATGACGATTTTTCTGTGCCAAGCGGTGAATATTAGGAAAAATCGCAATACCATTTTGAAGACTATTCGAAGTGGCATTGTGAATTAATGCCACTGCTATTATGCCATTATGATTCATCTGTGAAAAGCAGACAATGGAGATGCAATTCACTGCTGCAGAAACCATTGCAAAAACATGACTCGTGGATGAAAATCAGCAAGTTCGAGGGCCTATACTAGCTGCACGTAACATGGGTAGAGCTGTTTTTGATGACAAATTCTCCGTGAGCAATCCGTGTTCCGTGATACGTGATCCGTGTTCTGACACGTCTGGTTGCTCCCAATCTGCAATAACAGGTGAACAGGATCCTTATCTGTCAAAGATGTCGGCGGATGGCTGGACATCATCGACTGTGCGGAAAAGCTATCCCGAAGAGACGCTGAGCTTCACTGCAGTTTCCTTTCGCCATAAATGAAATGAATGTCTGCCATTTCAGCTTTGGAGAACTGATTATTCAAGGTCAAGGGCGGAAATAACACGTGGATTAACAATAACAACAAGACTACTGATCACTTACACGTAACTTCAGAACAACTGCCGAATCACTTTATGCAGCATTACATCACCCAGAAGAGGTGGGATTTTGTCCAACATTTTCCTACAATCTACTATGCTGTCCGACATGAATGTGATGCAAATTTTCCGAGCATCGTATCTTTTGATAGGCTTCCTTACTTTCACTCTCAAAATATGCTACAACTCGGAAGCGAAGCATTTCTTGCCCAATGTTCATGGGAGCATTTTTCATCAGTAGTAGTCATCACTCACAATCAGTAGAACACATTCCCAAAGTTTGACTAGACTTTTCGGAAATACTCTCTCTATATATAAGATACTCAACAAAAGTGTTATTAACTAATTTTGAGCTGTCCCATTTTCTTACTTTTCATTTTTGAACGAGATATATAAAGACTTGCATATCATATATAAGCTCCATATAATATACAGAGTTCTTTGTCGAATGTCTCAGGGGATACCTTCTGTAGCTTTTGGGAGAAGGGTTATACGTACGATGATTCAAGATTTCCACCACCGACAGAAGTTTGTCACACCCCTATACATCAAATCACTTTTACAGCCATTTCTCTAACCTGATTTACTGAACAAAATATAACTTTAAAGAGGTAGTGTATTATACTAATCGTTTTATTATGTTTGACTCCGACGTGATGTTTTTTCTTCTTTCTGTTTGTTGTAATAGATAGAATTGGGCAAAAGTCTTGGTAAAGAATTATCTCTAACGTCACTTCGAGACGATAGCTTCAAAGCCGTATTTATTGGAATAGGTGAGTATAAGTAAAAAGAAAATTATGAAATGTGTGAAGAAAGAATATAATATAGTAAAAATATATAATTTTGAGAATTTCTAATGCAACCGTTTAGTTTTGAAGAAGAAATTGTTTCCATTGGAAGAGGAGACGAATGTATATGATGCATGTTTTGTTCAAGAAGTCTGCTTTAGATAGTTTTCAAATTAAACGGAACTAAAAGTTACTCAGCTTTTTTATTTATTTTGCGCTTATTCGCCTAGAAAGATATCGTCTACTTTAAGAGAGTCACTAAATCACCTTTTGGGTCAAATTAAGGTTACTATTGTGGGAAACTAGAAATCGCAACCCTGATCATTACTAGAAATCACAACCCTGATCATTACTTGGTGATTATTGCCTTTAACCTAAGATTCCAGGGGTTGGCTCAGTCACAGAGCCTTACGGTTTTAATTTGCGGTTCTCAGGTTCGAGTTCCAAATGTGCCTGCTTTCAGAATTTTCTCCACTAACCCCCGTTCTAACATCTGTGAAGAATAGGACAGTAATGGGCTTGAAAAGTACACCCTTCGTCGGATGGAACTTAAGACGTGGGCCTGTGTTCTGTGGGGAGCTATACACTGTGCACATTAGAATACTTTGGATGGCAGTGACGAGAGACTACCATCTGTCTAATGGATTCTCCGTCCCTTAACCAACTCTGAATCATTTGATCCTTGTGAGCTGGCCAGTTAACCCATTATGTGTACAAAAGTGCTTCCCAGAGATAAAACTAAAACAACTCACCTTGACCATTACTGATCGAATTTTAAGCTTTATATCTCAGGTTGGGTTGGGTTGTTTTACCTCTGAGCTGCACTTTTTTGCACACCATGGGCTAAATGGCCAGGTCACATGGACCCCGAAGGCTCAGAGAAGGTTGGGGGAGGGGACCCACTGCAACAGCTGTTGGGAGACAGATGGTAGCCTCCCGTCAAGGCCATCCAGCGTGTTCTTTAATGTGCACAGGGTATGTCTCTTCCGCACACGGGGCCACGGCTTAACGTCCCATCCGACGGACGGCGGTCTTTCCAAGTCCATCGGCGTCCCCTACTGACCGTGGGCAGGACGGGGAATTTTGCGGAGATAAATCTCAACGCTGACCCAGCTGGGACTCGAACCTAGGAACTACAGATTACGAGCCTGGCACGCTACCGACTGAGCCAGCCCCGCCCCTTATATCTCAGGAGTATCAGTACCCTACTAGGAAACGAAAAAAGGATTCAGCGATTCAGTAATAAAGAATCACAGTATATGTCCTGTAGACATGGAACTCATGAAATAATAAGCTGAAAAGGGAGACCAAGAGACGTGGGTTCGAATCCTACTCACGCCAAAATTTTTTTCAGTTTATTGTTTCATGGATTCAGTGACTTTTTACTTAACGTGGACAGTATGACTATTTTAGAAATCTTGTAGCAAATGATTTCCTATGGAAATCATTTTCTCCTGAGATTGAGCAGCAGTGACGAATGAATATGTGGGCCCCTGTTGATTCTTAGCCATAAGGTATCCCCAGCCACATCTCTATTCCTATTTATATCCATATTTTAAATATCATATACAGAAAGAAAATAAAAAATAAATAAAATTAATTACCCCCTTCAAGCAGCTGCTTGCCACAGAGGTCTGACAGGAACCTGCCAGTTTATATGCCATAGTAGAAGGTCTGTGAGGATGGCAGGACCTCATCAGAAAAGCAACATCCCTTACCCGCGGTTCGAACTCAGGAGGTGAACTCAATAGCGCACGGTCAGCGACATATCTGTTGTACTTCTGTGATACGTCATTGAGTGGCGGCAGATTTCGGCGCCCTGTAATTCTGCAGATGACCGATTGATAAGAAATTTGGCGTGGTGGTCTCTCTTTCGTGGCCCTATGTTGGGTTAAAAGAAATCGGTTCCTAACTGGCGTGGGTTAGGATTGCTCCCGTTGCGAATGTACTGAATCTCTGGGGGCTCTGCAGTCTCCTCGGCTAGCTTGAAAGTTATGAATGGAGCAATACGTTATCAATGAGGATCTATGGACTAAACGTTTGGCGAAATATAGTTAGTTAAAAATATAATTTGATGTAGAAGTTGTAGTAACTAAATCAATTAAAAATAATTGAATTCTTCTTCTAGAAGCGTGATGAAGAGAATTTCAATGGTCAAAAATATCCGCATTGTCCTTTCATCTGAGCCTGTAAGTATCCTGTTCCAGCTTTGTTATTGTTGTATTGGCTCTTTCGTCCACAATCCGCCTCTGATGGTCAGTTCCAGGTTTCCAAAAAAGAGAAGTTATTTAACTGTGGTCAGCGGAAGTTTGCGACATGTAATTTAACAGTTTTTATTCCTAATCTAAAATTTAATGTGGAAACTACGACAATTCACTCTGAAATATATGTTTTTAACGCAGTTAATTTAAGCTGATTTATTTTTCCCCCGTTATTAAGGGCAGTATTTTTAATATATCTTTGAACAAGGATAAAAATAGGATATAATAATATTACTAATTTTAACCTTCTGCTTGGTTTCCTCATACAATTTCAGTAAGGGTAGAACTTTAAACGTACTCAGATCCTTATACATGAGCTTCTAAATAAATGTTTTATGATATAATCAACAAGCCCTTGGGAGGGACGGGATCCCGAGTCCAACGCCGACCCCCAACTTCGCCATTCTTTGTCCCTCATTAGGGGAATTATAAATTTTTATATCCAAGTATTTTTATTTGGGCTACTAAGGCTGAAGATCCTTTATCGTTTTTTTTTTTGTCTAAAAAAAGGTGATTTTTTTTAAGCAGCGCTTTTTTTAGTGTGCTAGCTCTATTTGTTTTGCATAATGAACAGAAAAAAATTCAAATAATATTGCTTTTATTAACAATAAGTATATATTTTTCGATTAAAATATTAATATTTTAAAATAATTTAAACGTTACAATTTTGCATTATTTAAAATTAAAACTTTAATATTAAATCGTACTTAAACAGTGTTTTGTAATTAAATTAATGAAGTAGTAAATTTGTGTTCCCTTAAATAAAGTATGAACCACTTCTGGCTATTAAAATAGGAAATACAAAATAAAACAATTTAAATTGGAAATACAAAATATTCGAATATTTTATAGCACCTCACTGAACAAAATTGATATTTAACAGTTGTAGACCCATCAAATTCTAAACTCTACTGTTTAAGGAAAAAAGAATGCAATCCTTTTGAGAAACCCCTTCACTTCTAAATCATAAGTTTTAATTCTCATGGAAAGACCACCTTTACGAAAGAAAAACTTTAGGATTCCAAGAATTCTCCCTCCCTCTCCCCCGCAAAAATATGAAATATTAAAATTAAAATTCCGAAGTTTTCCGTTGCATTCCAGTGGTCTGCATTGAGACACTTTTAGAATCCTTTCCATTGGTAATACTGGTGTTGGCCGCGATACCCTGGTCGGTAACAAAAGCGCAAACTTTGTGATGCCTTGTCTGAAATTCGAATCCCACTCTCTTTGTTTTATCATCAAATAGTCTCTGTTTCTATTTGCTCGTAAGGATTTTTTTGCTGGAAACTAAGTAAGCTTAATTCCTCTAGCACAGAGGCTCAATGGGCCAATCGTTTTGTATACACTACAAATCAAGTCCAATTGTTTATGGTTCGACTGAGAAGCTACGCGAATTTTGATGAGCGTTCGCTGTGACATCTCAATGGGTAATTTATAAATCATTGCTCACTTTATGGCATCAGCAGAGGAGGTTTATTGTTAAGAAACCTGCACTTTCATTGAATTGAAGTTATCTACGCGTTACTGGAAATCCCGATTTCGTGTTTGTGAAAGGCTGAAACGTTGGGCAAATAAAATTTAGGAGGAATATTATCTTACTGTAGGAAAGGATTAAATCTGCAAGTAGAAAGTTTAAACTATCTTTATAGCAGAAGTGGGTAAATATAGCTCTAGAGCAATTCGTTTCCGGCTTTCAGAATGGATAATAAAGAGAAAGTAATATTCGGAGGATAAATTTCTTTTCGGAATCGATAAGACTAAGATCCACAACATTGTGAGTTTTTATACTAATATATTAATTGCATTAGTTTTACATGCATTTGCATTTTGTGTAAATGTATATCACTTTTATTTGTCACTTTTTATTACAAAACAAAATTTTCTGTTAAATCAATGTCTCTTTTTTTATTAAATGCAACTGCAAAGTACAATTGAAATGGAAAAGGTTTAACGAAATAAATTTAAAATTATAGAAACAAAACGTTGTTAAAATATATTAATGTGGCTTTTCAAATTCTCACGAATCCCCTTTCTTACTCCAATCATTTTCAGAATGTTTTTCCCAATTTGTTAAGAAATCAATTCTATTATTTACCTTATTGAGTTAAGAAATTAATTTGTGCAGACCTCTATGTCTACTGGTGTCCAAAAGTAAGCATGATTTAGAAATTATGAAAGATCTCAAAAACATGACAATGAAATGCTCTGAAATTTGGAGTGACAATGCATTATTATTTGACGCAAAGAACATTGATTGAGTCATAGAGCAAAACAATCGCATGATTTTCATGCGTTATGCAAATAAATGCAGGAATGTCCTATCTAAGGGGTTTATCTCAATAGAACGGAGAGGTTATAACGGAATCTCATGACCCGGAACAGATACACAAGCATCACAACGACTTATGCTATTTATCGTGCTGGTCATGTGGTCTGGCAGCAAGAAATTGTTTGACTGGGTAGTGCAAATCTTAACATAGATACATGTAGCGTATTATTCTGTTTTGCCAAGGTGTCAGACAGGTGTTTTGTCATAGCCATCAGTTTTAATAAATACTTCCAGTGTTTTGGTTGGTAAGGCATTACTAACGTTTCAAAGGCTTAAAATTTTAACTATTTATGTGAATCAACTGAGCGACAGAATTGGTTCACGATTCTCTAGTTCAACTTAAAATCACGGGAATATAGTCACTACTGGAGATCCAAAATTTCAGCTGGCCATTAAAATGTTATGGGAATCGAAGTATTATAATGATTCCTACTTCTAAAATCCACATGCCTGAATCCTTTGTTTATTTAGTGAATAAAATAACTCTTCAAGGATTTGCAGAAATTTGAAACTTTGCAAATGCACTTCATCTGTACACTTGGGTGGTCGGCAAAGGACCCGCAGACCACTCACGCAGGATGAAAGTTTTGATTTGGGGACTATGAGGAGGAATTATTTTCTAAATTTACGGGGCCCACTGTACCATAATATTGTGCTGCAGTGAGCTGTGGGTTCATATAGCTAGTTCGGTTGAAAACCTTCATAGTTTCCACGGTTAGATCACTCCAGTCAGTTTTTCAAGATATTGATCAATTACCGAAACCAATGGATTTGGAAAGACCGTTTATCGGTTGGGACGTTAAGTCGTGATTCCGTGTGGGGAAAAGCAATACGTTGTGCACTTTAAAAATACAAAATGAATGAATTTGATGAGAATTTTCATTTGTTCTCTAACATCTATCCAGTGGACATTCTTTCACTACCGAAACATCGGGGCCTTACCATTTAGCCAAACGAAACATTGGGGCCTTACCATATAGGCCGAAATATTCAAACCTTACCATTTAGCCAATTGACTCCAGTTTGGGCAGGCCACCATGGAGCTCAATTAGATTCTCAGCTGCAAATTATTGAGGTTATACTTTTATCTCCATACAGAATCTTCCGGATTATTTCGTTAAAATGAAACACGACAATCACCATCATTGATTGATTCGATATGAATTAATCTAAGAAGAAAATAAGCTCAACACTTGCACAGTCAGGACCCCAACTTCCCTTCTAATCTCAGTTATGAGACTAACTCTTAACAAAATGCATACCTTTACTTTAAGGTAAGTTGACTGTACTAGCAAAAGGCTTTTTTTTAAATGAAAATATATTAAACATTGCACTATACATATGAAATTATACTGAATCACTTACTGATATATATATTATATAATTAATTACTTTTCATTAATATTCATTTAAAATATACAAAAATATTTAAACGTCATTTATTTTTATTTTTCAGGTTTGCCAGAACCTAATGTTGTCCCAATATTTGAAGGACTTTTAACGGAACATGGCTTCTACACATCGAAGGAGTTTCTTCCTGCAGTATCAAGGGCAAGCAAAGCAGGCAAGTGAATCCGTTGCGCATCTAAACTTCTCTACACCTGTAGTGCCACAAGAAGTGACGTCATCACTCCTCTCACTCTGTTCCCAAAATCTCTGAATAACTTATTACATGGGAATCAATTTCCAAGAAGTGTGCTGCCCGCATTCCTTAAACGATATCCATTGAAATACACATCTGTTAGTGTTCACTCTAAGCATAAAGTTCGAATATAGCAAAGCATAAAATAACAAAACCGAATATTTTATTCCCATAAAATTACAGTTCCGCGTTAACCATTTCCGGACCGACGCTCAGTGTTTTTTCGCAACAGATCTCAATATTCTCACTGCAAGAGAAACAGAATGAGTGCACGATAGCATGAAATGGAAGAAGCATGCGAGACTTTTTGAGAATAAAGCAAATGTTTTTTAGTCCTTTGATCAAGAATGGTATTCGAGAGGAAACAAAATCGCTCTCTATTGAAATCAATAAAAAAAGACATGGGCGTTCTATAAAACTAAAGAATTAACATTATTAGAGAATCAATTGCGTTAGTGTATAGATAATTAAACACTGTTCATAATTCTTCTTTAAATAAGCATATTCTTGTATTAATGAGAGTTTATATTCTCTCCGTTCTGCGTTCTGTGTTTAGAATAATGAAATTTTTAAATCCTGCTTATACAGAAAGTAATTGAAATATTAATAAATAATTATATTATTAATAATCTTCCATTTCATTACTGCTTCTCACTTTAACGTTTTTATATCAAACTTTCAATTATGTAACCACATAATATGTGTTAGATTTGTGTAATATATATATTTTTTTCAATGATGCTTTCTTATTGGCGTTTAAAACGAAAAAAAATGAAACGACTGAATGAAAGTTTCAAAGATTGTGCAAATGAAATCACTTTGAAGCGTTTGCCTCATTCGCATATAAATCATTGATTATGTTAGGAAGGTGAATCGCCTTGGAATTGACTTAATCCCATCGAATATATTTCTTTCAGGAATGTGCCACTGCCGATCCGAACTGCCTCAGTTGCATGGCAACGTGATCGTCCTCGGAGCCGGAGATACTGCCTTTGACTGTGCAACGTCAGCAATCCGATGCGGAGCCAAAAGAGTATACGTTGTCTTCAGGAAGGGATTCACAAAAATTCGAGCTGTCCCTGAAGAGGTAAAAAAAGATTCTTTTCAGACAGAAGAAATGTTGCATCACATTTAAATATATTTAATTTATACGTTTCTATCCAGATACCTTTAACAGAAAAAAATATTAGTTAATATTTAAACAGATTTATTTATTAAATTGCTAACTGGTTTTTAAAAAAACAAAGGGCTATTATTTTTACTTTGATGTCTTGTACGAATTTCAGTGTCCAAGTCCCCACAGGCTGCGTTCTTTTACAGCATGAAAGTTTGAGCAAATATGGAGGAGTGGGAGGAAGGCGAAGATAAAAAAGACAACAACAAATAGCGGATGGGACCTAGACCTTACAGATACGTCGGGTACATATTTCGAAATATGTGGGCACGACAATTATTGCGACAAAATTGGTGAGTGGGAGAGAGCACACTCACCTAAATCGAAGCCAATGCCTGCAAAGAAGCTGCATTGGAAAGTGATATCCTTTTCAATACGTAACGTTATCTCTAACATAAAATATTTCGGTAATGGTAGGATCGAATGTTGAGTTGGTTATTTTACCTCTGCGGCACCTTGTTTTGCACACAATTGGCTTAACGGCCCAGTCACAACGACTCCAACGGCTCGGAGAAGTTTGAGAAAGGCGTACCCACTGGACAGTTGTTATGAGACAGATGGTAAGCCTCCCTTCAAGTCCTCCAACGTGTTCTTTGACGTGCTAGAGGTATGGCTCTCCTGCACAGGTGGACCATGGCTTTACGTTCATCTGACGTACAGTGGTTTTTCCAAGCTCGTCGGTATCCCTTTCTCATCGAAGGCAGGGTGGTGCTAGCGGAGCTAAATCTCATCACTGACACAACTGGAAAGGTTGACATAAACGCAGTCTGCAACAGTGGATTGTAATATCGTGCATCGGGCTTTTATTTCCAGATGTTCGAAGATTTCGGATGTTACCTGAATCTTTCTCTTTCCCATAGATGGAGTTGGCGCGAGAGGAGAAATGCGAGTTCATGCCTTTCCTCTCCCCCAGGAAAGTGTTCAGGAACGGAGGAGGTCGCATCTGCGCAATGGAGTTCAATCGGACGGAGGAAGATGAGCACGGAAACTGGAAAGTGGACGAGGAACAAGTGGTGAAACTGAAGGCAGACTTTGTCATCTCGGCATTTGGTTCATTACTAAGGGATAAATCAGGTGAAGTATTAGGAATTAGTTCTCGAGAATCAAAAGAAAATGCAATGGATCATAGGCAGAAGTGAAAGCCAGAGTGATGTGGGCACGACAATTCCCAGAGTGAAAGTTGGATTATTTCGTGATAAATTAGTTAATTACGCCCTACTAAAACTCAGTGGTCCAATTGACAAGGGTTAAGAAGTTGGCTCAGTCTGTAAAACGTCAGGCGCGTAATTTGTAGTTCCCAGGTTCTAGTTCCAACTGTGCTACTGTTGAGATTTATCTCCTCTACCCTCCTACCCCCCCCCCCCCCCTCTGCCCTCGGTCAGAAAGGGTACAACTATGGGCTTGAAAAGTCACTGTTCTCCCGTGTTCGCCGGGTGAGACGTTAAGCTCAAATCTGAAGGCCTTGTGTGCTGGAGAATTGCTCAACTATTCCTTACATAAACTGTTGCTACAACTACTGTTATTTTTAGAGCTAATTCAATAAAGTTGGTCTGGTATTTCAATGTCATTGTTAACTTTATAACATGTGCATTTGTAAAGTCCCTACTAAAGCCACATGTAAAGAAAGTTAAATTTTCGGGTATTTGCTATTCACGGGTATATCATATTCCTGCATCTATCATTCAGAACTTTTATGCAAAAATTAGATCTGGCAAATGGATCGAAGACATGGACACGGAGAGAAAATTCAACATCTAAACCAGGCCCGTTAAACCAGCCCCTCATAAAATCTTTTAATATATTTATACTAAATCTGGCTTATTTCTTCTATTTTTTTTGAACAAATATTTTTAGGTGCGTAACTATTATAAATGTTTTTACCAATTCATATTATTGATTTAAAATGCATATTTTTGATTTTTGATCAAGATCTTTTCTTTATTCCTTAAAAATATATGATTTTTTTTTGGTTTTTCCAATTCATTTCATATTAGAAATGTATGTTTTTGTTTTTAAATTGAGAATTTTACCTGAGGATCTTTAAGAATACGTTTTTTTTTTCTATTGTCTCTTTACTGTTTTTGGGGGGTGGACTGGTCTGATCTAAGGCAAGAGGGGTGAGAGCAGTCGAAATTGTTTTCTGGAGATGTAAATTGAGCAAAGGGATAGATAAAATGAAAAGGAACAAATTAAAAAAAATTGTGGGAGTAGTGAAGACAATTGGGGAGAGTAAAGATAGAAAAAAGAGATTGAGGTGGTATGGGTATATTAATTCTATAGATCAGTGCTTCCCATCCTTTTCGGCGTCCGAACCCTCTATGATATCTCATTCTTTCTATGAATCCCCTATGAGTTCTCATTCTTTCTGTGGATCCCCTATGAATTCTCATAAATTTTGCGGATTCCCTATAAATTCTCTTTCTTCTTCTGGATCCCATATGAATTCTCATTCTTTTTGTGGATGCTCTGTGAATATTAATTCTTTTTGTGGATCCCATATGAATTCTCTTTCTTTTTGAAGACTCCCTATGAAGTATAAATATTTCTGCAGACCCTCTTTCTATCATTATCTGACAGCTGTTAACTAAAATATAGATTCTTGCGACAAGTGCTGTCTAAAAGTCCCAATTGCGACTATTGGCTTTTTTTTAAATTTGAACTGAAACATTTACGTGGCGAAAATTCGACGTTCCAGAAATGATGACATCTAGAACTAATTTCATCTTGCCATCAGCATGAGCTGGCTGGGTTGCCATAACTCCAGAAAAAAACAATAAAACTTACCTCTGTTATGTAATCGTTGTATATATACTCTTTCCCTTAGAACTTTCTGAAATATCGAAAATGGTACACTGCCTTCTTTTATCACATTCGGGGACCCTAAGGATTACAGGACCACAGGTTGGAGATTACTGTTATCGATGATGATAAATTGTCAAAAAACAAATATCGAAATGGGAAAAAGAAACGGAATATCATGGAGATGATGATAAAGTCATTAAAGTGATTTTGACCATTAAAGTAAAAAGTTCTTTGAAAAAAGAAGACTGGAAGAAGTGGAGAGAGAGATGCTGTCTAGACGCATTCAAGCCTAAAGTAGGGAAAAATCGGACAAAAAATGGAAGAGGCTCTTTCGCCCTTTTGGCGAATTACGCATTTGAATTATTAGAAGCCATATGGAAGTCTCCAAACGAAGTCATCTCACGCGTTGTTTAACATGAACAGAATTGAAATTTTCTACCCACTCTCTAGCGCACGAGCAACAGCTTAACGTACCCTCAGATGGATGGTGGCTTTTCCAAACCCATCGGTATCTCTTTTCTCACCGAGAACAGAGAAGGGATTAGCAGAGAAAATACTAAACCAGGCACAGCTGATCTCCAGGACTAAGGTTTAAATATATATGTACATCTTCATTCATATACAAGTAAACCCTGCTTTGTGCATCGAAGTGTTTCTCGCAACTGCACGTTAAATGAAATCCACTTCGCGGGGAATTATAACGAAAGAGATAGAGTGCAGCCCCAACCCTAGGGCACCCTAGTAAATAATTTTAATTCATAAAATACATATTCTCAGAGGTACATATATTAAAACGCTGTGAAAAATGAAATATAGTAAATATTTCTGCTTAGAAAAAAATATAATGAAGTTTATAAATAAAGAAACAGACATACATATAGTACCCTGAAATCTCTCAGACCTCCCTGCTTAACAACCTAAGTATGGTTCTCCCCTGAAAAAGGAATTCAGGATCACTTACTTGGCAGTAAATAGCAGTTTTATAACGTTCGAGTATCGCGTCACATCTACGATGCACGACCCTCTCGCTCTGCATGTGATTGCCCTCCAACAGAGTCATGAATCGATTATGGAAAGAAAGGGCCTCTTCAATGACATCGATAGTCAACACTTTCACGATATCTGTCGCTCATGATAATTAAACGCTACTATAGAGAGATAGACTGTGCCATTTGCGCTCTGCTTAAGAAATGCTTTCGATGAAAAAATGACTTTTTTTTACCTTTTTATTAATTTGATAATAAAAAAAATGAACAGTTTCACACCGTGTCATATTATCGAATCCGCTTTGACCGTGGGGCTGGTTAAGCGAGTGTTATTGCGTGGTGACTCTCAAATTGTGAATTCAGCTATTATTCAATATACGAATGTTTGCCGACTCCTAGAGCTAACATGCAGAGCAAACGGGGATTGTTTTTAAATAGAACAATATTTTGCCGACTTTTTTGTTTTAATATTTCTGGCCCCTGGTGCTCAATATATAGAGAACAAACAGTGGATCTCCTAATGGTAATTTTGCTATTTTTTTCCTAATGGTAATTAGGAGATCCACTCGTTGCTCAATTTATATTGGATGTATATAAATATTAAAAAAATTATTTCAACAGCAGATTAATCCCAGCAAATGGGAGCTTACACTCAGCCAATGTCATCCGGTATGCTTTTAATGTACAATGAGTTCATAGATTAACATGGCCAATAGTTTTGCATGCAGCCAATGCACTCGCTTCCATATTCACTTACTGAAGTTGTTCTTATACGTAAGTCAGTCATGCCATATGGTAATTCTCAGTGAGTATAGTTCGGCCTCCTGAAGAAGCATTAGAGAAAAGTCAGCAATGTGAAAGAAGTTCAAGTGGTAGAGCCACTTTGGGTGCCATGGAAACAAACGGGCCGGTGTAGTTGCTCTTGGGTGGATGCATCTGAAGCACTGCTTCCCAAGTGTGGTCACGTTGCCGCATGCAGCCTCGAGATAATTTAGGTGTTGACATATGAAAATTTCAACAGTTTAAAATGAAAGCATTAATAATGGTTTTTATTTATCATGCGAATATATATTTATATATATGTATAATCAGTATATATTCAAGCTTATAGCATTCGTTATTTTATTATAAAATCTCTTCCTAGAATCAAAGCCGTATAAAATGTAGTGTCAGGATACAGGTATATAGTCTCTGCATATTTGATGATGATGCTTAATTAATTATGTGTTAAAAACGAAATATTAAAGATTATATTCTCAAAAATTGCTTTTCTATAAATTCACCGTACAGTCGCTCAAAAAAAGCATCCGAACACTACGGTAGATTACAGAATTCAGAAAAAATATCTGGCAACGATTCTTTTTAGAAATTAGTGATCTGGCAACCTTCGTGTCACGTGACACTAACTGACTAATTTCTAAAAAGAATCGTAGCCGGATATTTTTTCTGAATTCTGTAATCTACCGTAGTGTTCGGGTACTTTTTTTGAGAGACTGTACAAGTTTTTCGATACAAGCTTAGTATTTCATTGAAAGTTTTCTTAATACGACCACCCCGAATTGCTCGTAGACGTTAATGCGCCCACGAGAAAATATCTCCAGATAATCGATGGCTTCAAGCAGTTAAATAGCTGATAGCACAATCATTGAAAACTCTTTACAACAGCGAATGATATTTTTTCCTTTCGCTGTTGTCTTCAGTCTTTTATAATATAGTAGGAGTGTGTTTCCTGCATTTAATAATCGTTGACCTTTTATGGTAATAGAGACAGATAAAATAAAATAGGCATCGGCTACATATTGTACAGAAGCGTGTTACAAGAAGAACAGAATGTAGAAAAAAACTAAAAGGTAAAAAAGCTAAGAAAAAGCTAAGAAACTGGATTTCCATTGCAGTGTAACATTTCCCCTTCGTTTCAAGGATCTTTAAAAAATTTTTGAAAAATGCATGTAATGTGCAGAAATTTCATAATTCTTTTGCCTGCATTATCCTTACTGGCATTCTCGAGGAGGAGTTCATGGCCCTCTTCCCCCAGATCCAGCTCTGATGTCACGGACTCTAACCCAGGATGTATTTCAGCGCCCCCCCCCCCCTCAAAATTTGTAATATTTGCTATTTTTTTCCTAAAATAGAAATTGAAACAAGGTTTAATTAGCCAAAAATAAAAGTAATAATAAAAAACCTAAATTTTCCTTTAAAATGAAGAGAAGAAAAAAAGAAAAATATTTAAAAAATATGTTTAAATAGTGGATTAATTCTGGCGAGAACTTGTTTTTCCAATGTTCCCTATTGTTTTCCCTGTGTATAGTGGTGAAGGCTATGCATCCTCTGGAGCTAACGACCGATGGTCTGCCAAAAGTGAATCTGCATACAATGCAGACGTCGGAGCCGTGGGTTTTCTGCGGAGGGGACTTGGCGGGGGTTGCCGAGACAACGGTAGAGGCTGCGAATGATGGAAAAACGGCTGCTTGGTTTATTCACAGATATCTTCAGGTGAGTAACAAAGAATATTATATTCTTACTGCTTTTTTGTTACTTTTGTAAGCGTCTCGCATCGGAAATTAGAGTTAAGAATTACGAGGGGTGGGTGGGTGAAAAAACGGGAAAGGGGATTCTTACAAGATCGAATTACAGATAATCTGGCTATTCCTCATCATTTAAATTCCTCTTTCTCATGCTTCAAAAAGAATTTCATTGATTTTCAAATACAGTAAAAATTCGATAATCCGGACTGCATGGCACTTTTTGAATAATAGCTCACCGTGAATTTATTGAAGACACAGTGTCGCGCGACGTTGCCGACAATACAGTCTGAGTTTCAAGGTCGCAGCGAAACACTACTTACACACCACGTAGGCATCTGTGGCAGCGGTGGACATTTCAAGATCGTTGTTCATTTTGTTGGCAGTTTTTCACTTTATCTCTATAATTACCCAAAATTTAATAAAGTTTGTGTTGTAATACTTTCTTTAATGCATAATAAAAATTTTATATACGTATGACTGTTTATTTGATACCGATTATCCGGATTTTCGATTATCCGAACTACCTAGGTGTCAAATAATCCGGACAATCGTGTTTTACTGCATGTTTAAAACCTTCCTAAATCAAATTATATTTTAAATGTTTATTTTTATCCGAAATCCCTGTGCTGAGATCCAAGAGATTATTCCCATAGATGGTGTCGACAATTAGCGTTATCACCCACAGAAATAAAAATAGGAATAAGTTCTGTTCTTGCCTATGCGTGACAACGACCTGTTTAGGAAGATTTTCATGCATTTAATGAGGCTGCTCAATTTCGTTTTAAGGCTAGCAAGATTACTGCCTTTCGTTTAATCTCAGGATACCTCATTTTCTGCCATTTCCTTACGTAAGGTATCCAGAAAATCACATACAATAAGAACAGTTTGAACGAGTCATCATGGAATACTAAGTAGGACGTAATTTAGAATATTTGTAAAGATGAATTGAATAAAATTGGCTGTCCTGACTGGGATTCGAACCCAGGTTTCCATGAATCATGCCGGCCTAGAAGCATAACCCCTAATTTTTTTCAACTCATTATTTCAAGTGTTTCTTCTGAAAATTTATTATCGAATAATTTAGAGTATATTCTGCGAGCCATCGTTGTGAAGATATACGCCATCAATATTCATGACGTCACATCTCGCCTTGTGGTATGCACGAAAAGAGGGAAAAACCGCAGCCTTTTTCCAGGGAATAGGGAATCACGGGTGCAGGTGTTAGGACGAAAGATTATTTGCAGAGCTTGCGAGTTGATTGACTGGCCTTTCGCTTTCTGTGAATTTTTTGCTCCGATCGAGTTTACTTCTGTCTCTGTCTAGGTTGTTTGGAAATTACCAATTGTACGATATTTTTAAGTAAACAATGCTTTGAGAACTATATGGAGCAAAAATAACGCCAAACAATGCTTTGAATAATAATAAATTGAATTTAATATTTTAATACATGTGAAATAACAAGTGAACTGGCAACCTTCGTGTACGTACACGAAGGTTGCCAAATCACTAATTTCTAAAAAAATCTTTGCCAAATATTTTTTCTGAATTTTGTAATCAACCATAGCGTTCGGATACTTTTTTGAGCGACTGTACCTGCTGATGGAGAGTGTCATGGCAACGCATAAGAAAACGCAACATTTTGCTGTTAAGAGAAAATTAAACTTTTCTTAGATTTTGAGGAGGGAGAAGTAGATAGGTAGAACACTTATTTTTCACTTGTCAACGTTCCCTCTGATTTTTTTTCACAGCTATGCGGAGCTGCTACTGCTCTGAGCAGAAATTTTTATCCGACCTGACGACTGCATGACACTCGAAGAAAAGTTTTTGTAATATGCATAATAATATTATTTACAATGAAAATTGAAAAACTGCATACCCTTGTTTTTATTTATTAATTGAATGGTACAGTACAATAAGAATTTATTAATTGAATGATACAATAATTTCAGCTGCGCGGCAACAATTCAGTGGACGCTGGAGCATTTCATTTAATCTGCAGCCGCGAACCCGCGTAGTAACATTACGCTTAGAGGGAACATTACTTGTTGTTAAATTAAACTATGATAGGAGAAATTGATTTCAAAATAAATCCTATTAAAAATGCTCATAAATAAAAAAGTTTATATTGTCTAGTTAATGATACATAAGTAGGGGAAATACATTTTCCCAACATATATCGTGACACGAAACAAGATTACAAAATCTCAGAAAAACAACATCATTGTCATGTATATTCATAAGATTTAGATGAATTGTTTCATCACGATATATGTTGATACTATTCAACATGATCAAATATAACGTATTCAATTTCAATATATTTCATCATGATATAGTTAAACTAATAATTGAATAACAAACAGTGAATCATGTGTTATAAAATCAATCTGAGTGTCTCAATGGAAAAAAAATTCTGTTTTTGGTTTCTGTAGTCTCAGGCCGGAGTCGAAGTGCCGCGGGAACCATCGTTGCCAATGTTCTACGCTGCAGTGGATCTAGTTGACGTCAGTGTGGAGATGTGCGGCTTGAAATTCAAGAATCCTTTTGGCCTGGCCAGTGCACCTCCTACAACGAGCAGTCCCATGATTCGAAGAGCGTTTGAAGCAGGCTGGGGGTTTGCTCTCACCAAAACCTTTTGTTTAGATAAGGTAAATCATTGCGAAATTCATTTCATTGGAGTTTCAACATGAAATTAAAAATAAATTAATTTGAAAGGTGTACGGCTGAGATTAAGTGTGTTCTTATTAACATGTTAATTATGCATAAATGAATTGTCTTAGTAGATCTGTTTAGCTGAGTAGCAAAGCGCTTTCGGACTTTACAAATGAGATATCTGCATAATTAAATCTGCCGTTATCTTTTTTCCTTGATCAATTTATTGATGTGTGGGATTTTTAAGTCCATGGCCTGCTTCCTCTAGAAAGGCTGCGGGACGCAGAAATGCCCCCTTTGATATTGTTATGAATTAAATGAATAGAAACTGCGAGTGAGTTCAAATAAATAGTATATAACAATTATAATTCTAAAAATAATGTAATTTATTACAAAAGTATGAATGAAAACGTTTATACAACTCAACTCAATAATAGAAATATAAATCAGTGTAAAAATAAACCTTCTAAAGAACAAAGCCCCTTTTTGCTATCTGTACTCAAAGCAAAAGAAAATTAAGTTTCTGTAACAGTCGATAAGTTGCCCAATCATATTTGTGAACAAACCTGCAATCTATACAGAATAACTCTACCATTTCCTAAACAACTAAATATAATGATGAACTCTTCCTACAGAAAAGTTGAGATCAGATATGCTTGTTGGACTAACTTAAAATCTCCTCAACCACATCTTCAGTAACCTAAACATCCTTCTCTTTTCTTACGAATCTTCTAACAGGATCAACACTAATTAACTTATTTTACCTCCCGCACACAGATACATATAAAATATATCTTCTTTAGACTAAACTGAATAGACTAGAACAAACTACGTTTTATTTCACATAAACTCTTCTAATTAGCACTTGCTCCTTATTCTTTCTGTCAAGTTTGTTCGATGTCATTGGTGACGTAACTCGCACGCTGAAGCATATGCGAGGATCAAGACCATACATCATATCACAAGTTTATTGTAGCACGTTCATCTGTCGTATCACTGCCCCTCCTTAGGTCTTTTTCGTCCCGAACAATTCTGGATTCCGAAGCTTCTTCAGTTCTTCGATAAAACGGGGCCAAACAATCCGCGCGAACCACCTTGCACTTTGAAGTTGGATGACAACGTTAATCCTGTTAACTACCGTATACGAACCTTCGCAAGGTTTCTGAAGTTTTGGAGAAGGATTTTAGTCTCTTCTTTCTATGTGGATTGTACAGCCAGACAAGATCTCATTGATTGAAAACAGTTCCATTTGTTTTACTCTCGTATCTCGTTTGGTTCTCTCGCTTGCTAAGTTGATGTTATGTCTGACGGAGTGGTGGATTTCTTCTAGTCGTTGTTGTAATTCTTGTACGTATTGCGGAGTGGACACAGGCATTGCTTCGGTATGGCCATATAAAAGGTCACAGGGAAGACGTAATTCTCTTCCAAACAGCATCATGGAAGGTGTCTGTCCAGTTGTTCCATGCACTGCTATTCTGTATGCCAACAAAAAAAAAGTGGTATATGGCGATCCCAGTCACGTTGATGGTCGTCGACAAACAATGCTGGATGTTGTGCAATGTCCTATTAAATCTCTCAACCATACCAACTGACTGAGGGCGTAGAGTGTTCTGATGTTCTGAATGCCTAAGAGTTGACAGATGCCTTTAAACACATTGGATTCAAAATTCCGTCCTTTGTCTGAGTGGCATTGCAAAGGTACTTCATACCTACTAATCAAGTTATTTATTATCATTTCTGCAACTGTTGTTGCTTCCTGATCTTGGATGGGATAGACCTCAGGCCACTTCGTGAAATAATCCATTACCACTAATAAATAGCGATTTCCATCATCAGTCCTATGAAACGGACACATTAAATCAATGGCTATTCTCTCAAAAGTGTACCACCATTAAATGCCTGCTGCTTACCCCGACTCCTAGTCTTAGGGCCTTTCTTTGCTGCACAGGCCTCACATTCCCTACACCATCTTTCAAAGTCTGCCCTACTTTTCAGCCAATAAAATCGTTCCTTGGCTTTCGCTGATATCTTATTAACACTGAAGTGTCCTCCAGTGGCACTATCATGCACATATTTCATCACTTGTTGTAATTGGGAGCGAGGAAGGATTATTTGTCAACGGATCAGTCGTCCATTGGGATTCTCCCAACTTCTGTGTAATAGTTCACTTCTAAGGAGTCTAGTTCACTTCTAAGGAGTCCCACTGTGCCCAATAACGTTTGGTAGTTGGACTATACCACGAGATTTGCTCCCAATTAGGTCTTATATCAGATTTTTCAATCTAATCCATTATTGGCCTTATATCTTCATCGTCTAGTTGGGCCTTTCTAATTTCTATTGGACTCCAGATGTTAGGAGTATCACTGTTTCCTTGTGTCGATGTTATTTGTCTTTGGGCATTATATCTTTAGTACCATGTTTCAACTACGCATTATTACAAGCTTACAGTTGCCAATACACGAATGTCTGGAAAGGGCATCTGCCTTCCCATGTAGTTTGCCACTTCCATGCTCAATGGAGAAATTGTACTCTTGCAAACGCTGTATCCACCTAGCAATTTGTCCTTCAGCGTTTTTAAAGTTTAGTAGACACCTGAGTGCAGCATGATCACTACGGATAACAAAATTTTGGCTATAGAGATAATGATGAAAATGTTCTATTGCTTTTATTATTGCTAATAGTTTTTTACGTGTGACACAATAATTCCGCTCTGGTTTGGATAGAGTTTTGCTAAAATATCCAATAACTCTTTCTTGTCCGTCTTGTTGTTATGAAAGTACAGCACCAACTCCTGTGTTTCTTGCATCAGTATCTATTATGAACTGTTGTTCAGTTTGTGGATATGCTAACACTGGTGCTGTGGAAAGAGCCTGCTTCAACTGTTGGAAGGCTACGTCACATTCGGTGGTCCACATGAACCGCTGGCCTTCCTCTGTCAAACGATTGTAATGACCTTGCGATGTTGGAGAAACCCTTGACAAATCTTCTATAGTAGGTGCAAAGTCCAATAAAACTACGAAATCGATGAACATCTTGTGGTGGAGTCCAGTCTCTTACAGCTTCTATCTTACTAAGATCAGTCTTAATCCCTAATGTAGTGATGACATGACCGAGATAATGAACTTTTTGCTGGAACAGAACTCTTAGTCGGTCCCAATTTACTTAGTTACCCAATTTACTTTTATCCCAATTACTCTTAGTCGGTCCCAATTTTAGCTTGGCTGCCCTAAGTTTTTCAAACACTCGACGAAGATTTCTCAAATGTTTTTCAAACTTCTTACCAAGAACAATGATGTCGTCCAAGTAAACCAGGCAGACTTCCCAAGACAAACCTTTGAGCACCGACTCCTTAGTCGTTCAAACGTTAGTGGTTCAAACATAAGAGCAACACTGGTAATTCTCCTCCAATCCATCTGCCAGCAAGAAGGCTTCCATTAGCAAAACGGGAGGAGACAGAACAACTCATAAGGGACATGGAAGCTCAAGACATTATAGAACCATCATCGAGTCCCTGGATGTCACCAGTTGTTCTTGTCAAGAAAAAGCATGGATCTACCCGATTTTGTGTGGATTACCGCAGATTGACAGAACAAAATTGATTGATTGAGAGAACAGGGCAATGTAAAGTTGCAGGGGCAATGTAAAGTCCAAATGGCATCACTTTAAACTGCCAAAGTCCATTTCCTGTAGTGAAAGCTGTTTTCTCACGATCTTCAGGACGCATACCAACTTGCCAATAGCCATTCTTCAAGTCTAATGTCAAGAACCATTCTGACCCAGATAGAGTGTCCAGTGTATCATCAATCCTGGATAAAGGAAAGCAGTTTTTGTTCTCTCAATCAATCAATTTTGTTCTGTCAATCTGCGGTAATCCACACAAAATCGGGTAGATCCATGCTTTTTCTTGACAAGAACAACTGGTGACATTCAGGGACTCGATGATGGTTCTATAATGTCTTGAGCTTCCATGTCCCTTATGAATTGTTCTGTCTCCTCCCGTTTTGCTAATGGAAGCCTTCTTGCTGGCAGATGGATTGGAGGAGAATTACCAGTGTTGATCTTATGTTCTATCAGTCTATCAGGTTAGTACGGCCATAATTATTTGATATAGCAGAATAAATGTCGGAAAACTCTTTAAGCAGGTTCTCGACCTTAGCTGCTTGGTTTTCAGTTATTATCTTCCTTGTTTCTCTCCACAAGTCAGTAAGATGAGAGGGGATGCCTGTATGGTGTTGCTTTGAGTCAGTAACTTCTGTTGTGTTTACATTTGTTACCCAAGTAACACGTTCAGATATTGCTAATTCTTCACCCTTTTTCAATATTCTATTGAATTTGTTACAGTTCATCACTCTGATAGGAATCTATTCTTTATCTACTTTGACTAAAAATCCTTGCAATCAGGATACCATGACCCAAAGCTCCTTTACCAGGGTCATCAGTGACCGCCAAACGGAAGGCTCAAAATTTTAAAACTTTTCATTTTCATTTTAAAATCGCTTTATTACCACTCTAACCACCAGTTAATGTATGCACATGTAAGCATGTATGGTTCTTTACCAGGGTCATCAGTGACCGCCAAACGGAAGGCCCCAGAAGTCGCCGCCCATTGTCCACGCAAGGACATTTTGCGTGAACATCGGGAGATAATTTCACTTTGTGCTGGGATTTCTGTGCACCTATACTGTGGATCATCTATACCAGACGTCGGCAACCTTTTTTGGCTGCGGGTCAAAATCAACCAAAATGTGACTATTAAGAAGACAGTTCGGGTCAATGGGTATTTTCATTTTAAAACAGTCCGTTAGTGAATAATAAGATAAATTTTATTGAGAAAACTATTACAATATGCTTTTAAACTCAAAACATAAAAAAGATTATAATTCTAATTATTATAAAAACAAATATAATTGTCAAGTTTTAGTTCATTAATAATTTATGAACTTTATTTATAAGCGTTCTCTTCGTTATCAATGGCTCCCCTGATGCTGAATTTGTGACGTCAATTTAGTCAAGTCTGGTTCATACTTAGTCACCTTAAGACGAATACAAGCGTCTGAATTTTCGGTACTTAATCTGCTTAAAATAAATTTCTTGTGTGAAAATATTTTTTCACATTTATAAGTAGAACCGAACGCGGACAAAATGTCAAAGCCAATTTTTTTCAAAGATGAAAACTTCGTAGGAAGTGATGCCCAACACGATGATATCATGAGAAGTTGATTATCTTCCGTGTTTTCTGAGTCTTTCCGCAATGTCTTGAATTTGTCCGTCCACAACGTTGAATGAAATTTAAAATCAATCATTTCTAAACTTAAATTGTCAATTTTAAGATATTCAAAATACTGCAAATCTAAAACATTTTCCTCTATTTCGTTGGGCTTTATTATAAATGTAAACATTTCGCCGTGCTTCTTAAAAATTTGAAATCTACTTTCAAATTCACTTTTAATCTTCAAAACACAACTTTCGAACATATTTAGATTGCTTTCATCGATATTTTCTTTCTCATGTTAGCTTTTTAGTAAGGGAAAGAAAAGAAATATTTTAGTTTTAATGTCAGTTTCAAATAATATTAATTTCGAACAAAAACTCTTCCATTCCTCGTACATTTTCAAAATTGTGTGGTTATTTCCTTGGAGTCGTACGTTGAAATCATTATAATGGTTCATTATGTCTGTTAAGAACAAAAGTCTTAAAAACCATTGTTTATCATTGAGCTCGAGATCATTTTCACCGATTTCGTAAAGAAATATTTGCATATCATCAAAGCACTCTACAAATCTATTAAGAACTTTGCCTCGACTTAACCATCGTACTTCAGCATGTAACAGTAAACCTCCATATTTCGATTCAATTTCCTCCAAAACAGCTTCGAAGCGCCTTGTGTTAATGCAGATCGTGCTACTATTATGTTTACGATCTTAACAACCTTTTCCATTACATCCTTAAGTTGTTACGTAGATGCCTTTGCAAATAAATTTTCTTCATGTATGATACAATGGAACGATAAAAGTGGGCGGCCAAGTTCATTTTCCATTAGTTTCACAAAACCAACATTTTTTCCTCTCATAGCTGTAGCACCATCAGTTATGGAAAACAATTTACTTTTTAAATCCAATATTTTCCCATTTTTGAAATTTGTAAACTCTTGTACTTGACGGAAAATATCAATGCCTTTGGTCGTGCCATTCATTGAAGCAAGAACGCATAGTTCTTCATTGACGTTCGAACCATTTATTGATGCAAATCTAATAATAATTGCCAGCCTAGCCATACTATTTATATCGGTACTTTCATCGAGTGCAATGCTAATTACGTCACTAGATAACAAATCATTTTTGACCTGTGCGTCAATATTTTTTGCCATATCTTCAATGCGACGCTGAACTGTTCTGGCCGACAATGGCATTTCTTTAATTCTCTCAATTATTTGTTTTTTATTTGTGAAGTCATTGAATAAATGTTCGGAACAATTTATGAATGCGTTTTTCAAAACTTCGCCGTCTGTTAACGGTTTTCCGTTGGTACCAATACTAAGAGCTGCAATAAAGCTGGCAGATGTAGCGTAATTGTGGCTGGTAGCAAATCTCTTCAAAAATTTATTTTACCATAATGTAATACACGTTTAGCAAGGTATTCATATTTTTCATTTCGCATTTCACTCACATCTTTATGTTTTAAAGAAAAGTGTCGCTCAATTTGTGTCCTGGCGGTAATTATATCTGTACATAAAGTACATATCAATTTGTCACCATTTTCCATACATCCATACTTTTCAGTCCACACATCTTGAAATAATCTCTTTTTTGCTTTTTGTTTGTCCATGGTAATAAAAATAATAATTATTTCGCTTAGGTAACTGTTCTCGCGCTTCTGAACTACTGTTTATTCACCTGAAAGACGAAGTAAACGTAGACAAGAGTAGATGCGTGATCAGCAGGTGGGCAGGGCTCCTATTGGTCGGCTGCAGGTGGCACGCAGTCAGAGAGCCCAGCCGACCAATAGGAGCCCTGATCACACATCTACTCTTGTTTACATCTACTTCGTCTTTAACGTGAGTAAAACAGATTGAGGTTAGTTCGGATAATGTCGCTGTATTCCGCCATGTTCATTTCTGCAACTTTGTAATCAAACCAAAATGTTAATCTTATTATTTATACTTCCTCAAAGTGTTTGTTTCATGTTTATGTTTTATAATTTATTTTTATATATTATACGTTATTTGCGGAACTCAAGTGGGTCACTTGAAATTATCAAATGGGTCACTTGGTGACCCGCGGGTCATAGGTTGCCGACGCCTGATCTATACCGTGGTCACACTTGATAAAGAATCAGATGTTCGGCTAAGCAGAGGGATCTCTTCTGCCTTATATATGAGTAGGCTGTCACTGGGTCTAATGCTGAATCTGTTTCTTTAGGAAATCAATGCCTAATATGCATTCATCGTAGATGTCAGCGATGTAAACAGGATGGCGTACCAGACAGCTACCAACTCTGATGTTGAGTTCCACTTTCCATGGACTTTAGCACGATATCCAATGACTGTTGTAGGGTTATATTATAGACTGCCTAGCATTACAGTTTGGGTGAGGTATATCTTCACAAGTTCATTGTAGCACGTTCATCTGTCATAACAATATAATAGCATTGTCAAAGAATAAATCTTGTATAAACCAAGATATCGCGTAGCAAAATACTAAAACACTGCCAGTTCGGTAGAATGGGGGAAAAAGTGGGAAAATTTAATAAACATTCACGTGTATTTTAAAACTTTTTATTTTCATTTTAAAATTTTTGCTCGCTTTATTACCACTCTAACCACCAGTTAATGTATGCACATATAAGCATGTATGGTTCAAGGATATATGGCTCCGATGGTTCAAGGATGCTTGTATGCGCTTGATTCGATAACTCATGATATTTATACAGGAACCTGTGATAAGGGAGCACATTGGTCAGTCGCGCATGCTAAACAACGTTGGTTGTGTTTGCTCTTTTTTCTTTAGATGTTATTGTTTAATGTGTTGTTAATTTTCTTAATTATTTTGTATTTCGCGTGGTCTTGAAAATGAGCAGAGAAGAAACGGAATGTACTTTTCGTACGGAACTATAACTTAAAAAATTTCCGTTTGTTAAAATTTCAAAACTCGATAGGGTAGTGTATTGCGAAGAATGTCGTTTATTGTTTTTTCATTGGTCACAGCGGATAGTCTGACATTAAAACTAAAGGGATCATAAGTCCCGAGTTTCAGGGCCTTTTGTACAAAAGTGTCCTGCTTTTGCGTAAAACAAAAATGGTGCATTTTGTATAATAAGTGTGTCCTATTATGCATGGGACACACTTATTTCTTCATCAAGATTATTTTAGACCATTGTCTCTGCGTATAACTCATTATAAACAAACTTTCAATATGAATAAATTTCCACCTATTTATTATGGCTGTTAATCTTATTGTCTAGTTAATGATACCCATCCAGAATCATTTGTAAATCAATTTGTGGATGCTAGCTTTTATTTAGAGTTCTAAGCAAAATGGTATTCATTGTAAAAGATGAGATGGTTGAAAGGATGAGATACACGAATGATTCGGGCATCCCTCTTTGAATTATTCTCTATTTGAAATCTAATTTTGTTTCGTAATTTGTACCTTTTATCAATGGTTTGTTTTCGTTCTGTGGTCATATTTAGGATATCGTCACGAATGTCTCTCCCCGCATCATCCGAGGAACTACGTCAGGTCATATGTTCGGCCCAGGTCAAGGTTCCTTCCTGAACATCGAGCTTGTTAGCGAAAAGACGGCTGCTTATTGGCTGCAGAGTATTAGAGAGTTGAAGAAAGATTTCCCCGAACATGTAAGTACTGAAAGCGAAAATATCTGCATCTTCGGAATTAATGGCAACTTTAAAATAATAGGAACTTAATCTTGTTATTTACACGTTTATACATGCTATTACTTAGTCATCTATTTAGTAAACATATGCTACTGCCTTCCCACTCATGTTACTGCCTTCCCACTCATGCTACTGCCTTCCCTCTCATGTTACTGCCTTCCCACTCATGTTACTAGCTTCCCGTTTATATTATTAACTTTCCGCTCATGTTACAATCTTTCCACTTTCCATGCTTGTAAATACAATTACTAGACAAAAAGAAGGAACATTTCATGTTATGTCAATAGACAGTGACATACTGTGGAGTGGCAGACAATGAGAATGTGGAGAAATTATCCAAGGAAGTATCAACTTAGAAGCAACTACTGCAACTTGACTGTCATTTTTCATTTGTCATAAAAGGGAAAATGAAGGAAAAGAAATTCAAGAACTTACCATTGTTTGTTTTAAGTATACATATTTACATATATACATATTTGAAACATATACTTACATATATACATATTTGATATTTATATATTTTATTATAAAATTTATATAAATTATAAAAAATTCATATAAATATTTATATATTTATATATTCAATATACATATTTGAAATTTCGTTCTCCGATTAACTTTAGATTTTATCTTGATGAAAATATTTCATTTTTTAAACGATATCATTTCGCAAGGTGTTATTAAAATCATAAGGTCGTGTGTAAGAACAGCTGCACTAAACAACTAACTTTTCAAAATAAAGGAAACCAGTCTGATCTTTGTAACACCTGTAAAGAGATTTTTTTTTGTCTTGCTAAATTCTGAAGAGTATAAAATGAAGCACGAATATTATTTTCTAAGCACTACAATAAAAACTCAAATTAATCGAATTTACACTACAGAATATTTTAAATCACGATATTCTTTTTTCTAAATTGGTCATCTACCATCGTTGCGATTTCTAACAGCATCTGAAGAATCATATCCCGTTTCACTTAAGTCGAGGCTTGATGTAACCAAACAGCTCTTTGCCTATTGGCTAGGGGCGGGGGTGGCTCAGTCGGTAGCGCGCCAGGCTCGTAATCTGTAGTTCCCAGGTTCGAGTCCCAGCTGGGTCAGCGTTGAGATTTATCTCCGCAAAATTCCCCGCCCTGCCCACGGTCAGTAGGGGACACCGATGGGCTTGGAAAGGCCGCCGTCCGTCGGATGGGACGTTAAGCCGTGGCCCCGTGTGCGGGAGAGCCATACCCTGTGCACGTTAAAGAACACGCTGGATGGCTTTGACGGGAGGCTACCATCTGTCTCCCAACAGCTGTTCCAGTGGGTCCCCTCCCCCAACCTTCTCTGAGCCTTCGGGGTCCATGTGACCTGGCCATTTAGCCCATGGTGTGCAAAAAAGTGCCGCTCAGAGGTAAAACAACCCAACCCAACCTATTCGCTAAAGACCCATCACTACACCTAGAAGTATATTTGTTCGCGTAAAAAAATAATGTGAAGATTTTTCGGATTTATTGATTTCAACAAAGAAATTGTCAGTAAAAATAAATTTAATCTACGTTTATTTGGTTGCTTGATTCACTTAACAATACTGTATTAGCACTTAAAACTAACAATGATAAGATTTATGAATTGGAACATGAAATACGGAACTGAAATCACCAACTCTCGAAGAAAACAAGAGACAGCATCAGTGGCGCATTTGTGTGCAGGCAAAATGGCATACACAACGGAAGTTGCTTGCAATTTTTTTAATTTTTTTTTTTAAATACCCCCTCAAGCAGCTGCTTGCCACAGAGGTCTGACAGGAGCCTGTCAGTTTATATGCCAGAGTAGAAGGTCTGAGAGGATGGCAGGACCTCAGCAGAAAAACAACACTAACATCCATACCTTACCCGGGGCTCGAACCCAGGTCCCGTAGATCAGTACTCAAGCGCGCTAACCACTCGGCCACGGGACGGTTCGCAATAAAAGGAACTGTATGCTAAATTTTTGAAAATATATGTCTCTAAAAGTGTTTGATTCAAGTCCGATATTCCGATATTCCAGGTAAGAACTGCAAATAATTAACGGTTGCGAAAGTGAGATCAAATTGCCTTGGCAGCTATCAGGATACAAGTTCAAGAATTTTCATCAGAAATAAAGTGCTGAAATTAAACAATACACTAATATTGTTTAATAATTGTAATATATTAATATTGTTATTAGTATATTTTTATATCCTAATTGGCCTAATGTCAATTAATATAATAAATTTATATACTAATTTGCCTAATTTCAATTTAACATTATACAGATACGGCTTTAGATTTTCCACTTGCAAAAGCGAAGTTGCTTTAACTCAATAATCACTATAATGACATGAAGACGAAATTATTTACGGCAAATTAAAGCATTTCTTCGAAGTTAAATTAAATTTACTATTCAGATGAAATTTGCGCAATTCACCCGTTTCTAAAGTGAAGATGGAATAAGTGAAGAATTTTTTAAAAATACACTGAGAGGCCAGTTTATTATGTACACTTATCTAGTAGCGTGTTGTGTGCCTCTTTTGGCTTTCAGAACAGTCTGAATTCGTCGGGACATGGAACTTATTAGATGCTCGATGCGTTGTGCAGGAATGTTGTATCATGCGGAAATGATTGTGTCGCGCAGTTGCTGCAAATTGGACGGTGGCACAGTCTGGCAGGGAACATCCCTTATCATCTTATCCCAAAGATGCTCGGTAGGGTTTAGATTTGGGGACATGTGCATGTACAGTGTTAGTTTACTGGCTGGGTTGTAGAAACTTGGGTGGCGTTTCATCAGGATCATTCGCTGAACTGGCATCTGATTCTTGAGAAGCAGGTGATATCGTGGGTTGAGAAGACGTGAAATGCGTAAAAGGCGACAGCAATATGCGACGAGTAGACTTGCCGTATCTATCAGGTCGTACATTTACCGTTTCTATCAGGCATTAAACTATTCTCTAAAATGCAAATTTCACTGGGAATATTCATGATCCCCCCCCTCCCATATAGACATCGATAGTTACAGCCCTGGATATCATGGTTGTCTCCGAAAGTTTTGGAACAATAGCAGAAAAAATTAATGTTACCTGCATTCGCTCCTCATGATAATTTTAAAAGCTACCACGTCTGTTGGCAATTGCTAATCCATTTCATCTCACTAAAAACTGCATTTCCTCTTCCACTTGGGAGGCTCTGACTGTTTCGAAAAAGGAACAATTGCCTTGGAATCGAGTCGCGTTCTACGAGAGATTTCAATATTTCATTCAACACGAAAATATAATTTGTTTAGAGAAAATTATTATTTTGAGCTTGGTAAGGTAAGCCAATGGCTTGTCGTATCAAGCTCAAATGTAGAATTTGGAATTTATACCGTTTGCATGAGATTTCCGGATGCTTGGTTACCGGATAACCGGGAGTTTACTGTACTTTTATCCATTTTTCTCCACTAGTCACAATATATTTTCCGCAAACCAGATAACCTAGAAGCAGCCTTTTGTGTAACCCTGTTGTAGACGAATGTTGCGAGTATACACTACGGGAAATAAAAAATGCAACACTTGCAATAAGTTACGCAAATGGGACGAAATTTACGAAGGTGGTAGTATATGGAAATGCATGGAAATGATTAGGTTTGCAGGACGATCGAAATAATCGGCCAGGCGCGAGCTGACGTCACAGGTGCGGAGTAGTCAAACACAGGTAAAGGCAACCAAAGCTCCCTGGTGATAAAACATTGTGGAAATTGTTCTAAGTCGCTAAAGATGCCCTTACACAAACACCAACAGCCATTCCAACAGTTAACATACTTTGAGCATGGAAGAATCATCGGCCTTAGAGAAGTTGGTTTGTCATACAGAGACGTGGGTCAACCTTGTTGGCCACAATCCCAACACCATTGTACACGTGGCGCCAGTGGGTTCAAGAAGGATCCAGTCCACACCGACAAGGATCAGGAAGACGATGTATGACCATGGAGTGACAGGACTCCCATTTGCGACGCATGGCATTGCGTGACAGATTCGCGACTGCAATGCAACTGTAAATGGACTGGCAACAGGTAACACATCGAATACCTACCAAGTGTATAGTAAACACAACAGACTTTTACAATTTTCATTGCGAGCCTATCGTCCGGCACTGCGTTTGCCCCTCGCATCTGCCCACATGTAAGCATATCTTCAGCGGTGTCCAGACAGAACTAGAACGAACAAGAGTGGTGTACCATGGTGTTTAATGACGAATAGCGGCTTTGTCTTGGTCAGACGGTAGACAACTTGTTTGCCGTCCTCCAGGAAAAAGAAACGTCACCCAGTGCATGCGACATCGGCACACAGCTCCAGCGTGTGCCGATGTCGCATGGTCTTGGTGCGGGATGCCATTAGTTGGACATCTCGGTTGGAACTGGTCATCATAAGGGGATCTCTAACTGTCCAACAATATGTTACCAACATTTTTCAGCCATTGGCTGTCCCATTTGTTCAGCAGCACGGAACATTTTATCAGCAAGATAATACGTATTCCCACACATCCCGTATTAGTCTGCAATATGTACACGTGCAAAACGTTCGGGTACTACCATGGTCAGCACGCTCGCCAGACCTTTCACCTATTGAGCACGTCTGGGACATGATGGGCCGACAGCTCCAACAAGACCAAATGGTGCTCCAACCACTGTCCCTGAAATGGAACAGCGACTTCGCGCTATTTGGCGCGAAGGACATAGAGCTGTACGATAGCTTTCACCGCCGTGCTCAAAAAGAATGCACTGCCGCGCGGGACCATTCAACATCGTACTAATTATACCACTCTACCTGGTAGGTAAAGTGGTAACTTTCCATATTCTTTTTTAATAAGGTAATCAATCGCACATCTCTGTGTATGATAACAGTTGCCTGAGTTTCAATAAAATGGCATTAATCCTTCCAGGTGTTGCAAATTTTTTTCCTGTAGTGTATTTTATTGCCTACTAGCTATCGGGCGCTACCCGTGTCTTAATTTTAAAATCCATTCTGTATATTTTGATTTTAATTGCATTAAATGTTAGTTATATGAGTACCACCCGCTGCCCCTCCCCAACCCCTTAGTACAGATATAACACTAATAGATGTTGGTATTTTAGTAGGAAAAGCATATTAACTGCAGTGTTGTCAACTCCGAAGGATGAAATCACGTCGAAACTACAGAAAATGGCTCCAATAAATTTGGCAGCCGTTACCTTTTCTCGTAGGAACAGAAAGGCATATATTTTTGCGTCTAGCAAGTTCCCCTTTTATAAACGCTTCTTGAAACCGGCCAGTGCAACTCGGATGACAACCAAAAATACTCTGTCCAATTTAGAAACGTCTATCATAATTTCACTGATAAGTTCTTGCTGCCACAGTCAGACATGTCCTTTTCTTTAGCTCATTTTCAGAAAAAACAAGTTAATATTTTCGCTTTGTCATCTGTCTGTCCGTCTGTAGACATAAATCTTTTGTTTTTCATTTTAGAGATAAATAAAAAAAAATTTTTTCTGTTGGGTAGGCTTTGACGAAATATTAGAATTCGTACTTTTCGCATCTTTCAAAAGTTAAAATTTCGCCCTCTAACGCGAAAAATTTCAAAATTTGCAACATTTAAATGAATATTCCAAGCGATATATCTATGCAAGAATTCATAAATTTTGATGGTAAGAATGTAGCTAGGTAGTCACTGGAAGGAGAGCTATGCACCAATCCCCTGTGATGATGCATAGAACCGGCCAAGCCTAGCACCTAATGTCCGACCCCGCCTTCTCGTGGTGCAGACCGTTAGTACCTTTCAAAAGAGATACTCTCTTGTGAAAGTGAACGGAAGGGGAGGGCTCCCAGATTAGTGTGGCCTACTGATCTGGACAACTATGGCTACTTTTTTTTTCTACCCTGCTGAGGAGTGGTCAACCACACAGGGTCCCGCTGCTGACCATATAAACCCACTGGACTGGACAGATATATGGCTCTGAGCTTGATTATGGATCCTGATTTTGCTGCACTGATGGGCTTCTGTGGAGGGAAAATCTTCCGCTGTGTTTTCTGTTTGTTTGTGGGTTGACAGCCCCAAGTGAATAGATTCACAGGATATGTTTATCGGCTGGTGGATAATCCTGAGCAGAGGTCATCGCAGGCACCTGAACTCTTTGCTTCTATTGGCATCGTCAAATTCTACATTGGAGGAAGTCTTCCAGTGTAGATGGCTTCAGCCTTTAGTAGTGGGGGAACGGCTCTTTGCCCCATGTCTGCGATTAGGGGGCTGTTTGATATTGTCGGCATTCCCTCTCTCAATAAACATAGATTCTTTAAACATCCCATTAACCATTTTCTCTCCATAGGTAGTTGGAATGTGAGGACTCTGCACAGAGCTTTTTCTCTTGATGTCCTCACACAAGAATTCCACCATTATAGTTTAGATATTCTCGGATTGCAAGAGACCAGATGGACAGATAAAGGTCAGATTCTTAAAAATAATCTTAAATTTCTCTTTTCAGGGAGGAACGATATAAACATCACCAAGGCGTGGGTCTGCTTCTCAGCAGACACGCTAGTGATGCTCTTCTAGAATATGAGTGCATTAATGAAAGGTTTCTTACAGCAAAATTTCAGACAAGCGTTAAAGACTTGAATGTTATCTGCTGTTATGCCCCCATTGAGGATGCCGATGAGGATGAGAAGGATAGGTTTTATGGACAACTTCAGGATATTTTGAATTCTGTCAAGAAAGGAGATATTACCCTTTTTCTTGGTGACTTCAATGCCAAAGTTGGTACTGACTCTGACCTTTGGAGAGGAGTAATAGGCAATTTTGGTATTGGTAGCTGCAATGGCAATGGGCAACGTCTCCTACAGGTAAGTAAACTCAATGGATTCAGAATAACTAACACTTATTACAAACACCGCGACATATATAAGTACACATGTGTTTCACCCGATGGGCTGCATAAGAATATGATTGATTATATATTAATTAACAACAAATGGGCTAGTTCTGTAAAGAATACCAGGTCATATAGGGGAGCTGAAATTGGATCTGACCTTTACCTTGTTAAAAGTGTGTTGCAACTTAAACTTAAAAAGTGTTGTGCTAGGATTAAAAAATTTGCTTTTAATACTGAAGCTCTGAAAGATCCAGTTATAGCCAAAGCTTACCATGATTGGTTACTTAGTCATTATAACAGTCATGGTATGCTTACTATTGAAGTTGAGGAAGAATGGGATCATTTTAAACAGGCTTTTTTGGAAACTAACACTACTCTTTTAGGAAAAAAGGAGCAGAACAGATAGAATTATCTGAGTGATAAGGCAATTGAGCTTATTTCGGAAAGAAAGAACTGCAGGAATGTCCTTAATCAATACCCTACTAGTCCTAATAGAAAGCATTACAGAGAACTTAATAAACGTGTAAAAGATCAGTTAGCTGCTGATAAGAATATTTGGCTTGATGCCTTGGCTGATAAAGCCGAGGAAGCAGTTAGACAGCATAACAGCAGAGAGCTGTACCAGATAGTAAATGTTTTGTGTGGTAGAAAACGGACAGGTATACAGGGATTGAAGGATAAACAAGGTAAGGTTATAGACGGTGAGGATTCTGTCATGGCTAGGTAGGCTGAGCATTTCAATGATATTCTAAACAATGTGGTTAGTTCTATTCCCATTGTTTGCAATGATGATAGATGCATTGGTGGCTTTAATGTTGGCCCTATAACACAATCTGAAGTTATTTTGGCTGTTTCTAAACATAAAATTCATAAATCCCAAGGGGTAGATGAAATCACTACAGAAATGCTAAAAGCTGGGAATGTTTCGGTTATCACTTGGATGACTGAAATTCTGAATATCTTTTATGATGAAGTCATGGTTCCTAAGGATTTTACCAGAGCTATTGTTATTCCTGTTTTCAAAAAAGGTGATCGCAGTTCTTGTGATAACTATAGGGGTATCAGCCTACTCTCTGTTCCAGGTAAAGTTCTTTCCATGATTGTACTTAACAGAATTAAGAATCTGGTGATTAATAGCTTTAAGAATTGCGTGATGAGCAATGTGGTTTCAGAAGTGGTAGGGGATGTGTGTATCAGATATTTTCACTTAGGCAAATTCTTGAGAAATGTTTAGAGTTTCAGAAACCTTTGGTTGTTAGCTTTGTTGATTTCAAAAAGGCTTTCGACTCTGTTGATCGTCATAATTTGTGGTTGATTGTGAGAACATATGGTATACCGGACAAGTTAGTTAACATAATGAAAGCTCTCTATCATAACACTGTGTCGTGTGTGAGAGTTGGTAAGCCTTGTAGCAATTGGTTTGGCATTACTTCTGGTGTTCGACAAGGGTGCATTTTGTCTCCTTTGCTTTTTAGCTTGGTTATTGATTATGTTATGCGAAATTTACTTCAAGGGAAAGATTTTGGTCTGAAGTGGACTGCAGATACGAAAATTTCTGATTTAGATTATGTTGATGATTTAGCCCTTTTGGCAAATGATGTTGATGAGATGAACTCTTTCATTCGAGCTGTTGATGAGACTGTTTGTAGAGTAGGTTTGGTTAAAAACAGAGAGAAAACTAAAGTGATGAAAATTGGTCAGGCAGGCTGTGCTTCAGTTAATCTGAATGGTTGCAGTCTTGAGCAGGTGTCACAGTTTAATTATCTTGGGAGCTATATAACAGATAATGGTGATGTGCGGCATGAGATTAACAGACGAATAGGGATTGCTGCCGGGATTTTAAGAATCTATGGAGAGTGTGGAGAAATAGGCGTATACACCTAAAGACTAAAATTAGACTGTATAATAGTTTGGTTCTTTCTAGGGTTAGTTATGGTAGTGAAACTTGGACACTTTGTAAACAAGATAACAGGAAACTTGATGCTTTTGATTCCAGATGCTTACGTAGTATCTTGGGCATTAGGTAGTTCAACTTTGTAACTAATGATTAGGTTAGGGCAAAGGAGTTTGCAACCTCCTTTAAGCAGCATATTGTGCAGAGAGAGACTCCGTTGGTTTGTCCATGTTGCCCGTATGAATAATTATAGATTGGCGAATAGGGTAATGAACAGTTTGCCTAAATGCCTCAGAAAGAAGGGGAGACCTAGGATGCGGTGTGCAGACAATGTCAAACGGGACCTTGTTAGAATTGGTGTGCAGTGGCCAGATGCAGTAGATGTAGCTCAGGATAGACTTGCTTGGAGAACTAAATTGCACGGTCTGGTTGGACCTCCGTAGCCCATGGCTGCTTGAGGCTGATGATGATGATGATGAGGAATGTGAAGGTCCATGAAGTTTGTGCATTTGAAACAATAAGTGTCTCCTTGCATTCTTGGGGGGGGGATGCAACTATTTTCTTTCAATAGATCATTGGATTGTTTTGTTGGAATTCGTACTAATGAAATATAATTCACATTTTTCAAATCTTACGAGGTTTAAATTTGTATTGTTATAGGGCACTAAATGTAGAAAAGGTGAAACTACACTGGCGGAAATTGACAAAAGAACATGATTAACAATTGTAGCTCAAGCTATGAGATTTCTTTAGTAGAAATAAGCTGTTGAGAAAAGACAGTGTTCAGACGTGTAAAGTGATTCAATGTTTATTGTACCTTTTAATGAATATTACATTTTACAGAAGGCATATTTTAATAAGATGTTGAACCTTCTCGAGCGGCAATACAAGCTTCCAATCTGGCATGCAATCGGTCGTAGAAATGCTGGATATGACGCTGGGGGATACCATTCCATGCCCTTTCAACTTGGATGCGTAATTCAGCAATGGTCATTGCCTGCCACGGTCCGCGGAAGAGTCTTTGAGCGTGCTGGCCAAGGGAGTTGGTACACTACCTGAAGAACATGTTGAGTTGTCCGGGAGGAGTGTGGGCGGGCGTTGCACTGCTGGAATATCGCATTTGGTATTACACTCAATACGACCGGCTGTAAGATGTCGCTGACGTACATATTGTTATTCAGTTTACCCTGTACAAACACCAGACACTTAAGAGAGTGATAGCTAATCACTTCCCACACCCTGATCTCCGGTGTGGGCCCTGTGTGTCGCTGGTGGATGCACGATGGAAGAAGCCACTCACCTTGTCGCCTTCGGACGCTTAAACGACCATCAGATGCTCCTAAGCAGAATCGGCTTTCATCACTGAAGACCACAGACTGCCATTCTTCCCTCCAATGAACTCGTTCGTGACACCACTGCAAACGTGGTCGTCAGTGACGAGGTGACAGTGGTAATTGTGCCAACAGCATGCATGCCTGTAGTCCTGTTTCCAAAAGACGATTGCGTATCGTTCTTGTAGGCACCCTAGGTACGACAGATGATCACATTTGTGACGCCATAGCCGTCCGCTTTGCCACCTCCTGATACGCCGATCTTCTTGTGCGTCCGTAACTCTGTGTTGCCCGGAAACACGTCTGCGAATGTGCGAATGCTCTTCTTTCCATCGACGCCACCATCGTACCACTGCTGATACCTCTCGTTAAACGCGGTGTGCAATTTGATGAAAACCTGCTTCCCGAAGACCCACTATACGACCTCGCTCAAACTCCTCTAACTGAGCAAATGTTATGCGCCTGTGTCGTCCAGGCAAGGTAGCTTGTTCAAAGAGCACTGAACAACACGACACAAGACGAATAACTTCTTTCTTCACACCTTAGTCCTTAAATATGCGCTGCGTACATTTGCATGTTGTCGTCCTCAGTGACGTTATTATTTCATCCAATGACTTTCAATCTTGGATCACGGTTTCTGCTGCCCTTAACTATTAACGTATTATATTATGACGTTGCTAAAGGAATTCCTTCTGGGTGTTCTTTTTTCAATTTCCGCCAGTGTGTAACGAATATTGCAAGGGATTTAATTGTGGTTGAAATTCGGAATTTCTGCGGTAGAGTGTTAAGATATTCCACTAACAGGAACATTCTGCCCCTTTTCTCATTGGGGTGTGAGCAAAGCAACTTTTAAGTTTAAGGAATAAAGGATAAATACTTTTTACGTTGTATGAGTAATACTACTACTACTACTATCATGAGTTCGAATTTAAACTTTAAAGAGTGCAAAACTAGGTAAAAGACAAACTTCATTCTCTTTGAAAATGAGTTTCTCATATTCGCCAGAGGTTATATGCGTTCTTCTTAGTTGCATTTTATCTCTGTATTCGTCGTTAAGTTGTAAATATCGTAAACGGTTCTGCTGCAAATATTTAACCTTTAGACTTCGGCTCACCAAAACTAAAGGTTAACTTCGGCTCACCAAAGTCTAAAGGTTAAGGTTCGTTCATTTGAAATCTTCAAAAAAATGCTCTAGAAAATGAAATAAACTGGCTTTTTAGACGTACTGCACGTTTTGTTTTTTAATTATAAGTTCTATAATTATATTTGTGGAAAAGCAAATTTTAAGGTAATTTGTTTTACTTCTGTAACGTATGTTTCGTAAAATCTCCATAATATAATTTTTTCACCTATAGGTCCTTATTGCAAGCATCATGTGCTCGTTTAATAAAGAGGACTGGACTAAGTTGGCCAAATTATCTGAGGTAGGTTTCTTCCTTTTTATTCTAGATAAAATGCCAAAATGATCTGTTTCTTAACCCTTTAAAATCTCATTCATCATTCACTTCATATAGTATAATACGTTACACAAGAAATTGTTTCCCAAATGTTAAAAAACTCACCTAAAAGATGCTACAAATAAACAACAGTGAGAAACACGAAGTCACTAAACGTATTCCAAAGTCATGCAAACTAGAAACTCAAAATTTGGAATACATGAATAAGGAAAGGACGCAAAGTCTCACTTACAACCTTGGAAAGTTCCACTTTTCGAAACACCCACAAAAATATTGGATAGAAATTATTCAAATCTATTGCAACTTTAATCTGTTTCAGTTGCATTTATGATTTCCCCCAAAAATTATTTTGAAAGCATCTTTAACGATATAAATAGAGACATGGATGTTCGAATGTATTAAGAGTGATGTTGCCTTATGACGTCACTGGTCACTCACCCTTACTTTTATTATTATTCTTTATTATTCTTTGATCATAGTACAAGTAAATTTTATCTTTACAGATGATCCACAAAGCTCAAAGCTTATCTGCAGGATAATAGAATAATTGCATTTATGATTTGTTACAATAGTACGTTTAGCTTTCTTTCATTTTCAATGTGACATTAACATTGCTTGACATTGATGTATGACGAATGTAATATTGACATTAAAATGCGTAATTTATGATATTTAAAAGGAAATTAATGACATTAACATAGAACGTTGATAGCAATATAAAATTTCTAATTCAAAAGCGAATTTCGTGATATACATTTTACATTTACAGTGTTTCTCGTTTAACATTAATCTATTTTACGCTATAGAAAACCTTTCCCAGGTAAAATACAATTAAATCTCTTTTCTTTACTTTGATTATGTACAGTTTCTTTCAGTTGAGCAGTTGGTTATAGTGAATGTTTTTGTTTGCTTCTTTGAATCTATTTTTTAGGGCTAACCCTCGCTTATTAAAGGGGGAGTGACCAGTGACCTCATAGGGGGAAAACACTGTCTGTGGGGTTCCCCAGGGAGTCTTGTATCTACTTTGATATTTATACTAATGTAAATTATATTAATAGTTCGTATTAAAAAAAATACTTACGATTTTAATGAAAATTTCTCATTAAGGGATCTCTGCATTGCTGTTACTAAATAGATGTTAGTTAGTTTTTTCTGAACTTAAAACGATTAACTCATTAGCAGAAACCTTAAAAAATTCATCTTTGCAAATAACTCCCGAAGAAATTAGTCATTAAATATACCTTTCACTTAACAATTGAATTAGGCTGACAGTGTTTTGAACGAATGCAATCAGGAAATATCTGGTGCCAAGGAAATTCGATAATAAAACAAAATATACAAAATTTGGAATCAGTCATTTGAGATTCTGACAAACTCAGTTTATTTTCCTCACTAATGCTCTGCCTCCACTGCCAGTGCAATCGGTGAATGAATCCGAGGCATTTCGTTTTCAATTATTATTTCAGTTGATGTCAATGTACTGACGTTTCAATTAGTCGGTTTCATTCATTTAATTCCGGTGTGAATTTTCTAAATTCACTGAGTGAGAGACCAGTTTTGCATTTGAATTACATTCACACATTGGTTAACGTTGTTACCAACCTAGTCGATTCACTACAGCGTCATTAGTACATACCCGCACGGTGCGTCGCCCTGCTGTAATGTAGTTAGTACATTGTAACTACATTATAACCAAGGCTGGTAATGTGGGAGTAGGACTTAGGTGGACACCGTTCCCCTAATTCCAGAGTTTTTTTGTATTGTTTTTTATCTCATATATTTAACGACAGGAAATAGATCCACTGTATGTCCACCCCTTTATACTATTTTTGGTTATAATTCCTGGGCTTTTAAGCAGATTTTATATGTATTGCTTTACGACGCCATGTCAACTACTTCTGAAAACCCATTTCCATCCCTAGTATCCCTTAACAACGTCGTCCCACACCGCGGTATTGTCATTAATACATTAAAACCTTAGCCCACTGTAAGGTCGCCCCGCTCTTCTGTAATGCTCGTTCGACCCCAACGCAATTCGTACACCGTCTGCTAGCGAAGATACGAACTGTTGTCAAACTAATTCTAATTTAAAGAGTCGTGAATGCTTACTGCGTCTGTACATAATTTTTTTTATTAATTTCACCGTATTAACACTGCTCACTATTAATGAATAAACATTGGTTGTCTGTATACGAGTATATAATTCGCTAATATCAGTTCGGTTGTTTGTTCGTGATGCACAGCTACTTTATTCACCGGGCAGCAAAGCCTCCTGAAATGACCACTCTTAGCAACCCTCCTAAATCCCCTCAAAGGGCTCTTAAAAATCACCCTAAAATTGATGGAATTCACCACTTTAATTCGGTTCCCATCCATATGAACAAAAATTCAAGTTCTTCAAGGAAGACTGTTCACTTTCCTCTTTAAAACGTTTGAATGCACGTTTCATTTTTAAATGTCCTTCATATTTTAAAATGTTTATATTTAATTTTTGTTACCACAATAAACATTACGTTGCATATACATAAAGGTATCAATTATCTTTTGAGATGTATTTTAAACTTTTATGGGTCCAAACCAAGTGCCCCCAATAAGACTATTTTCCCCAAGTCTCTTTGGAAGCAATTAACGACGTTAACTAGTATGTTACTTTTTTTAACTTTATGAAGAAACCATAATATTAATATATTATATTTAACGCCACTTTTCAAAGAAGTGTCGCTTTCCTTTCCTTAATCGGTCTTATTACGTCCACTTCTGTTAAGTTGCATTAAATGCCTCGATTCTAATGAGATTGATTTTCTTCCTCAGCAAGCAGGAGCAGATGCCTTGGAATTGAACTTATCCTGTCCTCACGGAATGGGAGAGAGAGGAATGGGACTCGCCTGTGGTCAGGTGAGTAATCATTTCAGTATTTTCACTTTCCTCCACTGCTGTATTTATTGGAGGACATTTCTTATTTCACACAGTCATTGCTTTGAATCCAGTGGACGTCCTTGAAGGACAAGTCAGATCTCAAATGTCGTAACGTTCCTGAGATGTAGGCCCCAAGATACCTCTAGGAAGAAATTCCAGTGCTCTATGATTTCTGCATCGTAGTTAAAATTGGCATTATCCCCAACTCACTCACAGTCAGCATTCCCTATATACAACAGATTGAATGCAGGTAGAATGGTCCCACTCCGCGAGGGAGCGTTTCTTGACGGTCATTGGCTAGGAGTTTTGACGTCACAGGGAGGACACTGCTGATAAACAAATCTTATAACAAACGTATGCAACACAGATTTCTGTTGAGAGAAAAAAGTGGAAGTTTCTAATTTTAATTTTATTTAATTGATTGAGGTATATGTAACTATCAGGAAAGTATTTTTTGTTATGGATAAACACTCAATTATCATTTTATTAGATGGATTTCCTTGTGACATCGATATTAACTGAGATACAGCTCAGCAACATCTTAAATAAGTCTTTTATGAAAACATGTACTCGCTACTTAGAGAAGGAAGAAAGCAATATCCTTTAAGTTTACTTTAACAAAGAGTCCTAAGAGTTGGCTTTATAGGTCACGATCGTGACAGGCATCTCAAAAATGCTTACTACGGATCAAATTTGTGTTGACGCCGACACTGTACCATCATTTCTCATCTATGAAATACTCTTTTTCTTATTCTTCGAAGTATTAATTCTTGCATTTTGCTATTGCATGGTCATTATCAAAACACAAATATTACCTGAAAGAGTTCACAAAGAGAAATATTCACCAAGATAACAACAAAGGTAGACACAAAAGAACGGACGATTATGTAAATCTTTTAGCTCAGCTATCCCCTTAGTGACGTCACAGAGTGCCCTATATAAGCTGCAATAGCTGACCTTGGTAGAACACAGCCTTTTGGCACCACCCTATATACACTAAAAGCACAATTTATTAGACACATTGCACCCACCCACAAATCTGCCCTACTCTGCCACAATAATGCTGCTACCCAAAACCACTTTCGGGCTATAAATAGGTTAGATACATACCACGTATAGCGTGCCTTCACTTGTTATGATGGGTAAACACCTGAACGAGTTCGATATAGTTGGTGCAAGGAAAATGGAGTGATCCATATCGTTCTGCATATATATATATGCAGAACATCTGGGCTTTCTGAGTGCGACCGTCTCACATGTGTACCAAGACTACAGGAAAACTGATGAAACTTTCAGCCACCGGGAAAAATGTGACTGTAGATGTTCAAGGAGAGCACCACCTCTCCCATATCATAACATCAGAACGGAGGGCCATAATGTAGATGATAATGTCGACATTCATTGACGGGGCAACCCCAAGGTTTGTGCAAAGACCATTCAAAGTACAATGATATGACTGGACTATGGAAATCCGGCCACCAAATCGAGTACCCTTATTAGCCATCACCAGGCTATGAGGCTACAATGGGCGAAGGAACATCACCAATCGACTGTGGAAGACTGGAAAGGGGAGCTTGATTTGACGAATCGAGGTTCCAACTACAGCATGCTGACAGGAGGTTGCGTGTATGGCATAGATTACACAACGCCATGGACTCAACTGTCAAGTCGGGGTCTTACAGGCTAGTGGGGGGGGGGGGGGGGGGAGTGGCTCAGTCAATAACACACCAGACTCATAATCTGTAGTTCCCAGGTTCGAGTCCCATCTGGACCAGCTTCGATATTTATATCCACAAAACCTCCCGCCATGCCCTCAGTCAGTAGGGACACCAATGGGTTTGAAAAGGCTGCCTTCGTCGGATGGGACTTTAAGACGCGGTTGCATGTGCCAGAGAGCCATACCCTGTACTCTTTAAAGGCTTCACTGGATGGCCTTGATAGGAGGCTACCACCTATCCCTAATAGATGTCCAGTGGGTCCTCTCCTCCCAACCTTCTCTGAATCCTCCAGATCATTATGACCTGGTTATTTAGACTATTGTGCGCGAAAATTGTCTCAGAGGTAAAACAACCCAACAACCCAACAGGCTTGTGAAAGATGGTGTAATGTTCTGGGGCGTGTATATAGGCCACCTTGGGCCCCTTGTACCTATCGAGATTATTATCACCACAGAAGGCTATGTTGACATACTCGCCAACTACCTATAACTGCTCATATCTATCTGTTTCCCACTGCAGGATGACTTCTTTCAACAAGACAGCATCCTATCCCATCGCTGCCGTTTGTCGAAGGACTAGGAGGAGCATTCCAGTGAGTTCACAACCCACGAATTGCCCTTTTACTCTTCGGATTTGAACTCTATTGAGCATCTGTGAGACAAAGTGGACAGATAGAGCTCGAAACCCACCATCGGCAACTCTCGGTTCTTTACTGGTGTCTGTCCAGGAATCACGGGCCGCAATTCCATCCGAACGTTTCCAACACCCGGTAGAGTCCATGCCATGCCGTTTCGCTGCTGTTGTGAGAGAGAAAGGTTTTGAGTGCCACTAACACCTCCTATAGTAGGAGGCCAATGTACCAAATTTTTGACGTCACTAAGTAGTCCTCATATCTTGAATTAATTTTTTTTAGCTCCAAGCCTAGAGCTAATATCTCGAATTCTAAAAGAGTGTCTTATTGGCAATAACAACGTTAAAATACATAATCCATAAAAGGGCCACAAGGGCAAATAACTAAGTAGTCTTACTATATAGACAAATCTTATATTTTGTATTCTAATATTATTACTGGTGGACTCTTGTGACAATCTTTATACTAATGTTTATTTATAAATATATTTTATTTAAAAGAAAATTATTCGTATTTATTTTCAAATATAATAATGCTAATTAATGAAAATAAATTTTCTCCTAAATAAAATATATTTATAGATAAACATTAGTATAGAGATTATTGCAGAATCCACCAGTAATAATACTAAAATCAAAAATATAAGAAGTGCCTATATGATAGAACTACCTAAGTTGACGTTATAAATTTGGTCCTCTGGCTTTCTGTTATAGTAGGTATTTAAATAAATTGTGCTTTAAGTGTATACTCACCCTGATATACAGGGTGGTTACAAATAATACGAGTAATTTCAAAATTAATTTTTTTTTAAAATTAAAAGGTATGCAGAAATGAAAGTTGAACCACTGGAAAGAACAATTCAATTTTTCGTACAAATAAGGGGAGAAGTACATATCTGTTATATGTAACTGAATAAATATGTAGTTGCGATTGCTTAATCGACCGAAGTGTGGAGGGAGGGACTTCCCGGCAGTCATGTTCACCAGATCTTCTTTCTGTAGTTTTTTTTTCAAAAAAATTAAGTTTATGTTACATCACTGCCTGAAACTGATTTTAAGTTTAAATACAGCTATAAATTAATATAATATTATATAAAGTGATAATTTAATAGGCTTAATAGGCACAATAGGTATTTTTCATTTTAGTATTAATATTATAAGTGTCATTAACAAAAATAACATTTTTATGGTAATTATACTAAACTATAATTTTGAACGTATTATTGTTTGTTGTATAGTAGGGGAATTCTGTAGAATCTATTTCTGTATCTTTCATGCAATCTGTATGTAGTGAAAAGGACGATGATATTTGATGCTAATAACATTTATTTCTAATAACGTTTCTAATCATATGTTTCCATAAAGGATTCTGAGCTTGTGAGAAATATTTGCTTGTGGGTGAGAGCTGCTGTGAAGATTCCTTTCTTTGCGAAATTGACTCCAAATGTCACAGATATCGTTTCTATAGCAAGAGGAGCTTATGAAGGTAATGGAATTATTTAAATTTTGGATATGTACTAACCATATATTACTCTTCCCCTTTTTTAAGTCTACCAATAGCCCTAATTTCTACCTCTAAAGCCGAAAAATGTCACCCTTTTGCATACAGTCTATGCTAGAAAACAAAGTAGGATCGTGTGGTGGTTAGAGGATGTATATTAGTAAACTTTTTTGTTTCAGAAAAAAATTAAAAATTTCTTTTATTTGGTTAAGTAGATATCAATAAAATATTATCATTTTTGCTTTTTCTGAATCCTCCATTAATATGAATTTCTACCATTAAAAAAATCGCTTAAATTGGAAAATGAGAAACTATCTCATTGCAAACGAACATTCCATATTCTCCAGAAGCAAATGGTTTTGTTTTTAACTTTGGTGGTATTTTGCCATTCTTTCTGGTGGAGTAATGGGCATTGAAGATACCACGAGCTAGTGCTGTCTCTTGGTTCCAACCTAGTTTTTGTCTATGGGTCGTATGGCATTCAGGCCATCAAACCCGCGGCTCATAGGAAAAAAATCATAATTATATTGAATGTGGCTCTTTCCTCCAATATTTTGACCAAACTTTTTTAAGTTAGTAACTAAATATTTTTCCCAATTCATAACACTCTTTAAAAACGAGGTATGTTTTTGTTTATGGTCAAGATATTTTCTTGATTTCTTAAGAAATATAGCTTTTTATCCAATCCAATGCTAACTGGAAATATATTTTGTTTCGTAAATAGAGAATAATTTGCTGTAGCCCATTAAGAATTTAATTTCTTTCCTAGCTGACTTTCATCAGGTTTGGATTTGGTTCACTAAGTTTGGATCTTTTCTAATTGTTTGTGTTTATCATAATCTGGAGATAATTTTGCTTTGTGTTCCTGAAAACTAAGGAAGATATCACCATGTAGTGTGACTGTTAGAAAGAACTGATTATTTTTCTGTCATTCTTTGATTTGCTATATTTCGCCTACGATTTTCCAGAGAATATATTTTTTTCTCGCCTACCTTGAGCTCCAAATTTCATATATATATTTCTATTTAAACCATATATGCAAAATGCCTTTTTCCCCAATGGACTATACTGAAGTTAACGACGTTAATTCATTGTGACAAAACTTATTTGTTAATACTTTCTTATGTTAATATTTAAGGTTTTTCGAAAATCTCTAATACAGTAAATAGGAATATGTTTCAAAATTATACATAAAAAAATTAAATACACTGGTTTCCATAAATTGAGGAAAACGAGAAAAATCGCGATAATTCGCCAAAACAAATTGTGCGATCCTCACCAAATTTGTTCAGTAAAGCAATGCCGAGAATATCGTATACAAATTAGTCTAGGATGCGCCAATTTCAGTAATCGGATAGTGGCATAAAAACGGGTTTTGGAGTGGATCGTTATTTTGTGTTGTAAATGTGAGTAATGAAGTTAAAAATAGCCATTTTGTAGAAATGACCTCGAGACATCATTTGCCAAATGAACTGCAGTGGACAACTATTGGCTGGCTCGAAGCAGGCCAAAGTCAGTCAGACGTGTCACGATGGCTGAATGCGAGTCCTTCTATGGTCCACAGATTGTGGAATCAATCTCTTAGTACGGATTCCGCGTCTCGGAGGTTTAGCAGAGGAAGGGTTAGAGTTACGACCGCTGTACAAGACCGATATCTGCGATTAACAGCACGAAGGAGCCGGACGTATACTCCCTCTCAGCTTCGATCCTCTCTTGCAGCAGCCACTGGGAGGGTTGTATCAGCTTTTGCTGTGCGTAGAAGGTTTCATGAGGGAGGTCTGTATCCTAGAAGGCCAATAATTTATGTATCTCACATGTCACGTCACAGGAGAGAGCTGCTGAATTGGGCACGCACGCATGTTAACTGGACAGAAGAGCAATGAAGGTGCGTACTCTTCACAAATGAGTCCAAATATTGCTTGCAGAGTGATTCCGGACATTGGTTTGATATGGGCAGAACGAGGTACCCGCTTATCATCCCAGTAACATCCGTCAAAGAGACAGTTACGGCGGAGGTAGCGTGTATGTTTGGGGTAGCATTTCCTTAGGTGGACGCACAGACGTGTTGTTGACGAGTGGGAACCTCAATGCTCAAAGGTATAGACATGACATCCTTGACTATTATGTACGTCCTTACGCTGGTGGAATAGGTGAAACATTCACCTTACAAGACGATAACTCTCGTCCACACGGAGCTCGACTAATGGAACAATATCTTCAAGAGGAGACCATTATGCGCATGGAGTGGCCAGCTCGATCTCCCGACCGAAATCCGATTGAGCATGTGTGGGATGCTCTATGGAGACGCGTTGCTGCCCTCAACCCGCCACTTGAAACATAGGGGGAGCTTATTACTGCTTTAAAGGAACAATAGTCGTTACTCCCTACTGAGCTGATTCACATCATAAACAGCATGGAACACCTCTGTCGTGCTTGCATTGCTGTAAGGGGTGACCACACTCCTTATTAAAGAATTTTGACCATTGCATTCTGACACCTCATTTTTGGACAAGTTCCTGTAAGTATTATTTTTTGACGAAAAATGTTTCTAGTGTAAAATATTTTATGACATTCTGAAACTAACAATGTAATTTATGTTTTCGTCAAATTTCATTAAAATCATTCATATAATTTTTTTGTTTATCATATTTTTTCTGAGTTTTCCTTAATCTATGGAAACCAGTGTAAATTAACTCTCAAACAATTGCTTGCCACATAGGTCTGATATGATCCTGTCGGTTCGGTCACGTGAGGAAGGCGATACCTCAGCAGAAAGACAACACAAGAAACATCCATTATACGCAATTTTAATTCGACAACTGACTTCAGAATAGACTAGAATCACACAAGAGAATTAAGGTTTGGAAAATTCAAAGTAATAGAGCATCCCTGTTGTTTCGAAGCAAAAAATCCACATGAATCTCAACTAGAATCTTTCTTCTGTTGGGTGTATTGCAATGATGTTCACATCACGTGACTGCGAGAATACTCCCTCCTACTGCAAATTCATAGCTTGAAAAAGGGATGGGACTCAAAACGGAAGATGGGACATATCGCGCATTATCTTATCAGGAATAAATAATAGACTATTTTAAATTGTTCTACTTAGCCGAGTGGTTAGCATGTTTAGCTACTGATCAAAGGGGCCTGGGTTTGAGCCCCGGGTAAGGCATGGATATTTGTGTTGTTTTTCTGCCGAGGTCTCGCCATCCTCACCGACCTACTATGGCGTATAAACTGACAGGCTCTTCTCAGACCTCTGTTGCAAGCAGCTGCTTGAGATATTTATTTATTTTTTTATTTTAATTACACTGGGCAACAAAGAAAAAGGCTTTGAAATGAAAATAGCCAATCTTTACTATTTCGAGGTGCTGAACACGAAAATGACAATAAAATTTGTCGATTGGCTCTTGTTCAGGAGAGACAGAGATGGTCATGTATAAACGACTCAGTCCGCATTGAGTATATAGGTAACCATTTCGCAACGCTGTGTTTTAAACTTCAGATTGCAACATATTGCGTTGTAATGCATCAGCCTGCCATACGCACAACCCCGGAGGTATTGCATCATTGTCTGATGCAATGTAGTTGAGTCATGACATCGCGGCTTTACGATCGCGGACAAAAGATGATGTAATCTATAGTTGTAAGCGACGTCTCGTAGGGTGAGCAAGTCTTTTGAGCGACTCCCATTTACCTCTGAGTCATACGTACAACACAAGTGATCCTTGCAGTTTTAATCCAGCAGTAGTGATGCCTCGTAACTGTGTTAATAGTGCAGATATTTTGTTACATTTGCGGGGAAGAAAAGTTTGTTACTTCGCAAGCCAGAAAAGGGCCATCACTCCAATAGTGAAAGTGGCGTATGAGTTTTATTTTGGATGCAAGATCGGGGACCAGGACAAAGCCTGGGTCCCACACATATACTGCAGTATGTTTGCATGAAATCTTTCCAAGTGGCTGAAAGGTGAAAAAGTGGCGATGCCATTTGCTTTTCCTATTGTTTGGAGAGAACCAAGCAATCACGCAATTGATTGCTGCTTCTGCATGGTTCCACCTGTTTCTGGAGGCATCACAAGGAAAAAGAAGTGGACAATAGCGTATCCGAATATACAATCTGCTCTCCAACAGTTCGCACAGCGAAGTCCTTCACGTTCCCGAACCTCGAAAAGTATTTTCCATCGATTCAGACGATGAGGAGGGAAGCGAACTGGCGTTGGGTTCTCCGCAGCCTTCGGTGCCTAATGATGATCTATAAGTCTGCCATGGTGCATCATCTGCGCCACACATTCTCACCGAAGAAGAAATGAACGATCTTGTTCGTGATCTGGAGCTGTCCAAGGCCAAAGCAGAGTTACTTGGATCAAGACTTAAAAAATGGAATCTACTCAAGGAAAATGTCCGAATGACTTCGTTTCGAACTCGTCATGAGCAGTTTGCGCCTTACTTCAGAAAGGAAGATGACCTTGTGTTCTGCTTCGATGTACATGGCCTAATGAATGTCCTCGGATTCAAACATGACCCTCAAGAATGGCGACTACATAGACTTCTCGAAATTGAGTCTCAAGGTGGTGTTGCTGCATAATTGAAATCGACTTCCATCCGTTCTGGTCGGACATGCTGTCTACATGAAAGAAACCTACGACAACCTAAAACAGCTGTTGAACTGTCTTCAATACAGCAAGTGTGGCTGGCATCTCTGTTGTGACTTGAAGGTAGTGGCTCTGTTGATGGGTCTGCAACTGGGATGTACGAAGTGCTGCTGTTTCTTATGTGAATGAGATAACCGAGCAAAGACTTTGCATGATGTGAAGAGAAACTGGCCTCAGAGGAAATCCCTGAAGGTCGGAGAGAAGAATGTGGAACACCCAGCATTGGCAGAAACGCACAAAATCCTATTACCGTCCCTACACATCATGATGAAAAGCTTCGTAAAAGCCATGGACCGAACTGCATCAGTTTTCAAGTATTTGAATGACAAATTCCCTCGTTTCAGCGAAGCGAAAATTAAAAGGGAATTTTTCGCGGTCCTCAGATCTGCGAGTTGTTCAGAGACCAGTTTGTTCAGAGACCAGATCTGCGAGTTGTTTCAGAGACCAGCAAATGGCATCGCCACTTTTTCAGAGACCAGATGTTCGACAACCTGCTTCAGAGTGACGAGAAAAAGGTTTGGGACGCGTTTCGTCTGGTGTCAATTAAATTCCTCGGGAATGTCAGGGCAGACAACTACAAGAAACTGGTTAAGGACATGTTATCTCTGTATCACAAACTTGGCTGCAATATTTTCTTAAAGATCCACTTTCTCCATTCCCACTTAGATTTCTTCCCCGACAACTGCGGCATGGTTAGTGATGAGAACGGTAAACGTTTTCACCAGGACATTGCAACGATGGAGAAACGACACCAGGAAAACTGATCCACTTCAATGTTGGCTGACTACTGTTGGACGCTCACAAGAAAAGATCCTGAGCAGTTGTACAAGCGACGGGCAAAGCGACGTCGGAAATAGAAGCGGAGTTATATCGATACATGTCATATGCACGTATTACTATATTATGTAAGAAACTGTTGCGGATTTTGCAGAAATCGTAGCCAGTTTTGCGTTTTCATTAACATATTCGTGTTCAGCACCTTGAAATCTTTAAGAAATGGATACTTTTATCTCAGAGGCATGACGTTTATGAAAATTTGTTGCCCAGTGTTATTTACTGACTTTTGACAAATTTTGGATGTTTTTTTACACATTTTTGAAAATTTTTAACTGTTTACCTGACTTTGTTCATAAGTAGTCAAAATAAATTACCCTTCAAGTAGGTTTGCCACAGAGGTCTTACAGGAGCCTGATAATGTAATATGCTGAAGAGAAATCTCTGAGGACGGCGAGATTTCAACGAAAAACATAGTACTAAAAATAAACATCCATACCTGGTCGGAGCTCGAACTTTAAGAGATTTTAACAAATTATTTTAATAAGCGTTGATGGAAGTAATTCACTAATACGTTTCCATTGGGAATCTGCCAACACTTATTTATACAAATATCTTTCTTAAAATTCCGCATCTCAAATTACTTTTTTCCCGTTTTCAGGTAAGGCTGATGGTGTAACAGCCACCAACACTGTGTCTGGTCTAATGGGGCTAAAGCACGATTCCACTGCATGGCCTGCGGTGGGCCACGAAAAGAGGACAACCTATGGAGGAGTCTCAGGGAATGCCATAAGACCCATCGCCCTCAGGGCGGTCTCTGCCATCTCACGGGCACTTCCGGGCTATCCTATACTCGCTACTGGAGGAATCGATTCCGCAGATGCTGGGCTGCAGTTTCTGCAAGCAGGAGCTTCAGTACTTCAGGTAAAAGCATTGAATCACATAGCGGAAAGAAACAATGAATTTACTTTAATTTTTTGGATCCAGATCTTTCTGCGAGTTTTATTTGCAAGACAACAACATATCCAATGTTTCATTATGCAAAGCTTTTTCTGTAGTAGACTTGGCAATGTAAGGTAAATGGGAAAAAACAATGTAGCACGTATAATACACTCGTCACAAAAATAATTGCTCCATCCGGAAGGAATGTCGTGCGCACGATACAAAGCGATACGCAAAAAAATTGTAAAGTAACAAAGGATCACATTTGCATCCTGTTTAGCGTGGTGGGTACAGTCGCTCAAAAAAGTATCCGAACACTATGGTTGATTACAGAATTCAGAAAAAATATCTGGCAACGATTTATTTTAGAAATTAGCGATCTGGCAACCTTCACAATGATGTCACGTGATTAAAGAATTCAGGAAAAATATCTGGAGCGTGTACAGCAACTGTACACGCTCCAGTTACCGTTCACAGCAAACTGGAGCGTGTGCAGTTACTGCACACGCTCCAGTTTGCTGTGAACGGTAACTGCACACGCTCAATATTTCCGTGAGTGAGCCCACACGATCTAGTATCAAAATAATATGATCACCTACAGTTGCTCAAAAAAGTATCCAAACGCTATGGTTGATTACAGAATTCAGAAAAAATATCTGGCAACGATTTCTAAAAAAATACTACTTCACTAATTTCTAAAAAAATCGTTGCCAGATATTTTTTCTGAATTCTGTAATTAAGCTGAGAGTTCGGATACTTTTTTGAGCGACTGTACATGGATATTAGGATAACATCAATAGGAGGTGTGCTCGCCTTTCTTGGCAATACAAGCATTAATACGATTAGGAAGTGAGTCAAGTTAGTTCCTAATTATGTCCTTGTCTCTCATTTTCAAGATTTGCTCTACTTGCACTTGAAGATCTGTCACTTTATGCACTGGATACAGTTCTGCTCTCAGACATCGTTTAATGGCGATCCAGATGTGCTCAATCTGCAATAAATGTGGTGAACAGGCTGGCAATGGTAGCAATGGAACGGCTTCCAGACACTGTTGATCAATGCGTGTGGTATGTAATCTGACATTATCGTGATGGAATGTGACGTTTGGGACGTTCTCTCTGCAGGAGTGGTAAGACCACAAGCTGTAGAATGGTATCCACATACCGATGGGTAGTTAAATTACCTTCAACGGCTATGAGAGATGGTCTATTGTCGTAACAGATGGTACCCTAAACCAGGATCCCAGAAGTGGTCACTGTATGGCGCTCATTGATACAAGACATGGAAATGTGTTTTCAGGCATATCACCACACCCATCGGTCTGTCTCGGACAGATCTGGGCCTCATTGCTGAAGACAATATATCGCCATTCGTCACGCCACTCAATTTTTTCGTTGCACCACTGCAATCTGGCATGCCTATGGCGTCGACTGAGAGGTATGCAGAGTGTGCCTCCCTACCATACAGGCTTCGTGCAGGTATCGATGAATGCTGCTGACAGATACCAGTAGTGCCTCATCAGTTGTACTGTCACTGGATATCTGTCGGGCAGTCGCGTTTCTGGTTCTGACAGCCACCCGGTGAATCTGCTGATCAGCCCAATCCGTAGTCACTCGAAAGCAACTTGATCCTGAACGATGACGTGAAATATCTTCCTGTGCCCACTACTTTTATAGGTAGCCAAATATTCGCGCATAACGTCGCAAATGCCTGCAATTTTTTGTATAGACTATCCTCCTTCACGATACAACCTCGCTCAAACTAGATGAGTTGATTAAACATCCGTCTACGACGTACAAATTGCATTTCCCTTTCATGGTAACCAAATCTGCAGGTGAGATTCGATTTCTATAATCTACACTGTCCACTTTCCCCAACAATTAACTTCTCTAAAACTAACAAAATTTGTGTTATCCGCCGCATCTTATATATAAACGAATGCGAATGATTGACTGACGGCTGACATGGGATCACGATAATTCTTACCATGATGCAGAAATGGTAGAGCTCCGAAAACTTGCACTTGAGTGATAAGGCACTTGAGCTTATTTCAGGAAGAAAGAACTGCAGGAATGTCCTTAATCAATATCCTACTAGTCTTAATAGAAAGCATTACAATTTGGTTATAAGCAGAGAGAAAACTAAAGTGATGAAAATTGGTCAGGCAGGCTGTGATTCAGTTAATCTGAATGGTTGCAATCTTGAGCAGGTGTCAGAGTTTAATTATCTTCCGAGCTATGTAACAGATGTGCGGCATGAGATTAACAGACGAATAGGGATTGCTGCCGGGACTTTTAAGAATCTATGGAGAGTGTGGAGAAATAGGCGTATACACCTAAAGACTAAAATCAGACTGTATAATAGTTTGGTTCTTTCTAGGGTTTGTTATGGTAGTGAAACTTGGACACTTTGTAAACAAGATAACAGGAAACTAGATGCTTTTGATTCCAGATGCTTACGCAGTATCTTGGGCATTAGGTGGTTCAACTTTGTAACTGATGATGAGGTTAGGCAAAGGAGTCTGCAACCTCCTTTAAGCAGCATATTGTGCAGAGAGAGACTCCGTTGGTTTGGCCACGTTGCCCGTATGGATAATTATGGATTGGTGAATAGGGTTATGAACAGTGTGCCTAAAGACCTTATAAATAGGGGGAGACCTAGGATGAGGTGGTCAGACAATATCAAACAGGACCTTGTTAGAATTGGTGTGCAGTGGCCAAATATAGCAGATGTAGCTCAGGACAGACTTGCTTAGAGAACTAAATTGCACGGTCTGGTTGGACCTCCGTAGCCCATGGCTGCTTGAGGATGATGATGATGATGAGACTCGTTTCATAAGCATATTGTTTTTACGTCATTAGATTCATAGTTCGATGCAATCTGACTTCAAAAAATGAGATTGGAAAAGGTTAATCTTCGAGCTTGAGAGTAGTTTTCATATAAAGAGTTCAAGTGTTAAAATGAAGATGATCCATGCGAAACCTTTCTAGAGTAATTCTCAACAAGCATGTTCAAATTGACTCAAAATGTGGGGCGGGAGTGGCGCAGTCGGTAGCGCGCCAGGCTCGTAATCTGCAGTTTCGAGTCCCAGCTGGGTCAGCATTGAGATTTATCACCGCAAAATTCCCTGCCCATGGTTAGTAGGGGACACCGATGGGCTTGGAAGACCACAGTCCGTCGGATGGGACGTTAAGCCATGGCTCCGTGTGTGTGAGAACCATACTCTTCAAACATTAAAAAACACACTGGATGGCCTTGACGGGAGGCTACCATCTGTCTCCTAACTGCTGTTCCAGTGGTCCCCTCCTCCAACGTTCTCTGAGCCTTCGGGATCCTTGTGACCTGGCCATTTAGTCCATTGTGCGCAAAAAAGTGCCGCTCAGAGGTAAAACAACCCAACCGACTGAAAATGCTAACAAAAGTTCATTAGACTGAGAGACTTACGGTTTGTTCGGCGAAAATATTGCATTTTTTAAAAAATTTTACCAAGACTATTTTATTGCTTTAACTTATTTTTTCAAGGAATATAACTTCTCAAATTTCAAATAAGTCTCGTAAAGAATCGTAAACTGTGAATTTCTGATCTTTATAGGTATGTAGTGCCATTCAGAATCAAGATTTCACCGTCATCGATGATTACGTGAGTGGACTGAAGGCCATTCTCTACCTGCAGAGTCTCTCAGAGACAGAGACGTGGGATGGACAATCCCCTCCGACGATGCAGCATCAGAAAGGCAAACCTGTTGCAGATATAGAAGCAATTGTTACCAAGGTAAGCTCAATTCATTCTTAGATATAAAAGTCAATCTCTTCTATAGCTCTTTGCTAATTACACACTGCCCTACTAAAATATTAGACTTTCTTCGTTATGTCAACGAAATCTAATTTCGAAACTCTATAACTTCTTAAATGTGCATTTAATGGAAAAATGTGACTATTAAAGACTATGATCCCTTCTATTCAAATCTCTAGTTTCATCAATATTCCTTCAGTATTTAAAGAATTTGAAAGCTAGAATATTACACAATAAATTATATTGTTTAATAAAATTATTAATAACTGACTAATTTTGAAACAATCATTATGCAACCTTCTAAAATGCATATCAATTTTATTAAATGGTTTCAAACAATAACTAAAATTTGAGTTTTATTTCTGAGATCAATTATCATGACGCTTTACTGTTTTCAAACATTCTACCTTCCGTAGTTCTTTAAATCCTGAACGAATATTGTGGGAAAAATCGTGATTTAAATAAACTTGATTATGATCTTTAATTTATTTTTAGTCAACTTTTTTCTATTAAATGTATATTTTAGGAGTTAGAGTTTCGAGGTTAGATTTTCATCGGCATAACTTGGAAAATCTTCAATGTATTTGTAGGGGAATGTAGTATAAAACTTCAAATCTCGATATTTGAGATTTTAGCCTTTTCCACGGTTCATAATTAGATATCACATTGCGATTGAAGAAAACCTCCTCAAATGCTGCAATCCACAAAAATATAAATGTAAATGAATTAGTAAAGCACTTTCAATGTCGACTAAAATAAACAGTTAAATCAAGAGGGACGCTAGCTCCTCATCCATGTTTAAATCAACCAATCAATGCAAGCATTCCAACACTTGTATAATTCTCTTTACTCGAATAAGAGTTGGGGCGATTTCACCTCTCGGTATTTCGGAGAAGACAGAGACTAGAAACATTAGTAATGTCTCATTTTCGTCGTCTCACTCACATGAGGAAAATATTTCCAAACAAATTTACACATATGAATTATTTCATTTGATATAACACGCCGAATAGGTTGTTCCTAGTTCAGTTCTTTCTTCACTTTCCTTTCTTTGTCATTACGTTATTTGAAAAAGCAATTAGATTCCGCTAATTTTAATAGAGGCTGCGATTTGAAAAGTTTCAAAACATTTGAATTGTGCAATTGGAAATTAAGTGCAAATTATTTATTAATCTTTTCAAATTCAGGAAGCCTATTGAGACACTTTTCCCCCAAAGTAAAATGATATCCTCTTTGTAAAAGGGACTTTGGCGACACGATGAAGTCTGTGACAATGAGCTGCACCACGTGCTCTCACTTCAACTTCCATCTTTTCATGTCGTTTTTTAGAAGTCCAAAAATGAGAAAATATAATAGAGAAAATGTCAGGACAATAGGTAGGTTGTTCCAGCCATTTTCAACGATACTTTGTCAACATTGTTATTGATATTTGGCCGGTATGGGAGGGGAAGTTTCAAACAAAAAAAAAAGGTTTAACGCTCACGACCTAGGCTCATCGAGTTTATTGCCTGCCTACAAATTTTCATAATATCGTTGAGAGTAAATGATGTCATCACGGTCCAGAAACTCCATCAACTGCATACCCTGATGCTCGAATTAAACGTCAGCGAATCGCACATTTCAACCCTGGTTGCTTCCATGCGTGGCTTGTCTGGAATCTACAAAACGGCTATCACTTTCACGTCGATACTTTCCATTGATTCTGATGTTGACAGGTTTCTTCTTTGTATACCCATTTCCCTATACGAGAGCACAAATATCGCTGGGAACCTTTAATTTTTAATATATTAGAGTCCACTTTTCGTTTGAACGCTCCTTGTAACAAAACTCCGAGTGATTTTGACTGATTGACCTTCTTATTTGTTCTTAACGGTAAGCCTCCTTTCCCAACGCTTTTCTGAGTTTTAGTATCCTTGTGGCCTGGCCAGCAATTGTGCGGCAAACAACTCCTATCATTTGAAAAAAAAACAACTCAAAAAACATCATTAACTCTTATTCTAACCAGATTTTAAATTTAAATGCTTATTTGGGCTCAACTACTTTGAATTCGATGTCCTTAAATGTAGTTAAACGAAAATAAGTTTTATTTTTAAATATGAGAAAAATCATTTCAAAGAACAACTGAGGAAACGAAACTTAAAAAATATATATATTATCAACTGGACTAATTTTTTTAATTGACTTCCACTAACTGAAGTAAAGTTATATTTAGCAATAGTTAACGTTAAAAAAAAGTAAGTACGAATACAAGCAAAATGATTTTCTTTCTTAGAAATTTGTTTTTTTTTTCCTTCTTTAGAAATTGCCCAACTTCGGCCCCTTCCTCTCCCAGAAGCAGGCCATCGTCGCAGAATTCAAATTGCAACAAGATTTGCTGAGTGAGAAGCGAAAACCTCCTCCGAACAGGCCAGCCAGGGAACCACAACACCGAATCCCTAAGGTTCAAGTAAGTGAAAAGAAAAACATTTCTCACCTATCCAAATAATTTCTGGTGTTTTCCTAATGCTAGCTTTAAATCTGTTCAATAATGTGAGCCAACAAAAAGCAGATGTTTGTTATTCTTATTAACGAACTGTTAATGAAGGTAAAGACAAAAGGTGATAGAGAAGAGCAGTGACTCTCAACTTTTTTTTTTTATATGCATATCTATTTTTCAGTTTCATTATTTACTTTAGCACTCTCTAACAGCAAAGACTGGTACTAATCGATGATTGGGAAAACGTAAATAGAAATTACCATTACGGCGCCTGGAAGACGTAGTGGTATCGAACATTGGTTCGCGGCGACGCTACTAGGGTCCGGGTTCGAGTTATAACGTGCTGGTAGCTTTGTGGGTTTGATCACAAATTGGAAAAAAAATATTATTACTCCTATGTAATGCAACATGAATTTCTCATTATCATTTAAAATGAAAAAGTTATATTTCTCAGGTCGTTGTATTAAGGGATAAAGTGCCAGTGTAAACCCGTGACCTAGATTGGATCGGTCCGGACAGCTCTACGGTCTTATTTAGATGGCGAAAGAAAAAAAAGGAAAAAAACAGGAGTAAGGAAAGTTAATTAAATATAAAAGTTTGAGATATTTATTTAAAAAATTTTAAGTACAAGATGGTTTAATATGGTATAAAATTATTAATTACTACTACTATGTTAAATTATTATTAAAATTTTGAAAATTAATTAATAACTTCTTAAAAATAAGCAGCAGGTAGAATTTTAAAAATAGTGATTGAATTAATATGCATATAAATAAAATTTTCACTTCTTTTAGTAAATCATCTGAATACTTGTATTTCGACCATAATATTGCAAAGACAGTCTTTTTTTTTTCTGGCAGAGATAATTTCTGGCTTAAACATATATTTTGTATTATTACTTAAATTACATATTTTCTACATTTAGCGGCATCTAACGCTGCAAATTAAGGCGTTATGTAGATTAATTTTTTTCAATTTTCTCTTGACAAGCTGCACCCACTCCCCACTCCCAAGGATGAAGGAGCAAATCGTTGACTCAATGTAAACCTCTTGATCATCACAATTCCAAACAAAATATCAAATTTCTAGCCCAAATAGATCGTTTGCAGCATTATTTTAAATTTCGAAATTTCGAATTTTTTCCACCATTAGAAGGCGCAATTAACACTTTTGGAAAATTCGGAAAGTGTGAATTGTAATATTTCATCAATACTAATTCAACCCGATAAAAATTTTTGAATTTATATCTAAGAACAAAAAAGTTGAATGTCTACAGAAGGACAGAAACACAAGATGACAAAGTCAATCAAAAATTTGCTCGTTTTTTATCTAGTTTTACCGTCTGTCGAACTTTTTGTCGTCGAGATAATTCAAAAATTCTTTTTGAATATATTACGATTCACACTTTTCGAATCTCCCAAAAGCTATTATTCTGCCCTCTAACGGTGTGGCAAGCAGCTGCTTGAGGGGGTATTTTTTTTATAACGGTGGTAAAACTTGAAAATTGCAAAATTTCAATCGAATTAGTTATAAATGATGTATTTATGCTGGAAATTCGAAATTTTGTTGGTGGAATGGACGATCATGACGGAAACAATGAGTTGGCCTCCATAGGTAGATGGGAAAGTGCAACTTTTTTATTTTAGGAGATAATTGGAAAAATTCTTTTTTTAGTTCGATTAGTGCTAACAGCCATCCCGTGGCTGAGTGGTTAGAGCGCTTGGCTGCTAATTTAAGGAGACCTGGGTTCGAGCCCTGGATAAGGCTTGGATATTCGTGTTGCTTTTCTGCTGAAGTCCTGCCATCCTCATAGACCTTCTGCTATGGCATATAAACTGACAGACTTCTGTCAGACCTCTGTGGCAAGCAGCTGCTTTAGGGGTAGTTATTTTTTATTTAGTACTAAAGAAATATTATAATTTTCATTTTTCAAATCCTTAGCTAAGTTTAAGTTACATTGTTAGAGGTCACTAAATGTGGAAAAGACGAAACCTCCTAAAGATATTACAAGTGATCTGTTCATTATAAAAATTTTAAATTTCGGTGGTAGGTTGTCAAGAAATATTCCACTGACAGCAATAATCTGATACCTTTTTTTCAGAGGACTAAGAAAAAAAGCATCTTTTTTATATTAAGGAATAAAAGACAAATACTTTTTATAAGGGTCTTTCTACTGGAAAGTATCTCTCTGGCCAAGGGCAAAATTATCTCGAGTCCCTGGGTCAAAGCTCCCTTTGCTGGTCCCGATCCAATATTTTACACTTTTTATTTAAAAACTGTTATATAATTAAAATTAAATTATTTTAACTTCTAAATTTTTATTTTGATTTATTAACAAGAAAATGCAAAGTTCACAACAAAAATAGGAGTACAGTCGCTCAAAAAAGTACCCGAACACTATGGTCGATTACAGAATTCAGAGAAAATATCAGGCAACGATTTTTTAGAAATTAGTGATCTGGCAACCTTCGTGTCACGTGACACGAAGGTTACCAAATCACTAATTTCTCCAAATCCAGATATTATAATTAATCCAGATATTTTTTCTGAATTCTGTAATCAACCATAGTGTTCGGATACTTTTTTGGCGACTGTACAACATTTCTAAGTTAGGATGGTACATTCTACAGGTCGTAAAATTATTGTATGGATATACAATAATAATTCCTACAATAATAACACTAGTTTATAAGGTTTTAATAACATGAACAATTGTAGCTGCCTTAACTCTTTTTCAGGTGCTGATTTCGATCTGGCCTAAAAAATGGCTAGCACGTCACATTTTTATGTTATTGGTCATTTTCACTCCTATTAAGATCTTCCTATAGCAGCACCTATAGGCACCTGGGAAGATACTAAATATTTTATTTTTTGTGGATGGCAACAGTGATTGCCAAGTGGGAGAAAACATGTAACAGTAACTTAACCTCAGACCACCATTCTTGTTGATTTCATTATAGAAGAAACACGTGCTGTACGTTGAAGAGTGAATTTTGGCGTTAAATGGCACAAAGGCAGTGTCGCAGATATGTTAATGTGTCAGATAAGTTTTGTTATGCGTGTAGAAATTATATTTTAAAATCTCAGGTTCGCTCTTTGGCAAAGATTGTGAAGAAAGCCTGAAAGTTTCATTTTGTATGTCATCTCGGAGATCACGACAAAATATGGGTTTCACATGTGTGCTGCATTTCGTGCTTTGCTGACCTGAGTGAATGGTTGAAAGGTAAGATAAAATCAAAGCCTTTTTGCAGTTCCAATGGTTTGGTGTAGCCAACTAGTTACTTGCATAATTGCTATTTTTGCTTAACTAAAGTGTCGGGCTTTTCAAAAAAAGAACAAAAGCAAAGTACAATATCCAAATGTGAAAATCCTTCAGCCATAAGGCCAGTTCCTCATAGAGGAGATTTTCCTATACCAGCACCTCCAACTAACTGGGAGGAGATGGATTCATATTCATCAGAGGAAGATTTCAGGCACACACAGAACCTGATCCTACATATACCCCTAAAAAGCTAGACGAGCCTCACCTGATTTAGTAAAATGAACTAAATGATCTTGTTCGAGACTTGGGACTTTCCAAACAACAAGCTGATGTTTTAGGTTCAAGACTTCAAGAGTGGAATCTTCTGGCCAAGGGTACCAGAGTTTCTCTGTTCAGAAAGAGAAATTTGTTTTTATCTGCTTATTACGAGATGCAAGATGGTTTGTGTTTCTGCACAGATATTTCAGACCTGATAGAAGAAATTGGAACAACTCACGACCTTAAGGAATGGAGTCTGTTTATAGATTCGTCAAAATTCAGCTTAAAAGCTGTTCTTCTGCATAAAGGAAACCAAAATGCATTTGAAGGAAATTTTTCAAAAGTTAAATGATGCTAAACTCAAAAAGGGATCTTTGTTGGTTCCCAGATCAGAAAGCTACTGAATGATACAGTCTTCGAAGAAAAACTGAATAAGATGGAGCGCGCTGCATGGAACTCCTTCACTTCTGTGATCCAGGATTTTCTGGGGAATCACAAAGAGGAAAACTACCATCAGCTCATTCAAGATCTTCTCAAAAACTATGAATATCTTGGCTGCCGAATGTCTTTGAAGATCAATTTCTTGCATTCGCATCTCGACTTCTTTCCGAAGAACTTAAGAGCTGTCAGATGATGAGCAAGGGGAAATATTCCCCTTGCTCATCACTGACAGCTCCTAAGTGCAGGTGGGACCCAGCAATAATAGGTGACTACTGCTGGTTCTTGCATGAGGAAGAAACCTCAGCACATAAATAAAAGACAAAAACGAACTTCTTGTAAGTATAAAAGATCCTTCCTTACCCATGGTGTCTTATTTTGCGTTTCAATATTATTTCATTTGTTACTTTATATTCAGTGATCTATAACTATGATGTTTCTATTTTTTTCCCCTGTAATCATGTAATTAATTGATGAGTTTTAAGTTTTAAGCATTTATTTTTATTTTCCAGATATGAGTATTCATTGAAATTTGAAATACATCAATCCGTAATTTAAAAAAAAAATGTATGTGCTGCAGATTTTTCACAGCCGTATTTGAATTCAGCATCCCAAAATTAGTTAAAAACATCCTATTTGAGCAATGTTATAAAAATAAGTTTCAATTTTTGTCTAATGTAATTCAGTCGCTCAGTCAATAACTAATTACTCAATCAATAATTCAATCACTCAGTCAATAACTCAATCGCTCAATCAATAACTCAACACTCGTAATCGTCTATATACATATTAGGTGTTGCTTGAGAAACCAGGACAAACTTGATAGAGCTTCAAAGTTGTCTCCATCCTTTGCGTCTTTCTCGAGCCCTGTTTATAAAAGGATATTAAAAATGTTAAATGTTTCTTTCTGTACAGAAAATTGACGTTAATTGTTATCTATGTTATGAAGTAAAAAATCACAACAATGAATAAAATCGATATATTTTGTAATATCAACAGGATTTCATCGCCAAAGGCGTGAAGAAAATTGGCACGTTTGGTGATCTTGATATCACTCAGCAGATGGTTGCAGTCATTGATGAGGTGAGTAGCACTACTTTAACAACGCATTTAAAATTTAATACCCTTTAACAACGCATTTAGGACTTTCAGACTTTTTAAATAAAAGTTTTCTTTCTTCGGAGGAACTCTTATTTAAAGTAAGAAGATGAAAACTCGTTCAGTCATACTAAATCAACTAATATGCGTGCTTAGTTTAAAATCGAACTACTGAGGTTTTGTTTGCAGTTGTTTCCTGATTAATATGGTTTAGCAAGATGCCACCTCAATATTAACTTCGTTTGAAGAGAATCATCATACAGTAAAATGTGATCTCATAGCGATTTCTCAATAGATAACCTAAAGTACGAAATAAAGGAACTTTAATTCATGCTTTTATTGACTTTTTAAACAGCTCCCACTGAAGTTTCATCAACATTCTCTGTCTACAAAACTAAATTTGATTTGGCAGCAATTTGAGAGACCCGTGCACCAGTGACGAAGCATGACTTCAGAAATGCAGTCTTCTCAATTTCAGTTACTGTAATACTGTACGGCACAGGTTTTATAACTTTTTAGTAAATTGTAGAATTTCGTATTATATTAATGGAAAAACAAAAAGGTGCAGGACTGATTCAGTCGGTATACGCTGGCTCGTAACATGACGTTCCTAGATTCCAGCTCCAGTTGTACCAGAAATTGTTCTCTGCTCTAGCGTCCACCCCCCCTCCCACGCTGAGAAAGGGTAACATTGTTAGGGTAGGGAAAAGACGGCCATCCGTCAAATGGAACGCTAAGTCTTGGCCTTTTGTGCATGAGAGCCATTGACTGTGCACGTTAATGAGCTCAGGAGGCCTTGACGGAAGGCTTCCAATAACCCTTAAGTGAACACTTTTCCCCTAACCAACTTCCTTGGATTCCTAAAAACCCCTTAGGGACCTAAATAAATACTAATCAAACAGTTGAGGTCCTTTGTACATGGCCGTTTAGCATATTGTGTACAAAAAAGTACTGTTCGCTGGTAAGGTAGCTCAACTACACTGAAATGGTATAAAGTTCTCTTACGAGTAGTAGGCCATAGCAACAACGCACAGATTTTGCACAACCAACTTTACGCGTCGCCAGCGAAGAGAGAAATGACAATACGATCCTTTGTTTTTAATACGCAATGGCTACTTTAGACAAGTTTTAAAAAAAGTCGCAGCTCGTTAACTTTGTAAGAACGAGTGCAAATCTACAGACACGTGTCAAGAACCTTTTGAACATCCTCCGTAGAAACTTATTATTCATCTAGTGGAAGGAAATTTTTTTTAAAAACCCGTGAAATTATTATGTGATAATCAGAATGAGTTTACTGAGCTCAGCTTCAGTTGGAAGTACGATCTGGAAGGAACTACATCCAAGTTTGAACCATTTTCTAAAGAGTAGGGTTGTTTTACCTCTGAGCGGCACTTTTTTGCACATCGTGGGCTAAATGGCCAGGTCACATTGACTCCGAAGGCTCAGAGAAGGTTGGGGGAGGGGACCCACTGGAACAGTTGTTGGGAGACAGATGGTAGACCCCCGTCAAGGCCATCCAACGTGTTCTTTAACGTGCACAGAGTATGGCTCTCCTGCACACGGGACCACGGCTTAATGTCCCACCCGATGGGCGGTTGACATTCACAAGCCCATCGGTGTCCGCTACTGACCGTGGGCAGGTCGGGGAGTTTTGCGGAGATAAATCTCAACGCTGACCTAGCTGGGGGTGTTAGATTACGAGCCTGGCGCGCTACCGACTCTGCCACCCCCGACCCACATTTTCTAAAGAGCAACATGAATTGAGTCTCATAGAGATAAATGGATTCAGTTTTTTGCAGAAATAAACATTAAAAATTTAGGAGAAGGAATGCTGGAAATTTTTATTAATTGCTTCCATTTCTTTCTCAGCGCAGTGACCGTGTTTCGTGTTGATACGACCCACTTAGATAAACATCTTGATTTGTGTTAACAAGGCGACAGTCATGGATTGTGGAACCAGTTTGAAATACAAGCGTAGGATAAATGGTGACCCCTGATTCAACCGTTATTGCTGTTGGCATTTCGATGAAACACTCGCTGCAGAGCATTTCATTGATTCAAATAAAAAAATGGACAGGTAATCCATCAACTTAATGAAATCAAAGTGAAAGAAAATCCTTTTTTTCTCACTAATCAGTGAATTAGGAAATAAAAATAGCTCAGATTGTTGTAGAACAGGCTGACTAAGAATGAACGAATGTTCTTTATTTAAAATACAAGGACTTTCATTCTCTTTTTAGTACTGCTTTTGCGAAATGCTACATACAACCAATACAATAAACAGGATTGACAATGAGGATGACTTGAGCTATGTAGACCGTAGCATTTGAAGGCTTCGCAATGTTTTAAACTCAAATTTATCCTTATGTTATTGCATTTTGCAGTCTAAACTTCACCTGTAGTCTTCTGAAATATATCAACAGCCCCTTTTATGGAAATGTCACGTAGAACGTCAAGAAAGCTCAAGTAACTAAATTTCTTTGAATTTGCAGTGGAAAAATTTTGCCTTAAGAATACAGGAATGTCTCATTTAATAAACATTCAATTTATCTGCATTCAAGTGTGTCTAAAGCTGTAACAAATTTTTGAGAAATAAAATGAGTCACTAATAAATGTCTCGCTGCCTAATAAATATTCTATCCTCATTTTCAGTTCAATATCTGTTCCTACTAAATTTTCTTTCTCGCTAAGGAATATTCTGAAGTCTTCAGATTCTAGAATGTACATAACTTAACTGTCAGTTCAAACATAATGTAAAATTCAATTAGAAGTACTGCATTTGTATTTTGTATTATATAGTGTGAAATATATATATTTACACAAAGGATAGCAACTTACGCGAAGGTTCGGTGTTGTGAACTGTTGCGTAAGTAGAATTTGGCCTACAATGCTTAATATACTAATTATCCCCATTAATTCCCAGGTTATTCTTACTATTCAATGCAGGTATTAATACAGTGAGTGAAAAGTACAGTAATACATAATTCTAAGCATATAAGAAATCACATTTTCTATAAATGAATGATGAAAATGAATGATTTTGAAATTCACATGACAGCCTAATTCTGATAAAAACGTCGTTGGCTATATTCGCGAGAAATCGAATTTGCGTGAGTTGCGAACTTATATGTATGCCCCTTATTTTCTTCTGTAATTTTTTTAACGTGTAGAATTTCAAGGTTATGAGTTAGCTGCATTTTATAGAATATTTTACAAACCTTATTTATCATTAGTTTCATTTACCAAATAACATTTGGTCTCTTTTATTTGAATAATAATAGTTTAAACGCTACCTACTTTTTAACCTCCTGCAGTGTACATTCCAGTGGTTCCCAATCTCTTTGAGACAAGCCCCCCCCCCCAACACCTTCATAGAATTCAGAATATTTTTTCCCGCATAAAACTAATTGAAATAACAAATTTCTATGCATATAAATTTACGAGAATTTGGTACTCCATCTATGAAGTTCTAAAATTTTTCTGCCGAAATAAAAAATGTACAACTATGTTAATCAAAGAACTATTCGAGATTTTGTATAATCTAATTATTCCTGCCAACTCGAGAACCCTCCCTTCCCATTGACATGTGTCAATGGGCTTCGAAGCTCTTAACTTCTAAAATAGGTATTTAATGGAAAATGTAACTGAAGATAAATTCGAGTTCAAAATCAAATCTCTATTGAAATTTCGGTTTTCAGCAATATTCGTTCAGTATTTAAAGAATTATGGAAGCTGGAATATTTCACAACAGTAAGGAAAGAGTCATAAGAATTTACCACAGAAATTAAAATTTAAATAATGTTTTAAACACTTAATAAAATATATATTATAAGTTTGCGTAATTATTAATCCATTATTGTGAATGTTTTTTAGAAAATAAGATGATTTATTATTAACTATTGTAGCATCATTAACTTTTCAAATACTGAACGAAAATTGTTGAAAATCGAGATTTTAATAGATTTGATTACGATCTTCCGTCACATTTTTCCATTAAATGCCCATTTTACAAGTTATAAAGTTTCGTAGTTAGATTTTCATTGACACGACATTAACATTATGCTAGGATTGGGTTGGGTTGTTTTACCTCTGAGCTGAGCTTTTTTTTACCACAAGGACCCCAAAGATTGCAGAAGGTTGGGGGAAGGGGAATCACTCTACAACTGTTAGGAGACAGATGGTAGTCTTCGTTCAAGGCCATCCAGCATGTTATTAAACGTGTACAGGGTATGCTATTTTGGTAAGACAAGGAAATATATATACAGATAATGGAATTCTGTAATGCTATTTACAGTGGGGTTCATCGGTCCAAGCCTTTCACCCCGTTCATGCTAATCATGAATTATATAATAGGAAGGCTGTTTATATATATATATTTATTTATGTTTATAAAGTGTGTATCATAGTATATGCATGATGTGAGTAACCCGAACAAACTTTTGTGGTTACTCTTCTGACTGATTTATATATACGATTCTTAGAAATTTTCCACGTTATTCCAGTGGAGATCCAGATTTACACCCACAGAAACAACTTTCGTATCTTCTAAAATAAGATTTACATGAAAAAATAAAAATGATTTTAAACCGAAAATTTAAGTGAAATCTGACTTAATCTTTATTTTTGCAATATTCATTAAGATTTATATTTTTCTATTTAAAGAGTTATAGATATTGTAAGAAATAAGAGCAGCATTGTCACTGGTATAAAAGTTTACAAGTAAATTTTCTCTCTTAAAACAAATAATAACTATTGTGTGAAAACCTATTTGATGAATTTTAGGAGTTTGTGTAATGATAATTTTCGCGAATTTTGTTAAACATTGCTTAAGACGAACAAAACTGCTAATTCAACATTAAAGATTCTGTAACTCTTTTGATACTAAGCAAATATTGCTGCATTCAACAGTTGAGTGTGGATTATTTTCCGTTTCATTTTTACCATAAAAATTTATTATAGAACTTACGGAGTTTCAAAAAACTGGACTTTAACTAGCATAAAAGTTTATCAGAGTTTTTATTACGTTAGTGTAGAACAAATTCTTCATTGGAGAATGTTAGTATGGGTAAAGGAGGAAAAAAATTATTAAATTTTTGCATATTTCACACATTTTTCAAGAAATGTTTTAAAATGTTTTGAAATGGAGAGGGGAAATGTTATACTGCAATCCCAACATTCAATCTTTTGGATCCCCCCCCCCCTTTTTTACTTTTTTCTGCTCGTTATGAAAAGCACTTCACTCGCCTTACTGCACTTTCACCTGCCTTATTTATATATATTATGCTGCCGTATTTATATATATATTATTTATATATATTATGCCTGCCTTATTTATATATATTATTATATTACTGCACTTTCACCCGCCTTATTTTTCTTCCTAATCAGGGTCTATTTTTAATAATAATTAATGTATAATAATCTAAACAATAAACTCTATTCTTTCCTTTTTTTTCCAGGAGATGTGTATTAATTGTGGCAAGTGTTACATGGCCTGCAATGATTCCGGTTACCAAGCGATAGAGTTTGACCCCATGACCCACCTGCCCCGAGTCACCGACTTGTGCACTGGGTGCACCTTGTGTGTCTCCGTGTGTCCCATCATTGACTGCATCCGCATGGTGGCTCGACAGACGCCCTACGAGCCAAAGAGAGGCATTCCCCTCAGCGAATCGGCTTTCTTACAAGGGAAGCATGAACCCATGCCAGTTCAATGATTCGGGTCATCTCCTTTAAGTTGATGAACTAACATCCACAGATATGTGAATAATGCTAATTTAAACTTTCTCTTATGATCGTTAGAATTAAAAATAATATTATATGTCTCGTATTTTGCTCATTAGTTGTTTTGTATATACAGTTTTTCCCAATAAAAAGTACACATACAGTATATTTCTGAACCATTAACACATACGGGCTAGAAATATATATGAGTCCCTTGATATAACGTTTACCTTACAATATAAATTATTCAAAATCTCCACCATAAACCATAATGCATCATCGACAACGACTTATAAATTAACACAAACTGAAGCATGCAGAGTTGTTTTATATCTGTGCTCACTTTTCTGCACACAATGGACCGAATTGCCAGGTCACAAGAACCCCGAAGGCTCAGAGGAGGAAGGGTACTTATTGGACAGATATTAGGATACCAATGAAATCCAGTTTTTATGGAATAAGAAAGAAATATAAGAAAGAATTAGGACACCAATGGAATTCTGCTCTTTAACGTGCCCAGGTTATGGCTTTCCTGGACAGGGATCGACTGTCTAGTGTCTCCTTCAATGGACGGAGGCTTTTAAATCCGACATGTGCCCCTTTTCTTACTTAGAGTAGAACAGAATTAGTGGAGATAAGGCTCAACACTCGCACAATTGAGACTCGAACCAGGGAACATAAAATTACGAATCTGGCGACTGAGGCACCGCTAGCCCACCGAGGCATGTCGTTGGAGGATTAGCAGTGATGGCAAGTTCCTTCTCATACCTCAGTTCCTGCAGAGTTGTCAGTTTCCTAATCTAGTGTTCTTAGAGTGCATCATAGTTATAAATCTATTGGTGTTAGGTGAAGCGAACTGGATGCATGCCTCCCACTTTCTCTCCATCCTCTCCATCTCTCCGGTAAATGAGCCTTGAGACTCTCCTACTCACACTGATGCGATGATGCCGTGACATATCCTCTTCACGTATTTTCATCATCTTCAATATTTCATTCTTCCATCTCTATATTTACATGTTTCATGAATGTCTAAAATGTGTATACAATTTTTGGGATTCTTCGTTTATTAAATTTGGCAGGAAGGACATTCTAATATAATAGGAAATCTTTAAAGATAATAGTAATGTAATAATGATAAATACAAGAAATGCAGGATTACATGAACGCTTTCAAAATTTTATTACAGTAACATTTATAAAGAGAGAGACATATATACAGCATACCGGTTGATAGGGGAACTCTCAAAGTTTTGATTTCACATTGCAAATTCTCAATGTGAGCGTATCTGAATGAGAATCTTCCCGGACAATGGACAGGACGTGGCACTGCCGATGACTTGCCATATGGCCGCCAAAATAACCGGACCTGACGTCAATGGACGTTATCAAGGATAACATTTACGTGCTACCCTTGCGAAGTAATTTGGATGACTTAAAACGGATGATCACGAATGCCATTGCAGGGATCTCGCGGGATGACTTGATAAAAGTGTGGAAGATGAAATACAGAAATGACACTTTCAAGATAACCAAGGGGCTTATCTTCCGGATTTGTAATGCGGCCAGTGCTCTTTGAGTGAAACGTTACGCGAGGTTCTGGTTGTAGAACACTTTTGCACGTCGTAAACAAATTTGTTTATAACGTGTGTTGTATAAAAATTCATCAATTTCGTTTTCTATCATTCTGCGGAAAATTACTTTTTAAATTTTTTATCTAGTGCTGTTTGACATAAAATACATCTAGCTAGGTGACAAGCGGCTTGCCATAGAGGTTTGTCAGAAACTTTTAGTGTATACACCGTAGAGAATATCTGTGAGGAAAGCGAGACCTCAGCAGAAAAGAAATATCCATACTTTACCAAGATGTCTTTGATCAGTAGCCAAGTGCGTTAACCACTGGGACGGGCATGAAAAGTATCGTCATTTAATTTTTATTTGAGTTAAGTATTGTTATACGATCGTTTGTTTAGTGAAAAGAACTGCAAGGATAGCACATATCAACTCTGGAGAAATGCTCGTTTTCAAAGAAAATGAAGTTTGTCATTTTCCGAATTTTCCTCGCTTTAAGAGTAATAATTCCTACTAATGGATCATTGGGAAAATGTAATGAGTAATATTTAATAAGCCCTAAATAACCCGGCCTGTAAATGGCAGCTAAGTATAAATTGGAAGGAGAGCTGTGTACCAATCCCAGTGATGATGCATTGGAACCGGTCAAGTCTAGCGCCTAATTTCCGACCCCGCCTTCTCCTGGTGAATGCCGTTAGTACCTTTCAAAAGAGATATTATCTTTTGGAAGGGAAGGGGATAGGACAGCTGCCAGATCAATGTGGCCCACATATCTGATCATCTATGGTCACTTTTTTCTGCCCTGCTGAGGAGTAGACAACCTCACAGGGTCCTGATGCTGACCATTTATACCCACTAATCTGTATTGATTTATGGCTTTGAGCTTGATTCTGGATTCTGGATTTGCTACACTGGTGAGCCTCTATTGAGGGAGAATCTGCCGCTGTGTTTTCTTGTTTGCCTGTGTGTTGCCAGCCCTAAGTAAACAGAGGCATGGGATACCTTATATCAGATGGTGGATAATCCTGATCAGAGGCCATCGCAGGTACCTGAACCTCACTAGCTAATTCGTCATTAAACTGGAGTAACGTGTCTCAGGCAGGCCATATGGCTCTTAAAAAAGACCACTTGAAAAGGTGGTGCCTGAAGTTTCTACCAGCATCGGTGACCAGCCTTTAGCGGAGGTGGGACAGATCTTTGCCCCATGCCTGCGATCAGGGGAATGTTTGACATTGTTGACCCTACCTCTCTCAATAAACTTAGTTTTTTTAGAAATCTTATTGATCAATTTCTCTTTGCAAGTACGTGTAATGTGAGGGCGTTACATAGATATTATTCTCTTGATGGCCTCACTCAGGAATTCCAGCGTTATAACCTAGATATTCTAGGCTTGCAAGATACCAGATGGATGATCAGGTACTTAAAAATAATTTGAAATTTATATTTATTGGGAGGGAGGAAGGAAAGTATCTCCAAGGTGTAGGTTTGCTTCTCAGCAGACACACCAGTGATGCTCTTCTAAGATGACTGCCTTAATGATAGATTTCTTACAGCAAAATTTGAAACAGAAATTAAGGACTTGAATGTCATTTATTGTTACGTCCCCACGGAGAATTCTGATGAGAACGAGAAAAATAAGCTTTACAGGTAGCTGCAGGATATTTTAAATTCTGTGAAGATTTTTCTCTTGTGCTAGGTGACTTCAAGACTAATGTTGGTACTGACTCTGACCTTGGGGCAGGAGTTTTAGGTCCCTTGGGCATTGGTAGTTCCAATGGTAATGGGGAACGTCTCCTACAGGAAAGTTAACGGTTTGCGAATAACGAACACACACTACAAACACCGGGACATTTATAAATACACATGAGTTTCACCTGATAGGCTGCACAGGAATATGATAGATTATATTTTGATTAAAAGTGGACTAGTTCAGTTAAGAATACAAAATCACAGTGTAGCAGAAATTGAATCTGACCATTACCTGGTCAAAAGTGTCTTGCAGCTGAAGCTTAAGAAATGTGCCAAGGTTAAAAGAATTACTTTTAACACTGAAATTTTGAAAAATTCAGATGTAGCCAAAGCATACCATGATAAACATATTTGCCATTATGACAATCGCGATTTGCTTACTAATGAAATTGAGAAAGAATGGGATAAATTTAAACAGGCATTTCTTGAGACCAACACTCTTTTGGTTAAAAAGGACGGAGGAAACACAATTATTTGAGTGATAGGACTATGGAGCTTATTTCTGACAGAAGGAAGTGCAGGAATAATATGAATCACGACTTTGCTGGTCCTAACAGACTACATTACAATGAGCTTGTTAAACATCTAATTCAGTGATTTTCAACCGGTGTGCCGTGAGAGGATCTTAGGTGTGCCGCGAAAATTTTTAAAGATCATTAATTAAATTGTTTTCGAAAGACGTCCAAATAAAATAAGTGTACAGTCGCTCAAAAAAGTATTCGAACACTACGGTTGATTACAGAATTCAGAAAAAATATCTGGCAACGATTCTTTTTAGAAATTAGTCAGTTAGTGTCACGTGACACGAAGGTTGCCAGGTCACTAATTTCTAAAAAAATCGTTGCCACATATTTTTTCTGAATTCTGTAATCAACCATAGCGTTCGGATACTTTTTTGAGCGACTGTACATATCAAAATTAAAACCTCTTTACATTGCTTATACGAGTATAGCATTGTTATAATAAACGTATACATAATAATCATCATAATTTAAGTGTGCCGCGGAAGTTTAATATAGGTTCAAGTATGCCGTTGAGATAAAAAAAGGTTGAAAAACACTGGTCTAAAGGATCGGTTAACAGTTGATAAGAATCTTTGGTATGATAGCTTAGTTGACAAGCTAAGCAGAGGAAGCAGTTAGCACAACAGCAGGGAATTGTACTAGGTAGTGTTTTGTGTGGGAAGAAATAGACATATACACAGGGATTGAAAGATGAATATGATAATGTGATTGAAGGTGAGGATCTTGTGATGTATAGGTTGGCTAAGCATTTCAGATATGTTCTAAACAATGTGATTATATCTATTTCCATTGTTTGTAATGAGGATAGATGAATTACTGACTTAAATATTGGAACCTGTATCACATCTTGAAGTAGCTTTGGCTATCTCTAAATTAAAACTTAGTTAATCTCCAGGGCTGGATGAAATCACTACTGAAATGTCTAGAGCTGGGAACACTTGTGTTATCACTTGGCTGATTTAGATTTGGAATATTTTTTTATGATAAGATGTTGTTCCTAAGGATTTTACTAGATCCAATAATATCCCAATTAAAAAAAAGTGATCGCAGTTTCTGTGACAATTATAGGAGAATTAGTTTACTTTATGTTCCACGTAAAATTCTTTGTACGATTATATTTAATAGAATGAAAAGTTTGGTTTATGGACGAGGGTGGCTCAGTCGGTAGCGCGTCAGGCTCGTAATCTGTAGTTCCCAGGTTCGAGTCCCAGCTGGGTCAGCGTTGAGATTTATATCCGCAAAATTCCCCGCTATGCACACGGTCAGTAGGGGACACCGATTGTCTTGGAAAGACCGCCGTCCGTGGGATGGGACGTTAAGCCGTTGTCCCGTGTGCGGGAGAGCCATACCATGTGCACGTTAAAGAACAAGCCGGATGGCCTTGACGAAAAGCTACCATCTGTCTCCCAACAGCTGTTCTAGTGCGTCCCCTCCCCCAACCTTTTCTGAGCGTTCGGGGTCCTTGTGACCAGGACATTTAGCCCATGGTGTGCAAAAAAAGTGGCGCTCAGAGGTAAAACAACCCAACCCATGGTTGATGGACAACTGCGTGATGAGCAGTGTGGATTCAGAAGCGGTAGGGGATATATTGATCAAATATTTTCACTTAGGAAGATTCTTGAGAAATGTTTGCAGTTTCAGAAACCTGTGGTTACTAACTTTGTAGATTTAAAAAAAAGACTCTTGACTCTGTTGGTCGTTATATCATATGGAATACCTGACACGTCAGTTAGTGTAATGAAAACTCTCTATAATAACATTGAGTAATGTGTGAGAGTTGGTAAGGCTTGTAGCGATTGGTTTAGCATTGTTAGTGGAGTTAGGCAAGGGGGCATTTTGTCTCCTTTTCTCTTTAGTTTGGTTATTGATTCATTATTTGATTATATATAGTTATTGATTGATTCCACTGTTGTCTGTCTTGAGACTCTTTAATAAACTAACAATTGTTATGGATCTGTAACAGGAATTCAAAGAATTCTTTGCTCATAAAAATTTATACAAAGCGTGAACAACTTATCCCATTCCGCTTGAGACGTTCTTACGTTCATCACATCAAATCTCTCATTGGTATAGTTGCAATGAAGCTTAGCAGAAACGAGTTCAGGACGGGATCAATTTTACGAGTCCGAGCTCGAAGCTGTTGAATCCGATACTGCCTGAACCATTTCTTCAATTATTGAGCCTGAACCATTTCCTCAATTACTGATCCCGGAGTCCATTTCGTCAATTATTTAAGCCCGAGACCCATTTGGAGAAAACATTCTCTGACGCATCATAAGACCTACAGTACTGTGCGAATTAGTTCGGACAAGCGGAGGAACGCTAAGTCCCTTCCGTTGCAGAGTCTAAACTGCTGCAAATCTAAACTTGTTCATAACCTTCTGCTGCAAATCTAAACTTGTTCATAACCTTCTGCTGCAAGTCTAGAATTGTCTGTTGTGTTACTCTGCTATTATTTACACTTCCACTTTAGTCGGAATTGATATTTCATAGGCTGAGGACTTACTGCTAGGCACATAGCAAAAGCAGTTGGCGTCGGGAAATCCAGCGTTTCACGGATCATGAAGCTGCATAAGGAGACAGGGTCCGTGGACACGTCCCGTAAAGGACATTGTGGAAGAAAAAGAAAAACCACCCCTAGAGATGATAGTCTACTTCGAAGAATTAGTATCATAGACCCGAAGATGACCAGTGGAGACATCAAAAAGGAGATTGTGTCTCATGGGGTTAATATTGATGTTTCCCCCGTACGTCGTCGCCTTCTACAGTATGGCCGCCGGGATCGATGCCCTCCAAAAAGCAACTTTTGACATCCGCTATGAAGCAAAAAAGGCTATCCTGGGCAAAGAAACATCGAGACTGGACTGTGGAGAATTGGGAAAAAGTGATATTTTCCGACGAAACCCACTTTGCTACAGGTCAAATTTCGTCCGTCGCTCGCCTGGAGACCTCTTCGATCCAGCCATATCCAGCAATCCCCGAAACACCCACCCAAGTTCATGTTTTGGGGATGTTTCACAGCTTCCGGGCCACAGAGCTCCACCCCATTGAAGGAATGATGGACAGCAAAACGTACATAGGCGTTCTGGAGGCGAAAATGGTCCCAACACTGCAGAAGCTGTTTCCTAACGGCGATGGGGTATTTCAACAGGATCTGGCTCCATGCCACAATTCTAAGCTTGCTAAGAGCTTCTTTACCCAGCAACATTTGAAGGTATTGGAGTGGTCACGAAATTCACCCGATCTAAACCCCATTGAAAATTTGTGGGCCATTATTAAAGGGCGCATATCTAAGATGGATTGCACGACGAAAACCAAAATGATAGAAAGTGTCGTGAAAGTGTGGTACCACGACCCTGAAGTGAAGGAGATGTGTGGAAAGCTAGTGGCATCAATGGTTGAGAGGGTGGAAGAAGTAATTAAAGCTGAGGGGGGTCACATTCACTATTAACTACACTATTAAACAAATAATTATTTTAGTTGTGTTTTTCTTACTGCATTTTCCTATTGTCCCAACTAATTTGCACAGTACTGTTATACAGAGAAATGCATGTCGCTAATCATTTATTTTATTCTTATTAATTATAATCATTTTATAATAAAATTAAAATATTAATGCTATTTGAAACGAAAAAATTGAAATACTAGTAGAGACTGAAAATTCGTAGGCCTCCTGCTAAACGCAAAGAGCTATTCATTTAAAAACGGTAGAGAATATGTAAAAAAAAATCGAAACCCACATGGTGTTTGTTTCAAATTATTATATATTTGAAACTTAAATTATTCTGGCCCAAGCTCACTCGAGCTCGAACTCATCTCAGAGAGCCTAAGTTCAATATATATAGTTAGGAATCTGAAAAAAAATTAATTACATATTTGAGCACTTGAATTTCATTTGCTCATTTATAAAAAGAAATTTCACGTAAAAATTTAAAATTCGACAAAGGAATGGTATTTAGAAAAATGTTAATAATCGGTATTACATTTCTTGCGATATTCAAAAGTATTCAGAGATTGTTTTGTACAGTTCTTTTCGCATACGTTAGATGTCAAATTTGTGTAAAACCATTTCGAATTAGGTCAAGGCAACGCACTAAATATTTCAGCTAGAAACTTCCAATGGGCATTAGGAAAGACTTTTGCAGAGGGTGGGTGGGTGGGGGGATCTTTCAAGGGCTGCAAAAGGCTTCAAAGGAGGGGGTGGGGGCAATAAACAAATCAATGTTTCAAGAGTGAAATATTTAAGCCGTTCACTAATAAGCGCAGTTACAAATACAGCAATTATGCCTACATCTTACTCTAACGCAACTACGGATAGCCGAAAAAGAAAAAATAGGATCGTCAATGGTTTTACTTCTGAGTTACACTTTTTTTGCCCAAAATGGGCTAAATGGCCAGGTCACAAGAACCCCGAGGGCTCAAAGACAGTTGAGGGAAGAGAATTCACTGGACAGATTGTAGCTCCCGTCAAGGCCATCCAGCATGTTTTTAAGGTGCACAGAGTCTCCCACAGACGGGGCCACGACTTTACGTCCCATCCAACGGACGGCGACTTTTCCAAGCCCATCGGTGTCCCTTACTGACTGAGAGTTTTGCGGAGATAAATCTCAACGTTGGCCCAGGTGGGACTCGAACCTGGGATTTACAGATTACGAGCCTAGCGCGTTACCGATTGAGCCATATAGGCAGCTAACGTGGGAGGAAAAAGAGGGATAAAGATACTACAAAGTTGCATTAAAGTGTCAATCAGCATTTTCTGTTACATAGAAATATGTCTGCCAGATGGTTTAGTGAAAAGCTCTGACGCCACGTCAAGGCACCATCCATGTCAGAGTGTTTTGCTCTAACCTGGAGAAAACCCCTCCACACATAGGCAGTTAGTGTGGAAGGAAAAAGAGGGATCAAGGAAATTTTTCTTCTTCAACACTTAAGGAGAATGCTGATCCAGCTAATTCGCATACCAACTATCCTTTTCGGATTTTCCTTCAAAGATTTCTTAGAGCAGTTAAAATGTCATTTTACTAGATAATTTATTTTGTACGATCGGTCATCCTTTCTACACAATATGTGGCTCTTAAAAGAGCCTTTTGTTTTGGGTGTGTTGATTTATAGTTTACTTCTTCCCAGTTTTCTTTGGGCCTTCTTCTCATCTAAACTGCGACCCAATTCACTTTCTTCATTTTTCTCACCACTGCTTTCTGCCTCATTTGCATTTCCTTTGACACGGTCCCTTTGCTCTCTTCTTATTTTCTTTAAATTCTTTTCACATTCTTTATCTTTACTTTCTTTTTGCTTCACACATTTCTTCCCACACACCCCCCACTTTTGGGACTTTCAGATAACTTTCTTTTGATTTTTTTCTTTATCCTGGAATTCTTCTTACTTTCATTACTCACACCATCAGAAACGGAATCTGGCTGCTTATAACCTATCATTACTCTGTTAGGATGCATTTCGTCAGGAGGCAGTTCATTTACTTTGCCAATCTTAAAATCTTGCCTTTTATTAGTAGACGTACAGCAGCAACTCATGCAGAATATTCTCCTGAAAAATCGTGCGACGCATTTGCGTAATTGTATCATCCTTCTACCATCATTAGTTGGTGAAGCTTTATCACTTTATTTCATTTCAACATCTGGATTTTTATTGGACGAAACAGTTTTTGGCTTTTTCGAACCTTCAGCTTTATTAGCATGAGCGCCTCTTCGTATCACACGAGAACAGGGGTCCATCACTTTTGCACCATCACACTCAACCTTATTATCTTCTTCTTTCAAGAAGAAATCATGAAGCAGCGCTGCTTTCGCCCTTACTCTTTTCTGCGGCTCTTCACAAATAAAGAGATCTAAAAAGGTGATTAGTTGATTAGCAGCTTCAATTTTAATGGGTGAAGCAGGATTAGCCTTTAACAGAAGCGAATGCATGAACCGAGGATCTTTCATGCTCGTGAGCATCGGTTTAACATGATTGTCGAAAGTGGGACGAGGTACACAAAGTTTAATGCATTTTGAAAACACTTGTTTTGTCATTATCTGAAGAATTACGATTCCTGCCACCCAGAGCTCAGCATCTATGGCATCAAATGGGCCATGCATTCTAGCAGATACAATTTCCGGTGGTAAATACAGAAAAGGCGCAGCTATCCTGCTAAAGTCTGTTTCAAGCGCTTTGTTAAGGAATGAGAAATCAGTTATGACAGCTTTATTCATTTCTCTATTAACGAGTATATTCTCTTCTTTTAAATCATTGTGTGTTAATCCATGACTATGTAAATAATCCAATCCTTTGAGGAAATCAAAAACAAATCCCTTTTTTCTTGTCATACAATCTGGAGCAGTAAAAAATTCAGATTCATGTATTAAATTAAAAAGATCCGTACCCATTAAGGGCATAAAGAATGCTTTTGCTCTTCCAATTAGTGTTATCGTTCCATATAAGCACACAAGGTTGTCGTGGCATAAATGTGGCCATAACATAATTTCACCATTAGAAGCTTCCGCCACTATCTTAGTTGCTACCTTACAAGCTTTTGCTTTGTCATACAACGCTATGACTTTGCCGTAACCTCCTTCACCAATATCATGAAGGAATTCATATTCATCTTTACGCTTAAGTAAATCTACAGACGCTTCAATAACATGACCACTACTATACATGTTTATTTTCATTAATTCAACTCATAATAACTTACCTCTCTTCATAATTCGTAACACGAATCAAAACAGTTCTCTTCATACGATGCTAAAACATCAACTCCTTTTTTCCCCATTCGCTTTCATTTTTGAGTTGCGATCATTGTTACGTATCGATGTAAACAATTATTTTTTATCTTCTGTTAAATCCACTGATTCAGTGACATCATCGGAATAGTATTGAGTAATTTTTCTTTCAATTAATAATAAAATGGTAGCCAAGGGCAGGTGGTTACAAATTCTGTATTTTTTCATTCTCAATTTGCTGTAAATTATTTTCTAAATAAAAGTGTCATCTAAAATGTTTTTCTTAACATAAAAATTCACATTTTACGAAATGAATGCATTTCTAATTTCGTTTTTTTTTCATAGCTCATAAATATCAAAATCATGTTTGGATCAGTTTGTTCGTTAAAAGACATGTTGTCACTAAATCAGTTGCAATCAGTTGAATGGTTTCATAAAATTTTGACCAATACAGAAAACGAAATTTTATTCATGGTTCGATAAAACAACTCAATTTAGGTCTCAGTTTTCAAGCAGCTATTAACGAACCCATTTCACACCATCAACTAATGTTGCGAAGATTATCTCCTATATGTAGTCCATTATTTTAACAGATACATTTCATAATCATTTACATATCTAAAAAGACTTTTGTTTTGTGTCGAAAACTTTTTATTCTGTTACAACTAATCCCAAAAGATTTCTAACAAACTGACTGGATAGATATTCCACATTTTTTTGGTTCGTCAATTGCACAAAGTAATATTTTGCTTAAACTTGAAACAAATTCAGAAGTAATAAACAACGAACCTTACAAACAAACAAAAAATTAAGAACATCATATCGTTACGGATATATTATTTAAAAATCGTTATTTTTAGCTGTTTTTCTTTCTAAAAAAAACAAAGACGAGTTAATGTTTTCACTTTGTCTTCTGCATATATGGCTGTCCGTTTGTAGACATTCATCTTCTTTGTTTTCAGTGATATATTAAAAATTTTTTTTGTGTTGGACGAAATATTATGATCTGCACTTTCGTAATGTCGTAAAAGTCACAATTGCATTGTCTGACGGTGGAGAAATTTCGAATTGGCAAAATTTAAACGAATATTTCAAATGATGTGATTATGTTACAATTTAAAAAATTTGTTGGTGAAATGTGAAGGTCATGACGTTTGAATTGAAGAAATGATTTTCACCAATACCTCCGGGGGGAGGGAGAGAAACGCAATTATGTAGTTCTTAGGGATGAATAAAAAATTATTTTGGGTTCCACAGGAATTGATAAACTATTACGATTCATTCTTTTCGAATCTCTCGAAAGTTTCAAATGCACCCTTTGAAAGGGGGGAAAATTTGAAAACTTCAAACGAATATTTCTAATGATTTATTTCGGCTAGAAAATTGATATTTGTGTGCAGTGTAAATGTTTTAACAGTTTAGCATTTGTTTCATTGTTATTTGTTTTTGAACTAATGAACCCCGCATTTGCTAAGACTGGGTTGAACACACATCAACAGCATTGAAAAAAGAACACCCAGAAGGAATTCCTTTAGGAACGTCATATGTTAAGGGCGGCAGAAACCGTGATCAAAGATTGAAAGTCATTGGATGAAATAATGACGTCACTGAGGACGACAACATGCAAATATACGCAGCGTTCATTTAAAACAATATTATATGACACAATTGAAACATTGTATACAGAAGAATGGTGTAACTTTGCAAGAATTTGCTAGTGATCCTGAGCGTCTACCTAGATTAGCTTATAGTAACTGTCCACCAGAAATTCAGATAACTTAGCTCAATTGCAATTTATTGATTCTGTTATTGACCCTGAGATTCAACAATCTATGAGGATGTTGGAAGGTGAAACCTTAAAATCAGCTGTGGTACATGCAGGGCCGGCCCTATGGTTGCTGGCACCCTGGACAAGCTGAAATTCGGCGCCCTTTTTAAGTATAATTATAAACATTTTCACAAGGAAAAAACTAAAAATATAGAAATGAGTTTATTACCTGGGTTGTTTTTTAACGAACAATGAACAATAATATTGTTTTTTTTTCTGAACCAGTATTTGGACAGTATGTACAATTAGCCTACCTAAAACATTTTTTTTCTAGCCTTTAGATCAGCAAATCTTTTCATGGCACTTTCTATATTTATATTCTTTGCAATATCATTTTCTATAGACAAAATTGCCAAAGAATTCATTCTGTCTTGACACATGGCTGACTGTAAGTATGTTTTTATAAGCTTTAGTTTACTAAAGCTTATAAAAATAATTAAAATAATCGAAAAATTAAAAAAATTATTATGTTTTTCGATTTTTTGCAAGGGAAAGATTTTGGTCTTAAATGGTCTAGAGATATAAAAATTTCTGATTTAGATTATGCAAATGATTTGCCTCTGTTGGCTAATGATGTTGATGAGATGAATTCGTTCATTAGGGGGTTGTTGATGACATTCGTAAAATAGTAGGTTTGGTGATAAACGGAGAAAAAACTAAAGTGATGAAAATTTATCAGGCAGATGGTGCTTTAGTTGCTTTGAATGACTGTACTCTTGAGTAAGTGTCTCAGTTTAATTATCTTGGGAGCTATGTAACAGATACTGGTGATGTCCGGCATGAGATAAATAGATGAATAAGGCATTTACCGCTGGAACTTTCGAGAATCTATGGAGAGTGTGGAGAAATAGGTGTATAAGCTAAAGACTAAAATTAGGTTGTATAATAGTTTGGTTCTTTCTACGGTTAGGTATGGTAGTGAAACATGGTCCCTTCGTAAGTAGGATAACAGGAAACTAGATGCCTTTGATTCTAGATGCTAACACAGTGTCTTGGGCATTAGGTGATTTGACTTTGTAAGTAATGATGAGGTTAGGACAAGAAGTCAGCAATCACCGTTGAGTAGCATTTTGTACAGAGGGAGACTGCTTTGGTTTGGCCATGTTCCCCGTAAGCATAGCTACAGATTGGCAAATAGGATTATGAGCAGTGTGCCCAAAGGCTTCAGGAAAAGGGGGAGATCTAGGATGCGATGTGAAGACAATGTCAAAATAGGATCTTGCTAGAATTGGCCTACAGTAGCCAAATGAAACAGTTGTAGCTCAGGACAGAGAGCTGTGGAGAGCAAAATTATGCAGCCTGGTAGAACCTCCGTAGCCCATGTGTGCATGTGGATATCTGTGTATCCTCAGGTATATCTGTATATCCCCAGGTATCTGTGTATTTACTATGGATGCATTAGCTGATTTTTCCTTCTTTTTTTTGGAAACTCGCTATTAAAAGGAGAACACAACACTTCGGAAGATTTTTAGGAAATTTATTTATGGCAGAATGCTTAATTCTTCGCATCAGTTGATGCCTGTACAAGAAAGCTAATTTGAACTGGTACAATTTGCCGCAGTTATTTAGCTTAAAGCATTCACTAATAATTTGTATTTACAAAGAGATTCGTTAGAGTTCTTTTCTAAGGTCTACGAGAGAATTTCATTCATTTCATATTCTTCGCCTTCGTCTTCATTTTCCTCATTCAGTTGAACGTAAAATTCTTCTTCCGAAGTGATCCTAATTTCTCTACCATCTACGACCATGTTATAAGGTGCTCGCTTTACTTCTTTATTTTCATCTTCTTCATCATCACTGTGGAAAGGTAATTCGAGGTCAACGATTATCCTGTCGTCTTCGTTGTCGCCTTCTAAAAAGCTAGACTCACTCCGTTTGTCCCGAACCATTTTGATCTGTAAATTATTAATAATAAAATTCATTACAGCACATTTTAACGATTTTCAGGTGAGCATAATACTCTAATGTAGGAGTTCCGAAACTAGGGGAACTTGAATTAATTCCAAATGGGTGGCGAAGAGGTGATTTTTTATTTTGTTTTTAAATTACGAATTGAACTTTTTTGCTACTAGGCTGGCTGATGGTAAATGAGAAGTGGGGTGGTTTGAGAGTTTCTCAAAAATCAAAAAAGGGGTGAAGCCGAGAATTTTTGGTACCATTATTCTAAAGCAAAAAATGTATATCAGTACAAATGTGCACTAGTGGGCTTGGCTGGGTTGTTTTTCCTCTCAGCACTTTTGTGCATAAGGTGGACGAACTTGTCAGGTCACAAGGACCCCAAAGGTTCAGAGAAGGTTAGAGGAAGAGGATCCAATGAACAGCTCGTAGTGGACAGATGGAAGTCTCCCATCAAGGACATACTTTGTGTTCTTTAACTTGCACAGCGCACAGGGTATGGTTGCCTGGCACACGGATCAAGGCTTAACATCCCTCAGATGGAAGGCAGTATTCCTACACCAGTGATGTCGTATGACATGTAATTAGGTACCTTTGGGTGAATGTGAAAAATAGCTTGACTTTTATGTTCATTGCTTTATATTTTACATCATCATGAATAGATTGCATATTTTTTTTAGTTATTAGAATAGCCTTCCCTTACAGAGTAATAAAGTGGCTAGCTACTGCTCCAGCAGACAATTTTGTGCATTGGATTAGTTCTGCCTGAGTCAGTGACTTTGTTCTTATGATGGCATGTGCTTCTAAAGACTAACTGGCTAGCTTCTTGGATTCTTCTGTGCCATATGTGTTGCGAATGAAAGAAAAATGATACTGGAAGCCTGGCTTCCTTGTTTCTCCACTAGGATTCCAATAACTAAACAAAAAACTGGGGTTCACAAACACGTTCTTTTGGGCATTCCATTCCGAACAAAATCAGGTGTAACATAATTTTCACCAACAGAACGGCTCGTTAAAAAAAGAGGAGTTCCGAGGTTATTTGAATATCTTTTTGTCTTTCCTTTTCACCTCCCTATAGGTGTATATTTGGGGGGTGAGAAGGCAGAAAGAACAGAAATGAAGTGTTTCAATTGTTAGGAAGAATAGTGCAATTCTTTTACAAATTCTTTTACATCACAGCAAGATGGATATCTTTGCGATGAAGCCGCCACTAGTATTGCAAAAGCAAGCGAAATCTTATCCTTTTTTATACAAATACTTTTGGATGATGGTAGCCACAGCTTTAGTACTTTAAGCAATAAAACGTTATCAACAGTGCAATTGCAATTTATGAATTAAGCTTTTAAATAACGGATGTTCTGTTTTTAAGCGGATAAAAATGAAGGATTAAAGTGACAACGAACAACACTCATTAGAACTAAATTGATAACACAAACAGAATGTAGCAGAACTTTTTTTATTGTACGATGTAATCAGACGAAAATTTGTCTAGAAATTTATTTTAGGATAACGAAGAAATGTTTAGAAAGCGAGAAACGTCAGACCGGAAATTAACCTATTACAATGAAATCATTAAACCAAGAAAATATTGTGCATTGCAGAAGTTGGCTTCAAATGCTTCAGAATATGTACATATGAAGTCAACATGGAGTGTAGTCCACTCTGACGGCTAAACAGGCTTGACAGCGCAATCCATGTTCAATATAAAGTTGTTCAGAAGGACCTGAGGGAACAAATCCTATTCTACGAGATATAACTTTACCTTGCTGAGTGACGGTTTATCATGCGTGTCCCTAAGGCATGCATGTGCGATGAGATTTAGGTCTGGCGACCTCGACGGCCAGGCCATTCTATGGCTATCTTCCATTCTAAGTACTCCTACACCAGGTTAACCCTATGAGGACGAGCATTGTTGTCTATAAAGAGGAAATCATTACCAACCAAACCGTTAAAAGTCACACATGGTGTTCAAGGATCTCCTTCTCTGTATCTCTGAGCAGTTACGAGTCCTTCATCAAACACATGAAAATAATTATGGCCATTGACGGTGACCCCCTCCCCCCCATACACACATCACCACTACATCCACCATTTAGTATCCCTTTCTCTGATATTAGAGGAATGGTATCGCATTCCTCATTCTCTCTAATTTAAACAATCTGGAGTCTAGGATCTGGCTTTAGGTTAAATCGAAACTTCGCAGAACATTAGCTCAGAGTTCAGGTTTATTTTCCTTCTCCTTTTTAACATTTTGTCCATTTATAACTAATGATAATGGATAATGATCAGTTATATCAGTTATATAAATGTCTGTTTTATTCAAAAATTTATAATTTTTATTTCCAATAAAAATATGGTCTATGCAACTGACTGTCTCAGATGGATATTCTTGTATAATGATTTATATGCGAACTAAAACCATAAGATGATATAATACTTATATATTAGAAATTTTGATTTTTAACTTGTTATTATTTAGGTTCAAATCACCAATGAAATATACATATTTGTTTTCAGTTTCCCAAGATATTAGTTAAATTTCCAAGTTTTCCAATTCATTCAGAAATTCATTAATGTTATATTTGTGTGCTTCAGGCCCGGATCTGGGGAAAAAAACCGAGGGGCAGCCAAGAAACACAATCGAGTCAAAAAATATCAAGGGACTGCGATTTCCAAATGCAGTCTCCTTCGGTGTTACAAGTCTTTCAATAATCCTCAAAAATGAATCAGTTTAAATATTTTTAGCATCTATAACCCTTACTAGCATTCTGAAAGTAGGGTGGGGGCATGACCCCTTCTAGTTCTACCCTATTTGTATGAATGATCTATATAAGGAAATTATGCAATATCATTTAATTCATGATTGTTATATTGAGATCTTCTCCATGAGGAACTGGCCTTATGGGTGAAGGCACATTTGATATTGCATTTTGCTTTTGTTGTTTTTTAAAAAGCCCGACATTTTAGTTAAACAAAAATAGCAATCATGTAAGTGACTAGTTGGCTTATGCCAAACCATTGGAACTGCAAAGGGCATGGATTTTATCTTCCTTTCAATCATTCACTCAAGCTAACAAAGCACAAAATGCAGCATACATGTGGAGCCCATGTTTTGTCCTGATCTCCAACATGACATCCAAAATGCAAGTTATAGACTTTCTTCAGAATCTTTGTCAAAGAACGACCCTGCGATTTTAAAATATAATTTCCCACACACATAACGAAACATATCTGACACGTTAACACACAACCGCGACGCTGCCTTTGTGCCATTTAAACGCAAAAATTCACTCTTCAACGTACAGCACGTGTTCCTACTACAATGAAAACAACAAAAATGGGGGTTGAGATTAAGTTACTGTCACGTGTTTCCTCCCATTAGGCAATCAGTCAGCTACAAAAAGTAAAATCTCTAGTATCCTTCTAGTTGCCTGGAGGTGTTGATATAGAAAGGTCCTAACAGGAGTCAAAATGACCAATGACATAAAAACGTGACGTGCTACCATTTTTTAAGGCCATGTCTGAAATCAGCACCTAAAAAATAGTTAAAGACAGCTACAACTGTTCCCATTAAACCAGTAACGTTATGATATGACCTTGTAAACCAGTGTAATATTTTACATTATAGACCCGACAAAAAGGAAGGAGATAAACTAGAAATTTTACCTAGCTTTTTCTGGTTTCTCATACAACATACAAACACATAAACATGACTTTCGCATAATAGCTGGTACGTTAACGACTAGACCAGGTCGACAGATTAAGTAACTAGCACAGATAGACGACTTCCATATAGGCTCATTCTAGCAAAAAAAGGGATGATAACGCCAAAGAACATACAAGAAGAGACATCAAGCAAAACAATAAAGACCCCTCTTGCGGCCAATTTCACATGTCAGACAAAAATACAGAAGACGCTACTTCTATTAAAATTAATCGCTTACTACTATTAAAATTTCAAAATAAATCATGAAATTTTATGTGTTATTCTCCTTTTTTTAGTAATAGTGTTTTTTAGTTTGTTAGTGGTTGTTAAATATAAAAATACACTGAGGTGCCATTGAATTAAGAATAGGAGACGTTATACAATTTAGTACCCAAGTCCCGCATTTGTGCTCATACGTGGCTGAAACTCTGGCCATATATAGCTGTCAGTTTGGCTTTCCCAAGCATTCTTCGTGAGAAGCGTAATGGGAAAGGCGCGGGATTCAGATGCATTTGACCGAGGGCAGATCGTAGGTGCCCATCGGATGGCGTACTCGATCTCCGAAATTGTCAAAAAACTAGGATTTTCTCGTACGACAGTTTCAAAAGTGTTCCGGGAATATGAAAATTCCGCCAAGAAAACAAGGATCCAGACAAGCTGCAAAGGACAACCAGCTTTCAATTATCGTGGGCTTCGCCGTCTGACCCACATCGTATGGACCGACAGGGGCCAGACATTATCTGAAATCACCTCCCATCTGAACACAGGTTCCAGTCGGGAAGTCAGTGCATGGACCGTGCAACGCTCACTTCATTGTCTCGGCTTCGGGAGCTGCTGACCTACAAGAGTACCACTTCTAACAGTACGACACTGGGCTCAACGCCTTGCCTGGGCTAAAGAACATCGAAACCGGACCTTCGAAAATTGGCAACGGATAGCCTGGAGTGATGAAACCCGATTTAAACTTCATCACGCCGATGGGAGACTGAGGATATGACGCCAACCCCTTGAAGCCATGGATCCTGCATGTCTGGTCGGAAAAGTACAAGCTAGTGGTGGCTCAGTGATGACTTGGGGTGTCTTCAGTTGGACATGTGTGAAAACTTTGATACGTGTACCGACGACTTTCATTGCATCCCGCTATGTTGAACTCATGGCTGACCGTTTACACCCATTTATGGCCATCATGCATCCCAATGGAGATGGCGTCTACCAGCAAGACAACGGTTCATCTCACAGGTCCAGGTTGGCTACTGCATGGTTGCAGGAGCATTCTGCTGACTTTGAAATAATGAATTGGCCACCTAGAAGCCCAGATTTAAATCTCATCGAAAATATTTGGAACATCGTGGAGCAGAGAGTGTTAGGGTCCGTGTCCGATGAACGACGACCTTGAGAGAATTGTGGATAGCTCTGGAGGATGCATAGATCGCCATATCTATGGAACATTTACGCAAGCTTGTGGAGTCCTTACCTTGTCGTGTGGAGGCCGTTTTCAGGACCAAAGGAGGTCCAATACGTTACTAGGTTGCTATCCCAAATTCAATGCCACTTCAGTGTATTATTGTTTAGTAAAAAGTTTCAAGGTGAACTATAAGCTTTACAAATATAATATGTGCATTATTTTGAAACTACCCTATTAATAGTGTTTATTTGGATATGTAATATTTTAAATGTATATCTTGATATTACTAAAAACAGATTTAGAAGACCTCGTAACTTTAAACTTAATGATGAAAACATTAATTCAGTCACTGAAGGTAAATTTCTTAGTGTTTTTTTGGACGAAACTCTCATTTGGAAACCTCAAATAAATCACATGTGTTCCAGGGCCAATGCTCGACTGAATATTCTAAGATATCTCATCGGAACATCACGGGGAACCACTTCTTTCCATCTTCTCTCAATTTACAAAGTTCTGATCCGTCCCGTTTTGTAGTGCCGTAACGTTCTTCTCCTCAGTGACTCAGACACTTATCTAAAATTAAATACATCCCTGAATAAAACTGTCAGATTTTGCCTGGGGATGCTTCCAGGGACACTCACTATTACCTCACTTGTTAAATCTTCTATTGAACTCTCTCAAAACTAGAAGAAAATTAAGAGGAATAAAAGTTATTGCAGGAATGAAATCCAAATTCCTCTATAACTGTAAAAGATCAGATATAAACAAACTGATTACTTCTGAAGAACTACTTATTCAGTTCATCTGGAAATCTATTTCCCAATTTTCCAATGTGGGAAATTATTCATCCTTTCGTCACTAAATCTCTCTCTTTTTCAAAAGGAAGTCCTCTTCCACCACTGGAAATGAAGTCAGTTGCTGTGAACTACATCGTAGACTTGTATCAAGGCTTTCTGCAAATCTACACAGATGGATCTAAGAGACCTTCTGCTAATAAAATGCCTTGTGCTTTCATCATTCCTTCTCTAGATATTACAAGTTGCTACTTCTTGAAAAATTCAACTTACATCATGGCTGCAGAACTTTTAGTTATTTATCAATCACTACAATGATGAGCCACCTCAATCCACACACACAATGAAAAACATTTTTCTTTTCAAACAGCAAGTCCATTGAAAGGGTTGCTTATCAGTCTCTGCTTTCAAACCCACTGGCTTCACCATATACTTCCATAATCTCTAAAATTCTTTAGATATACTTCCATCATCTATAAAATCCTTTAGATATATTTCCATCATTTCTAAAATCCTTTAGATATACTTCTATCATCTCTAAAATCCTTTATATATGTGATACACTTTCTGTTGCCAACTCTCATAGAGTCTGTCTCCAATGGATACCCAGCCATTCTGGTATCCCTGGTATTGAAAGGGTTGATTTCGACACCAAATCAGCTTTTACCATACCATCTAATTTAAACAACTCTCTTTGTTACAGAAATTTCCGCTTCTAAGTTAATAGAACTTTAGAAGAGTGGATTCACTACTTCAAGACAACTGATCTGAACGTGGGTGAATTTTACAGAAAAATATTTGGCATCTCACTCCATCCACGAGGGAATTTTAAACTGAACAAAAGAGAAGACACAGTTTTAAATATATTTGCCTTTGGACACTTAGCATTAAGCGAAAAACTTCACAAAAATGGAAAGAAAATTTCACTCCTCTGTCAAACTTGTAACCAACACGATAATGTTGTACATGCTTTAATTCACTGTCCACTTTATGACCTCCAAAGAAACAATATACTTACAGGCCTCCAACAGATCAACATCACAGATGTTTCTATTAGCTCCGTCTTGGACGGAAGACAAAAACGCTCACGTTGCGTGCAAGAATTCTAGAATTTTGTTGCAGTTCCTGAAAGACACCGAGATCTTCAGCTCGATCTGAGATTTTCAGTTTGCTTTTTGGAGACTTTTAAACTCTCATAACGTTGAAACATCAGACGATCTTCAAAAAGACCTTCAAACACTTTATTATCAAAACTATTTAAAACTGAATTTTTTTCTATTTCAATATGAATATTTTTGTTATATTTTCGTTTTATTCTATTGTTAAGAGGTTTTTCTGACCTTCCTACACAGGCTTGGTATACCAGGTAGCCAATAAGGTTGCCAATTTCCCCTTACTCCCGTTCTCCTGTTATTCTACTTTGCACAAATATTCAATAATAATACTTTCTGATACAGTTTTAGCTTATACCCGAAGATTATTCAAATCTTTTCCTTCTAAAGAATAGGAAAGAAAGTGTCAAAAGTATGAAGTGATACCCACTGTTGGTCATTTCCACTTGAGGGTTAAAATAATAATGCAAACAAAGCAACTATCAACTATCAGCTAACAACATCTACTATCAACAAAGTAGACTTACAGTAGTATCAGACGCGCATTTCACTTACGCGAATTCAACTATACGCGCTCAGCATAAAAAAAAATGAGAGAAAAGTAATAATTTACGTAGTACGGCCAAATCCGCTCTCCATTACACTCAATAAGCGACCCCAAAGTGAGCACGAGATGGGAGACCTGAATCTGCCGTTCCCTCAGTCGGAGCTTCGTCACGCAGACTGTGATTCTAGTGTTTAAAAATATGTGTTTTCGTACAACATATTCCCTAAGCGCAAGCCAACTGTTCATCTGGTGCTCAACCGAAGAAATAGAAATCTATCCCCGCTGGAGGAAAAACTGGCTGTGCTGGACATTGAGAGAATGTATGTCGGTCTCTAACGTGGCGCATAAATATGGCGCAACGAATCTAGCATCCGATATATGAAGATTCGAGGAAGAGAAATTCGTCTGGTGCTCCAATAACTGCAAAAGTGGCAAGCCAAAGTGCGTGATAAGACTTCAGTAATGGCTGAAAAGGAAATTAAATATATGGCTGGAAAACATGAACCGTAAACTTGTGCCTATTAATGACACCCTATGGTAGGTGTTCTCAACGTAGGATACGCGTATCCCTTGGGGGTACGCGGTAAAATGTTTTGGGATACGCCGTGAGAACTTAAAAGTCGCTAGATAGATGTTATACAGTATATATATATGTTTTTCGAATTTTATTCACATTGTTCATAACTAAAGTTTTATCTATCTATACAAGGGGTACGCCAGTTACATACACATTTCCAGGGGGTACGTGAAACATAAAAGGTTGAGAATCACTGCCCTAAGAGATAAAAACCTTTGCAAAAAAAAGGCTCTTAGCTTCTGTCAGCTGTTCAGACTTACCTCCATATTTCAAACCTCCCGCCTAAGAGGACAGCCTTCTGATGAGAAGGAATTCAAAGCCAACCCAGGTTGTCTTAACAGTTTTAAGAACTGTTTCAACCTCAAAAGCTTCCTTATTTATTCTTTCATTTTTCCATCTCTCTCTTACGCAATTAAAAACACTGTAAAATTATATTTCGCATGTGTACTACTCTTTGTTATGTGCTGTACATTACTGTATGCATTACACATTTATACATATTCCTGTACAGGGTTGAATACATAAAACTATGCATTCTACATTTTATGGACGATTTAACAGATTTTCAAGAGTAATTTTGATTATACGCGATTTTCTCTTTACTAGCTGACTTTATAACCTAACCCCGCTTAAGATGCGACTCCACTGTAGTTCTATGAAGCTTTCCCCTCTTTAATGAACTTATATATTGTTTGCTAGCGCTACTGCTGAAAGGTCCAACCAATGTTGTTCCATGAATTTTCGCTACACCCTTAATAGAGCTGCTTTTCTAGCTCTCTGATATTTTGCGCCCACCGCAGTAAACTTATTTTTCTCTACCTGCACAAAACATTTCTGACATTAATTAGGTGTGAATGATAAAGCTAAATTCCCGGTTGGAGGACATGAACAGAAGAAAAGTCAACAAGCATGCTGTATAAATAAATGAACTACATATTAATAATTATAACCGACTACCTTTCATCGGCAAGTACCCAGGATTTAGTTTAGTTTCAGTGGGGGAACTGAATTCCCAGAGTCTTCCCGAATTTTCTAAGAAATGCGAGAATGCGAGACTTGTGGTAGGGTTTTCCAATTACTAAAATATTCCACCGAACAGGAAAGATTAAAATGATATTCTTTGTGGAAACGATTTTATATTTGTTTTTCGTTATCTATTTTTAGTGTTGGACCTAAAATATGGGGGTAAAATGAAATTCTGCAACTGTTTTGGATTCAGAGAATATGGACAGGTTTGAGGTGTCGTATAAGACGAACGGATTTTCGGGTGGGTTCGCCTACCCCCCGGGTGGCGGACCACCGTCCCTGCCTTTCACGATCGTAAGGATTTTTAAAGAACGTTAAGGTGCAATTAGGTGAAACATTGCGACATAATTCTGCAACACAATGGCCATCCCTGTCGCAAGGCATAGCCAAAAATGAATATGATGAAAGCAATTCAAGTAAGAAGAAAGGCAATAAGAAAAACAAAAAAATCACTGAAAAAATTAGAATATTTGATATCTTATACTTACCGCACAGTTGCCTACAATGCAGTTTGCTTCACGGTATGTCACATTGGTAGGTATGGCATTCTGAAAAAAGAAATTCGTGACAAGATAGTTACAAATAATCTAGAAAGGTGGTTATTTAAATAAGCTGTAGAAGTAAGCGATATTTAATGTTTTCGTAGAAACATTGGAAAACTTTTCTTAAGATCTGAAATTTTACTTCTTAATTAATTTTTATCTAAAGCTGGGCCAAAATGAGCAGCAAATTTGCAAAGAAAGTTCTTTCAGTTTTCTTTTTTATTCATTTTCCTTTTCAAAATTAATAAACAGTTACGGAATATAATGAAATAAATACTTAGACAAGTTTTGGAAAAATGACTGAAATTAAAAACAAATATAGAATTCGGTTTCAATTAAAGCCAGTTTTATGATTGTATTAATTCTTACTAAGACTGCAATTAGTTATTAACATATTAGTTCATATAACAGTATTAATATATTTTTACGACAGATGAACGTACTGTAGTGAATTTATGATAAACGTGACATGAACGCTCATGTATGCTTCTATGTGAGAATTATGTAACCAACGAATTGGAATACAGAACCGATCTGAAAGATAGAAAAGATAGAATTGTTATGTTGTTGGAGTTATGGATATCCGAACAGAGGCATGCTTAGTTTCAGTATGTACGCGATGGATGTATGAAGGGAAGAAGTATTTTTATATGGTGAGTGTGCTGAAGGTTGAGTAGTTTATTGGTGTGGTTCGTGTTGGTAAGCTGGGATAAGGAAAAGAAGAATTCGTCGTCTTCTGCGTGGTGATCAACGTCTAAAAAGAATTGGTTCTGAGAAACCAGTACACTTAGTCGCAGTGTTGGAGTACTTGAGAATTAAAACCTAAGAAGAAAGTCATTTTGTGTATAGTTATTTAGGAATTGGTAAGGTTACTCTCGAGATATTGCAAGTATTCACATATATGATTCTCGCTAGATTAAAAATTTGTTCACACATAAGATAAACATTGGTATCTTTAGTTTATGTACATGTTTTTATCCATACTTTTGTATTAAATAACATTATTTTAGATTTATTGTTACTAGTTGTTATTTTTTAATTCACGCTAAGTTTCCATCTGTTTGAATTCATATCAATATTCTCAGCATCATCTTTCTCATTAAAATACATACAAATATGAAAACAATAAATAATTTCTGCTTTTTTGTTCGCAGAAATATTTGGAGTATTTATTAGTAGAAATATTTTGTTATTTCCGAATGACCTAAAATTGCATATTACTCATATTACCTTATTTCACCGATGGGGCAACGACGTTTTTCTTCGTTAGGGTGGTGCAACCCCCCCCTCCACAATCATATTGCTCAATGCCATACCTTATTAAGCGATGACATCAATTATTATTTCAGTTGGCTTGAGTTGTTTTATCACTGAGAGGCATTTTTTTGCACGCAATGGGCTAAATGTCCAGGTCACAATGGCTGCAAAGGCTCAGGGAAGGTTGGGGAAGATGACCTACTCAACAGCTGTTAGGAGACAGATGGTAGCCTCCCTCAAGGCCATTCATCGTATTATTTAACGTGCGCAGTGTACGACTCTCTCGCATACGGAGCCACGGCTTAACGTCCCATCCGACGGACGGAGGTCTCTCCATGCTCATCTGCATCCTCAGTAAGGATAGAGTGGAGATTAGGGAAGAAAATTCTTAACGCCTACCCAGTTGGGACTTGAACCTAGTAATTGCGGATTACAAGTCGGGCGCACTACCGACGGAACAAACTTCTGCCCTGATTATTTCAGTGCTTATGTGTAAATTTCATGGAGATTTTCAGCTCCAAACCTGAAATAATTAATGTAATTATAAAGTATTTTATTATCATTTAATCGTTGAGCCTGTTCATTGATTTTAGTAACTAAGGAATTTAAGCTGAGTCAGAAAACTTATTTTGAAAATGTTAAATTAAATTAATTTCATCTCTGAGTTTTGTTTCAGGTTTTTTTTTTCATTGTTTCAGGTTTGGCAAAATTATTTCGTGGAGGTGGCGGGCTAAAAAGCAAAGTAAAGTTTCAAGTTAGAAATATTTATGTCGAGCATTTCATTAATAAGTGCAATTGCGATTTCATTAAACATGCATCGTACCATAAATATAACTATGGATGAACTAAAATAAACAAAGGAAACTTATTATCGGAAGTGCAGGCAAAAAATATTTTATCATATTAATAAAAAAAAATTATGTGAATCGGAAAACAAAAGAAAGCGTAAAATACAATCAAGATTATATTTCATTAAGGAGAAAAAATTACTTTTTCCTACACCCGATCTCATTCAACATAAATTAATTGTTCGATCAATTTTTCTAGGCAGAAGGGCAACTCCTGCTTTTGCTGACGCCCATGATAACAATGAAGAGAACACACTTACAAATTGCGATGAGGAATTACAGGCGTACCCCGTTCATACGACATGTTTGTTCCAGACCATCGTCGTATAGCGAATCATTACCTTGTTTTCTCTTGTAGATGCGTGAAATACTTTAATAACATTTTGAAGCAGTCGTATTATGTGCGTAACTGACGTAAATAAAGCATTTACAATTAAAATACTCTCACTCGACACCAGGGGCGTAGCGAAGAACTATGGTTGGGGGTGGAAAAAATAATAAATTTTACAACTCGAAATTCAGATTTTGCCAACTGAGCAAACTTACTTAGAGTTGCGCTCCGTGTGTGTGTGGGGGGGGGGGGAGAGGTGGGTTTGAGGCAATTTTCACAACTCTCCAACATTTTGCCATTTAACTTCCAATTTTGCTAACTAGCTATAATTTCACAGAAATAATTGCAATATTTACATCTCGTCTGAATTGTAGCAAGTCAGAGTGAATTTTCCCTTCATTTGACCAACTCTACTTAATTTCACAAAACTAATCCCAATCTTTACATCTCTCCTAAATTTGCCAAATCACTTCAAACTTTTCAAACTCCCCAAGATTTTATCAAGTTTTCTCGATTTTAATCAACCATCCAGAATTTCACAAACCCAATCTCAATTATCACAACTCGCCCGTCAATTTGTCCGACACTCCTTAATTTCACAAAACAAATCTCAATTTTCCCAACTCGCCTATATTTTACCAAGTGAATTCGAATTTTGCCAACTCGCCGCAATTTTTACATCTTCCCTGAATTTTCCAAGTCACTTCGAATTTTATCAACTCTCCTTCATTGTACAAGAAAGGCACAGTTTTCACAACTCCCGTGTTTTACCAAGTGGCTTCGAATTTTACGAACTCTCCTAGAGTTTGCCAAAAGTTCTCAGTTTTCCCAACTCTCCTTAATTTCACAAAACCAATCCCAATTTTTACAACTCACCTGTATTTTACCAAGTGGTTTCCAGTTTTGCCAACTTCCCTAGATTTTGCCTTCTCGATTTTGTCAACCCTCCTTAATTTCACAAAAACAATCCCAATTTTCACAAATCGCAAATTCGAATTTTGCCAACTGCCCTAGATTTTGCTAAGTTTCCTCGATTTTGCCATCTCGCCACAATTTTACAGAAAAAAATCCCAACTTTGCACCACACCTGATTTTTGCAAAGTCACTCTGAATTTTGCCAACTTCCCCACGATTTTTCCAAGTCACTCCGAATTTTGCCAACTCCCCAAGATTTTACCAAGTCACTCCGAATTTTGCCAACTCCCTAAGATTTTGCCAAGTTGTCCCGATTTTGCCAACTCACCTGTATTTTGTTAAATGACTTCGAATTTTGCCAACTGCTCTAAATTTTGCCGTCTCTCCATTTTCCAAACTGCCTTAGATTTGCCAAGTTGCCTCGATTTTGACAACTCCCCTTAGCTTTCCAAAAAAAATGCAAATTTTCTCAACTCACCTAGATTTCACGAAATCGCTTCGAATTTTGCCAACTCCGAGTTACTTTGGGGGGAGCATCTCCCCCAATCCCCCCATGACTACGCCTTCCTCGACACTAAATTTTAATCTTAATATCTAACGCAATAGGTTAATGTGTCTTCTTCTTTCACTGGAAGCAACAGTACCCCTTACTTTGATTTTTATCTGCCATTGTTAACAACTGTAAAATAAAATAATAGTTATAACCAGTTTTTAATTTACAGCGAAACAACAAAACACAGTGAGATGCAGAGAGCAAAGACGACGTAAACTGAGTCCACGAAAACTGTGCATTGGTTGATTCCTAAACTGAGTAAATGGAAAACGTTGTCCAATGAGAAGAGTCACGTGCAAAGTCATCGCGCGCAATGCTATGCAAAACACCGTCTGCTTTGGGCACGTATTGGCAGCACGGCAAAGTATTGCCCGAAGAAATGTAGTCACGCTTTACCCTTTACCCAGATTTTGTTGATTCACGGCAGCGTGATGTCCCTAAAACCGTCATATGAGAGAATGCGGCGTCGTAAAAATGGACACTGGTCGTAATTGAAAATCGTCGTATGAGCGGATCGTCGTAAAGCGGAGTATTACTGTACATCGCATTAAATGGCAAACATTTGAGGCAAAGTCATTTTCATCAGATAAAGGAAAAGTGTGCAAAAAGTTCATTATCCTTTGCATTTATTTTCATTCAAGGACACATTTCAATGGTACAAAACACAATCAGCAAGGAAAGTCGTGGATCTTTTTAATAAATGCTTCTCTCTTTCTTTATGTATTTTTTATTTACTTTTAAAGTGGTTTTATACTTTAAAATACTATTTTAGTTTTTAAAATTCATTTACATCAAAAGTATTTCTTTAGTTGTTTCAGAAAAATAAAGAAACATATACTTGAAGTGCCCCTTATATAAAATGTTTCTTCTATCACTTGGTGTGAAACATTTAATATCTCAGCCATTTTAGCATGCACCGAATACTTGGCATTTATAGTGCTAATAATTGAGACCCATGAAAAAAGGTTTGATTGACCACCACCGCGAAAAGTCCTTCTTCCAGCTATTAGGCAAACAATACTAGATTTCTCCACGTTTTGCATGTTTTGAACTCACTTTCCGCATTTTAGCGGGGGTGGCTCAGTCGGTAGCGCGCCAGGCTCGTAATCTGTAGTTCCCAGGTTCGAGTCCCAGCTGGGTCAGCGTTGAGATTTATCTCCGCAAAATTCCCCGCCCTGCCCACGGTCAGTAGGGGACACCGATGGGCTTGGAAAGGCCGCCGTCCGTCGGATGGGACGTTAAGCCGTGGCCCCGTGTGCGGGAGAGTCATACCCTGTGCACGTTAAAGAACACGCTGGATGGCCTTGACGGGAGGCTACCATCTGTCTCCCAACAGCTGTTCCAGTGGGTCCCCTCCCCCAACCTCCTCTGAGCCTTCGGGGTCCATGTGTCCTGGCCATTTAGCCCAAGGTGTGCAAAAAAGTGCCGCTCAGAGATAAAACAACCCAACCCGTATTTTAGCATCGTGTATGATACAAATAAGCTGGTATTGAATTATAAACAGTAAAGTAAGGCAAGAAACTTTCACGATAATATTTGCTTGCACAGTATTTCAACAATAATAGATTTACATTTGGGAACTTTTCTCTCTTATCTACATTTTTTTTTCTAATTTTCCGATCAGACCTCAAAGCTACTAGCTTATCTACAGGATGTAAGAGAACCAACGTGAGCCATGCTATCCTAGAACTTAAACCTAGACAGTTGCAATGTTACCGCGAGCCAACATGATACCTCTGCATACCGAGAGGCATTTATTCTCTTAACGTAAATTTGCGTAGAATTTAAGAGAATATCAATTCCTATTTCACTGACTACTGTGTACATCTTTAATAAATGTGAATGATATTCTCTTACTCCTAACATCGTAGGATTAATTGTTATTGTTAACACAAGACATGAGTTCGCACATTTCATTCGTTCTTACTAACTCCCGTGCTACCTTTGGTGAGAAAAGCCAGCGTCCGTCTGATTGGAAGTAAAGCTGCGGATCCGGGTGCAGAACAGCCATACCCTGTGCATGTTAAAGAGCGCCCTGGATGGTTTTGACGGGAAGCTGCCATCTGTCCTTTATACAGTAGTCCCCTTCCCAAACCTTAGTCTTGAGTCCTTAGGGGTCTTTGTGGCATTAACCATGATATGCGAAAAAGTGTCGCTCAGAGATAAGGCTACACAACAGCCCAAATCATTTGTTCAGAGTCGTATTTCTTTATAGTTTCAATACAAAACCTTATTCACATCAATTATTGAACATAGTACAAAATACTTTTTTTTGCTCTGTGAAACTTTCCATAAAACATTCCACAAAAAAATATTGAATCAAATATTTTTACCGGAACAAATTTTAGCTGATGGCCATTTTTGGTTTTGCTGCGATAAGAAGAATAAGATATAGAAATAGATCCAAAATATTTGAGTTTTGTGAGAGATTGTTTAATTTATTATGTAAAAGTTAAGAAAAAAAACTGTTTTATTTCCCAAATTCTAGCTATTAATGAATATTATTATAAAGAGGTTTTCTTTCACTTACCCCTGTAACACATGTTTGAAGCTGAAATAAAAGAAATATTTCAGCATTAGAAACGATTTCTATTATCTTTATAATCTGCATATCAAATGAATGCCTTTTAAACAGGAAATATTCTGACAGCAAGTAATGGAATATTCATTCATAAATATCATTTATCTGAAGTATTAATGTTCCTGTAATCTAGGTTTATTTTGGTGCATACTTGTTATTACAATTCAAATATAAAATATATTGAAACATAATTTGCTTACCACTATGGGATATAAAAAATTTGAACACATGATGCATATTGGCTGCAAGGTAAAAAAAATTCGTTAGAATTACATATTTGAACACATAAATAAATTAACATAAAAAATTATAATTGAAAAAAATGAAACTAGTGGGATATTTATCTACATTAAAGAAATTCTTGATTTTATATATGCAAATATGCGTGCATATCTTTTGTAGCTCAAAATCTCTAAACCTATTTGTGATGGGATGAAACTTCTTGGATCAATCTTGTCTCGATTTGGCGTAGATTGAATAGTTATTTTTCAGCTTTTCAAACAAGTACACACTTTCGAGTCAAAGAGTTTTTCCTGGGCAGCGTTCGTCAAACATAAGTAACATAAGTGTACACCCATACCTCGGTTTACAACCATTCGCTTTATGAACTCTATAAATTTATGTGTATTTTCCTGCATATGAAGAAGTTTTCTCAATAGCGAAGAGAATGTGCGCAACACAGAGATAAGAAGGTCGACTCGTGGTTTTTTTAGCAGAGCAAGATCTTTTCCGTACAAGAAAAATATTGATGTCTATGATGCAATCAGCATAAAACTCATGTGACATTTCAGGAACGAAACTGTTTCACATTTATACATTCCACTGGAGTTTACGAAACGAAACTATCATCCCCTCCTGTATTATTTTGAAATGTCACGTGACAAAGAGTTCCCAAATTCAACTGTTCGCGTGCTGCTCTACGTGAATCTTCCGCGATTGCTGGTTGATGTAGCATCCTATGAGACTTGACTTTCTGTACCTATATACTTTGTGGTCCAGTACCGTAAACTCTGCTATTAATTTGCCCATTAGACCTCAACATCCACACAGATGACGTTGTCTTCTTTCGATGAGTTTTACAAGTTTTCCTTTCTATTTTTCATTTTTTTAGGTGTACAATATTTCGTATATGATAATAAGAAATAAAAACAAGAATTGTTATTGAATTGTTTATGTATTAATGTATGTCTTTTGTTTTTCATCTAAATATAAAGCTACACTAACGGAAATTGGAAAAAGAACACACAGAAGAATTTCCTTTAGAAACGTCATATTATTATAGTATATTAATAATTAAGGGAATAGAAACCTCCAAGCAGAGTTGCGTGCCATCACAGAAGTCCTTAAATGGGCCCTCAATGACGGCAGTCACAATAACGGCATCCGGGTGTATACCGAAAGCCGGGCAGCTCTGCAAGTGCTTGAAGATGCGAACAACAGGCATCATACGGTTAACGAGGTCAAGCGCCTCCTAGGCAATCAGAACATGTCCAGAATCTCTTTCTCCTGGATTAAAGCACACGTAGGTCATGAAGGGAACGAGCGGGTAGACCAACTTGTCCGCTCAGCAGGTATTGACACCCAACCTGAGATAGCGGTTAAGATTTCTAAAACTACCCTGAAGTCTATTTTAGGTCAAAGTGTAATGGAATCTCTGGGATACGATCGAAAATGGTCTTCAAACAAAGACATTCTTACAAAGGGTAGGTCTATCCTTGATGTCCTCAGACCACTATCTCAGGCAGATACTGACGGGACATGGTAGCTTCCCAGCGTATCTGGAGCGTTTTAAGATGTCTGCCAACAGTAACTGCGGCTGTGGACTCCAGATGCAGACGTCAGGCACTACATCCTCCGGTGCCCGATCACCGAAGGGTTTGCTAACGAACTTAGAAGCTCCCAAGCGATCAGAGAAGTAGCAGGTGGGGCAGTCACAGTGTCCATCAGGAGCGCCCGAGTAAGGACGCACCTCAGGGACATTGGGTTGGGGTCGTCTGCCGGCTCCGGGACTCACTCCTTTGAGACCGGAGCTGCTTTCGCTCTTCTACTTATCTGCCGTATATTTCTAGCCAGGCTGCACTCCGTAACCCCTATAACGCCACCCATGCTCCAAGTCCCTACTGGTCTCCCTTGAGACAAACCTTAAACTTCTAGTTCCTGGCTTCTCATGCCGCTCGTGTAGTGTCTTGACAACGAAGCATGAGACTTTCCCAATGGTGGGCAGGACCTTCGGGACCCGCCCCCCATAAATGAGATCCAAGATTGAAAGTCACTGGATAAAATAACGACAACATGCAAATGTACGCAGTGCATATTAAAGAACTACGGCGTGAAGAAGTTATTAATTTTGTGTCGTGCTGTTCAGTGCTCTTTGAAGAAGCTACCATGCCTGAACGACGCAGGCGCGCAACATTTGTTCAGTTAGCGGAGTTTGAACGAGGTCGTATAAGGGTTGTTTGGGAAGCAGGTTGGTCTTTTCATCAAACTGCACACCGTGTTGGACGAGAAGTATCAGCAATGGTACGATGGTGGCGTCGATGGTCAGTAGAGCATTCGCTCACTCACAGATGTGGTTCCAAGCAACACAGAGTTACGGATTCACGAGAGGATCGGCGTATCAGGAGGGTGGCGGTGGCAGAGGGGACAGCTACGGCGTCACAAATTCGATCCTCTGTCGTACCAAGGGTGTCTACAAGAACGATACGAAATCGTCTTTTGGAAGCAGAATTACGGGCATGCATGCCACTAGCACAGTTACCACTGTCACATCGTCACTGTCGAGCATGTTTGCAGTGGTGTCAAGAACGAGTTCATTGGAAGGAAGAATGGCAGTCTGTGGTCTTCAGTGCTGAAAGCCGATTCTGTTTAGAAATATCTGATGGTTGTTTACGCATCCGAAGGCGACTAGGTGAGCGACTTCTTCCATCGTGCATCCTCCAGTGACACACAGGGCCCACACCGGGCATCATGGGGAGGGGAGCCATGATCACTCTCGTATGTGTCTGGTGTCTGTTCAGGGTACACTGAATAGCAATATGTACGTCAGCAACATCGTACAGCCGGTCGTCCTCCATATTTGAATGAATCGCAAATGCGATATTCCAGCAGGATAACACCTGCCCACACTCCGCCCGGGCAACTCAACATGCTCTTCAGGCAGTGCATCAACTCTCTTGGCCAACATGCTCTTCAGGCAGTGCACCAACTCTCTTGGCCAACATGCTCTTCAGGCAGTGCATCAACTCTCTTGGCCAACATGCTCTTCAGGCAGTGCACCAACTCTCGTGGCCAGCATGCCCTCCAGACTTGTCTCCAATCGAGCATGTCTAGACTGGATCGGACAAAGACTCTTCCGCGGACGCAACAGGTAACGACCATCGTTGAATTATGCGTCCAAGTTGAAAGCGCATGGAATGGTATCCCCCAGCGTGATATCCAGCATTTGTACAACAGATTGCATGCCATATTAGCGATTCGCCAGATCCATTATCTGGCGAATTGGAAGCTTTTATTGCTGCTCGAGGAGGTTCAACACCTTATTAAAATGTCTTCTGTAAAATGTAATACTCATTAAAAGGTAAAATAAACATTGAATCATTTCACACTTGTGATCACTGTCCTTTCTCAACAAGTTGTTTCTACTAAATAAAATCTCGTAGTTTACACTTGAATTGTTAATGGTGTTCTTTTTTCAATTTCTGCCAGTGTATAATTATATAAACGAGTCTTCTTAGGTACATTTAAAAAAACTAACTAGATTCTGCTGTAGTTTATGTCAGCTAGCTTAAACTACTCTAATATTGCTTTTATTTGAACGATTATGTAAATATTATAACATATATATTAGCAAATAAATTATTGAATTTCTGGAGCCCACGAACCAGTCATAATTTTCTACATTGCAATTAATAAGAAATATTTGTTCGATTTACGAATTTTCGCATTACGAATAGTTTTAGAGGAACGAATTACATTCTTAAGTCGAGATATGCCTGTATATATATTCAAGAGGAAAAGTTGTTGCTGTTCCTTCTTTTACTGACTCTTATAAAGGCGATTCCCTTAGATTCGTTTCGTATCCTTGTTTGGTAAAAACAGAAGTAAGTTAAAAATTAAAATTGAAAAGAAATTGTTGATAAATCGGGATGACACAACAGGTCAAATCAATGTTACAGGTATATACATTTGCCGTTGTTCAAAGAAATCAAATAATCATTTCAAAATAAGTTAGAATTAATGAAAAATATGAAATTAGACAAATTTTACAAATATCTAACTTCTTATTAAGCATTCTGAGAAGCAGGGCTGGATCTAGTGGGGGCGAGTTGCAAGGGGGTAATGCCCCTCCCCCTCTCTGAATGTCAGTAAGGGTAATAGAGGCAAAACATTGTGAAACTTATTTTAATTTTACGCATTTTTCAAGAATGTCCTGTAAAACCTGAGGGAGAAATGTTACACCGTATTAGAAATCCAGTTTCTTCCGCATTCTTTTGCATTTTAACGGCTCGATTGTGTTTCTTATTCCCCCCTCCCGATTTTTTATAGATCCGGGCCTGCTGAGAGGTGAAAACTAAAACTAAAGAATACCGATGGTGAAGTCACTTATTAAATTCATAGACACTTCAAAGGAAGATACGGCTCCGGAAATATTCGGTAAGAACAAAAGATAAATCATTTCGGAAGCCCTAACTTTGGAGCGAAAGCTAATTCAGTTAATTATTTCTCTATCTGTCTGCTTTAGTTTCACTTTTAACTTTTTTAGAGTGCATGGAGAAAGATGGATTTTTTTAGATTTAGTTTTTTATACTTTGGTACTAAAAATACATATCTTTGGAAGAGAAATTGCTACCTTTTTAGTCTGCAAGTATTTTCTTTTAATATACGACTTATAAAGATCGAATTGCGTTGACTTTTCCTCCCTTTTTTTGGGGGGGGGGGGCAGATGAGAAAGAAGGCGCGTAATTTGCAGTCGCCCGCAACATTCTCAATGCCACAAGCTTTTATTTTAGATGTAGTTCGTTGAGATCACTATCTGTGAAATTTCGCCTTTTTTAGAGTGGTGGGGTGAGGGGGAAACTCGGAGTAGCCATGACAGTCCCAATGTACTTTCATTTGTACCTAAATCGTCAGCTCACTACAGTGAGGCTTCGGGCTCGCCCTGTTCTTTCCAACGTTAGACAGCAGTTCCATTATCTGGCAGCCAACACCACCATTCGCTTCTATTGGGTGTCCGGTCACGTCGGCATCAGGCCACGTCTGACAAGTCCGCCACGCCCCTGTCTGGTTCTCTACTGCCGGTTCCATACTTGAACTTCTGGCAGTGTTTTCGATCGAGTCCTGCGACTTCGTAGGAAGTGACTTCGAACAAACTCTTTGAGATCAAGCCTATTGTCAAACCGTGGAAATCATGTTTCGCAGGAATCACGTGGAAGAAGTTGTACTTGCTTGGCTCCGCTTAGGTCATTCATTTATAAAACATTTGTAGTAATGCACCTAAGTGCGAGTTTCTTTAATCTTTTAATAGACTGTATTTCTTTTAACCTTGAACGTCGACTATATTCCAACTTTCGTGATTTTACGTCAGAGCCCATTACACTCGGAAATCTTTTACTTGACGATTAATTTTTAACTCCTGTTTTTGACTTTTTGCACTTTACTGGTTATTTAAGTACTTTGAATTTACGTTATTGTTGTTTGTTCTTCTATTTATTTATCCCGGGTCGTTTACACCTGTGTTGATTTTATTCTGTGTTTCTATATCTCTTCTTGTTTTACCTATTTTCTATACACTTGTTGTTTTACCTATTTTCTATACACTTGTTGTTTGTTGTTTTACCTTTTTACGTGTTTGCGTTTTTGTCTTCTGTGATGATATTTTGACTTTTGATTGCGGGTCTCCACATCTTTTATTATTTATTTCGCCTCCTCTTTGGTGCAATATGACTTTGTTGACCTTGCGATAAAAAATGTCTAACAAACCAGCCAACCAACGTCATTCTCGGTCCTCGCGTTCCGAACATATAGTGGAACGATGATTTTCGCATTTTTCGCTTTTTTTACGGAGGTTGAAACCATAGGGGGGAGGGGGGGTATATCGCCAATGATACTTCCCTCGTCACAAGCTTTCGTTTAGCACAAAACTCGTTGCAATCAGTCAACGGGTTGGAAAAATATGGCGGAACAATCAGCCATATAGTTCGGCCGTTTTGGTAAACACGCGAACAAGTCGACAATGACGAGCAATCGGAAGTTAGGTAAAAAAAAAAAACTTTTGTATGGCACGTCAATTTTGACAGTTGAAAAAGGAAAATTAAAAATTGCGAACTGAAGAGAATGAAGAAAAAAGCGTTTTCAGTTTTAATAATCGATCTCTGCTCTAGGTATTGAAATTTTAACGAAACGATTTTCCTGCTAAACTGAAACTGGTTGAAAAAGCAACCAGTTTCGGTTTACATGAATATAGACTCTGTTTTATAGGTACTATCCATTCAGGGGGGTAGATTCAGGTCTCTTGAATTCCCTTTCCCCACAAAAATAAAGTGGTCAAAATAACATAGTTTTAAAATCGAACTCTGGTCTATCATAAAGACTTCAATTTGTCACCGGAGCACAGTTGGGTTGGGTTGTTTTACCTCTGAGCGGCACTTTTTTGCACACCATGGGCTAAATGGCCAGGTCACATGGACCCCGAAGGCTCAGAGAAGGTTGGGGGAGGGGACCCACTGGAACAGCTGTTGGGAGACAGATGGTAGCCTCCCGTCAAGGCCATCCAGCGTGTTCTTTAACGTGCACAGGGTATGGCTCTCCCGCACACGGGGCCACGGCTTAACGTCCCATCCGACGGAGGCTGCCTTTCCAAGCCCATCGGTGTCCCCTACTGACCGTGGGCAGGGCGGGGAATTTTGCGGAGATAAATCTCAACGCTGACCCAGCTGGGACTCGAACCTGGGAACTTCCCTCGTCACAAGCCTGGCGCGCTACCGACTGAGCCCCCCCCCGCCCCCCCGGAGCACAGTGTGGCCAGGGCTATTAGAAGTTTCGGACCTCCAGGTCAAGTATATGGGAAGTACGTGGGGGTTGAAAACTGTTAATATAAGGTTCCGAACGTCAAACTATAAAAATTGGGGGAAAAAATGCTTCAAGGTTCTAAATCGGATTCTGTTATAGGGAGAGATTTGAATATTTTAGAGCAACCCAGAGTGGCGTGGGAGAAACATACTATAAAATTTTGGATCTATCTGTCAAACATTTCGGAAATTAAGGAATGTTTAAATCTTAAAAAAAAAAACTCTTAAATGTCAGTGAGGTAAGGCCCACTTCTACTGTGCGGTCTTATCAGAATTCTGCCAAGCGCTACGTCAACATGTAAACGCTTTTACAAACGCAATATTCAGGAATGAACAAACGCTCTTGAATTAAAGGTATGAACTTTATTAAAAAAACTGGAAAAACAATTCCAATTTGCGCAAAATGGTGAAAAGATTGGTCCTAAAATCACCTCCCTACGACCAATAGGTTTTTGAAATCTTGCGCTAAAGAGGATATGTGCACATACCTATATATATAAAGTATAGAATTTTTATCATGTAAATAGGAACTTCATTTTAAACCACATTTTAAGACCTACATGAGACCAATTTTAATATTATAACTTTAATACAATGTAAATTATAAACGTTTTAAGAAAGATCTGTAGTTCAAATTTCAATGTATTTTTGGCACTTTTGTGCTCCTCACTTGAAATATATTTGACAGAAAATAAAAACAAATTAACTTTTGGCTTTCCTACGAGTGCCACAAATTTATCAAATTTCACTGAAACCCAAGAAGTCGAGGTTAGATAACTGTGTTCTTTTGACATGGACTGAGTTGGGTTGTTTTACCTCTGAGCATCACTCTTTTGCACACAATAGGCTAAATGGCCAGGTCACAAGGACCCCGAAGCTCAGAGAAGGTTGTGGGAGAGAACCCATTAACACAGCTGTTGGAAGACAGATGGTAGCCTCCCGTTAAAGCCATCCAGCGTGTTCTTTAACTTGCACAGGGTACGGCTCTCCCGCACACGGGGCCACAACTTAACGTCCCATCTGACCGGATGGTGACATTTTCAAGCCCATCAGTGTCCCCTACTGACCGTGAGAAGGGCGGAGGAGTTTTGTGGTGATAAATCTCAACGCTGACCCAGTTGGGAGTCGAACCTGGGAATTGCAGATTACGAGTCTTGCGCGCTACCGACTGAGTCACCCCTCCCCATCCCTTCGTTTGACATAGAATGGACCCGGAAGGAAGAAGTATGCAATTAAACCCGAAGAAATTCAAATCACCTTTGGCGAATGTGGGATCCTCGTTCTCCAGGAGAATGAGTCTTATTTTCACCTTTAACACCCTCTAACAGGAAAAATTCGAAATAGTGGGGAAATGCAAATGCTCCCATCACTGAATTTACACTGCTTCGGTTTTACACGGACCAGAAAACGAAACCAGTAAGGTTTTACACGATTTTTACGCTCGGTTTTGCATGTTATGGATTTAGGTTTTTTTATATATGCAGATATATTTAATACATATTATGAAGTAGCAGCGGCATAGCGTCAAGGGAGACTATTAGCCTGTCATCCCAAAGAAAAAATTCAACTAAATAATATAGATATCATTTATTTTCAAGAATAAATAGGTAAGAGTAAATTATTAAATCAATAAAATCATCAACAGTAACAAGTTATATTCACATTCTTTCTCTAAACTTGTACTGTAATGCAACCTGTTTCATGATATCTCAGTGAAATAAAGCCTGATTGGACTTTTCCAGGCTGAAATCTTTTAGACTAGTAAAACCGTATTTTGTCTCATTTTTAGCAACAAGTTTAACTTTTCAGGCTATTATACAGGCAAATACAGCTGATTCGTAAGTACACTGATTTATAAAATATAATATAAATATTAATTTTGAAAAATAAAGCATTAAGTGTTGGTACAAAAGCTTAATTTCTAATTTATATTAAATACATAAATATCCTCCTTTCAAATTCGATAGATCTGGACCTCGACCTCCGGCTCCGAGGTGCCATCATTCCAGTCAAGGCAGAGAGCAAGTTCTCGGTCTTCTCTTTGACTGGAAATAAATTTTTTATCACACATACTTCATCTCGGGTCCAAGTGCACGCTGGCATTAAACATCCTCAAGGTATCTCAAGTCCTCTCCCTCTCCCTTCTCATGGGGTGCAGACCGATGTTCTTTGCTTTGCCTCTATAGTGCACTTGCCTGGCCGAAACTGGACTACGGATACCAAGTATACGATTGCGCTACGATTCGGTGGTGAAGGTGCTGAACTTTCTCCACCATCAGGCTCTCCGAGTTTATACGGGGTTTTTTCGCACTTCACCAGTCCAGAGTCTTTACAATAAGACTAACGCAACATTTTTATCTATTCACCGTCAGCAGTTGTCCCTACAGTACGCATTAAACTTGCGATCCCTGCCAGGCCATCCCACTTGGGACTGCGTTTTCAATTCTCAGTGGGAGATGCTTTGCACGAATATTTTTGAATTTTTTTGGCGCATTGTAGCCATTGTTGCTGTGTTGCTCCATAAAACTCCAAACAGCCAACAAAACAACCATTATTAATAATATACAACACAAAAATATTTTTTCATTTATCTCTTAAAAATAAAAAAAAATTGCGTTTTTCTACTTTCCTGGGTTAAGGGGACAATGTCATTACCGCCAATATGAAGTTCTTGACCATCATCTTATCTACTCAATTTTGAAATTTCTAGATTAAGTAGATCGTTTGCAATGTTTGTTAAGCTTATTGGCATTTTCCCACCGTTACAGGGTGCAATTGTAGTTATAGGAAGGTTCCCAAAGTTAGAATCGTAATATGTCATCAATACCTATCCGACCACAAAAAACTTTTAATTTGTTTTTAAAACAAAACAAAAGTTAAATATCTACACACGGACCGACAGACGACAAATGAAAACATTTGCTCGTTTTTTTTTTAAACGAGCTAAAAAGGGATAAATGAATGGTAGTAACAAAATGTGCATCTTTATCGGTATAGCTGGACTTAGTATTTGACAACATTAAAAATAGAAAGGTCGACAAATAGTGTATTTTAATGGTCCCCCGTTATACGTCGCCCTGGTATATGTCGTTTCGCACTTACGTCACCGAGATATAAGTGCGGAAATTTTCTCCGCATCTACGTGGCAGCTTATATAGTCAGAATAACGCCACGATTTGCACCTTTCCCTATCTTCATTATCCGCTATCATTAACCACCTACCATCATCCATTAGGACCCTTCTCAGTCCCACGTGGTTATCTCACGTTGTGGTCAGAGCTTCAATTCGTGTCCCGTACCGTATCAGGTTCCACGCACAGCATCACAATTCTGGTCCTAGTGAATGATGCAGGCCTGCACCTTGTATCGATTTTTAGGAACTTTTAACTTGCATAGGAACTCCTTAACTTTCTTTAGGAACTCTTTTATCTCATCATCAATGTCATCAACATCGATACAAGACTGAGCTTTGTATATAAGGAATTGCGATAATAAGAAAACAGTTGACGACCCTTGACTTTCTTCTCCCATCTCATAATTCTCTCCCAATCACTTCTTTAATCAAGCTTCTTTCATCAAATCTTCTTTAATCAAGCCAAACAAGTTCAAGTCATTTCTTCGTTAAAGAAAGATAAGTGTTTTACGGTTATCATCATCACCATCATCCTCAAGCAGCCATGGGCTACGGAGGTCCAACCAGCCCGTGCAGTTTAATTCTCCAAGCATATCTGTCCTGAGCTACATCTGCTGCATCCGGCTATGCACACCGATTTTAACAAGGTCCTATTAGCAGTGGCATAGCGTCAAGGGGGATTATTAGCCTGTCATCCCAAAGAATAGGCTTAGCGTCAAAGGAGATTATTAGCCTGTCGTCCTCAAGCAGCCATGGGCTACGGAGGTCCAACCAGCCAGTGCAGTTTAATTCTCCAAGCACATCTGTCCTGAGATACATCTGTTGCATCCGGCCACTGTACACCAGTTTTAGCAAGGTTCAAGTAGCAGTGGCATAGCGTCAAGGGAGATTATTAGCCTGTCATCCCCCAAAAAAATTCAACTAAATAATATTGATATCATTTATTTTGAAGAATAAATAGGTTTTGAAGAATAATAGATTAACCTGTTTGATATTGTCTGCCCACCGCATCCTAGGTCTCCACCTCTTTCTGAGGTTTTATGCACACTGTTCATAACCCTTTTCGTCAATCTATAATTATCCATACGGGCAACATGGCCAAACCAGCGGAGTCTCTCTCTGCGCAATATGCTGCTTAAAGGAGCTTGCAGACTCCTTTGCCTAACCTCATCATTAGTTACAAAGTTGAACCACCTAATGCCTAAGATACTGCGTAAGCATCTACAATCAAAAGCATCTAGTTTCCTGTTATCTTGTTTACAAAGCGTCCACGTTTCACTACCATAACTGACCCTAGAAAGAACCAAACTATTATACAGCCTAATTTTAGTCTTTAGGTGTATACGCCTATTTCTCCACATTCTCCATAGATTCTTAAAAGTCCCGGCAGCAATCCCTATTCCTCTGTTAATCTCATGACGCACATCACCAGTATCAATAACATAGCTCCGAAGGGAGCTATGTTACTGTGGCACCTGCTCAAGACTGCTGTTGTACCTTACTGTGACACTTACTGTGGCACCTGCTCAAGACTGCAACCATTCATATTAACTGAATCACAGCTTGCCTGACCAATTTTCATCACTTTAGTTTTCTCTCTGTTTACAACCAAACCTACTCTACTACTTGTCTCATCAACAGCTCAAATGAAAGAGTTCATCTCATCAACATCATTTGCCAAAAGGGCTAAATCATCAGCATAATCTTAATCAGAAACTTTCGTATCTCCAGACCATTTCAGGCCAAAATCTTTCCCTTGAAGTGAATTTCGCATAACATAATCAATAACCAAGCAAAAGAGAAAAGGAGACAAAATGTGTTCTTGTCGAACATCAGAAGCAATGCTAAACGAATTGCTACAAACCTTACCAACTCTCACACACGATTCAATGTTATTATAGAGAGCTTTCATTATGTTAACTAACTTGTCTGGTATACCATATGATCTCACAATCAACCACAAATTATGACGATCAACAGAGCGAAAGCCTTTTTGAAATCAACAAAGCTAGCAATCAAAGGTTTCTGAAACTCGAAACTTAACCTTAGCTCATTTCTTAAGCTTTTCTTAAGCTTTCTTTCATTTCTTATCTTCTTAACCTTAGCTCATTTCTTAAGCTTCAGCTGCAAGACACTTTTGACCAGGTAATGGTCAGATCCAATTTCTGTCCCCTGTATGATTTAGTATTCGTAACTAGCCCATTTGCTGGTAATTAGAATATAATCTGTCATATTCCTGTGCAACACATTAGGTGAAACCCATGTATATTTATAAATATCCCGATGTTTGAAGTATGTGTTAGTTATTCGTAAACCATTAAGTTTACTTACCTGTAGGAGACGTTCCCCATTGCCATTGGAACTAGCAATGCCAAATTGACCTAAAACTCGTGCCCAAAGTCAGAGACAGTACCAACTTTAGCAATGAAGTCACCTAGCAGAAGAGAAATATCTCCTTTCTTCACAGAATACAAAGTATCCTGAAGCTGGCTGTGAAACGTATCCTTCTCATTCTCATCAGAGTCCTCTGTGGGGGCATAAAAACAGTTGGCATTCAAGTCTTTAATTTTTGTTTTAAATTTTGCTGTAAAAAAACTTTCATTAATGCAGTAATATCCTAGAAGAGCATCACTAGCATGTCTGCTGAAGAGTAGACCTACGCCTTGGTGATGCTTTCCATCCTCCCTCCCTGAAAAGAGAAATTTAGAGTTATTTTTAAGTATCTCACCTTTACCTGTCCATCTGGTCTCTTGCAAGCCTAGAATATCTAGTTTATAGCGCTGGAATTCATGCGTGAGTACATGAAGAGAATAATCTATATGTAATGCCCTGACGTTCCACGTTCCTGCAGACAGAAAATGATTAGTACGATTTTTAAACTAGGTTTATTGAGATAGGTAGGGCTAACAATATCAAACAGTCCCCTGATCGCAGGCATGGGGCAAAGACCTGTTCTCCCTCCGCTAAAGGCTGAAGTCACCGATGCTGGTAGGAACTTCAGGCACCACTTTTTCAAGTGAACCTTTTCAAGAGCCATATGGCCTGCCTGAGACACATTACTCCAGTTTAGGCTTGACGATGCCCAACTAGCTAAGTGAGGTTCAGGTACCTGCGATGGCCTCTGATTAGGATTAACCACCAGCAGATATAAGGTATTCCATGCCTCTCTTCACTTAGAGCTGGCAATCCAAAAAGCAAGCAGAAAACACAGCGGCAGATTCTCCGTCAACAGAGGCCCACCAGTATAGCAAGTCCGGATCCATAATCAAGCTCAAATTCATAAACAAGTCCAGTCTAGTAGGTATAAATGATCAGCACCAGCACCCTGTAAAGTTGACCACTCCTCAGCAGGGTTAAAAAAAAAAGAAAAAAGTGGCCATAGATGACCAAATCAGTAGGCCATACTGAACTGGCAGCCCTCCATTTCCGTTCCCTTCCAAAAGATATTAACTCTTTTGAAAGGTACTAACAGCCAGCACCACGAGAAGGCGGGGTCGGACACTAGGTGTTAGACCTGGCCGGTTCTGTGCATCATCACTGGGGATTGGTACACAGCTCTCCTTCGAGTTTATGCGGTTAACGGTTAATCCTCAAAAAATTTATTCTAATAATTTTTATACTAAATCTGTTTTGTATGCGAGTCATTAAAGCAAACAAAGAAACTGAAACAGTAAATAATTTTTATGGAAAAAATGAGTTTATCAATTCGGGGGACTCGAAACCATGACTCTCTAGATTGATGCCAGATTTGCTCATTTTTTTCTACAAAAATTATTTATTGATTTATTAACCTATGTGTAAACAGTAAACTTTGTGTATTTACTATCGGTTAAATAAAACAGTTCCTGATATTCGCATAATATAACTAGAAGGATGACATATTGCTTCTGGCGAAAATGGAATTCTCGTTTCCTAGGAGAATGAAGATTTTCATTTTTTACTGTTGGTATTCTCTAACAGCGGAAAATCGAACTAATGGGTTATTAGGAAAATGCAAGTAGCATTTATTTAATTAGTACCTATAAAAACAAAAAGGATTTTTTGTTTATCTCTTAAACTGAAAGCATTTTCTTTCTGTAATTAGCGCATCGTTTTGACTAACTCTCTTATTAAGTTACACTACATAACTGTCATCTATCATTTACCTGCTGTCTAGTTTGAGTGCTGATCACTCCCAACCAACCTTTGCTGCAATTGCTGAGCAACAGGACCGCAAGATGCGTTTCGAGGGCTTCCTTCTTGCCCCCTTCTTCAGGTGTCCCTTAAACAAGACACCCGCCCAACATATGACCCAGGAGTGAGAGCCCAGAGTCACAGAATATAATCATCGCCGATGCATTCAAAAGGAGAAGACACTTGAAGAGGGGGACAAGAAAGAAGCTCTCGAAACGCGTCGTGGGAGATGTGTCCAGTAATTGCAACAGAGAATGGTTGGCAATGATCAGCACCAAAACTGGACAACAGGTAAGCGATAGATTAAAAATAAATAATAAATAAATACCCCCTCAAACAGCTGCTTGCCACAGAGGTCTGACAGGAGCCTGTCAGTTTATATGCCATAGTAGAAGGTCTGAGAGGATGGCAGGACCTCAGCAGAAAAACGACGCAAACAGCCATGCCTTACCCGGGGCTCTTAGATCAGTAGCCAAGCGCGCTAATCATTACAGTTGTATAATGAAACTTAATAAGGAAGTGATAGGTACAGGTATAATATTTGTTTTTGTTCCTCGTTCCTGTTACTAATCTCTTGAAAGGGGGTCTCTTCAATCCGCCCTGATAATACCCGAAGCGAATGTCTATATCACTTAACGCGGAGTTGTCAGAAACGTATCCATTGCGTTCGTCGCATTAAGCGGGGCCGTGATGGTTGGTGGAACCACATTTGGGAGTAGATGAGGATAGTGAGCAACTTTGGAAACAGAACTCATTGGAACGCTCTGACTCTTTCATTTAGTCTTTGGGAAGGAAGACAGCTCCTAACGTCCCCCCACCATCTTTAAGTCCGCCACTGAGAGGAGATTATCTTTATATATACATATATTTTCTTTATATGTTTAATATATCTCACAAGAGGCGGGGGTGAATCAGTCGGTAGGACGCCAGACTCTTAATCTGCAGTTCCCAGGTTCGAGTCCCAGCTGGGCTAGCGTCGAGATTTATCTCTCCAAAACTCCTTCTCTGCCCTCGGTCAGTAGGTGATATCGATGGGCTTGGAAAGGCAGCCATTCGTCGGATAGGACATAAACAACGGCCCAGTGTGCAGGAGAGCCATACTCTGTGCACGTTAAAGAACACGTTGGATAGCCTTGACGGGAGACTGTCATCTGTCTCCCAATGACTGCTCCAGTGGGTCTCCTACCTCCCAGCCTTCTCTGAGCCTTTGAGGATCCTTGTAACCTGGCCATTTAGCCCAATGTGTGCAAAAATGCCGCTAAGAGGTGAAACAATCCAACCTATGTCATTACATAATGTAGAAATCAACGCAAGAACAAGCGAAAATCAGAACAAGTACATGTATTGTGTATGGAGCTCCGACAGTAACAAATAGTCAGGTTTTGTTCATGTATGACAATGCCACGACTCAACCATGAGAAATCCGCCGAAACCGAACTTGATCAGAAGATCATAGGTTAAACTTCATTGGCCTACGTGTTAGGTAGGATTTCAAGATGAAGTCACACACAGACTCTTGCGATCCCGTTATTGAATGAATAGAAAAAATAAGTGCCATAAAGGTAGAAGAGATGTATCATTTCCTCTTTTTCCGTCCCACCGAAGGGTGGCTCGATCGGTAGTTCGCCAGGCTCGTAATCTGCAGTTCCCAGGTTCGAGTCCAAAATACGCCATCATTGAAATTTATTTGTGCTAACTCCCATCCAGCACTGATGGATGTAGAAAGTCTGCATTCAAAATCTTGGTTTAAACCAAGACAGGTCCAAAGGATCTAATTTTATTTCATTACTTAGTCACGATCTACTATATACACTGAGAGGCCAAAAGTCATGGGATTTGTGCCTAATAACGGGTTGATGCTCCTCGAGCCGTCATCAGTCCAGCCACTCGTCGAGGCATGGAGTCTATGAGTTTCTGGTACCATTCTATAGGAATGGCAGTCCACACATCCTACAGTTTAGACTACAATTGTGTTGCATTGGATGGTGCTGGATTCATGGATCCTAAGCTTGTTTCCATTGTGTTCCACAGATGCTCCAAAGGGTTCATATCGGGGGACCGTGGGAGACACTTCATGGTGGTAACACTTCATGGTGGACACTTCATGGAGTGTTCCTCGATGCACCTCCTAGCAACCAAAGACTGGTGACACGTTGCATTATTTTGTTGAAATACCCTTTCACCATCAGGGTGCTCGAGAGTCATGAAGGGTGCAGGTGATCTGCGAGAATGTCCACGTATCTCATACCTGTCAGCGATTTCTCCAAACAGACGAGAGAGCCCAATGTAGACCACGTTAACATGCCCCACACCATCACAGAGCTGCCTCCAGCCTGAACAGTACCTTGCAGACAGGAAGGGTCCATGGCTTCACGGCGCGCACGCCACACTCTAACAAACCCGTCAGCACGAAACAACTGGAACCTTGATTCATCGAACCATGCTACCCAATGCCATTGTTCTACTGTCTAATTTCGATGTCTTTGGGCCCATTCCAATTTTGAGCTCTGTGACGACGTGTAATCAATGGAACAGGAGTGGGTCTTTGGCTACTAAATCCGATGGAATGCAGGTGACGACGGACAGTCCTTTCAGAAACGTTTTGTGTTTGGCCCGCATTCAAATTGGAAGCGATTTCATGAACTGTAGCCCGTCTGTTGGTCATTACCATTCATGACAGCCAAAGCGACTTCCGTTTCTCAATTGCACGTAGCCATCCTGTTCGCTGGTTCATGTGTGTGGAAATGCCATTAGAGTACTGATGATAAACTCTTGACACTGTAGACATTGGAAAACCGAATTCCTGCACGATCTCCGATATTGCATGACCTATCCCTCTGGCATCGACGATCAAGCCACGTTCAAAGTCAGACAACTCACGACGTGCAGCCAGGCTGAATAAAAAAACTGCTCTGAAATTAATGTTGGGTTTGTAGGCTACTGCAGCGCCATTCTGCGGATGAGGTCCAACACATCGGTTACAAGTACATCGTGCTAGTTCTGTTTTAAACTGCTATTCCCATGACTTTTGGCCTCTCAGTGTATATTTGCTTTCAATTTTCGTCTATGAAAAGTTGGTAAAAATTATGGGTATCAAAAAACGAAATGCGTTTGCAAAAGAAATACCTGAATGACAGACATAATAATAATTCTGTTTAATATGAAAAATGCATGTTAATTTTTTAATAGATGAGTCATAACTTTTTCGTCTCATATCCACGTTTCTGGACATCTTTGTATAGAGGCTGCAAACATTAGTCTGTTTCAGAATCATCTTTTCTTTTATGGAGCCACACGTGGATTCGAAAAAATATTTTTGAGCTTGAATAACGTTGATAAAGATCTCGTTTCATTCCGATAAAAGCAAAAAGAAAACTCCCCACCCATTTACAGCACGTGGTTAAGGTTTTGATTTTATTCTTATACTTTTCAAATAAAAATGGTTAAGACTTATTTCGTAGACTAAGTTGTTTGTTTTGCCCAGAATGCAGTTTAAGTACATATTGCTTCAATAACAGAATAATGAACGTAAATATAAATATTTTGTAAATTGCAAATCACTATTTTATCAAGTCACTAAATCCCTGTGATGATGCATAGAACCGGCCAGGCCTAGCACCTAATGTCCAACCCCGCCTTCTCGTGGTGCGGACCGTTAGTAACTTTCAAAAGAGATACTCTCTTGTGGAAGTGAACGGAAGGGGAGGGCTGCCAGATTAGTGTGGCCTACTGATCTGGACAACTATGGCTACTTTTCTTTTTTTTCTACCCTGCTGAGGAGTGGTCAACCACACAGGGTCCTGGTGCTGACCATATAAACCTACTGGACTGGACAGATATATGGCTCTGAGCTTGATTATGGATCCTGATTTTGCTGCACTGGTGGGCTTCTGTGGAGGGAAAATCTTCCGCTGTGTTTTCTTTTTGTTTGTGGGTTGACAGCCCCAAGTGAAGAGATCCACAGGATATGTTTATCAGCTGGTGGATAATCCTGAGCAGAAGTCATCGCAGGCACCTGAACTCTTTGCTTCTATTGGCATCGTCAAATTCTACATTGGAGGAAGTCTTCCAGTGTAGATGGCTTCAGCCTTTAGTAGTGGGGGAACGGGTCTTTGCCCCATGTCTGCGATTAGGGGGCTGTTTGATATTGTCGGCATTCCCTCTCTCAATAAACATAGTTTCTTTAAACATCCCACTAACCATTTTCTCTCCATAGGTAGTTGGAATGTGAGGACTCTGCACAGAGCTTTTTCTCTTGATGTCCTCACACAAGAATTCCACCGTTATAATTTAGATATTCTCGGCTTGCAAGAGACCAGATGGACAGATAAAGGTCAGATTCTTAAAAATAATCTTAAATTTCTCTTTTCAGGGAGGGACGACAAAAAGCATCACCAAGGCGTGGGTCTGCTTCTCAGCAGACACGCTAGTGATGCTCTTCTAGGATATGAGTGCATTAATGAAAGGTTTCTTACAGCAAAATTTCAGACAAGCGTTAAAGACTTGAATGTTATCTGCTGTTATGCCCCCACTGAGGATACCGATGAGGATGAGAAGGATAGGTTTTATGAACAACTTCAGGATATTTTGAATTCTGTCAAGAAAGGAGATATTACCCTTGTTCTTGGTGACTTCAATGCCAAAGTTGGTACTGACTCTGACCTTTGGGGAGGAGTAATAGGCCCTTTTGGTATTGGTAGCTGCAATAGCAATGGGCAACGTCTCCTACAGGTAAGTAAACTCAATGGATTCAGAATAACTAACACTTATTACAAACACCGCGACATACATAAGTACACATGGGTTTCACCTGATGGGCTGCATAAGAATATGATTGATTACATATTAATTAACAGCAAATGGACTAGTTCTGTTAGGAATACCAGGGCATATAGGGGAGCTGAAATTGGATCTGACCATTACCTTGTTAAAAGTGTGTTGCAACTTAAACTTAAAAAGTGTTGTGCTAGGGTTAAAAAATTTACTTTTAATACTGAAGCTCTGAAAGATCCAGTTATAGCCAAAGCTTACCATGATAGGTTACTTAGTCATTATGACAGTCATGGTTTGCTTACTACTGAAGTTGAGGAAGAATGGGATCATTTTAAACAGGCTTTTTTGGACACTAACAGTACTCTTTTAGGAAAAAAGGAGCAGAAGAGGCAAAATTATCTGAGTGATAAGGCACTTGAGCTTATTTCGGAAAGAAAGAACTGCAGGAATGCCCTTAATCAATACCCTACTAGTCCTAATAGAAAGCATTACAGAGACCTTAATAAACTTGTAAAGGATCAGTTAGCTGCTGATAAAAATTTTTGGCTTGATGGTTTGGCTGACAAAGCTGAGGAAGCAGTTAGACAGCACAACAGCAGAGAGCTGTACCAGATAGTTAATGTTTTGTGTGGTAGAAAACGGACAGGCATACAAGGATTGAAGGATAAACAAGGTAAGGTTATAGAAGGGGAGGATTCTGTCATGGCTAGGTGGGCTGAGCATTTCAGTGATGTTCTAAACAATGTAGTTAGTTCTACTCCCATTGTTTGCAATGATGATAGATGCATTGGTGGCTTTAATGTTGGCCCTATAACACAATCTGAAGTTAGTTTGGCTGTTTCTAAACTTAAACTTCATAAATCCCCAGGGGTAGATGAAATTACTACGGAAATGCTTAGAGCTGGGAATGTTTCGGTTACCACTTGGATGACTGAAATTCTGAATCTCTTTTATGATAAAGGCATGGTTCCTAAGGATTTTACCAGAGCTATTGTTATCCCTATTTTCAAAAAAGGTGATCGCAGTTCTTGTGATAACTATAGGGGTATCAGCCTACTCTCTGTTCCAGGTAAAGTTCTTTCCATGATTGTGCTTAATAGAATTAAGAATCTGGTTGACAGGCAATTGCGTGATGAGCAATGTGGATTCAGAAGTGGTAGGGGATGTGTAGATCAGATATTTTCACTTAGGCAGATTCTTGAGAAATGTTTAGAGTTTCAGAAACCTTTGGTTGCTAGCTTTGTTGATTTCAAAAAGGCTTTCGACTCTGTTGATCGTCATAATTTGTGGTTGATTGTGAGATCATATGGTATACCAGACAAGTTAGTTAACATTATGAAAGCTCTCTATAATAACACTGAGTCGTGTGTGAGAGTTGGTAAGGCTTGTAGCAATTGGTTTAGCATTACTTCTGGTGTTCGACAAGGGTGCATTTTGTCTCCTTTTCTCTTTAGCTTGGTTATTGATTATGTTATGCGAAATTCACTTCAAGGGAAAGATTTTGGCCTTAAATGGGCTGGAGATACGAAAATTTCTGATTTAGATTATGCTGATGATTTAGCCCTTTTGGCAAATGATGTTGATGAGATGAACTCTTTCATTCGAGCTGTTGATGAGACTGGTAGTAGAGTAGGTTTGGTTATAAACAGAGAGAAAACTAAAGTGATGAAAATTGGTCAGGCAGGCTGTGATTCAGTTAATCTGAATGGTTGCAGTCTTGAGCAGGTGTCACAGTTTAATTATCTTGGGAGCTATGTAACAGATAATGGTGATGTGCGGCATGAGATTAACAGACGAATAGGGATTGCTGCTGGGACTTTTAAGAATCTATGGAGAGTGTGGAGAAATAGGCGTATACACCTAAAGACTAAAATTAGACTGTATAATAGTTTGGTTCTTTCTAGGGTTAGTTATGGTAGTGAAACTTGGACACTTTGTAAACAAGATAACAGGAAACTAGATGCTTTTGATTCCAGATGCTTACGCAGTATCTTGGGCATTAGGTGGTTCAACTTTGTAACTAATGATGAGATTAGGAAAAGGAGTTTGCAACCTCCTTTAAGCAGTATATTGTGCAGAGAGAGACTCCGTTGGTTTGGCCATGTTGCCCGTATGAATAATTATAGATTGGCGAATAGGGTTATGAACAGTGTGCCTAAAGGCCTCAGAAAGAAGGGGAGACCTAGGATGCGGTGGGCAGACAATGTCAAACAGGACCTTGTTAGAATTGGTGTGCAGTGGCCAGATGCAGTAGATGTAGCTCAGGATAGACTTGCTTGGAGAACTAAATTGCACGCTCTGGTTGGACCTCCGTAGCCCATGGCTGCTTGAGGATGATGATGATGATGATGATTAATGTCTATCTCTAATTCTAACCATTGCTTGAAAACTTACCTGAAACTGAGTTGGATCGTTTGAGTAAAGGCAAATTTTCCTGAAGGAAGGCATCTGATCCCCAAATTTATTGCTCTTCAAGAGAAAAAGTAATATAAGTGTATGAAATATTGCAGTTTAATAGTGCAATTAAGCAGTGAAATAACATCCAATATAGAGTCAATATTTTAAATATTACTATTGTTTATATTTAGAATTGCAAACATTATTTAATTTTTATTCGCATTTATTTCTTAAGCGTTATTAATTGTTATAAATATAATTTTAATAGTTGCTTTCCTTTAAGAAAATTAAAATCTTATAAATAATAACAGCAAACGTAAACAATATTTAAAATATAAATAATTTTAAAAAATACCTGTCTTCCTATATGCGCCCTAAAAAGTAGAAAATAAACTTAAAGCATATCAATGGTGCAATCAGTCAATGAATTCGCATTAACTTCAAAGAAAGATAGGGCGCTGGCGATCTTGTTGAGTAGGTAAATCAGCGCCCTATCTTCCTTTGAAGTGAATACAAATTCAGTGACTGATCACCCATCGAGATGTTTCATTTTTTACTATTTAGGGCTCATATAGAAATATAGGTATTTTTTTAATTTAATTTATTTATATTTTTCTTTGTCACTGAAAACACTTACCTTCAGAAACTTTCATTTGATATATTACTCATAAACATCGACCACATTCCTCCTCCCCCACCCTCCTTTGTTTGGAGTTGTGTTTGAGGTAGGCCATGACGATGCAAACTTCGTGAGCTTTAATTTCAGATATAAATCGTAATTTCCACCCCTTTTGGGTGGAGGGAATAAAGACTGGGTCATAATTCGTAGCAGTCTGCAAAGGTTTACATATGAGATTTCATTTGACGTGATTGTAATATTCGGCGCCCTCGCTTTCGAAAGCTATAGTAGGAGAATTCTTCACACATTTTCCCGATTTGGGGGAAAAGCATGGGGGTCGGATTTTTATAACCCGTGACACTCCCCTTGTCACATATTTTCATTTGACACATATCCCATTACTTTCTGTCCTCGCATTCTAAAGATATAGCGAAACAATCATTTTCATACAATCCCTCTTTTTTTTTGGGGGGGGGGGAGAATAGGGAGATAAATGTTTTAGCCTATGACACTCCCCGCGTCACAAGCTTTCATTCAACTCATAAATCATTAAGTTTGTCAGTTGCGTTCGAAATATATGGCAGAACAACTGTTTTGACAAATCCACAAAACTACAAACTACGAGCGAAAAGCAATAGGTAGATACACTATATGTTCAAAAGTATTTGGACACTCGCTCATCCACAATCTCCCAGTAATAGGAAAGGAATTTATCACGTTGGTCCACCTTTTGCTGTTATTACAGCCTCCACTCTCTGGGGAAGGCTTTCCATTAGATTTTGGCACGTTGCTGTGGGAATTGGGGAATTGCCTGCCATTCTACCACAAGAGCATTAGTGACACCGGTCTCTGATGTCGGGCGATTTGGCCTGGCTCACAGTCGACGTTCTAATTCATCCCAAAGGTGTCTCAAGAAGTTGAGATCAAGGCTCTGTGCAGGCCATCAAGTTCTTCCACACCCATCTCATCAAACCATTCCTGCATGGTCCTTGCTTTGTGGATGGGGGCATTGCCATATTGGTACAGGAAAGGGTCTTCGCCGAACTGTTGCCATAAAGTTGGGAACAGAGAATTGTCGAGAATGTCATTATAGGCCACGGCGTTCAGAGTCCCATTCAATGGAACTAGGAGGCTCAGCCCGAACTGTGAAAAACAGCCCCAGAGCATGATACCTCCTCACCGAACTTCACAGTTGGCACAACACAGTCAGGCAAGTAGTATTCACCTGGCATCCTCCACACCCAGACTCGTCCGTCAGACTGCCAGTTGGTGAAGCGTGATTCATCACTCCAGAGAATGCGGTTCCATTGCTCAAGAGTCCACTGGGGCTATGCTTTACACCACTGCAACCGACGCTTGGCATTGATCTTGTTGATGTTAGGCTTGTGTGCGGCTGCTTGGCCATGGAAACTCATTTTCTGCAGCTTGTGACAAACTATATGGTTTCAGAGGCCTTTTGGAACTCAGTGGTGAATGTTGCAACCGAGGATATGTGATTTTGTGGCACCATCCGCTTCAGCAATCGGCGGTCCCGCTCCGTCATTTTATGCAACCTGCAGGGTCGCGATTGCGCTGTTGTTGCTTCTAGGCATTTTCACTCACAATAACATCACTTAAGTTGATCGAGGCAGCTGCAGCACAGTCGAAATGTCCCAAACTAACTTGTTGCTAAGGTGGCATCCTGTGACCTTGCCACGTTGAATGTCACTGATCTCTGCTGTACAGCCCATTCTCCTGTTCATGTGTCCCTATGAGGTTTTCCAGGTCACGTGCATCATTTTGTAACTATTTGGGCCATGGCGTGGCATATATGGGCGAATCCACTACTCAGAAGGAGTGTCCAGATATTTTTGATCAGATAGTGTAGGTAAGAAAGATAACACATATAGATACTACTATGAGTAAGTTGGTATTGAGTTACGTTATTAAATGAATTTTCAAAATTTTGTTTTTTCACGTTTACATTAAACTTATAAAAAAACTGAGCTGAACACTACCACTAATCCAGTCTCGTAAAACATTTGCCTAATTTAAAACTGAAAAATCGATCAATGCCTTCGGAAGCTTTTGATATCTTTAGCACTTTCGACTTGTCATTCGTGGCTATCTACATCAAGGCAGCTTATCAAAATTGCAAGGTACGACCATATATTCTCTACCCTCTGCTCTATTTCAGTTCCATATTTCAGTCATGCCCGCACAGCTTGCCAGGGTAAACCTACCACTAAAGTTAGGATCACCTTGATCTGGGCTGCACAGATGAGACAGCAAGCAGCGTCAATTGCAGTGGAGCTCATCTTGCATAATCCCGTGACTGTCCAAAGTGGAAAGAAAAGAGAGGGGTCCAGTATGTAAAAATGACGATGCATAAGATTTCGTATCCAGAAGAGAGAAAGAGAGCTGTTCTGCCACCACCACCTGGCAAACTTTCTTACTGCAGTGTGACTACTGGGAAATCTATCGTTTCCACAGCATCTGTGATGGTACAAATCAACATCAGTGTCCCACCCACTGAGTCTTTTTCGCCAGCCACTCAGTACCTCTTGAAACACGCGACACCAAATCGGTGTTAGCCTCGACATCGACTCCAGTTTCCGTTCCCCCTTCTCTGCCTTCCGCTTCCACTTCGTCCTGCCTCTCCTAAAACAGCTTGACCTTCCAAATTGAAGGGCCATCACCAGAGCTGAAGAAAGAGACGAATATCTTTCTTCAGCTCTATTTATCCCCCCCCCCAACCTCATTCGCTGTCTCTGATCCGTTCTTTGAATGATTCTAAGATATGGACACAGGCTGCCCTGTTTTTAATAAACCGTCTTCTACGATGGTTAAAAAAATTGTAAAATAGCCTAAGACCTGAGATGGTCACACTCCTACAGTGGAAGTGTTGTGTATTCCAGAGAAATGCTGATGACATCAAAGTCTCCTTCAGGCACACAAGCCCATCTGCATATGCCTTCAGGAGACATAGTGCAGATAGTCGATGGTCCTATGATCCAACATTTCTTTCTGATACACCAGGACTGGGATGGAGATGGTCCAACACACGGGAGTGTCGCCATCCTCGTGACCTACCGTTTTCCATTACAGGTTGTTCCTCTCACCACCACTCTAGAGGTTGTAGCCATCCACCTTTTGCGAAATTTCTTTGACTGTTTGCTCTGTCTTCAATCTGTAGTATCATCTTTGAGGAAGATCTTGATGACCTCATCTCACAGCTGATGACCCCTTTCCTCAGCTTCCCCAACGGACACAGTCGTCTTTGGGCAGCACTGACACAAAAGGGAGAGGTGGGATCTTTGAGCAGTGCTTGTGGATCCTTCACTCTCTCTGTTGAACACCGGTGTCAGTACATGCTCTCACTCCCTGACCTTCAAATTCTCTGTCATTGATTCACCATCTGCTCCTCCCTGATTCTTTCATTCTGTACATGGAAGATCGAAGAAAATCTTTACAGAAGCGAAATTCTCCCCATGATCATATCCCGTGGTCTCTGCCATCTCCCATGAAGGACCTTGTAACCCTTCACACATATCATGTTGGACGCTTGATTGGGCTGACTAGAGTGTCTTAGAACTCCTCTGTGAATTCAACCATCATTCTGTCAACCAAAAGCTAATCAATGTTGCAGCGGAAGAGATGACAGACTGTATTGTCTCGACCATTTCTCAGCCTTCGACATAGTTTCCTCAATTTGAAATCGTTGTGAAATCCCTATTGCAGAGCAGCTTGTAAGCTCAGAACAAGACTTGGTGGTGTTTAAGAAATATCTACATCCTCCAACCTTGAAACTTTGCAGTGTTCCAGGGAAAAAGCCCATTTTGTCCACCACCATAGCCAGAAGGAATTCTTGATCAAATACACCTCTTCTATCATCATGACCTGTTCTGAGGTCATGTTGAATAATGTCTGGAAGGTGATTGGGAACTACACGTCCCTCTCATTATCCATCTAATCCTGGATCACAATGGACAAGCAATTGCCACATTCTGGAGGACTCCTTCTCTTCCATCTGTATTCTTCCTTTGCACTCCCCAAAGTTTTTAGCCCTGAAGAGCAAGGTCAAATGTCTCTGCTGTCTTACCACTCAAACGGCCACTAGCATTACAACAGGCCATTCACAGTGGAGGAGCTTCGCCTTGCTCTGCACTCTTCTCATGAATCTGCTGTCGGGCTAGACAACATCCGTTATGCCATGCTCCAAGATCTCTCACCATTGAGTAAGGATTGGTTGCTCCATCTTTTAAACTGTATTTTTCTTGAGGAGTAGTTTTCTGACTCCTGCTGGAATGCTATGGTCTTGGCCTTTCCAAAACTACGAAAGAATCCAAAGATTCCTTCAAATTAGCATCCATTACCTGGTTGAGCTTCACGTGCAAGGTGCAGGAACGAATGGCAAAAGCCAGAATCATCTGGTATTTCGAACATCACAATCTTCTTTCCAACACCTAGCATGGCTTTCGCAGACTTCAGTTAACACTTGACCACTGATCTGCCTCGAATTGGCGATCAGGAAATCTTTATTATGTAGAGAGCGCCTAGTGTCAATATTTTTCCACATCGAAAAATCTTACGATACTGCCTGGAGATTCGTCATTCTTCATGACCTCCATGCCTTTGGCTTGAGAGATCACATGGCGATCTTCATCTCCAACTTCTTATCTTTACCTTCTTTTCGTGTCTGTAACACTATGTCACAGCTTTTCCCCTAAAGAAAGGGGGTGCCAGAAGGCATGTGTCTTGAATGCTACGCTTTTCACTGTCAATATCAATTCTATTACTTGACAACTTCCTACTACTGTAGGCAATACCCCCTATGTTGACGATTTTAGCATCTGTTGCTCTTAGTACAACATAAAGGTCATTGAATGATAACTGCAAACAGCCCTGAACAATCTCTTGGTCTGGGCGACAAGACAATGGGTTTTGGTTCCTCCCACAGAATACCGTTTGTATGTACTTTTGCCACAAGCATAATCTTCATCTGGATCCTTAGCTGCGATTTGGAGGTTCTACCATTCCAGTTATGGCAGAGATCAGTTTCTCGTTCTCATCTTTTACTGGAAATTGACATTTTTACCTCACGTACATCATCTCAGGTCTAAGTGTAGACAGGCATGAACATCCTCAAAGTCCTCTCCTCCTTCTCGTCGGGATATGTTCGGTGGCCTGACTGCACAGTGCACTGCCCCAGTCAAAAATGGACTACAGGTCCTAGGTGTACAATTCCTCCTGAGATTCAGTGGTGAAGGTGTTGAACCCCATTCACCACCCTGATGGTGAATGTCCTCCATGTTTTCACGAAAGCTTTCCATTCTTCGCCAGTCCAGAGTATTTTCTATGAGACCGATGAACCATCTTTATTTATTTTTCGTCGCCAGTTATCCCTACAGTATGCATCAAAATTTTGACCCCTTCTTGGCCATCCCATTTGGAACTGCATTTTCAGTCCTCAGTGGGAGATACTTTATCATAATCACCCAACTGCCAATCCTCCTTTTGGTTTGCATGTCCGAGTCTACCTGCAAGACATAAACATAAGTTTCAATAGTTTGCCCAATCGACAGCCGAGCCATTTCCATCATGGCTTGCTATTATCCCTTCCTGAGACTTTTCCCTTTGCAGGATGGGAAAGGCATTTATACCTAACTGCATGTACCAGGAATTGTTTGTCAGCCATTATCCTGAGCACACGGACTTCTTGCCCATCTTCACAGATGCCAAAACGTCAGTGGGATCAGCGACGGTCTGCTGTGATTCTATCTTTGAAGACCACATCCCACTGCAAGTGTTCCATCTTCACTGCAAAGTTACATACTATCAGTCTTGCCTTGGAACACTACTATCGCTTAGTTCACTACTCTCTTTGATTTCGGTAAGGCTTTGATCTCACCTTGTTCTTTCCAAAATTAGCTAGCAAGTCCATCATCTAGCAGTCACCATTACTATTCTCTTCTGGTAGCTGCCGGTCATGTCAACATGATTTGTCATATGTGGCTGTCAACTCGGCCACAGCCCTGTCTGGCTCACCATTGCTGGTTCCATACTTAGGCTTCCGTCAGTATTTTTCCAACGAGCTCAGCTGCTGTCAACGATTTCGGTTGGAACAGGTTTCGAGCAAATTATTTAATATCAAGCCTACTTTCAAACTGTGACAGTAATGTTTTCACAGGAATCGCAAGGGGGAAGTTGCATTTTCTCGGCTCTGCTTAGGCTATTGGTTCATAGCACATTCTTTTCTTCTATGTGAGGACGAACTTAAGTGTGAGTTTTGTGATACCATTTTAACCATCATATACAAGTATCATATACATATATACTTGTATTTTATTTCAGTGTATTGCTTCTATCCTTGATATCATTTAATTTTAGCTTTCATTATATTGTCTTACAGGGGGAGGTAAACGAACGATATTATTAATATTTAATCCTCCCTTTCCGTATTTATTTTAGCAGTGATCGTTTTTGTTATACCTTACGTTGTTCCTTCTTTAAAATAATTAAGAGTTCAGTATCATACTGGGGAACAGAGGTATCCTCCCGCACCAAAAAGGAGTGACCAAAGGCAGGTAATGGTTTTTTCAACAAATACATTTATTTACAATGCTATTACCATTTCACATTACATGCTTTCAATAACTTACATAATGCTGTAGGAAATGTTCAGCCGTTCTCCTGCCTACATTACAATTGCGCCGCTCACTTTCCAAACTACTAAAGTGCTAACAACGCTGTTCAAAACTATCGTGCTCGCTCACCACAACAAGACTGTCGAGTTCGCTGACCGATAGTCAAGTGTCCTCTGTGCAAGACAGTTGTTGTCTCCTCTCTTGAACACATACAGAAAGAATACCGCTTTCCTAAAAGAGTTTGATTGGTCCCCGCAATTCTCTCACTAGGGTGGGAGGTGGTAAGGGACGAAAATATACAGTTCCCGACGCGATGTTCTTGTCCCGAAACTACGTGGCTGTCCGTTCGTGAGAACCGTTAAGTAGTGGTTCAAGGGGATCTCCTAGGGCATCCGTTGTTGCAGTGTCAGAGTCTCAGACTTGTCGCCAGGCGTCACTCTGACAGAGGCTTTGCATGGATGAGAGAGTGCCTCCTTATGCACGTTTCTCGGATTATAACTGGCAGGAAGGCAGGTCAGTGTCTTTGCCCTGCTATGCGGCACCTCAAACGGAATTGTCTGCCAAGATAATCCTCCTCATGGCTCCAGAATGCCAGGAAGCTGAAAGCAGGAACTCGAAACAGTTCTAAGTGAATACGAAAATTCACGTAGGACAATATTACATCTGAAACCCGTACACTCGCACATCTTTTATCTTACCAGTGCTTTTTACCAGCTGTTTTTGCGTTTTTACGATATACTCGGTATTTGAATCGACTCTAATATTACGTCATTGTTCTCGTTCTATATCTTTTACGCGGATCCTTACACCTGCTTGATTATATTTTGAATTTCTATAACTTTTTTACTTCTTCTTTATACACTCGTTCTCTATTGTTTATCTTTCTACAATGCTTACGTTTTTGTCTTTTTTCGTTTCTGTTTTAAATTTTGGTTGTTAATTTTCATGTCTTTTATCGTTTTTTTCCCATACATCGCTTTTGTTTGGCGCAATATGCCTCAGTTACCACTGCGCCATAAAATCCCAAACAAGCAATCAACCAACCCAACCCTTATCAATTAGTCAGTCACAGTCGTCTATGTGCACAGTCGTATCAGAATAATATGACCACCTACCATACATATACTATGGTAGGTGGTCATATTATTCTGATACGACTGTGTATATATTAGTTGAACAGGATCTAGAGCATGAGTCTCGAACACGCGACTGTGAAATAATTTTATTAGAGATGAGTTCAGCTCAATATTTCGAGCTCGGACCATCTCCGCAAGTTGTTGAGCGCAAGATAGCCCGACCCGGAATTTTGAAGGAAAAAAAATCTCTCTCTGACATATATAAAGAAAGGCATGTCGCTAATCATACATTTTATTCTTATATTATTAATTTTAACCATTTCTTGACAAAATTCTAAAGTTTAATTAATAATTTAATAATTTAATTTTTATTAATAATTAAGCTTTATTAATAATTTAATTTTTATTAATAATTAAACTTTATTAATAATTTAATCTTCGCTTTTGAATTCATATACTCAAACTGGGTATAACCTGTTTACAATCACGAAACCCAGAATAGCGAAATATTCAGTATAACGGATTTTTTTTTTCAGCCACAGGTCAATTCACTCTACTCTTTACCATCTCTATGTGAAAATATTTCATTATAACAAATGCCAGTATAACGAAATAAAAATTCATCCCGATACAAAAAATATGACCAGTCAGGTCGGTTCTAGAAAAAAATTAATTGGGGGGGAGGGCGAGAAAGAAACATGATCGAGCCAGGAAAATGTCAAAGTTGGGGGGGGGGGGGAAACAAAGAGACTGAATTTCCAACGCGGTATAAAATTTTCCCTTTCGTTTTACACGTCTTCGAAAAATGTCTTGAAAAATGTATTAAATTTAAAAGAGTTTAATAATTTTTTGTCCCTCTTACGCTTACTAGCATTCTGAAAGGGGGGGCATGGTACCTTCCCCCTTGATCCGGTCCTGTGACCAGTATAACGAAATTTTTTAACAGAAAATCCTTAAACAATATGTACAATGTGCATTTTAGCATCTGGCAATGCTGCAATAATTTAAAAGCTGTGAAATATCTAACCAATCACAGCGCTATGAGTTACGTGCTGTTTTGCATATTGCACGGCACACATTTTCGCATTTCTCACGCGTGACATTAGATGTTCTCTACCGGTATCGTTATAGTCCTTTAGGATGACGTTGCCATATTATCTTAGAATAAAAGTGAATTTTCAAACTTGGAGATCTACGCGATTTTGATTGCATTGCATTTTAAGTAACAGTAGCGTCAGCGAAAAATTCTTTCAAAGAATTCCATTTCATGCGTTACATTTTTATCATTAAGTTGTTCTGTTCAAAAATTAACAAATGTTAGGGAACACAATGTTCCTTAACTTTTGCTTAATTCTCCTTTTTGTATAAAAGTTTTTCTAATTAGTTTCTTTTTGTAAAGGAAATAAAGAAAAACTGGAGCAATTTTAAATTAACTGTATTTCCCGGATGAAGCTGACGGCTGTGAATCATGATCAGTTGGTGTCTTTGTCCCAAGTTAAAAGAATTTGTCCAAGGACAGCTAATTTACCCGAATTATCTTCTAGAGAGGGCATTACCAACACCCTTGCTATTTTAAAATGCCTCTTCCAGTCGGGGTTATTCTCGACAAATAAGACCGCCTCAATGTGCTGAAAAGCCTGTGCTAAGATCTTGGCCCAGAGTGTTCTAATAGACTAGACCCAAACGAATAGACTGGTTTAATTTTGATTCCATTTTCTTTAGACATTATAACGAATCTAATCATTTTTGCGTTAGAAAAATCATTTCATTATTTTCAAATCTTCACTAAAAAACTAACCATGGAATAATTTGACGGAGATGTCTTTCCTATTTGTGTTGGCTTATATCAGCATTTATGTGAAATCACGTAAATCAGGGATACCTGATTTAATCTTTTGGTACACTGTTTCTCCGATTCATTTGCAGTACGGAACTAAATATTGAAGAACTTTAGTTATATGATGCATTTACGATATAGAAATATAAAATAAGAGTGAAACTCAAAAGAAATTTCTTTAATTTAGAGATGAATCCATACCAAGATAGGCCAGAAGACGGAGGTGGTTGATGAGAAGAAGCAAAGGAGAAGAAGCTGGCTCTTCATCTTCTCACAGGAAGATTCTGTAAATGATACAAAATATCACATATAGACCTCTGGCGTTTCCCCCTTTCACTTATTGTTATATTGTACAGTTGTGCTTTATTGTGTTTAATATTTAAGTGAGAAAACTAATATATTCATTCATGTGCTCCAAAATATGGTTTAAATATTTTTACGCATATTATGCCCAAGGGTGGTTCGCCTATCCAGGCCAACCTGTCCCTTTTTGTACTGAGCGCAGAGTGTCGGTTAAAGGGGAAAGTCTCAACGAAGGAGAAGTGAAGTCTGCGAAGTGAGGAAAGACATCTCTCCACTCTGGGAAGATCAAGTCACGAGTTAGCAGTACTAACAACACAACCACTTCAATTCAATAAATATTAACACTGCTGCGGGATTTTTTTACCCTAAATTATTTTTATTTTAGCTGCAAGTTTTTAAATATTGCAAATGTACTCTTGTCGCTCTTTGATTAATATTAATATTATCCTTGACTTTTGATTCACAATAGCAATATATTCACCAAATATTTATTTATTTCGCCTGCAGTAATGCTTTAGTAGAAACGGTAGCACATAAATTGATCGGATCTATTTCTACTTTATGTTGTATGCTATAGAGTTGTAAGCGTTTATTAGCTAGTGTGTATACGTTGAACAACGAATAGGCAGCTAATCTATGGGATGCTTACAAAGGAAGTTAAGTTCTCAGAGACATAATTGTTTTTAAGAAAATTCAGGATTATTTTCAAAGTTATCAGATTTGATGACTACGATACACCACCAAGAAGCCTGAACAAAACAATATAAGAAATGTGCATGTGACAAATGGGCAGATATTTTTTAGCAAACTTTTTCAATTCTAGTGGATTTTTTTCACCGTAAGTAGCCTATAGCTTTCGGAAGGAACTGTCAATATCGTCAGTATAGGCTGAGTAAATCTACTAAACACAGCTGAAAAGTTTTTTGGGTGCTTTTCGATAATGGAACTTGTTGCATATCGCTTTACACTGGGAAGCTACCTGGGTGTGAACCTGGAAGAAATGCAGATTGGGGAGTATTCCTCGATATGTCTTACAGTTTGGAAGTGATTATCATCACATGAGACAATTTTTAAAGTTCTGAGAACTAGAAAAAATGCTGCTGAAAAGAGGCATTATTATGGTAGGAACCCTAAAGGAAAAGGCCATCAAGTCCCTCGAAATTCCAATAAACTAAAGGGATTGTGTAGCATTAATAATAAGCATTTAATAATAAATTATTTTGTAGCATATTCATAATAAAGTAACTCCTTTACTGATAAACCACAAATCATTTTGACTTATAATTTAACAAAAGGAATTATGGATACATTGCATAAAATGGTATTTAATTATTCGAGAAAGACGAAAACGAACAGATGTCCCATTCTTGTCGTTTTCTAACATTCCCGATATTTCAGTGTGCAATGTCTTATTCACAAACATTAATTCAAGCTGGAATCAAATTTTTTTAAATTTACCGGTATAAATTAATTGCAGGTATAAATTTACAGTGTAATTACCGGTAAAAAAATTACAGATATAAATATGTACTACCTGTGATGTTGCTTCTTCGTTTGTTTGTCTATTGGGACCACTTAGGAACGTCCCCTCGGTTCGATCGCAATACGCGACGGGTGAAAGAGTCTTTCGGAACAAAAATCGAAGGTTTTATCACAATTGCAGGGACTGAATACTGAGGCTCCTCCCCAATAAATTGGTTCAACTTCAGCCTTTACTTTAAAATAACAAATATTTATTTAACCTTCCAAACATGCTTGATGGACGAGGACATATGCTCAATTACATAGATTACAACCACACCAGCTTACTCTGCCTGTTCAGCTGTATTCACAGAGCCCAATGCCGTTATTACCAGTCGGCATTTCCCAGCTTTACAATTCCACGTCTTTTTGCTTTCGTCATACGACTGGCTCTGTTCTTCTCGTTGTTGCCAACCCTTTCTCTTTCTCTCTCCGCCTGACCATCTGGGAAGGCCTCCGTCCCCTCGGGGCAGTTGGGTGACCTCCGTCCCCTCGGGGCACTGCTACTTCAATTAACTCTCCAGATGCCGGGACATATGCCTATTTTGGTGAAATCCAAAATAATATACAAATAATGAACAAAAAAAATATCTAAAAAGGCCTCTAGCCTGACACCTCCTTGCCAGAAGTCAATAGTTTGTCCTGTTAACTGCTGACTAAAAAGTCAAGTTAAATGCTGAAAATTAGAGTTCATTTTCGCGTTAATCTTAGAGTTCAATGCCACAAAATTCAGAGTTCTAAGTCGCTTTATGAATTCTATAAATTCTCTGCGAATTGGCACATCTTTTGCACATCTGTGTACACTACACTTAAATATAGAAGAACTTCTAGGTATATCCCGGTGCACTGAGTCTAAATATTGTCTTTTTGCTTCAAACAAAAAAAAAACCTGTTGACTGAGGTAGTTGTCGGAGAGTACACAGTTTATAAATGAATTCTCTCACTAATAACTGTCTTTGACGAAGGTATGCCATACTGGCGGTGTTCATTCGTTCACAGGTGACATCCCATGTGAAAGGCTATGCACCCCTTTCGTGACTACCTAGATATCACCTTCCCGTACATACCCTCTGATTCTACAGGCTGAAAGTCGTCGACATTGGCGTCGGCCTGACCATTTAAATTTGTAAAAGGTGTTAGTGTACCCTCCCTTAGACAATTTGGCTCATCAGTGACTTCGAGTCTAGACAATGCATCTACATGTTTGAGCTGGGAACCCGGACGATGCTCAATGGATACCTGATATTGCTGAAGAGCTAAAGATCATATTTGCAGCTTCGAACTTTGTGGACTCGCCGTTGTTAGATAGGTTAAAGGATTATGATCGGAGATAACCTTCACTGGAACACCAAATAACCACGATTCGAACTTTTTTAATCCAAAGATAATTGCGTAAGCTTCTTTATGAACGGTTGCCCACCTTCTTTGTGTGTCTGTCAATTTCTGACTGGCATAAGCTACAGGTTTGATATTATTCTTGTCATCTGTCTGGGCGAGGCACACCCCGACTGCATAATTAGATGCGTCAACATACATTATGTAGGGTTCCCCATGCTTTGGTGCATCCAATACTGGAGCGGTACATAACCTTTCCTTCAGGATCTGAAATGCTTTATTCGCTTCGGCTGTCCAGGTAATTCGCTCGGGAGTCTTTTTCCTAGTTAATTCTGTTAGAGGCTTTGCTATTTCCGCGAACCTGGCAATATAATCCCTATAGTACCGTCGCTCAAAAAAGTATCCGAACACTATGGTCGATTACAGAATTCAGAAAAAATATCTGGCAACAATTTTTTTAGAAATTAGTGATCTGGCAACCTTCGTGTCACGTGACACGAAGGTTGCCAGATCACTAATTTCTAAAAAAATCGTTGCCAGATATCTTTTTTGAATTCTGTAATCGACCATAGTGTTCGGATACTTTTTTGAGCGGCTGTACCCGAACAGTCCTAAAGCTCCACGGATTTCTTTCTTCGTCTTGGGGATCTGCAAACGATGTATAGCTCCAAGTTTTTCCGGGTCCGGTTTATGGGTGCCTGACCCCACTATATATCCTAGATATTTCACCGTATTTTGGGCAAAACAACATTTTGCTAAGTTTCCTGTAAGCCCTGCGTTTTCTAATTCCATTAGCACCTCTCTCAGATGCCTCATATGATCTGCCCAGGTTTCGGAATAAATGGCTACATCATCTAGATACGTTACCAAATAATCCTGATGCCCAGCTAATATGGAATTCATTATTCGTTGAAAGCAGGAAGCCGCTCCAATCAAACCAAACGGGAGAACTTTCCATTGGTACTGAGCCTTGTGAGTAGAAAAAGCAGTTAGCGGTCTGCTTCCCTCTACCAGCTCTATCTGCCAGTACCCACGTAACAGGTCTATCGTAGAGATGTAATTAGCAGCGCCTACCTTGCATAATAGATCAGGTACATGGGCCATGGGAAAAGCATCAGGTATTGTGTAACCATTTACCATTCTAAAATCACAGCATAACCGCATGGTCCCATCTTTTTTTGCAACACACACAATGGTATGCGTGAACTCGCTCTGTGCTGGCTCTATCATATCTGCTTCCAGCAATTCATTTACCTGTCTTTCGACTTGTTCTCGCATCGCATGTGGTACCTTGTACCTGTGTAGCGTCTTCAAATGACTGCCCTCTTTTAATCTAATGCTATGTTGCCCTTGCTTGCATCTGCCTGGACGATTTGAAAAAAACCTCGGAAATTCGTCCAATAGCTCATGCAGCTCCTTTGCTTGCTCTGCTGACAGGTTCGGAAAAGCATGATTCATCGGCTGTAGCCCGACCTTGCTACCCCTTTCTTGTGCTGTTGCTCTAGGCGTTTCTTTTATTTCTCCAAATTCGGTATCTTCATCAAAGATCACTCCTACCACATTACAACGAGCTTTTAATCCTCTCAACCTATTCGCATGAACATGTCTGGTTGCCCCGTCTGGTAACCTTACCTCATAACTGTGCGGAAATATGCGTCGCACTACTGTTGCTGGGGCTATCCACCTGGCATACAGCTTGTTATTTGAGTCTACCGTTAAAGCTATCACCTGATCTCCTTCTTTAAACTCCTTAACCCGAGCGCTCCTGTTGTAATAATATGCATATTTCCTTTGATTCTCTTCTGCTAGATCCTTAACCTGTGCTGCTGCTATTTCTAGCCTGATCTTCAATTCTTGAAGATATTGAGCAGCAGTAACTGGAATACCCACAGGCATGACCTGCTCGTCAGTCCAGCTATTTTTTAGGATTGAGAGTGGCCCTGTTGGTTGCCTCCCATACATCAACCGAAATGGAGATATACCGGTAGTACTGTTGGGTACCTCCCGGTACGCCCACAGTAAAAATGGCACGGCCTTGTGCCACTGCCTGGGTTCCTCTCTAATGACGTGGTGTAACATATTTTTCAAAGTCTGATTAAATCTCTCTACTAAACCATTACTTTGAGGATATCCCGGAGTAGAAAATCGAGGAGAAGCTCCAATTCTCTTTTCCTTTTCTTGAGTTAATTCTGCCGTAAAATTTGTCCCTCTATCTGTTGCGATAACAGAAGGTATACCTGTCCGCTGAAATATTTCTAACAGAGCATCGCAGGTGTTCTTTGCTGTAAGCGATGTTAGGCATACCGCCTCAGGCCATCTAGTATGCTGATCAATCAGACACAATATGAACCTGTGCCCTTTTGCAGATGGTGGGTCTATCGGACCAATAGCATCCAGATTTACCCTTTCAAAAGGTAATTTCGGGCGCGCTATAGGTGTGATGGGGATTCTATCCTGCTTCTTGACCTTTTCCCTTAACTGACACTTCAGACAGGAGTCGCAAAACTTTCTAACATCCTTCTTGCATGAAGGCCAAAAGAATGAATATCTAATCCGCTCCTGACTCTTTTTAGCACCTAAATGACCACCAAATACGGACTCGTGTGCCAGTTCTAAAATCTTTTGACGTCTTTCAAATGGTACTACAAGCTGACTCACAGACTCTCCTAATACCTTGTCCTTATGGTATAGCAAATCGTCCAAATAAAAATAGTTATTCTTCTTCTCTTTTGCTTCATTATGGGCTATTCTAAGTGAGGGGTCATTCCTCTGCTGAATCTTAAACAGTCTCACATCACTAGTAGCGAGAGGATTTATTTCTTCGGGAGTTTCTGTTTTCGCTCCTACCTCCTCAGGCTCCTCCTCTCGTACCTCACCTTCCTGTTGATCGGCCACTTGATTAACAGCTTGTACCTTGGGCTGTATAGTCCTAGGTACGTTTTCCTTTTTCTCTAAAAGATCACAAAATGTTTCTGCACTTAACAGTACTTCTTCCCGTAGTCCATCAACTACTGCGCATAATACGTTTACTTTTCTACCCCTGGCCTTGGGCGAATCAGTCTCTTCTATTAGACTCAAAGCAAGCTCCTTTACCTCTGCTCGTTTCGTCTCTTCGAAGGGCTCACGTACTATTATGTGGTTCTTCACCATATGTTTTTCTTCCTCTAGCATGCCTTTTCCGACCACCGTTATCTTCGCCCCTGAATCGACCACTGCTTGCGCCGTTTTCTCGCCGCATCTAACTCTAACCAGCTTATAATCAGCAGGAATCGTCCTCTCCCACTTAGACCTTTTCTCCCTCCTGAGAACTTCACCTAAAGGTATTTTAACTCAGGCTATCATTGCCTCGCTGTTCTGCTTTACCGCCTGTGAATCAATTTCCCTCACCCGATTCACCTTTGCATGATGATTACTAGCACCGGACTCTCTTGATCGAGCTGGGCAAACACGCATCAAATGCTCCTGTGATCCGCACTTATGGCATCTTCTTATCAACCCTTGCGAACCCTTACTGCTGGGATAATTATCCGAGACATTGCGCCTGAATCGACTGTCTGTCCTAAGATTCTCCCTTCGCTGGAAATTATTACCACGGGTATCCCCTATTCGCTGTGGCCCTCCATTCACTTTAGTAAAGCTTTTTGTCTGTTTTCTGTCCTCTCTCACACTGGCTGAGTGTACTCTGCCCACGTGGCTATTTCGTCTGCTTTTGCCCACGACTCCGCCTCTTTCTGTACTACATAAGCATGAGTGTCTTGAGGAAGGCTATCACGTAACTTATCCGACACTATCAGGTCCATAAGCTCCTCAAATTTTGTCACCTTCCTACTGCGGACGTAGTAATCCCAGCTATTTCTGAGTCTCGAGGCTAACTGATTATATGACTCATTCGGTTCTTTCGCGATAGTTTCAAGCTTTCTCTTGTACGCAGAGGGAGTGAGCTTAAACTCTTTTAATACAGCCTCTTTAACTTTCTTATAATTAGCAAAATCCTCTGCACTTAATTTTCGAAAACGTGATTTGCATATTTACCATCTAAAAAAGAAATGATGATTTTGCCGTGAAACTCCTCTGGTACTTCATATATCTTAAATCCCTTTCCGCTGTCTCAAAGAGATTTATCACCTCTTCTAGGTTTTTAGGCCCAGAAGACATATTTCCAGCTAACATCTTTCCCAATAATTTTATATAATTAGCCAGCCGCGCATCTGCTGGATTACTAGAAACTGCCACCGTTCGCACATCACCCCTCTCCTCGTTTGCATTCCTCATTTGCAGTTCCAGCATTCTATACTCATGCTCTCTCTCCTTTTCTCTTTCTGCCACCTCTCTCTCCTTTTCCCTTTCTGCTGCCTCTCTCTCCTTTTCCCTTTCTGCCGCCTCTCTCTCTTCCCTTCTCAGTTGCATCTCTAACCTCATCCTCTCTAATTCAAAATCATATCCAATCCTTTCTTTAGCTCTCTGCTTTCTGGTCCCGCTCTGCAGCATATCCGTATCGTTGTCATTGCCATAATCTCTCAAACCTCTCATGTCTTCCGCAGCATCCGACTCTGTCTATTGTCACCTCCTCGCTTCCCCGGTCACTCCCTGAATAACCACCCTGCGCGCTATCCCTTTCTGTGACTGTGTAGCCTTGCCTTAACTCATCCCTTTCCCTATCGCGACCGCTCCTAAGCTCCATTTTAGCTCGTACAGGCCTCTGCCATATCTAACTACTCGCCCCTAGAGTAAGAGGATACTTACCTCCGATGTGATGACAGGAACGAACCGCCTCGTCAGTCTGCCACCTGAAGCACACAGTCGGAACACTCTTGGTAGTATCAGCCTTGCGCTGGTCAGTTCCCAGTGGATGTTGAACTTTTCCGTCACCTTCACAGCTTTTTCCACAGTTCGAACGTGATGTACGATTCTTCAGCTACTTTCACAGCTATTCTATCGCCTGAAGCATACCGCAGGACACTCTTGGCAGTATCAGCCTTGTTCTGGTCAGCTCACAATGGATGTCGGAACTCTTCCGTCACCTTCGCCGCTACTTTCACCTCTGTTGTGTACTGGCGGCTGCGCCACTTTGTGTTGTTGCTTCTTCGTTTGTTTGTCTATTGGGACCACTTAGGAACGTCCCCTCGGTTCGATCGCAATACGCGACGGGTGAAAGAGTCTTTCGGAACAAAAATCGAAGATTTTATCACAATTGCAGGGACTCAATACTGAGGCTCCTCCCCAATAAATTGGTTCGACTTCAGCCTTTACTTTAAAATAACAAATATTTATTTAACCTTCCAAACATGCTTAATGGGCGAGGACATATGCTCAATTACATAGATTACAACCACACCAGCTTACTCTGCCTGTTCAGCTGTATTTACAGAACCCAATGCCGTTATTACCAGTCGGCATTTCCCAGCTTTACAATTCCACGTCTTTTCGCTTTCGTCCTACGACTGGCTCTGTTCTTCTCGTTGTTGCCAACCCTTTCTCTTTCTCTCTCCACCTGACCATCTGGGAAGGCCGCTAGCAGTTGGGTGACCTCCGTCCCCTCGGGGCACTGCTACTTTAATTAACTCTCCAGATGCCTGGACAGAGGGCCTCCCACGTAGCATATGCCTATTTTGGTGAAATCCAAAATAATATACAAATCATGAACAAAAAAAAATATCTAAAAAGGCCTCTAGCCTGACACTATCAAAGAAATAGTGGAAGATATCCAGGCAGAAGCACATCTGAGAGCTATATCTCGACAATACTTCACAGATAGAAAGAAAAGGTGAAAATCTCACTTGTACTAGAAAACGAATGATAAATATTCCGATAGGTACAATCAGTTTGAGAAAGTTACTTGAAAAATCTCTCATACAATTCTGTAAAAATTGTGTTATGCTTTATCAATAACATTATAGTTCCAGTAGTTATAATAAAGGTACCTTAAATCCGAAACATTGATTTAAGATTTTACACAAATAATTACTTATGAAATATTTATCAAAGTGATCTAAGTTAAAAACTTTGAAGAGACAAACAATTCATGTGTATGTTAGAAATTAACTATACAGTAGGATTAACATACTCATTTCAATATACTGTATTATGTTATTTATATAAACTAGGTATATTACGAGTTAGAAAATTGTATGTCTTCGTCATGTCCCACGAATTTTATATTTATTTATTTATTGATGCATTTCTATTGTACATTTATTATCGTATATATTTTTATATGTTCTTGGAAATGTTTGTGCTGGGATGACTCACGAGGTTGTTTTTCGGGTCTAAAGCTGCTCCGTGTAAGTGGTGACGAATGCCAGCAGTTGTTTATGGACGTAAATGACTAGCCTAGGGCGATAGTGCAGCGACGAGGTTAGGTCGTAGATTGGAAGCGTTAGTCTGTGCGTAGCTGTCAAGCTAAGAGGTCGTTTCGACACGCATCAAAAGGACGCCGCCTTTCTCAAAAGTAACCCTTGAAGTGAGGGTGTGATTCCAAGAGGGAATCAAGATTCTTGGAGAATCTGATAATAGTTTTTGTGGATTCAGAGTGAACCACAGTGTAGGCAAAGGTTGCTTATCCTTTCGCCGAGTTTGAGGTCTGTCAAGTGAGAACTTGCAGAGGGGGCGATTCGCCACCTCGTTGTTAATGTTTGCAGCAACAAGGCAGGAGAGGCCCACGGAGTGGAGCTCATTCCCAGCACATATCTGTATGTATTGTGAATAAAACTGTGTCGTCCCTATCTAACTCTCGTGTAGCAATTGATGGACAGTCCCTATTCTTCATTCAACACAGTAAAGTTGAGGCATACAGTGCCACGGGCCTAAAAACCCGCGTACCTGTCTTTTCACCGAAGAGGGGGTGAAGCAACAATCGCATCGTCCTCCGGCGGCCACGACGTTTGGCTCAATCTCCATAGATCTGAGAAGGGAGAACATCACATCTGGCCCAGTCCGATAGGATCGGAACCCCTTTGGATCATCACAGTCTTCAAATATTTAAAAAAATATGCTGGAATGTATATCTTATTACGATATTTAACAAATATATTCGCTTTTTAACAAGTCTTATTTTAATTAATGTTCTTGCAACGTAAGATTTTAATGCAGAGACAAAATATATACTTAGTAAATAGATTTCTTTAATGCTCTACGAGAAAAAATAAAAAATGATAACTAATGAAAAAGAATTAATTAAGAATGTGTGAATATGATGCTTGTAGTAATGTACCGTATGTAATAAAGTGTACATGTGTAAAATATAATTTCACAGTATTTTTAATTGCGTAAGGCAGATAGAGTGGGAGACGGAAGAATGAAAAAATAAATAAGGACGTTTTTGAGATTGAAACAGTTCCTGAAACTGTGAAGCCAAGGTTGTCTTTGAATTCTTTCTTATCAGAAGGCTGTCCCTCTTAGGAAGGAGGTTTGAACCTGGAGGCAAGTTTGAACAGCGCATAGAGCCTTTTTTCGCAAAGTATTGTCATCGATAGGCATACTTTTACGGGTTCGTGTCTTCCAGCCATATATTTTGTCTTTTCAGTGTTCATAAAACCTTATCATGCACTTGACTCATCACCTTATCATTATTGGAACACTTGATGCCACAGCTTGATAAATTTTTATTCTCCCTAATCTTGATGTTACGGATGTTAGATTCCTTACGGCTTCACGCGGGAACTGAGACAGTCTGAGGGAACAGCAGATTCACGTCTCCCATCTCACGATCACTCCGGGGCCGCTGATTGAGTGGAATGGAGGAAGCAATCTCCCTCACTAACCTGTTATTTATTGCCGAGCGCGTATAATTTAAGTCGCGTAAGTTAAATACGCGGATGATGCGACTCAATTATACTAGGTTTAAAACTTGAAAAGAAAAACTTGCCTCCGGGTTCAAACCTCCTTCTTAAGAGAGACAGCCTTCTGATAAGAAAAAATTCAAAGACAACCTTGGCTTCACAGTTTCAGGAACTGTTTCAATCTCAAAAACATCCTCATTTATTTTTTTATTCTTCCATCTCCCTCCCTATCTGTCTTACGCAATTAAAAATACTGTGAAATTATATTTTACACATGCACACTATATTACATACGGTACATTACTACAAGCATCATACATTTATACATATGTATACAGTACCGTCGAAAGGATATAGCATAGAGGCAGCCTGCCTCACGGCGCCTGTGATGGTCCACTTATTAACTTTTACTTTTCCTTAACCAGTTTCGCTTAATTTACGTTGGTCTAGCAACTATATCAATAGAGGCGGACATAGCTTATATTTTAAATTTAGAAGAGCTTATAAACAGTTTTATTCTGCGATATCCCCTCTGAGCAAACATTTAACTAATATTATTATATAATTGTTTTGCGTTAATGTTTCTCTTGCAATAAAGCCAAAATAGCAATTGGAGATTATCTTATATTTTTGTCTTATAATCCATCAGGGGCGACATTTAATTGCTTGCCTCAGGGTGCGATCTAATCTGGCGACGACCCTGGATGTATATAAACATATATTACTGTACAAAGTTGTATGCACCAAATCATGTATACTGTACTTTATAGGCAATTTAAGAGATTTTCAAGGGTAAATTTGACTATACGCGATTTTCGCTTTGTACGCATCTTTAGAACCACACCTCCGCATAAGATGCGATTCCACTATTAATATTAACACATTGTTCTGCACTTTATATATATATATGACTGTTGTTTCAAAGATCAACTTGCAAATTCTATTTATTCATTATGAAGAATAAGTGTCATAATTTAATAATTTTAGAAAAAAAATTGCTTTTTACAAACCATTATAACTACTATGAAAACTATTATAAATTATTATATGTTGTGGAAGTAACATTTTTCATTATAAACTTAACCTAACTCCAAAATGCGAGTGTTTTTACTACATATGAAGTCATTAATCATTTTCTCAGTTGCTTGCTGTTGAGTGTAATATATTTCTAGTGTAATATTTAAATATTAAAATTGTTGTGATGAAATTATGATGTAATTCATTATATTAATTGAATGTCATTTCAATGCCATATCATTTATGCATTGTACAAACGGAGAGAGTGTGGCTCAGTCGGTAGTACGCCAGGCTCGTAATCTACAGTTGCCAGGTTCGACTCCCACTTCAAAGTTATCTTCGCTAAACCCCGCCCTGCCTTCAGTCAACAGGGAACACCAATGGGCTTGAACAGAGGGGCGTAACTATGGGGGTGGGAGATGGGGGGAACCTTCCCCCCCCAAAGTAACTCGGAGTTGGCAAAATTCGAAGCGACTTCGTAAAATCTAGGTGAGTTGTGAAAATTTGTAATGTTTTTTGTAAAATTAAGGGGAGTTGTCAAAATCGAGACAACTTGGCAAATCTAGGGCAGTTTGGAAAATGGAGAGACGGCAAAATCTAGAGCAGTTGGCAAAATTCGAAGCCACTTAACAAAATACAGTTGAGTTGTCAAAATCGGGACAACTTGGCAAAATTTTGGGGATTTGGCAAAATTTAGGTGAGATGTAAAAATTGTGATTTTTTTCTGCAAAATTATGGCGAGTTCGCAAAATTTAGGAGAGTTGGCAAAACTTAGAGAGTTGGCAAAATCTAGGGGCTGTTCGCAAAATTCGAAGTGACTTGGCAAAATCTTGAGGAGTTGACAAAATTCGGAATGACTTGGCAAAATCGTGGGGAGTTGCTAAAATTCAGGTGAGATGTAAAAATTGGGATTTTTTTCTGTAAAATTATGGCGAGTTGGCAAAATCTAGGAGAGTTGGCAAAACTTAGGGAGTTGGCAAAATCTAGGGACAGTTGGCAAAATTCGGAGTGACTTGGCAAAATCGTGGAGAATTGGCAAAATTCGGAGAAACTTGATTAAATCTTGGGGAGTTGGTAAAATTCGGAGTGACTTGGGAAAATCATGGGGAGTTGGCAAAATTCAGGTGAGTTGTAAAAATTGGGATTTCTTTCTGTAAAATTATGGCGAGTTGGCAAAATCTAGGAGAGTTGGCAAAACTTAGGGAGTTGACAAAATCTAGGGACAGTTGGCAAATTCGGAGTGATTTGGCAAAGTCGTGGAGAGTCGGCAAAACTTAGGGAGTTGACAAAAATCTAGGGGCAGTTGGCAAAATTCGGAGTGATTTGGCAAAATCGTGGAGAGTTGGCAAAATTCAGGTGAGATGTAAAAATTGCAATCTTTTTTCTGTACAATTATGGCATGTTGGCAAAATCGAGGCAACTTCGCAATATCTAGGAGAGTGACCATTCTGTGAACAATGGTAAGCCAAGTTGCTTTATGGATTCTTCTGATCATAATTTAAAAGAGGAGCTTATTAATATTTTTAAGTTGGAAATTAGGAAAGAATTCGCAGAGTTTGAAAAAAGAATTAAGCAACGAAATGTTGATATTCTTAGATCTGTTGAATTCTGTAGTAAAAAAATAGATGACTTAAAAAAATAAAGGAAAAAGAATTAATTATGAATGAGCTTAAATGTCATAGGTCTGATCTTGACGAAACTAAGGAAAATGTATTTTTATTGAAAAAACAAATTAACATATTAGAGTCTAAGATTAATGATTTAAGACAAGATGCATTAAAGAAATCTAGAGATTGTTGGTATACCTCAACAACCGCAGGAGAATTTACAATTGATTGTAAATAAGGTGTCTACTATATTACAAATTCCCCAGAAACAAGAGGATATAAAATTAATTAAAAGGGTTCAGTCTCGTAATGCTGATAAACCTGGTAATATTGTAATAGAGTTTAAGAACGAAGACATCAGAAATAAGTGGTTAGAGGGCAAAAGAAAAGGGAAGAAGTTATTTCTAAATTCGCTAAATGAAGAAATGGAAGAGAAACTATTTTACATAAATGAGCAATTTACAATAGAAAGGAAGAGATTACTTTATAAAGTCAAAGCTCTTCAAAAGGAATTTAAATATAAATATGTATGGATTAAATTGGGAAAAATATTCCTAAGGAAAAACGACGACTCAAATGCCATCAGAATTGAGAATGAGTCAAACTTAATTAATATCTGATGCGCTATTAAGTTCCTTAAAATTCATTAATGATTTTTTGCTTTGGTTAACTTTCTTCTAGCCATAAAATGGAAGGAACATCGGGTATTTAATTGACCTCGAAGAACTTAAATTGATCCATTCTGATTTCAAAAAAGGAATTAGTTTTATTCATTTGAATATCAGAAGTTTACGAGCGAATTTTGATGTGTTTTTGGCATTGATAGAAAGTAGTAATTATAAACCAGATCTAATAATCCTTTCTGAGATTTGGATACCTGACAATGAAACATCTTTATATCATATTGAGGGATACAAAGGATTTTTTAACTGTAGACATTTTAACAGAGCTGGTGCAGTTGTGGTTCGAAGAAGAACAGTTTTCAGCCGAAGTTATTGCATTAAAAATTCAATTGAATTCGACAATATCAGTAGTCTTATTGTCGATTTATCGTTATGTTGGAGGTGGAGAAATGAATTTTATTGAAGAATTGTTTCAACATATCGATAAACTTCCAGATAGTAATATTATTCTTACCGGAGATATAAACTTGGATATTTCAAAATCTACAGAACATATAAATAGTTATTTAGATCTTATGATTTTATACAACTTGTCAAATTATATTACGGGGATTACGAGATCGTAATCACAAACTTGTATAGATCATTTATTCATAAGGAAAATAAGTTCTTTTTCTTGTTGTCCCTATATTGTAACTACGGACATCACAGATCATTACATGATTTATTTCACCTTTTCTTCAACAACAAATGTTTCAGTCAAAGCTAAGGAGTCAATACAGTCAATTATTTACACAGACAAAGTGAAATTACAACAAGGCTTAAAAGACTATAGTTGGAATCATATACAAAATTATTATGACGTAAATGAAGCTTTTGACCATTTCTTTGAGGACTTTAAAAATTAGTTAAAAAAGCAACAGTAAAGAGAAATGTGAATAAAAAAATTAAAAAATTTAAAACCGTGGTTAACCACAGAACGTATTAAGTCAATACGGTACCGAAATCATTTACATAGATTATGGAAAAAAAACAGAATTGATGCTAACTATTACAAAAGTTACAGAAACTCCTTAAATAGCATAATATCAAAAGCTAAAAATTCATATTTTCAAGACAAATGCTGGAAATAACATAAAGAAGAAATGGGATATTATAAATGAAGTAATTAATACAAATAGTAGGAAAAAAATCAAAATCATCTGTTTAAAATGAGCTTAAATAATAAAATGGTATATTTTACAGATAGTTCCACTGAAATAGTTAATGCTTTTAATGATTATTTTATAAATATAGCTACTGAATGTGAAACTTGTAATTCGGAATCAGATTTGGTAGTGCCTGAAGATCTTAAGTTAAAAGACAGAATAATCATTTACCAGGGCAATTCAATGGGTCTGATAGCAGTTTCGTTGGAAGAATTAGACAGCATAGTAAAAAATTTGAAAAGGATTTATTCGATTGGTTGGGATGACATAAACGTGGATAATTTTAAAGCAATATATCCATCGATACGAACAACATTGTGCTACTTGTTTAATATGTCTTTATCTTCTGGTATTTTCCCAAATGCCTTAAAATGTTCAATAATAGTTCCTATTTACAAAAAAGGAAGCAAAATTCTTATAAAAAATTATCGACCTATTGCTTTACTTCCGATAATGTCAAAAATATTGGAAAATTTATTTTTTGTCAGGTTGAACGATTTTTTTTATTAAAGTTTAACATAATGGCAAATTAAAGTTTAACATAATGGCAAAGAACCAGTATGGATTTCAGCAGAAAAAAAGAACAGAAGATGCTATTTTACATTTAATAAATTCATTAACGTGGTCTCTGGATAAAGATTTTAAAACACTCGCAATTTTTTGTTTTTGATTTGGTAAATCATGAAATATTGCTGGCTAAGCTTTATAAATATGGAATCAGAGGTACCAGTTTTACATGGCTAAAATCCTACTTGGAAAATCGTTCACAAATGGTTAGGATAAACGATATATAGTTCTATGAAAAATATTAATACAGGTGTACCACAAGGTTCTGTACTGGGACCTCTGCTATTTATATTATATGTAAACGATATGTTTGACAAAAATTTTGAGGCAGAAATTATTTCTTACGCTGATGATATTGTTTTGTTATACAAAAGATTAACGTGGCAATGAGCAATTATACCAAATGGCAAACAGAGATATTCATCTTCTCTATCAATGGCTAATGTTGAATAAATTAAGTTTAAATAAGGCTAAAACATGTTATATAAAGTTCCAGTTGAAGGCATCAATTGATGGTAGCAGTGACTCTGGAGTGGTTTCTCATCACAAGGACTGTTACAACATCCTAAATTGCAGTTGCGAACGTCTTACGAAGGTTGATCAAATTAAATACCTAGGAATGATTATTGATAAAAGGCTTTCATGGACGTTTCACACTGACTATACTGAAGATAAGATAAAACCATTCATGGCAAAATTTTATACACTAAGATTCTTACTCGATAAAACAAGTTTAAAAGTGTTATATTCTGCTTGTGATATAGTCAGCTGCAATATGCAATAAAAGCCTGGGGAGGAGCTGCAAAAACAAATTTAAACAGACTGTTGATTCTGCAAAAATTTATAGTTAGAATCATTAACCATAAAGGTCGCTTCTCTGAATCTCGCCCTATATTTAAGAAATTAGGGTTACTGACTCTGTCTCAAATTTACATTTTAAAAGTTATTGAATATGTCCATTTCAATTTACATCTATTTCAGGTTCGAAAGACATATATAACACTTAGAGACTCATCATTTAAATTGCAAATACCACGTATATCAAAGCAAGCTACTACCCGTAATATAAACTATATTGGGCCTAAATTATACAACAGTGTTCCAGATACAATGAAGAAAATTACCTCTAAAAATTTATTTAACAAATCTCTTTCTGAATGGATACTAAACAATATATGTAAAACTACTTTTTTGACTTCTACATCATTGATTGGTTCAATTATCAATTGTTGCCACGTTAATTTTTTGTATTTATATTTTTGTCACAATTATGCACCAGCGCTCAAGTATTCAGTTACTTTACCTAGGTATATTTAATAAAATTTTGTATTGATACATATCTATGTTGAATAAAAATTGAATTAAAAATTGAAAAAAGTTGGCAAAACTGGAAATCACTTGGTAAAGTACAAGTGAGTTGTAAAAATTGGGATTGGTTTTGTGATATTAAGGAGAGTTGGAAAAACCGAGAACTCTTGGGATAATCTAGGGCAGTTGTCAAAATTCGAAGCCACTTGGTAAAATACAGGGGAGTTTTGAAAATTGTGCCTTTCTTTTGCAATTAAGGAGAGTTGATAAAATTCGAAGTGACTTGGCAAATTCAGGGAAGATGTAAAAATTTTGATTTTTTCTGTAAAAGTACGGCGAGTTGGCAAAATCTAGAGTAGTGGGCAAAATCCGAATCCACTTGGTGAAATACAGGCGAGTTGTGAAAATTGGAATTGGTTTTGTGAAATTACGGAGTGTTGGACAAATTAAGGAAACAACAAAATGTAGGGCAGTTGGCAAAATTCGAATCCACTTGGAAAATACGGGCGAATTGTAATAATTGGTTTTAGAGTTTTAGAGTTAAAAAGTTTTAGAGCTTCGAATTCAAATTACCTTTGGAATAACAAAGAAATTCTCTAATATTTTGGTAGCGCAGTGCATATTTCTAGTTGTGAATAAAGTTGGCTTTGTGAAATTAAGGAGAGTTGACAAAATCGAGAAAACTTGGAAAAATCTTGGGGAGTTTGAAAATTTTGAAGTGACTTGGCAAAAATAGAAGAGATGTAAAGATTGGGATTGGCTTTGTAAAATTAAGGAGAGTTGGCCAAATGAAGTAGAATTGGAATAATTCAGGCTAGATGTAAATATTGGGATTATTTCTGTGAAATTATGGGTAGTTGGCAAAATTAGAAGTCAAAAGGCAAATGTAGGAAATAGTTGTGAAAACCGCTCCCCCACCCCCACGGAGCGAAAATCGAAGAGTACGAACCAGACAGAGACATCATTCTCTCAGTTGGCAAAACTTGATTATCGAGTTGGAAAATTTTCGATTTCTTTCCCCCCCCCCCAACCATAGTCCTTTGTTACACCAATGGGCTTTGAACGGCCGCTGTCCACCGGATGAGTCTTAAGACCTGACTCTGTGTGCGAGAGAACCATACCCTGTGCACTTTAAAGAACACACTTGAAGACTTGACGGGTGGCTTCCATCTGTCATCTAACAGTTATCCAGTGGGTCCTAACAGCTATCCCGAAACTTCTCTTGTTTCCTTGGGGTCCTTGTGACCTGACTATTTAGCCCATTTTATGCAAAAAAGTGCCGCTCACAGGTAAAACAAAACAATCCAATCCATTGTATAAAATAATATAACAAAATCTACCTATCTATTATTAATGCAGTCGATTTCATATTCTGGGCAATGTTGGTACTCACCGTTTATAGAGAAGAAACGCCTCGTGGTGGAGCTATGTATCTATTGATGATAGGGAGAGAGAGACTTTTAACGCTTGGCATCCCACAGATTCGTTTATATACCCACACTTGTATCCAAATCAGTCACGTGAATGATAAAATCTCATCTATACCTGAATCTTGTCATGCAAATGATGAAAATCCCCCACTCGTCCGAGAGGTGAGGTTGTCGGATCAGAAGCGACAAGTTCTCTAATGGGTTGAGGACAACTGATCTGTCCTCTGCTGTTGTTGGCCATAGTCACGCCAAACATCGACAATAATCGAGGCTCTCCACTCCGGGGTTGCTCTTCCTGTTCACGATGAAAGCGTTTGAAATTCGAGTGTGAAATACATCACGCACAGTGGCAGATGCGCTTCACTTTCATATCCGCAGGAAGCAAAGTCCACTGAAACGTTTGAAGGCTTAACCTACATTTCGGCTCTCTCCGTTCAAAACGCGTTATTGCCATCAAAGCGAACCTCATCTACAGATGATTTAAGTGACAGTTTTACCACGTAACTTCCAAAGACATCGCAGCAGTGATGAGTGATCTAATCTGGGTGAAATAAGCTCATGGATGTTCACAAATTGAATTGACGAAAGTTCATAAATATAGTCATCCGTTATGCCTGGTAGATTAAAGTTTGGAGTAGAATTATTTATAACTTAAAAGAACTTGTAAATATTAAACTGTATCTGTACTGTATCTGTATCTGTACTGTATCATAAGGCCAACCTCCCAGAAATTCACTTCTAGAACTAGACCTCAGCAGAAAGATAACGCAAACATCCATGCCTTATTCGGGGCTCGAACCCAGGTCCCTTTGATCGGTAACCAAGCACGCTAACCATCGGCCACGGTAGAACAAAAAATTCTTTGTTAAATAAGCAGCTTCCATAAACCATCTTCCAGCTCTCATAAATCGTTAAATGCTGAAAATGTTGAAAATCGAGAATTAAATGGATTTGATTAAGCTCATTAATTTACCTTCAGTCCCATTTTTTCATTAAAACACATATTTTAAAAGTTTTAGAGCTTCGAATTCAAATCACCTTTGGAATAACAAAGAAATTCTCTAATATTTTGGTAGCGCAGTGCATATTTCTAGTTGTGAATAAAGTTGGCGAACTCTGATTTGAATTCAAAATAAAATCTTTAAGACAATAACGATTTTTAATTAGTCCCTTACTGGGGGATCTATTCCGACATGGGACTGATAATTAACAGTAAAACATTTTTGGTGCCGACTTGTATCGTGTGAAGAAATATCACATTAGGAAAAAGATCTCCAAAGGGTCCATCTATATTGTTTATTTAATTCGATTTAGATTTTTCGAAGTATATGAGCTCTGGCTTGGCAGACATTCTCCTTTCCAGGATTCAAAATGTCACGTAGAGGGATTTTGCCTAACTATAAATTTATAATGGGGTTTAATCCTTTCCCACCCACTGAGATATAATGTTCTATACAACTTTTTAATTAGTAGTGAAAGGCGAAGACGCAAACACAGAGTCAAACGTAATAAATTTTTAACATGAGGAAGGGGAAAACCTGGAAGCTCTATCAGTCTTATCTGGATTCTCATACAAAACAAATACACTAACACATAACTATGCCTTCTTTTGGTATTCTGTCGTGATTCTTAACATCCTAAGAAATTAATTTAGGGTGAAAGCCAACACCCTGAAATTCTAGATAATAAAATAAATTAAAAGTTTAAGGTTTAAGAAACTTCATTCTTCACACTACTTGTTTTTAATCCATTGATTAGTGAAAAATAAAAAACAAATATATTCCCTCAAGAAGGCTGCTTGCCACAGAAGTCTGACAGGAGCCTGTAAGATTATATGCCATCTATTTTCTAAAATTTTGAACATGATCATTATCAATTAAGGACACTGCCACCTACAGTATATCGTTTATCCTTTATATTACTTCCTCGAAGTTTAACTTAGTTCCTCAATAATACTGTTCCCAGAATTTAATGCGATATGTTAAGAATATTCTTGTGCGATGTTTCTTCACAAGGTAATAATTTTGTGGTGTTTTAATTCTCATTACAATTTTCTTTCGTCATTGACTTCATATTAAGTTTGATAGATTTTTCACATATTCTTACATCAATACTCAAAGAAGTTACTTTTCAACATGTTCTCATAGGTATTAGCTACAAATTTTTTTCAAATAAAATTGGTTACATATATTCTTACTTTTTATATTAATTAATGGTTTGAGTTAATATTTCGTCTCTGTAATGTTAACCGATGAAATTATATGAAATTTCTTGGTAAAAATCCAATTAAACTTAATTGATACATTTTTATGTGTGCAAAAGTTTGAATTATTATCTGATATATGCGATGTGCTTCGATAATACTAATTGGTCATCTGTTATTTCTTTAAGATTTTATTTAAAACTTTGAAACTGTGCTCACATTTGATCTTTTATGCCTTTTAGTTCTGCTGAAGTCTTGTTGCTCTTACTGCATAAAATTCCAAAACAAACTAGTCTACTTGAAGCATTTAGAAGTACAGCTATTTGTACCCTATTTCTGGTGACAGTGTTAACTTTTTTCTTTCCCATAATCCAACCAGTACCATTAAAAGCACTTCCCTAGAGTAAAGCTGTTCTAAGAGAATTTGGTTTAAAGAGCATTTTATTTTAACTACTGAGATAAATGGAAATCAACTTAAATGTGGCATATATAATGGTTAGCGATGTGTTTTTCTCTTTAGTAACATTGTTTTTATATATTTTTAACATTTTTACTAATTCATGTGAGTTAAGTAAATGATTCGCTAGAAGACAAAGTTAATGCAGACAATCTACGAGTCATGCAGATCTGCAGTCAGATACTAAAATGAAGGTAAAAAATTAACTACAAGTTTCAAATTTAAACCACGAAATGCAGCATAGCAACATAAAAGAATTAATATTTAAATATGATGAAGATGTTGAATAATTAACGTTATATAATTTTTTTTACGATTTATGAAATGATTGTCTCAAACTCAATGGAAACCAAACATGGTGGAGAACCGAACAGAAATCTCAAATATAATTCGTCGGAGTGAAATGAACCTATTCAAACCAAACCTCCAACATGATTCTACGATCAAGATTCGGTGGAGTGAAATACAACTATTTCTCCATCATGTTTCGGTGGAGTGAAATACAACTATTTCTCCATCATGTTTCGGTGGAGTGAAATACAACTATTTCTCCATCATGTTTCGGTGGAGTGAAATACAACTATTTCTCCATTATGTTTCGGTGGAGTGAAATGCAACTGTTCGCCAAACCTTCAGCACAATTCGGTGGAGTGAAATGTAACCATTCGAACCAAACCTCCAGCATGATTCGGCGGAGTGAAATGCAACTATTTTTTCTTTCAAATCAAAGTGAGGGGAAAAAAAGACAAAACTAATTCAACAAAATTGAACTTCTGTAATAAAGACGTCATTAGGAAAATAGGAAGGACTACATTCAGTAAACTGCTAACGAATAAACGATGTTTTTATATTTAAAACAATGTTTGATCAAATTTCTTTTAATACAATGCATAACCATCTCTTTAGCAAATTTTTATTCAGTAGTTCAATGCCCTTTTCCTTTTTATCAAATTTTGTTTCTATCATAATTATTTAACCCTTTGTTAATATCTTTTACGAAACAGAGGCATAACGTAGCTAGTTTTATTTTGCAGGAACCATTTAAAAGGGGTTTTATTGTCAAAATATCCATTTCAGAGAAGTAACACTTTCGATGCGATAAACAGTTTGCAGACATTTTTTATAGCAATGACAGTTAAGGAAACAATTTGTGAAAACTCTTCTTTTCAGAGAGGATTGGAATCATCTTCCTCATCCTCTTCATCTTCCTTTTTATGATCTAAATGAACGTAATATTCTTCCTCAGCAGTGACGGTGACGTTGATCCCTTGCACTTGCATCATGTATGGTACAAAAGGTCCATTTGATTGTGCTCCCGAAGCGATTTCTTCCTGTTCAGCGACAGAGGGAAGTTCCAGTGGTTTCGTGATATCTTCTTCGGTAGAGTCTGGTTCATTCCTTTTCCTCCGGGACATCTTCACCTACGGAAATATATTTGCTGAATTAAATTACAAATAATATATGAATAACACATATTGTATCCTAAATATAGATATATTAAAAACAAAATATTGATTTTAAAATATTGAAATAGCATCATTTAATATTCTTTTAATAAAGAATAAGGATAATACCTTATTAGATTTATAGTAATTCAGAAACTTGAAATATTTCGATGAAAATATGTCTGACTCCGCTGTTGCATGATTATAGCCTCACTTAATTTGTGGAGATTTTTCCCGCTAACTCCTATTTTGCCTTCTGTAAGAAAGGGAGAACAGATGGGCTTGGCAAGCTCGCTATCCGTGGTCTAATGTGAAGGAGAGCTCAAATTATTTGCAGGTAAAAGAAAATCTTAGGTGGTCTTGATGGAGTGTTCTGTCTCTCTCTTAACAGCCTTCCTATCTCTATGAGAATTATTTCTGCTCTTTCACCATACCGCACAGTATGATAATTAAGCATGCGACTTCTTCTGTTCTGACCTACTCATAAGCAATTCTTTATGATATCGTCATATACTTGTGAAGCTTGACCAATCCTCTCTGTTAGCAACCCAAGCACTGGACATGTAGTTTTTCTGATTTTCACTTGCGTTGAATCGATTCGTGCATCATGTAAAGTAGGATAATCACAAAGAGAAGAAAACATTTGTACAGGCCCATTATAAAAGAATACCCATATTTTATTATATAATTAAATAACTATAGTAATCGTGTGTACAAAATGCCAAGAAACTCTCAAAGTTTCGTTTTTTGTCCAACAGACTTCAGTGTGGGTGCTAATACTCGTCTCAGCGTGTCTGGTGTAACATTTGCAACAGCTGCAGTAATTCTTTCCATTAAATGCTGTAAATTACAAATTTTTATCGGAAAAAATGTTGCTTTGAATGTATCCCCAAAACATAAGTCTAATGGTGGGAAATCGGGATATCACGGGAGCCACAAAATCGGTCCACCTCTGCCAATGCAGTGATTTGAAAATTTGGCATTTTAAGATATTATATATCATATACTCTGTGATAATAACTCCATTCAGTCATAACAAGAAACCTTTAAGAATTTCAGTATCCTCTGGACATCCAATTAGTTCTGTTACTTAATTATTTAAATGCAACGTTTTGAAATATGGGAGCAATTTTATAATGACTAATGACCGTGTAAGTAATGAATACCACGAAGAGAATGTCTGAACGCAGCTTAAAATTGTTATCATCGCATAATAATTACCGAATATAGGATATCTCATTATGAAAAAGACTAGTATACATGTGATTGCGAGAATTCCTCGTCCTCGTGGAACAGGGGTTTGCTCAGTCGGTTGTGCTCCATCCAGGATCGTAATCCACAATTACCAGGTTCGAGTCCAACTGCGCCTGGGTTCAGATTTACCTTCCCTAACCTTTACCCTGCCTCTGTCAGAAAGGAGGCACTAATAGGCTGTAAAGCTGTAAAGGCCACCGTCCATCGAAATGGGACATTAAGTCGTGACTCAATGTGTAGGATAGCCATATCTAGTGCATTTTAAAGAATAGCCTGGATGGCCTTGATGGAAGGCTGCCAATTGTCTCCTATCAGCTGTCTAAGAGTTCCTTTTCCTCTAGCCCACTCTGAGCTATCGAGGTCCGTGTAACCCAGTCATTTTGCCAATCATATGCAAAAATGCGCACCTCAGATGTCAAAGAACCCAACCACGACTCCGTTTACATTCCTTAATGACTCCCCGTGTTCAATCACATGCACAAAATTGAATTTCTCACACATTTTTCCGAAATCTGACTGAGATTAGACTTAACTGAGAAGACTGGTTAGAGAATTAGTTACGGTTCCAAGGAGGCAATTTTTTTGTCAGCTATAACTGAAAAGTAGTCAGCAAACTTGATTAATTTATTAATTGTACATATCCTTGTATGAAAAGCCCTCCACAAGGTGGAAGTAGCTTTTCGTATTCTTCTCTATCCTATAAGTAGCAAATCGAAAAAAAAAAAAACAAGCATCAGAAATCCCAAAAAGGCGAAATTTTCTGACAATGTAAATTAATCATGAGAGTTTCAAGGGCCGGACGAAATCCTACTTTTTTTTTCTCTAATTTCGTACCTGTTCATCAGCTTGATTAGAAACTCCTCTGCGCAATTCGAAAAACTGAATTGAAAAAGAAGTTTTCTAACTAACCCACGTGCGAGTCTTTCAACTCTTGTGGTGCTGTGTATTTCCAAAAATATCTTGTAAATAATTATATTGTATCATATATATTATGAATGGAAATAAAGACCACAATAGTAATAGTATAGTAGCAGTTTTTCATTCCACTTTTGTGTCAGGTAACAGATATTTGGATCTCCTTTGAGCCCTTGCGGTGCCCGTGACGTGGACATTCCCATCCTACGCACAAAGGTTCCTTTCACAGGTAAAACAACTCAACTTTGCATGAGATTCTAAAAAGCAATATTTTACGGATTCTTTGAAGCAACAGAGAGTAATTAATTTTCTAGCCCTCAAAAAAAGGTAAATCTTTGCAATATGCAAGAATTTATGTTGTTGACATAAATATTGTGCTCTGAACCTGAAATAAGTACAGTTTCTTTTACCCATTGGCACTTAACTTTTATCCCTCTCTAAACAAGTATACTTCTCTGGAATGCAGATAAACACTGAAACTGGAAAATCAGTCGCGAAAAGTTATAAAATAGACAAATATTGCTACCCCACAATGATAAACTGAATTGAGAAAGCAAGCTGAATCTTTCCTCAGTTGAGCTTTGGAGAGAAGCCAGTGAATGCGAATAGTTCTAGACATTTTGTGAGATTTAGAATGACCTCAATGACCTCAACGAAGATATAATTCGTTCGCTATTGACGTTTATGCTAAAGTGATGACTTAAACTGAATCAAAACACTTATTCCGAAATAAGTTTTGTTACAAAATTGGCCTAAATAGATCCACATTTTGAATAAAACAAAATGTAAACATTATCCCATAACTATTTTTTTTATTTGCAACATATAGGATGGAAAAGTGTCCTAGAAACTAATACTACTTTGTACAAGCCTTCTCATACAAAGATATGCTTCACTAAGGTCGAAGTCACTACTGACAACTACTACCTTTCAGTTATAAAGCTAGCAGCACACAAAATCAAGAGACTCGAACCCGGACACCGGCAGTTGCAATGTCATTACGGACCAATGCGATACGTTGCAACTGTCGGGATGGAGCATCTGAGGAATTGGGATGAAACATTTCATCAATATTGTCTGCCCAGTGGCGTTCCAAGGAAAAAATTCGTCGGTTATTATCGTTTTGAGCGGAACTGAAAAGAATTCTTTAAAATGGTAAAGTGCAATTTAGCTTCTCTTTATTTCTATTCATTAATCAAATCTTAGAGATGTAGAATCCCTCCTCAAATCTCCTATCAGCTGTGGAAGTTTTCTGCTGTTGTTTGGGCTTCTCTCTGCTGTAAGTTACCACTAACTGAACAGCTGCGAATTCCATCAAATGATAATATTTAATACAAGTTAATGCTAAAATCATTTTACCTTATCACCCATTATAGAGAAGTCGTATAGTCGCTCAAAAAAGTATCCGAACACTATGGTTGATTACAGAATTCAGAAAAAATATCCGAACACTATGGTTGATTACAGAATTCAGAAAAAATATCCGAACACTATGGTTGATTACAGAATTCAGAAAAATATCTGGCAACGATTTTTTTAGCAATTAGTGATTCGTGTCACGTGACACGAAGGTTGCCAGATCACTAATTTCTAAAAAATCGTTGCCAGATATTTTTTTCTGAATTCTGTAATCAACCATAGTGTTCGGATATTTTTTTGAGCGACTGTACTCTAAGAGTTGTGATTTATCTCTGATTTCCTGATGAAGAATGATGTCCGTGTTACATGATAAACACTTTTGATGATAATAATGAAACAAAAGTGTGTAAGAGTGAAGAAATAAAGAAAGGCAACATTTCGGATCATATCTACTTACGGCGCAGTTCCCCACAATGCAGTTTGCTTGAGTGAATGACACGTTGCTTGGGATGGCAGTCTGCAAGAAAAGAGATCGAAAGCATCAGTAGGAAACAAAAATTATCCGTTTTAATGCTGTGTGATAGAGAATGGTAATTATATCATATCACAGAAAGAGATCTCACTAACTCTCTCCCTGATTAAGAGTTCTTGCTGCAGAATGATTTTACAAAATGGTGATTTTCAAGAAAAAAACCCTTTACTAAATTCTTCAAAAAAAGATGCTTTTCACCAAATTTATTGCAGTCACAAACATTATTGAAGAGGTCATTGGGTCAGAAATTTCAAGCCCCCTAAAATAAAGTGTAACTTTTTTTGATCTTGCACTCTGGAAAGTCTCGTGTTGCATTTATCTCTCAGAGAGTCTTTCGTGCAAAATATTAGTAGGAAATTTAATCAGGGGTACTTAGGAGACAATGCCCCACTACTTTGAGTATTTTAATAACCGAAATGCAATCAATATAAAAAAATGAATTAATACTCTGACCTCTGTGGCAAGCAGCCGCTTGAGGGATTATTTTTTTTATTTTTTATTTTTTTTTATTCAAGCAGCTGTTTGCCACAGAAGTCCAACTGGAGCTTGTCTGTTTATACACCATGGAGATGGTCTGTGAGGATGTCGGAACCTCAGAGGAAAAACAACACAGACATCCATTCTTTATCCGAGGTTCGCATCCAGGTCACTTTGATCAGTAGTAAACATATATATATTTATAAAATATATGTTTATTACTTATATACTTATAATATATTTATAATATATTTGTGAGGGATACTCGGTCTTCTAAACAAATTTACAAATGAAAACTACAGTACAGAAACATTTTTCTGTTTTTTTTTTCGGCAGGAAAACTCTATTATTATTTTCTAAAAGATTTAGAGTCGACTGACAGTGTGACACTATATATCAAAAATATTAAGTTATGATTTTTGAGTCATTGTACGATAATATTGAAGCTCAGTTTAAAAACAAAATATTTTTATTTTTTGTGTTGTGTAAATGTAATACATATCTTTAACTTGTTTTCAAAATAACAAGCTAATGTTTTCACTTTGTCGTCTGCCAGCTGAATTTATTATTTTTTTCTGCTTTTAGAAATAAATTAATGGCTTTGGGTTGAAATAGATATTGATGAAATATTATGATATGCATTTTTCCGAATCTCCCAACAGCTTCAACAGCGCCTTCTAACGGTGGAAAATGGTTTAAAACTGCCAAATATTTAAACGAATATTACAAACGATTCATTTAATGTAGGAAATTTGGAATTTGGTGGAAGAGTTTGATGGGCAAGCGGTTCATATATTCGCAGCACTTATTAGCCCCCTTGCACAAAGTGTATGTGCGTGAGGGTGCCTTTTTCTTAAGACAAACGAAAAATTATCTTTATGTTTTATAGGTACAGTCGCTCAAAAACATCCGAAGTTTCTATTATATATTCTGAGTGTTCTGATATTTTTTGAGCGACTGTACTAATGAAATATTACTATTTGAATTTTGCCAACTCCTCCTTCTGTTCTATTTTCACTGTTAAGAGGCATTAAAGGCGAACAATAAAAAAACTTCATTCTCCTTGAAAACATCATCCCACATTTGCTGGAGGCGATACATTGCTCTTCTAATTTTTATTAATTTTTCCATAAACGAGTATCTATTCTGATGAAGGATATTATTTCCTTTAAGATTATAATTGCCTATCTTTGTTATAACTTCTCAATCAATGTATTTGTTCTGAAGAAATAAACATTACTGCAAATGTATCAGGTAACGAAACAAGTTCGTGCGGTGTTTCAATGTTATCATTTCAGCGAAAAGTACGTAAGCACAATTGCAAGTGGTGCGCATGTTGTCGATGCACAGTCGAAAGCACGTGACACGCTGAGTCAGTTGATGTGTAGCAAGCGTGAAAAGCGGTTCGGTGAAATTGGGAAGGGTGACGAAAACATGTCTGCGTCGAATGCACTTATTCGAACGTGCTTACTTGATGCGCCTTAAACTGGGAACTAAAGCGGTGCAAATAGCATGCAAGACACGTACGGCATTTGGAGAGAACACAGTGAGCGAACGGACATCGCAAAAGTGGTTCAGAAAATTTGCTCCCCGCGAGGGAAGATCGACCGTCATTGATGACAATGAACTGAAAGCCAACATCAAGTTGGATTCATGTGAAATGGCCAAGAGCTGCCAGAAAGGTTCCATATAGAGATGAAACCATTATGAGTAAATAGATTCCACATGAACCGACTGCCGACAACAAACTTCAGCAGCTTACGATCTGTCTCACTGTCTTCACGCCACAAGAATGAGCCATTTTTGGACAGGTTGTTGACGTTCGATGAAAAATAGATTGTCTATAGGTACAGCAATTCGTATCATTGGGTATCGTCCAGTTAACCAGTACAGTACACACCAAAACCCAGGTTGTAGGGTTTTCCAACCAGGATCCACCAATAGAAAATTTTGTTGTGTATCTGGTGGATTACAACTGGTATCGTCCATTATGAGCTTCTTGCCATTGGTCAAACAATCACTACGGGCTTCTACTCGGCACAGCTATAATGAGTTGCAGATGCATTGCTTCAGAAACACCCTGCATTTGTTCATCGCAAAGTGTTGTGGTCCTTCAGGACAATGCTCGACCTCACACAGTGCGGGTGACCCGAGACAAACTCCACAGCCTTGGTTGAGAAATTCTACCCCACCCTCCTGATTCCGCAGACATCGCGCCATCCGAATACTATCTTTTCTTGGTGCTGGACAATCATATGTGCAACTGACAATATCGAAACCGAGAAGCACTGGAAACGGAGTTGGCTGCTTTCTTCGCTTCTAAACATCGGGAGTTCTACCTGAGTGGCATTTGCAAACTTCTGTCTTGTTGGGAAAAGGTTGTAGATTGTGCCCTGAATAAAATATCTTCATTCACTTTTTATGTTTCGTTACAATTTACTTTCAAAAACCGCATGAACCTTTTGGTTACCTGATAATTTTCAACACCCTTTTAAAAGACCACTAAAACGGAGGAGAAAGAAAATATACTAGAAAGGGGCTTTAGATCGTTCCAGCTAAATTCAGTAGATCCACCTCAAACTAAGACTTAATTAATATTATATGTAACTTATTAAGAATATATATTATACATCCTTGCCTGAATTGAAAGATGAGACCGCATTTTGTAGTTGCTAAAACTTTTTATAATTAGGCAAAAATCTGAAAGGAGAGCCAGCATCATTATTAACACACTAGGTCGACAGAAGCTTTAATTTTTACTCTGGAAATGGAAAAATTTTATAAAAAAAATTGCAAACTCAGATGAATCCTTATGTCATTGATCTTAAGGTTTTTAAAAGTATTAAAAGAGCATGATAAAAATTGCCAATTTCAATAACTGTTAACAATCGTTTAAGAGAAAAAAAATCAAATGATGCCTACAATGAAGAGGATTCTCGGGTTACAGATATCATCAAGATCTAGATCTAGAGGAAAAGATCCCCTCCCCTTTATTTTTTTTTTCTAGATATAGAGCCAGGATATCACGCATTAACGTAACATATTATATCTTAAATGAACTGAGCATATAGGTCAATAAATTATAATTTGTTTAAAAATTTATATTTATAAAATATCTAATTTTTACCAAAAATTATATTTGTAAATTTTGATTTATAAGAAATTAGTTTTTAAAAGTACTTTTTATAAATTATTACACGAACTTGCGGGTGCCAAGAAAATCGTGTTTCATCACAAAGGGAGCTTAGGAAAAAAAATGTTTTAGATCACTAATTGGGTGGTTTTAGCTCTAAGCCTCACTGTTTTACACACAATGGGCTAAACTGACAGATCTGAAAGACCCCAAATGCCCAGAAAAGGTTGGGGAAAGAGATCCACTGGACAGGTGTTAAGAGACAGATGGAAGCTTCCGGAAAGGCGATCCAGCGTGCTCTTTAATATGCACACACAGAATTTTTTTTCTGCACACGCGTAACAGCTTAACGTCCCATCTGATGGACGGCATCCTTTCGAAGTCCATCGATGTTCCGTTTCACATTAAGGGCAGGCAGGATTTAGAGGAGAAACTCTCAAATCACGCAGAGTGAGATTCGGACTTGGGAACATCAGATCATGAACTTGGTGCGCTGTGGAATGAGTCAATTTCCGCCTCTGAAATCACTAAATTAGTGTTTCTAATGTACTTATAATGATGAGATGCTTAACTCAGCTGCTTTACTTGATGCATTTTAATCAACAGTTCTAACCACACCCAGATCTAGGTAATAGAGGGGGAGAGTGGATTTCCATTGCACTGTAACATTTTGCACATACATTTTAGAAGTTGTTAAAAAAATTCTTCAATGATGCGTGAAATGTAAACAAGCTTAATAAATTTTGGCCTCCATTATCGTTATTAGCATTTACAGGGGGGATGACCTCTTTGACCCCCCCTCCTATATTCTGCCCTTGTTCTGACAATGTGTAAGAAATGCTACGGATTTCATCTTTATTTACAACACTTTTAAAATCTCTTCGGTGGAGTTGTCTTGCGTTTTCATTCCAAAAGGCGCTGCCTTATCAGCATTTAAAATATTGGCTCGAAAGAAACAGTTCATCTAAACGGTTTAGTCTTTTGATGAGAAACTCATAAGTCTAGAAAGAGAAATCAAAATCTGCCAATGTCGATTAATTCTCATAGACCCACTCGCTCAGTATTCAGAATATTTGGCAATGATTTCTGTACTGTTTTCAAAGTGTAAACTGATAATCGAGAATATTCTAGTCAGAAAATTACGGCCAGCAAGAACATTCTTGTCAGAACATTCCGATTAGCTCATCGTACATAAAGGGGACTCAGTCAAGTGACGATTGAGGAAGTTTAATAAGCCATTACCTATATGCGAAAGAATTTTTTGGTAAAGAGTTATTGCATTCGTAATTGTTTTAAACATATTATTTTTAACATCGTTATATATCATTCCATTGATACAAATGATTTAAATTTTAATTTTACTTACTCCTCTGATACAGGTCTGCAGCTGAAAAAGAAAATGATAAAAACATCATTAGCATTTGAATAATGTTATTTTTAATGTTTCGAATCAATCGTTATTTAAGTAATCAGGAAACAATAGATCAACAAGAATGAAAGAAAAAATTTCATCTTCTTAATCTTTAACATTTATTACAGATCATTTATTAATTTTCCCGAATTTTACTTCTTAAAAGAAGCAGAATGATTCTGCTTCAAAAGTCTTAAAGGAGAATTATGCTCTCGGCACCTCTCTTTTCTCCATGTCTTCCTTTCAATAGAACATCCTTCATAAATGCAAATCATAAAATACGCTTCGTTAAATACATACATAAAAAAATAAATAAAATAAATACCCCCTCAAGCAGCTGCTTGCCACAGAGGTCTGACAGGAGCCTGTCAGTTTATATGCCATAGTAGGAGGTCTGAGAGGATGGCAGGACCTCAGCAGAAAAACGACACATACATCCATGCCTTGTCCGGGGCTCGAACCCAGGTCCCGTAGATCAGTAGCCAAGCGCGCTAACCACTTGGCCACATACATACAAAATCCTCATGCAGTCATGGGCTATGGAGGTCCAACCAGACTGTGTAATTTTCTTCTCCAGACACGTCTCTTTTGAGCTACAGCTGCTGCATTTGGCCACTCTAGGCCAATTTTAGCAAGGTGCTGTTTGACATTGTCTGCCCATCGCATCCTAAATCTCCCCCCTTTTCTGAAACCCTTAGACACACTGTTCATATAACTGTTTGCTAATCTGCAGTTATGCATACGGACAAATGACCAAACCACGCAGTCTCTCTCTCTGCACAATATGCTGCTCAAAAGAGGTTGATGACTCCTTTTCTAACCTCATCATTACTTACAAAGTCAAACCACCTAATGCAAAAAAATACTGCGTAAGCATCTAGAATCAAAGGCATCAAGTTTCTTACCATCCTGCTTACAACGGGTACATGTTTCGCTACCATAACTAACCCTAGAAAGAACCAAACTATTATACAGTCTAATTTTAGTCTTTAGGTGTATACGCCTATTTTTCCATACTCTCCATTGATTATTAAATGTCCCAGGAGCAATCCTTATTCTTCTATTTATCTCATGCCGCACATCACCAGTATCCGTTACATAGCTCCCAAGATAATTAAAACTGAGACCCTTGCTCAAAAGTGCATCCTTCAAAGCAACTGAAGCACATCTGCCTGACCAATTTTCATCACTTTAGTTTTTTCTCTGTTTATCACCAAACCTACTCTATCACCAGTCTCATCAACAGCCCTAATGAACGAATTCATCTCATCATCATTAGCCAATAGGGCCAAATCATCTGCATAATCTAAATCAGAAATTCTGAAATCTTTAGAACATTTAAGGCCAAAATCTTTCCCTCGCAAAGAATTTCGCATAACATAATCAATAATCAAAGAAAAGAGAAAAGGAGACAATTTGCCCCCTTGCCTAACTCCACTAGCAATGCTAAACCAATCGCTACAAGCCTTACCAACTCTCACACACGACTCAATATTATTTTAGAGAGCTTTCATTACACTAACTATTGTGTCAGGTATTCCATATGATTTAACGACCAACAGAGTCAAAAGACTTTTTGAAATCTATAAAGCTTGGCAACAAAAGGTTTCTGAAATTCAAAACATTTCTCAAGAATCTGCCGAAGTGATAATATTTGATCAATACATGCCTTACCACTTCTGAATCCACACTGTTCATCACGCAGTTGTCCATCGACTAAATTCTTAATTCTATTAAGTATAATCATGCAAAGAACTTTACCTGGAACAGAAAGCAAACTAATTCCCCTATAATTATCACAAGAACTGTGATCACCTTTTTTAAAAATCGGGACAATGATAGCTCTAGTAAAATCCTTAGGACCAACACCATTATCATAAAAATATATTAAAAATTTCAGTCAGCCATGTGACAACACAAATGTTTCCAGCTCTGAGCATTTCAGTGGTGATTTCGTCCACCCCTGGGGATTTATGCAGTTTTAATTTAGAGATAGCCAATGCGACTTCTGAATGTGAGATAGGGCCAGTAATGCATCTATCCTCATTACAAACAATGGGAGTAGAATTAATCACATTATGTTTTATGACTAATAACATTTATTAATGACTTTATAGTTCATATATTCAACATACATTACCATTAATTCGACATATGCAAATTTTACCATTAAGATACGATTACATTTTCGAAATTGTCAAATACTTTTATTTTAGAAATGAAAAACTACTTGCTTCCACAAATCAGTATGAGTTAAAGTCAAATGACAATATTAATTACAGAATACCAAAATTTCATAAAGAACTATTTAGACGTTATTATTTATATTTAGCTCCGAACATTCTCCCTCTATCCCGAATGAGATGAAAACGATTTAGAAATTATCATTTATTCTGTAAAAGATTAAAATTATATATTCTAAACTTTGATGACATAGTTACTTTTTTACAATAGTAAGTTTATCTTATTAGTTTCAATTGATCTAAATTCTTTTTGTGCATGTTATTCTTATTTTTTCTAAATATAATTGCATCTCACGTATTTAATTTCCAATATATTGTCTATATTTGTAAATATATTAATTTTTAATACTGAAGACTCACGCACGAGAGTACTCTTGTAGGCTTTTCGCTGTATTTATGTAGTAATTCTGTATACTTTATGTACATGTATTTATGTATATATGTATGTTGAAATAAAATAAAAAAATACTTAGAATATATCTGAAATACTCAGCCCACCTAGCCATCACAGAATCCTCACCTTCAACCACCTTGTCACGTTTATCCTTCAATCTCCATGTACCTATCTGTTTCTTCCCACATAAAACATTAACAATCTGGTACAACCCCTTGCTGTTATACAATGTTATGTTACAATGTTATGTTACAATGTTATACAATGTACAATGTTACAATGTTATACAATGTTACAGCTGATAAGAATCTTTGGCTTGATGACTTGGCTGACAAAGCAGAGGAAGCAGTTAAACAGTACAACTGCTTCCTCTGCTTTGTCAGCCAAGTCATCAAGCCAAAGATTCTTATCAGCTGTTAACTGATCCTTTACACGTTTATTAAGCTCGTTGTAATGCCTTTGTTAAGACTAGTAGGGTGTTGATTCATATTAATCCTGCACCTCCTTCTTTCAGAAGTTAGTTCCATAGTCTTATCACTCAAATAATTTTGTTTCCTCTGTTCCCTTTCACCCAAAAGAGTACTGTTTGTTTCAAGAAAAGCTTGTTTAAAATGATCCCATTCTTTCTCAACTTCAGCATGAAGCAAAACACAATTGTCATAATGACTAAGTAGCCTATCATGGTATGCTTCTGCTATATCTAGATCTTTCAGACCTTCAGTATAAAAGGTAATCTTCTTAACCTTAGCTCATTTCTTAAGCTTCAGCTGCAAGATACTTTTGACCAGGTAATGGTCAGACCTAATTTCGGCTCCCCTGTGTGATCTGGTATTGCTAACTGAACTGGCCCATTTACTGTTAACTGAAATATAATCATATTCCTGTGCTACCTATCAGGTGTAACCCATATATATTTATAAATCTCCCTGTGTTTGTAATATGTGTTAGTTATTCGTAAACCACCTTATTAACGCAGTTACGTTATTCGTAAAAACCTCTGAGACTTCGGGGTCCTTGTGACCTGGCCATTTAGACCAGGTCACAAGGACCCTGGTCTAAATGATTAGGTTTACTTACCTATAGAAGACGTTCTCCATTGTCATTGGAACTACCAATGTCAAAGAAACTTAAAACTCCTGCCCAAAGGTCAGAGTCAGTACCAACTTTAGCATTGAAATCACCTAGTACAAGAGAAATATCTTATTTCTTCACAGAGGCTTGGGGTTGGGACATTTCTCCTGTTTGGGCTGTTTTACAGCTGAGTGTAAAGCGTATCCTTCTCGTTCTCATCAGAGTCCTCCGTGAGGGCATAACAACAGATGTCATTCAACCTACTTATCTGATCATTTAATTTTTGTTTTAAACTTTGTTGTAAGAAATTTTTATTCATGCAGTCATATCCTCGAAGAGCATCACTGGCGTGTCTGCTGAGAAGCCAGCCTACACCTTGGAGATGCTTTCCATTCTTCCTCCCTGAAAAAAGATATTTAAGGTTATTTTTTAAGTATCTCACCTTTACCTGGCCAACTGGTCTCTTGCAAGCCTAGAATATCTAGGTTATAGCGCTGGAATTCCTTCGTGAGGACATCAAAAGAATAATCTCTATGTAACGTCCTTACGTTCCACATACTTCCAGAGAGAAATTGATCAATAAGATTTCTAAAGAAACTAAGTGTTTTGAAAGAGGTAGAACCAACAATATCGAACAGCCCCCTGATCACAGACATGGGGCAAAGACTTGTTGTCCCACTGCTACAGGCTGAAGCCACTGATGCTGGTAGGAACTTCAGGCACCATCTTTTTAAGTGGACCTTTTCAAGAACCATATGCCTGCCTGAGACACATTACTCCTGTTTAGGATTGGCGATGTCTAATTCATATTCAATCTAGGTTCAGGTACCTGGGATGGCTTCTGATCAGGATTATCCACCAATCTGATATAAGGTATCCCATGTCTCTGTTCACTTAGGGCTGGCAATCCAAAAAGCAAACAGAAAAGACAGCGGCAGATTCTCCCTCAACAGAGGCCCACCAGTGCAGCAAATCCAGGATCCATAATCAAGCTCAAATTCATAAACAAGTCCAGTCTAATAGGTATAAATGGGCAGCACCAGCACCCTGTAAAGTTGACCACTCCTCAGCAGGGTTGAAAAGAAAAAAGAAAAAAAGTGGCCATAGATGATCAGATCAGTAGGCCACACTGAACTGGCAGCCCTCCACTTCAGTTCTCTTCGAAAAGAGAATTTCTCTTTTGAAAGGTACTAACTGTCTGCACCACGAGAAGGCGGAGTCGGACATTAGGCGCAAGACCTGGCCGGTTCTGTGCATCATCACTGGGGATTGGTACACAGCTCTCCTTCCAGTTTATGCCTAGCTACCATTTACAAATGTTTTATTAAATATAATAATACATTTATTTATTTATTGAAAAATACAATGAAGTTACTAAACATCATTTTTCTTAAAATATTTAAAAATTCTTCAAATTTAAATTAATAAAGTCTTTTCCTTGTGAAATTTACTCTTAAAGCCTAAAGCCTTTTCGCCTTTAGTACATTGGAATCTTGAATGTAATTCTCTATATCTCTCTCCTCTTGGGTGGTGGTGGTAGGGGGTGGCCATTAACTCTTCGAAACAATTTTATATATTAGGCAAATTACGGGCGCGTTAAACTATTAAAGAAAGTTTAAGCTGGATACTATTTTTTTCCAAATTTGATGGAATTCCAGTTGACAATCTTACGATTGGTTAGATGCAATTTTCTCAATAGCAATGGTTGGGTTGGGTTGTTTTACCTCTGAGTGACACTTTTTTGCACACCATGGGCTAAATGGCCAGGTCACAAGGACCCCAAAGGCTCAGAGAAGGTTGGGGGAGAGGACCCACTGGAACAGCTGTTGGGAAACAGGTGGTAGCCTCCCGTCAAATCCATCCAGCGTATTCTTTGACGTGCACAGGGTATGGCTCTCCCGCACACGGGACCAAGGCTTAATGTTCCATCCGACGTACGGTGGCCTTTCCAAGCCCATCTGTGTCTCCTACTGATCGTGGGCAGGGAGGGGAGGATTTTGAGGAGATAAATCTTAACGCTGACCCAGCTGGGACTCGAACCTGGGAACTACAGATTACGAGCTTGGCGCGCTATCGACTGAGCCGCCCCCGCCCCCAATAGCAAATGGTCATTATAATCAGGTGCTACTTTGAATACCACCATATAAAAAATATAATAACTAATGATATAAAATACAAATATAAAAGTGTAGTAATTTTCTGCAAGTTATCTTTATTTCAAAATTACAGTTGAAATCACAGAAAATACAGAGCGTCTACTCAAGGGTCCTTTGGCATTATCATCGCAGAACCATCATCGTCAGAATAAGGAAATATCCTTACCCTTCATGCATCGCGACTAAGCCTCGTGGTTCCAGATCACTTCCACCTTGCATTCAAATAATCTGTTTTATCCGACAAAAAATTTCTTTGTTTTCTTTATTTCAATTTTAATCAATTGACGCTCATGTGTCTACTTATTGAATTCATTGAGAATATTGGACTCTTATGCCAGATCTAATGATTTCCTTCCTTTTTTCCCAAGATAAATATATAGTTTTCGTTACAGGTACTAATGCATTAGAAGAGAAATCACTCTTACTTTCTCTCCTCCCCCCACCCCCTTCTGCTCTGACTGGTGTGTTGTTTACTTCTGAGTGGCTATTGTTTTATTTTATTTTATTTTCTTCACACAAGAGGCTAAATAGCCAGGTCACAAGTACCTTAAGGGCTCAGAGAAGGTTGGGGAAAGAAATTCACTGGACAGCTGTCAAGAGAAAAAACGAAGTCTCTCGTCAACTCCATCCAACGTGTTCTCCTTAATGGAAACTAATTTCATCATCATCCAATATTAACGATTTTTGTCTTCTGAGACATTTCCTTTTAATGATGATAATGGTATAAGTTTCATAAGGTAAAAAAACAAATATTAAATGTTCTTGATGCTTCTTCGTCGAAGTGTCATTGCTAAACTACAAAGCTAAGTCAATTGGTGTCTTAACATTTAAAATATCTAGCAAATGATTACCTTTCGTTTTGCTTTCAGAAGCCAAAGAAGTTTTCGCCTGTCATAATCAACAGCAAATAATGATTTTATTAAACAATAATTATCTTAATTTAATAAATTTCGCTTAATTTTTTAACCTCGAAAAGATTTTGTAAGTCAGCAGTGCATCTAGGATCCGTTTTAACGAATTAAATGGAACGAATGACAAATGATGTAGATGAAACTCTATGACGTATACAATGGATCTTGTCATTAGACATAAAACGCAACAAAGACAGCTTGGAATTGTCGGTTAACTCGAGAAAAACGTCAGACGTTTTCGTTGAAGTTCACAGCTACGTGTACAGCTTTTGACGGTTAAAATATTAATATTTTGGGGAGAAGTTGTCATTTGAGAAATGCTTCAGTGATCTTTTTATTCGTCTCATCATCTCATATCGTCGCGTAGATTACATATCTGTCATCTCATATCGTCGCGTAGATTATGTATCTCTCATCTCATATCGTCGCGTAGATTACATATCTGTCATCTCATATCGTCGCGTAGATTACGTATCTGTCATCTCATATCGTCGCGTAGATTACGTATCTGTCATCTCATATCGTCGCGTAGATTACATATCTGTCATCTCATATCGTCGCGTAGTTACGTATCTGTCATCTCATATCGTCGCGTAGTTACGTATCTGTCATCTCATATCGTCGCGTAGATTACGTATCTGTCATCTCATATCGTCGCGTAGATTACTTATCTGTCATATCGTCGCGTAGATTACTTATCTGTCATATCGTCGCGTAGATTACTTATCTGTCATATCGTCGCGTAGATTACTTATCTGTCATATCGTCGCGTAGATTACATATCTGTCATATCGTCGCGTAGATTACATATCTGTCAAATCGTCGCGTAGAATACATATCTGTCATATCGTCGCGTAGATTACATATCTGTCAAATCGTCGCGTAGATTACGTATCTCTCATCTCATATCGTCGCGTAGATTACTTATCTGTCATATCGCCGCGTAGATTACTTATCTGTCATATCGTCGCGTAGATTACTTATCTGTCATATCGTCGCGTAGATTACATATCTGTCATATCGTCGCGTAGATTACATATCTGTCAAATCGTCGCGTAGATTACATATCTGTCATATCGTCGCGTAGATTACATATCTGTCAAATCGTCGCGTAGATTACATATCTGTCATCTCATATCGTCGCGTAGATTGCGTATCTGTCATCTCATATCGTCGCGTAGATTACATATCTGTCATCTCATATCGTCGCGTAGATTGCGTATCTGTCATCTCATATCGTCGCGTAGATTACTTATCTGTCATATCGCCGCGTAGATTACTTATCTGTCATATTGTCGCGTAGATTACATATCTGTCATATCGTCGCTTAGATTACATATCTGTCAAATCGTCGCGTAGATTACATATCTGTCATTTCATATCGTCGCGTAGATTACGTATCTGTCATCTCATATCGTCGCGTAGATTGCTTATCTGTCATATCGCCGCGTAGATTACTTATCTGTCATATCGTCGCGTAGATTACATATCTGTCATATCGTCGCGTAGATTACATATCTGTCAAATCGTCGCGTAGATTACATATCTGTCATATCGTCGCGTAGATTACATATCTGTCAAATCGTCGCGTAGATTACATATCTGTCATCTCATATCGTCGCGTAGATTACGTATCTGTCATCTCATATCGTCGCGTAGATTACTTATCTGTCATATCGCCGCGTAGATTACTTATCTGTCAAATCGTCGCGTAGATTACATATCTGTCATATCGTCGCGTAGATTACATATCTGTCATATCGTCGCGTAGATTACATATCTGTCATCTCATATCGTCGCGTAGATTACGTATCTGTCATCTCATATCGTCGCGTAGATTACATATCTGTCATCTCATATCGTCGCGTAGATTACATATCTGTCATCTCATATCGTCGCGTAGATTACTTATCTGTCATATCGCCGCGTAGATTACTTATCTGTCATATCGTCGCGTAGATTACATATCTGTCATATCGTCGCGTAGATTACATATCTGTCATATCGTCGCGTAGATTACTTATCTGTCATCTCATATCGTCGCGTAGATTACGTATCTGTCATCTCATATCGTCGCGTAGATTACGTATCTGTCATCTCATATCATCGCGTAGATTACGTATCTGTCATCTCATATCGTCGCGTAGATTACATATCTGTCATCTCATATCGTCGCGTAGATTACGTATCTGTCATCTCATATCGTCGCGTAGATTACTTATCTGTCATATCGCCGCGTAGATTACTTATCTGTCATATCGTCGCGTAGATTACATATCTGTCATATCGTCGCGTAGATTACATATCTGTCATATCGTCGCGTAGATTACATATCTGTCAAATCGTCGCGTAGATTACATATCTGTCAAATCGTCGCGTAGATTACATATCTGTCATATCGTCGCGTAGATTACATATCTGTCATATCGTCGCGTAGATTACATATCTGTCAAATCGTCGCGTAGATTACATATCTGTCATCTCATATCGTCGCGTAGATTACGTATCTGTCATCTCATATCGGCGCGTAGATTACTTATCTGTCATATCGCCGCGTAGATTACTTATCTGTCAAATCGTCGCGTAGATTACATATCTGTCATATCGTCGCGTAGATTACATATCTGTCATATCGTCGCGTAGATTACATATCTGTCATCTCATATCGTCGCGTAGATTACATATCTGTCATATCGTCGCGTAGATTACATATCTGTCATATCGTCGCGTAGATTACATATCTGTCATCTCATATCGTCGCGTAGATTACATATCTGTCATCTCATATCGTCGCGTAGATTACGTATCTGTCATCTCATATCGTCGCGTAGATTACTTATCTGTCATATCGCCGCGTAGATTACTTATCTGTCATATCGTCGCGTAGATTACATATCTGTCATATCGTCGCGTAGATTACATATCTGTCATATCGTCGCGTAGATTACTTATCTGTCATCTCATATCGTCGCGTAGATTACGTATCTGTCATCTCATATCGTCGCGTAGATTACGTATCTGTCATCTCATATCGTCGCGTAGATTACGTATCTGTCATCTCATATCGTCGCGTAGATTACATATCTGTCATCTCATATCGTCGCGTAGATTACGTATCTGTCATCTCATATCGTCGCGTAGATTACTTATCTGTCATATCGCCGCGTAGATTACTTATCTGTCATATCGTCGCGTAGATTACATATCTGTCATATCGTCGCGTAGATTACATATCTGTCATATCGTCGCGTAGATTACATATCTGTCATATCGTCGCGTAGATTACATATCTGTCATATCGTCGCGTAGATTACATATCTGTCAAATCGTCGCGTAGATTACATATCTGTCATATCGTCGCGTAGATTACATATCTGTCATATCGTCGCGTAGATTACATATCTGCCATCTCATATCGTCTCGTAGATTACAAAATGTTGTGAAATTTCGGATGTGATGGTTCCTTCGAAGTCAAAGGCAAATTTAAATATACCACTGCTAGAGAGCTAGAAATTGGTGCATAAGATTATTTCGAGCTGTAGATCTCAGAAATGCTAAGAAATTTCTGATCTGGGTCGCATTCAAAGTCAAAAAGGGTTCGAAGTAACTGTCTAGATTCTATGAGGCGCTGATTGATTTCTGCACTCTGTTTCACATAAAGAATGAACGGCGAGTCTCCCTCAAAGAGTTTCTTGTTCAATCATGACTTATTACGATTAGCTACCAAAACCAATTAAAAGCAAGATGCAACGCTGGAAAATGTATCAAATTTCAACTCAATAGGGAGCTTCTACATTGTGGATATACCAGTATAAAAGAAATTATGCCTTTGTGTGTAATTTGCAATTCAAAATGTAGTCTGAAATTAAAAACAGCATTTTCAATTCCTCATTTACACAAAATATATATAATAATATACGTTAGGAAAAGGAGAAATAATTTATTTCTCTAATAAGGCGTGAAATTATCTGCTGTGGAAGAGTATTACATTGTGAATTGTACTTGCTAGAACTCATAGGGATGTGACATCTTTTTCTTGCTTGTTGCGTTCTCTTATCTTCAGATTTTTGACGCTCATTCTTTATGCGAAATAAAATATACTACAAAACATATATACACAAAGGGAGTTAAAGAAATCATAGCTAAACCGCATTGAAAATTAGCAAGATAGAGAAAATTATCAAGCGTCTTAAATGCTAACATTTATTTCCAAGCATTTATACTCTAATCGGAATTGGAATAGAGCGTTCCAACTCTTCCAAGTGGGAAGTGTAACAAAATATTCTGCGCAAAGGAATCGTCCATCCGGAGCAACATGCCGAATGAATGAAATTAAAAGGAATAATACCGAAGGTAATGAAATCCCTAAGCATCATCATCGCCACAAATAGGTTTCAGAGACTGAGGAAGGGTTTGGCTGTCAAGTAAGTGGAGAAGTTTCCATAATAGTATTCAAAGGATGAATTTTGTTTGAACCTGGAACATTTATGAAGTAAAGAAAAACAAAAGTCATTTGTTCAACAAATAATAAAAGAAAAATCAACGGCCTTCAATATAAAAAGATCTTTCTTGGTTCGCAAGTAGAAAATGAAACCTTTTTGTTCACAAATGGGAAAAGAAACTTCTTGATCCATGAAACCCTCAAAAAACGTCAAAAAGATTCTTTTTAAAGTATGCTAAATACAGAAGAGGATTTAAAAGTAAACGAACAGCAAAAAATTGCTGATTGCAATTTCGTTGATGGTGTCTAATATCATAAATTTCTAGAGAGCAATAAAAATAAATAGTCCTAAGACCCTCGGCTCTGAATGGAAAAGAGCCTTCACCATTAAATGAAACATGCCTGAAAAGCTGGTTTAGCAACTTAATATCCTAACCGGCCGTCTCATGGTGCAGGCTGTTAGTAGTGGTATTATCCAGCAAGTTCTCATTTGTTCGGTCGAACAGGTGTTAAGATTACTAATAATCTCCGAACAGGTTGCTCAGGAAATTAAGAAAAAAAATTCCAAGCAATAAAAATATTAATTATGAAAGATATATACTCATGTGAATGACTCGTTGCGGTTCTATCTTTCAGTTTTTTTGCTCTCAGAAACGTCATTCCCCTAAATGCTTTTCTTATGGTTGTATATTAAAAATGATAGTAAAATGAAAGGCACCATTGAAAAAATATCTAGTACAGTAGTTCCCAATATTTTCAGCGCCATGGATCTCATATAAACTAATATTGTTCTTTCTGCAGATCCCCTATGAAATCTAATTCTTTCTGCAAATCCTCTTCTAATCATTACCTGATGCATTTTAACCGCAATCTAGATCCTCGCAAAGAAGAATCCGTAAAAGTTCCAAGAATGGATTATATCTTTAATTTTTTATCTTCTGTTCACTTATTGGAATTTTTGTAATTAAAATCTAAACATTTGAGTGGAAGAATTCGATGCTCCAGAAATTCTGTCATTAACAGCCAGTGCAACTGGTTGTGATCAGCATAAGATAGCCAATGTTACCTTAATAAATTTACATCATTCTAGCTAAAAGCAATAATACTTAATGCTGTTATGTAATCGTAGTAAATGAACAAATCATCGTATAGCTTTGTCACATATTGAAAATTGCTCGTTGACCCCCTTTGATAAGTTCACGAACCCCGAGGGATCCAGGAATCTCAGATCGGGAACAACTGATCTACTTCATCTTTTTCTGTATGTACGGTATCTTGAATATTGAAACTTAGTATACAAAAGACAAAAATGCCATTTCAAAGACCCACTTAAGGAAATGAATTCTTCAATCGAAAGGCTTCTTATTTTGGTAAAAAATATTTTACGTCGCTAAACATTTTTTCGCAATCAAAACATAGCATTTTTACGTGTTTTTTAATATTATTATTTATCACGAAATCTAAATGTTTCGTTTCAGATTGAGCATTTTAATAAATGTTTTGTTAATAAAGAGAAGAATAAATGCTTAAGAGACTTACCACAATAGGATATAAAGTGTTGGGGCACAAGATGCACATTGGCTGAAAGAAAAAAGAAATTGTATTAGCCAAATATTTAAAATTTCTAATGAACAACTTCTCTTTTTTGCTGTAAATATGAACAGAAGAAGTTACGTTTTTGATTTCGTTTTCTTTTCCAACTGCGCACCATTTTTGTTTTTCCTCATTTTATCTCATTTTCAAAGGATTAGCAATTGTTTTAACTTCGTCATCTATCCTTCGTTTTAATAATTAAATAAAAAATTGTTTTTTAGTTAGATAAGTACTAATAAAATATTAGGATTTTCATCCTCTAAAGTTAAAAGAACTTCAGTTCATAAACTTCACTCTCTTTGAAAACGAGCTTCATATATTCGCCTAAGAAAATTTATCTTTCTAGTTTATTTTCAAAACGACGACCAATCGTCTCTTTCTCCAGAGAGTTAAGGTTTTTCAATAGGGCACCAATAATTGGAGAAACAAAATTCTTCCATAGATCACAGATGCAGCTTTGTCATATATTGTTCACTTATTGCCAATTTTGTAATTTAAATCTAAACATTTGAGTGGCTCTCTTATATCACAGGTGATCTTGTAGTTTATTCAATTATAATTCTCACACCTCATAACATTCAGAAATTCGACTGAAACGTTTTTTTTTTTATGTACAAATTAGGGCCGGTACGAACAGTCGCTCGGGGTGGCAAAAGTTTCATTGCTTCATGCTTGTAATTGGATGGGCTTGCTGTAATTTCAAATCACCCTCTGTTACTAATGATTCAGCCGGCATTTCATTGTGAAAATGTAGGCAGAAAAATATACTAGGAACCACAAAATCTTATTTTGTCACTATTTGAGGTTGCAAAATAAGTGGGAAAAAGGTGAACTCGCTTGGGGCGGCAACATGTCTTCAGCCGCCTATGTATAGGGTTGATATGCTCTGAATCCTGGGCGGCCCTGAGTCAACATGCTTTTTGCATATAATATGAATTCAGGTAGCTTACATATGACGTCTACTGAAGTTCAGTTGAATTCATTTACTTCTGAGAGGTTCATTTTGCACACAATGTGCTAAATATCCAGGTCACAATGAACCGAAGCGCTCAGAGAAGGTTTGGGAAAGGGGTTCACTGAACAACTATTAGGAGAAAATGGAAGCATCTAGTTAAAGCTATCCAAAGTGTTCCTTAATATGCACACGGTATGACTCTCCTCTACAGGGAGACACGGTTTAACGTCCCATCTGAAGGACTGCCGCCTTTCTAAGCCCATTACTGTCTCCGATTGAGGGCAACGTGGAGTTTAGCAGATATAAATCTCAACACTGACACAACCTGGACTCGAATTTGGGAACTGCAGATTATGAGCCTGGTGCGCTACCGACTGAATCAACCAGCCCTTGTCCAATAGTCCAGTGACGTCACTTTCCCATGACATTAAGCACCGTCCAATGCACTGACACCAAAAAGGAGTGGTCAACTTCCAACGAATTGTATGGATCATGTGCCTGACGGGGGTTCCTTTACTGGTATCCCATTCCCTGCAACTGTTGCGTGCGCACGTTCTTGAGCAATTTTGTCTAACGAAGCCTTCCATACTTCCATGTAGCAATACCATTTTAATGTTCATAACATAAAAAAAATCATTATTTAGAATGGTGGATAAATATTCGGTGAAACATTTAGTTTAACTGGATTATAGACGTTATGAAGATTAAAATTTGTGTATTTAATGTAATTTATAATATATTTATGAGTCTATTACGATTGGTATCACATGGGTTTTCTCATCAGAGGTGTACAAGATAATATCTACAAAGTCGTGAAAGATTAATGGTTTTTATCAACATATACATCTCAAGAGCCTATGAAAAATTCCTGAATTCAACTTTAGATGCATTTACGGGAAATGACAAGATATTGCCCCGCCCCTGTTGCCAACGTATCATAAACCGTTTTAAAATGCTATAAAATTTCGTTGAAAAGTTTCCGTCAGTAGATATTCAATTTTTTTTGTTTTAAGAGATAAATGAAAAGTTATTTTTTACATTGGAAAAATATTAAAGTGATATTATGATAAAGATTTTCAGAATATCCCAATTTGTTTTAGTTTTCACCGCTACCTACATACAAAATCCTCATGCAGTCATGGGATACAGAGGTCCTAGAACTAGTCCAGTCTAGTGGATATAAATGATCATCACTAGGACCCTATGTTGTTGACCATTCCTCGGCAGGGAAAAAAAAAAGGTGACGATAAATGACCAGATCAGCAAGCCACACTAATCTGGCAGTTCTCCGCTTCAGTTCCCTTCCAGAAGAGAGTAGCTCTTTTCAAAGGTACTCTTTAATGCTGGCCCTATAACACAGTCGGAAGTTATTTTAGCTATTTATAAACTTAAACTACATAAATTCCCAGGGGTAGATGAAATTACTAAGGAAAGGCATATAGCTAGGAATGTTTCGGTTACCACATGGGTGACTGAAATTTTGAATATATTTTATGATGAAGGCATGGTTCCTAAGGATTTTATAAGAGCTATTATTATCCCTATTTTTAAAAAAGGTGATTGCAGTTCTTGTGGTAACTATAGGGGTATCAGCCTACTTTCTATTCCAGGTGAAGTTCTTTTCATGATTGCGCTTAATAGAATTAAGAATCTGGTTAACGGGCAATTGCGTGATGAGCAATGTGGATTCAGAAGAACGTGATGAGCAATGTGGATTCAGTAGGAGATATGTGGATCAGATATTTTCACTTAGGCATATTGTTGAGAAAAGTTTAGAGTTTCAGAAACCTTTGGTTGCTAGCTTTGTTGATTTCAAAAAGGCTTTTGACTCTGTTGATCGCCATAATTTATGGTTGATTGTGCGATCATATGGCATACCAGACACGTTAGTTAACATAATGAAAGCTCTCTATAATAGCACTGAATCGTGGAATGACAAAGAGTTGACAGAGAGTTGGTAAGGCTTATAGCAATTGGTTTAGCATTGCTTCTGATGTTCGACAAGGATGCATTTGTCTCCTTTTATCTTCTGTTTGGTTATTGATTATGTTTTGCGATATTCACTGAAAGAGAAAGATTTTAGGCAATTAATGGTGTAGAGATCTGAAAATTTCTGATTTAGATTATGCTGATGATTTAGCCCTTTTGACAAATGATGTTGATGAGATGAACCTTTCATTCGAGCTGCTGATGAGACTGGTAGTAGAGTAACTTTGGTTATAAACAGAGAGAAAACTAAAGTGATGAAAATTGGTCAGGCAAGCTGTGATTCAGTTAATCTGAATGACTGCAGTCTTGAGCAAGTGTCACAGTTTAATTATCTTCGGAGGTATGCAACAGTTACTGGTAATGTGCGACATGTGATTAACAGACGAATAGGGATGCTGCCGAGACTTTTAAGAATCTAGGGAGAATGTGAACAATACACCTAAAGACTAAAATTAGACTGTATAATAGTTTTTTTTCTAAAGTTAGTTGTGGTTGTGAAACTTGGACGCTTTGTAAACAAGATTAAAGGAAACTCGCTGCTTTTGAATCTTGATGTTTACGCAATATCTTGGGCATATGGTGGTTCAACTTTGTAAGTAATGATGAGGTTAGGCAAAGGAGTCGGCAACCTCCTTTAAGCAGCATATTGTGCAGAGAGAGACTCCGCTGGTTTGGCCATGTTGCCCGTATGGATAATTATGGATTGGCGAATAGGGTTATGAACAGTGTGCCTAAAGGCCTCAGAAAGAGGGGAATACCTAGGATGCGGTGGACAAACAATGTCAAACGGGACCTTGTTAGAATTGGTGTGCAGTTGCCAAATGTAGCTGATGTAGCTCAGAATATATATGCTTGGAGAACTAAATTGCATGTCTGGTTGGACGTTAGCCAACAGCTGCTTGAGGATGATGATGATGAACGGTCTGCACCACGAGGAGGCGGGGTCGGACATTAGGTGTTAGACCTGGCCAGTTTTGTGCTTCATCACTGGGGATTGGTATACAGCTCTCTTTCCAGTTTATGCCTAGCTACCTATACTAGCTCACAGTTAGAGGTCAGTAAATTTGAAAAATTGCGAAACTTCAAAAGAATATTTTAAACTATCCATTCATGCTAGAAATTTGAATTGTTTGATATGTGGTAGTGTATAGCAGTCACATTTTGTATTGACAGCATAAATTTATTTTTTTATCCCAGAGGTGGGTGGGAAAAGGCTTAAAAATTATTTTCACGTTGAATAAGTTCTAATAACATTTTACTGTTAGCGTTTCCTAAATCTTCCGTTCATTTGAATATACAAGTTAGAAGACGATAAAGTTGGAAATTTAGAAGCCTTTTTCTCTTTGAAGACGAGCATTCTATATTGACCAGAGGCAATGCACATTCTGGTTTATATTTAAGATTCTCGTATAAAAATCTTCAGCTGCACCCCCTTCAAATATTTCTGGATATGCAGCTGGTAGCATATAATAGTTTGCGTTTCATAATATTCATTATTAATTTCAGTTTCCTGGCAAATATTCTCAAATTATTTCAAAAGTGAGATTCGCTCATTTGATAGAAAGACTATTTATTCTTTAAAAAATCGTTAAAACTCACTTGGAATTTAGTGGGATTAACAGAATAAAGGCAAAGTTTGGTGAAGGTGGGCTTCTGGCTTCCTCCAAATCCAGGACCCTGTAAAATAAAGAGTAAAGTAAGTATTTTTACCTTAAAAATTACATAGTAAAGTACACCTCAAACATTGCTACTTGTTCTGACAAGAGTCTTTCGATTTAATAACCCATAGAGAAGATCTGTGAGAAACGCATTGCCAACACAAACATCAATGTCTTATTCGTGGTTCGAACTCAGGTCCCTATGATCAGTAGCCAAGTGCACTAACCACTCGGCCACCGTAACAACACCTTAACAAATAAAACATTTAATTCTGAAATTCAAATGACATTCATTTGGACAAAAAAACTATTATATTATGAAATTCAAATACCATTCATTTGAAAAAAAATAAAATATTGAATGATAATATTAAAAAAAAGCATTCGTTTAAAAAAAAATCAAATATTGAATACGATATCTAAATAGCATTCATTTGGACCAAAAACAATCATATTTAACAGTGGTAGAGTAATCCCCCCCCCCCCCCCGAGATGTTTGTGTGCTCCACCAGTCATTTCTTATTTTTTTAATTTTTGGCACTTAAACTCACACTCCCTTTACTACTTACAAGATTCAAAATTATGATGGAATGAGATACCAATCACATAAACGCATACTCTGTTTACTATGTACAAGACTCAAATTTATGGTGGGATGAGATACCAATCACATAAACTCATACTCCCTTTACTACTTACAAGACTCAAAATTATGGTGGGATGGGCCCCGAGGAGGTAGCGCCACGTTCGCAATCTGCAGTTCGCTGGTTCTGGTCCCAATTGTGACAAACTTTGAACTTATTCTCAGCTACCCTCCACCTTGCCCTTGGGGAGGAAAGAGACACGATGATCTTCGGAAGACTGCCGTTCGTCGGATGGGAGTAATGCTGCGGCCCTGTGTGCAGAATTGTCATACTCTGTACACGTTAAAGAACACTCTGGATCACCTGGACAGGAGGCTTCTGTCTCTTAACTGCGCTCCAGTGGATGTCCTTCCCCAACCTTCTCTAAGCCCTTGCGACATTTATCTCGTTGTATGCACAACACGCCTCTCAGAGGTAAAACAAGCTCCACCCTATGCTTTCAGTGATTTGAGAACACAGGCAGAGCTGGATTTTCAACTGAAGCACCCGTAGGCACACGAAGTGATAGATTCGCCCTTTATGAAGATCGATTTTTAAACAGTTTTGCTTTCAGAATCACATAGAAAGGAAATGATTTAATCGAAAAAAATGAATGATGAATATTTGAATGATGGGTTGTGTTGTTTTACCTCTGAGCGGCACTTTTTTGCACACCATGGGCTAAATGGCCAGGTCACATGGACCCCGAAGGCTCAGAGAAGGTTGGGGGAGGGGACCCACTGGAACAGCTGTTGGGAGACAGATGGTAGCCTCCCGTCAAGGCGCGTATTCTTTAACGTGCACAGGGTATGGCTCTCCCACACACGGCTTAACGTCCCATCCGACGGACGGTGGCCTTTCCAAGCCCTCGGTGTCCCCTACTGACCGTGAGTAAGGCGGAGAATTTTGCGGAGATAAATCTCAACGCTGACCCAGCTGGGACTCGAACCTGGGAACTGCAGATCACGAGCCTGGCGCGCTACCGACTGAGCCACCCCCCCCCCCCCCCCCTATATTTGAATGATGAGTAACAGATTTGTTACCACATACTGTAAAAATATTATGTAATAAATCAAGTTATTCATTTCCAAATATAAATGTTTAATTTCTTTCTCACTCTCACTTTTTGGACTGGGAATAAATTTCACTAAATTATCAATATATTTCGATATTTTCATGTTATCTGAATGGAAAGTACATTAAAAGCTTGCTAACTAGAAGCGAAACTTTTTGTAGCAACGTCGTACAGATAATAGGAAATCTTCGATTAAAATTAACTAAATCTCAAATTTGAGAAATATTTGTTTACTATTTGGGAAATTCTGAAAGCTGAAATATTTAATAGCAATGTTAATATAGTAACCACGTAGTAAGAATTTACCACGAGAGTTAAAACAAATTGTGTTCGAAAATAATCGCCATTTTAGTAGTTTACCTAATGGTTTTTTCAGTTTACATCAATTTCGAAGCAGTGTTTTGGAAGGGAGAAAGAATAGCGCTGCTATGATATCTTTCAGCTTCAATAGCTCTTTATATTTAAACGAACATTGGTTTAATCGAGATTTCGATAAAGTTGATTGAGATATGTAATTTATCACTTGAACAATTTTTTTTAGATAAAAAATAGATTTCTTTTCAAGGTTAGGTGTGTTTTGAATATGGGTTTCTATTCACGTGATAGGAGCGTATCCCTGTACAGGGGCATACCCAAGGAGGGAGCGGGAGCTACAACCATCACCACTCCACCAAAATTTGAATATAATATTTACTCCTAATAATTGAGAAGGACAGAATTTCGTTTTTAGTTAAATAAACAAATTACATTACTTAATGCTGCCACCCCTAGGCAAGTGTCTAACGTGCATTTCGGTAAATCTGGCCCTGAACACAAGCCCTATGGTTTTGATAATTTGGGACCACAGGCCCTATGATCTATGAATGCTAATAAAATGGCATTTTAATATGGACAGCATCAACAGACAGAAATCATGGAAAACCGAAGTTGGCATAGGATGGTGTCAATTGTACTGGGGAAAATATACAATGGAACTATGCTCGCACAGAATCTGGCGGAGCAAAATGTAAGATGGGTTGTCTTGCTTTACCTCTGAACGGTAGTTTTTTGTACACAGCGGGATAAATGATCAAGTCACAGGGATCGAAGAGGAATGGGGAAAGGTATCCATCGGACAGCTGTTAGAAGATAGAGGGAAGCCTCCCATCAAGTCCATTCAGCGCGTTCTTTAGCGTCCACAAGGCATGCATAATTGATGTCCCATTCAACGGACGGCAGTCTCTTCAAACCATCACCTTTCTCACCGAGAACAGAATTGGGACCAGTTGCAGAATTGGGCTGATGCGTGTTGCTTGTCATGAGACAAGGGAATCCATTCCTTTTGCTAAGTGGTTTCCTTTATTGCCGCACAATCTCTCCCCTCTAAAGCCGTTTTCAATGCATATTCCTGTTTCAGAGGTGACAGCGTATTTCAAAGAAGAAAAGATCAGTTCTTTTAAGAGCGCATATAAGATAAACTTCGATGAGGAGTAACTTTTTAACTAATTAAATTCTGCAAACGACAGGTTCTTCGAATTACACGTCTTTCATAAAAGCAAATTTTTTCGAACGATAAATTTTTCGAATATTGTAACCACGTAGTACGAATTTACCACGAGAATTAAAACAAGTTGTTTACGAAAATAATCGCAATTTTAGTACTTAGTTTTTGCTTTTATTGTCTGTGATCTTCGTTCTTTCTTTGTAATTATCAGAAAGTTTCACGATATACCGTGATGTTATGGAAAATAAACTCTTTTTTTTTTTCTTAACATGTCAGAACATTTTCATCGAGGAAAATAACGTTATAAAAAAATTATAATTTTGAATTGAATTAGAATATATCTATAAAATAGAATTATGAATTTTATATAAAGCCAAGAGGTATTCTACATTCTGTTTAATCTACTTACATAAAAAACACGAGAAAACGCCCCATAAATTTCTAAAACTCCCCACTGGAACACCTGAGTTAGATGTTTGAAGCTTGCTACTGTAGAGTTGACTCAGTAGCTAGCACACCTGATTCGTAGTCTGATGTTTCCGTATTCGAGTCCCAACTGCGCCATCGTTGAGATTTATCTTCGCTAACCCTCGCCCTGCTGCCGGTGAGAAAGGAGACACTGAGGGCTTCCAAATACAGCCGTCCATTTAGCCATGGTCCGTGTTCAAAAGAGCCATACTCTTGAAAGTGCCTGAGACTTCAAAAGTATTAGTACGAAATCGCCTACTGATTGCGTCTATTTGAATCTTCGAGTGCCGTAGATGTAAAGACGACTTCAGTTACATATAATACAAATTAAAGCTTTATATGGACTGTAAGAGTGCACCAAAATTATCGAATACAAAAAAAAGTACAAACCAATAAGGGCCAGAAGATTGCACTGGAAGATGCTACAAAGCACAACAGGAAGCAATGAGTCTTCATTGTGAGGAAACGAATTGATCAACAACTTTACGAAAGCGAATGAGTAATACTACTTTCAGATAGTACTCTAGGATTCTGCGGAATGCTAGAATTGGTGTTATTCACTGTTAGCGAAATCGCTTCAAAACGGTCACTGGAACAAGAGAGAGAGAGATTGGGTTTAAGTGATCTTCTCCCTCCCCTATATATACTAGCTGAAAAAAAAAAATCAGAGGATGACGTCATTAACAGAGGGTGGAGGGAGAACAAATATTTCCTGGAAAGCGAGCACGTCATCTGACATGTTAACTGAAAAATGATCCCATTCAACTTTGTTAATCGATGTCCACACCCACATATGCTTTCTATTCCAAGTTTAGTGCTATAAGGTAATGGTATTTAGGTGATTTTGGCAGCTCAGTGTGTCGTGTTGTCTATTTACACTCAGGAAGTCACTCTCACTGCTTTATTCGATAAGGCAACCTAGATTTTGGAAATTTGGGTCAAAAAATGTGGTTTTGACATTGTCACTGTTAAATGCACATTTGAAGAAGCTTCTCATTATACTTTTTGTTACGGCCGTATCAAGTTTGGATGGATTTTTTTTCTTTCGGCGACTTTTATTTCTCAAAGTAGAAGCGCGAAAAGTAGGATAAAAATTTTTACACTCTTTTTGCTAAAACAAAATTTAATCTGTGGACGAAGTAACTGAGAATTGACTAAAATTAAAAGTTTAAATTTTAACAAATTATTGTGTATTGAAATATGCCGAGTATTGAAAAATATGCATTCATTTTTTTAATTTACGAATCTTCCTATGCATTATAGACATTTATATTCGATATTTGACCTATAAGAGATTCACAAAGCTGGGTCTTACGGCCTTCTGCCAAAAATCACTTTACGAAGTTCTCTGGATTCTCTTCTAATCGTATTCTATGGTCTTTTAAAAAAAGCAAGGAGAATGAAAATTCTACAAAACATCGCTCGCAACGTAACAAGGAAGCCGAATGAATTATAATTCAATTTACTTGTCCAGTATATTAGACTATAATACTTTTGCCCCTTCCTCTATTACCTCCAAAAAAATGAAGGGAGCTTGATTACCTTCCTTTTAATATTAAGGAGCCAGTCGAAAATAATTTTGCATCAAATTAAAGTTCATGGTGCAGAAAGTGTCCTAGGCTATAAAACAATTGTCCTTTCCTCTTTAGGGGCGGGGGGTGGCTCAGTCGGTAGCACTCCAGGCTCGTAATCTGCAGTTACCAGGTTCGAGTCCTAGCTGGGTCAGCTTTGAGATTTATCTCCGAAAAATTCTCCGCCCTACTCACGGTCAGTAGGGAACACCGATGGGCTTGGAAAGGCCACCGTCCGTCGGATGGTACGTTAAACCGTGGCGCCGTGTGCGGGAGAGCCATACCCTGTGCACGTTAAAGAATACGCTGGATGGCCTTGACAGGTGGCTATCATCTGTCTCTCAACAGCTATTCCAGTGGGTCCCCTCCGCCAACTTTCTCTGAGCTTTTTGGGTCCTTGTGACCTAGACATTTAACCCATGCCGTGCAAAAAAAAGCCACTCAGGGTAAAACAACCCAACTTTTCGTCTTCACGAAAAGAAATGTTTTATCTACTCTATCATCCCAACCTCAGGGCCGATCTATAGAAAGTTGTGTACGAAATAAAAGCTTATGACGTTTAATATGAGATAGGGTAAATGCAAATTTTCCCTTACACTAAAGCAACTAAGTCCAACTCAAACTACGTGAAGAGCAACTAGGGAAAGAAAGGTGAATGAAAGTTCGGAAAGAGTTTATTTTCGGAGAAGGAGATGGATTTTGTTTTGTTTTTATTCATGCAATTTGGATCTAATTCCCACATATGTAGCATAAAGGCATAAATTTTGCCTCTTAGGTAAGTACTGAATGTTGCAGACGATTTATGATATTTAGTTAGTGCATGTTCATTTACTATTACTTTAAGCGGGAAACGGACGATTTCAATACCGCATTGGCCCAAACAGTTTTAAACAATAATTTACAAATTAATCAAATTAATTATAAACCCTTAGCAGCCCGCAGACAAAATATCAATTACAATACGCTGAAAAACTACTTATTCATGCACACCGCGATTAAGTGATAAATGGAATCTGAAAATAGCTGTAAATAAAACAGTAATATCTTACTTCCATAGAAATACAAAATTACCTGAAGATTTCTCAATTACAATAAATAATAATATTTCAAATATCTCTGATAATTTCAAATTTTTAGGTATACACATGGATTCAAAATTAAAATGCTTACAATATATTGACACAGCAAAAGATAAAACAAACAAACTTTTTAATTTTTTAAGATATCTTGGAGGTACAAAATGGGGATGTTCAACTAAAAATTTACTATTAATTTATAATTCTATCATTTTTCCAAAATTTTTATATGGTATAGAATTAATAAAAAATATTTCTAAAACTTAATTAAAATCATTAGAGCAAATCCAAATAAAAATTTTAAAATTCTGTTTGGGACTTCCTCAGAACTCAAATGGCTTGAATGTCTATGCTGAAACTGCATTACCTCCCATACACATAAAAAAGAAATACTTATTAGAGAATTTATTATACAGAATTGTAGTTAAAAACAAAAACCATCCTATAATTGATAAAATTAAAGAAAATTATCCAGATATTTCCATAAACTCATCAACAAACAAAAATAAACTAATAACTGTCATGAATAATAACCTAAGTGGAGACTATATTATACAAATTCCTTGCTGGACCTCAACATTTCCAATTTTAAATACTAATATACCTGGAATTGAATCAAAAATATTGACTGATACAATTATTTTGAAAACATTGGCTGAACGTTATATAAATGATAAATATTTAAACTTTATTCATATATTCACAGACGGGTCCTTCAACTTAGAAAAGAATGCTCTTTCTGGTGCCTTTTGGTGCTCTGTTGAAAATTATGAACATACTTTTAAATTTACTACTCTTTATCCAATTATTATTGCAGAACTATCAGCTATAATTTTGGCCATCAATTAGGCCCTCAAATTTGAGAAAAAAAAATATAGTTATTTTTACTGACAGCAAAGCATCAATAGAAGCTCTATATAACAATCCTCTTAAAAGCAATTTTAAAATCTTTATTAGTGACATTTTAATATTAATAAAACAACACATTACACAACAAAATATTATGCATAAACAATGGTTACCATCACACTCTGGAATTAAACACAATTAAATTGTAGATAAATTAGCCAAAAAAGCAAACAATTTCAACCGAAACTTAGAAACACCCTTTCTCGTATACATTCACAAAAAGCAAAGCAAAAAACAGTTAATAAATGATATTCAAAATTGGTATGATTCTAAGGCAAGCAATACACACAGATACAAAATATATAATAAAATTAATAAATTTAATGATTATGGCTTAAGAAAAAGAGAAATAAACCTAATTCTAAAAATAAAAACCAACTCTGTTCTAACTAAATCACTGCTTTATAGGATGAAAAAATCTGATAATCCTGTTTGTGATACATGCTCAATATATGAAAATTTAGAACACATTTTATTTCATTGTAGCAAATATACATTAGAAAGATATATATACTTTACAAAATTAAATCTATTAAATATTACAACTTTTGACTTTAAAACATTTTTCAACCAATCTAAAAAGCAAACAAAATAATTTGTTACAATTATCTGTTGCCCTTTTTAAGATCTGTTGGTCTGTTTGACTCATTATAAAACAAATAAATAAAAAGAAATCTGTATAAGAAAAATATATAAAAATATAAAAATGATATGAAAAAAATGGAAAAAGATAATAATAAAAAAATAAATGAAAGAAAATGGGGAAAAAATGAAAAAAAATATAGAAAGTTGTAATTAAATATGGTCACAGAAAGTTTCACTGAATGAGTTTGTGTTCGGGAGTTTTCCAGGACATAAGAATATTCAATTTGGAAATTTGGATGATGATGATGAGCTCTGTTTAAAATTGTCTCTGAGGAGATTATTTTGGTCTAGCTTTTTTTTTTTTGAAAATGCGGACGGGAACTGTTTACGATAATTTGTGTTTTTAAGCTTGTTATATTTAATGAGATTATTTAGTTCTGGGGCTTTTTTATACTGCGGACTTGCGGTGAATTGTATACCATAATGGTTAGACCAACGACTTAGAATCATAGACTGCTCATATGACTCGGTTTATGTTTTATTGGGGTCAAATTTCTCCGTGTTAAATGGTTTATGATGTTATGAAATGATTGATTTGAAGGCAGAAAACATTTATTCTTTAAAATGAAAATTGCAAAGCCGCTGCTATCCATCGCTTTACGTCTATGGAGTCGGAAGCGAAACAGCACCCCATAGTACGCATGCGTATTAGCGACTGTGTTAATTTCTGGTAGTTGTACCAAAGACCCAGCTTTGACCAGAACATGGTCTTTGAATTGCACGAAGTGCTGAAAACTCAATGACAGTCACCGCCATCCAGCCTATGGGAGTATCGTATCTTTACGTAGTTTTATTTATCTATGGATCATTCTTGCTTGGATAATTTCTTTGAAGGGAGGATCTGAGTGGAGGGGGGCGGATGGTCATAACTCCTTTTCCAATCCTTATATTTTGTCAAAGCTGAGTAAAGGGAAAGCGAAACGTGTCCAATGATAAGAATCGAGAGACATCGAGCGTAAGTGGTGAAGAACTAAAGATCATGTGATCCCCTATGACGTGTTTTTCTACGTTCACGCCCAAAGTCATGCAGAACAGACCACTCGCGTTGGGGGCAGTTGTTCGATTTGTTAGCAGCATGGCAAAGTACTGCTGGAAAAATGTAGATTTCTTGGTTGTGAAACGACCGCTTCTGTTACAAAGGATGAATAGATTTCTGAAGAATGGTGAGTTACGTAAATCCATGAAATATAGTGTTTTAGTAACATTTTTAAATGCAAGGTTCAATCCGAACGCACATTTTACTAAACAGTCGTCCCGCTTTCTCTTTTATCCAGCTTTGAATGTGTGTTCGTATGCGTTTTTCAAGAATAGAAGAAAATGGCAAAAGATTCGAATGTGGAGAAGTGTAGTAAAAATTAGTTTTTTGTGGGGTGTTCTAGTTTTACGAAAATATATTTTTGTGAAACCTGTACGGTGGGTTTTCAGGGGATTCTATGTGGTAGGGGTGAATAAAAGTTCTGCGAAAGAACGTTCGAAATTTTTTGTAGAAATGAACATTACGTGTATCTCGTTATAATAGTTTGAGATGACGAACTGAGTGGTTATTATTAGCCGACCTATAGTTTTATCACAATAATACAATAATAATTTGATAATTATTGTATATATTGTTCACAATCATGCTCAAAGCGTATGATTGTGAACAAGCTCTTTGTAATCAAATCTATTGCCAAACCATGGAAGAACTGTTTCCGCAGGAATCGCAAGGAGGAAGTTGTACTTGCTTGGCTATGCTTAGGTCATTCGTTTATTACTCATTTTTTTCTTGTCCATGTTTTAATTTTGTACGCCATAATGTGTTTTAGATTTCATGGTTTTGCATTCGAGCCTCTGACACTCCGACACCTTTTATCTGATCGTTGTAGCTTACCACCGGTTTTTTCCTTTTTAAAATACTGTGGATATTTAAATCGTCTTTGATTTTACTTTTGCTGTTTTGTATTCTGTCTTTAACCCCGCGAATTATTCAACTGGATTGATTTAGTTTTTCTATCTTTGTTTAACATATTACTTGTGCACTTGCTCGTTGCTGCTGTGCATGTTCGTTTTCTTGTTAATTTTTGATTGTGGGTTTACATGTCTTTTATCGTTTGTCTTTTGTTTGTTGGCCTTGTGCCATGGAATTCGGGGCGGGGGTGGCTCAGTCAGTAGCGCGCCAGGCTCGTAATCTGCAGTTCCCAGGTTCGAGTCCCAGCTGGGTCAGAGTTGAAATTTATCTCCGCAAAATTCTCCGCCCTGTCCACGGTCAGTAGGGGACACCGATGGGCTTGGAAAGGCCGCCGTCCGTCGGATGGAACGTTAGGCCGTGGCACCGTGTGCGGGAGAGCCGTACTCTGTACACATTAAAGAACACGCTGGATGACCTTCACGGGAGGCTATGTCTGTCTCCCAACAGCTGTTCCAGTGGGTCCCCTCCCCCAACCTTCTAACCTTCTCTGAGCCTTCGGGGTCCATATGACCTGGCCATTTAGCCCATGGTGTGCAAAAAAGTGTCCCTCAGAGGTAAAACAACCCAACCCAAAGTCATGAAACTCCAAACAACTAAACTCGCAAAGCAAGCAGTTCTTTTATCGTAAAGAGTATGCATTTGGGCAATGATGGGGGTTCAACGCTATCTCCTAAACCCCACACCATTGGAAAATCATTAGGAAAAAAATATTGTCTTCTAGTGGCGTCCCAAAGAGGGAGGATGCTTAAATTATACCCGCATAGCTTAAGGACTTGAAAAATTATTTTCTTAGGAAGTGCCTGAAAATCAAAAATGCACGCATCTCGAGCATGACCACCACCACCACAGCATCTAATTGAAAGACTTTGTATAGATTAATGGCTTTGTCAATTTATATTAGCTAAAATGTTAACGTTTAACCTTCCCAAAAACATTGCTACCTTACTAATTCTGAATAAGCCGAACTAATATTCAGTGGTAATTTTTGCAACATATCCACCTTAATGGAAATTCTTCGTTTCAGTTAAGAATCGATGCCCTTCAAAATCAGAATTTTTAACGAAAAATGAGGCTGAAGGAAATTAAGATACCTAATGTCTATCGTCTGTCTCTAATATCAGCAATAGATATGGAAAGATATGGAAACTATAATGCTTTCTATCAGTGATGTTAGTTAAATTAACAGAAAAGTTAATAAAAGCACATCAATACTACTTGTGCTTTAAACTGCAGGTGGAATATATAAATGTATTTCAAGCAGAGGGCATCATCATCATCATCATCATCATCATCATCATCATCATCATCATCATCATCATCATCATCATCATCATCATCATCATCATCATCATCAAGCAGCCATAAGCTACGGAGGTCCAACCAGACCGTGCAATTTAGATCTCCAAGCAAGTCTGTCCTGAGCTACATCTACTGCATCTGGCCACTGCACACCAATTCTAACAAGGTCCTGTTTGACATTGTCTGCCCACCTGTCCTTGGTTTCACCCTCTTTCTGAAGCCTTTAGGCACACTGTCCATAACCCTATTCGCCAATCTATAATTATTCATACGCGCACCATGGCCAAACCAGCGGAGGCTCTCTCTCTGCACAATATGCTGCTTAAAGGAGGTTGCAACTCCTTTGCCTAACCTCATCATTAGTTACAAAGTGAAACCACCTAATACCCAAGATACTACGTAAGCATCTAGAATCAAAAGCATCCAGTTTCCTGTTATCTTGTTTACACAGAGTCCAAGTTTCACTACCATAACTAACCCTAGAAAGAACCAAACTATTATACAGCCTAATTTTAGTCTTTAGGTGTATACGCCTATTTCTCCACATTCTCCATAGATTCTTAAAAGTCCCGGCAGCAATCCCTATCCATCTGTTAATCTCATGCCGCACATCACCAGTATCTGTTACATAGCTCCCAAGATAATTAAACTGTGACACCTGCTCAAGACTGCAGTCATTCAGATTAACTGAATCACAGCTTGCTTGACCAATTTTCATCACTTTAGTTTTCTCTCTGTTTATGACCAAACCTACACTACTACCAGTTTCATCAACAGCTTGAATGAAAGAGTTCATCTCATCAACATCATTTGCCAAAAGGGCTAAATCATCAACATAATCCAAATCAGAAATTTTCGTATCTCCAGTCCATTTAAGGCCAAAATCTTTCCCTTGAAGTGAATTTCACATAACATAATCAATAACCAAACTAAAGAGAAAAGAAGACAAAATGCACCCTTGTCGAACACCAGAAGTAATGCTAAACCAATTGCTACAAGCCTTACCAACTCTCATACACGACTCAGTGTTATTATAGAGAGCTTTCATTATGTTAACCAACTTGTCTGGTATGTCATATGACCTCACAATCAACCACAAATTATGACGACCAACAGAGTCAAAAGCCTTTTTGAAATCAACAAAGCTAGCAACCAAACATTTCTCAAGAATCTGCCTAAGTGAAAATATCTGATATACACATCCACTACCACTTCTGAACCCACATTGCTCATCACGCAATTGACTGTCAACCAGATTCTTAATTCTATTAAGCACAATCATGGAAAGAACTTTACCTGGAACAGAGAGTAGGCTGATACCCCTATAGTTATTACAAGAACTGCGATCACCTTTTTTTGAAAATAGGGATAACAATAGCTCTGGTAAAATCCTTAGGAACCATGCCATTATCATAAAAGATATTCAAAGTCATCCAAGTGGTAACAGAAACATTCCCAGCTCTAAGCATTTCCGTAGTAATTTCATCTACACCTGGGGATTTATGAAGTTTAAGTTTAGAAACAGCCAAAATAACTTCAGATTATGTTACAGGGCCAACATTAAAGTCACCAATGCATCTATCATCATTGCATCAATGGGAGTAGAACTAACCACATTGTTTAGAACATCACTGAAATGCTCAGCCCACCTAGCCATGACAGAATACTCATCTTCTATAACCTTACCACATTTATCCTTCAATCCCTGTTCGTTTTCTACCATACAAAACATTAACTATCTGGTACAGCTCTCTGCTGTTGTGCTGCCTAACTGCTTCCTCGGCTTTGTCAGCTAAGCCATCAAGCCAAAGATTCTTATCAGCAGCTAACTGATCTTTTACACGTTTATTAAGTTCTCTGTAATGGTTTCTATTAGGACTAGTAGGGTATTGATTAAGGACATTCCTGCAGTTCTTTCTTTCCAAAATAAGCTCAAGTGCCTTATCACTCAAATAATTCTGCCTCCTATGCTCCTTTTTCCCTAAAAGTGTACTGTTAATTTCCAAAAATGCCTGTTTAAAATGGTCCCATTCTAACTCAACTTCTCATTAAGTAAGCAAACCATGACTGTCAGAATGACTACGTAACCTATCATGGTAAGCTTTAGCTATAACTGGGTCTTTCAGAGCTTCAGAATAAAAGGCAAAATTATTTACCCTAGCACAACATTTTTTAAGTTTAAGTTGCAAGGCACTTTTAACAAGGTAATGATCAGATCCAATTTCAGCTCCCCTATAATACCTGGTATTCCTAACAGAACTAGCCCATTTGCTGTTAATTAATATGTAATCAGTCACATTCTTATGCAGCCCATCAGGTAAAACCCATGTGTACTTATGTATGTCGCGGTGTTTGTAATAAGTGTTAGTTATTCTGAAACCATTGAGTTTACTTACCTGTAGGAGACGTTGCCCATTGCCATTGTAGCTACCAATACCAAAAGGGCCTATCAACCCTCCCCAAAGGTCAGAGTCAGTACCAACTTTGGCATTGAAGTCACCTAGATCAAGGGCAAGATCTCCTTTCTTGACAGAATTCAAAATATCCTGAAGTTGTCCGTAAAACCTATCCTTCTCATCCTCATCGGCATCCTCAGTGGGGATATAACAGCAGATAACATCCAAGTCTTTAACGCTTGTCTGAAATTTTGCTGTAAGAAACTGTTCATTAGTGCACTCATATCCTAGAAGAGCATCACTAGCGTGTCTGCTGAGAAGCAGACCCATGCCTTGGTGATGTTTATATCGTCCCTCCCTGAAAAGAGAAATTTAAGATTATTTTTAAGAACTGACCTTTATCTGTCCATCTGGTCTCTTGCAAGCCGAGAATATCTAAATTATAATGGTGGAATTCTTGTGTGAGGACATCAAGAGAAAAAGCTCTGTGCAGAGTTCTCACATTCCAACTACCTATGGAGAGAAAATGGTTAGTGGGATGTTTAAAGAAACTATGTTTATTGAGAGAGGGAATGCCGACAATATCAAACAGCCCCCTAATCGCAGACATGGGGCAAAGACCCGTTCCCCCACCACTAAAGGCTGAAGCCATCTACACTGGAAGACTTCCTCCAATGTAGAATTTGACGATGCCAACAGAAGCAAAGAGTTCAGGTGCCTGCGATGACCTCTGCTCAGGATTATCCACCAGCTGATAAACATATCCTGTGAATCTATTCACTTGGGACTGTCAACCCACAAACAAACAGAAAATACAGCGGAAGATTTTCCCTCCACAGAAGCCCACCAGTGCAGCAAATTCAGTATCCATAATCAAGCTCAGAGCCATAATTCAATCCACTCCAGTGGGTTTATATGGTCAGCACCAAGACCCTGTGTGGTTGACCATTCCTCAGCAGGGTAGGAAAAAAAGCGAAAAGTAGCCAGAGTTATCCAGATCAGTAGGCCAATCTGATCAATCTAATCTGGAAGCCCTCTCCTTCCGTTCACTTCCACAAGAGAGTATCTCTTTTGAAAGATACTAACGGTCTGCACCACGAGAAGGCGGTGTCGGACATTAGGTTCCAGGCCTGGCCGGTTCTATGCATCATCACAGGGGATTGGTGCATAGCTCTCCTTCCAGTGACTACCTAGCTACCATTTACAGACCATTTACAGAGGGCAACTCCTTTTCTTTTCAGTTTAAATTAATTTTGAATTATTTTTCTTAAATCTCGGCTGTTTTTATCTCGTTTTCAAAAAAAGGGGCTCAAAAATACCTGTGACTCTGAACCATGAATATGTTTCTAATAAAGGGACCACTGAATGTTGTATTCCTATGTGTTTCAACTATTTAACTTGGAGCCAGAATATTAAATACTCTTGGTGTAAAAGTCTAGAATTTACAAAGGTGAGCAAAAGGTCACAGCTAGTAAAGAACGCTATTTCTCAGCTAGGCACAAAATATCGATACTTCACCTTATAGTACCATAGCACATAATAGATCCAACCTTTACTAACTACTACTAACGTCTAGTATTTCAGAACAATCGAAACAAATCCTTTTTTTTCCAGAAGCCGTGTTTATCATTGAACATATTTTAATGTTTCATTCATATATAGACTAACAATGAATATATGGAGGGGGGGGGCTCAGTCGGTAGCGCGCCAGGCTCGTAATTTGTAGTTCCCAGGTTCGAGTCCCAGCTGGGTCAGCGTTGAGATTTATCTCCGCAAAAATTCCCCGCCTTTCCCACGGGCAGTAGGGGACACCGATGGGCTTGGAAAGGCTACCGTCCGTCGGATGGGACGTTAAGCCGTGGCCCTGTGTGCGGGAGAGAGCCATAGCCTGTGCACGTTAAAGAACGCGCTGGATGGCCTTGACGGGAGACTACCATCTGTCTCCCTACAGCTCTTCCAATGGGTCCCCTCCCCCAACCTTCTCTGAGCCTTCGGGGTCCATGTGACCTGGCCATTTAGCCCATGGTGTGCAAAAAAAGTGCCGCTCAGAGGTAAAACAACAACAACCCAACCAATGAATTTATAGTCATTCTCGAAATTTCCTCTTCGAATTTCTAAACCTCAAACTTCGTGATGTACCTTGAAGTATGCTGAAAAGAATTCGATCGTTAGGTCTCCAACATTTGAATTTTGTTTTATGACTTATATTTTAATGACTAAAACCTTTTTCTAGTGGATTACATAACTTTTCGATTACTCTATATTTCGACTAAGAATATGTGGTTCAAGTATAAACCGGGTTTTCTCTAAAACATTTTTTCAATCAGATGTTTTCGTCCGAAGATATTAACTATCTTTTGACATTATCTTGCACCTCTATTACACAATCACCACAGCTGAGATAATTTCTTTATTCCCCTTTCAAAGAATCTTTGTAGTTGCTCGTTATCGTTGCATGAAAAGTTTAATTTTGTCGTCAGCTGTAAATCTTTTTACACCTGCAGCTACTTTTGAGAAGACCTAACAAGTGAACATCGCCGGGACCTATATCAGATTTATAAGTCCAGGCATTACGCTGTTCCCCATTCATTTTCTCCAATGCTTCTGTTGTCACAGCGGAGGTGAGAAGATGCATTGTATTGAAGGAGTTTCTCATGTTTTCAACTTCTTTTCGGCCTTTAAACGATTTACTCCGTTCTAACAACTGGATCCTTGAGAGCGTTTCATCACCTTAACCGTGCTGAGTCTGGTAAGAGTTTCAGTAGGTTTCATGTCTTCATTGGTTAGAAATTTGAAAATAATGTGCTGCGCACCAGCCAAAGGAACCACTTGTTCACTTATCGTGATTATTACTGACAAATGCGGGTAAGCGTGCAAGGGCACGTTGAAACAAATACACCCTTCCTACTATCAAAGTAATTTTGTTTTACATAGGAAGGTATTCACTGCAAACAAAAATCCGATTTGTTTGAACTCCCTTATTCATGCTATCTTTTCCATTGAACTCCCTTATTCATGCTATCTTTTCCATTGAACTCCCTTATTCATGCTATCTTTTCCATTGAACTCAATTCATTTTTAGGATCCTTGTAGACACAGTCAAAGGCAGCAGTGTGCCCAAATTGTGTGTGGGAGTTATGGTATCCGGCCCCTTAAGGTCTGGATGATTTATAGTGCACAAGACAATCTCTGAAACCGAAGTTCCTAACATAACAATCATTATCCCCATCCTTAAACTGTAACTTTACGAGAATACCATTGATTTCATTTACAGTAGTGCCCGAAAAACCTCGAGTCCATAACTGGACTCGAGGTCCAGTTATGAACTCGAGGTTTATCGGGCACTACTGTAAATGAAGTAAATGTAAATGTAAACTAATCCCGATAACCCTCGAGTCCATAATTGGACTCTAGATGGTTATCGGGATTATCCAAAGGTTTTGTTGTGTCGTTTGGAAACATCAATATTTTTATCAACAAAATCATGTTATACATATTGTTCATATTATATGTTCGAATGTTTTGTATTCTGATTGGGGCAATTCTGGAATCTGTATTAAGGTAGGACTAGTGAAATGTTACCCAAAACATTTCGATTCTGTTAAACACGTGGAAAATATAGAGTAAATTTTATGTTTTTGTTCCTAAAAATGGTTTATTCTAATATTAAATTCCAATAAACAGTATGTGTAAAATTCTAAAACAAAACGTAAGTTTTCTTAGTTTTTCTGACTAGTATTACTGCTCTAGTTCTCTCCATCATTGCACACAATCTAATGTACTTAAAATTTAAATATGGTAGCAGTAGTGACATCTAACACAAATTCCGTTGTCTCAACTAAAGTTTCTGCAGGGTCTCAAAGCAATTTGGTTTGCAGCAAAAAAAAAATCAACAATTGCTTTGTTATTGCTCTCGAATTGATGTTGGATCGCAGTTCAAAATTCCTGTGGTGTGCGTCCTCCCTTAAAACGGAAGATTGCGCTTTCCACCCCCCACCCCCTGGAGGGGAAGGGACAAACTGTTGCTGCCAAGTACTGTTTATCACACTCCATCATTTAAAATATTAACTTTCTAGCACAAATAAATCGTTTACAATACTCGTTTGAAATTTTTAAATATTCTCCGTCAGAAGGCGAAATAAAATTTTGGGAAATTCAAACAGGGTCAATTGTAATAGTGCAAAAAGTATAGGCAAAGCAAAATTTTTAACATAATTTTATCGTCATGACGAGATTGCGAATCGTAATGTTTCACAATACCTATCCAACGCAAAAAGATTTTTTAGTTTACTTACAAAGTTGAATGTCTACAGACTACAAAGTGAAAACATTAGTTCGTTTTTTACTGAAAACGAGCTAAAACAACTTATGGCAAATCGTTCACTAATCTAAATTTAAGATAATAAGTTTGAAATTATTAACTATTAGTCAAGTTTTAGGAGTGTTTATAATAAAAGTTGTTAATAATGAACGAAATTGCTGAAAATAAAAATTCAGATTTAATCTAAGTGGATATATACTATGCTAGCAGAATTACCCGGCGATTCTCGGGCCCCTATATGAGTGACAGGCATATTTATAATGGGTGTGCGGACACTCAATCACGTGCTGGGTGACGTAACCTGTGGCAGAAGTTTTCGCTGTCCGTAATTCCTCATATACTGGACCGATCGGTCCCGACATTATGACAAAAGGGTGACTGCCATCTGTACTTAGTTCCTGCTACGTAGAGTTTAGAAATCGGATTCCCAGCTGTGGAGGGTCGGGATTGAACCTATCGCAAGTGTCAGAAATCTCTGCTGGGCACTGCCGTAACCTACCGTATGAGAGTCTGAAGTTATGAATGAAATAGTACGCTCTCTGTCTGCATGGTTATCAATGGACATACGTTTCGCGGCCAACTTTTGGGGGAGAGTCTAAGTTTCTGGAACGGAAAACCTTACACTGCACTAAGATGAGGTGAAGCGGTACAGTCGCTCAAAAAAGTATCCGAACGCCATGGTTGATTACAACATTCAGATAAAATATCTGGCAACAATTTTTTCAGAAATTAGTGATCTGGCATCCTTCGTGTACCGCACACGAAAGATTCCAGATCATTAATTTCTGAAAAAATCGTTGTCAGATATTTTTTCTGAATTTTGTAATCAACCATAGCGTTCGGATACTTTTTTGAGCGACTGTACACGAAGTTTGATGATTCTAGCTTGACAATTTAGAAGAGGTCGAACAGATAAAAGCTCTCTATTTTTATATACAGGTAATAAAAATATTACTATTTTCATTTTCCCAATCATCAATTTGTTCGAATTTTTCCTGCTGAAGGATGAAACTTCTGAAAGTATCATCCTACATCGCCTCTGGCGAATATGAGATGCCTCTAGTTGACCAATAAATTCGCCTTTTATATTTAAGAAAAACAAAACTAAATATCCCCTCTTGCTGATGATTTAGGCTTTGGCGTGAGAGGCCACATGTAGGGTTTCTGAAAACTCGGGTTTTTAGGACTCGGCGAGTCCGAGTCGAATCCGGATCTAAATCTAAACTCAAATCAATAAGCGAAAACGTTTAATATTTTGGAGTTCAATAACAATTCTCATAGCTGAAGTCTTTGTAACAAAATAAAATTACTAAAATTTGTTAAAATTAGAATTATTTATTATATTGCAAGATTTTCAAATGAGATTTGTGGTCGTGCCAAGAAATTATAAAGAAAATATACTCAAATTTATTTATTAATCAATTCATTTAGTTTCAAAAATTAAACTTTAAAACTAGATATAACTATTTGAGCATTTATTTATTTCAATTTAATTTCTTTTTTTGGTCTTCCGTTTAATTCGTTAATATTTGAGAAATACTAACGAATTAAACGACTTGTCAACAAGTCTCGATCTGATTGTAGTACAGAAGCTGCCACTTATTGAAAATGTTCTTTCATTAGAAGTTGAAGTTGGTTTTATGGAGGAAAGTGCGTTGTACAGGTCATCAAGATTACTTGTTCGTTTTCCAGTATTTCTGAAAAGCAAAAATTCTTGTTTAAGTTTGCTATGAATCTCGGATTCTTTTGGAGTTGGAGGTTCAGCTGCGTTTTTCAAAATTAAATCAAGTTCTTCCTCCATTGTCATTTTTTTTTTATTTTCAACTATTATTAATTCTTGGTCTTGCGAAGCTTCCGTTGATTCATTATTATCTTCTTTTTGGTAAAGTCCTTTTAATAATTGTGTGGCTAATTCTGAAGCCTGTTTAGTAGGTACAAATTTTGGATCTTTAAGCGCTTTGAACAAATTCATTAAATCTATATTTACTCGCTCATCAATTCTCATCTCCATATTTTCTAATAATTCACACGCTAGTTTACTTTACAGTTCGAAATTTTTCTTTTCATGTACTCCAATGTAATGCCAGCTGAATGCATAGTCGTATCGTTTCGGCTTAAAACTTCAGTTGCCAATTTGGCAGGTTCAAGCGAATTCTGGAGATCTTTGAGCTCGTTAAAATCGATGTCATCAAGCATGTGTGAACAGTTGAGATCTACGAAAGCTTCCTCGATAAATTTTTTGTAGTTTCACAAACATGATTATCGTATAAGCAAGAGAACTCCAACGAGTTTGACAATCTAAAACTAACTCAAGATTGTGGCCCAGTTTAGCTCACTCGGCTGTTTTGTGAACTCGTGGACTCGTCGAGTATTAGAGTCGAGTCCCGAATCCGAGTAACTACCCAAATACTCGACGAGTCCGAGTCGTGTCGAATCGAGTACAGAAACCCTAGCCACATGTCGATCTTCATCGTCTTCGCATTATTTTTGTGTTTGCCGGTAACACTCTCACGGCAACCCCAAGAACAGGGTCTATAAGACTGTGGCCTACATGGCCAACACTTTTTGCTGTCATCAATTCCATTACTCACAACTTCCTTCTACGATAGACACTGCCATCTATGTTGATGATTTTTAGCATCTTTTGCTCTTCGTCCAGCATGAGGGTCATTAAACGGCAACTGCAAACTGCCCTGAACAATTAAATTGAACGATGGCCATTGGATTTCAGTTCTCTCCACAAAAGACACCTGTGTGTACTTTTGCCACAAGTGTAATCTTCATCTGGACCTGATCTTCGACTAAGGGATACCAATATTCCAGTTGTGGTGGATACCTCTCATTTTCGACCGGACACTTTTACCCCGCATATGCCATCTCAGGTCCTAGTACATGTGGGCATTTCACAACATTATGGTCCTCTCCTCCCTCTGGTGGGGTGTGGACCGATGTTCTTTTCTCTCCCTCTGCACTTCTCCAGTCGAAACTGGATTATGGGTACCGATCCCAGGTGTACGATTAGGTGCTGAAGGTGCTGGACTCTCTCCATCAGACATTTGGAGTGAGGGTGGCTCAGTAAGAAGCACGCCAGGCTCGTAACCTGTAGTTCCCCAGTCCTAGTTCCAGCTAGGTCAGCATTGAGATTTATCTCCGTAAAATACTCGACCTGCCCTTTGTCAGTAGAGGACACCAATGGGCTAGGAAAGGCCGCCATCCGTAGGATGGAAAGTAAAGCCACGTAAGCCATGTGTGAAGGAAAGTCGTACCCTATGCATGTTAAAGAAAATGGTGGATGGCCTTGAAAGGGAGACTACCATCTGTATCCTAACAACTGCTCAGTGGAACCCTTCCCCCAATCTCTGAGCCCTCCAGGTCCTTGTGACCTGGCCAATTAACCCCTTTGTGTGCAAAAAGTGCCATTCAGAGGTAAAACAACCAAATTCATCAGGCTCTTCATGTTTGCACGAAAGCCTTCTTCACCTCACTTGTGCAGAATTGAGATCGACGAACTGCTTTTATCTACACTGCTGGCCATTAAAAATGCATCACCGGGAAAGACGAGATATCAAAGCCATATTTAGTGAATACATAACTTATGTTACAAGGATCAAATGATTACAAATGCAACTTGGTTAGACTTGTAGAATACAAAGAAATCTGTATCTTGTGTAGCCACCATGAGCGGCAATAACCGCTGCTACAGGGGCGTGGTGGCTCAGTCGGTAGCGTGCCAGGCTTGTAATCTGTAATTTCCAAGTTCGAGTCCCAGCTGGGTCAGCGTTGAGATTTATCTCCGCAAAATTCCCCTCCCTGTCCACGGTCAGTAGAGGACACCGATGGTCTTGAAAAGGCCGCCGTCCGTCAGATGAGACGTTAAGCCGTGGCTTTGTGTGCAGGAGAGCTATACTCTGTGCACGTTAGAGAACACGCTGGATGGCCTTTACGGGAGGCCACCATCTGTCTCCCAACAGCTTTTCCACTGGGTCCTCTCCCCAACCCTCTCTGAGCCTTCGGGGTCCTTGTGACTAGGCCATTTAGCCCACGTTGTGCAAAAAAGTACCACTCAGAGGTGAAACAACACAACCTGGACTGTGGTGGGATCAGCCATGGTGTGCTGTGATGTTATAATTGTAGACTAGATCACACGGCATTGTTCCATCTTCACTGCATAGTTGCACGCTATATAGTCTTACCTTGGACCACATAGCAGTTAAGCACCATCATCGGTGTGTGCTTTACACAGACTCGCCTAGCTCGTTACAGGCTTTGATCTTGGTGAAGCTGATGGATCTTGAAAAGATCCGCCAACAGCTCCATGGTCTGCAGCCACCAGCATCCTTCTATTCTGTTGGGTGGCTGGGCCACGTCGACATCAGAGACAATGACTTGGCAGATGCCAAGTGGGCCACACCCTTTTCCGACATTCCACTTCCGCTTCCATACTTGGACTTCCAGCAGTGTTTTTCCATCGAGTTCTGAGCATAGTGGCAGAGATCGTGGTCTGAACAGATTGCAAACAAAATTTTCGAGATCTAGCCTATTGTAAAACCTTGGCAGTTGTATTTTCACAGGAATCGCAAGGAGATAGTTCTACCTGTTCCGCACGCTTAGGTCATTCGTTTATTACTTGTTCTTTTCTTCTACGGGCGGACGATTAATCTAAGTGCGAGTTTTGCGACACCATTTCAGCCATCAAGCATATTTTAGTTCACTGTATTGCTTTTAACCTGGAACGTCTAGTTTATTTTATTTTTTACATTTTACTGGCTATTTTAATACTTTTTTTTTAAGTTTTGTTTGTTCTATTTAACCTAGGTTGATTTTATTTTTACATATTTCTATTTCGCTTATTGTTTTACCTATTATCTCTACACTTTTACCTTTTATGTTGATATTTTAAATTTTAATTGTGGATCTGCATGTCTTTTAACTTTTTTGTCTTTTGGCTAAATATGGCCCCTGTTGACCTTGTCCCATAAAACGCCAAACAACCTGATGAGGAAATGGGTTGTATTAGCAGGTAGCACAGCAGGTTCAAGTTCTGATGTTTTAAGTTCGAATCCCAAACTGTGCTGTTTTATCTCTTTTAACCCCACACTTTGCTCTCAATCAGGAATGGTGACACTAGTGCGCTTGGAAAAGCCGCCGTACTTGATAATTTAGCCCATTGTGTACAAAGTTTCGCTCAGAGGTAAAACAACTCAACACAATCCTGGTGACTTACACAACTCAAATATTTTACTCTACTCAAACGTCACTAATCATTACAGCAATGATATATTCGATTTTAGTAAGTTGTTTTAATATAATAGTGACGATTTTACATTAAACGCTGAATTTTATTTTGTAATATTTTATTTACAAAATCCAGCCAATATCGTTTGACCAACGACATGACCAACGAAACGATATAACAATATGGGATGCCTCTAGTTGAACAATAAATTCGCCTTTTATATTTAAGAAAAACAAAACTAAATATCCACTCTTGCTGAAGATTTAGGCTTTGGCCTGAGAGGTCATAAATGTCGGAACTTCAGGTGACACCTTATTTTCATATTTTCTGAGATCAAATACCCTTGATGAGTTTTGAGTGCAGAAATAGGGTTTGCGTCATGTATCGTAAAACTTTTGTTTCATTAAGTTATTGTACGTTGTTCGTTATTTAAATCTGCAACTTTTTTTTATCTACCCTGCTGAGGAGTGGTCAGTATTAACTAGGTTATAGAAGCGGAAGGCACGACGTTCGCCGATAATTTTATTTCGTCTCGGACCTTGGACGGAATTAAGGTTGCCATCTGCCCTTTCTTGGGAAGGAGAGTCCTTCTGAAATAATGCCCTCTACTTTCTTGGGGTAAAGGGGCGAAAGAAAATTCTAAGGTGTGTTCACACATGAAACCGTGTTACACAACAAAGCGTGCAACACATCTTGTTGCGCGATAGCCCATTGTGTGCAAAAGAAAGTGCCGCTCAGAGGTAAATCAACCCATCTCGTTCCGTGTATGCAAGCTGATTCAGATGCAGCTCTCTTAGCTTTTCTGTTGGATGGAACTATGGAAACTGAAGGAGTGTACAGATAGGTAACTTCTCTTAAAACTCCATGGCATAATAAAACGATCGCAGTACCTCTTTCGGTCAGGCCACAAACTTCCAAAGAACCATCCACCATCCTTCATTTAGTACAACTAAGCTTAACAAATGCAGCTTAAGTTTCAGTGAAACAACTTTTTTTGATAACTTTTCCTATTTGGCATTCAATCTCCATCGAAAATTAACAATTCGAGTGTTGTGAGATCAAGCGACTGGGCTGCTAGCATTTGTAGACATTTTTATTATTGTAGCATTACGATCTCGCTCAATGCCTTCCTTCCGCTTCCACCGACCCAAGTACGCTCAAAACCCACTTATCATTTGACTGACGGGCATTCCAAGATCTCTGTCTCACGACAGTGGTCCTTCTATTGGTTGGCATCAACTAATCAGAAGGAGCAAATATCTAGATGGAGCTTCATAATTTCTTTGTCGCCACCTCGTACCACGTGGGGTAAGCTTCCTTTCCCATGAATGCTGTTAAGCCGTGGTCTTGATTGCCTCTCTGGAGATTCATCAGTGGTAGGAGCGAATCTGCACATGGAAGCACAAGGGAAGATACCATTCACTTCTCCAGTCTCTGGACTGGGTCATCTCTGCTTCACAGAAGTTTTTGTAGCAGCAACAGGTGGGAGGGACTCTTACTCAAGTCATGTTTTCCGCCGGCATGAATGTAGAACAGCGACTGGATCCTGCCACCCAGAATTTGCCGGAAATGGATCGCAAGTCTGAAACCCCGGACAATGCTTAACAAAGAACAATGAAGCACGTTTGATGTTTTGTGCAGATGGAAAAATCTACGCAGAACAGTTGAGGCAAATGGTTTTTTTCTCTCGGTAAGACTGCAGATATTAATATTAATTACTTTGTTTCTAATTTTCTGTATTGTAATGAATGGTGGCGTATATAGAGGGCATGTGAAAGCGATTTCAGTGGGTAGAAACCTTGGACAAATGGTACCAAGACCTGAGAGGGGTGTCTGTAGGGAGAAAATAATTACTGGTAGCAACTTGATACCATTTACTCATTGCGTGCAATAACATAGTAAGTATATATCACATGTGTCATCTATCATATTTCAAAATGGTATGTAAATATCATAGTATGAATATTGCCTTCGTTTGACCCCACTTAGGTCTTACGCGCTAACGAAATACGTGACACTCTTACTGTGGGACCCAGACCTTCCACAGGTCGCATAAGCCACAACAAACGAGCGAAATCTATATCTGCTTATTAGGTTTCCTCCAAACGATATTTGGCGCAGATTCTTCCGAAATTCTCGCTTACCTCACATGACTTTTGGCGCAATATAGTCCTCGCTGCTTTTACACCATAAAACCCCAAATAACCAAACTCGCCTGGTTCTGATAAGGTTGCGTTGTTTTGCTTCTGAACTGCGCTTTTTTTTGCCCACATTGGGCTAAGTGGCCAGGCTACAAGGATAGCCGACGAGTGCTCAGAAGGTTAGGGGTCCCACTGGACAGCTATTAAGAGATAGGTTGTAGCCTCCCGTCAAGGCCATCCAGTGTGTTCTTTAACGTGCACAGGGTATGGTTCTCCATAACACAGGGCCAAGGCTTAACATCCCATCCGACATCCATCCGGCGGTCTTTCCAGGCCCATCGGTGTCATCTACTGACCGAGGGCAGGGTGGGGAGTTTTCCGGAAATAAATCCCGGATTGGTAGGCAAGTATACGCACTGGGTCAACCAATCATCTGAGTCCATGCCGGCTTAAGTAAACCACAATCATTGCTTTGTATTCTCAAATTTCCATATTTTGGTCTTTGGAATGTGGATGCCATCCTGTGAAATAGCGACCCATTCTTTATTCAGGTGATGAACGAAGTCATATCTCCAGGCCCGCCTCTATGAAAAAAAAAGGGGGGGAAGCACAATCGAGCAGGAAAAATGTAAAAGGGATTAGATTTTGAGACTGAATGCAGTATAACATTCCCCTCCATTTTTCAGGTCTTTAAAAATTTTAAATTCATGAAATGTAAATAAGTTTAATAATCTTTTGGTTTTATAGCCCTTACTAGCATTTTGAAGGAGGAGGGGGACAGGCTCCCTCCGACCCCCAGATCCAGGCCCTGCGTATCTCCTACTTTGGGCATGAGAAGTGCTTACTGGCTATATACCGGTAAACCTGTATGATATATTTTCCCATGACTATTAAGAGTACTTTCTCATTTCGTGCTTCCTGATTTTGATCAGAAGGTGAATAAAGATTTTCTTAGTTTACTCTTACGCTAACAAGAACTGAAACTAATGGTTTCAATTTCTTCTTGGAAGGAAACTATTTAGCTTGTGTCCTGGTATGGCAAAAGAGATGACATCGTGAAGTCCTTGTCGACGTTGCAGTCCCAAGTCTCCTCATTGAATGCTGACGTCACATCTAACCTCAAAACGTATCAGCTCGCCCACATCAAGTCAGGACAGAAGAAAGTGAACTTATCATTGAAATAAAGCGAAGGCTGTTACAGCACGAGCATTCCATTTGCTAATAAATTTTTTATAACAGGTCTTTTTCTACAATGATAGATTTATGATTACCGTAGAGTGAAATACATGGAATATAACATTGTTTGCTGTAAATGCGTTGTGGACTGATTTTGTTCTTTATAGTAAAATAATAATGCTGATTCCTCTATAAAACAATACCTTTGATCTTTTTTTAATGCAATACAGATGCATGAAATTTAGTTGCTTTTTCTGTACGTGTTATACATTTCAAACGTTTCTTATGTAAATTATAGTATTTTCCATAATCCAAAAAGAGGTAATTTAAAAATAGTTTTCTAATTACAGTTTGATATCTTCCATATTTAGCAAAATTAAGATTTTTCTCCGATATAAAATACGATATTTGAATATTTTGATGTTGAATTCGAATAGTAATTAGTATTGGATTTTAAGTTGAAAGAAATAAAAACTGCAGTATTTATTTAATTTTTATTTTCATCTAAAACAGAAGTGCTTACGAGTGCGAAATCTGTCTAACAACAGCCATCGCCATGAAATACAAGAGACCTTGTCGAGAAGGTGAAGAGCGGCGATGTCTTGTCTTTCTTGTCCCTACTCTTCCGATCTCAGGAGTCACTTTAAGTGCCATTTGTTCACCCACTCTGAAGATCAACCTCAGAAGTGCTATCACTGTGGAGTTTCAAAGGATCCAACTTGTGAAATATCTTCATATCCACACACGAGAAAGACATTTCGTTGCGATTTTTTGTCTTTAAGAGAGAATTTCCAGATTTTGCACAGTTGCCTCGATTTCGCCATAATTTTACAGAAAAATTTCCAGTTTTTACATTTCGCCTGAATTTTGCCAAAGTTGTTCCGATTTCGCTAACTACCCAAGATTTTGCCAAATTGACCATATTTTGCAAATTCCCCATATTTAAAGAAAAAATCCAAATTTTCACAACTTGCCTGGATTGTACCAATTAGTTTCGAATTTTGCCAACTCCGATTTACTTTGGGGACCCCTTTTTGGAACCACCCCCTCCATAGCTACGCCCCTGTACCCTGGCGTATTGTTGCTGCTGATTGGCCAGATTTTTTCCCATTTTCTCACCCTTGATCATTATATATATACAGTATAGTTTGTAATAAAATTCAAAATTACCTGTAGTCTTAATGTGAGCATTAAAATGTTAAAACCACTTATATCAAGTTCAAATATGATTATTGAATTAAACGCATGTATTATAAAAGTCTTCTTTTATCAATTAGAAGAATCTATTCTTTTGTACAACTGCTAATTGAACTGCATAAGGCGTGTTTACTGCAAACCTTCACATGAAAGCAGGGGCATAACTATAGGGGAGGCTCCCCGACCGAAAGTTGAATCGGAGTTGGGAATTGACAAAATTCGAAGCGAGTTAATAAAATTCAGGTGGGATATGAAAATTGCGATTTTTTTAAAGGGAGTTTGCAAAATATAGAACTTTAAATCTAAGAGAATTGACAAAATCGATACAACTTAGCAAAATACAAGGGAGTTGGCAAAATTCGAAGCCAGTTGGTAAAATACAGGTGAGTTGTGAAAATCGGGATTTTTTTTCTGAAGTTTGGGAGAGTTTATAAAAATTTGATGCTATTTGGTAAAATTCAGGTGAGATGAAAAAGTTTATTTTTTCTAAATTATGGCGAGTTGGCACAACCGAGGTAAGGAAAATCTAGAGAACTTGTCAAAATTCGAAGCCACTTTGTAAATTACAAGTGAGTTAGGAAAATTTGGATTGTTTTTGTGAAATTAAGGAGAGTTGATAAAGTCGACGCAACAAACATCAGCGATTAAGAAACGTTTAAAATTCGTAGAATTAGTAGCAATATACACTGAGAGGCCAAAAGTCATGGGATACGTGCCTAAAAACGGGTTGGTCCTCTTAGAACCCTCAGCAGTGCAGCCACACGTCGAGGCATGGAATCAAGATTTGCCTCTACCGTTCTGCAGGGATGGCAGCCCACATATCCTGCAGTGTAGACTATAATTGCGTTGCATTGGATGTTGCTGGATTCATGGATCGTAAGCTTGTTTCCATCGTGTCCCACAGACGCTCCAAGGGGTTCATATTGGGGGACCATGGGAGTCAATTCATGGTAGTAGAGTCCGTAGAGTATTCCTCAATCCACCTCCTAGCAACCAAAGACTGGTCACACGTTGCATTATCTTGTTGGAGAACCCTTTTACCATCAGGGTGCTAGAGTCATGAAGGGGTGCAGGTGATCTGCGTAAATACCCACGTATCTCATACCTGTCAGCGATTGCTCCAAACAGACGAGAGAGCCCAATGTAGACCACGTGAACACCCCCACACCATCGCAGAGCCCCCTCCAGCCTCAACAGTATCTTGCAGACAGGAAGTGTCCATGGCTTCATGGGGTCTACGCCACACTCTAATGCGCACATCAACGCGAAACAACTGGAACCTTGATTCGTCGGATGTCACTGTTCTACTGTCCAATTTCGATGTCTTCGTGACCATTCCAGTCGTTGAGCTCTGTGACGACGTGTAAGCAATGGAACACGAGTGGGTCTTTGGCTACTAAATCCGATGGAGTGCAGGTGGCGACGGACAGGCCTTTCAGAAACGTTTTGTGTTTGGCCCGCATTCAAATTGGCAGTGATTCCATGCACTGTAGCCCATCTGTTGTTCGTTACCATTTGTTACAGCCAAGGCGAGTTCCGTTCGTCAATTGAACATGGCCATTCTGTTCACTGGTTTACGTGTGTGGAAATGCCATCAACAAAATATTGACGATAAACTCTTGACACAGTAGACTTGGGAAAACCAAATTCCTGCACGATCTCCTATATTGGATGATCCATCCTTCTGGTACCGACGATCAAGCCACGTTCAGTCAGACAACTCATGACTTGCAGCCATGCTGAATTAACAACTACTCCGAAATGAATGTTGGGTTTGTAGGCTACTGCAGCACCATTCTGCGGTTGACATTCAACGCATCGGTATTGAGTACAGTGTGCTAGTTCTACTTTAACTGCTATTTCCATAAATTTTGGCCTCTCAGTGTCTAAGACAAATTAAGATGTCGTAGAAAATTTTTTTACATTTTAAGTCAAAAATAAAAATTATCAAAAGTAAATTTTTTAAACATTTTGATAATGTAAAAAATCCCCATTTTACTCTTCGTTTAATGATAAAAACTAAATTTATATTGAAGTCTCGTAAAAATGACTTTGAAATAGTTTTATTCGAATGACAGTTTCTTTTTAAAACTTAGGTTAACAAACAATGTTACAAATTATAATCCGAATAATTACTCCTTAAACACTTGTGATCGTTTGCACTTGCAGGAAATTTTAGTCTACATATTGTAAAATATGATTCAAACATATCTTAATGATTACACCATAGTCATTAAATACCGGGGGTGGCTCAATGGTGGCACGCCAGGCTCATAAACTGAAGTTTCCAGGTTCGAGTTCCAACCAGCGTTAAGATTTATCTCCTCAAAAATCGGCGCCTTGCGCATGGTCAGTAGGGGACACTTTTAGGGCTTGGAAAGTCCGCCCTCCGTCGGATGGAAAGTTAAGCCGGGTACCGTGTGCAGGAGAGCCATATCCTGTGCAAGGCATGCAACTGCATGGCGTTGATGAGAGGCTACCATCTGTCTCCCAACAGCTGTCCATGGCTCCCTCCAATCTTCTCTGACCTGGCCATTTAGACCATTGTGCGCAAAAATGTGCCTCTCAGAGATATAACCCAACTAATTGAATACTACGCTTAGTACAGTAAAACACTAAATGGGTTCTGAAAGTGAAGCGCAAAACCTTTTGCAAGTTGTAGAATGTCAATGTGTTGATGAGATAAAATATTCCCTACATCCTAGAAATTTCTTAGTTTGGTCCTTGTATGCTCATACAATGACTTACTCCAGTAAGACTGAAATTTTGTTCACCTCTTCCACCGGGCTGACACAGATAAAGTAGCCTTCATAAATACTGTGCCAGTTAAGTTTTTTTCGAGGGCAGTTTCAACATGGTGAAAGAAAATCTGCTAGATACATTTATCTTGAACTGGAGATACGGTATACAGGTGTTGGGAGAGTTTTAAAAGTGTGAATTAAAGATTCTGTGTAAATTGCAACTGCAGTAACATTTTACTGTTGGTTGAAAAAGAAACTAATTAAGAGTTTTCTACGCAAATTACTGAAAAACGTTAAAATATCATTTACGGACTAGTTTTCAATGACGAAATTATGATATTTCCAAAAGTGAAACGTCACCACGTTCGTCTGGATAACAAAACATTTGTATGAAAATATTGCCCACGTGGGAAATAGCTAAATGAATAAATGTTTCTCATGCGCTACTTTATGAAATGGTGTGGAGGCCATTTAGATTTCGAAAGAAGCCAGCTAAAACAGCTTTTTTGGCGCCATTAACATTGGAAAATCAAATTTTTTCCAGAAAGGTTTTCAACGGCATTTTAGGTTATCTTTAAAACTCTTTAGCGAGGCACCCGGTTTTCCGGTATTGCGCCTACCATGACTACTACATAGTCTGCTTTAGAAATTGACGAAACTCTTTCTAAATGTATGGCACCAAGATATAGTTTTCATATGTGCAAAGCAACTTCCGTTCGTGCTATAACTGTGAAGCATTGCAACAAACTTCTTTGATTTATCTTTCAGAATGAATTTCTTGTTTTTTTCTCCACAGTTCTTAGTATTTGTAATCGGGAAACCAGTTTCGAATCCAGTTAAGAGTATGTTTATAATGACTTAATGAAATTTTTTCTCTTTCTGAAACAGGTAGAAGTGTTTACAACTGTAATATCTCTTACTGCAGATGTATACTATATGCAATCCTACTGAAACACAAGAAAACCCCTAGTTATGAAAAAGGCTGGATATACTTTTGTTCTTTACTAATAGTCCAACATCAAGATTCATTGGCCTCACATGTCCTTGAGATTGCCTTCGCAAGTGCTGCGACTGTGGAAAAAGCTTCAAAAAGTATCGTTTCGAGCATCGTATAAACAGCGGAGAGCGACTATTTCCATGCAATTTCTGCAGCAAATCTTTCAGAAAACAGGAACAATATGGAACAAAAGCCTTTCATGTTTAGACATTGTAGACTGTTTCATAAATGTGATTTAAAGATTAAAAACATTAGAATTATACGTATATTACAGATCTACTCATTTACTAAATTTCATAATATAGTTGTATAATGTGTTATAGCTAATTATCATTTTACTACATTCGTATTTTTTCTAGTTTTTTAACCATACACACGACTTTTGTAACGATTACAAGTTGACAGATTTTCGAATTTCTATTACTTTTATTCTATCGCCAAATGTCGTTTGATAAGTATAAGAATTATGTGTCGGTGTCACTGGTAATTTTTTCATCACTTTTTGCTTTATACAATAGCAAGTAGAAGTTGAAAGAATCGTTCTCACAAATGAAACTAAATATCTTCTATCATTGACTTTTTATTATTAAAAAATATGACAATGAATTATTTTTTTTTTCTAACAGGCCACGCATTTTACGACTGTAACGTCTGTCAATGTAGGTTTACGTCATTGGAAAGCTTCGACGAACACAAGACGAGACTTAATTGTGGAAGTCAAGACCGGAAATTCCCTTACTTTTTGTGCCCTTACTCTACGGATCGAGTGTCCAACATCAAGCAGCACATTCTCAGTCATTCAGGAAATCGACCCCACAAGTGTAACAACTGTGGAAAGAATTTCAAATAGCAGATTTATCTTGACAACCATCTTCGTATCCGCACAGGAGAACGATCATTTCTTTGCAATCTTTGTGGAAAGTCTTTCCGGACTCAGGTTATCTAACGTTGCACGAGCGAAGCCATTTAAATCGAAGGTCGTTGATGTGCAGATACTGTGAAAAGTCGTTTAAAAATAAGAAGCAGTTAGAACAACACGAAAAGAAAAATTCGTAAACTTTGATTTTATCTAATTTTTAAGTGTATTTCTGATATATTTTAGCCAATGCAACTATGATTACAATGTTATGAAATTGCTCTGGCACATTAAGTGCTAAAAAGATGTTTAAAACTTGTAATTTCGATTTTTTATGCTATTTTCTTAGGTAGACATACGTATATGAAGTATTGCGAGTTTCTCTGGCAGTATTATCTACATGTAATTTTATTCTAATATTCCTAATTAGTGATTAAACCCGCAAATTTAACAAGTTATGACATCCAGGCCACAGTTATTCTGGTCACTGATTCTCAATGAATTCTCATATTTAAGAGAGTGAATCAACAGTTTACGGAGAATGTTTTTAATTTAAAAGGTTTAAAATTTTCCATTTTTTTATTTTCATTTGCTCCGTATTCATGTGTATATCAAGTATTATGCGATTTCTTTACCAAATTTGGAGGCTTTGAACTATTTTTTTATATTCATTCTCTTTCTATATTCCCAAGATACCACTTGGACTTTTTGTTTTATAATTTAGCACTCATTGAAGTCTGGTAGCTATTGTTTCAATTTGATTTCAGATCTATTGAGAATAAAAAAGTAAGAAATTATTGAAATAAGAAGCAATCAATTATTGCTGTTATTAGTCAAATTTATGTTTTCATTCAAAAATAACAAAGTACTGTTGCCAAATTCAAAATAACTTGTTTATCTAAAACATTTCTAGTAGAAAAGATTAATGTAATGTATTAATATATCTGTGAGCGGCACTTTTTTACACTCAATGGTCTAAAGGCCAGCTTAAACCCAACTTAAAGATGGGCTTCATGATATAATAGCAATATTCGCTAATTACTGCAATAGTTAGGAAGTGGGGAGGTCAGCTGGTAGCGGCCTAGGCTCGTAATCTGCAATTACCAGGTTTGGGTCTCAGCTGAGCATGAAGCAAAAGACTTTGGGAGAATATATACAAAGAAAATCTATTGAAGAAGGAATTTCGAGACTTGCTAGTGCTGATGGATTAAGTTTTCATTGCATTGCTAATAGTAAATTTATTCAAGAGAGTTTACAGAAAACTAAATATGACAAGCCTCATCCAACATCCCATACTGGTGTAAGAAAGTTGTTGCTTGGTTTTTATGAGAAAAAGAAACAGGAGCTTATTGACTTTTTCAAGGAACAAGTATGTAAAGGATCCGTTGCTCATTGACTTTAGATCAGGACACTTCTTCACAAAATGTACGATACATGAATATAAATGTTCATGAGAGAGAGAGAAACATTGGTCTCTTGGCATGATTAAAAATATCTAACTCTCTAAACTACACCACAATTGTAGAGATAGTTAGAAAAAGATTAGAAGAGTTTGGGTTAGATTTTTATACCCATATTGTCGGACTGATGGAGTAGCCGTAATGGTTAAATTTGGTAAGGAAATAACTTCAGTTCACCAACAGGGCATTGCATTCATTTAGCAGTTTCAGATATTTTGTATTCCAAAGCTACAGAGAGTGTCAATGAAGAAGTAACTGATGCTGACATTGAAGATGATGATGAATACTTAAATGAAGAGGAGTATGATGTTAATCAAGGCCTATATTTGGATCCCATGTTTGAGATAAATATTGACACAAATGAAGCACCGCGACTTAGTGCAGATAATTTGAAAATAATTAAGAAACTCAAAAAAATCTGTCGAATGTTTCGCAGATCTCCTTCAATAATGACAGGTTTCAAGATTTCGTAAAGGAGAAATTCAATGGAGAAGAAAATAAGCTTATCTTAGACTGCAAGACACGGTGGAATAGTCTCCTTTCTATGATTGAACGTTTTCTAAAGCTAAGGAACTGCATTCCTAAGGCTCTACGAGTACTAGCTTTAACAGAAAATCTCTTTGAGGAGGAATGGAATTTGTTAGATAATCTCGCTGAAACTCTTCGCCCACTTGAATTTGTTTTGAAGGTTCTGTGCTCTGAAGAAGCAACTTTACTTAAAGCTGACATGCTTGTGAAAATTTGTCTTAAGGAACTAGACAATAAGGAAAATCTTATTGCTGCCAATCTCTACGAATGCCTTATCAAACGCTATTCATCAAGACGACAAAAGGAAGTCATTTCATTGCTGAGATATTTAATCAATCCAGAGGATTATAAAAATGAATCGTCTGATTAATTCCCTTTATTATCTTTATTATATTTTTATATTATATTAGAAAATCGCAGTACATATATTTTTTAGGCTTTTTCCTAATGAATATCAAACCATCGAGGTAGATGATAACGCATAGTCAGAAATGCAAGGTGCAACTGGCATTGCTAAAACTAACGAAGATGACGACTTATTGCACGAGTATTTGAGCGAAATGAATAAATTAGAAATGCTGCCTATGAAAGATTCCAGAGATTTTAATGTTAACGATGAATTTAAATTACTTTGAAGCCACATTAAAAAAGAGTAAAAATTTAGAACTTTTACATAATGCGTTACTTACCGTTAAATCAACGAGTGTTGAATCAGAAAGAGGCTTTTCAGCTGCGGGTTTTTATTTTTGTCTAAGCTTCGTTCAAGAAAGACAGATAATACCTAAATGCCCTTTGTTTCTTAAGACGCCATTTTCAAAAGAGCGATAAAATCTAAATTTAATAATTTATCTTTTCTTACAAGAAGAGTCTATTTTTTGTTTTCTAGATAAATTTTTATTACATATTTTTATTTCAATGTTGTTTTCCATAATACAGATAAATTTTAATATTATTCTTTATAAGTTTTTTTACAAAAAAGTTTAATTTTTGTTTTCTAAGTATAGATTTTTTTTCAATTCTAAATTGTTTCAATGAATGGCTAAAATAAAATATGTCAATTATCAAACTTGTCATTTTCTTTTTCATATGCATGTGTCATTAAGAGTTAAAGTCAATACCTTTCATTCTGGCTTTTAAAATTTACTATACTTTTTGGTCAAAACCGGTTAAAACCGATTTTTTAATTTTCGATTATTCTTCAACCCTAGTCAGCACCTCACATCCCAATGAAATCGTTGAAAAAAATTTATTTTGTTGTGGAAATATGACTGTGTGAGCTTACTTTTCATTGGTTGGCCGTAGCGATATATGTGCGTGATGGAAGTTCTGTGAATGCTCTGAAATCCTTGAGCCTATGTTGATGCAGTAGGTGATGATTTAATCCTAATAGACAATAATGCCCAGTCAACACAGATCAAGACGGATCAGACAACCATGGATTCATTCCATTAGTTGAAGATATCCAACTAATGGAGTGGTCGGCATTCTCTCCGAATCACCACCGGATAGAACGTCTATGGGATGCCCTAGGGAGACGTATTGCTACCCTTCAACCCATTTCCCAACCCGCTGGGTCCTCAGGACGGTTCTTATTATTCAATGAATTTTATTGCCCTTCCATTATCAGGCCTGTGTTACAGTTAGAAGGGATTACAACCCCTATTGACTATTTTTTGCATTCATAAACGCCATCACCTTCTTATTCCTTTTTTTCCTATGGCATATGTAAGTACATTTTGCCCAAATTTTCATGACTTGACACAATATCTTTGTATTTTCCTGTGATTTAATTTGCCCAAATATATAACACAGTAAATAAAAAATGCAATACTTGCAAGAAGCTATGCAAATGTGACGAAATTTAGGGAGGCGGTAGTATATGGAAATGCACGGAAATGATTAGATTTGCAAACGATCGAAACGGTTCGGCTGGTGCGAGCTGACGTCGTAGATGCGGAGCAGATAAACGCAAAACTCCCTGATTGACAAAACGTTGCGAAAATTGTTCTAAACTACTAAAGATGCCTTACACAGACGTCTACAGCCTTTCTAACAGTTAACAGACTTTGAGCGTTGAAGAATCATTGGCCTAAGAGAATCTGGTTTGTCGAAGAGAGACGTGGCCAACCTTGTTGGCCGCAATCCCAGCACTATCGTACACCAGTGGGTTCAAGAAGGATCCAGTCCACACCGACAAGGATCAGGAAGACGATGTATGACCATGGAGTGACAGGACTCCCATTTGCGACGCATGGCATTGCGTGACAGATTCGCGACTGCAATGCAACTGTAAATGGACTGGCAACAGGTAATAATAATGATCTAATACCTACCAAGTGTACAGTAAACACAACAGGCGTTTACAATTTTCATTGCGAGCCTATCATCTAGCACTGCGTTTGCCCCTCGCATCTGCCCACATGTAAGCATGTCTTCAGTGGTGTCGCCTCAGACAGAACTGGAATGAACAAGAGTGGAGTACCGTGGTGTTTAGTGAGAATCTCATTTTTGCCTTGGTCAGACGGTAGACAAAGTGTTCGCGTCGTCCAGGGGAAAGGAACACCACCCAATGCGTGCGACATCGTCACACAGCTCCAGCACCAGGTGTGGGATGACAATAGCAGACTTCTCAGTCAGAACTAGTCATCATAAGGGGACCTCTAACTGCCCAACGATACGTTACTAACATTTTGCGCCAGTAGCTGTCCCATTTGTTCAGCACCACGGAACCTTTTACCCGCAAGATAACGTCCCCACACAGTTCGCATTAGTCTACAGTATCTACACGAGCCAAACGTTCAGGTACTACCATGGCCAGCATGCTCGCCAAACCTTTCACCTATTGAGTACGTCTGGGACCTGATGGGCCGACAGCTCCATCAACACCCAAAAGGTGCGCCAACCACTGTCCCTGAAATGGAACAGCGACTTCTAGTTATTTGGGGCGAAGGACATAGGGCTGTAGACAGCTTTCCCTACCGTGTTCATGAATACATTGCTGCGCGGGGCGGTTCAACATCATACTAATTATTTTCCATATTTTTTTGATAATAATTTTTCTTAATTTTTTGATGAATGTAATTAATCGCACATCTCAGTGTATGCTAACAGCTGCCTGCGTTACAATAAAATGACATTAATCCTTCCCGGTGTTGCAATTTTTTTTACTGTAGTGGGTTTTTGTTTTTTGGTCTGTAAATGGTATCTAGGCATAAACTGGAAGGAGAACTGTGTACCAATCCTCAGTGATGATGCACAGAACCGGCCAGGTCTAGCTCCTAATGTCCGACCCCGCCTTCTCGTGGTGAAGTTCGTTAGTACTGTCAAAAGAGAGATTCTCTTTTGGAAAGGAACGGAGAGGAGAGGTGCCAGTTCAGTATGGCCTACTGATCTGGTCATCTATGGCAACTTTTTTTATTCAACCCTGCTGAGAAGTGGTTCAGTGAACCTTCACAGGGTTCTGGTGCTGACCATTTATACCTACTAGACTGGACTTGTTTATGGATTTGAGCTTCGATTATGGATCCTGGACTTGCTGCACTGGTGAGCCTCTGCTGAGGGAGAATCTGCTGCTGTGTTTTCTGTTTGCTTCTGGGTTGCCAGCCCTAAGTGAACAGAGGCATGGGATACCTTATATCAGCGGTGGATAATCTTAATCAGAGGTCATCGCAGGTACCTTAACCTTACTTAGCTAGTTGGGCATCGTGAAGCCTAAACTGGAGTCTGTGTCTCAGGCAGGCCATGTGGCTCTTGAAAAAGTCCACTTGAAAAGGTGGTGCCTGAAGTTCCTACCAGCATCGGTGACTTCAGCCTTTAGCGGAGGAGGAACAGGTCTTTGCCCCATGCCTGCGATCAGGGGGCTGTTTGATATTGTTGGCCCTACCTATCTCAATAAACCTAGTTTCTTTAAAAATCCTACTAATCATTTTCTCTCTGCAGGAACGTGAAACGTGAGGAAATTATGTAGTGATTATTCTCTTGATGTACTCACGCATGAATTCCAGCGCTCTAAGCTGGAATGCTTAGAGCTGGGAACATTTCTGTTGTCATGACTATATTTCTAGGCTTGTAAGAGACCGTATGGACAGGTAAAGGTGAGATACTTAAAAATAACTTTAAATTCCTCTTTACAGGGTGGGAGGATGGAAAGCATCTCCAAGGTGTAGATTTTGCTTCTCAGCAGACATGCCAGTGATGCTCTTCTTGGATATTACTGCATTAATGAAAGTTTTTTTACAGCCAAATTTAAAACAAAAATTAAAGACTTGAATGCCAACTGTTGTTATGCCCCACAGAGGACTCTGTTGAGAACGAGAAGGATACGTTTTACAGCCAGCTTCAAGATATTTTGAATTCTGTGAAGAAAGGAGATATTTATCTTGTGCTAAGTTAATATCATTGCTAAAGTTGGTACTGTCTCTGACTTTGGGAAGGAGTTTTAGGTCAATTTGGCATTGGTACTTCCAATGGCAAAGGGGAACGTCTCCTACAGGTAAGTAAACTTAATGGTTTACGAATAACTAACACATACTACAAACATCGGGACATTTATAAATATACATGGGTTTCACCTAATGGCACAGGAATATGATAGATTATATTTTAATTAACAGCAAAGGGGCTAGTTCAGTTAGGAATACCAAATCATACAGGGAAGCCGAATTTGGGTCTGACCATTACCTGGTCAAAAGTGTCTTGCAGCTGAAGCTTAAGAAATGTTATGCTAAGGTTAAAAAAATTGCTTTGAACACTGAAGGTCTAAATGATCCAGATATAGCCAAAGCATACCATGACAGGCTACTTAGTCTTTATGACAATCGTGGTTTGCTTACTGCTGAATTTGAGAAAGAATGGGATCAGTTTAAACAGGCTTTTCTTGAAACCAACGGTACCCTTTTGGGTGAAAGAGAACAGAAGAAACAAAATTATTTGAGTGATAAGGCTATGGAACTTATTTCTGAAAGAAGGAAGTGCAGGATTAATATGAATCAACACTTTACTAGTCCTAACAGAAGTCATTACAACGATCTTAATAAACATTTAAAAGATCAGTTAGCAGCTGATAAGAATCTTTGGCTTGATTGCTTGGCTGACAAAGCAGAGGAAGCAGTTAAACAGCACAACAGCAAGGGGTTGTAACAGATTGTTAATGTTTTATGTGGGAAGAAACAGATACACGGGGATTGAGGGATAAATATCGCAAGGTGGTTGAAGGTAAGGATTCTGTGGTGGCTAGGTAGACTGAGCATTTCAGAGATGCTCTAAATAATCTGATTATTTCTACTCCCATTGTTTGTAATGAGGATAGATGCATTACTGGCTTTTATGATGGCCCAATATCACATTCCGAAGTCGCATTGGCTATCTCTAAATTAAAACTGCATAAATCCCCAGGAGTGGATGAAATCACCACTGAAATGCTTAGAGCTGGGAACATTTCTGTTGTCATGGCTGACTGAAATTTTGAATATTTTTTATGAGAAAGATGTCTCTAAGGATTTTATTAGATCAATTATAATTCCTATTTAAAAAAAAAAGTGATCATAGTTCTTGTGATAATTGCAGAGGGAATTAGTTTACTTTCTGTTCCAGGTAAAGTTCTTTGCATGATTATACTTAATAGAATTAAGAATTTGGTTCATGGACAACTGCGTGATGAACAGTGTGGATTCAGAAGTGGTAGGGGATGTATTGATCACATATTTTCATTTCTGCAGATTCTTGAGAAATGTTTTTAGTTTGAGAAACCTGTGTTTACTAGCTTTATAGATTTTAAAAGGGTTTTTGACTCTGTTGATCGACATAATTTGTGGTTGAATGTTAGATCATATGGAATACCTGACAACTTATTTACTGTAATGAGAGCTCTCTGTAATAACACTGAGTTGTGTGTGAGAGTTGGTACGCCTTGCAGTGATTGGTTTAGCATTGTTGTGGATTTAGACAAGAGTGCATTTTGTCTCCTTTTCTTTTTGGTTTAGTTATTGATTATGTTATGCGAAATTCTTTGCAAGGGAAAATTTTGGCCTTAAATGATCTAGAGATTTCAAAATTTCTGATATAGATTATGCAGATGATTTGGTCCTGTTGGCTACTGATGTTGATGAGATGAATTCGTTCATTAGGGCTGTTGATGAGACTGGTAATAGAATAGGTTTGTGATAAACAGAGAAAAAACTAAAGTGATGAAAATTGGTTAGACAGGTGGTGCTTCAGTTGCTTTGAATGGCTGTACTATTGAGCAAGTGTCTCAGTTTAATTATCTTGGGAGCTATGTAACAGATACTGGTGAAGTGCGGCATGAGCTAAATAGAAGAATTGGGATTGCCCTGGGACTTTAAAAATCTATGGAAAAATAATCATATACACCTAAAGACTAAAATTAGGCTGTAAAATAGTTTGGTTCTTTCTAAGGTTAGTTATGGTAGCGAAACATGTACCCTTTGTAAGCAAGATAGCAAGAAACTTGATGCCTTTGATTCTAGATGTTTACGCAGTATCTTTGGCATTAGGTGCAGAGGCGTAGCTAGGCTTTTGGCGCCCTTGGCAAATTTGTAATTGTCCGTCCTTGTTCAGTTACTGATAAAAAATACACGTTATTTATATTTTACATATTTATTGTTATTATTTTAATACAGTTACATAAATAACTATTAATTGCACATAAATAATTGCAAAAGAAACTGCGATGAATTATTTTTTGAAGTAATTTAATTCTTCCTACTTTTTCGTTGGCAACATCGTTAATAATCTCATCAAAATTAATTTTTTCAGTCAGTTCTCGCTCGATTGATAGGAAACAAAGCGATGATGTACGCTCCTGTCCGGATGTTGATCTTAAATAATCCCGGGATTTATAAACATAATAATTCAATCATCATCAACATCATCATCCTCAAGCAGCCATGGGCTACGGAGGTCCAACCAGACCGTGCAATTTAGTTCTCCAAGCCAGTCTATCCTGAGCTACATCTACTGCATCTGGCCACTGCACACCAATTCTAACAAGGTCCTGTTTGACATTGTCTGCCCACCGCATCCTAGGTCTCCCCTTCTTTCTGAGGCCTTTAGGCACACTGTTCATAACCCTATTCGCCAATCTATAATTATTCATACGGGCAACATGGCCAAACCAACGGAGTCTCTCTCTTCACAATATGCTGCTTAAAGGAGGTTGCAAACTCCTTTGCCTAACCTCATTATTAGTTACAAAGTTGAACCACCTAATGCCCAAGATATTGCGTAAGTATCTAGAATCAAAAGCATCTAGTTTCCTGCTCTCTTGTTTACACAGCGTCCAAGTTTCACTACCATAACTAACCCTAAAAAGAACCAAACTATTATACAGTCTAATTTTAGTCTTTAGGTGTATACGCCTATTTCTCCACAATCTCCATTTTTAAGAATAATTCAATACAATGTACAAATTACGAAAAATTGAAATAAAAAAAAATTTGGCTTAATTAAATATAAATATAAATATTTTTGTTGTAGGAAATAACAAAAAATTATAATATGCTGTCTTGACGATACGACGGTATAAACAATACGTATTAATTTCAACGAACTACGGGCGGCTAATCATTCGATTTTATTTTGCACATAAACGTCAGATATCGTGGAACGGCTCGTGCCGCCCCAGCACCACCCTGTGATTCCGGCGCCCTTGGCAACTGCCCCGATGCCAACACGTTCCTACGCCTCTGATTAGGTGGTTTGACTTTGTAAGTAATGATGAGGTTAGAAGGAGTCATCAACCTCCTTTGAGCAGCATATTGGGCAGAGAGAGATTGTGTTGGTTTGGCCATGTTGTCCGTATGCATAGCTGCAGATTGGCAAAGAGGATTATGAACAGTGTACCTAAGGGTATCAGAAAAAGGGGGAAACCTAGGATGCGATGGGCAGACAATGTCAAACAGGACCTTGCTAGAATTGGCCTAGAGTGGCCAAAGCAGCAGCTGTAGCTCAAAAGACACACGTCTGGAGAGAAAAATTAGAGAGTCTGGTTGAACCTCCGTAGCCCATGGCTGCATGAGGATTTTGTATGTATGTAATGTTTTTCGAGATATTCGCATTCTGTTGATTGGTGCTTAACTTTTCACGAATACTATTCCCTTGGCGAAATCGATACATAGTAACTTGGCAATTGGATTTCTGTAGTAATTTTGACTTTTATCATGTTTTTAACGGTTTTATTGTCAAAATATTCCTTTTACACATATCTTTTTCAATGAATGAAAAACTGAAGACGACTTTTGTTTCCGTCTGAGAGTCAAGGAAGTAATTCTAGAAAACTCTTCTGCTTTTCAGAGAGGGAGTCATCTTCATCATCCTCTTCATCTTCCTTTTTATGATCCAAATGAACGTAATACTCTTCCTCAGCAGTGACGGTGACGTTGATCCCTTGCACTTGCATCATGTATGGTACAAAAGGTCCATTTGATTGTGCTCCCGAAGCGATTTCTTCCTGTTCATCGACAGAGGGAAGTTCCAGTGGTTTCATGATATCTTCTTCGGTAGAGTCTGGTTCATTCCTTTTCCTCCGGGACATCACCACCTGCGGGGAAATGTTTAATTTCGAAAGCAATAAGTAAACTGAAAAAAGAACAATATAACGAATTATGCTATGTAGTTAGCAAGAGATTAGGTTAAATTAGCAGGTATAAGAATGTGTCCAAAACATCACTTTTATTGCATATTTGCGTAAAAATGAAAAGATTTTTTAAAATAATATATTTAATTTACATAACAATTTAAATATACAGTTCATTCATATATAATTATTTTTCAGTTTCACAAAGGTATTGAAGTATATAGATATCAGAAAGATTTCATAATATCCAAAAAATATCTTTGACGAGCATGGGCGTCCGCAGAAAATTTTCCAGGGGTGGGGGGGAGCAAAGCTTGGAGACAATTCCATTAATAATTTTTTATTTAATTATTTAATTTTTTTACGGGTTTTTTTCACAAGTAGATTATAGAATACAGTATTGCATTAATACAAAAACACATACATGATGTATATAAATTAATTGCGTTTAAATTGTTACGATTACAATTTGTGGAATTTTTTACTCGATCCCAGGGGGCAGTGCCCCGTTTCCCCCCCTCTGCGGACGCCCATGCGTTCGAGTATAAAATTAGAACTTCAAGATGTATTCTGATGAAAATGTGGTTACTCTTGTAGGAAACAAAACTACAGATGAGTTTTGCATGAGATGAAATAATGATGTGATGAGTGAGTAGAGATGAAACAACTTTCCAGATTTTAGTCATTTTGTTTTCCAGATTTCAGTTATTTTGACGATAGACTATGGCCGCGAACACGTTCCCAAGACCTGGGGGTTTTGAGATTATGATTTTCCCTTCTGGGCTTCACAATAACATTTTCTAAGGCAGTCCCCAGATATCGTAGGCTCAAGCAATCAACCCTTTCCTCTGATTAGAACTTTCTGGCTACCCCACGGCAAGAGCAAATATATACATCTTGAAAACTTGGAATACGTAAAAAGAATTTGATATAAAAATTAATTTTGTGATTATTGCATGCTCTTAAGACTTTTCAGATATTATCTCAGGTTTGCAGTGTTCCGAAAGGCTAGAGAAAAATACGACCGCTACAAAATTAGCCCCCTTTGGTTATAATAATTACGTGTGTATTCTCGAGAAATTGAATTTGGTAATTCTTGCATAGAGTGAGCAATCGGCCACACAGTACAGAAAAAAATGAGCGACGTAATAAGCAAATTGTTGTTTTCTGGTGAGTCTCGCTAAAAAGACAGGTCAGTTTTTCCCCAAATGTTTTTGATCCAAACTCCCCTTCACCTCGTGACCCAAATAATAGCCACACCTACAAGCAAACTGGCAGGACCAAGAGCTCGTTATGACCTTGGGATAATGAACCCCTGACATAGGCAAGCGAATTCGCCTTTCTTCTTCTGATTATTTTACTCTTCCACAAGAAAATGCATTCATTTTCTATACACAGTGAGATCCCAATAGTTAACGAACTTTTAATTCCCCAAGGGAAATCAACGTATCAATTCAGCCTTGCCTCTTTATAGATCTTGGCATTAAACGCAGTAGGCAGGAGATGTTAATAACGGAAAAAAGAGTATTATATTCTGACGAAGAAAATACGGAGCAGAGGATTCTTATGGCTAAGATGAAAATAGGGTTGCGAACTTTGGAAGTACAAAAGAACTGCCAAAGTCGATTAAGGCCGGTTTTTTGTTGTTTTTTAATACCGGCCTGAATTGTCAGACCTCGAAATCGTTTGAAATATAATTGTATTCAAAATCTAATTAGAATGCAAAATGGAATTCAGGATTTGATATAAATATAAAAACACATGCATTTTAATACATAGAAAGACCATTAGCCTTTGGCGAATATGGAATGGTCTTTTTTACAAAGAGAAATAATTTTGTTATTTATCAACTTTAACACTCTCTTAAGCGTAGAAATTCGAATTATTCAAAAAATCAAATTAGAAATTGCAAAAAATGCGAATAGTAATCAAAATAGCAGAGACATGCTCGGAATAATTTAAATTTCAAATATTCCTTGTAATTGAGAAAAAAGTAAAAATATAATATATTTTTGGGGTGAATATTCAGCATTCTAATACGTCTGCTAATTAAAAATAAGCGCCATGCGACTTTTAATTATTTTTTGCGTATTCTCTACTTTAATAAATTAATGGCTCTTTGAGTTTATAATTTTGAGTTATGAGATTACCCACGAAATGTCAGTTTATGCTACTAGTATTTCTAATATTTTTCTTTCCACACAGCAATAACATTTTTGATTTTGTCATAATATGATAATGATTAACAGTATGATTAAAATAACGACTAGCGGCATGCATTGCTGTCTATATATCTTATAATGCGTCAGAGAATTTTTTTCCCAAAATCGGTTCGAGCTCCACAATTTCCTAAATGATTCGGGTTCGAAAAATTGAGCCCGAAATCATCTCTAGTTTCTTTTCAACCCAAAGAGAATTTTCATTTATCACTTAAAAAGAAGTTGTGGTTTCCCCACCACGAAGAGAAGAAGGAAATTACTGTTGTCAACGTAAGTTTCACGATCACCGTACTTTGCCACGCAGAAGAAAATCCTAGAAAAAAGAAATTGAAAATATTTGTATCAAATTTCCTATTATAAAATTTTATCATCCTCTAATGATGGGATATAAGGAGGGGTCTCAGTCGGTAGCGTGCCAGGCTAGCAGTCCCAGCTCTGCCAGAGTTGAGATTCAGCTGCACAAAACTCCCCGCCCTGCCCTCAGTCAGTAGGGGACATTGTGGGCTTGGAAAGGGCGCCATCTGTCGGATAGGACGTAAAGATGTGGCCCCGTGTGCGGGAGAGCAATACTCTGCACGTTAAAGAACACGCTGGATGACCTTATTGGGAGGCTATCATCTATCTCCTAACAGCTGTCCAGTGGGTCCCTTCCCCCAACGTTTTCTGTACCCTCGGGTCCTTGTGACCTGGACATTTAGCCTATTGTGGTCAAAAAAGTGTCGCACAGAAGTAAAATCAACCCAAAAATCTAAATGATGAAAATTCAAACCATCGGAAAAATCAAGAAAATTTGAATCGTAATTTCTGATTACTTATCCAACTCAAAAAGAATTTTCTCTATAGAAAATCATCAGTTTAGCATGTATTTTTAGCACATGTATTCTGTATAAAAACTTAAGATGTCCACAAGCGAAGAAATAAATTAAAACAAAAAGTTAAATAGTTTTTATTTTGTCTGTTATGATGAACGTATGATTAACCCTCGTACGATTAACAATGGTGCAAAATTAGTATGCGACAGAGTATAATTCCTCTTTAAACTAGAGACTTTTATGATTATTTAAAGTAATTTACTTACCGCGCAGTTGCCTACGATGCAATTTGCTTGTGTGAAGGAGACGTTGCTGGGAATGGCAGTCTGCAAAAGGGAGAAAACATATACGTGGTTCAATAGAAAGAGAAAGCAACTTTAAATCAATATAAGTGGTTAAACGAGTTTTTAAAAATATAAATAAATAAAATGGTGTGAGGTGTTTTACATCTGATGAAAGGAATCTAATAAATTTAAGAGTAGATTGAAAGAAATTGTGGAAACCTTTAAAGTAGGTCACTTCATAAAGTAACTTTATGAAGAATGAATACGAAATATTCATATTTGTGCTTAAATTTTTATTGTTATTTTCTGAAACCCGCAACTGGTACAACAGACTCGTTTATAAATGGAAGGGCGCGTTTCCTGAAAATTCTTTGAAATTGGAAACTTTCACAGGTTTCCCTGCAATCTCAAGGCGAAAATTGATAAATCTAGCATTGATGACGTGAAGTACAAAAAATAAAACACTAAACCTTTTAAAGAAGCTTAAATTTGTAATAATTATTGATGTAATTGAAGGAATTTCAGATACCACGTGATTTAAGGCAGCTATGTAGAAATCTCACGAAGTTTAAATACTATTTGAAAAAAAAGGAAATGATGGAAAGTTTTTTACATACCTAATAATTCTCTTTTTTTTCGATACATCGATCGATTTAATTAAATTAAAAATTCATTTCTGGTTACAAGCTTTGTCTTAGTGTGAACTTTGGCATTTTCATAAATGTATTTATTGATGTAATGTATTTATTGATTTCTCTTTCACGCATTGTGAATCATATAAAACCAAATACGAAAACCATTTGAGAATCGACGGATGATTATGAGATAAAAGTCTGAAAGCGACATCTAGTCAGCGGCAATATGTTGCACCACTTTGTTGAAGATGCATAAACCTCAGTTTCATAGTTTTATCTCATATAATTTATTAATTTAAATGTGTGAGCTACTAATTTAAGTAGACAATAATTTATAGAAGAGTTTGTTATTAATAATGATCAATTTAAGTTACAAGTTACACTTTAAGGTGTAAATAATTGAATATATAGAGAGTGAAAACGAAGCTCGATTTAGATTTTTAGTATTATTATTTGTAATTTCTCTTTGTAATTAGTTACGTAATATATCAGTTATAGAGAATGCAATTTACTTACTCCCTTGACACAAGTCTGCAGCTGAAAAAGAAATGTTAAAATGTTATTAGTATATTTGATGGAAAAACATTACAGCATATTGTGATATACAAGTTAACTTCTTAAAAAATACGAAAAATTAAAATATTAAGATCGATTTATACGCCGAATGTCAAACCTTAACTTGAATTCAAGGCACATAGGTCAAATACAAACAAGAATTCAGTTACCGTTTGAACACAAATCAACTTGTGTGAATAGACATCCATTGGCAAATTGTACTAGTGTCCGCCTAGTCCCGACTTGGCTCCATCCAATTTCCATTTGTTTGGATCGCTGAAGGATTTTTAGGGGCAAGAGATTGAGACAATGATGAAGTTTGCAGCTGGCCAAAGTTGGATTGACAGGCAACCAAAAACCTTCTTTGAAACAGGAATTAAGAAGCTTCCAGAACGTTGAAACAAGTGCATTGCAGTTAACGAGAACTACGTTGAAAAGTAGTATGTATTATTTTACTATTTTGTTGCGAATGGATTTTTTTGAATCAAAATCTCGTTTTATTATAACCCCCCCCCCCCACTCTTATTTAGAGTTAAGAACACATGAACTGAAACCAATGTATTTACAATTCATTACACATCTATTTGAAGACAAATGTGCATTATTTTAAAACTTGGGAAACTTTATTTTCTTCATTAGACGAAAGTTCTTCAGATTTGTCGGAAACCATGCTGACGGAAACAACATAAGGATTCCATTCTGCGTCGGAGGCTATAGTAGTTTCGGAAGCCTCTGATCTATCCATAAAAGATCATCTTCCTAAACATTTAACGGATTTGATAATTGAATATATAAGTGTTACCCCTCCCTCTCGTAGATCAGACTCTGCTGAAAGATTTAACCGTCTTTTTACGTAATACATAAGTAGAGATAACTCACACATACTCTTTAATTTGAGTACCAGTTTTTAACGCCCAACATAATAATACCCATTTGCATTCTTTTCCCTAAATCAGAACTGGCAACCTACGATCAGAAGTCGCACGACAGCACATATTTGAATAGGTCTATTATTTTGCGGTTTGTTAATATAAAATAAATTCAGATTCGTATAACTTCACAACCAAATTAATGAAATAGCATTTTCCTTTCCGAAAATTATCATTAAATTAGGAAATATTGCGCTAGAACAATGCAATATTTGAAATCTAATAATTTTTTCTATATTTTCAATAAAAAAAGTTTCATTTACAAATAGAAGAAATATGAAGTAATAGCTACTTACCACAATGGGATACAAAGTGTTCGGGCACAAAATACACATTGGCTAAGAGTAAAGAAAAAGGTTTATATTAATATATATATATGCATTAAATGAACTTCATTTTAAAGTTGTTTTACCTTTGAAACTATCGTGGGAAAAAAGTTTTAAAACGTTTTTGAAAATTTGTTTAAAATATACAGTTACTTTAAAATTTTCTTCTTACCGCGAACTTGCTAGGATCAACAGAATAAAGGCACAACTTCGTGTAGGTGGGTTGTTGGCTTCCTCCAAATCCAGGACCCTTTGGAAAGGAAAAACAATGCGATATATTCGAGTGTAATTCATTTGATAATTATTTTCACAAAATACTGGACACAAAACTAATGTGCATCTTCGTGGAAATCAAGCATATGGCATTTGCGAAATTCGTATCTTACGAATGTAGCTAACGGTACATTGCAAGCATAGTATAAAAATACGTTTATAATATATTTCCAATATGTTTTTCTGCTGAGGTCCTGCCATCCTCTCAGACCTTCTACTTTGGCATATAAACTGACAGGCTCCTGTCAGACCTCTGTGGCAAGCAGCTGCTTTAGGGGGTATTTATTTTTATTATGCTTAAATAGGGATGGTAAGGTACATTACCACGGGAATAATTTGCTGAAGTGTTAACCAAATGGTACAGAAAAATCACTTCTCCTTGCAAGGCAAAACATCATTTTAGCTAGTTTTATCTTTCTGTTGTAGAAAGTATTATTGGTTTAGTTTAGTAGAACCCCCCTCAAATAAATAAACAAATAAACTAACTTCTCGGATTGGGTTGTTTTTACTTCTGAGTGGCACTTTTTGGCACACAATGGGCTAAATGGCCAGAAGGTTGAGGGAGGAATCCCACTGGAACAGCTGTTGGAAGGCCGATGGTAACCTTCCGTCAAGACCATCCAGCATGTTATTTAACGTCCACAGAGTATGGCTGTCCAGCACCGGGACCACGGCTTAACGTCCCATCCGAAGAACGGCGCCTTTTCCAAACACACTGGTGTCTCCTACTGACGGATTTTGCAGAGCAAAATCTCAACGCTGACCCAGCTGGGACTCGAAGCTGGAAATTTCAGATTACGAGCCTGGCACTCTACCGACTGAGCCACCTCACTCCTAAATTCTCGGACTCCCTCCCCCTCTTTCTCTCTTTCGGAGAATGTTGAGGGAAGAGAATCACTCGACATCTCTTAGAAAAGAAATAGTAGCTTCCTATCTAAGCCAGCGTGTTCTTTAACGTGTGCATGGTGTGACTCTCCTGAATACGAGGACATCTCTTAATGTCCTCGTATTCAGCCGAGGGCAGGGTGAAAGTTAGCGGAGATAAATATCAACGCTGAGACTCCAATCTGTGAATTGCAGATTAGGATCCCAGTCCCAAGTGGTATCCTCCCCGTCCCAAGTGGTAGTAAGTAGACTATCTCAGTTGCAAAGAGATTTGAGTTTTCAGTTGATTGCAGTGCGAAAATACGCATTCAGGTACTGATATTTTTACGATTTCACTGCGATCTTCATTGTGATTTTTTCGCACCCTTATTGAAAATGGGGCGGGGGTGGCTCAGTCGGCAGCCCGCCAGGCTCGTAATCTGCAGTTTCCAGGTTCGAGTCCCAGCTGGGTCAGCGTTGAGATTTATTACCGCAAAAATTAACCCCCTTCCCACGGTCAGTAGGGGACACTGATGGGCTTGGAGAGGCCGCCGTCCGTCGGATGGAACGTTAAGCCGTGGTCCCGTGTGCGGTAGAGCCGTACCCTGTACACGTTAAAGAACACGCTGGATGGCCTTGACGCGAGGCTACCTTCTGTCTCCCAACAGCTATTCCAGTGAGTCCCCTCCCCCAACCTTCTCTTTGCCTTCAAGTGTCCTTGTGACCTGGCCATTTAGCCCATGGTGTGCAAAAAAGTGCCGCTCAGAGGTAAAACAACCCAACCCTTAGTGAAAAGATTCTGCCTGAGATGAGATTTGACTTATGGTTATGTCATGTGGTAAACATTTTATCCTATCCCGATTAGAATATTATTCTGCTTAATCATTGTAATTTTTATTGCCTAAAAAATAGAATTTCTCTTTCATCATTGAATTTACTCTTAGCTAAGAATAAACCAAACCTTTCAGGGTTTCAGGATTTCGTCACGGCTTAAGAGTTACAACCAGTACTGGAAACGGGATTTTTGAACTAGGGGTATCGCAAAAATACATCTGTTCTATGCCTTCCTTTCTGCCTATCCAATATATAATTAATTTAAGATTTGCACGAAATACCACTCTAAGTAGCCGGTCAAAGCGGAGAGTAACGTGTCTTAGTTTCTTTCTACGACGTATGCTAGACAGGGTACAACTATTTTAGTTTTCATCGTCAGAACTAGTGGGACGCCATCCAATCGCGCCCTACCCCATTTCCACAACAGAAAAGTCATTACTCAGAACGAAACGTAATTCATGTCCACTAAGCACATTGCGCGATTGCATCTGCCATGTTACGACAAAAAGAGTTGAATAACATTTTTGCATCATTGTCCCCAGTAATGAGTGAAATGCATCTGAAGTTTCGTCGAATGCAGCAGAGCCCAGAGCACGCAGGTCAGTACTTTTTCAGGTCACTGGAATTGCAGTCTGCTACCTTCGGTGAAATTTCAGATACGTTTTACTCATTGCTGGAGACCAAAGCTCAAAAATGCTATTCTTCTTGTCGTAAAAAGTCACCTACAATTGCATATCGTGTTTAGTGCATTTTTCAGTAGGTTTACTACTTCAATACATGCATTTTGCCGATAAAAATACCCACTAAAAGTATACTCTTTCGGACAAAGTACGTGAATGAAATAATGATTGAAGGATAAATACATACCAGGAGAGGCCAGAAAATGGCTGTGGCAGAGGCGATAAAGCAAAACAAGAGGCAGTGAGTTTTCATCTCGAAATGAAGTGTTTACACAAACGCAATATTCACTTCAGAGATGTAGTAGAACGGAATACTGCAATGAGAAGGATTCTGTGTGATTGTGGCTCCTTCTAACATCACTATATATACTGATGCGGACGAGGGTCAGGTGGAAGATGACGTCATGCATAGAGGATGGAGAATGGACAAGTACTCCCGAGAAAAAACTGACATTTCTGTCACATTTTGTAATAAGTGATCACGCTCACCTCTGCCGATAACTTTTTCCACCCTTTTGCATCCTTTCTATTTTAACAATGATTCGGCATTTGAAGAGTTAATGGGGATGGCAGCCAACAATGCTTTCGTATCATCCGGAAGCCACTTTCACTAAATTATTTCATATGATGACCTAGTTTTCAGTTTTGTAGAGAAAATTCATTTAAATTGTGTCATTGCCGTCAGTCGATGTCCCAATATGGGAATTCTCTAGGCTCAAAGGGAAATGAGAGGTTTCTGAACCTGATTTGAATAAGAAACTGGTTCAGTGGGAAATTCGATTAATGTCGGAGAGGTAATAGGAAATTTATCTATCATACAAAAAAAAAATCAGCGGCTGCGAACACGATCACAAAATTAGAGAATTTTTAAAACTCTACAAGAAAAACAACTGGCGAATAAGGATTGTGATTTTCAAAGAATATGAAATTTTTTATTTTCCTTGTTGAGTAATTTCTAACAGTGGAAATAGGGACTATGGATGACTGTAAAAATCAAATAATAATATTTTATTAGCACATATAAAAATAAATCACCCCTCAAGCAGCTGTTTGCCACACAGGTCTGAAAGCAGCATGTCAGCATAATGCGCCATAAGAGAGGTTTTCGAGAGACCTCAGCAGAAAGACAACACATGAAACAACCATGCATTGCAAAACTGATTGTTCCAAGCAGGTCCAAATCTAGAAAAAAATGAAAAGGACGGTCCACAAAACTCAATCGAGCTGAAAAAAATTAAATTGAGGGGATGGGAGACACTGGATCTTCATTGCAGTATAATATTTCTTCCTCTGTTTCAGTGGTCTTCAAAACATTTCTTGGAAAATGCGGGAAAATGCACAAAGGTTTAATAAATTTTTGCCTCTGTTACCTCCATTGGCAATCTCAAATGGAAGGGTCGTGACGCTCTTGGAACCAGAGCCTACAGATGGCTCTGGTTCCAAGTATTAAAAGAAATTTTGTCTACGGAATTTAAGTTTTAAATTAATATTTATAATGAGATTTTGGCGGAACTCGAAATTTGGGGGTGGGATGAGAAATTTTGCAAAAGTATGTGCAATAAATAATTTCCTCCAACTTCTACCCAGGGTATGGTATTTGATTTACAGAATTTTTCACTTCATCTGAAGAATCCGCTGCCACCTCTGATAGGTAAAAACTGTCTCATAAAATCAGCGCACTCAAGTCTCTTTGATCTGCAGCGAAGCTCGATAACCACTCCGCCACTGTTACTGCCTAACTGACATAAAAAGATTTTTTTATTTAAAATGAAAGTTGCTCTTCTCCACCCACAACTAAGGGTAAGGAAGTAAATCTTTGCTCCTAATGGAAACTTCTAGATCAGTAAATTCCCAACATTTTTGAGCTGAATGCCCTCCTTCATGTAAGATGATGTGAATCTCAGAAGTGTTCTGTATTATATTTAAACTATTTCCGCAGAAACAAATCAAGAAACGCAACCACAAATTTCTACAATGACACTCTTGGAAACCTTACCGCTAGACCAGCGATTTTCGAACTTTTTTTGCATAAGGCACACCATTTTTTGCCGTGAATACTCGTGGCACACTAAAAAATTAAGTTTTCAGCACTACGGGTGACTCTAGCATATAAAGTTTGCCTTCAATAATAACCATTTCTGAGGAGTCATTTATAAACGCAGAGCTATTCTGTTCAAGTTCTAACGTGTATTGGGGGTTAGTGCGTAGCCGTAAGTGGACATGCTTTGTGTCAATTTTGATTTTAACGTTAATATTTAATATGGATTAGATTAAAGGAAGAAACTTAAACGAAGAATTGGTAGTTGAAAGTAGCAGCAAAATGGTTTATTAATTTCGTTTTATGTGCAATGTCATCCGAAATTTCTTGGCATACTTTGTGAATTTCGCGACACACCCTCTAAAAATTACTCCTCTTGATCATCCCTCTTTACGATTTCGCAAGATTTCGGATTCCAAACTTGCGGGTGCAGATAGGACTTTTTGCTATCTGCGCAGGGCTCTAACTAAAGTGAGGATGTTCCAGGCATTACCAACAATACATTTTGACGTTGTTACCGTTACTTAGCAATATGTCCTGACATTGTCATGCAATAAAATAACCCTTCTTACACAAAAGTCCTATGCACTTAGATATTATTTTTAATTTAATTATTACCAATAATATTTATTGCCTCCCTTCATATACCCTTTTTTTTTCTCAAGATCATTGCGAGTTGCAACGATCCAGAAACTCAATTAACAGCGAACCATGACAGTCAACTAGAAACGTCAGCGTATTTGCACATCATTCAAGTTCGGATGTTTGCATGCAGTTCGGTTTGGTTGTTTGGGGTTTTATGTCTATGTTGTGCGAAACGAAGGGAAATAAAAAGATACAAGACATCGAACCCACAACCAGAGTGAAAATCAACACACAAAGAAGAGGAAAGAAACGAAAATGGAAAAGACACAACACTAAAAAAATAGGGTATAAACAAACAATGCATATAAAAAACCAGGTTAAAAAGAGTCAATAATTATTGGTTGGGGTTTATGGAGCAAGAGTAGCAAAAGCTATGTTGCGCCAAAACAAGGATAAATAAAAAGATAAAAGCCATTGAAACCAAAACCAAAATTAGAAGCAACACATAAATTGTAAAGGACTCTACAGGAAGTTAAAGCGTATAACAACAATGAGTGTAAAAACCAGGGTTAAATGGAACAAACAAGAGTAAAAGTGAAAAATTAACAGTGAGTGTCTAGACCAATGCTAAAAGCAGAAACTAGTGTGAAATCCGTAAAATAAAACATAAATATTATAAACTTCTGTAAAATATTAAAATATCCTGTAAAACGTAAAAAAAACGAAATTTATTTTCGAATAAATATATATTTGGATTGGTTTTACCTCTGAGTGGCACTTTTTTGCACACGATGGGCTAAATGGCCAGGTCACAAGGACCTCTAAGGCTCAGAGAAGATTGGTGGAGCAGCTGTTCGGAGACAGATGGTACCCTCCCGTCAAGGCCATCCAGCGTGTTCTTTAACGTGCACAGGGTACGGCTCTCCCGCACACGGGGCCACGGCTTAATGTCCCATCCGACGGACGGTGGCCTTTCCAAGCCCATCAATGTCCCCTATTGACTATGGGCAGGGCGGAGAATTTTGCGAAGATAAATCTCAACGCTGACCCCGCTGTAACTCGAACCTGGGAACTACAGTTTACGACCTGGTGCGCTACCGACTGAGCCAACCCCTCCCCAAAGAAACAGGTTTTAAAAACGAGTCATCAGTTTAAACGTGCCCGAGTCTAAATGGCTCCAGACGGTAACTGATAACAACAAAAATAAATATATTCATAGTTAAAAGCAGGACATTAGAGTTAAATTTGTTTCAGGTTAAAATGTTGTCACAAAATTCGTACTTATGTTCATCGTTCGCCCATAGAAGAAATTAATGTGTGATAAACGAATGACCTAAGCAGAGCTCAGCAAGTACTTCTTCCTTGCGAGTCCTGCGAAAACATGATTGCCACGGTTTGATAATAGGCTTGATCTCAAAGAGTTTGTTACCAATCTGTTCAGACCAAGATCTCTTCCATTGTGCCTGGAGCTCGATGAACAAGTCCAACAGTCCACTGTATGGAACCAGCGGGACAAGAGGCGGACAAGAGGCGGGAAGAGCGGGACAAGAGGCGTTGCCAACTTGGCAGCAGCATCTGCCATGTCATAGCCTGTAATGGTGACTTAGCTGGCACCCAACAGAAGAGAGCTCTTGGAAAGAACAGGATGAGGCCAAGATTAAATCCTGAAACGAGCTAAGCATGTCGGTGTGAAACACACACGATGACGACACTCAGTCGTTGTGTGGTCCAAGGCAAGACTGATAGAGTACAACTCTGCAGTAAAGATGAAACTCTGTTTTTGGGATCTGGTCTGCAATGATCATGGGCTGATCCCACTGATGTGCCGGACTTCGAGCCATCTGTGAAGACAGGCAAGAAGTCCGGGTGCTCAGCATGGTGGCTGGCAAGGAGTTGATGGTACTTGCAGTCAGGGGTAAAGGCCTTCCCCGTCACAGGAAAGGGAAACAATAAGGCAAGATGGAAGTATCTTGGCTGTCAACTGGGAAATGTAATCGAGATTAATGGTAACGTCTAGGAGATAGCCTCGGAATCAATAATTGTATAACAAAAAATCAACAATGGGATATAGGACCCCTGTAACAAAAAACAACGAGTCTAAAGATCAAAAGGTAAAAAAAAATTAAATACATGTAAAATAACCAGTAAAACGTAAAACTTCGAAAACAAGTGTTAAAAATGAATCATCAGATAAAAAACGTCCGAGTGTAAGGGGCTTAGATGTAAAATCATGGAAGTTAAAATATAAATGGCAATCCAGGTTAAAATCAGGATATTCGAATAAAATATCTTTGATGGATAAAATGGCGTCACAAAACTTGCATTTACGTTCGTCATCCGACATTAAAAGAACTGAGAATTTAAAAAACGAATGATCTAAGTGGAGCTGAGCAAATACGACTTCCTCCTTCCGATTCCTGCGAAAACATGACTGCCCTGTTCGATAAAAGACTTCTCTCTCGAAAAGTTTTTCTTGCAAGTTGTTCCGACCAAGATATCTGTCACCGTGCCTGGAGCTCGGTGGAAAAACACTGCCGTAAATTGAAGTATGGAACTGGCAATGGAGATCCAGACAGGAGCACCGCTACTTTGCAGTTGCATCTGTCACGTCATTGGCTCTGATATCAATGTGGCCAGATACCTAACAGAAGAGAATGGTGATGATGTCTGCCGACGATGGAGCTGTTGGTGGATCTTGAATAAAATAGAGTGATGCCGATGCCTCACCGAGGTCAGAGTCTGTAGTGAACTAAACTAGTTGGTGTATAGAACACACCAACGATGATGCTTTAGCCGCCACCTGGTCCAAGGCAGGCTGATAGCATACAACTCTGCAGTAAAGATGGAACACTGCTATGAGATCTGGTCTGCAGTGATAGTATCACAGTAGACTATGGCTGATCCCACCGATGTGCTGGACTCGGTTGCTGGGAAAGAGGTCTTGTACAGGCAGTCTGGTGTAAAGACCTGCCCTGTTCTGCAAAGAAAAAAAATCACATGAATGGGAAACAGCGAGCCATCGTGGAAGTGGTGCGACTGTTGACTGTTCAACACTAATTGAGATTGAAGTTGATGTCTCCAATGTAGCCTCGAACCTTCTATGCGAAATTTGCTTGGAATCCATACAACGTCTATCACGAGCCGATAGTTGCCACTGATTCTGGTATTGAATGCCTCCTACGTATGCCCCTTTCTTTGTACGAGGGCACAAAGATCACTTCAGTTCACTTCTCATTTGAATGACCCTTACAATAGATTAATATTCTAGATCTCATTAGAAAAGTATCCGTTAATAAATCCTTACACTGATTTCTTTTGCTCCCAAACGTATATCGGACTTCAAGCATTTGCAAATCTAGACTAGGGATCAAAAGTCGCTAGATCTAGTAACAAAATAAAAATAACAATTGTTATACTATAACTATAGTTTTTTCCGTCTATGCAAGGGGTACGCCAGTTACATACATATTTCCGGGGAGCACGTGACTCATAAAAGGTTGAGAACCACTGATCTAGACGGTTATTAAGTAGGCGATATACGAGTATGCCGATAAAGTTTTGCGGATGCGGATCCTCCACAACAAACGCTTGCTGCAAACTTTGCCAGTAAAACTATTTTACAAGGTTTGCGGGAAAATTCCCAAATATTCAGGGGAAATGGCCTGTCTAATTGACTGTTTCTTCGACGTTTCATTCCATAATCATTCATCTATTCTGAAATAGCCTTTCTCCTTTATTTTTATGTTTTAAGGAATTAAATAAAAAGTTTCGGAAATGAAATATTTAAGCGGCATATATGCGTTCAGATCCGTGCGACGACTTGTCTGCAGACAGGTCGTCGACATGTTTGCTCATTTATATTTTTAAAACTAGCTTACAATGAAAATTGTAATACTATAAAAGAGCATAATACTAATAAAGCAATGGAAAATTCCGGTTGTAGAAAAACGTAGTTTTTTCTAATCGTAAGGATATATTATAATAAAGTGAAAGAGATAGCAAAAATAAAGTAGGGAAAATAATAAGGTTAGTAAGTGAAAGGGGATTGAAAAAATATACTGTGAAAAATAAAAAGCCTTTTGTTCGAAAAAAATGTGCTTTACTAAATTTAGACAAAAATTTACTTAATTCTAATTCTGAAAATTTTTTCTGAATTATTTTTGCTGTTTTAAATGCAGTTATCTTTGATTACGGGAAGCCACTCCTTTTTATCACCCAGTAACACTCCGCTAAAACTTTGTGATCTCTCCGACAGAAATTTTCATTTGACTGATGTTTAATTCCTGTTTTCTACGTAAACACCCCAGTAACGTTTTCAATTTATATTCTGTTTTACCAGCAAAGGGATCGCTTCTTTCATAGAGGATAACTTTTTTTCCCAATGGATTTTTTCTTCTTCTTTAGATTGAATATCATCTTCGAATTTTCAAATCAGGTTTCTTTTAATATTACCTCAAGTAATTTTTAACTCATTTCAGCCATCAATAATGCGTTAATATTTGCTCATTCTTTTTATATCTTATTAAATACGAGATTATTAATTTTTTTTATCCGCGGTTTTATCCACTGTCTGCCTTTAGGTTAATTTTTTATCCGCCGAGAGCTTTTAAATGTGGATATCCTCATCCGCAAGGCTCTACCTTTAGTCCTGCCATCTCTCCTTGTAGATTTTTCCGTTCTGGACCTTTAAAATAAACTCCATGAAAAGAAGGAACTCGATATCGAACGAAGAGGTGTAGTGCATTGTCAGAGACTTCCTCATGCAGCAGTTAAAAGGTCTGTAGGAAAGATAATATCATGTTGGGACAAATGTGTCACGACGTATGGCAAATTTGAACAGATTAATAAATGATTTATCCTTCATTTCCGATTTGTTCACTTTTAATTTCACAACCCTATGTCAAAAAGTGAGACTCTGATCCGTTTGATCTATTTTTTAAATCTATTTATAATCATAGCATAAGAAAATCCCAATTTTGACACTACAAGACTTCCCCGCCCTTCAAACATCCGCACTTAGGAACCAAATGTATAATCACCGGTAGATAAGAATGGCTACAAGTTTGAAAAGGAAGGTACCTGTCTGAAGGAGAGTCGATTTGGAGCTCTGCCGAGAAACTTATTGAAATGGAGACAGAAAAGGCTTCAGGGGTAAGGAATGAGATATCACGATGAAAATGATTCCTAACCAAGCAATTGTCAGAGGCTTTAGGATGATTGAAGAAGACTTGCCACTGATTGAGGAGCAAGTCCCCAAATGAGAAAGATTTTTATAAATGTCTCAACAGACGTCTTGCATGACCTCGCATATTATAAATAAAGCATTGTGCAGATATCCTCATCCACGCAAGGCCTTTCCACACATCCTTTCCAAGCCCATCGGCGTCCCTTTTTCACAGTGGTCAGTATGGTAATGAGCAGAAATCAATCTGGATTCCGAGTAGAGATCAATTATCAGAGATCAATCTCAATTCTGACACAGTTGGGGCTCGAACCTGAGAACTACAGATTGAGAGTTTGGTGTTCTACTGACTGAACCAACTTCCCACCCCAGCTATTTAAGGAAATGGATTACGATTAATCAACTTGATTTTATGAACAAAATATAATGGTCACGAATTCCTTACATCTGGATTGTTGGAAACATTTCAGTCATAAAATTTCAGTAGCACTTAAAAAAAATATGGCTAGTTGGAAGAAGTATATTTGTGTCCAAAAGTCAAAAACCAAGCACAAAACTTGAATAATATTTTAATGAATTAAAATAATGAAGCGATATTTATGTTGTATGAAACGACACAAGTTGTTTATTGTTATAAACAAATTAGCAAAACAACAACATCAGTATTCCAAGGTCCCTGGGCCATCCTCAGAGACAGCACTTTCCCTCCATGATATCAGCCAACTGCACCCACACTATTATACCATTATTAATATTCATAATTTCACTCGCCTCCTTATTAATATTCATAACTCCTTATTGAAATGCTACCCCTTATTAAAATTCATGACTCCTTGTTAATTAAAAAACCCTTGGTCATCCTGCTTCAATTGAAAACCCACTTACTAATTCCCTTTATTAAAATTTCCCACCCACCTCTTATCAAAAATTCCTCCGTTGTCGACCTTCGTAGTTGTAAACAACTAAAATTTTCCTAGCGGCCATCTTGTTTTCCGAAGGGTGAAGCAAACAATTAAAACAACCTAGAAAACAATTAAAAAAATCTAGAAAATTCCCAAGTCGGTCATCTTGGATCCACAGTATCGTCCCCCTTACGCCCTCCTCTTATTAAAAATTTCCCGAAGGGAAATCCCCCTATATTTTAGGCTTTCGATTGTTTCAGGCATACTCCTCAATATTGTGCCAGGTATGTCAGCTACGACATGTTCTGGAATTCATTTGCGAAAGAAATACCCTTCGTTTTAATACCCTTCGTTTTAACTCATCCCCCCCCCATCAAAAGTTCCCCTTATTAATTTTTTTCATCCTCTTAAGTAAAAAAAACTTCTTCATGATACTTTGGCCATTTTTGTTTTTAGTAAATAAAGAACCTTCCAGGAAAATTCTCCTCTCGGCCATCTTGTTTCCCAAATGATGAATTAAACAACCCCTCATAATTGTCGAAATTTTTATGTCCGGCAACGTGTCCATCTCACCACCCATGGTGAAGAGGGCACTTCCCTAATTTTAAGCCCCCTTAATTTTGTTTCATGTTGACGCCATTGGCAGCAGTATTGCATTAGAGAAGTCGTGCTACCATATATTTTGGAACTCGTTGCGAAAAACATTTTCTGTCTCTTAATTCATCTCCCTTATCAAAAGTCGCTCTTATTAATTTTACTCATCCCCTTATCAAAAAATTCGCCTCGTGACTGGTCTTTTTTTTATGAGTAAACAACCTTCCAGGAAAGTCTCCCATCGACCATTTTGGAAGAAATAAACAACCTCTCATAAAGTTCTCGGAATTTCTGTGTCAGGCGACGCGCCCGTCTCGCAAGCCAATGGTGTCATCCCCCTTTCACTCCCTTATCGAAATTTTCCCAAAAGGGGAAGATAGCACCGCCCTAATTTTAAACCTCCTTAATTTTGTTTCAGGTTGACGCCATTAGTAGCATTATTGCATCAGAAATTCGTGTTCCGAGTGGTGTTGTTACCCTCTCCCAGCACTTGATATTGCATTCAGCATCACCTTATCATGTCAGGACTTGATTTGGATTATGCATGAGAAAAATAAATATTTTTTGCCAAATGCCTCACTAACCCCTCAAGCAGCTGCTTGCCACAGAGGTCAGACAGAAGCCTGCCAGTTTAATTTGGATAGAGAAGATCAGTTAGGCAGGCGAGACTCACTAACTCCTCAAGCAGCTGCTTGCCACAGAGGTCAGACAGGAGCCTGCCAATTTAATTTGGATAGAGAAGATCAGTTAGGCAGGCGAGACTCACTAACTCCTCAAGCAGCTGCTTGCCACAGAGGTCAGACAGGAGCCTGCCAATTTAATTTGGATAGGGAAGATCAGTTAGGCAGGCGAGATTCATTAACTCCTCAAGCAGCTGCTTGCCACAGAGGTCAGACAGGAGCCTGCCAATTTAATTTGGATAGAGAAGATCAGTTAGGCAGGCGAGACCTCAGCAGAAACACTACAAGGAACATCCATGGCTTACTGGCTTACTCGGGGCTCAAACCAGGTCCCTTTGATCAGTAGCCAAGCGCTCTAACCACTCGGCCACCTGGACGACTTCCTGAGATGTTAATATTACCCAATTCATTAAACCCTTCTAAATTGTTATTTTTCCCCATTAATTCCGTTATTTCAAAAATATCGTGACTGCATCAGAAAACCATGCATGATTCGAAGACTACAAAAAAATTCCTCTCATTTACAATTTTATTCTGACGTTAAACTTAATTCTTCCTCCCCCTAATTCCTTAAACTTTTTTCAACACAATCTTTTGCTAACTATGGCGTTCTTTTTTTAAATTTCGCCGCCAAAATTAGGCACAATGATTTGATAAGTGGAGAAAGTTGCACTGTGGCATCCAGAATAATGAATTTAGGTTTTGTGGATTCTTACAGCATTTTGAAGTCGTAAAAATAGATGAAGGCAGACGCCTTTCCGAGGGGTATTTCATACGCGGAGAATATATTCTTCCGAGCGTTGTAATAACTCATTTTTTTAATATTAGAAGGCAGAATATTAACTGAGAGTACTGGGTGTGCTAAAGTTTTCTCCACACATTGCTGCCTAAACTGTCATCAGTTCCGATGAGAAAATGGCTAACAACGGTATTCGATTGACGAAAATGAGGCAGAGCTACTTGTTTAGGTCAATCTTTTACTACGGACAGTAGGGACCTGCTTTTTGCTAAGAAACTGAGTCAATGAGTGATACATGAAAAATTACATTTCTCATAGATAGAGTGAGGGGGTGATTTCAGCTAGAAGGTCAGGAGAACATGAGCCTAGTTTTTATCAGAAAAGTTTATTGTTTTCTTGTGATACTCTGCAGAGGTCTGAGTTAGTTAAAACCTGTTTATTTCCAAGCAAATTGGCATCCTTTATGTAAAGATAATCATCAAAAATCAAAATTAAATGCACTTACTTCTGAACGCTTCTTACGCTAATTACTCTATACACACATTACCAGGCGACAAAATCCTTGAGATTTTATCATCATCATTGATGACAAAAATATTCCATATACCTAGGCTTCTCTTTAACTTTCGTGGCAGCTGAAGATCTTGAACTTTTTTGGGTCTTAGAAACACTAATTGTTGTAAATTATCGAGGCGAAATCACAAAACTTACTTACCTTAACATACGCCATCTAGCTGCTATGAATGAAAATTCGCTACAGAAACGGTCCTTAAGAGTGACGGTGTTTCATAGAACTTGAAGTTACGAGTCTGTGGAATATTTTCCTGCATGAGTGTGTACACTTAAGTGTCATTGAATTAGAGATAGGAGACGTTATCCAAATTCAGTACTGCAAGTCACACATTTGCGCTCATGCGTAGCTGAAACTCTGGCCATATATAGCCATGAGCTTTGGCTTCCCCAAGCATTCGTCATGAGAAGCGTAATGGGAAAGACGCGGGATGTAGATGCATTTGGCAGAGGGCATATCGTAGGTGCCCGACGGATAGGACACTCGATCTCCGAAATTGTCAACGAACTTGGATTTTCTCGTACGACAATTTCAAGAGTGTACCGGGAATATGAAAATTCCAGCAAGAAAACAAGCACCCGGACAAACTACAAAGGAAAACCAGCCATGAATGATCGTGGACTTCGCCGTCTGACCCGAATTGTATGGACCAATAGGGGACAGAAGTTATCTGAAATCACCTTCCATCTGAAAGTGGGTTCCAGCCAGGAAGTCAGTGCATGGACCGTGCAACGCTCACTTCATTGTCTCGTATTTACGAGCAGCCGACCTACGAGAGTCCCACTTCTAAAAGCACGACACCGGACCCAACACCTTGTCTGGGCTAAAGAACGTCGAAACTGGACCATCGAAAATTGGCAATAGGTAGCCTGGAGTAATGAATCCCCATTTAACTTCATCACGCCGATGGGAGACTGAGGGTATGGCGCCAACCCCATGAAGCCATGGATCCTGCATGTCGGATCGGAACAATACAAGTTGTTGGTGGCTCAGTGATGGTCTGGGGTGTCTTCAGTTGGACGTCTGTGGGACCTTTGATACTTGTACCGACGACTCTCAATGCATCCCGGTACGTAGAACTCATGGCTGACCATTTTACACCCATTTATATGGCCATCATGCATCCCAATGGAGATGCCATCTACAAGCAAGACAATTGTTTATCTCAGAGGTCCATGTTGGCTACTGCATGGTTGCAGGAGTATTCTGCTGACTTTGAAATAATGAATTGGTCACCCAGAAGCCCAGATTAAAATCCCATCGCAAATCTTTGGGATACCGTCGAGCAGAGTGTTCAGGCCCGTGTCCAATTAGCGACGACCTTGAGAGAATTGTGGACAGCTCTCGAGGATGCATGGGTCACCATACATGTGGAACATTTATGCAAGCTTATGGAGTCCTTGCCTTGTCGTGTGGCGGCCGTTACCAGGGCCAGAGAACATGTTACTAAGTTGCTATCCCTAATTCAATGGCACTTCACTGTACATCACGTTTTGTGTCGTTTTACCTTTGATAGCCACTTTTTTGAACAAAATGGGCTAAAAGGAAAGGTCCCAAGGACCCCGAGGGCTCAGAGAAGGTTGGGGGAAGGAATCCACTGGACAGCTGTTAGGAAACAGATGGTAGTCTGCCAAGATCATCCACCGTATTCTTTAATGTGTACAGGGTATGGCTCTCCCACACATTGGGCCATGTTTTAACGACCTATCTAAGAGATAGTGTCATTTCCAAGCCTATTGGTTTTCGTTACTACCGAGAGCAGGATAATGGTTTTGCGGAGATAATCTCAATGCTCAGGCGGGACTCGAACCTGGGAACTGCAGATTACGAGCCTGGCACGCAACCGACTGAGCTACCCTATCCTCATATCAAAGTGTAAACACATGTTAAAACGTTAGATTTGCATAAAGGACGGCTATATATGCCGAAAAGTATGCACTTTCTCATGCTCTTTTGATGAACTTTCATATTTTCTTATACTCTTCTCAGGGTTCCGTGAGTGTTTCTACAGTTGGTTTTTTTTTACAAACACTCACTTTTTAATCGTTTTCTTCAGTGACTTTGAATCTTTATAAGCACGATTGTCTTACGTTATGTCTTGCGTTATGTTTTCTGTCAACTGTCTAGTAACTAACAAAACATTTGTTTCTGGCATGTCTTAAGAGTTGTGGTTTTTTTATTAACGCAGAAAATGACATAACGGTTCGGTTTAGGAACTTAGAAAAAACCCAAAACGGGGCTTCGTTCAGTGAACGAAATACAACAGAAAGTAGCGACAGCGCGAAAACTTTGAAAATCCTATTCAGTGTAGGAGATGTGCTAGGAAGTGTTTGAAAAGGCGCTAAAAACGGGATAAAAATCCTTGCTTCGTAAAAGGGATGTAAAAATCCTTGTTTCGTAAAAGGAATGCTAAAATGTAATGTCCATGAAAAGGGACAAAATCCATATGTCACAAAAAAGACAATCAGTCATCTTTATGACACAACTAGATTTCCCATTTCAGACTATTATCCGTTTTAGCACCCTTTCATCTTTTTCCGAAACAACTGGATTTGCCCATTTCTGGTTATTATACGTTTTTAGCTCCTCTTCACACCGTTCCTAAACACATCTCGTGCATCGGACAGGATTTCGAATTTTTAACAGACTGCAGGAATGCACCAAGAGGATGGATAAGAACATTAAGAAATAGCATGAGGAAATGAACCCATCATTTGTACTGCGAACATTGCAAACTGGTGTAATAAATCGTGTAATGATCAGGGGAATGTTTGCTTTTGGCAGATTCTGGGACCCCTGACCCCAGTGGATGCAATGCCTCTCTAAACGCTGCAATAAATCGAGAGCATCTCTTCATTTTAACTATTTACTCCTCAGCACCACGAACATGCAATGATTTTTCTCTCCTTCATTGGCCTCCGCTATCGCCTGATTTGAATTCCCTGAGCATTTTATGAGAGAAAGTCGAAAGAGAAATCAGTTTGATGTATGATCCATTATTCTCAATTGGGCTCATTAATATTCTTGCAGAACGCTTTCATCAGTCACGGCTGTTGTGAGAGAGTTCCTGTACAAAATATGTCTCCAAATAAAGTGGCCAATGAGTGTAGATCTAATTGAAAATTACAAAACGCCCAGATTTATCTATTTCTAGGAGTCGAATCGATGATTCTAGGGAAGAAATTATAAAAGGATTCAGTTTCGTTTTTTAGGGTCAAAAATGGATTAAATGAAAAAGTAAATACTCTATATTATCTATTAACCATGTCAGTTTCTACGAAAACAGAAAAACACATAATTTTAAATCACATAATTTATATTTTGCATATGGCGAACTTTAAAATGAGTCGTAACATTTTTCGATATGTTAATTACATATAGAAATAACCTTGAAATTTTGAAATGAAAAATTAAAATGACTGAGGGTCATCGCGGTTTTTATAACCGCCACAACTCATCCCTTCATTAAAGCAGATAAGGAGCGCATACTGTACAGGATATCTCTTTCCAATCTCTTCAGACTCCTTCCACCATTCATCTTTCGATGCTAATCTTTTATTTCTCTCACGAAACGCTAAAACAACTTCTGCTTGAAAACTCTTGCTGTGAAAATAGAGGTAATGCAATCATTGTAGTAACGAAATCATTTCCAATTTTATTCTCAAAGATTGCTTTGTACAAAGCGGATGATTACAACAGAAGATGACTGTTTTCCTGAAGCTTGAAAGTTCCAGACTCAATTCAGTTAAGCTCTTCTTCTCCTCACAGAGAACTGGAGTCATCTTCCTCGTCTTCTTCGTCATCTTTCTTCTGATCTAAATGAACGAAATATTCTTCCTCGGCAGTGACGGTGACGTTGATTCCTTGCACTTCCATCACGTAAGGTAAAGAGGATTCACTTGATTGTGCTCCGGAATCGTTTTCTTCTTCTTGGCCAACCATAGAAGGGAGCACGAGGAGCTTCGTGATTTCTTTGTCGCTGGAGTCAGATTCACTCCTTTTCTTCCGGGACATCACCACCTGCGAAGAAATGTTTCATTTGGAAAGCAATAAGCGAACTGAAAAGAAGCAGATACGACAAGCATGCTGCATAATTAGCACATATTGAAAACTAAAATTCGAAATGTTTCACCCATTAATATTTTGTCATATGTTTTTTAGAAACGATAGATTTCAGTGATGTACCCAGCAACTGCCGATGAGGGGATGGTAATGAGATGTTTGAGTCGCATTTGACGTATTTAGGTCTCTTTTTATCGAGGATTGTCTTGGAAAACTTATGATATCGAAGTCCTCAAGTCGGGGGGCGGGGGGGAGGGGTATAACCCCACTCTTCCCATAAAACCACGGCTAAAACATCTTGACAATATGCAAGATTATGAATAAATTGATCTCCTCTGAAATTCTCAATAAATGGCTTCTAATAAGGGCAATAGGATCTGAGATCAACATTTCGCTCTGACAACTACGAAGTCTGTGTTGCACAAAATCAAAAGAAATAAATATTAAAAGACCATCTTCAAAATTATTTAAATAGGGGTTTTCTGCATATACACAACGGTATGGCTTCTAGCTTCTAAGTTTTAAAGTCTAGATTTACAACGAAAAGTGTGTGAAGAAGATCAGCCGAAATATCAAGTGAAATTTTATTTTGGGAAATGTCTTAGCTAGAGAGCAGCAGAAATATTCTTGAATCTGCTAACATCGTAATGAGGTCATCTGGAGTAAACTAAGCCAGCGCTACCTAGGCGTGAAGCAAGCAGTTTCTCAACTTACTCTAATTATGGTATTCACAACATTATTTCTTCTTCATTTTGTTGTAATGTATTTACCACTGGCAAATGTAAGTTTCATGGCTTTGTATTAGGCAAATGAACTGGGAGCAGAGAATGTGAAATTGGACTTAAGAAAAGTTGCAGTAATAGTTTTTAGGTGGTGGTTAGATAAACGAAAACAGATGCAAGGGTTGTTGGGTTGTTTTACCTCTGAGCGGCACTTTTTTGCACACCATGGGCTAAATGGCCAGGTCACATGGACCCCGAAGGCTCAGAGAAGGTTGGGGAAGGGGACCCACTGGAACAGCTGTTGGGAGACAGATGGTAGCCTCCCGTCAAGGCCATCCAGCGTGTTCTATAATGTGCACAGGGTATGGCTCTCCCGTACACGGGGCCACGGCTTAACGTCCCATCCGACGGACGGCGCCTTTCCAAGCCTAATGGTGTCCCCTACTGACCGTGGGCAGGGCGGGGAATTTTGCGGAGATAAATCTCAACGCTGACCCAGCTGGGACTCGAACCTGGGAACTACAGATTACGAGCCTGGCGCCTATGAGCAAAAGTTTTGAAGGAGTTATTCGTAAAGGCAGAAATATATTTTTCACTTATTTTATCACTAATAAATTTGTTCTTGAAATTATACGGAGTTTTCTGAAATGTAAGAGGAAGGCCTCACTAATTTTGTAATTTGCCCATGATTCAAATCAAATTTCAATAACCGTTACAATAGGTGAGATTCTGTTTCTTTTATTTCTTTTAAATTCTGTATACTTACCGCACAGTTGGCAACGATGCAATTAGCTTGAGTGAACGAGACATTGCTAGGGATGGCAATCTGCAAAAGATTTCAAATGTCAGCATTAAAAAAATGAATAAGAAGAGCACTGTAAAGTTTTAATGTCTGTTGCGAAATATCTGCATTAAAAAGGACAAGAGCAAACAAACCAATTTATTTCAATCAAACCCTTATCTAGGGGAGCAAGCCTCCTCCCCCGTTTTAGAATGCTAATATGGGTAATGGAGGCAAAAAATTATTAATCTTGTGCATATTTCATGCATTTTTCATTAACTTTTTTAAAAACTTCTAGCATCAAGGGAAGATGTTATATTGTAATGGAAATCCAATTTTTTTTCCTCCCCACACCTTTATTATTTTTCTAGGTCCGAGTCTGATTTCAATCACACTATTTTCATACATGATAGATAACTTTTGTTACAAAGGAATTGTGATTGACTAGAAAGAGAAAACGAAAGAACGCGACTTTTGTGAGAAAGAAGTGAATTACACAATTAAAGTAAGCTTGTTGATTCAAATTGATTTTTCAGTATTCTTATCTTTTTCCATTGTGCATCTGTCAGTCTAAAATGTGAGTTTTCAATTCACAGCACATTTATATTTTTATAATCTTGATCAACATAAATTACTTTTCAATCAGCTGATTGCCATAGAGGCCTGATAGAAATCGCTTGGCTACTATTCAAAGGGATCTGGGTTCGAGTCTCGGACGATGTTTGGGATGGGTTCGAGTCTCGGACGATGTTGGATGTTTGTTTTACGTCTGAACGGCACATTTTTGCCCACCATGGGCTAAATGGCCAGGTCACATGGACCCCGAAGGCTCAGAGAAGATTGGGGGAGGGGACCCACTGGAACAGCTGTTGGGAGACAGATGGTAGCCTCCCGTCAAGGCCATCCAGCGTGTTCTTTAACGTGCACAGGGTATGACTCTCCCGCACACGGGGCCACGGCTTAACGTCCCATCCGACCGACGGCGGCCTTTCCAAGCCCATCGGTGTCCTCTACTGACCGTGGGCAGGGCGGGGAATTTTACGGAGATAAATATCAACGCTGACTCAGCTGGGACTCGAACCTGGGAACTACAGATTACGAGCCTGGCGCGCTACCGACTGAGCCACCCCCACCCTTCGGACGATGTTTGCGTGTTGTCTTTCTTCCAAGATCTCGCTTTCCTCAAAGATCTTCTGCATGGCGTATTATTCCGACAGGCTCCTATCACACCTCTGGGCCAAGTGGCTGTTTTTGAATCCAGTTTGAGACAGTTGTTGTTCTCAGATTTATGAAAACTCAGAAACATTCAAAATTACTCGATTTCTCTTCACAGCAATTATTTTTGCGAGCTGCAAGCGAACTTCCCGGAGTCGCATGAGACTCATGAGGTACGTTCCTACGTGCAGCGTTGCAAGCAGAAAAGAATTTTCGAAGGACAAACTTGACTCCTACTAAATCAATAAATGCGCAGTGTGTTCTTGCAGGGTAGAACGATAGGTCAAGAACCCGTTTGCGTGAAATTCACTACATGCAGGAGGAAAAGCGTTAAGCCTAAATGTTTTGATATCTTCATGCTCTATCTTTTCTCGAGTGTTATATTTCAGAAAAGTAATTGGTGATAGTCACCTGAATGGATTAAGGTGGAGGAGCCCCTTTAAGGAGATTCCATTTACAGAGGTAACTCATCAAAAGCTAATTTTGCATTATGGGTTTTCTTTTACACATATTTGCGTGTTTCAATCGCTTGGCAGAATTCATCATTTACCATGTGGGCAGAAAACAATTTAATTAGTTACTGTTGCCACTGTGGCATTTCTTCCTAACATTAGAAGCTTTGGATTTTCCGTGCCGTTAACTTTCGGAGAAAAACGTCTTTCCCGTTTTACGTACTTCCTGCATAATTAGAGTCTTAGCGAACTCTGTGTGATTTCATTCCGAAATTTCCGCGTATACAAAAGAATAAATAAGGGAAATTTTATAAATAGTCTGCAGTCGCAATGTCCTAGTTTGCGTAGTTCATTAATGCCTATTCTAGAATCAGTGGCCTAGGAAGACATTGGCACCGGGGCAGTTGACAACGGCGCCAATGCCAATATAGGTCTCTTCGCATTTTCAACAGATGACCAAGTCGAAGCAGCTTACCTGCTATTGGGATGATATACAGTACATCTCTTCTGAATGCCTTTCAGCCCATATGGCGAGAACTATAAAGAAGGCAAATTATATCACCGAAGCCAAAGAGCAACATTTATTTCAATCTGTGCCCTAAAGCATTTCAATTTCAGGTTGCCAAAATATTTCATTTCTTGGCTTAAATAAAATATACTCCCTCAAGTAGCTGCTTGCCACAGAGGTCTGACAGGAGCCTGTCAGTATATCCACCATAGCAGAAAGTCTGTGAGAAAGGGTCTGTGAGAAAGGCTGAATCTCAGCAGAAAAACAACACGAATATATTCAAGCCTTACCCTGGGTTCGAACACAGGTCCCCCCGACTCTAAATCTTGGATACGAGCCTGACAAGAACCTGTCAGTATAATAAGGCATATAGAAGATCTGTGAGGAAAAACGTTATCCGTGATTCAAACTCAGCACCCTTTGATGCGCAATACAACCATGCTAACCCCTCTTCCAGAAGAAGCATAAGAAAAGAATCAATCAAGAGTGATACACAGACTACCTGCTGACATAGAATTCAAGAACCAATTTAGGTGAAAAAATTAGTTCGCCGTGAGTGGGACTCGACCTCGTGTCTCCCAGATACATGCGCGGTAATTCTGACCACTAAACCTAGAACAGCTAGTCCATTTTTCAGCTAATTGTGAATATAAGTCTTGATGGCGCCTTATGTCCCCTCCCAAGGTCGGGAGGATTCATATTCACAATTAGTTGAGAAAGAGTTGGATTGGGTTGTTTTATCTCTGAGCGGCACTTTTTTGAACACCATGAGTTAAATGGCCAGGTCACATGGACCACGAAGGCTCAGAGAAGGTTGGGGGAGGGGACCCAATGTAACAGCTGTTGGGAGACAGATGGTAGCCTCCCGTCAAGGCCATCCAGCGTGTTCTTTAACGTGCACAGGGTATGGCTCTCCCGCACACGGGGCCACGGCTTAACGTCCCATCCGACGGACGGCGGCCTTTCCAAGCCCATCGGTGTCCCCTACTGACCGGGGCAGGGTGGGGAATTTTGCGGAGATAAATCTCAACGCTGACCAAGCTGGGACTCGAACCTGGGAACTACAGATTATGAGCCTAGCGCGCTACCGCCCCTGTTGAGCCACTCCCGCCCCTGTTGAGAAAGAGACTAGCCATTGATGGTTCAGTGAACAGAATACCTGCATGTAGCTGGAAGATGGGTTCGAGTCCTACTAATGGTTTAAATCACTTTTTTCAGCTAAATCATTTCTTGGTGCATAAGAAAAAAGTTTACAGTTTGGTTAAGCCACTTCTCGTCTCTCTATCTGGGAACACCCTTCAATAGGATAGCTAGCAGTTCAGTAATAGAATTGCGTACTTACCCCACGGACACAAGTCTGCAGCTAAAAGAGATATAGAAAATACTTGTTAATATTGGAAACAACATATCTCTGTCGTAATATATCAATGAATTAAACGACCAAAAGAAACATGGAATATGAAACTGGTTACAAAGAGAAAATCACCTTCTCATATGATTTTTCTATTATGTTATTGCATCTTTATTTTCCTTTTGAAAATATAGCAACTTGTGGTACGCGTTAGAATTAAAATAATTAGATTAGTTGTTACTTAGCCAAGTTTCAAACGTTGATTTAACCAACAAACTTTTTATCATGATTTTAATTGTGATAAGATACATTGTAAATGTGTAGCTATTCAGGGTATTGATTGCTTTAGGTATTTAAGTGTCTACCTTGATAAAAAAATTAACTTTCATAGAGAGCACATAAAAATAATATAATTAAAAAATTAAATATTATAGTTTCAAGGATTTATTACATAAGGAATTTTATTAATTTGTTAAAAATTATATATACAGGGTGATTCAAAACTCTTGGGCCAAACTTTAAGTGGTGATGGAACACACCTAAACAAGCACTTTTCGTTATACAATGCATGGTCGGAACTCAAGCAGTGAAGCGCTAGAGGGCGCTTTCCAGTGAACACTTATAAGCGCTGGTTTTCGCACTCGTCGTCATTTCTACTGTGGATTGCAGAACGGATGGATTGTTTCAGGAATCAGGAGAAGTATTATGTATCCTGTATCCTGCAAGCCACTGACAAAAGAGCCCATTTCGCAGAGATACCGGTACAATCACTGAAAGGTTTTACGATCAGGTCCCGTCCACAGCTCCGTACGTGAAATGCATGTCCGCCTTCTCCTGATTCGTGAAACAATCCATCCGTTCTGCAATCCACGGTAGAAATGACGACGAGTGCGAAAATCAGCGCTTATAAGTGTTCACTGGAAAGCGCCCTCTAGCACTTCACCGCTTGAGTTCCGACCATGCATTGTGTGACGAAAAGTGCTTGTTTAGGTGTGTTCTATCACCCCTTAAAGTTTTGCCCAAGAGTTTTGAATCACCCTGTATAATCCATGGATAAAATCCTATTTGAAATGTGGCATTACATCTTGGGGAGGTCTATATGAGACAAACTTGAAACCACTACAATGTCTCAAAATTATATATTAAGATGTATGCTAAAAAAGAAGAATTTGACAGTATAAAAACCTATTCTGAAACATTAAATATCTTACTACGTACGATACTATATATATTGAATGGACAAATTATTATATATACACCGATAACGATATGCAAAGCAGAAGTATTGCGTCCAGTCAAGTGGGAGGCTGAAACTGGCAATACCTATAAATAGAGCAGGTCTCTACGCATTGGAAATCAGTCACGGAAAAGAAATCATGGGTAAAGGTAGCAACATAAGTGAGTTTGACTGTGGCCAGATAGTACATGCGAGGAAGGCCGGTTGTTCAATCGCTGCAACTGCTGAATTGTTGGGATTTCCATGTCAGACTGTCGCACGTGTATACCAAGACTACATGAAATACGGTGAAACTTTCAACCAGTGGGAGAAATGCGGATGTAAATGTGCAATTGACTCTCGAGATGAGTGCAGACTGTCCCACATCACTAGAAGGAATCACAGAGCTACCGTGCAGCAGAAAACATCGGAATTGAATGAGAGCGTGTCCACAAGCTTATACACAAAGGCTATCCATCGTATCATGAAAAATGTAAACTATGGCAGTCGATGTCCACATTGTGTCTCTTTGTTGACTGCAAGGCACCGAAAGATTAGGCTGCAGTTTGCAAAGGCCTATAGCAACTGGAGTGCGGAGGATTGGAAACACGTCAGCTGGTCTGGTGAATCACGATTTCAACTCTATTACGCCGATGGGAGGGTGCGTGTGTGATGTAAATCACACAAAGCGATGCATCCAGCTTCCATGCAAGTCAGGGTCATACAGGCAGGTGGAGGCGGTGTAACAGTTTGGGGTGCGTTTACATTGGTTTCCTTGGGGCCCCTCGTACCCATCGAGACCTCCGTCACCGTCACAAGGTATGTGAACATTCTTGCCGACCATCTATACCAGTTTGTAACGATTCTCTTTCCGCACCATGACACCACCTTTCAACAGGACAACGCCACATCGCATCCTTCCCGAGTGGTGACCAATTGGCTCCAGGAGCACTCAAGTGAGTTTATCCCACTCGAATGGCCCCCTTGATCATCGGACCTCAACCCCATTGACAATTTGTGGCAGGAATTGGAAAGATCTGTTAGACCCTGCCAACCTCCACTGGCAACTGTGGATGCTCTACGACAGGCATTCCTCGCTTCATGGGCGGCAATATCATCTCCGTGTTTTTAAAACCTCACTGAGTCCTTACCAACACGTCTGGCGGCTGTTGTGAGGGCAAAAGGTGGAACAACAGGTTATTAGGTAGGTGTAGATAATAATTTGCCCATTCAGTGTATTTATCTCCTATTAATAAACAATAAACAAAATTGGGATGATTCTAATGTTAAGTAAGATCTTACCCAAATATACACGTTTATCATGAACTGTGCATTTAACCATGCCTTATTCTAAAAAAAACTATTATCCAAAAGCATTATGTTTATTTGGCACCAAAACTTTTTAATTCTCTGCTGGCTAATATTAAAAATGAAAGAAACATTTACGCTTTCAAAATGTTAATATGGGATTGGTTAGTAGATTCTGATGGGTAGAGAAATATCTATAAAATAAAAACTAGTTTAAATGTTAGTTATAGTTAATTTTTGCAAATATATATTCTTCAACTTCTCCACACACGAGCTTTGACTGAAGTGGAGTCACTCAATCATTTACTGCTTTCAAATTGTTCCCTTTATTTATTATATAACTTTAATATTTAGCTTTCATATATATTTTATAATTTATGATAATGAGCTTGGTGGAAGTCTTGAACAAAAAGAATTTTATGTAAAACTATGTTCCTTACCTCAGATTTTGTATCGAGTTATATTGGTATTGAGAGTAGTGAATAAAAATATCTCTCTATCTAATCATCTGTATGAGAATGGTCCCCCAATCTGGATCGGTAGCAGAAGGCTCGTAAACCACAATTCCCAGTTTAAGGCCACTTATGATTTGCCTCCGCTAAATCCCCATCCTCTCCTCGATCAGAAAAGTGATATACTGATGGGTTTGGAAGCGACACTGTCCGCCTGATAAGATGTTAAGCCGTGGTCCTATGTGCAGAAGAACCCTGGGCAGGTTAAAGAAGATGCTGGATGCCAAAAGGAGGATTCCATCTCTGTCTCCTAACAGCTGCCTAGTAGGTTCCCTTCTCCAATCCTTTCTTCCTGATCTGAAGTGCCGCTCAGAAGTAAAGCATTCCAACCGACCTATGTACGATACAAGGGACGCACGTGGCCTCGTGGATCATTTCGTGGGGCCTTCCACTCAGTGGGAGTGTTTATGAATGTTATTGAATGTGTAGAATTATGATGAAGAAAATGTTATAAATAAATACTGAGTGACGTGATAAAGAGGGAGAGGAAAAAAAATAGAGTCAAGGTGATTTCGTTGTTCTCTATAAAGTTAAATAAATTTATTTTTACGTTGTACTCTGTGGCCCTCGTTGCAGACTTGATGATTTAATGTGACTTTGGGTTCAATCGCTTTACCTCTGAGAGCACTTCTCTGGTCACAATGGGCTAAACGACCAGGTCACAAGGACCCCAAGAGTGCCTAGAAGATTGGGGGGAAGGGGATACACTGAATACTGTTTGCACGGCTTAATGTCCCAGTAAGGCGGGAATATTTATCCAATGTACGATGGCCTTTGAAAGCCCATCGCTGTCCCCTATATCACCAAAGGTCAGGGGTGATAAAATCGGTGATAAATCTCAACGCTGACACAGCGGAGACTGGAATTTAGTAAAAATTTTATTTTTAGTTGGTAAAGATTACAGGCGTAGCGACTGGGCCAGCCACCGCCCCCTTCAATATAGTTCACTTACATAAAACTTTGGGGGACCACTGCTATGTAGGATGAATTTTAACGATCACATATATAAATATGTTTTACGTTCAAAAAGAATAGTTTTCGTCCGCAATAATTACATCTTGTGGCACAAACTATACTCCCCTCTCGTGTCCTTTAAATACCATCATGGTGCAAGGCAAACTTTAAGTTTCGAAACATGTAAGTCTAAAAGAAATTTTGAGTTTTTCTTGCAAAAAATTCGTTTTTTTTTCTTATAAAAAACACGATTATTATTAGCGTAAAAAATGACACTACTTACCACAATAGGATATAAAGTATTTGGGCACATGATGCACATTGGCTGAAAAAATAAATCTTAATTAATAGGTTACAAAAATAAAAGTTTTAAATGATTCATTCCAAACTGTTTTAACGGATATAAAGTTTAGTCTTACAGTAATGTACAGTCGCCCAAAAAAGTATCCGAACACTATGGTCGATTACAGAATTTAGAAAAAATATCTGGCAACGATTTTTTTAGAAATTAGTGATCTGGCAACCTTCGTGTCACGTGACACGAAGGTTGGCAGATCACTAATTTCTGAAACAATCGCTGCCAGATTATTTTTCTGAATTCTGTAATCGACCATAGTGTTCGGATACTTTTTTGAGCGACTGTACATTATGATTTACTATATTTTACATGAACGTTATAAGAATTCCTGGAAGTAAAAAGGACTTCTGAAACTAGAGCGAAGCTTCAGGTTTGCAATGAAGCAAACAATTATTATAAACAATCCTGAGAATAACGGAACGTCTTTGCAGTACTTAATGATTTCAACTTATAGTTCTTCACATATCTTTTTAAAGAATTTTTTTCCTTCTAACTATTTTTATACAATCATTTGCCCTTAAAACTATCTTTTATATTCTAAACTAAAAAATTTTTATTTCCTAAACTATTTTTTATACAATCATTTTCCCTTAAAAGCTTCGCGTAGCTCCCATGGATCAGCTGAACCAAGTCTCGGTGACGATAGATTTTTTTTGTGTGTGTGTGTATTAGAAGGGATTAAACTTGACATTTCAGTAGTTATAAGAAATTTTGCGGAAAGTGAAGCTCGAAGAAAGAATTTTTCAAATACCATGAGCATGCTTATAGCTATGTAATGTGATAGATGAGACTGATATAATGTCTCATGAGGGGAGTAGGGACGTAGCTAGGGACATAGGCAGGAGGGGAACCACAGGATATCAATATGTCCGGTGGGATGTTGCAAGTCACACGGTAGCAGTTGCTGCACCATATGAGTCCACCATGTTTCAGTCTGGCTCTCCCTGCCAGTTCCACATCTGAACTTCCGGGAGTGTTTTACCAACGAACTCCAGGCACAGTGGCAGAAATCTTGATCCAAACAAATCGCAAACAAACACTTTTAGATCAAGCTTAATTGTCAAACCATGACAGTCATGTTCTCATAGAAATTACGAGGAGGAGGTTATACTTGCTCTGCTATGCTTAGGCCATTCGTTTTTAATGCATTCTTTTCTTCTACCGGTGGACAACGAAATTAAATGCGAGTTTCCTGGCACATTTTTATCCGTAAGAATATTTTAATTGAATGTCTCCTGTTTTAACTTTGAACGTTTTGTTTAATTTGCCTTCCACTATCCGAACCTCTTACACTCGCATATATTTTATCCGATCATTCGCTTTTACAATCTGTTTTTGCATTTTTATGTTTTACGGGATATTTTACTAGACTTCAATTATATATCTTTATTTTATTATTTATAGTGGCAGATTTTTCCGGTGTAGCTAGGGTCTGATACTTTCTAAAATGTAGAGTAGGTGGCCCTCCCCAAGTCGCAAGACTTGATTTGGTTTAAATATCATTACACTCGATTTCCTCCCCCTCCGGGTGGCGCAGATGGCTCAGTCGGTAGCGCGCCATAATCATAATCTGTAGTTCCCAGGTTCGAGTTCAAGCTGCGTGAGCGTTGAGATTTATCTCCGCAAAACTCCCCACCATGCCCTCGGTCAGTAGGGGACACCGATGGAATTTGAAAGGCCACCTTCCGTTGGATGGGACGTTAAGTCGTGTCTCTATGTGCGTGAGAGCTATGCCCTGTGCACGTTAAAAAACAAACTGGATGGCCTTAACGGGAGGCTACCATCTGTCTCCCAACAACTATTCCAGTGGGTCCCCTCCCCCAACCTTCTCTGAGCCTTCGGGGTCCTTGTGACCTGGCCATTGTCTGCAAAAAACTGCCGCTGGAGGTAAAACAACCCAATTTGTTCCCCCAGTTAAATTTTTCTCTTTTAGGGAAGAAAAGAAACGGACATAGTTCTAGGGACCCATTATCCTCCACATGTCAAAAGTTATTACACGAAAAACCGGAATTTCCTCACTCAGATAATCGAACTTTTCAAATCACTTCGTACCCACCAGAGATACAATTTGCCAGGCATATGTAACTTTATGGCAAAAAAAAATTAATTATGACCTGAGATGCATAAAAAAATGTAAAGCTACTGAAAAATTATTATTATTAAACAAAATTGTTTTTTTACTTAACATAATATATGAAACGTTTATTAATTCTTTGTATATACTTTTATTTAGCTTTTGCATATTTTTCACATTAAGTTCATTATTTTAACTTCCAATAAGAATTTAAGTTTTGAAATTTTCATTTCAACAAAGCATTTTGCGTTCCGCTGGTGCTTAATTAGAACGACTTCAAATCCACGGACGCTCGTTCTCTCCACCCAACAAATTGAACAATGAGTCTATCACGCGAAATCAGAAAGAAATTAGTTTGATGCATTCATTATTTCGAAGTTATTGGTGACAAGTTATTTTGAATGTTATTTTGTTTAATTTAATCATCAGATATTAGTTTAGTTTGATGTATTCCTTTTTTTCAAATTTATTAGTGGCAACAGCAATTTTGAATAAATTTCAACCATTAATCCGACTTCAATTTTTAATTCAATTCAAAGCATTATAATACATACATAATAACAAATAAACAAAAATAAGAACACAATAAAAGGAATTAATAATATGTTTTCAATCTTGAAACCAAGGGGCAGACTATCTGCCCGTCCAGGAATCAAAAGATTTAAAATGTTAAGTTATTCAAATGTTAAAGTGATTTAAATGTTAAGTAAGGGAATTTTGAGAAATTCAAACCCGCCCGCGACAATTTCGGTTGACTCCAGCGGGTTTGCAAATAAAAAAAAGGGATCATTCATGCAAAGTTTGAAGCCTCTAGTTCTTCTGGGGGCCGAGTGCATAAGCGGACAAACAAACAAACAAACTTTCTTCTTTATATACTAGATATTTTACCTGTTACTTTTACTCCTGGGTTGCTTTTATTTTCTATATCTGATGCTTTCTACATGACGTTTATACTCTTGACGTTTCTACATGACATTTATACACTTTACGCCTCTTGTATTCTCTTTGTTGCTCATTTTTTTACTTTTGATTTGGGGGTTCTACCTCTTTTATCCCTTTTAAGCTTTTGTTTGGGCATTTATAGATTTAACTGCTAATTTCCCATAAGACCCTAATCAACCAACAGGCACTTAAACAAACAAGATAGAGAATAAAGACCGAGTGTAATAAAAGTAGGCTGCTGACTCATAACTTGTAATTATTATTAATTAACAAGCCACTGTTGTTCATTAACTATCCATTGCTAAAATACGACTCCCGTGAAAAAATTAAAAGTATATTTCATTTTTTCTTTGAATGCGGCAAATTTTAAAGTTGGTACAATTTGGAACATATTTCTAAACTGTTTAAATTAATAAGTATGGTCACCTGAAACATGAACTCACACTGGCCTTTCATGAAACGAGATTCTGTTGGTTTACTAATCGCCTAAGCTTTCTATGCACAGGAATTACCAACGTGTTTCTTTATGCCAACGTGTTTCACTTCTGCTTTAAGGATTACGCTAAAACTTACCATGAACCGGCTGGGATCAACAGAATAAAGACAGAGTTTAGTGAACGTGGGTTGATGGCTTCCTCCAAATCCTGGACCCTAAAGAGTAAACAACAAATTACCCCTAGAGCTTAAGCAAATAAAATATTCTCATAAAAATTCAACTAAGCAAAATTTTTACCACTATTACATTTAATTTCGTGTAGAGAGCAATATCTTTTTCGTCAAACATTTTCAACAGAAATCTCAAAACTGTGATAACCAGATTCGATAAGTGACTCCCAATCAAGATGATCAATGATCAGATGATGATTGATGAGAGAAAAATCAACGATCCACGAATGTTGTTATCAGAAAACAGTCGACAAGCCCTGAAGTTTTTTTAAAATGCATACCAGATGAAATATAAGCAATCTTGAGTATAGAGGGAGAATTATCTTGAGTCGAGTGAGATATGAACGACCGACTCAAGATATCAGGTTGTTGCAAATCAAATGGGCGATTTTAAGGACGATTGAAAAAGAAGGGAATAAAAAGAAGAAGAATACCTGTTTAATCAAAGTAATCTCCATCAGCATCAATGCATTGTTGCCAACGTGTGGTAAGGTCATTTATAACACGTTTGAAAAAATCAGTGTCTGTGGAAGTGATGAAGTCCTCCACTGCCCGATCAATTGATGCGTCGTTAGCAAAGCATTTCTTAGACAAAAAAATGGCTCAAGTGCCGGAAAAAATGGTAATCTGTTGGGGAAATACCAGGAGAGTATGGAGGATGAGGTACAATTTCGTATCCCAAAGTGTTGATTTGCTGTAAAGTAGACACTTTCGTATGTGGTCGGGCGCCGTGCATCAGTGAGGTCCTGAGGCACCCACTTGTCGAGCCTGCTTACTTTTCCTGTTATTGCCAAGTGCCGTGAAACAGTTGAAAAGTGTACATTTAGTGTCTGGGCGATCTCTCTTGAAAAGTGTACATTTAGTGTCTGGGCGATCTCTCTTGAAAAGTGTACATTTAGTGTCTGGGCGATCTCTCTTGAAAAGTGTACATTTAGTGTCTGAGCGATCTCTCTTGAAAAGTGTACATTTAGTGTCTGGGCGATCTCTCTTGAAAAGTGTACATTTAGTGTCTGGGCGATCTCTCGTACAGTTTGTCGTAGATCTGATTCGATTAAATCCTTTAATTCATTCGAATCAATGGAGGAAGGACGATGGTCACGGGGTTCGTTTTGTAGCCTCAAATCTCCTGAGCGAAATTTTGCAAACCAACGGCGAGTGGATCTCTCATTAGTTGTTCCTCCACCGAATGCTTTATTGATGTTTTTTACTGCAGCCGCTGCAGAATTTCCCAATTTGAACTCGTAAAGGTATAGCAACCTTAATTGACTGGGTTCCATGATTGACTTGGTGTCGGTAGTATTCAATGTTTAATGCTCGTTGAACGAAACAAATACTACGATTGCATCACCCACGTGTGACGTTGCCATATGACATAAAAAATTGCCTAAACCTCAGTGCTTGCTTTCTTCCGCAACCAGTAGAAACTTGACGCCATTCAACGGCCATTTCATTTGCAACAACCTAATAATTCTTGAGTCGGCCGTTCATATCTGACCTTGAGTTGACTTCAGTTGGGTGACCACGAACTCCAGACGATATGTCAGGTGATATGAACTACTTTCCGCCGATTAAAGCATCTGGCATATTATCAGGCGGTCACATGTGTTTGCTTGTACTTGCTGTGTTTGTTATTAAAATATAAGTTTTAGGCATTTATGCAAAAAAAAAATAAATAAAATAAACTTCAGCGAGAAAGAGCCTGCTTGCCTAAAAGGTCTGACAGGAGCTCTGTTAGTATAATAGGTCACAGAGAAGGGTAAACGAATAAAAAACTTTCTTCGTGTGGCTCATACATATACAAGGCAGGATCTAGAAATTTTCTTCTTCACTAATGAATTAAATCGTTGAAATTATTCATTTTCAGTAATGAATGAAATCATTTAAATTGTTCATTAATCACTAATAAACTTTACATTTCACTAATGAATGAAATCAGTTAATTTGTTCATTAATCACTAATCTTACATTTCACTAATGAATTCACACTTTATATTTCACTAATGAATTCACACTTTATATTTCACTAATGAATCATTTAAACCGTTCATTAGTCACTAATGAACTTTACATTTCACTAATGAATGAAATCATTTAAATTGTTCATTAATCACTAATTTTACATTTCACTAATGAATTCACATGAATTCACACTTTACATTTCACTAATGAATCATTTAAATTGTTCATTAATCACTAACGAACTTTACATTTCACTAATAAATGAATGTAAAGGGAATTTTAAAAGCCTCATGAATAAAACTGGCCATTACCACACCGGAATGCTCTGCTGAGTAAACACAGAATGCATCCTCACATAAAGTTTTTTACCATTTTAAAAGAATACAAAAAAAAAACCCAGTTTTTTCGGTATAAGGAACGTGTTACTAAGATCACATTCGATTTATAGCAGACCGTATACCAGAAAACGTTTAAAACGTGTATGAACTTCACGAAAATTGATACCCAAGTGAACATTGAGCTTTCCAGAACGGTTTTTGGGTTTTTCTCAAAACTGTTTTTGAGTTGCACGTTTTAACCCAGTGTACCATTGTGGGGTTGTGTAACCCAGTTTTAGCCCAGTGTACTATTGTGAACTAGTGTGGGGGAAACTTTTCCAAGTACAGGTTGCTTGGAGAAACTATGGAGCTCCGCGAAACAGAAGCCAGTGCTGCCATCTGTGGGTCGTGGCAAGGAATGACAATTAAAAAATACCAGTATTGAAGCAGTCGGCAGTGGCAGATTACTACATAGGAGCACGTGGCCCTCGACACTAATGAAGGGCTCAAAACAGTCAACTCAGTTTTTTCCTAGCATTTTAATGAGTGAAATAATTTACAATAAATATAATGTACTACTTACATACACATCTCATGTATGTGTAAATAGTACATTATTGTATATTATACCAGATATGGTGCTTTGTTATATACACTAAAATAAGCAGATATTTATTTTCGGTTATAATCAAGTTTCTTTTATTTTCCAGTATGTTTAAGTTTATATAATACATATCACAATTTTTATTTATGCATTTTCCAATTCAAATTGTATAACCTGCTGCAAGCATATTTTCCATTTCGTAGGTGCAAAATCTTTTCTGCAATGATTACTCCCCCCCCCCCACACACACACACACACACTACCCCTGAACAGTTGGAGCCTTTTGAAACCTTTATGCCTAGGGTCTTCATATAGCGTACCATTATATACGGGTTACATTTGGCCATTGGGCTGCGCAACCCGCCGAGGCACCATTTTCTCCCATCACTCTAACTACCAGTGTCGGCTCATGACTAAAATGTTTGATGGAGCACTTTGTCCGCTATAAGCAGTGCTCGGATGTAGGGAAAAAACTGGGCAGTGCTAATATTTAATTCAACCGAATAGGACTGTAAAACGCTCCGTAATGAATATATACCTTTTCTTTTTTCAACTATTCTCAAAATGCATTATTTATCAAAAATTTTTCGGAAAAAAACTCGAAAAGTCGTTTTGTCCTTTCTACTTCATTTCAGTATTTTGTCCCTCCACTATAGTAATTAATAAAATATATGTATTTTGGGTTGCGCTTTACTAATTGGATATTATGTTAAAATATTTTATTAGCATTATCCTCTAGACTACATTTTATATTTTTAATTTTAATGTTGTTCTTAAATCCTTCATCCATAAGTATCCTTTTTAAGCAAAATAAAAAGTTAGCAACCCAGTTCAAACACATCTTGTCAGAAACGTTTAGGTTTGTTGAGCCAGTCACAGTAAATGACGATATTCCCTAAGTAACAAGATCTTCGATTATTGGTTGCTTTGGTAGAATCAGGAAAAACGAGTGTCACGTGCCATTACAAAATGGTGACCCAACTCCTGCAATTCAGCGTTATTGTATTTCAGCGCATGCGCATTTGTGTCATCGCTATAATAGATAATGCTAAGATTCCGGGCGGTGACTATAATGTTAAAATTCGCATTGACAATACGAAAATAACCGACGTAGCCTTATTCGCAAAGTAAATGCGGTGATTGTCTACGTAACACGACAAAATGGTTACAGAACGAATATAAAAATGATATTATGTTGATTTAGATTTGACAAAAAAATTAATACTAAACCCTGAAATTCGTTTATTAATTTTTAGGATTTTTTTGGTGGGGCAGTGCCCTAGGTGGCCTAGTAGACTACCATCCCCTACTAAAGCGATTAAGTAGGTTGTGCAAGGTGAGGTTTGCTTGGTAACTCAGTGCATAAGTTCTAACATAATTACCCCCAAATTATACACCGAAGAGCCAAAACATTATGACCACCTACCTAATATGATGTTGGTCCTCTACGTGCCAATAAAACAGCTCTTCCCCGGGGAGGCATGGACGCTACAAGATTTCTAAAGGTGTGCTATATCTGGTACCAACCCGTTTCCAGCAGATCCTTTAATTCTTGTAAGTTACGTGGTTGAGCCGCCGCAGATCGGATATGCTGTTCTAACACACACACACACAGATGCTCGATTGGATTGATGTCTGGGGATTTGGCCGTCAGGGCAATGCCTGGAAGTCTTCCTCATGTTCTGCGAACCATTCTCAAATAATCTGGGCAGTGTGGCATGGCGCATTATCCTGCTGAAACAGGGCCGTTGCCATGAAAGGATGTATTTGGTCTGCAATGATGTTTAAGTAGGTGATAGACGTCATAGTTTCTTTCCCATGGATGACTGGACCTAGGGTTTCACAGCAGAACATTACCCAAAACATTGAAGCGTAATGCTTTGGGCAATGTTCTGCTGGGAAATGTTCTCACGCTGCATCCTGATGCCAACACTTCCCCAGGTAAACGACGCACACGTACCCGGCCGTCCACATGGTGCAAAAAGAAATGAGATTCATCGGACCAGATGACCTTCTTCCAATCATTCAAGGTCCAGTTTTGATGCTCACGTGCCCATTGTAGGCGCATTCGACAGTAACCGAGGTTAGCATGGAGTGGCCTGCACCTACACAGCACCATTTTCAGCAGGGTTCGATATACTGTGTGTTGTGACACATTACTCCCGTCACCAGCATTCAAATTACGAGTGAGTTGAGCCACAGTATCCCTACTGTTGGCTTGTACCATACGGGATAGCCTTCGCTCACCTCTAACATTGATGAGCGTGGTCGGCCCACACCTTACCGGTGATTCATGGTTATTCCCTCCTTGGACCACTTTTTGAAGGTACTAACCATGGCTGACCTCGAGCACCCCACAAGCCTTGTCATCTTCGAAATGTTCTGACCCAGTTGTCTGGCCATTACAATTTGGCCTTTGTCAAACTCACTTAAGTCCGCTGCCTTTCCTATCTGAAGAACAAGAATAACATCGATTAACAGAGCTCAATATCAGGTGTTATTTATACCGTTTCATGACCTTCACACCACTTTTACCTTCAGTTGCTTCGATTTGCGTATAACGCACTGTTAATGTTTCGACATTTCGGTGTATGTTTTATGTAAATAAAAACAGTGAATAAATTATAACAAAAATAAGAAATGACTGAAACTGAAAAATTAATACATACCAAAAGAGGCCAGAAAATTGCAGCAGCAGAGGCGACAAAGCAAAGCACGAGACACACTGTCTTCATCTCAAAGGCGAAAGTTATTTCAACTTCAATGAATATTTTCTGTTTTAAATATCCTCGGTAAAATGATATGTGGCAGAGCTATAGTAACGCCCAGTACAATTTTCGAATCTGATAATATTCACAAGCGAGCTCCTGCAGGATCAACTACTAGGAGGTGAATTTGATTTCGTTTCTCAACATACTCTATATATAGAGAGAGCATATTTGTTGTGGTAACAATTACGCGGTGCACGACATCACGGTGAAGTAAAGTATTTCCACCGGACGTCAATAGATCACTTGTCACTTCTGCTAACAAGTGATCAAACTCACCTTTCGTAATAGCTCTTCCGAACCTAACCCTCAACTCCCGTTAAGAGCTCTTCCCACCCTAACGTACTCTGATTCAAAAAATTCTAGCGTAGCTTTGTCGACAGCAACGCTATTCAGACATTGCCTTTCAATGCTCCGGAAGCGACTTTCACGAAATTATTTTAGTAGGTTAACCTACTTATTGGATTTCGGTTGCAAAACATATCAGTTGTTTTCGTGACATTGACGGTTTTATGCATCCACAAGAGTTAGGTTTCGACAGAAATTTAGGATAGGGAGGTTTATGAACCTGTCTGAAATGGCGCAACAAACTCTGATTGTGTGAAACAAGTAAAACATGCTGCCCAAAGGAATCCATCTTAATAGTACAGTAACAAGCAGGGGCGTAGCGAACGACTATGGTTTTTTTTTTCTATTTGTTTGGGGGGAGGGGGGAGGGTGGGAGAACGAAAGTTTTCCAACTCGGAAATACAATTTTACCAACTGAGGGAACAAAACTTTTACTTAAATTATATCTCAGGGACGTACCAAGAATTTCGCTCCTTGGGGAAGGAGGACAGCTCCCCAAATTTCACACTAAGTACCTAGATTTTACAACATTGCCCATGATTTATGCAAAACAATACCTAATTTTAATCTCACCTGAATTTTACCAAGTGGCTTTGAATTTTGACAATCTCACTACATTACGCCGAGTTTTTTTGATTTTGCCAACTCTCCTTAATTTTACAACACCAATCTCAATTTTCACAACTCACCTACATTTTACATGTGGCTTCAAATATTGACAACTACTTTAGATTTTGCCAAGTTACCTCGATTTGGTCAACTCTCGTATACTTTGCCAACTCGCCATAACTATACAGAAAAAATCCCAATTTTTACATATCCCCTAAATTTCATATTCCTGTCACTTCGAATTTCGCTAATTTTACTCGATTTCGCCAACTACCTTTAATTGCACAAATACAATCCTGTTTTTCTCAACTTGCCTGTGTTTTACCAAGTGGTTTCGAATTTTGCCAACTCGCCATAATTTTGCAAGAAAAATCCTAATTTTTACATTTCACCTGAATTTTGCCAACTCCTCAAGATTTTTCCAAGTTGTCCCGATTTTTCCAACTCTCGAAGATTTTGCCAACTCTCCTTAATTTCACAACACCAATCCCAATTTTCACAACTCGCCTGTATTTTACCAAGTGGCTTCGAATTTTGCCAACTGCCCTAGATTTTGCCAAGTTGCCACGATTTTGACGATTACTACGAACTACTCTTAATTTTACAAAAAAAAAATCCCAATTTTCAGAATTCATCTGAGTTTTACAGTCGCTTCGAATTTTGCCAACTTTGATTACATTAGGGGAGCAGCGCCCCCCCCCCCCCCCCAAATAGCTACGCTACTGGTAACAACCAATTGCAAGATAATAATTTATAGATAGTTAAAAGACAACAATTTGCACGTAGTTACAATAAAATAATTTATAGATAGTTATGGTATAATCATTTATAGATATATTTACAGAATACCATTTATATATATATATACCTACAGGACAATAATTTGTAAAAGTAGAGAATAATAATATATATAAAAATTTATAGCCTTATCAGAGTATTCAGAATATTTATTTATATGCAAATTTATTATGTTACTCGCTGTTCATTTAAGGTAAATTTTCATATTACTATTTATGTGTAGCTATAGGGCAATAATTGACAAAAAGTATGATAATTTATGAGTAACTACAAAATAGACCTTTATAGGTCTTTACCATAAAATCGTTACCGAGGAAATATTATTAGAAACAGCAGTGGCAACGTCCGCCATGATCAAATCTGAATACAAGGCCTACTCGATAAGGAGACAAAAACAGGCGTTTGCAATAGAAGAGGACGTTTCGATGATGCGCTGCGTTTAAATGCTTCAAATAAAATTAACCTCTTAGAAGAGAATACTTTATTTCTAGTGAATGGGTTTAAAGGCTCTAAAATTTGAAAATTTAATGCGATATCTGTTTCTTTTTAGTGTACAGAATCTTTCTTAATGAGGACAAGATCATAAATAAAATTTATAAATGTAGTCGTATTCGAAAGCGAATTAAGGATATAAAGATGTTATGAAATGATGAGCTGAAAAAAATTTGGTTTTGCGATGAGAGTGATTCCACCCCACGACTTCAGGAAACATATCTGTTATGCTAGACCACTACACCATCAATGGCTAACCCAGGCATGGCCAACATACGGCCCGCGTAATGAATTTATGTGGCCCGCGAACAATTTTTAAATATTAACATTTAACTTCTAGTAATTAATCGAATGAATTCTCGATACTTCTATATTTTTTTAAAAAAGATTACGTTATAAAGAATTAAAACTTTTATACTCATCTGCATTCGATGTTCAAGCGACGTTGCCAGCAGGCGAGTAAAATATTTTTGCATAGTGCAAAAATATTTTAAAAATCGATCATGTTACAAATGTAGTTGTGAAATTAGTGAATTTCCTACGATCAAAAGGATTATATCACAGGCAATTTATTGATCTCCTTGAAGAACTAAATACCAGTCATTTAGATGTACTATATCACTATAAAATCCGTTGGTTAAGTTTGGGAAAAGTTTTAAGACGTGTGTGGGACCTTCAAGAGGAAATAAAAATATTTTTAATGCTTTAAAGAAAATGAGGATTTTCCTGAATTATTAGATCCAAATTGGATTTGTGATTTAGCATTTTCTTTGGATATTCTCACACATTTGAACGAATTTAACACATGTATACAAGGAAAAAATTTATTTGCTCATGATTTAATGCAGAAATTAAGAGCTTTTAAAATGAAGCTTAGCCTTTTTTCTACAATTCTGGCTGAATGTAAATTTGATCATTTTCCAACGTTACAGACCATATCTTTAAATATTTTAAAAGAAAAGGTTAAAACATTTAATAAAAACATCCTTGCACTAATGACAGATTTCGAGCAGAGATTCGATTGCTTCAAAAAAATGATAAAATTTTATCTATTATCCGAAATCCATTTTCTGTACAAGTTGATGACGTTCCTGTTGATATACAATTAGAAATAATTAATTTACAATGTGATGAATTATTACATGAGAAATATCGAGAAGAGCAAGAAAATTTGTGTAATTTTTATAAGCAATTGAATAATGAAAAATATGGAAATTTAAAAATACTTGCCAAGACGTATTTAGTAATCTTTAGCTCAACCTATATTTGTGAACAAACCTTTTCTTTAATGAATCTAAATAAAAGTACAACAAGATCAAGATTGAATGATTTACATTTGGAGGCTGTGTTAAGAATAGCTACTACAAGTATAGAACCAGATATTAAAAAAATAATAAGCGATGCAAACCGCCTCAACACGTCGCATTAGTTATTATGTTAATTTGTTGTATTGATTTACTTACAATTATTCATAAACAAATTTCATAATAAAATTTTGTTTACTTAAAGAAATAAGTGTTTTGCTTAACATTTTTCAATTTTAATATTTCGTCCGGCCCGTGAAAATATTTTTTTTTCCAATCCGGCCCGGGGGCAAAAACAGTTGGCCATGCCTGGGCTAACCGTTTCTCAACTTAGTGATTTTATAAGCTTTCCGAATTTTTATTCATTTGATTCGCAATAGTGGCGCCATCTATCCAGGAAGTGGACAACTCTGTTGCCTCATTTAGAGATGGAATTAATATTTTCACTAACTCTCAGGGCGTTAAATCAATAAATGAGTAGTAAATAACCACAGGATAAGTCCTGTAGACATGGAACTCATGAAATAATGAGCTGAAAAAAATTTGGTTTTGCCATGAGTGAGATTCTAACCCACGTCTTCAGCAAACATGCCTGTTTTGCTAGACCACTACACCATCAATGGCTAACCGTTTCTCAACTTAGTGACCTTCGTAGATCGTAGATCGGTCATTGATTTACAGAGTACCAGGTACATAGTACCCATAACCTCTTCCATCGGAGTTTGTGCCTAATAGGCATCAGTGTAGAACACATTATCAGTTGAACCACCACTGGTGGGTCCCGAGGGACAATATACATAAAAGTTCCTAACTGTAGAGATGCACATGAGACCTAAAATGGATGACTATTCGTGGTAAAAGCCATCATTCTAGGTCTTTTGAATCTGTTTAATACTTCATGGTCATAGTCAAACAAGTTGGAAATAATCTCGTGAGGATTACTCTGGACCTTTTCAAAGAATTCACGAGATATAATTTTGAAGTAGGTAAAAATATGGTCGATACCCAGATCTTTGTGGATTTGTTTGTTTGTTACAAACCAAGGGGCATCGACTGCACATCTCAGAATTTTGTTCTGCAAGACCTGTATCTTGTGGATATTAGTCGCCGTGGTGTTCGCCCATATAGGGGAAGCATATGAAATTATGGGACGAATGACCATCTTATATAGCAGAAGCTTATGGTCAATCGAGAGGATGAAGTTCCTTCTGAGAAGGGGTCCCAGCTGGCATCGGACGCCGTTCACCTTCGTGATAACCCCGTGAATATGGGGATCCCATCTTAGTTTCTTCTGTAAGGTGACTCCAAGATATTTTACAGTGTCTTGCCATCGGATGTCTTGATCCATGAATTGTAGGGGTTGAGGGTTGGTGATCCTCTTGGGGCTGAAGAGTATGGCATTGCTCTTGTCAGTATTGATCTTTAGTTTCCAGGTGTCGTACCAGGAATCTAATTCATCCAGGCTTTCCTGGAGTCTTCTGGTTCCATACTTAACTCCCAGTGAAGGCGAGAGGAGAGCAATGTCGTCAGCGTATTGGGCCATGACAACCCGATCAAAAGAAGGGATGTCATATAGGTACAATGAAAAGAGAGTGGGGCCTAGGAGAGAGCCTTGCGGGACTCCGGCGGCCACCACTCTCCTCGTGGAGGTATAGGATTTGATACGAACCTGGAAGGTTCTGTCAGTAAGGTACGATTGAAGAATACCTGTCAGGCCTGAAGGAATCCCAATTTTGATGAGTTTGTAGATAAGGCCGTCTATCCAGACGCGGTCAAAGGCCTTGGCCACATCTAGGAAGACGGCGGCAACAATCTCCTTTTTATTCAAGGCTTCAGCAATGGTTTCCACCACTCTGAGGATTTGGTGCTGAGTGGATCTCTTGCTTCTGAATCCAAACTGTGACTCAGGTAAAATATGATGGTGTGAGAGGAATTCTTCCAGTCTATTGAGCAAAACTCGCTCAAACAATTTCCCTAAACAAGACAAGAGACTAATTGGTCGATAACTGTCAGCCAAGGATGAGTCTTTGCCTGGTTTATGTATGAGTCTCACGTAAGCATTTTTCCAGACTTTGGGAAAGATGTTATGCCGGAGAAGGAAATTAAAAATATTGCAGAGATACGTGATAGCTTTAATCGGGAGGTTCTTCAACATCCTGTTAGAGATTTCATCAGGGCCTGAGGCCTTATTTAGTTTCAGTTTGCGGATTGACTGAGTCAGTTCTGTTGGAGTAGTAAAAGGAATTCTTGATCTATCAGCTTGGGAGAAATGGAAAAGAGTATGCTCCACTTTGTCGCAGGTGTTATCATCTGATAGGTCAGAATTTTCTTGGAACTGGACCTCAAGGGCATCCGCAAATGCTTCGCACTTTTCATCCTCTCTGTAACAAAGTCCATCCTTTCCGTGGATAGGGGGGTATTTGACATGAGGATTTTTTAACGCCTTTACCATCTTCCAGATGGAACCATCACTTGTAGAGAGTGAGGTAATCTTTTTCCTCCAAGTAAGTCCTCTGTGATCCGCGAGTTCTTGCCTTACTTCCATCTTAAGTGCATAATAGGCTCTCTTGTCTTGAGCATCTCTTGATCTTTGCCATTTATGCCTCGCTTTGTTTTTCTGCTTGACAAGATCAGAAAGAAATCTGGGAAGGGTGTAGAAGTCTCTATTTGGTTTATGAGTGATGCTGGATTCATTTCTGGCTTGAATCAAAAGATCTGTAAAGTTGGTAATTGCATCTTCAATTCCCCTGAGAGATAAAGGATTACAGGATCCGGATACTTTTCCATTGACATTGATTTTGAAAAGTTCCCAGTTTACGACTCTAATATCATCCGAGACAAGGGAAACGGTCGAGAAGAGAGTCAGGCAGACTGGTAAGTGGTCAGAGTTCAGGACATCATGGACACAAAGGTCATAAGATGGCAAGAAATTACCAAACATGACCATGTCAATTGTATCCGGTCGATGCATGGTGTTGTAGGGATAAATTGTGGGCTCGCTGGGAGCATCCACAATAATGCCGTTGGCTGTGGCATAATCTAACAGGATTTTTCCGCTCTTGTTACAAGATCTTGAGTTCCATATAACATTTTTTGCGTTAAGGTCTCCCGCTAATATTGTAGGACTACCATTATCAAAAATCATTTTGAAATCATTCAGATTTATGTCTGAATTAGGCGGTTTATATGCCGCATAAATATTCAGGTTTCCAAAATGAATATCGTCAACTGCTATAGCAGTGACCTCCAAAGTTTCGAAGCCTACAGTTTGTACAAGATGGTGTTTGATGGATCTTTTGACGACAACTGCAGTGCCGCCTCCTCTGTTATGTTGTCGATCCGACCTGTAGACCTCGAAGTTAGGGAACTTTAATTTTTCAGAAGCCCTAAGATGGGTTTCACCCAAAAGAACAATATCAGCTTGGGAGTCAGTTAAAAAATGTTGGAACTCCCAAAGGTCGGTTAGAATACCATTCGCATTCCAGTAAAAAATCTTGAGGTGATTCTTTTTACTGTTGTGCTCCATGTGACGACAGGGAAGCGAGTATGTAATTATGTAATCGAACGCCTTTAATCCAACTGTGAGTTTGCCCATAAGGCCGTTGGCATTCTGGTATTCCTTTATTAATGTTTTAGCCATTAATATAAAATTTGAAACATTGAAGTTTTTAAAGATCAATAAGATCTCCTTCAGATCATTTAAAATTGTTGTATCGAACTGCTCGCTTGTAGATGCAGCAGAATCCGGAGGTACAGTAGCTGGATGTCTTCTTTTGGGTAAAGGTTTCGCATTGCCAGAAGTTTTAGCAGCTAGAGCAACTTTCCCAGCAACACTTGCGTAAGACCTTTCTGGGGTAACAGGAGTGCTGACTGCCTTTGGAGGTAGGGCTATGTTAGTTCTTACTTTTGGATTTATCAAAACCTCCTTGGAAGGATAGTGAGAGCATCCTTTGTAATTGGCCGTATGTCCAAGACCACAATTAGCGCACTTAGGTGGGCTTTCGTCCTTTTTCCTAAGGCAGTCTTTTGTAACGTGGCTTCCAGCACATTTCACACAACGCGGAAGATTAAAACAACCACTTTGTGCATGGCCATATCTTTGACAATTATGACATTGTGTCGGAGATTTTCTGGTTCTATAACTTTCCACATGGATCTTCAAATGGAAGAGGTCAGTTAAATCATAGATCTTTTTATTAGTAACATCCTTGGGTAATTCCACCAAAAAGACAGGGATCAGGCATTTGTCTTTGCTACGTCTCAGCTGTGAGATTTTTAAGACTGTGAAGCCCAAGTTAACTAGAGCAGTATGAACATCATCAGAAGTAATGTCATAAGGTAGGTTTTTAATGACCACCCTGAGATTCTTCTCTTCTTTTAATTTGTATGTGTGAAATTGCTGTTTAGAAGCTTCAAAAAATTTAACGAATGACCTATAGTCATCTGGACATCTAGTTTGTACTCTGACTGTTTCACCAGAGGTCTTGGCAGTAAATGCTTCAACAGCAATTTTTGTAAGTTGTTTATGAGTGTTCATCCAGCTCTTAGGAGAGCGAATAATAATTGGAGGAATCTTTCCTTTATTATTTCTAGTCTCCTTATGTGTGGAAGTCGAATCTGAAGCTTCCATTTCAGTGGCTGGAGCATCCAAAAATTCCTCCTCCAAGGTCGAAAATCTCGTCTTGGAGGCCAGAGTTGGAACTGCGGTAGGTGATAAGGCCCTTTTATGACCTTTCCCTTTTTTGGAGATTTTTTCCCCTTCTTTCCTGCTTTGTTTAGCAGAGGCATTGACATGTTCTTGAAAAATGTCCATCCCATGCTTTGGAGCATGATTTAAGTCTTGGATAGCCTCTAAAACTATTGTTTGGCTGGAGCAAGTATCGTCACAGACATGCTCATTTATGTCTTTTTCAATGTAAAATCGATTTAAAATTACCTCATTAAATTTTGATCTGTCTTCAGGAAGAAGACTGTGTAAATCCTTCATGGAAGGTATTTTGAAAATAGCTGAGTTCAAATCAACTAGATTTTTATTTTTCTCGGAGAGAAATGCACAGATTTGTGCGCTATAAACGATCTGAGAATTATCCAACGGGACATGACCTGCAGAGGTCTCTATGTCGTCCGTATTGACATCACTACGGCAGTAACTTTCAGTCACGACCGGAACAAAAGTGGAATCCATCTCAGAACCTGACATTTTCAAAAGCTTTAAATTTAGATATAAATATTAAACAAAAGCTATACCAGTGAGAATGTAGATTCAGGATATATATATAACATATATATATCAATATCAAAAGGATAAAACAGAAATCGAAAATCGAAATCTGAAATTCGAGCGGTTGCAACTGCCGAAGATGACGGCTACAACTGCAATTAGGAACCCGGTTCAGACCAGTTTTAGTAGAAGAAATTAACTGTAAATTGATTGCAATTGATCTAAAATAATCAGATAACTCACAAGAGATCAGCTGTAGACTTTAGTAACACTTCAGATATCTAAAAAATCCTAGCTAAAATAGAACTACAATTTAAGTAAATTATTAGGCTAACCTATCTACTCCTTCCTGCCAAGGGCTCCACTGGGATTTTCACCCAATCTTACCCAAGGCTGATAGGAAAGTTAAGTAAAAATTTTCGCTAATAAGTACACTTTGAAGAAGTCCAGGAACAAAAGAAACACGTCCTGAACAAAGGAACGAAAAACGTGGTGTCCACTACCGTGGCTGGCGCTGAAGCGATGCCGTCGCGGGAATCGATGGGTGCCGCGACGCTCGAATCGGATCTCCGTCGACGGAATCGGAAAAATACGTCTGTCCTCGATTGCGTTTCTCAGATCACATCCTTAGTGACCTTATAAGCTTTCCGGATTTTTATTCATTTGATCCATACTAGTGGCGCCATCTATCTCGGAAATGGACAACTCTGTTGCCTCATTTAGAGATGTAATTAATACTTGTCACTAACGCTCAGGACGTTAAATCAATAAATCAGTAGTAAATAATCATAGGATAAGTCCTGTAGACATGGATCTCATGAAATGATGAGCTGAAAAAAAACTGGTTTTGCCATGAGTGGGATTCGAACCCACGTCTCCAGGAAACGTATGTTATGCTAGACCCGGAAAGCTTATAAGGTCACTAAGTTGAGAAATGTTTAGCCATTGATGTTGTAATGGTTTAGCATAACAGACATGTTTCCTGGAGATGTGGGTTCGAATCCCACTCATGGCAAAAAAAAAAAAAAAATTCCTTTCAGCTCATCATTTCCATGTCTACAGGACTTATCCTGTGATTATTTACTGCTGATAAAGATGTTATTTTATCATTAACTATATAGAAATTTTCTTTGAATTATATTTAATAAATGATAAATTATCTTTCCATGACATATTAGCTCCACACTGCTAGTTCTTCTTTATATCCATCTCCTAAAAATGAGCAATATATATTTTTATTTTCTTTTGGGTTCATGAGGGGTAGCAAGAAGATGAAACCGGAACTATATTCAAGAATTTTGTTTCAAAATTTCTCCCGAAATGAACCCTTTTTTCAAGTGATCTTTAAAAAGCAACTTGCAAAACATGTGAAATGGGATGTTGCTTGGTTTTTCTGTGTCGATTAAAGTTATTAAATTCTGCAGGCGAATCTCCCCTTCTTTGCCCCTCGTGCAATCCATTCAATCCAGCCCTAATGCATATCTTAACAGTAATTGGAAAATATAATTAGAAAATGGAGTTAGATGAAATATTTCGAAGTATTTCTTTAAGAATAATGGCAACGGTAGAAATGTTTTCGGGGGGAAAGGGGGAAAAGCAAATCAGTAATTCAAAGTAGAAATATTTAGCTATATAATAATCATTTCATAATACACCTAAGGATTCTCGGAAACAAAATAAAAAAAGAGAAACTTATTTTTCGAAAAATACAAGTAAAAATCTTTTTTTTTTTTTTCATTAATAAATAAAAATAAATGGGATGCTTTTCAAAACAAAAGAAAAAGTAAATAAAATCAAGATTACATTTCGTTAAGAGAAGAATGATATTGATTTTTCGTACTTATCCTAATCTTTTAATAATTTTTTCCAGCTGAGGGGGGGGATACTTCCCCTCTAAATTATTCTGTTCAAAGAAAGGGGCTAAGGGGGCTATGCGCCTCCCCCCCCCCGTCTTGCTAATGCCAGTAAAGTTACCGAAAGCCAAAAATTATTAAATATGCGTATTTCAGGCATTATTCATTAATCTTTTTAAACACCTGTGAAACAAAGAGGAAACTGCTATAATCCAATAAAAATCCGATCTTTCACCCTTTTGCGGCTCGATTGCGCCGCTTCCCCTTCCACTCTTTTTTTTTTCTAGATCCCGGACTGCATGTACAGTCGCTCAAAAAAGTATCCGAACACTATGGTTGATTACAGAATTCAGAAAAAACATCTGGAGCGTGTACAGCAACTGTACACGCTCCAGTTACCGTTCACAGCAAACTGGAGCGTGTGCAGTTACTGCACACGCTCCAGTTTGCTGTGAACGGTAACTGCACACGCTCAATATTACTGTGAGTGGGCCCACACGATCAGGTTTAAAAATTAGTGATCTGGCAACCTTCGTGTCACGTGACACGAAGGTTGCCAAATCACTAATTTCTAAAAAATGTTGCCAGATATTTTTTCTGAATTCTGTAATCAACCATAGTGTTCGGATACTTTTTTGAGCGACTGTACAATGGTTTCCATAAATTAAGGAAAAATGAGGAAAATCGCGATAATTCGCCAAGCATTGTGCGATCCTCACCAAACTAGTTCGTGTAACCAGTAAAGTAATGCCGAGTCAGCATATCGTATGCAAATTAGTCTAGGTTGCGTCAATTTGCGTAATCGGATAGCGGTATAAAAACGGAGTTTTGGAATGGATCGTTATTTTGTGTTGTAAATGTGAGTAAATTCGAAATAGCCATTTTGTAGGAATGACCTCGAGACATCATTTGCCAAATGAATTGCAGTGGAGAGCTATTGGCTGGCTCGAAGCAGGCCAAAGTCAGTCAGACTTGGCACGATGGCTGAATGTCAGTCCTTCTATGGTCCATAGACTGTGAAATCAATTTCTTAGCACGGATTCTGCGTCTCGGAGGTTTAGCCGAAAAAAGGCTAGAGTTACAACTGCTGTACAAGACGGATATCTGCGATTAAGAGCACAAAGGAGCAGGACGTTTACTCCCTCTCAGCTCTGCTCCTTTTTCTTGCAGCAGCCACTGGGACGGTTGTATCAGCTTCTACTGTGCGTAGAAGGCTTCATGAGGGAGCTCTGTACGCTAGAAGGCCAGTAATTTGTATACCCCTCATGTCACGTCACGGAAGAGAGCGTCTGGATTGAGCACGCACTCATGTTAACTGGACAGAAGAGTAATGGAGATCCGTACTCTTCACAAATGAGTCCAGATATTGCTTGCAGAGTGATTCCGGACATTGTTTGATATGGGCAGAACAAGGTACACGCTTATCATCCCAGTAACATCCGTCAAAGAGACAGTTGCGGCGAAGGTAGCGTGTATGTTTGGGGTAGCATTTCCTTAGGTGGACGCACAGACCTCTATATATTGATGAGTGGGAACCTCAGTGCTCAAAGGTATAGACATGACATCCTTGACTCTTATGTAGGTCCTTACGCTGGTGGAATAGGTAAAACATTCACCTTACAAGACGATAACTCTCGTCCACACAGAGCTCGACTAGTGGAACAATATCTTCAAGAGGAGACCATTATGCGCATGGAGTGGCCAGCTCGATCTCCCGACCTAAATCCGATTGAGCATGTGTGGGATGCTCTATGGAGACGTGTTGCTGCCCTCAACCCGCCACTTGAAACATAGGGGGAGCTTATTACTGCTTTAAAGGAACAATGGTCGTTACTCCCTACTGAGCTGATTCACATCATAAACAGCATGGAACACCTCTGTCGTGCTTGCATTGCTGTAAGGAGTGACCACACTCCTTATTAAAGAATTTTGACCATTGCATTCTGACACCTCATTTTTGGACAAGTTTCAGTAAATGTTATTTTTTGGCGAAAAATGTTTCTAGTGTAAAATATTTTATGCCATTCTGAAACTAGCACTGTAATTCATGTTTTCATCAAATTTCATTAAAATCATTCATACAGTTTTTTTATCATAATTTTTCTGAGTTTTCCTTAATTTATGGAAACCAGCGTAACAAATAGGTTTACTAAATTTTCTCAGCACCGTTTCAGGTATTAAAATATTTTAAGAGGAAGTTAATTACCTCCCCCCCCCCCCCAGCATCCCATCCCCACCGTAAAGTATTCGACCTCAATTTTTTATGCCTTTTTATTTCCGGTAAGAGTAGAAAGTTTGAATAGACATAAGTATTTACTGTAATCTGTAAAGATTGTGCAATTTAAACCATATATGCATTCGTTTTACATTTCTTTTTCTTTTTTGAATTGATTAAAAATAGTACAGAGGTTCAACTTGATGTTCTTTAATGAAAACATAAATTTGCACAATTGAAAAATAAAATTTAGAGTACCTTTATTCATAAGGTTTTAATCAGTGATACATTAAAAATAGGGTTCTTCGTTTTTAAATTAATTACCTCCCAAAAAAAGAAAGAAAAAAAACGATTCAGAATGTCGCTAAATGGAATGGGAAACAAAAAAAAACGTATATACTGTAGTTCGCATATTTAAGAGGATGTTTCAAAAACCAGTAACTCAGACAGAAAAAATATGTAGTGGTACCGCGCTCTGTAACAATGTAGTCAGTTAAATTCCACCTACAGGCAGGTATTTAGGGGGGGGGAGGGGTCCAGCCCTCCCCTAAAATGAATTTTTCATTTTAGGGGAGGGCTGCTTTCAAATCCAAAACAGTTGTCTTTGAATAATTTTGTAATGTTATTTTAGCGCCATATTTTATTACCATTATCATCATCATCAAGCAACCATGGGCTACGGATTTCAATCAATTTGCTCAATTTAGTTCTCTAAACACATCTCTCCTGAATTACATCTGCTGCATCTGGCCACAGTAGAACAATTCTAACAAGGTCCTGCTTGACATTGTCTGCCCACCTCATCGTAGGTCTCCCCCTCTTTCTGAGGCATTTAGGCACAGGTTCATAATCTTATTCGCTAATATTATGCATATGGGCAAACATGGCCATATCAACGTAGTCTCTCTGCACAATATGCTACTCAAAGGAGGTTGAAGACTCCTTTCCTTAACCTTATCATTACTTACAAAGTTGAACCACTAATGCCCAAGATATTGCGTAAGCATCTGGAATCAAAAGCATCTAGTTTCCTGTTCTCTTGTTTACAAAGAATTATACAGTCTAATTTTAGTCTTTAGGTGTATACGCCTATTTCTCCACACTCGCTATCGATTCTTAAAAGTATCATCAGCAATCCCTATTTGTGTGTTAATCTCATGCCGCATATCACCAGTATCTGTTACATAGCTCACAAGATAAATAAACTGAGACAACTGCTCAAGAGTAGAATTATTCAGATTAACTGAATCACAGACTTCCTGATCAATTTCCATCACTTTAGTTTTCTCTCTGTTTATAACCAAACCCTCTACTACCAGTCTCATCAACAGCTCGAATGAAAGAGTTCATCTCGTCAACATCATTTGCCAAAAAGATAAAATCATCAGCATAATCTGATCAGAAATTTTCAGATCTCTATACCATTTATGCCCAAAAATTTTCCCTCGCAGTAAATTTCGCATAACATAATCAAAAACAAACTAAAGAGGAAAGGGGACAAAATGCCCATTTTCGAAAACCAGCTAACCAATTGCTACGAGCTTTACCAACTCTCACACAATATTAGGTGTTATTATAGAGAGCTTTCAATATGTTAAATATTTTGTCTGGTATGCCATGCGATCACACGATCAACCACAAATTATGAACTATCAACAGAGTCAAAAACATTTTCGAAATCTTTTCAAAAACCTTTTCGTAACCAAAGGTTTCTGAAATTAAACATCTCTCAAGAATCTGCATAAGTAAAAAAATCTGATGTACAATCTTCTACCACTTTTGAATCCACACTACTCATCACGCAATTGTCCGTCAACCAGACGCTCATGGAAGAGAATGAGCACAAATATTTTTCAATTGCCATGGAGTCGTAGCCGTGGACACCGTTACCTGAAAAAATGACTATGAATGGCCATATTATACCAACATTGTTTTGCCCAAAATCGTTAAGGAAATGAAGGAGCAGCATCCAACAACAGGAGTGTCAAGAGTTTTCCTCCATGACATGAATGTTGACAGACCACTATGCAGAGAACTTTTCCTGGAACAAAATAGTAGACTGATACCTCTGTAGTTAACACAAGAACTGCGATCACCCTTTTTAAAAATAGGGATAGTAATAGCTCTGGTAAAATCCTTAGGAACAATGCCCTTATCATAAAAGGAATTCAAAATTTTAGTCAGCTATTTGGTAACAGGAACATTCCCAGCTCTAAGCATTTCAGTAGTAATCTCATCTGCCCCTGGGGATTTATGTAGTTTAAGTTTAGAAATAGACAAAATAATTTCAGACTGTGATATAGGGCGAAGTAACTCATCTCATCATTAAAAATAATGGGAGTAGAACTAACCATATTGTTTAGAACATCACTGAAATGCTCACCCACCTAGCCATGACAGAATCCTCACCTTCTATAACCTTACCTTGCTTATCCTTCAATCCCTGTATACCTGCTCATTTTCTACCATACAAAACATTAACCAACAGGTACAGCTCTCTGCTGTTGTGTTATCTAACTGCTTCCTCGACTTTGTTAGTCGTTTTTTTTTTTGTCATCAAGCCAAAGATTCTTATCAGTAGCTAATTAATTCTTTAAACGTTTATTAAACTCTTTGAAATACTTTCCGTTAGAACTAGTAGAATACTGATTAAGGACATCCCTGCAGTTATTTCTTTCCAAAATAAAGTCTAGTGCCTTATCACTCGAATAATTTTGCCTCCTCTGCTTCCTTTTACCTAAAAGAGAACTGTTAGTTCAAGAAAAGCCTGTTTAAAACAGTCCCATTTTTCCTTCAGTAATAAGCAAGCCATGATTGTCAATGGTAAGCTCTAGCTATAAGTGGGTCTTTTAGAGCTTCAGTGTTAAAGGTAACTTTTTTATCCTTAGCACAACATTTCTTAAGTTTCAGTTGCAAAACACTTTCAACAAGATAATGGTCAGATCTAATTTCAGCTCCCCTATATGTCGTGGTATTCATAACACAAGTAGTCAATTTGCTATTAACTGAGCCCACTAAACTAGTCCGATACTTTGAAAAAAAACTATAAAATCTTATTCCATATAGGTTAATATTATACATTTCAACTTTTCTGTTCTGTGGAATATTTTATTTGTCTGCTGTGGGAATTCCTACTGAAGTCCCCTCCCCACGAAATTAAATCCTGGGTACGTGCCATGCCTTCTGCCTGAAAAAATATTACAAGTGTTGTACTCGTAATGCTTTCCTACATCCCTGCTTGATTCGGAATAATGCCTTGAGTAAGTTGAAGGAAATTTATTTCGGCATTTATATTAAAAATAAACGTTCTCTTGGCAGAGTGATTAGCGCGCTTGGCTATTGATGAAAGAGATCTGGGTTCGATCCCCTGGTAAAACATGGATATTTGTGATGTTTTCTACTAAGGCTCCGCCATCCTCACAGACCTTCTATTATGTCAACGGCCATACCAAGCTGAAAACACCGGTTCTCGTCTGATCCCAGAAGACCTTCTATTATGGCATATACTATATAAACTGACAGGCTCCAGTCAGACCTGGGGGGGGGGGGATGGCTCTCGGTAGTGCGCCAGGCTTGAAACTGGAGCGTGTGCAGTAACTGCACACGCTCCAGTTTGCTGTGAACGGTAACTGCACACGCTCAATATTACTGTGAGTGGGCCCACACGATCAGGTTTAAAAATTAGTGATCTGGCAACCTTCGTGTCACGTGACACGAAGGTTGCCAAATCACTAATTTCTAAAAAATGTTGCCAGATATTTTTTCTGAATTCTGTAATCAACCATAGTGTTCGGATACTTTTTTGAGCGACTGTACAATGGTTTCCATAAATTAAGGAAAAATGAGGAAAATCGCGATAATTCGCCAAGCATTGTGCGATCCTCACCAAACTAGTTCGTGTAACCAGTAAAGTAATGCCGAGTCAGCATATCGTATGCAAATTAGTCTAGGTTGCGTCAATTTGCGTAATCGGATAGCGGTATAAAAACGGAGTTTTGGAATGGATCGTTATTTTGTGTTGTAAATGTGAGTAAATTCGAAATAGCCATTTTGTAGGAATGACCTCGAGACATCATTTGCCAAATGAATTGCAGTGGAGAGCTATTGGCTGGCTCGAAGCAGGCCAAAGTCAGTCAGACTTGGCACGATGGCTGAATGTCAGTCCTTCTATGGTCCATAGACTGTGAAATCAATTTCTTAGCACGGATTCTGCGTCTCGGAGGTTTAGCCGAAAAAAGGCTAGAGTTACAACTGCTGTACAAGACGGATATCTGCGATTAAGAGCACAAAGGAGCAGGACGTTTACTCCCTCTCAGCTCTGCTCCTTTTTCTTGCAGCAGCCACTGGGACGGTTGTATCAGCTTCTACTGTGCGTAGAAGGCTTCATGAGGGAGCTCTGTACGCTAGAAGGCCAGTAATTTGTATACCCCTCATGTCACGTCACGGAAGAGAGCGGCTGGATTGAGCACGCACTCATGTTAACTGGACAGAAGAGTAATGGAGATCCGTACTCTTCACAAATGAGTCCAGATATTGCTTGCAGAGTGATTCCGGACATTGTTTGATATGGGCAGAACAAGGTACACGCTTATCATCCCAGTAACATCCGTCAAAGAGACAGTTGCGGCGAAGGTAGCGTGTATGTTTGGGGTAGCATTTCCTTAGGTGGACGCACAGACCTCTATATATTGATGAGTGGGAACCTCAGTGCTCAAAGGTATAGACATGACATCCTTGACTCTTATGTAGGTCCTTACGCTGGTGGAATAGGTAAAACATTCACCTTACAAGACGATAACTCTCGTCCACACAGAGCTCGACTAGTGGAACAATATCTTCAAGAGGAGACCATTATGCGCATGGAGTGGCCAGCTCGATCTCCCGACCTAAATCCGATTGAGCATGTGTGGGATGCTCTATGGAGACGTGTTGCTGCCCTCAACCCGCCACTTGAAACATAGGGGGAGCTTATTACTGCTTTAAAGGAACAATGGTCGTTACTCCCTACTGAGCTGATTCACATCATAAACAGCATGGAACACCTCTGTCGTGCTTGCATTGCTGTAAGGAGTGACCACACTCCTTATTAAAGAATTTTGACCATTGCATTCTGACACCTCATTTTTGGACAAGTTTCAGTAAATGTTATTTTTTGGCGAAAAATGTTTCTAGTGTAAAATATTTTATGCCATTCTGAAACTAGCACTGTAATTCATGTTTTCATCAAATTTCATTAAAATCATTCATACAGTTTTTTTATCATAATTTTTCTGAGTTTTCCTTAATTTATGGAAACCAGCGTAACAAATAGGTTTACTAAATTTTCTCAGCACCGTTTCAGGTATTAAAATATTTTAAGAGGAAGTTAATTACCTCCCCCCCCCCCCCCCAGCATCCCATCCCCACCGTAAAGTATTCGACCTCAATTTTTTATGCCTTTTTATTTCCGGTAAGAGTAGAAAGTTTGAATAGACATAAGTATTTACTGTAATCTGTAAAGATTGTGCAATTTAAACCATATATGCATTCGTTTTACATTTCTTTTTCTTTTTTGAATTGATTAAAAATAGTACAGAGGTTCAACTTGATGTTCTTTAATGAAAACATAAATTTGCACAATTGAAAAATAAAATTTAGAGTACCTTTATTCATAAGGTTTTAATCAGTGATACATTAAAAATAGGGTTCTTCGTTTTTAAATTAATTACCTCCCAAAAAAAGAAAGAAAAAAAAACGATTCAGAATGTCGCTAAATGGAATGGGAAACAAAAAAAAACGTATATACTGTAGTTCGCATATTTAAGAGGATGTTTCAAAAACCAGTAACTCAGACAGAAAAAATATGTAGTGGTACCGCGCTCTGTAACAATGTAGTCAGTTAAATTCCACCTACAGGCAGGTATTTAGGGGGGGGGAGGGGTCCAGCCCTCCCCTAAAATGAATTTTTCATTTTAGGGGAGGGCTGCTTTCAAATCCAAAACAGTTGTCTTTGAATAATTTTGTAATGTTATTTTAGCGCCATATTTTATTACCATTATCATCATCATCAAGCAACCATGGGCTACGGATTTCAATCAATTTGCTCAATTTAGTTCTCTAAACACATCTCTCCTGAATTACATCTGCTGCATCTGGCCACAGTAGAACAATTCTAACAAGGTCCTGCTTGACATTGTCTGCCCACCTCATCGTAGGTCTCCCCCTCTTTCTGAGGCATTTAGGCACAGGTTCATAATCTTATTCGCTAATATTATGCATATGGGCAAACATGGCCATATCAACGTAGTCTCTCTGCACAATATGCTACTCAAAGGAGGTTGAAGACTCCTTTCCTTAACCTTATCATTACTTACAAAGTTGAACCACTAATGCCCAAGATATTGCGTAAGCATCTGGAATCAAAAGCATCTAGTTTCCTGTTCTCTTGTTTACAAAGAATTATACAGTCTAATTTTAGTCTTTAGGTGTATACGCCTATTTCTCCACACTCGCTATCGATTCTTAAAAGTATCATCAGCAATCCCTATTTGTGTGTTAATCTCATGCCGCATATCACCAGTATCTGTTACATAGCTCACAAGATAAATAAACTGAGACAACTGCTCAAGAGTAGAATTATTCAGATTAACTGAATCACAGACTTCCTGATCAATTTCCATCACTTTAGTTTTCTCTCTGTTTATAACCAAACCCTCTACTACCAGTCTCATCAACAGCTCGAATGAAAGAGTTCATCTCGTCAACATCATTTGCCAAAAAGATAAAATCATCAGCATAATCTGATCAGAAATTTTCAGATCTCTATACCATTTATGCCCAAAAATTTTCCCTCGCAGTAAATTTCGCATAACATAATCAAAAACAAACTAAAGAGGAAAGGGGACAAAATGCCCATTTTCGAAAACCAGCTAACCAATTGCTACGAGCTTTACCAACTCTCACACAATATTAGGTGTTATTATAGAGAGCTTTCAATATGTTAAATATTTTGTCTGGTATGCCATGCGATCACACGATCAACCACAAATTATGAACTATCAACAGAGTCAAAAACATTTTCGAAATCTTTTCAAAAACCTTTTCGTAACCAAAGGTTTCTGAAATTAAACATCTCTCAAGAATCTGCATAAGTAAAAAAATCTGATGTACAATCTTCTACCACTTTTGAATCCACACTACTCATCACGCAATTGTCCGTCAACCAGACGCTCATGGAAGAGAATGAGCACAAATATTTTTCAATTGCCATGGAGTCGTAGCCGTGGACACCGTTACCTGAAAAAATGACTATGAATGGCCATATTATACCAACATTGTTTTGCCCAAAATCGTTAAGGAAATGAAGGAGCAGCATCCAACAACAGGAGTGTCAAGAGTTTTCCTCCATGACATGAATGTTGACAGACCACTATGCAGAGAACTTTTCCTGGAACAAAATAGTAGACTGATACCTCTGTAGTTAACACAAGAACTGCGATCACCCTTTTTAAAAATAGGGATAGTAATAGCTCTGGTAAAATCCTTAGGAACAATGCCCTTATCATAAAAGGAATTCAAAATTTTAGTCAGCTATTTGGTAACAGGAACATTCCCAGCTCTAAGCATTTCAGTAGTAATCTCATCTGCCCCTGGGGATTTATGTAGTTTAAGTTTAGAAATAGACAAAATAATTTCAGACTGTGATATAGGGCGAAGTAACTCATCTCATCATTAAAAATAATGGGAGTAGAACTAACCATATTGTTTAGAACATCACTGAAATGCTCACCCACCTAGCCATGACAGAATCCTCACCTTCTATAACCTTACCTTGCTTATCCTTCAATCCCTGTATACCTGCTCATTTTCTACCATACAAAACATTAACCAACAGGTACAGCTCTCTGCTGTTGTGTTATCTAACTGCTTCCTCGACTTTGTTAGTCGTTTTTTTTTTTGTCATCAAGCCAAAGATTCTTATCAGTAGCTAATTAATTCTTTAAACGTTTATTAAACTCTTTGAAATACTTTCCGTTAGAACTAGTAGAATACTGATTAAGGACATCCCTGCAGTTATTTCTTTCCAAAATAAAGTCTAGTGCCTTATCACTCGAATAATTTTGCCTCCTCTGCTTCCTTTTACCTAAAAGAGAACTGTTAGTTCAAGAAAAGCCTGTTTAAAACAGTCCCATTTTTCCTTCAGTAATAAGCAAGCCATGATTGTCAATGGTAAGCTCTAGCTATAAGTGGGTCTTTTAGAGCTTCAGTGTTAAAGGTAACTTTTTTATCCTTAGCACAACATTTCTTAAGTTTCAGTTGCAAAACACTTTCAACAAGATAATGGTCAGATCTAATTTCAGCTCCCCTATATGTCGTGGTATTCATAACACAAGTAGTCAATTTGCTATTAACTGAGCCCACTAAACTAGTCCGATACTTTGAAAAAAAACTATAAAATCTTATTCCATATAGGTTAATATTATACATTTCAACTTTTCTGTTCTGTGGAATATTTTATTTGTCTGCTGTGGGAATTCCTACTGAAGTCCCCTCCCCACGAAATTAAATCCTGGGTACGTGCCATGCCTTCTGCCTGAAAAAATATTACAAGTGTTGTACTCGTAATGCTTTCCTACATCCCTGCTTGATTCGGAATAATGCCTTGAGTAAGTTGAAGGAAATTTATTTCGGCATTTATATTAAAAATAAACGTTCTCTTGGCAGAGTGATTAGCGCGCTTGGCTATTGATGAAAGAGATCTGGGTTCGATCCCCTGGTAAAACATGGATATTTGTGATGTTTTCTACTAAGGCTCCGCCATCCTCACAGACCTTCTATTATGTCAACGGCCATACCAAGCTGAAAACACCGGTTCTCGTCTGATCCCAGAAGACCTTCTATTATGGCATATACTATATAAACTGACAGGCTCCAGTCAGACCTGGGGGGGGGGGGGGATGGCTCTCGGTAGTGCGCCAGGCTTGTAATCTTCAGTTCCCAGGTTCGAGTCTCGTCTGGACCAGCATTGAGATTTATCTCCGCAAAACTCTCCGCCTTGTCTTCGGTCAGTAGAGGACATTGATGGGATTGGAAAGGCCGCTGTTCCTCATATGGGACGTTAAGCTGTGGCTCCATGTGTGGGAAAGCCATGCCCTTGCACATTAAAAAACACTCTGGATGAACTTGATGGGAGGCACCATCTGTTTCCTAACAGCTGTCCAGTGGGAGACTTCCCCCAACCATTGAGCCCTCGGGGTCCTTGTGACTTGGCCATTTAGCCATAGTGTGCAAAAAAGTGCCGTTCAGAGATTAAACAACGTAACCTGTTAGACGTCTGTGGCCAGCAGCTGCTTGAGTGAATATTTCTTTTTTTTTTTAATTTTATTAAAAGCAAAGGTTACAGGAAAATTCCTTAATTATCCTATAAATATTTGATACAAAACATTAAAATCGATGAAGAACAATTTCCGGCTTTCTAATAGTTATCGATCCCCCATGCTTTCTTCCCCCATAAAAGAGGGAAATATGAAAACGATTGTTCCTTTATATCTCCAGAACGCGAGTACCGAAAGTAACAAGTTATACGTCAAATGAAAGCTTGTGACGATGGAAGTGTCATAGACTATGCAAAAATTGTCCCCCCATGATTTCTTTCCACTAAAAAGGGTGAAATATGAAAACGATTGTACAGTTACATCTTCGGAATCGAGGGCCGAAAGTAACAAACTATGCATCAAAGGAAGCTTGTGACATGAGGAAAGTTACAGGTTAAAAAAAATACTTCCTCTCTTTCTGCTCCCCAAAAGAGGAGAAATATGAAAACATTTGTTCCGCTATATCTTCCGAATTCCAGGGGCTACAATTATGAGTTAAGTGTCAAACGAAAGCTCATATGAGGACCGTGACTTTTAAATTTTGCACCCATCGTTCCCGCCGCTCCCTCAAAAAAGAAGCGTATTTTCGCCGGGGGGCGGGGGCTATCTAAAAGTTGTGTTTGCTTACAAACTACTCAGTTCAAACAAAAGTCAAGTACACAAAGAATGAGAAATGAAAAAAATGCCTATCTTCCTATATGGGCCCTAAAAAAAGCAGAAAATAAACCTAAAGCATATCGATGATGTAATCAGTCACTGAGTTCGTATTCACTTGAAAGGAAGACAGGGCGCCGGCAATCATGTTGAGTAGGTAAATCGGCGCCCTATCTTCTTATTAAGTGAATACGAATTCAGTGACTGATTGCGCAGTCAATATGTTTTAGGTTTATTTTCTACTTTTTAGGGCCCATATAGGAAGATAGGCATTTTTTTCATTTCTCATTCTTTGTGTACTTGACTTTTGTTTGAACTGAGTAGTTTGAAGTCTGACCCTGCTCCATAACCATACATGGGTACAAGCAGCAAAGCTTTTGCCCTATGAGACTATGACGAAGCTTTGACTCACGCTCTTGGAAGGAATTTTTTATGGAAGTAGTCAAAGAGATATTACCCCTGAGCAGAGCGTCAAAACGGAGATTCTGTTCTTAGTGTTGCTCTATCTCTTGAGGTGTGCTTCATACGCCACTAAGGGACATGGGGGAGTTGATGGGACTGTCGAACAAAAGAAATTTGGGAACAGAAATCTACACATATACGGTCAATCTGCTTCTAACGCAACAAAACATGTTTTACTCGTATAAAAGTTGAAGTTTCCAATGGGCAGCTACTGGAAGAACATACACATTTCCAATTAAGAATGACACAATTCAAAAGCTTATATCTCATTCAAAATGATATTGTGGATAGTTTACAGATATATTTTAGTAAATAAAAAAAATATGAGAAGTTATTTCAAAAAATTTCTGTCAAACTTCCCTTTGCATTATTTCAATAAGCTACTATGTGTACATATTTTCTAAGGTTATATCCATAGTTTTGCACAACCTTGCCTAATTAAAAACACAACTTTTAACAATCCCAATATAAAAATTTTCTTAGATGCTCTTGAATAATATGTTTCAGCACTATGTTTTTCAAAATTATTTAAGATGCGTGTTTTGAGAAATTCAAAGTGAAACCTTTTGCATACCGACCTTACGAATCTAACATTATTATATACAGGGTGATTCAAAACTCTTGGGCCAAACTTTAAGGGGTGATAGAACACATCTAAACAAGCACTTTTCGTCATACAATACATGGTCGGAACTCAAGCGGTGAAGCGCTAGGGGTTAGCAGTTACTGTGTCAAGAAATGAAGAAACACAAGAATGACAGAAGAGGTTTGAAACAATTGCAGAAATTACGGAACAGAAAGTACAGAATTTTATTGAACAAATTACAGAAACTGCTTAAAAGAGCGACCGCCAACATTAATGCAGGCTTCACACCTTCGACGTAGTGATAGGCGTACATGGGCGAAAATACCAGGCATTTATCGTACAGGCGGCAGCGGCAATAGAAATCTTTGCAACAAGATCCTCATTGGAATCGATGGGGCTATCGCAGATGAGGCTTTTCAAATGACCCCATAGGAAAAAGTCCAGACATGAGAGATCGGGCGATCGTGGCGGCCAAGCAATGAGACCATCCCGACCAATCCATCGTCCTGGAAATGCACATCCACGCTGAAATGGGGTGGCACTCCCCCGTTTCAGCTGAAATGGGGTGGCACTCCCCCGTCCGTCGTGTTGGGACCACATGCATGTTTGAATATTTGCTGGAACAGATTCAGTAATTCTGGCAAGACTTCTTGTAAAAATACGAGGTACGTTCTCCCTTTCAGTTGGGCTGGCAGAAGGTATAGGCCAATCAAATGGTCATGGAGGATTCCAGCCCGAACATTTATGGAGAAACGCCGCTGGTACGAATGTGGACATATGGCGTGAGGATTGCTGGTGGCCCACACATGTGAATTCTGGGTATTAAAAGTGCCTTCACGTGTAAAGGTACATTCGTCAGTGAATAAGACGTGTGCATCAAAGTCCGGTTGCACTGCAGTCTGCTGCAGGAACCACTGTGCAAAATCCACAAGAGGCCGATAATCTGCAGGTGTCAAGGCATGCACCCTCTGTGCATGGTAGGGGTGTAATCGTTCGTCTCGCAGAACTCGCCACACCGTCGATTGGGACACACTTAACCCTTTCACGACTAAGGGAAACATTTTTCCCATTTTAAAATTGGTGATTGTCGTATTTAATTATAACCTTATCTGCATATTTTATACAGAATGTCAAAATAGAACGTATGCCGAACGCAATTACGTAAACGGGAACGTTTAGAAAACAAAAACAGAACTGTCAGGACGCATAATATATGTACTATGTGCAATGTCCATCTTTGCCTCACTACCAAAAGAAATTGCTTCGCAGAATATCATAATTAGCACATCATTTTGTATAGTAATTTTATTTCATAATTTTGCATTATTTTAGTTAACATTTTGTTCTAATAAACCAATAAATAAAAGACATTGCATAATAAGCCTAACTATAATTTGTGTTACCTTTATAGTGCATTGGGAAAAATATTTCCCATAAAATTTAAAAAAAACTACACATTGTTATGTATTTTTCTTATGATTTTTATTTATTTTACGTCTAAACAAACTAAAATAAACAGTTACATACTAATATTTACTCTTAGAAACCTTATGGTCCTGAAAGGGTTAAGGCATGGGAAATTACTCGCGTGCTACATTCGAGACGATCTCCAACCCTAAGTAGAATTTCCTCTGTAACATGTGGTGTCCTCACACTCCTTGCACGTCTTATATCCTGCAAGCCGCTGACAAAGGAGCCCGTTTCGCACAGATACCGGTGCAATCAGTGAAACGTTTTACGATCAGGCATGCATCTGGACGGAAAGCACTCCCAATACAGTCTTCGGGCTTCGCTCGCATTCCCGTACACAGCTCCATACGTGAAATGCATGTCCGCCTTCTCCTGATTCGTGAAACAATCCATCCATTCTGCAAATCCACGGTAGAAATGACGACGAGTGCGAAAACCAGCGCTTATAAGTGTTCACTGGAAAGCGCCCTCTAGCGCTTCACTGCTTGAGTTCCGACCATGCATTGTATGACGAAAAGTGCTTGTTTAGGTGTGTTCCATCACCCCTTAAAGTTTGGCCCAAGAGTTTTGAATCACCCTGTATGTAATACCTGGTCATAGATATAGCAAAGGGAAACTAAATAGTGCATTGGCAGCAAAACCATGACCCCAGCCTAATTTGCTAATGAGTGCCATTTTGGTGGCAAAAAAAAAAAATCATTCTCAGAAACAATTCCCATTTGTTGTACTTGTTTAAATGTTATTCAATTGGCTTTAAATTGAAATATATCTCATTGCCGATAAATCTGGATAATACTGGATCAAAAGAAGTGTTTTTCACTTTCATTTTTAAGAATTCTTTCCAAAAACCTTATTATTTTACATTTTTTTTTACATCAAAGGGATGGAGATGGATTCAATACATAAGTGGTAAAGGGAGAAGGTTATGGGCAAATGGAGATCCTGCAATATGTTTGCTATACTTTCGAAATATTTCAAAAAGAACATTAAGTGTCAAGTACCTTGGGTATATTAAGTAGCGGTTACAACTATCCGATTTGCATTAATTGTTCCTTCTGTGGCCAAGTGGTTAGCACGTTTAGCTTCTGATCTAAGGGGCCTGGGTTTGAGCCCGGGGTAAGGCATTGATGTTCATGCTTTCTTCTGCGGAGGTCTTGCCATCCTCACAGACATTCTACTATGGCATATAAACTGACAGGCTCCTGTCAGACCTCTGTGGAAAGCAGTTGCTTGAGAGGATATTTATTTATTATTCATTTATTTATTTATATAGTATGCTTTATCCTATTTAATATAACTAAAATACAAAACGGCTAACAATCACAAAAAGGGGATTTTTCCGCAGCAAAATATAATACTTGTAAAAAGAATTATTACTTGCTTCCGTTCACAGCTCTATTGGAGAAATTAACGGAAGTGCAAGAATTTACTATAGCTGTAATATCCTGCTGAATCAAAAGGTAAAAAGGCTCTTTATGATGCTGAATGATGAAATTCTGAAATGAAACTTGCAAATTCTGAAGTAAATATTAACTCGATACGAACTAAACGTCATTTTAATGGAGAACTGTGCTCACAGTTATAAATATTTTGGTCCCAAGTTGCCAGCAAGAAAATGCTGGTGATACCCTATCTAGTATCCCATTATTATATCTATATACCTAGTTTTAAAGAATATTTCAAGGCCTTTAAAAGAGACTAATTTCATTACTTTAGCATTATTATTGTAAAATGCAAATTAAAAGCGTTTAAAGAAAGCTCGTCAATACACCTAGAGTGGTGCTGAGGTCAATAACTTCCGATGCGGTATGGAATTATCTCGGTTTTTTCTGGGAGTCGATTATGACCTTATACACATGTAAGGATTATACAGTAACCCTAGACTGCCCGAGACGCAGGCATTCTGGTTTGTTTGCAATAAGTCATGATACATATATACATACAAAACCCTCATGCAGCCATGGGCTGTGGAGATTCAAACAGACTGTGAAATTTTCCTCTCCACACGTATTTGTTCTGAGCTACAGCTGCTGCATTTGGCCACCCTAGGCCTCCCCCTTTTTCTAAAACCCTTAGGCACACTATTCATAATCCTGTTTGCCAATCTGCAGCTATGCAGATAGGCAACATGGTCAAACCAAAGCTGTATCTCTCTGCACAATATTCTGCTCAAAAGAGGTTGACAACTCCTTCCATTACCTACAAAGTCAAATCACCTAATGCCCAAGATACTTGCATAAGGATCTAGAATCAGAGGCATCAAGTTTGTTGTTATCCTTCTTACAAAGGGTCCACGTTTCACTACGATAACTAACCTTAGAAAGAACCAACCTATTATACAGCCCAATTTCAGTCTTAAGTGTACCTATTTCTCCACATTCTCCATAGATCCTTAAAAGTCCCAGCGGCAATCCCTATTCTTCTATTTATCTCATACCGCACATCACCAATATCTGTTACACAGATCCAAAGATAATTAAACTGAGACACTTGCTCAAGAGTACAGCCATTGATAGGAACTGAAGCACCATCTGCCTGACCAATTTTCATCACTTTAGTTTTTTCGCTGTTTATCACCGAACCTACTCTATTACCATTTAACACTAATGAACAAATTCATCTCATCAACATCATTAGCCAACAGGCCAAATCATCTGCATAATCTAAATCAGAAGTTCTGAAATCTCTAGACTATTTAAGGCCAAAATCTTTCCCTTACAAAGAATTTCGCATAGCATAATCAATAACCAAAGAGAAAAAGGATACAAAATGCACCCTTGTGTAACTCCATTAGCAATCCTAAACCAATCGCGGCAAGACATATCAACTCTCACACACGACTCAATGTTATTATAGAGAGCTTTCATTACACTAACTTATCAGGTATTCCATATGATCTAGCAATCAACTACAAATTATGTCGATCAACAGAGTCAAAAGCTTTTTTGAAATCTATAAAGCTAAGTAACCACAGGTTTCTGAAACTCTAAACATTTCTCAACAATCTGCCTAAGTGAAAATATTTGATCAATACCTCCCCTACCAATTCTGAATCCACATTGCTCATCACGAAATTGTATGTCAACAAGATTCTTAATTCTATTAAGTATAATCATGCAAAGAACTTTACCTGGAACAGAAAGCAAACTAATTCCCTCTGCAATTATCACAAGAATTACGATCACCTTTTTTAAAAATAGAAATGATAATAGTTCTAGAAAAATCCTTAGGGTCAACATCTTTATCAGAAAATATTCAAAATTTCAGTCAGCCTGACAACACAATTGTTCCCAGCTCTAAGCATTTCAGTGGTGATTTCATCCACTCCTGGGGATTTATGCAGTTTTAATTTAGAGATAGCCAATATGACTTTGCAATGTGATATAGGGCCAATGCTCAATAATTGGGGTGGGGGGCGGGTCCTTGGGACCCACCCCCCATGGGGAAAAGCTCGTATTCCGTCTTTCGATCTACACCTTCGACATTACCAGGGGTGCGGAGTGCAGCCAGGGTAAGAAATGGAAAATGAGTGAAAGAGCGATAGCAGCTCCGGTTTCAAAGGAGTGAGTCCCAGAACCAGCAGACGAGCCAGCCCATGTCCCTCAGGTGTGCCCTGACTCAGCACTCCTGTTGGACATTGTGACTGCCCTGCCTGCTATCTCACTGATCGCTTTGGAGCTTCTGAGTTCGTTAGCGAACCCTTCTGTGAGCAGGCACTGGAGGATGTAGTACCCGACGTCTGCACCTGGAGCCCCACAGCCGCAGTTACTGTGGGCAGCGATCTTAAAACGCTCCAGATATGCTGGGAAGCTCCCATGTCTTGTCAGAACCTGCGTGAGATAGTGGTCTGAGCATATCAGAGATCGATCGACCCTTTGCATGAATGTCTTCGTTTGAAGACCATTCTCGGTCGTATCCCAGAGCCTCTGCCACTCGTCCATCACTCCTCGACTTAAAATAGACTTCAAGGTAATTTTAGAAGTCTTAACCGCTATCTCAGGTTGGGTGTCAGTACCTGCTGAGAGGGCCAGTTGGTCTGCCGGTTCGTTCCTTTCATGTGCCTTGACTCAGGAGGAGATTCCAGGCATGTTCTGAGGCCCAGGATGCGCTTGACCTCGTTAACTGTCTGATGCCTGCTGTTTGCATCTTCAAACGCTTGCAGAGCTGCCCTGATGTCATTATTCTGACTGCCGTCATTGAGGGCCCAAATTAGGAACTCTCTGATGACAAGTAGCTCTGTTTGAAAGGCTGAGCCATTATTTGAAACCTTCCTCTTATAATCATACACCTTGATTGTAGACAGTGTAGGCAAGCCCACCCCATCTTCACTTTTGGAACCGTCCATGTATATTTCAACTCCTTAACCTGATGGTAACTCCATAGACCATGACACACACAGTCTTCTAGTGGGATGAGTGTACCATTTAGCAGTCTGAGTGTCATAGACCTAGGGTTCATACTGGACTTCGAGGAATGTTGCTTTTTCCTCTGGGAATAATCCTTCTAGTAATACAGTAATAACTGTATAGTTTCGTCAAAAGAAATGGTCTTGGACCCAACTTCTTTGCGAACATACTCAATATCCAGGGGTTTTATATCCTTCCCTGTAGCCAGCTTGTACTGCAGAATAAAGGGGTTCTGTGCAGTAACTTCACTACAATATTTCTGCCAAGAGGCTAACTGAGCTTGGCGAATAGCGAGCTTGTACTCCGCCTGCTCTTTCCTATACAACTCCTCTCTGGAACTTTTTTCCCTATTATGGCACTTTTGATATTTTTTTCTTAGAGCTCGGATTCACTTTCTTTTGATATCAAGCTCTGGTGTCCACCAGGGTACAGACTTTCTGCCTTTGGGAGTTTTCCCTAGAACCCAAAGGTTTACTCACAACCAGAGCTTATACACATGGTTAAATTTTTGATGGTGTTATACAGAGGTTCACAATCACCTATGCAGCAATAATACATGCTGGTTGATCTTCGCCAGGCCCGGTGCAACACAATGCACGAGTTTGCACCAGTCAGGGGTTTTGACCACTGCAAACCTCTTTGTGTAATGGAAGATTATTTAACTGTGGTCGCTGTTTAGTGACCTTGTCGCTAACGCGCCAATCCTGGATCAGTGGAATCGTCCGAGGCGTAGCCAGGGTCAAGTCTATCCAGCTGTGGCCTCTGGGGCCATGAAAAGTAGCTAATATTAAAGCCAATAACGCATCTTCCTCATTGCAAATAATGGGAGTAGATATAATCACATTATTTAGTAAAGAAATAAATAAATATAATTCACCCTCAAGCAGCTGCTTGCCACAAAGGTCTGACAGGAGCCTATCAGTTTATATGCCAGAGTAGGTCTGAGAGGATGGCAGGACCTCAGCATAAAAATGACACATACATTCATGCCATGCCTTACCCGGGGATCGAACCCAGATGTCTTAGATCAATAGCCAAGCATGCTAACCACTCGGCCATGGTAGGCTGAGTTTGATAGAACATCTATCAAATTTACAGCCTACCAAGCCATCACAAATCCTCACCTTCAACCACCTTGTCATGTTTATCCCTCAATCACTGTGTAGTGTTTCTTACCCATAGAACATTAACAATCTGGTACAATCCCCTGCTGTTGTGCTGCTTCTTCAGTCAAGCTATTAGGTCAAAGATTCTTATCAGCTGTTAACGTTTATTAAGCTCGTTGTAATCCCTTCTGTTAGGACTAGTAGGACGTTGATAACTATTAATACTGCACTTCCTTCGTTCAGAAATAAGTTCCGTAGTTTTATCACTGAAATAATTTTGTTTCCTCTGTTCCCTTTTACCCAAAAGAATACTGTTGACTTCAAGTCAAACCTGTTTAAACTAAGCTCATTCTTTCTCAACTTCAGCAGTAAGCAAACCACGATTGTCATAAAGACTAAGTAGCCTATCATGGTATGCTTTGGCTATATCTGGATCATTTAGACCTTCAGTGTTCAAAGTAATTTTCTTATCCTTAGCACAACATTTCTTAAGCTTCAGCTGCAAGACACTTTAGACCAGGTAACGGTCAGACCCAAATTCGGCTCCCCTGTATGATTTAGTATTCCAAACTGAACTAGCCCATTTGCTGTTAATTAAAATATAATCTATCATATTCCTGTGCAACTCATCAGGTGAAACCATGTATATTTATAAATTTCCCTGTGTTTGTAGTATGTGTTAGTTATTCGTAAACCATTAAGTTACCTGTAGGAGACGTTCCCAATTGCCATTGCAACTACCAATGCCAAAGGGACCTAAGACTCCTGCCCAAAGGTCCGAGTTAGTAATAACTTTAGCATTGAAGTCACCTAGCACATGAGAAAATCTCCTTTCTTCACAGAATTCAAAATATCCTGAAGCTGACTGTAAAACGTATCCTTCTTGTTCTCATCAGAGTCCTCTATAGGTATAACAACAGATGACATTAAAGTCTTTAATTATCCACCAGCTGATATAAGGTAATCCGTGCTTCTGTTCACATAGGGCTTTGTTGGTTGGTTTACCTCTGAGAGGCACTTTTTTGCACATAATGGGCTAATGGCCAGGTCACATGGACCCCGAAAGCTCAGAGAAGTTTGGGGCAGGGGACCCACTGAAACAGCTTTTGGGAGACATATGGTAGTCTCCCGTCAAGGCCATCCATCATGTTCTTTAACGTGCACGTTTGGTATGCTCTCCACACATAGGTCCATGGCTTAACGTTGCATCCAACGGACGACGGCCTTTCCAAGCCCATCGGTGTCCTCTACTGACCGTGGGCAAGGCAGGGAGTTTTGCGGAGATAAATCTCAACGCTGACCCAGCTGGGACTCGAACCTGGGAATTGCAGATTACGAGCCTGGCGTGCTACCGCCTGAGCCCCCCCCCTCTCATACAGGGTTGGCAACCCACAAGCAAACAAGAAAACACAGCGGCAGATTCTCCCTCAACAGAGGCCCACCAATGCAGCAAGTCCAAGATCCATAATCAATCTCAAATTCATAAACCAGTCCAGTATGCATAAATGGTCAGCACCAGGACTTTGTGAAGCTGACCACTCCTCAGCAGGGTTAAAAAAAGTGGCCGTAGATAACCAGATCATTAGGTCACACTGAACTGGCAGGCCTACCCTTCCAAACGAAAATCTCTCTTTTGAAAGGTACTAACGGTTTCTACCACGAGAAAGCGGGGTCAGACATTAGGCGCTAGACCTGGCCGGTTCTGTGCATTTTTTTAGTGCACCTATTAGGCACTTTGATCACGTGGCGCTCTGTTGACATAAATTTTGTAGAAGTCCCTTTCATCACAGGAGTGCCCGGCGACCTATTTCAGTAACATGAGGTCAGGCTACATACTGTTAACATTACGGAGGAATGTTGACACTCTTCCATGGCCAGCCAGTTATCCGGATTTATCGCCCATTGAACATGTTTGGGACATGGTATGGCGTCATCTGCACTCATCCGCAACTGTTGCAAAATAAAGCTGCCATAAGAGAATAGCTGCAACAGTGACTATGCCTCAGGATACTATTCAATGCTTATGACTACATACGTGCCACGTACCCGAGTGTTTCAAACCATGTTTTTTTTCACAAGATATTGACAAATAATATAAAATAAAATACCCCCTCAAGCAGCTATTTGCCACAGAAGTCCGACAGGAGCTTGTCAGTTTATACGTCACAGTGGGTCTGAGAGGATGGTGGGACCTCTGCAGATAAACATCGCAAATGCCCACGCCTTACCCAGGGCTCGAACCCAGGTTCCTTAGATCAGTAGCCTGACTACTGCCATGTAATCCGTGTGCGAAAATATTTTTTTGTTAAAACTGTAGAACATGACTACTCATCTGTCAAGTTGTCTTGTCTATGATTTCGATCTGATCCCAACCGCTTCTGGATGGTGCAATTTCACAGAGTTTTTACATTCAGTGATTCTAATTTTTTTGCTCACAGCACACTATTTTTCGTCGTAAATATTCTCGGCACACTAAAATTTAATTTGGCAACAATATGAAGAACCAAGCATGCATGCGCACTTTGCCTTCAATAATAACCATTTCTGTGGTCTTTTTATAAACACAAAACTATTCTTTTCAAAGTTCTGCCGCGTATTGCGGTTATTGCGTAAGCAATATGGGTTTTGGTTTTAACATTAAGATTTAATATAGGCTTTATATTAAACGGAAAAAGTTAAATAAAGAATCGGTGATAGAAAGCAGCAAAAACATGGCTTATAAATTTCCTTTTATCTGATAGATGTATATAATGCGAAATTTCGCGGCACATCTTTTAGAACCACTGGTGTACATTATTCTTTATTGCTATATCCATGCTAAAAATGGACAGCAAGTTTTAAAATATTTTTTTTCCTTTGACGGAAACTGTTAATTCAAAATTCGTTTTCTATATTCAGGTTCGCAGACTGACCTTCAGGAACAAATTTTGAATGACACATATTTTTTACACCAGTGTAATGAAATAAAAAACAAACAAATCCTTATTACACTGGTGTTCTAAAGTATAATGAAGAAACGTGTACTCAACTAAAAATGGTTTTTACCAAATAAAATTTTTTGGTATTACTACTACTTAGTAACTGCAAATGAAATCGTGTATCAAAAAGAGGGAAATGTCAATAAGCAACATTTTCTGTAGGTAATAGTAATCTAATTTTAAAAAGACAAAACGCTTAAAACAAAATAACTGTTTTTATTATCAAACACTTACTTCATAAAACATTAGCATAGTACCATTTAAATTGAATGTGCACATTAAACAGTATTATTTAAAGAGTAAAAAGCAATAACCTTTAAGCATCTTATAAAACTTTTAATAAAATGCATCAGCTAAATCCCTAGTAAGAAACTGGTGAACTAATATGGTATGCACTTCATATCATATATATAAAAAAACAATCCAATCTAGGTGCTATGAATCTTTCTGTGTATTCATAACACAGATTTCTTCAGTTCTCATATTTTTATCAGTGGAAAATCATTTTATATTTTTCTAATTAATATTTTTATGTATTTCGATTAAGTGCTTTTCAATGAATTAAAACATTTTTAAAATCATAAATTCAAGACCAAATTGTTAACACCTTAAAAATGATCTAAAGAAAAAACATTTCACTACCAAAATAAATGTATTAATGCCCAATTTATTTTTCAAATGGGAACAATATTTCTGTACACCTTTCAAAGGTCATTGAATATACTCTTTTAACAATGGGAAACTCCAACACCAAAAAACTCAGCTGTTTATTAACAAGGTGCATATCAAAAATGGAGGTAAAAGAAATACTAGCATGCAATCCCCAATATTAAAACTATCAAATATTTTAGACCTTTATACATAACGTAGAACAATGTTTTATATATTTCATCAACACAAGATTATTTATATACAACAGGGAAAAAAATTCGTTAGACTAGATTTTTTGACCATTGTTATTAAACTTTATAAGTATAATTTTTTAAATATGCATAAAATTAATGGTGTCTTAGAAAGGTCGTTTAATTCCGTTACAATGGTGTATTGCTGAATGAAGTATCAAATACTCGAATGCAGTGCATCCCCCACCCCCTTTTTCATCTCGATAAGTCCGTTTCTCAACCAGTGTTCCGTGAGCACAATGGAAGTATTTCGTAAGCTTTTGGGGAAATAATACAAAAATTCCAATCATTGGTAAACTTAAAATGGGATATTTACAACTAACAGATATTTATAACAGTGGTGATCTTCCTTTGACGAAACATATTCCAAGAATAGACGGAATTCTGTTGGAACATGCGGCCAAACACTCGCACGACACTCTATTATCAGTTTCAATTTCAAGTTTGAACGTAATGATTACGTATTCTTTTTTGAAATTTACGCGTTTATTTTAAATTTTTTAAAATTAATTTTTCATATTCGAATAAAATTACATTTAATTCGGCTTCCTAACTCATATTTGGTGGAACGTATAACGTGCACATGTATATTACGAATATTAGAGCGAGAAACTTTTAATTAAGTGTTCTGCGTAAATAACACTTTTTGATGCTCCGTGGTCCGTTAAAGGTTCAGAAACACTGGGGTATGTTTTAATCGCAAAAACCATCATAATCTATATTCATACAAAACAGTTTTCGCAATCGTAATTTTTTTTCAACAAAAGAAGTGAATCTGGATAAACAAAAAATGCTGAACACGTTTTAAAGTTATACGTATCAGTCATTCCATTTCAAATCAGGCAGAGGGTGTCGGGTAACCCTCGCGATTCTATTCGAAAAAATATGTATGTGAGAATACTCTTCGTAAGAAAATCGCAGTGGCATCAGCTTTCGATCAAAATATTTTGCTTTAAAAAGTGACCACTCGAAAATATGGTTCAAAAACAGCATGTGTTGCGTTCCTATATTTCAAAAATACTCTAACTTTTTCATTTAATAGATCGTATTTGACACATACAAATGAAAGTTGTCTGTTTCTTTTATCCTTAATAGGAAACTTATATGAATAGCCAAAATAAGTTTGGAAAAATATTTTTCCTCTCGATTTCTTGTTCCCCTTACAGTTCAAAAACCGGCACAACTAGAAAACTATACTATTTAATATTGCACATAGTTATATCTCCCCATAAAAAACGCGTTCTAATATGCTCATCATTAGTACCCAAAGAAATTCCCAAAATTTTAACTGGGAAAGCTTGAAAAAAATGGCATATTGTAAAAATCATTAAAAAAAAAAAGAAAACACATTTAAAAAATATGAAACTTTTGTAAATTAAATGGTTTTAGTGTTTTACCCTTTATTATTTTGCACTTTATTGCACACAATGAGCCAAATCACACGGACCCTGAGGGCTCAGAGAAGGTTGGGGGAAGGGACCCACTGGACAACTGTTAGCCTCATGTAAAGGCCATCCAGTGTGTTAACGTGCCCAGGCCACTGCTTTATGTCATATCTGACGGACGGTGACTTTTTCAAGCCCATTAGTGTGCCCTACTGACCGAGAGCAGGACAGCAAGTTTTGCCGAGATCAAACTCAACGATGCCTCATTCAGGACTCAAACCTGTGAACTGCAGATTACGAGCCTGTCATGGTTACTGGCTGAGCCATCTCCTCTCCAAATCTGACTTTGCCCTGAGTGGGATAAATTGCTATGCAATTTGACAAAGATGTGAATTAAATAACTGCGAAAAGAAAAACTTTTGTATTTTAGAATAACTTTCATTTTTGAATATTTCAATAGTTTTATTTGCATTATTATAGAATTATGAAGGAATTGTATTGAATTTGAAAAACATATTCTGCTAGGAAATGCTAAATTGAATTTGTTATAAACCCTTTTTTGTAAAAATAATAATTTAACTATATTTTGTTGAATTGCAGTGTTTATAAAGCAATATTATAAAAAAAAATGGTAGACTCCAAAACTGATTAAACTATGTATTTAAGTAGAAATAATTTCACAGCTTTTTGCTTATTATTTGTGGCAAGTTTTGCGCTAATGCACTATTAAAGCTGTAGTATTTACAGCTTTAATAGTGCATTAGCGCAAAAATTTTATTATTAAAAATCATATTTTGTGAATGTGAATTCTTTTTTTTAGAATAGTTTAAAGGCATACCCCTGCATTGGTTAGATACAAGATTATAAATACCTTTAGACACTGTTTTGGGATATTGTCAAAATCCAGTTCTTCAGAGCAGAGTTGTTTCCAAATGTGGAGTTGGGGGTTGCTTCTTTTCGGTTTCTTTTTCAACTTTATCACAGCACTTTTTAGTTCGTTGTTTCACGTGTATTATAAATTCACTTTTTTTCACATATAGTAAGGTTGCGTGATTAGTGCTTGTTTTTTATTGTTGTTATTAAATATCCGAGGACTACGATGTTTTGTTATGCACTATGCAGTTTTTTTGAAGTATCAGTTTTTTATATTTACTATTGTTTTAAGATAACAATAAGAAGCAACCCCCAACTTCACATTTGGAAGCAACTCTGCTCTGAACTGGATTTTGACAATATCCTAAAACAACGTGTAAAGGTATTTATAATCTTGTATCTAACCAATGCAGGGGTATACCTTTAAACTGCCCTACAGCCTTAATACTGCATTAGCGCAAAACTTGCCACAATATTATTTATTTATTTTTCAACTTTATTTTGACTATTTTTTCATAAATTACCTATTGATGATAAAGAACAAATAATTTTCATTTGTATTTTCAGATACGATGTGTTAAATAAAAAGGTTTGAGTAGTATTTGAAATAGTAAGAACATAACACATGCAATTTTCACCCATTATTTTCGAGTCGCCAACAACTTGGGAAAAATTTTTTTTGATCGAAATTAGATGCCATTTTGATGTTTTTGCGAATAATACTCTTATATATCTTTTTCCGACAGAATCCACGAGGCTCACTTTACGCTTTCTGCTTAATTTCAAATCGAATGACTCGTACATATTATGCTGCTTGAGCCTGAAAATCATGTGGAGAAAATAGAGTGGAAGGAATTCGCTCCCCTGACAAAACTGGCAAGTTCCTAGTACAGAGCATAAATAAACCCTGCGTGGATATCCAAATAAACTCGCGGAAATTAATACAAGCAATTAACCATGATTTCCGCCAGTCTACTTTATTCAAATATGGAGATATCAAATGTATTTTTTTCCTCTAAAACTATTAATGTTTTACGAAAAGAGATGACATTTACAAAGGAAGAAATTTAAGTATGTTTTTTTTTTTAAATATAGGGCTTGGTTCGTAATTACATAGGAGCTGCGTGCTGAATTATGTGGGAAATTGCTCGCTTCAGTTTCACTATTTCTGTCAAGAGATTTCGGAACTCAATTAAAAAAAAATACTGAATGCAGAGAGGAAAATGAAATGTAGATGCAAAGAAAGAATGTAACACGAAACATAAAAAGCAGAAATTGGCATCGAAGTTAATACAGAAGTAGAAAACAATATATCGTTATTGAACAAGATGTCTTCAGAAAGTGATGCAGAGGTAGAAAAACAGAACCTTCTACTAACATTTCAGCAGTAAGAACTGAAAACATTAAATTTATCTTTTAGTGTCCTGGTGCAGCTATAGAATCATTTACTTCTGAAATCACTTGTTGCGATAAAATATTTTTGCATCATATGGTTGTGTTCCTTACTGCTACCCAGTAAAACCAGAAATTTTATTGATACATGGACAAAATTTTGATGTTCAACTATGCCTCCTAGTGGAAGAACATACACGTTGTAAATTACAGAAACTGAAGCTACAAATCAAAAGTTTATATATCATCCAATTATAATATTATGGGTTGTTTACAGATCGACTTTCTATTCTTAATATTTAGAATTTTTTCATCGAAAAACCAATCTACCTTTGAATTATTCCAAAACGTTCTATATGGTTTCATATTCTTTCAGGCAATTTTTCCAAAAAAGCTGTAACCTCCTCGGATGACGCCTCCAGTCAGGGGTCGAAATATTAGTAAAGTTAGTGACAAGTAAGTGAATCTAATTGTCTTAAGTTTTTTAAACAATAATACACGAAATATCTGTTTTTTCCCCAAAGTAATCTAATTCAAAGTTTACACAACCCATGTGTCCTCAAGACAAATTTTCCTGAAATGATGTTAATATATGGTTCAGCCCAATTTTTTCGAAACATTTAAGGGGTGATGTTTTGTTATTCCAGCTCAAAGTTTAAGGTCAGTAATGTTCAAATGTTTTGGTGCCAAAAATTTTCAGTAAAATGTCAGAGTTGGTAAAAAAAGCTTTAAAATGAACCCAATTAGGTCCCAGATATTCCTTTTCAAATAATAGGTCAGATTATTTTTTATATAAATAAATTAATAGCTTAACTCAGTGTTTAATTATAGATTAGCGAATAAGGTTATGAACAGTAGTGTCTAAAGGCCTCAGAAAGAGGGGGAAACCTAGGATGCGGTGCGCAGACAATGTCAAACAGGACCTTGTTAGAATTGGTTTGCAGTGGTCAGGTATTGGTATCAGGGTTGCATTGGTATGCAGCAGATGTAGCTTAGGGCAGATATGTTTGGAGAACTAAATTGCACGATCTGGTGGACCTCCATAGCCCATGGATGCTTGAGGATAATGATAACTCGGTGTCCAATATTGAAATATATATACGTATATACGTTTTCATTGATATTAACACAGAAGTTGTTATATGAAAATGATGTCAAGATAATTTATTTATTAGTTATTTAATATTCACTTTTTATGTTTTTTGTCACTATTTCTCCGAACCTTTTTACCCTAAATAGCTGAAATTTGTTGTGTATAAATTTTTACCAACATACCAAATTTTATTAAACATGGTCGGGTTGAATATGGTTTTTCTTTTGTGGGTGATCTGAATGAACTGATCCTAAGAAATTTGGATGAAATTGAGGCAATGAGATGCACTGATGATTCTCATATATCACTGGCTGATTAACAAGTGATTGATACCTTAATCAACAAATGATGTACGAGAATCATCGATGCATTAACTGCACAGTTAACAATTGTCTTAATTTCTTCCAAAGTTGCTATACGTGTTTCACCATTGCAGCTGAGAATCATGGGATTGGAGGCTTCTTATTTTAAGAAACCTGCCATTATTGTTACACTAAGTTGTGTATGGCTATTTACATGATTACAGGGGCATAGCGAAGGGACTACGGTTTTCCAACTCGGAAATCAAATTTTTCCAATTGAGAAAATAAGTACTTTACAATACATTAAATTGTGTCTCCGTCAGAGGCATTCTCTGGAATTTCGTTGTTCCGTGGGAGATGGGGGATGGGTTTGGCAGCTCACCAGATTTTGTAATTTGTGTTGATTTTGCCAATTCCTTTAGATCTTGCGAAGTTCCTCAATTTTGTAACCTTGCCATAATTTTACAAAAAAAAAACAACCCTAATTTTACCAAGTCACTTCGAATTTTGCCAAGTTGCCTCGCTTTTGCCAACTCCCGTTAATTTAAAAAATATATAAATACCCCCTCGCTTGCCACAGAGGTCTGACAGGAGCCTGTCAGTTTATATGCCATAGTAGGTCTGTGAGGATGGCAGGAACTCAGCAGATAAACAACACGAACATCCATGCCTTACCCGGGGCATGAACCCTGGTCCATTAGATCAGTAGCCAAGGGCACTAACTTTAGAAAAAAATCCCCATTTTTCCAACTCACTTCGAATTTTACCAACTCCGATTTACTTTGGTGGAGGACCCCCCCCCCCCCAATTAACTCTGCCCCTGCATGCTTATACTGTATAGTATTTTTTATTTTTCATTATTAAAAAAAGCTACTTAACAATGCTCTCAATAGCTTGCATATATAATATTTTTGATCAAAACGAACGGTACTAATTTTAGTAGAATATTATTGTACGGCAAACTGTAAAGCTTTGAAGGATGAAAAAAAAATGCATCGAAAATCATATACGGTAAACAATGCATACTTTTAACTAAATTGTTAAAATTTATATAACATTCAGCAGGGGAGTGTGTAGAGTAACTTTGGAAGAAAATGAGAAAAAAAACATGCTGAGGCATCGATAATTCTCATATATCATTGTTTGTTTGAACTTCTTCAATACATATATTCACTGAGGCGCATAATAGCTTTAGCCGCTGATGTACTATAAAACCCCAAACAACACAAACTACTTCACTGGTTGATTAACAAGTGATTCATAGTTGAAAAACCAATAATCTATTACAAAAGGGTTCATCAACCTTTTTCACTGGTAAGTCATTTTTCAATAATGGAGGCAATTCGTGAGCCAGAACATTAATGTTCTGTGGTTGATTAAATACCATCCCAGGGGCCGAGTGGTTAGTGCTTGGATACTGATCAAAAGGAGGCCTGACCCAAATGTCCGAGCCTCGGATAAGGTATGTACGTTTCTGTGTTGTCTACCTGTGTCCAAAATTGGTTTCACCCTTCTTCAAAGATACCTTCTACGGGGATTTGAGGATTTATTTAATTATTGATCAAATTGTACAAAAAAATCTAAAAAACACTGCAACTTCTTTTACACTATGTATCTACAACCTGCTAATTGAATTTATAAGCTTTCCTAGAGTTCCTCTTTTAGAATATAAATTGCTTTAAAGGAATAGTTCTCAATCACATGAAAATTTCATTATGCAACTACACTCACTCAGCTGGATAGACAAAACTGTTTCACAGTCTACAGATGTGGTCCGTGATTTATAGGTTGCACATCTCTTATTTATGTGAACCTAACACAATCGACGAGATTCAGATCAATCCTTGTACCCTTAAAATGGTCGAAGTAGTTCTCGGAAAGCAACAGAGGAAACAGATTGTTGAAAGACCTCTGTCAAACGGCATGATGCATTCTCGAATTTAGATTTCTCAGCTGATATTTTTGATCAACTCATCAAGGAACACAAGGAATTGACCCTGCCTTTTGGACTTCAATTGGATGAAGATATTGATGACGCAGAATGCAGTAACTCGGTCTTTAGTGGAGGGGGTCGCTCAATTGGTAAGTGTTGGTAACATATAAGGCTCGTAATCTATAGTTCCCAGGTTCGAATCCTAGCTGAGCCAGTAATGAGATTTATCTTCGCAAAACTTGCCCTCAGTCAGTATTGGGCACCAATGAGTTTGCAAAGACCGCTATCCATTGGATGGAACGTTAAGCCATGGCCCCATATGTGAGAGAGCCATATCATGTGCCCATTAAAGAATACAATGGACCTTGACATGAGGCAACCACGTCTCCTAACAGCTGTCCAGTGAGTCCTCTTCTCCCAACCTTTTCTGAGCCCTGAGGGTTTTTGTGACTTGACCATTTATAACCCATTGTGTGCAGTTGAAAGGCAAAACAACCCAACAACCTTGGCCTTTGTGATATATGCTACTTAAATGTGCATCAAAGAAGAATTTCTGCTCTGTGAACCACTGCTTGATACTACAAAATGTATTACTAGCATTCTCAATGAGGGCGACCCCCCCCCCCTCACACACACCTTGAGAATGATAGTAATAATAATAGAGGAACCACAAAATATTATGGAAAGAAATATGGGTTGCCCACTCAGCCTTAGAGGGAAACCTCTTTTGATACTGGATTAAAATTGATATATATATATAATACCAACAACCTTGGTCTTTGTGATATATGCTACTGAAATGTGCATCAAAGAAGAATTTCTGTTCTGTGAACCACTGTCAGATACTACAAAATGTGTTACTAACATTCTCAAGGAGGGTGAAACCCTCCCCCCCGACCTTGAGAATGATAGTAACAATAATAGAGGAACCACAAAATATTATGGAAAGAAATATGGATTGCCCACTCAGCCTTTGAGGGAAACCTCTATGGATACTAGATTAAAATTGATATATATATATCCTCCTTGAGAATGTTGGTAACAATAATAGAGGAACCACAAAATATTATGGAAAGAAACATGGCTTGCCGACTCAGCCTTTGAGGGAAACCTCTTTTGATAGTAGATTAAAATTGATATATATATATAAGTTGCTGGAACTGATAACCAAGCAAAATCATTTCCTATAGCCAAGTTAAAACAACTCCATTCATGATGTCAAAAAATCGTTATCAAATAGGCAAGGATCTAGAAAAAAATAATGGAGGACCAAGTAGTTGAGAATTGAGCCAGAATGCCATTCCAGTACATAATTTCCCCCTGAATCTTTTCAGTAGCCTATTAAAAATATTCTTGCAAAATATTTGCAATATATACTAGTAATACCAAGCCAAACGTTTGGCGTGAAACTCTTTGATAAGTTCATTCACACATTGATCAATAACTGCATTCACAAGTCAGAAGACAGCGGCACCCCAGAAATTTCGAATGCTTATGGAGGGATCACTCCCAACCCACAGCAGCTACGAACCCCGTCCATTACACAAAGAGAGTCAGAACTAAGTGGGACCACCCAACCTAATTCGGGATTGATTACTCAAGTAGTTGCAGAACCACAGGGAAACTGCCAATTTCTGCCACCGATGATGTCACATGTGTCCATCCACTCGGAATTACGGCTATTATATATATGATACTTTTCTTTTGCCACCATTCCAGTTATTAACACCCTCAAAGTTATTAACTTCCCATCCTCTCTATCCAGCTCTTCTACAGACTTGCAAAACAATGGTTTCTAATTAGCACTGTGCAATCTTCTTGCAACCACCAAACACAAGGAAAAATAATACATATTTTACTGAAAATTGCCCTGATTCATACAATGTCTTTTGGAAGGAGAATGAGCATTCCAACACTGTAAGAGTGAATTAGAACAACATCCAAAGGTATGAATAAAGCAATAATCTCCAAGATCTTGTGAAGGTATTTCAGTTTTTCAAAATTTTTTGTAAAGTTACATTAAATATCGTTATAATTAAATATTTTAAACTATTCATGTGACAAAAATTATAGTTAATGGGGTGGAAAGTGAACCCACAACTCTCCAGATATATGCCAGATCACTTTGCTATATCTGGAGAGTTGCAGGTTCGATTCTCGTCCTGTTGGTAATAATTTTTTTCACATGAATATTCATTAAATTCTATATCTACACGGATGGAGTTTTTAAACCATTTCAGATTTCTAAATTCAAAAACGCATTTTATGTTTGAATGATGAATGAGTCTCTCAAAAAATTATCTTAATCTGAAAAGCTTAAAAGATGTATTAAATTAAATAATATATTTTCCCCAATTTTCAAACTTCATAATATGAAAAGAAAAAATATGTGGCTATTTTATGCAGTATGAAATTGCAGAAGGGAAAATTATTTTTTTCCCAGTTTACTTATACAGTTGATGGAAAGATGGGAGATTATACCAGTGGAAGCTCGTCTTAAAGTGCATTTGAGTATGTGAATCCCCTGAAATTAGCAAAAGGTAAAAAAAAAGAGTAGATATTTCAAAATTATTTATTTGATATTTTATAAATGATGGGAGGGTTAGCAGCTTCATCCACTGATTATCAGCTGGACATTGCCGAAAATTAATGATTTATAAGAGTATGGAGAAATGCTTTAGTGACAAAATTATAATACCCCCCTACCATGGAGATTATTGATAGATAAAGAAGAGTGAGAAGACAGCAAGATGTGAGCAAATGTCCAATAACAAAAAAGAAGGAACTACTCCAAACACCAAATAGACCAATCCAGCAACAACAACTGCAAATCCAATACTGTAAAGTATAAATCCACAGCATTACAAAATTTTGTTATTCCGAAGAAGTTTTATGTCAAAACAAAAACACATCCAGCTAACAACAATTTTTCAGTTCCAGTAAAAAAAAATTTATCTCTTACACAGGTGTTTATGTATGTGTTCTGAATCGCAGCCTAAGGAAAGGAGTAGCCATCAACATTACCATTCCAAATGAAAAAAAAAACCTACCTGTAGTCTAATACTGGTAGCAATGAAAGAAAAGCAATTCTTGGCACCCTAGCAGAGTTGGTCTGAATGAAGAAAACCTTGGCAATGGTATTCTGGTGCTGGGCTATATGAACACACATAGAAGGTATGATATGGGTGAGACACTACATGATATACATTTGCTAACCAAGGTTTTAGAATACAACGATAAGTGTTTATTTAAAATTTCAAGTATGGGAATAATTCCTTCAGGTTAAAAAACCAATACAAACAGAAACATCAAATTTTTGCTGTTTGTTGTGAACATCTGCTCCAATATTTAGTAGTTTATCATATAAGAGGCATCATACAACATCAAACTGTCTATTACAAAATTGTCTTAGATGTGTGCATGGCTGAATTATGCTCTATGCATTCAAATACACACAAATGGTGATAATATGACTGCTCATTGGATATATCAACAGGAGGGCAAGATTAAAACCTAATGTCTAAGCTCAATCAAAATGGATTCAAAACTGAGTATCTAATTTAGGGGTTTTCAAACTTTTTGATGGCACTGAACCTTTCTTTACATTGAATTATTTTCTCCTGGAACATTTAACATTTTATTTCTTTAACCCTGGAACCCAATTTCTGCAGAAAACATTTTTAAAACTCCTGGTCTAAATTGATGCACAAGTTCCTAACTTCCTCACAACACCAGTAAATAATTTAATACAATCAATTAAAAAACCCAAGAGGCTTTTAGCATTTAAATGATTAGAAACCACAGATAATTTCAAATTTTCTTATCTTTCTGAGATGGAAAAGCTATTTTGTACTGAGATACCCTGAAACATTCAAAAGGCATGAAAGGAAAAAAAATCAGGTTATGTAAAACATTCCAGCACTTTGCACAGTCCAATTTAAAATATAGTAAAATATAGTCCTATGCACCATGAAACCAGTCAACTAGCAGGTGGATCGTATAAAATAAGAGCTCTGGTGTCATTCACTATTGGACAGTGTTAGTTGCTCTTCAAATGGTGTTAAAGTATTGATGCAATCATGATGAATTTGCAAATCAAAATGCGTGGCATACTACTGTACGAGTTTAAATTTGGGGAATATCGCAGCCCAAGCAGAGTGTAGCATATGCACATATGGACAGGGTAGTGTAGCGGTTCATGCCCCACAGACATGGTCCAAATGGTTTCGTGAAGGTGGTGAGGCACTGGAGGATGACCTGTTGTGCTGGACAACAAGGTCCTACAGGCAATGTGCTAATCTCCCATCAAAGTGTACAGAGATAGTCGCCAAACTTCATACCTGTGCCAAAACTGTGTGGGACCACCTATGTCAGTCATGAAAGGTAGGAAAGTTAGACAAATGGGTTCCTCATGCTTTTACTGAATAGGACAAAGTGCAAAGATGAGCATCCATAATTCCCTCTTCTCATGCTTCAAAAGTATGAGCTTCTACTCTACAGTATCCTGATGTTTGATGAAAAATAGATCCTATACAACAGCTGATGGTTGTATCAGTGGTTATCACTAGAGGAATTACTGAAAAAGGCACCAAAGCCAAATCTGCATTACCACAAGGGTTGCTGACTGCGATTTGAACAGCGGCTGGTATTGTGCATTATGAGCTGTTGCACGGGGGGAAACAATCATTGCTGTCGTATACTTGGGAATGCTATGACATGCAGATGTTAAAACTCAAGTAGTTACAACCTGCTCTGGCAAATTATCATGGATCACTGCTATTACAGGATAATGCAAGACTACATACATCTGTCATGACCCATAACCCAATTGCTGAACTCAGAGGGGAGGTTCTGCCACATCTGTCATATTTCTCCAATGGACTACCACCATTTCCGTGAGCTGGACAATCATATGAAGAAGAGATGGCACCTTGAAGGGAACTGCAGGACTTTTTCCCATAAGAATACTCAATTCTATCAGAAGGGTATTTTTGACCTCGAGCAACATTGGTGTAAGGTCAATGCACATGCTGGTGATTATTTTGACAAATAAAGAGGTTTCTCTGTGAAAACCAGGTGTGCTTTTTTATTCATGGTGCAAAAGTGCTAGAATTTATTACATGATCTAATACTATGAATTTAATTTATAAATCTTTTAAGTTTACACTTATGATCACAGTCTTACTATAATACAAAACAAAATGAATATAAAATACCATAGGAATACACTAGAAATTTGCCCTATAAAGAAATACTAATATTCCATTTTAATAGAATGTCTGCAAAAGTGCATTCTCTTTAGTTCATCTCTTTAGTTCAAATTCAACTGTCTTCAAATTTGTTTTCAGAAACTTAACTTTTCCTTTTCTTTTATCTGCAACACATATGCAAATATTCTGTATTAATTCTAATTGCCACTAGCATCACTTCAATGATCAAATAAGTCAAGCACTTTTTTATTATCATTCTGTTATAAAACTTTTGACATTAATGCTGCATTTGTTAAGCTTGGTTACATGATATTACTGCTTTTCAAGACTCTATACTTGATTCCACTATTTAATTGCTGAAGTAATCTTAATCTTTTGCTATGTTTCAATAATTTCTGTTATTAATATTTATTCAATAAGTTAATTTCAAAATTTAAAATTAATTAATATTTGACACTGAGGGATTTTTTTTTAACTCCTTTTACCATCTTCTTTGATGTAACTTATAAACTCCAACAATGAAACTCATCAGCAACCACTGTTTATGGAAGTAAATATGAGAAAAATAAACACAATATTATTCAGTTTTGTTTCCAGATTTTTTCAAACATTTTGTATGCAAAATAAGCTGTAAAAGTTTACAATGTTCAGCGAAATGTATAACAGATGGTCAATACAGTTAAGAGAGCGTGAAAGGTTTCAGTTTTTAATAACATTATATATGCATCAACATTTCATTTTCAAAAAATTAACTTACCATCATAAGATCACTTAAAAGAAGCATTTATAATTACCTCTTAGCATTAAATGTTGATAATGAAAGCTGTTTCTTAATGAAAACAAGATTTTCTGGACAATATCAATATGTAGTTACCATAGATGATAGATAACACTATGGTTTCAAACAGCTATAACTAATACAGCATATCACACATTAGTTATTGTGACAATGTTAGCTACAGACACTTTGTAGTAAAGTATTTCTCAGAATACTTAGAAATGAAATTTGATATCCATCATTACTGATAATAATAAATGTTGTTACAGTTCAATCTATTTAAATGCAAACCAAGCCATTATGCTGATGAATCATTTTGGAGAGATTTAAATATTGTTCAAGTTCTTCATAAGCACTTGGTTTTATGAAAGAATTAAAAAAGTAGATATCCATACCAAATTTGCTTTTTTCATTTACATCAGCCTCAAGCATTTCACAGAGTTAGCTATCTTGATAATAAGAAAATAAACTAAAAATTAGCTAATTTCAAAAATTACTAATAATAACTTGTTTTATTAAATTTTATTGTTTATATATATTCTCTATAATATTTCAAGTGACCCTAATATGAACTTTGTTACTAAGAATTTTTAATTCCACATCACAACTTTTTAAGTTTAACTAAAATTAAGAAGTAATATTTTTGCAAAACAAATACATGTATAAATATTTAGAGATTCATAAATTCTCTTAATTTGGATAAGTCTCTTGATATTTGCTTTTACTATTTTTAATTTATCAAGCTCATGGAAAGCATAGTTGCATTCATGGCTGTATTTGTTATTTAATAATATTGCTTCTTACATTTATGAAAGACCAAAAAATTAAACTCCTTGATGATGGCAGTAGTAATTGCCAAAAGGTACTTTAGAGAATTTCAAATAAAAAATTATTCTTTGTCTTTGATAGTAGCAAGAAACAGATATTACTAAAATACAGTTTTCACATATTATTAGTGTCTGCATCATAAATAAACTTTCAGATATAAACACTAATATAAATGTCACATATACTGTTCAGGACAGAAAATGCACTAACATTAAAAAATTTTAATCTAAAAAATTCCATGACAGGTCTGTGTTAAATACACATTAATAGGATTTTTTTTTTGAAAAAACATCAAAGATATGCAAGCTCAATGTTTTATGCTGAATCAATACTCAACACATTTTTTTTTTAATTTACAATATTCAATGTAAATCAAATTCAAATATAAAACGCTCAAGCTCAACAGTTGCAAAAAGAGTTAAGCTGAACTTGATTTGATGTCATTTTTGAAAAACTTTGAGCTTAAGTTTTTATGCCATTTTTAAGCTTTGAAAGATGAATAACTAATTTTTATCTGGATTAAAAATCTTTCAGTGGATTATATCATTGTATATTTAATTTTTATTGGAACAATATATAATTTTATTTTGCTGTTTTTAGATCATATAAAACAGAATATTATTACATAATAAAATCGGTTTTAAGTGACTACTCATGAAATGAAGTAAATATGGCAATAGATCAGATCATCACTATACAAAACTACTGAATGTTCAAAGTAGTTTGCAATTCTGCAGTAAATACATGTGTGTATACTACTATATGAAGTTTACAGATGCAAAACTAACCTTATCTAGTTTTTTTAAATGATCATTAATATTTTTACCTGAGTACACATCTTGCTCTTACATGGATCAATTAAAATCAACATCATCCTATAACTAAGGGCCTTCAAATTGCCACATAAAATGCAAAACTGGTCATATTCAAGAGTCAGTCAAATAGGAAACTCCTTTTATCCAATTTTAATCAAAACTTGCTTAATAAATTTCCAACATATTTTTGGAGTCTAGAACATAAACTGGCCACAAAATCTGCCTTTATCCTTTTTGTTACAAAAGATCTTGCTTTTGCAAGCATGCTTAATGTGAGTTCTTTTGGTACAAAAGAACTCACATTAAGCATGCATGGAAGAAATACCAATTCAGCTTGTAATAGCCCAACATATGTCATTTGCAATCACAGGATGGGAAAACCCTATGAATATGGCCTTTTTCTATACATGTGACATTGTAAATTCACATATTTTTTTATGGAATATCAGATAGATAATTTCAAGAATTTTATTTTAAAATATTAATCTATATTATATCACCTTTTAGTTTATTTTTACTAACCTGTCTTCATTAAAAGTCTTTCAATATAGTCAATACATTATCATCAGCAACTTGTATTTCATCAGATTTTTCCATCCATGATCAGCCTCAAATTATAAAACACCCTCAGTTCAATCAATCCTTTTGAGTTCAAATCAGTACACTCAATTTAACCGAAAGATGGTCAATGGAAGGGGTAAAAAATAATATAAAGATAAAAGAAATATAAAACTCTGACAACATCCAAACTTGAAATGGAGAGTGTTGTGAATCAGTATGGTGGGATATTATGGGTAGGGAGCAATTTGAATGTTGTGACTGGTAGTTAATTCAGGCAATAAAAAATTAATTTTAAAGTTAAATTTAAAATGCCACTGAAATTTAAAATTACTTTTATTTAAAAAAAATATTTTTACGAATGTGTTAAGCTACTTTAGCAAATGCATTAGGAAATTTTCCAATTAATCATTTCCAATGAGTTAGTGGTTCTTGAATTCTGCATTGTATATTATATTTCTGTTTATGTAACTTTCTAGTTCTTTTTCCATATTTCAGTTGGTTTAGAGTGCAAGGGGTCTGCAAATGGTAGCTAGGTAGTCACTGGAAGGAGAGCTATGCACCAATCCCCTGTGATGATGCATAGAACCAGCCAGGCCTAGCACCTAATGTCCGACCCCGCCTTCTCGTGGTGCGGACTGTTAGTAACTTTCAAAAGAGATACTCTCTTGTGGAAGTGAACGGAAGGGGAGGGCTGCCAGATTAGTGTGGCCTACTCATCTGGACAACTATGGCTACTTTTCTTTTTTTTTTCTACCCTGCTGAGGAGTGGTCAACCACACAGGGTCCTGGTGCTGACCACATAAACCCACTGGACTGGACAGATATATGGCTCTGAGCTTGATTATGGATCCTGATTTTGCTGCACTGGTGGGCTTCTGTGGAGGGAAAATCTTCCGCTGTGTTTTCTGTTTGTTTGTGGGTTGACAGCCCCAAATGAATAGATTCACAGGATCTGTTTATCAGCTGATGGATAATCCTGAGCAGAAGTCATCACAGGCACCTGAACTCTTTGCTTCTATTGGCATCGTCAAATTCTGCATTGGAGGAAGTCTTCCAGTGTAGATGGCTTCAGCCTTTAGTAGTGGGGGAACGGTTCTTTGCCCCATGTCTGCGATTAGGGGGCTGTTTGATATTGTCGGCATTCCCTCTCTCAATAAACATAGTTTCTTTAAACGTCCCACTAACCATTTTCTCTCCATAGGTAGTTGGAATGTGAGGACTCTGCACAGAGCTTTTTCTCTTGATGTCCTCACACAAGAATTCCATCATTATAATTTAGATATTCTCGGCTTGCAAGAGACCAGATGGACAGATAAAGGTCAGATTCTTAAAAATAATCTTAAATTTCTCTTTTCAGGGAGGGACGACAATAAGCATCACCAAGGCGTGGGTCTGCTTCTCAGCAGACACGCTAGCGATGCTCTTCTAGGATATGAGTGCATCAATGAAAGGTTTCTTACAGCAAAATTTCAGACAAGTGTTAAAGACTTGAATTTTATCTGCTGTTATGCCCCCACTGAGGATGCCGATGAGGATGAGAAGGATAGGTTTTATGAACAACTTCAGGATATTTTGAATTCTGTCAAGAAAGGAGATATTACTCTTGTTCTTGGTGACTTCAATGCCAAAGTTGGTACTGACTCTGACCTTTGGGGAGGAGTAATAGGCCCTTTTGGTATTGGTAGCGGCAATGGGCAACGTCTGCTACAGGTAAGTAAACTCAATGGATTCAGAATAACTAACACTTATTACAAACACCGTGACATACATAAGTACACATGGGTTTCACCTGATGGGCTGCATAAGAATATGATTGATTACATATTAATTAACAGCAAATGGGCTAGTTCTGTTAGGAATACCAGGACATATAGGGGAGCTGAAATTGGATCTGACCATTACCTTGTTAAAAGTGTGTTGCAACTTAAACTTAAAAAGTGTTGTGCTAGGGTTAAAATATTTACTTTTAATACTGAACCTCTGAAAGATCCAGTTATAGCCAAAGCTTACCATGATAGGTTACTTAGTCATTATGACAGTCATGGTTTGCTTACTACTGAAGTTGAGGAAGAATGGGATTATTTTAAACAGGCTTTTATGGACACTAACAGTACTCTTTTAGGAAAAAAGGAGCAGAAGAGACAAAATTATCTGAGTGATAAGGCACTTGAGCTTATTTCGGAAAGAAAGAACTGCAGGAATGCCCTTAATCAATACCCTACTAGTCCTAATAGAAAGCATTACAGAGACCTTAATAAACTTGTAAAGGATCAGTTAGCTGCTGATAAGAATCTTTGGCTTGTTGGTTTGGCTGACAAGGCCGAGGAAGCAGTTAGGCAGCACAACAGCAGAGAGCTGTACCAGATAGTTTATGTTTTGTGTGGTAGAAAACGGACAGGCATACAAGGATTGAAGGATAAACAAGGTAAGGTTATAGAAGGGGAGGATTCTGTCATGGCTAGGTGGGCTGAGCATTTCAGTGATGTTCTAAACAATGTAGTTAGTTCTACTCCCATTGTTTGCAATGATGATAGATGCATTGGTGGCTTTAATGTTGGCCCTATAACACAATCTGAAGTTATTTTGGCTGTTTCTAAACTTAAACTTCATAAATCCCCAGGGGTAGATGAAATTACTACGGAAATGCTTAGAGCTGGGAATGTTTCGGTTACCACGTGGATGACTGAAATTCTGAATATCTTTTATGATAAAGGCATGGTTCCTAAGGATTTTACCAGAGCTACTGTTATCCCTATTTTCAAAAAAGGTGATCGCAGTTCTTGTGATAACTATAGGGGTATCAGCCTACTCTCAGTTCCAGGTAAAGTTCTTTCCATGATTGTGCTTTATAGAATTAAGAATCTGGTTGACAGTCAATTGCGTGATGAGCAATGTGGATTCAGAAGTGGTAGGGGATGTGTGGATCAGATATTTTCACTTAGTCAGATTCTTGAGAAATGTTTAGAGTTTCAGAAACCTTTGGTTGCTAGCTTTGTTGATTTCAAAAAGGCTTTCGACTCTGTTGATCGTCATAATTTGTGGTTGATTGTGTGATCATATGGTATACCATACAAGTTAGTTAACATTATGAAAGCTCTCTATAATAACACTGAGTCGTGTGTGAGAGTTGGTAAGGCTTGTAGCAATTGGTTTAGCATTACTTCTGGTGTTGGACAAGGGTGCATTTTGTCTCCTTTTCTCTTCAGTTTGGTTGTTGATTATGTTATGCGAAATTCACTTCAAGGGAAAGCTTTTGGCCTTAAATGGGCTGGAGATACGAAAATTTCTGATTTAGATTATGCTGATGATTTAGCCCTTTTGGCAAATGATGTTGATGAGATGAACTCTTTCATTCGAGCAGTTGATGAGACTGGTAGTAGAGTAGGTTTGGTTATAAACAGAGAGAAAACTAAAGTGATGAAAATTGGTCAGGCAGGCTGTGATTCAGTTAATCTGAATGGTTGCAATCTTGAGCAGGTGTCACAGTTTAATTATCTTGGGAGCTATGTAACAGATAATGGTGATGTGCGGCATGAGATTAACAGACGAATAGGGATTGCTGCCGGGACTTTTAAGAACCTATGGAGAGTGTGGAGAAATAGGCGTATACACCCAAAGACTAAAATTAGATTGTATAATAGTTTGGTTCTTTCTAGGGTTAGTTATGGTAGTGAAACTTGGACACTTTGTAAACAGGATAACAGGAAACTAGATGCTTTTGATTCCAGATGCTTACGCAGTATCTTGGGCATTAGGTGGTTCAACTTTGTAACTAATTATGAGATTAGGCAAAGGAGTTTGCAACCTCCTTTAAGCAGCATATTGTGCAGAGAGAGACTCTGTTGGTTTGGCCATATTGCTCGTATGAATAATTATAGATTGGCGAATAGGGTTATGAACAGTGTGCCTAAAGGCCTCAGAAAGAAGGGGAGACCTAGGATGCGGTGGGCAGACAATGTCAAACAGGACCTTGTTAGAATTGGTGTGCAGTGGCCAGATGCAGTAGATGTAGCTCAGGATAGACTTGCTTGGAGAACTAAATTGCACCGTCTGGTTGGACCTCCGTAGCCCATGGCTGCTTGAGGATGATGATGATGATGATGAGAGTGCAAGGAGCAGCAAGTACTTTTATTTCCTCCAAGTTTGATATACTTATTATTTATTGCATTTTCTGCCAGGTCTTTGTTGGTTCTCTGTTTCTTTTCCTTTTTGTGTGAGTAGGGAGTGTAGTATAAGATATACTCCTCCTATGGGTTAGCATTTATTGACAATTTTCTATGATATCAAATATTGCTACAATAAGTTTTCAGACTTGACAGGAATAATTGAATCATACTTCATGATTACATTTCTTATTTTGCATGTTAGGTCTGGTTGCAAGTTATAGATGAGGCATATTTCATTTGGCCTTTTTTGTTTTGTTTTTTACAAAAGAAATAATGCAATGTTAATTTGATCAAACAAAATTAACAAATCAATGATATAAAACAGTAACCAACTCAAGGAGGAAGTGATAAGAATAATTTTTAATTTCAGTGAACTTTAATATTATTTTACCTTTATAACTAATTAATATTACTTTACCTTTATAACTAAATTTCCTATTGTCTGAGTTAACTACCAATCAATAACAACTAAATACATCCTACCTATGATGATGCCTAGTGTATTTATTCATATTATAAAAAATTATATCCTCAAAATATGATTTAAAAAACAACTGAAAACAGTAGCATTGAGGTGTGTGAGAAAGCATTCTTTGGAATCTTACACATATTGAAAGACACGAGATTTATAGACAAGAGTTGAGAAAATTAATCCAGGAGTTGGTGCACTATGGTCTGTAGCCAGTCTATGTTCATTTTTGGATGACCACAAATGAATTCTCTGGCATCTACATGTGTCTCCTCATCTAGCTGACCTTGAATGTTCTTACTATATAGATATCAAAAGGTTTTGCTATTTGGGTATTGCTTCCACTATATTTTTAATCCTGAATACATTTTTGCAGATGAACATTTAAATTATGTTTTGATAATTATGGATGAAAAGCTATAATAATTATTACAAACAAATGTTAAATTAACCAAAAAAATGTATATTTCTTAATGTGTTTCTTTTATACTTTGTCAAAAAATAAACTTATTAAATAGGTAATATTGTACGCTGCATTATCCTATGCTATCTCATCTGATTACAAGTATCAAGATATCAGAAGATAAAATCAAAATATGACCTTGTTCCTTTTGACTTGCTGGGGGGGACAGAAGTTTTTACCATTTTGCCCAATGTTAAATCAACTAACTGAATTGTAGATATTGGCTGGTCTATCCCTTGCTGACTTGACACTGTTTCATTGATAGGGGAAGATGTTTCTTACTCATCATGACTATTCTTGGCTTGCATTGTATACAGTGATGTCAATTCTCTGATCGACTAGTTCAAGTTATGTGCAGAAGCTGTTGCAGTTTTAATTATGAAGAATGGACCATTAATAAGGTAAAGACTTGACACAATATACATAGTCATATCAGAATAATATATTGCCTACCATACATATACTACGGTAGGTGGTTATATTATTCTGATACGACTGTGTGTATATATATATTACATTAAAATTTGATTTAATTTTAAAATACATATTTACACCAATCTATGTGTTTCAATACCTTAGTGCTGTTTTCAAAATACTATTTGCACCATTGAAAGGTCTCCATATGCTGGCATGATGTGGATGATATTAAGCAATTGGTTTACCCAAATTGCCTAATGCCATCCAACAGGTTTGGTCGAAAACAATTTTACAGAAATTAAAAACAGATCGAAACAAGCAACACCTAGTGGAGGGGTCTATAATATTCCACTGCTTCACAAAAAGGATAGAAAAAGAACAGCACTATATAGGAAAAACTAGATGAAACAGGAAAATTCATGTAAAATAACACCCACAGGATATCAGATACAAAAAACACTACTCTACCCACAGTGTAATATCAGGAGAATTTCAGTCTGTATTCGAAATGCAAAAGTAATAAGTGTGCCACCTAATGATTTCCAATTAGCAGCAGTTGATTAAGCATTTAGAGGCCCCAAGAACAACCTGATTTTGAGGCCCCTTTGTAAAAATTTAAATAATATTTTATTTAAGGATGTTAAACTAAAATGCATGAATTGAAAAAATACACCTTTATTATCATTATTATTTTATCTTTTTTTAACAATTAACAAAACATTAAAAATAAAAAAAATAGTTTGTTTTTGGTTTCTTTAGGGCTTCAAGTGTGCACTTCTTGTACCTATGGGATGATCCACCACTGCCAATTAGGAATAGTTGAGCAACTTGTAATTTACAAACATCATAGTACATGTGCTAACAAGGAAATATCCATACTGCATTATCCATGGAAAGTGTTAATCAACAAATGGAAAATAAAAACATCGGTGTTAAAAAAAGAAGTGAACTTCCCCCCCCCACACACACACACACTTCTACAAGCAAGAGTGAGCAGGCCCAAATAAACAAACCGACTAATGCCATCCACAATATGCCAGCATATAAGATCTTTCCACAGCACAAATGCAAACAGGCAGGTCCACATCTTTGCAAAGACAAACTAGGCATATGCCTAGGGTCCATAAATCTGAGGGTCCAGAATAGTCTGAGTACCACAAAAAGAAGAGTAATATTTTTTTTTCACGACAAATAAATTTGAAACAGTAATACTTAATTATACACATGCGAAAACCAAATCTGTCCCATTACCACACAATATAATATACCTATGACTCTCTATACTCTATAAATTATAGACGTTTGTATTCTAGCAGCTGAGAACAAATTAGAAATTTAGTTGACATGGGCATACTGTGTTGTGGACAGATGCCAATGGTAATTAATAATGCATTACTTTAAAAGAATCTTTTGAATCAATTGAAAAACGACATGTATCGTTTTATTTCACATCACTTATTAATCCTTACCTTTAAAAAAAATACCCCCTCAAGCAGCTGCTTGCCACAGAGGTCTGATAGGAGCCTGTCAGTTTATATATATACCATAGTAGAAGATCTGAGAGGATGGCAGGACCTCAGCAGAAAAACGACACATACATCCATGCCTTACCCGGGGCTCGAACCCAGATCCCTTAGATTAGTAGCCAAGCATGCTAACCACTCACCCACTGGATTTTTTTTTAACTTAAAAAAAAAACTAGAATCCTATACGGATGCAGATATCTGTGTTTTTATTCATATTTAAAAGCTCTCGACAGATAAAACATTAATATTAATGCTGATAGTGTATAAAACAGCAGATAAAAAACTGATGTTAATGTGGATAGTGAAGGAACAATAGTAAACATTACTGCATTATTGACAGTTGACAGAGTGAAAAAACAACTTGAGATAATGGAAAAAAAACTTGATTTGAAAATTCAATAATGATATTCACTTTAACCATAGAAGCAGCAGTTGTTGAACTTTTGACATCCATTCAAGGCTAAAGTATACTAAATATTCAACAATGACAACCTCTAAGGTTAAAACCAGTGTTGGCAGATGGTAAGAAAAACATTTCATTACGTTTTTCATTACAGCAAAAAATTTAATATCGTTTTTCATCATAGCAAAATTTAAATTTTATGTTACAGTTATAATAAAATATTTTTACTATAAATACAAAATAATAGCATATATGTTATTTTTATTATATACACAGTTGTATCAGAATAATATGACCACCTACCATACATATACTATAGTAGGTGGTCATTATTCTGATAAGACTGTATATGTATGCATTAGTGTTGTGCAGTAGTTTGCCCCCCCCCCCCCTCCCAAAGAGATTATAGGGAGGAAAAAAAGGAAAAAAAAAAACAATTGTTTTAAGAACACAATGTTTTGTTAATTCGTTTTTATTGTTTATTATATTACATGTAATAACCCCATTTATCATTCTATTATGTGTAAATGTAAACTTTATAGTCAATAAGATATTATATATCTGCATCAAATTTTCCCTTGTCTTTTAGTCATGCCAGTTTTTAGGCCATGGACCTAGGATGCTATGCAACTAGTAATTTACTGGCAGCTGTAGTTTTCAGAAAAGAATTTTCTTTCCAGTATGAGACACATAATTGATGGCTAATGGCAAGCATGCAAATGAATGCTTGCCATTAGCCATCTGAATGAAGACTGTTATGCAAAATATTTAATGTTATCAAAATTTAACTTAACAATAATAATTAATAGTCAATGAATAAATATCATAAATTAATGCATATAGAAGGAAAATTAGCATTGGAATAAAGGGGAAATAAAATACTACACATTCCACCAAAGGATGTTTCATAAATCTCTAAAAAATTTGTGATGTATGTGCTCATTATCATTTTTAATCAATTAAAATAATTCATAAAAATTGAAACAAAATTTCCCATTAGGGTTTAACAATACCAGTTATTGAAAATGAAAGACTGAGGAATCATAAATGAGTTATGTTTTTATGAAATTTTGGTACCAACAATCTTTGCCAATCTAATGAACCTTTACCAAATAGCAATACAATATCTATTTGTCTAAAATTTTAAAATAAAATTTAAGTATAAAATATTTTAAAATAAGTTCTTGGTTATATATAAATATGATTTCATATAATCTTATAGTCAGTTTATAACTGTAATATCTCAGGTACTTAACTAGGAAAGGGAGGAGGTGTAAAGAGCAACACTCCCTGAAAATGTTCAAAAACAGAATATAAAAATATTAAATGTATATTACATATATTTTGCAAGAAATATTTTTAAAGATCACTGAAATCGAGGGAAATCCAGATAATATCTTTACTGGTCCCCACCCCCCAGATTCTCTTTCTATATCTAGACCTAGCCTAGATGAAAAGCTTCCATCTATCTCCTAACAGCTATCCATCCCCTATGCATATCTGAGCCCTTGGAGTCTTTGTTATCTGTCCATGCACCCAACTGTGCTCATAGCTGTGTAACGTAGTATTACAATGAACAGTCGAAATCTAATAGTTTTATGGCATATTCAGCCAATATATTGCATTTAAATAATCTTATTATATGATGGCCTTTAAGCTCACTATAAACATTAGACTCTTAAATAATTTTATACTAACAAACTGCATTGTAGTCAGAAGCACTTAAAAAGTTCTTTCCCTTCCAAGCAAAAAACAGGTGAACCCTTTTAAGGTTCACCACCCATTTACCTTTCTGTGATTCTTGAACAATTTGATATTTTGTCAAAATCAGATCTAAAAACTTGACAGAGAGGTCATAGACACTTGAACCTATTTGTAGAATGAAATCATTTCTTGATTCTCAAATGTTGAAATCAATATTATTTTTTGTTTTGTCAATGAATAATGCTGAAGGAGTGCATTCATTTTCCATACTGAAAATTGTTAAAAAATATCTGTGAAGTACACACATTGAGCAAAATTCAAATCCTTTGGAAATTCTATGCATTGAAAAAAAAATATATCAAAATTATGATGAATGAATGGTTTTTAGTAAGTCAAAATTCTACATTAAATACAGTTGTCTAAGAAGTTAATGTTAAAAAGACATTTTGATAGAAAAATATTAATTACAGGTTTTTAATTATATATATTTTTTTATACCTACACAATAATTTAGGGTGAAGAGTGCCAAGGATGTGACTTTGTGTCTAGGGCCAAAATTGTCTAAACACAGCCCTGCACACAGTATCTTGAAAACAACACTAAATTGTCAAAAACTTAGAATGAAGTACACATATATGTGTTTTAAAATTAAATGCATATTTATATTTATAATTTTTAAATGTACATATATATATAACTTAACTGGCAAAGTGATTAGGGAGCTAGCTACTGTTCCAGGAGAGCAAAACATTATGTGTTGTTAGCTCTAACTTAGGCAGTGGTCAGCAGTAAACAAGTGACTTTCGTAGTATTACATGAGGATAATACAGTGTATAGTATTCGCTATTTAGTAATTAAACCTGTGTGTTAAATACTTTAAAATAAAACATATATTTGTATATTCTTTTGAAAAACAAAGTGTAAAATTATTAAAAATGTAAAAAAAAATTAGTGTAAGCACAATATTTCAGAGAACTTAGCTTTCAGTCAGTGATAATCAAAACACCAAAGCACACCCATTAATGAGCAAACAAAAGCCATTCCTACTTGGTGTAGGCTTATTCATTACATATATACAGAAGCACATACAGAAAAAAAATGTGGAAATCATGTCTCGTCCCACAATGACTGTAAAAAGAAAAATATCATTTCATAATGATATTTTGTGCAACAGATTCATGGAAAGGCTTCACAGTTATAGTATTGGTATTCTGGACACAGTATTTAATATAATGAGGTGGATATATAATGGTATGCAGATATGAATCTTAAGGTGGGTTTAGTCTCTTTAGATCCACTTTATTAAAAAATCTGACATTGGTTTTAAAGCACCACCAGTGGTTGATGCTAATTTTACAAACTACCAGACATTGACAACTTTCTCCAAAAGCATTTTGTCATCAGAGGAGTGATACTGCAATTTAAAATTTAATTAAAATGCTGATAGATGAAAGGCAGTAAGATGTCAATAGGTGCTGCTAAATTGTGAGTAAGGGAATTAATTATTATACTCAGGTGAATTAAACCATAGCAGGAGAAACAAGAACATTTTCAGATTTTGGATTTAATCAAGAACATTTTAGATTTAATCTGATATTTTCTTATGGATTGTGAGATAAAAAAAACTGTAGCCCTTTCAGATGGTTTTCTTATCTATAGACTAAAACTTAGTTTTAGGTTTTAGAATATTTCTTTTTCTAGCTGACGATGATAAAAACTATTTCAGATGATTTTATTATTTAAATTTCTGTTGTTGCTTTTTATAGCATTCATTTATGCTAAGTCAAGGCAAAAGCATTTTTTTAGTCATAAAGTTTAATTAACTTCAACTTTCATCACTAATATGCTTCACAAAAAAACAAAATATTCACAAAAAGTTTTCAACAGAAATATCAGTATTGAAGAATGCATATATAAGAGGCAAAATCTAAATAATTAATGAAATAAAAAGTTTAATAATGCAATTCTTTTGGCAGTAATCAACTTTTCTTAATGTCTGAAAAATACAATAATGTGGAAAAATGCAAGTTCTACATATATAAGCCTCATATAAAAACTGTGCACATTGAAAGCTGAATTTTAAGTACACCAAAGTATACATTATGAAATATATTTAAAATGCTGTAATGCATTTAACTAATAACTAGATCATAGTCTGTTTTTCTACTGTATGTACAATATATATTAGAGCTAATGAATGTAGATAATAAACCCTGGATTTTGCTATTATATATTAAACCTGATTTCTGTAAAAGAAACTACTTAGTCATTTGCTTTAAATTCATCTTGTTTTCACAAATAAATCATTCATAACTTTTTTCTATTGCACTAAATGATTTTGCACTTAAAAATATGCTGGATGGCCTTCACAGGAGGTTTTGTCTCCTAACAGCAGTTCAATGAATCCCCTACCCCCAATCTTCTCTGAGCTCTTGGAGTACTTGTGATCTGACCATTCAGTACATTGTGTACATATTAGTGATGTTCAGAAGCAAAAAAAACAACAAATCAACTAAATGATTTAACATATTAGGATAGTTTAATAGTGCATATTCTCTCTTTTGTAAACATAAATAATATTTGCAGATCCAGAGGATCATTGGTTCCAAGATTGTCATCAACCTCATCAGAAATGATCTGCATCTACCAGGCATTTATCCCTCAATTTATTAGGAGATGAAACTTAAACACATCAGATTTATGATAATAAGTGTTATTTAAAATGATCAAAGGTACAATGAAATAAAAGTCAGTTTAACAGGTGAAATTACCATAATTTGACAGTCATTTGAACATTTTACACAACCTTTATAGCCCAGCATCTTCTTTTACCCTACATAACTCTTTACGGAATTAAATTTTTTTTTTCTTGTATAAAATTAATTGAAATAATATTTACTGTGTATACAATTTATGAGTATTTTGATACCATATTCAAGAATTTCTAAGGTTTTCTGTGAGACAAAACATGCAAAACTACACATTTGGATCATTTAACATGCAGATTGCCACAACAATTAGCAATTTTTAATGAATTTATACATGATACGTGACAACATAACGACTTTTCAAGGGCATGAAGCAGAGTGTGCAAGTTCAAACATATTGTGATATGGCTACAATTTACAGCAGAATGGTATACTGTCAGTCTTTGACATTTTCTTGCTTTGGAAAGGTGTTTATTTTATGTGCATGTGATTTTTTGCAGGCTATGAATGACCTGGAAATTGAGCAGTGGTATGTGATATGTTATTATGTTCAACAAGGCTTAAGTGGTGCACAGACAGTCTCAAAAATGTCTCAAGCGTATGGAGAACAATGTTGAAAACAAAGTGTAGTTTTCAAGTGGAATAAACACTTCAGAGCTGGGTAAGATTTCATGGATGACCCAAGATCTAGGAAACCAAGCACTTCCATCAATGTGCAACAAATCACCCAAGTCCAGAATATTCTCAATGAAGAATACAGAATACTCCTGCATATATTAGTAGCAAGATTGGACTTTCTTCTTTTTCTAAGGGAAGAAGATACTCCCCCCCCCCCCCCCAACTACACAAAGGATGTAGATAACCTAGAAGCTCAATTGGGATTCTAGATTATCTCTGCCCTTATGGCAGTGGTCATGAAATAATGATGGAGCACTTGAAAATGTAAAGAACTTGTGTTCATTGGATTCCACACAGTCTGAGCCCTGTACAAAAGTAAAAACACATTGATGTGTTACTGGTTGGCAAGGTTCTAGGAGGATAGTGAAAGGATTTTACAGCATATTGTGACTGGAGACAAGTCACTACAATCTGCAAATAAAGTGCCATCCAGTTAATGGAAGTACTCAAGCTCATCATGGCATACAAAAATTTCAAGCTGTAAGGTCAGCTAAAAAAAAATTGTTCTGGTGTTTTTATCAATTGCAAATGCATTCTCATAACACATTTCATGACACAGGGGTCAACAAAGAAGCTTATGCAGAATGAAAAGAGCCTCAATGCACAGTTTGTGAAAAATTACCAGAATTCTGAGAGGGAAAATGGTTTCTGCACCATGATAATGCAATGACCCATACTACTGCTTTCGTTCAAACAGTTATCACCAACATTGAAGCCAAGATGCTAGAGCATCCTTCACTCCCTTGATCTTGCACATTGTGATTTACATGTTTCCAAAGCTGAAAACAACATTAAAAGGCTGTTGCTTTGAAAACAATGAGGTAGCTCAAGGGGCCACAATGACAGTGCTCCAAAAACTTTCACAAAATGGTCTGCAGGAAACATTCAATGCCTGGGAAATGCAATGCCATAGTGCATAGCTTTGAATGGGAAACACTTTCAGAAGGAGAAAGCACCTGAAGACTCTAAGCAATGGAGATTATAGGTGAGACATCACCAGTCCATGAATTAAATGACTCATCCTCATACATTAATCTAAGAACTATTTGATATCCTATTCATTTCCACTGAAAACTCAAGAAAATCCCCCCACCAACTCTCCAAAATTTTAAGATGCTCCCACTGGGAACCACTACTTTTACAATAGCTGGTAACATTATGTGGAAAAAAAAATCATTATACCACTATGGAGTCCAGTCATTTTTGTAAAAAATGTGGTCAGTTTTACAAGTTTCAATGTAATTGTAGAAGAAAAGCTAGAGAAGTTGAACAACTTTTTAAAAGCTGTGCTGAAATTTTTCATCAACCTCTATATTTCTGACTGTAGGAGTTTAGCTATGAACTAACATTCAGCTTTCATGCTTTGGACATCATTTAAAATAATATATAACTATTACCAGGGAGAGAATAATGTGAAAATACCTGGGGAGGAACAAAAATGAATAAGCTTAAAGACTGTTATACAGGAGGAGCTTAAAATATAAGGTTAAATAAGGTTAAACTAAAATGAATATAAACTTTGTGCCTATATGGCATATGATCCAAAATGAAACTCTCATCCATGGCTAGTCTGCTTTTGCATTTTCTTTCCAAATGACAAACACTTGCAATTTATTATGATTCCCATAAAATAATGCAAATATTTTACATGAATCACAATTTAAACAAATACTATATTTATCTAACCCAAGTTGAGATTTCTTGCATAACTAAAACACAATGGTGGTGTTAAATTTGGAAATGTTCTCTTATTCTGTGGTAACAATATTAGATTAGAGAAAGAAATGAGAAAGACATTACACTTTAAACCACTACTAAGTCATCACTCATATAGCCAACTGTATTTGACTTATTTTGCAGTCACTCAACTACTTAGTAGTTACACTATTAGTTATACATTGAAACTTGAACCACTTTTATTAGTGGTTGCATTTTTATTCCATGCTTGGTTGTGTAGTGATTTCAAATTGAATTACAGTTTAGCAATAACATTGAAACAGTGGGGTGTACATAATAAATAAAAAGGTGTTCTAAGAATTTTAAATCATCAAAAACAATAATGCCTATTTCAAAACTTAGCTTTTTTTTAAATTTTAAAGCATTTTTGGGGGATCATATTTAAGTTTGGTTTTTTATTTTTCAGGTAGTAAGCTAATAATGAACAAGCAACTAAATATACAATTTTGAGATAATGAAAACAAAATAAACTAAAGAGAAAAGCATTAAGCTTAAAACTGCAACTAAAATTCACAAATATTCTAAATTTCACAATATTGTTGATGGAAATTTAAGCATATATTTTTATATCTTTAAGCTTTATTATTCACAAACATATACACAACAAATTGATATCTAAAATTTATCAAGCTAATGATATAAATAAATAAATTTCAACACAATATATTATTTTTAAATAAACCATTTTAAATTCTCATCAGCTCCTTATAATAAAACTAATTTCTTTAAATTGCTGCAATTCAAAATTTACAGAGAAATGGAATGTGACACAAAATAACTTATTAACAAATATAATACAATATAAAAGATCATTATTTCAAATTTTCACTTAATTATTCACTATAAACCCAAATTACCATATATTTACATTTTTCAACTCTGAATTCCATATAAAAGAGAAGATATCTACATCATAATCCAGTATTTTAAAATCATCTTCATTAGTTTTATTTATTTGTTGGGCAAATAACTTAATGCATAATTAAGTTTATTCTTCCAAACTACAAAATTTTCTAAAAGATGCCAATTGCTTGTGATCTTCAACAAAAATTTAGTATTGTATTACTAGCAAATAGTGTGTATATCACTATAGCCAAATTATCACAATAAAAGCAGTTGGTGCTGCTTTTACCAGTTTTTCTCTAGTCAGCATTCCATTTGGTATTTGGCACAATGCTGATTATTAACTTGTTGCACTGAATCATGGTGGAGGACTAGAATGTTCAGAGTTGACAGTTACTGTTTTGGTAGAAAAAAGAGTGTGTTGTGGCAGTGCAATAACAAATGGCTGCTCACAAAAGTACATCAGTGTCAGTTTATATGTACAGCTAAAATCACACAACATATCTTCCACGTGACTTGTCTTGGTTTCCACAGTACTCATTGTAGATAAGCTTAGCAAGAAACAAGTGAAACACAACTATAAGAAAGGCTATGGAAACCCAGAAAAGTGCAGGTAGGCCTCCCAACTGATGGCCATGACGATGTAGTGCAATAATGTGATGTTCATGAGCAGGAGCTGAAAATAATAAAAATATTATGAAACTGAAACAGAAAATATTGCAATAAAATGTTTTCTCTATACTACAATTTCAAGTTATTTTAAAATCAACTTTTCTAAAAATTTTAACAGTAGAGTTCTATATTTTAAAATCCATAAATGAAAAGCTAAAAGATACTTCTAAATTACTGTTCTAATTAATTCTAAATTACTGTTCTAAATTAAGTGAATGATAAAACATTTTTCTCTAGATCAGTAATTGGAATGAAAAATAAAATAAAAAAACTGAAATATTTCAATGTGCAAAATAACATGGCAGTGTTTTAAGAAGGTGGCATTTTTTGATTGTTCTGTTACCATGAATATAACCATAAATAATTATTAGTGTGATCCTGCAATGGTCCTGTCAAATCATGTGCAGCATGCAAATAATAAAGGCTAGTGAAAGGTGAAATGAACATTTGGAGAGAAATATGATGGTCTGTAGTTCAATGATCATCACTGAACCACATGGAACCATTTCTATCAAACAGAAATGGCAGATGGTCTATGTACTGAATTGTGTGCTATAACTTTACTATCTGTACTACATTAAAAATATAGTTTTATGGTTGGATTGTTTTACCTCTGAGTGGCACTTTTTTTGCACACAATGGGCTAAATGGCCAGGTCACAAGAACCCAATGGTCCAGAGAAGGATGGGAGGTAGGGGACCCACTAGACAGATGGTAGCTTTCCATGAATGCCATCCAGTGAGTTCTTTAACGTGCACAAGATGGGGCTCTACTGCACACAGGGCTATAGTTTTATGTCTCATCTGACAGATGGCAACCTTTCCAAGCCCATCAGTGTCCCCTACTAAGGGCAGGGTGGGGTTTTTTCAGAGACACTGCAGAGACTTGACACTGGCACAGGCTGGGAAATGCATTTTACGAACCTGACACATTACTAACTGAGCCCATATTAAAAGATTAACTGAGCCCCCCAAAAAATACAGTACAAATAGTCCCTGAATAATACACATTCATTTTAACCAGATTCCCATGTAGGAAAAACTTTACAAAGAGTGCAATAACACAATTGTTATAACACGATTCTCATATGGCAATTATGTACGGGATGAACCCTAGCCATTCCTCCCACAAAGAAGGTACACTTTTTTATGAATCTGTGTTTTGCCTTTACCAGGATAGATGCATGTCTATGTTTCATCTTATGCTAGAATAGCCACACCAGTCTTTGCTTCATCTTTTTGTGCTAGCCCAAACATGCATCTCAGAATTTTGCTTGTCTACGTTATATTTGTCATTTATCTTTTTGTTTGTAAGTGTGAAAACTATAACAATTTCTTTTTCATTTACATGTTTAGAATCTTTTATTAGTGGTGAATGTTTAAAATCTATTTTAAAAATATGTTAGTGAAATGAGCTGGCATTTTGCCATTTTCTGCCTCATAGTATGTCCCATTTTACTACCCATCACATATTCCTCTATAATGTTGACTACAATTTCCTTTCCAATTTCTTTCCTTTCTTAATAATTGACTTTAACAAATAGCATATATATATTTAAAAATGCACAAGTATAAAATATTAATAAAAAATACTATAGCAATCAAACAGCAGTAAGAATAAAAATATGTTGATTGTTGTCGCATGTAACTAACCACTTATCCCATTATCTCTTATGGGAAAATTACAATGGAATAACACAATTTTTAAAGGAATGCAACTGATATTTTATTTGAAGAATAACATAGTAGGGATAAAAGTATGATGGTGTGAGTTTTTATCAACCAGTAAGTTCCCTGGAGATTCTAAAGTAGGAGAGGGGGAAGTTTGATAAGTTTTAGTCTAATGGAGAGAGTTGACATCCTTGGGTCTCTGATTTTTGACAGCCTTTGAAAATGTGTTATTTAATCTCTGAAGACAGGGTTATCCCCCCCCCCCCACCACCACCAACAAGTATGCCACTGCTATCAACAGAAAACAAATTCATAAGAGTCAGCTTTAAGAATGGGCAACCAACTGTGATCTAGAGATTAATCATTGTAATATAGTTGGTTCAAATGCATTAACCCTTCAATGGTAATCTTAAAAAACTGATTTATATCCAGAGGCCAAGTGTTTTTTTGCACTATAGTCAGCTAAAAAAGTATTAAATTTAGAACTTTTTTTCAAATAATTAATAAAAGGAATCATGGTATGTTATATACCAAATTATTTAGTATTTAATTTTGGATTTTATTTTTAAACAATTTAATGAAAAAGATGAAAAGTTTTATTTTTAATAGGGCTTTTTTAGTCCTGCAATTCTGACCATAACTTGGGTGCAGCCTTAAAATAAAACTAAAGAAACAGAGAAAAAGGAAAATATATAGATGCCTCAACATAGACAACTTAAAGAACAAAGATATTCTAAGAACTACCAGGAAGAAATTGAGGAAGGGATCGGAACAAAAGGACATAAAAACATTGAAACTGATATTCCAACTAAATGGAAAAATATGGAAAACATGATAAATAGTAGGGCTAAAAACACCATAGCTGTCCTGTGGCCGAGTGGTAGCGAGCTTGGCTACTGATCTTTAGGGTCCTGGGTAAGGTATGGATGTATGTGTTTTTCTACTGAGGTCCTGCCATCCTCTCAGACCTCTGTGGCAAGCAGCTGCTTGGGGGTATTTTTTTCTCAAAAACACTATAGAATATAAAAGAAATGAAAAAGAAAAAAACATGAATGAATGACACTATTTTTAAACTTATGAAGAAAGGAAAAAATATATAGGAAGGGATCAAGACAAATACAGAGAAACCAATAAAAGTGTATAAAAAGAAATAAAGAAGGCAAAGGAGGAGTGGTTTAATGAAAAATGCATGGAAATGGACCTCCACTCCTCACACAACTCAAAAGAAATGCACAAAAAACAACAACAACAGAGAACTTAAAGGTAAATACCCTCAGAGAAACATATGCATTGATAATAAACAGGGAAAAGTTATTACAAAGAAAAAATAAAACAAATTTGGACAGAATACATGAGGGAATTGTATGATGACAATAGAGACTATGTAGAACCTGTAACAGAAATAGAAGGTCTGACAATCCTAGAGGATGAGGTGAAATATGCACTATTGATGATGAAAGCCACAGACCCAGATGGAATACAAGGCGAACTCATCAAGAATGTGAGATAATGACATCAAGGAAATAACTAAAATATTAAATGAAATATATATAGCAGAAAGAGCTCCAATTGAAATGAACAGATCTATAACTATCCCAATCCCAAAGAAGTTTAATACAACAAATACTAATGAACACAGAACATTAAGTTTAACCCAATTGCATAAATAAACTGCTCCTAAAGATAATACACAGAAGAATATATAAAAAAGCAGAAGACCAAATAAGCACAACACAATTCGGATTTAGCACTATCTTGGGTACAAGAGACGAATTTTTTCACTTACCCAGATATCAGAAAAAGCAATTTGAACTAAACACTTCCTCCTATACTTGTGCTTCCTAGACTAATGTGAAAGTCTTTGACAGATTAAAGCATGATCGACTGATGGAAATCCTACATGAAATTTGTTTAGATATTAGAGACATAAGAATTATCAAGGATGTCTACTTGAACCAAGAAACCATAATTAGGATTGGACAAGAAGAAACAGAATGGATCAAAATTAAAAAAAAAAGGTGTCAGACAAGGCTGCATCTTTTTTAAGAATAAAACACCGAATTGGGCTAGCTAAAAACCAATTCAACCAATGAGAAAAATTCTGTGAGGAAAAGTTAAACCTTCAATTGGGAATTAGAATCTTAAAATGTTACATCTGGCCCATCCTACTGTATGGGTGTAAGAACTCTAAAGAAGAAATCAAAAGACAAATTGGAGTCATTTGAGATGTGGTGCCTTAGGAGGATATTGAAAATAAAGTGGACTAGCAGGACAACAAACATTAAGGTATTGCATATGGCCAAGTTTACTAGACAACTATTAAATATTGTAAAGAGAAGGAAATTGGCATATTGTGGACATTTACTGAGAGGGGAAAAGTATGACATTCCACAACTCATCCTTGAGGGAAAACTGGAGGGCAAATGGACACAAGGAAGAAGAAATGGTTGGATGGATGATCTTTGCAAGTGAATGGGCTTGGACACAGAGGAAATAATCTAAGATGAAAGAAACAGAGAATTATGGTATTTGTTGGCAGCCAGCTTCCCAATAAGAGATGGCACTTGAAGAAGAAAAAGAAGTAAAAAAAAAACATTTAGCAATGCAAATAAAAATGTTTATAAAAAATTAATAAACAAAATTAATTATAATGCACATAAATAGAAGGCTAATTATTTCTAAATAACAGGAAATAAATTTTTACTTGAAACAAGAAAATTTATTTTTCTCATTTTTTTCTTGATATTATACTTTGAGAAAAGTCTAGGCTTTTACTAACTGTGCTGGATCAAATAAACAAGGTTACTTTAGAAATTTTTTAAACAAATAACCAATCAACAGAAATAAGTCATGTATATACCATATCAAACAGAATTTAATTTCGAATTTTATGAAAATAATAAAAAAATATAACATATTAATCTTAATAAGACTTCTTTACAGTGATATAATGAAAAACAAAACAAAAAAAGGATTTGGTGAGGCAATTAAGGCTTAATTTTCGAAAATTTGATGAATAAAAACTGTTAAATTATCAATGGAGAGGAAGCTTTTTATGAATAATAAGATATTTACTGGAAACATAAATTTTATTTCTTTTTATTACTATTTTCAGTATAGTATATTTTAAAACATGGGACAGTGTCACAGAAGGTGGCTGGACTGCTCACAATCATGGAATTTTCTGTTTTGTTTATGAAGTAGAGGAACACTTTCTTACTCTTTTTTTAACTGAACATTATGGGTTTTATCTTTGTGTGTTGCATTTCATGGATCATGATAAATTGCACTGAAAACTTACTTAAGCAATGACAAAAATATGCCAATATCCTCAGACTGGCACAGACAATATATTGAGGAGAAAAAGGGGACGGGGGTGAACTCTTTTAAAACCATTCAACATAAACTAAAAAACTAATAATTTTTCGGAAAAAAAATTTCTGTGTATGGGAAGGTGGGAGTTATAATGCCCTTGACAAAATTGCTCTCCAAACCACCAGGACTGGTTTCTATGACTCAGTGCCAAGGAAATCCATTTTGCTTCTGTACCCAAGAACTCATTCATTTTCAGGAAACTTTAAAAGTTGTGAAAATTGGGATAGGTTTTGTGAAATTAAGGCAAGTTGGTATAATCGAGAAAACTTTGCAAAATCAGAATTTTTTTTTATTTTGTAAAATCATGGCGAAGTTGCAAAATTCAGGCACTTGGCAAAAATCATTACAGGCTGCCAACCCCCTCCATTGAACGAAATTCTGGGTACGTCCATGATAGACACATAATTAAATTTGTGTAAAGTACCTATTTTCACAGTTGGCAAAATTTTATTTCCGAGTTGGAAAATTTTCATTCTCTCCCCCCCAACCATAGTCCCTTCACTACTCTCCTAATTGTATTTATATTTTTAAATCTACCTTAAATATTATGATGGTGGATCATTTATTTAATGGACTGTTGTCACTGACAACTAACAACTTTTCGTATGGGTGATATGATATGTGGCAACAAAGTGACATCAAGGGAACATAGCAGTGTGTGCAGATCAAAACATATTGCAATGCGATTGCAAGTAACAACAGCACAATATGCAGTCAATCCCTGCCATTTTCTTGCTTTGGAAAAGTGTTCATTTTTGTGTGTGTGATTTTTGCAGGCATGGAGGATCTGGAAACTGAGTGTGGTATATGATACATTACTGCATTTGATGAAGATTAAGTGGAGCACAGACAGTCACAGAAATGACTCAAGCGTGACGAGAATAGTGTTTGGTTGTCCAGATCTTCCGTCATCCTCCATGGAATTGCATCTATCTGTGAAGAATTTGTGCCACTGGAAAATTACATTTCATTTCAAGCACTGTTCTCCACATACTTGAGTCTTTTTTGCAACTGTCTGTGCACCACTTAGGCCTACCAAAAACAGTAGCTTATCACATACTGCTACTCAGTTTCCAGATCAGCCATAACCTGCAAATATCATACACACAAATATAAATGCTTTTCCAAAGTGAGAAATGACAGAGACCAATTGCATACTATCTGTTGTTACTTGTAACTGCATTGCAATGTGTTTCAATTTGCACGCCACGCTTCATGCCCTTGTAAGGTTTCTGTGTTGCCACATATCATATATTAACTCTCATGAAAAGCTGCTAATTGTTGGCGATGACAGTCCAAGAATTAAATGATCCCCTACATATTTGGTAAATTGAATAAGGTTGCTTGTACCATAATCTTTATAATTTGTTCAAAACTATTTTTTCAAAAAAGATAATACAACAATTTCAAAGGTACCATCAGTATGAAATTAGTCTGTCAATTAAATTTCTCACATAATTTTATTATTTATTCACATTATTGTTTATTTTTACCAGCCAGGCCTAGCACTTAAAGTCCACCCTGCCTTCTCATGCTGCAGACCATTAGCACCTTTCAAAAGACATACTCTCTTGTGGAAGGGGACAGAAAGAGAGGGCTGCAGATCAGTGTGGCCTACTGATCTGGACTACTATGGCTACTTTTCTTTTTTCTATCCTGCTGAGTAATGGTCAACCACACAGGGTCATGGTGCTGACCATATATACCAATTGGAATGGAATAATGGCTCTGAGCTTGATTATGGATCCTGAATTTACTGCACTAGTGGGCGTCTCTTAAGGGAAAAATCTTCTACTGATTTTCTGTTTGTTTGTGGGTTGACAGTCCCACGTGACAGTCCCAACGATTCTCAGGGTATGTTTTATCAGCTGGTGGATAATCCTGATCAGAGGCCATCACAGGTACCAAAACTCTTGCTTTATTGGGGATCATCAAACCTACATTGGAGAAAGTCTTCCACTGTACATGGCTTCAGCCTTCATGGGGGAACAGGTCTTTGCCCCATGCCTGCAATTAGGGGGCTGTTTGATATTTTCAGCACTTCCTCTCTCAATAAACAAAGTTTCTTCAAACATTCCACTAACCATTTTCTCTCCACAGGTAGTTGGAATGTGAGGACTTGTGATGGTCCATCCATTCACTTTTACTTTTCCTTAACCAGTTTTACTTTATTTACGTTATATTTATCATTTTGGGGATTATTATTATTTCATTTTTGGATATCGCAATTCTCGTTTCTAAGCCGAAGGAGTTGTGCATGCCCAACCCCAACCTTTTGATTGTCAGCTGCTAATGTGTGTGTGTGTGTAGGACACAACCCCTCTTGCGTCATAGCTAGTGCAATCATCAGATTATGCAAATATTTTCTCGGTGTGCAACAGACATGTGCCGGATTTGTACACCACATGCATAACTAAGTGATGTTAGGTCAGAGAGTTAAAGTTAGTAGAGATCTGTCAGTAGAGATGCAGGAGTCAGAAGTATTGTGAGAAGTATGTGTTGCATAGATAGAAGGAGTTGTTATAGTAGAGATTTAGGTAGTGCAAGTTGTTAGTACTCCAACTTTTGAATTCTTCCACTGATGGTGAGTTTTTGAATTTTTTGGAAATAAACTTTGTTTGCTTTAGAAACTTTTGAATTTTTGCTATTTTTCTCTTGAGCAATGTAAATAGATTTTTTTATTAGATTTAAACTTCAATTAAACTTGACAATCCTTTTTGAATTCTTACTCGATAAATAACACTAGAGAAATACCCAACGAACCCTATTTCAACCTCATTTGGCAAGTTATTATTGCCTGGTGTCTGACAAAGCTATCCGGAATTTTGAATAAAATTTGGGTCAGACAAAAGGTCCAACTTGAAAAGTTAATAATCTTTGGAGCGTTACAGAGCAAATAAAGAAAGTGGTGCACCGAATACAGGGACTGTATATATATATATGTATAAATCGTATATGTTATTTAACGTGATTGTCAAAGTTAACAACTTTTTGAGCTCATTAGTTATATGTACTCTATTCATAGATTTAATAGCATCTTAAGTCGAAAATTTTTGTTGAGCAAGAAGCTTAACTTTTGTGTATTAGTCAAAGGAATTGAAGTTTCAGCACAGTTATTGCTGATAGTTAAGATCTTTATTGTATGTATGTAAAGATTAGAAGTATCTGGACATACGATGGATATACCTTTTGATTAATAAATTTATTTGCAAGCTTAGTATAGCTTTAGTATTGTATTCATAGCAGTATCTTTAAAGCAATGCTCAAGATAAAAAAGTTTCAAAATTTCCAAAATTCAAAATTTTGGCAGACTGCTAAACATGTCTGCTAGTAATATGGCTGATTCCACCATAATGACTCCCGACTTAGAAAAAGCAAAAGATAGGTTGCAGTATGCAATCTACAAATAATTATTATTAAACTCAACTCATTAAGTATCCACTAATAATTCCCACTCTGTAAATTGATTCAAATATTTAGAGGAAAAATTGTCTTGAACCGGGTGGGATACGAACCCACGACCTCCTGATAACATGTCAGGTGCTCTGGACCACTGAGCTACCGGCTGCCGATCAAGATCTCCTTTAACTGATGTTATGAACATTTTCAATTTATTAATACATTTTATTATATACACTGCACTTGTTCACAAACCTGCCCTACTGCTACAATAGTGCAGCCAGATGAAACCCCTTGCAGGCAACCTGAGTGAGATCATCAACAGATAGTTGGTGTGAGGAAGATGGGGTCTTCATATCTGCAACTGCAGAATGTTTGGGGTTTCTGCACATGACCATTGCAAGTGTACAGGACTACACCAAAAACAGAAAAACTTGCAGTGCCGGAAATACGTGGCCGTAAATGTTCAAGGCGAATGATGCCTCTCCTATTTTGCAATGTTATAGTGGACAGCCACAGTGCAAATGATAAGGTCAGTATTCAACAATGGGGAAGCTACAAAGGTTTGTGCAAAGATCATTTGACATATGATGTCATGACGGCTATGCCAGCAGATAACACATAGATTACCCTGTTAACAGCATGTCACTGGGCTATAAGCCTGTAGTGGGCGAAGGAACATCATCAATGAACCATGGAGAAGGGAAACAGATTCCATGGTCCTTCCATGAATCGAGGTTCCAACTACCACGAGGTTGTGTGTGGCATAGACCACACGAGGTGACAGACCCCAACTGTCAAGTCAAAGTCTTACAGACCAGTGAAGGCAATATAATGTTCTAGGGCATGTTTGGTTTCTGGACATGTTGACACCTTGGGGCCTCTTTTACCTACTGAGAACATCATCACTGCACAAGATTATGGTAATGTACTCACCGACCACCCACATCCATTCATGGCTATCCATTCCCACAGCATGGTGTCTTCTGTCTTCTCATTGGCGAAGTTCTGATTGGAGGAGCATTCCAGTGAGTTCATAACCCTTGAATGGCTGTCTCACTCTCCAGATTTAAACCTATTGAGCATCTATGGGTTGAAGTGGAGCAATGCATTCAAGCCCAAAATTCACCACTGGTAACTTTCGGCATTTACAGACAGCTGTCCTGGAATCATGGACCACTACAACTCAAACATTTCTAACACCTGGTAGAATTGATGCCACATGTTGGGGCTGTTATAAGAGCAAAAGGTGGACCTATGTATTATTAGATGGATGTGTATAATAAATTGTCCTTTCAGTGTAATGTAGAAGATAATGCAACATTAACTTATGGTTTTGGAATGTGTAGGGGAGATGATCCAATAGTTACTCATATTTCATTATCTATCTTGAATGATACTACTTTATCTTCATTCATTTGATATTCAACCTGCAGTGATGTGCCTTATGCCTTCACTTTACCTGTTACATAAAATAATTAGCAATTGTTTGTATTGTTTATCTCTAAAATTTACATCAGCATTATACACCAATACTATCTGACTGACAGATATCAAGAGAGAAATTTTTGCAACTTTTAGAAGATGATTCTATATAAAGAGCAGGGAGTTTGCAAAGACATTGAATATGAAGATGAGAGAGAAATTGATAATATCAATGAACGGCAGCATTCTTACACTTCCATAGAAGATATCCAAGAACGTTGTACTACATCATCAGTGAATAGTCAATATATCTCCAAAGATGGAAAATAAATCTGGAAATCTCATCCTCTCAATCAACCACAGGAAGAACAACTTTTTATAATCATATCCATCAAAGACCTGGACAATTTCTATACGCCAAGAGAATGTCATTCTATTATTTCTTCTTTCATGCTTTCCCTCTGACATTCTTTATCAAACTGTTTCTACAGTGGACCCCAGCTGAGGGTAAATTTGTCCATAGAGACTCTTGGAAAGAAATTGATGATTTAGAACTAAAAATGTTTATTGGACTAATTATTCTCATGAGGAGTTTATGGATCTAAAATTGGAAATGTCTCGCAACTTTGGAGCAAACAAATGCTTGCCCAAAAGAAATGAAGCTCACTACAGTGCTATTCATTTGTAGTAATTAGGTACAGGTAAAAAAAAAACACTCATCTGCCTCTTGGACTCAAATTTCGGATCTTGTGGTTACATGTTAGTTGCTCTACCATTTGAGCTACGGTGAATTCACACTTGCTTAACCCTTTAATGCCCATAACGGCCCAAAACGGCTGACATTTTGAAATGGATTCGTCCAAATAGTGCTCTTTCTTTGTCTTTAATACCTTCTACCCTTTATTGAAATTTCCTGGGCGTTAAAGGGCTAAGTTGTGGTTGTTGTGTCGTGAAGCTTTACCCGTGATTCTAAGTGTCAGAATGCTCATAAGCTGTTTATAACAACGAGAATCAAGTTTTTATAGCCACACTACAAGTAATATACTTTCAGTTATTCAGATGCTCAGCATCAAAGCTCTGGATGAAAATAAGGCCAGTAGCTAATTTGATAGGAAGAATGAAACTTACTACAGTGCTATTCATTTGTAGTAATTAGGCAAGTGTGAAAAAAAAAAACACAACCATCACAACCTTTCTTAAGCAAGTGTGATGGTACAGCAACTAGTGTATAATCAGGAGATCCCAAGATCAAGTCCAGGAAGCAAGATGGGTGGGTTTTTTTCACACTTACCTAATTACTACAAATGGTTGCCCAATTTTCCATAAAATAATGAGTTATCAAAACTTTTAACAGATTCTCCAAATTTTGAACTTTGATAATTCTCACACAAGAAGGTAACAAAGAAGTGAAGATAAGATGCAACATATTCGAGATATATTTGAAACTTGGAAGGGAAATTTACAAAATGCATGACTGTTGATTAGTAAATCATAACTTTTAGAAAACACTGTCTATTCAAGACAGTATATTCCATCCAAGTCAAGAGAGCATGGCTTAAAAATCTGATCAACATATGATAGTGAAACTTCTTACACTTGAGAGATGCAAGGGATGAAAAAGAAATCAAGGAGTTATAGTTGTCCTTGATATGGTGAAAATTTTTGAAAATTGTGGCACAAACATCAAATGTCATAATTTTCTCATAAGTTTGAGACTTTGGCATGTCAATATCTTACCAAATAACTTATCACTGTTAGAACAATGAGAAAGAATAGGGATGAACTATTCATCACATTCATGACTCCAAAAGAGAAGTTTTCAAAAAGTACATTAATTTAGATTTAAAACAGATTCAGTGATTGCATCATACTGTCCAAAGAAAAATATGTTCTCAATCTACTTTTTAAAATGCATTCAGAGCTAATTGTTGATAACAAAAAGGAGAAAGTAGAAGTAGAGAGAGAGAAGTAAATAGAGAGAATGGAGTCAATATTCTCAACAAGATGATTGAATCTTACAGCTGTAAGAGAATGATTTGGAGATGGCCAATGGTTGTATTTTATAATGTTATTGATGTTAGTGCAGTAAATGATTTTGTAATAGAGAAAGAGTTAAGTTCTCAAAATCAGCAACAAAATGTAAAAACAGAAGAAATTTTCTCATACACCCCAGCAAGCTTGCAAGAGTCAATACCAGCAAAGAGACAGTATATATGAATGAAGTCTCAAGCAGCACAGTTTAAGTTGTAGGGGGAAGAATGGAATATGTGCAATTTGAGAATAGAGAAAGGATAGAAAAACAGGAATCATGCCACAATAAGCATAACATCAAGTATTCTGTAATAATTGCGAGCAAAAAATTAAAGATTTTTCTAGTAGTTTTTAAACAGTTATAAATAAACATAAACATAGTTTTCTAGTTCTTTACATCAATTTCAAAAATAATTGAGATCTTGAAATATTAGTTGAAAAAAAAAGGGAGACCTGGGTTTAAATCCCAGTAAGGCCAACAAATTTTTTTCAACTAATTATTTAAAGTGTTTCTTGTATACAGGACATTTTCCTGTGATACTTTATTACTGAATAACCAAGATCTGTTGGTTTTTTTATTATACATGTGATATTTGATTCTTCATAGCTGCAAAGTTAAAAAATGTATGAGGATCCTTAAATATTGAATAAACTCGACATATTCAGTATACACCAAGGAATTTCCACTTTGTAAAGTCGATTGAAATTTTTAGAGGAAAAATTGTCATGGGTTAGTATCCCACCCAGCTCAAGACAATTTTTCCTCTTAAAATTTCAATCGACTTACAATGTGGAAATTCCTTGGTGTATAAGGATCCTATTGGCCCCACAATAATATTTGCTCTAACATTTTTCCCATAGTAGTCTGAAGGTTAAAATAGCTCATTAATTTTGATTGAAAAATATTTAAATAAAGTTATTTCCACCTGCTATATTCCATTTCTTTTAATGTCTGTTGATTGCCTTTTAACTGGTTGAGTCTTAAAATTTTTCATTTCTCTCAAAATAAGTTTCTTGATGATAAATTCCTTGATTGCTAAACATTACTATATTCTTTTAGCAACAATAGAGTGCCAATTAAACTGTAGATGCTTGAGGATATTGGTACATGCATTATGTGTGCTGGAAATGGCAGGCCCCATTTTGAAGAATGGAACTACTGTCAAATTAAAATGGATACATTATTATAGTAACAAATAAGCTGAATCAACTAACACAGCAGTAATTATTCTGAAAGATAATAACTATAAAAATTAAATTATTCTTTAACTAATAATACGAGTCTTTATAATACTTACCTTCAGCAACCTCTTTAACGTGAATTGTATGCTTAAGTAACTCCATGTGCTGCTTATCAGCTGTGATGTATAATATTGCTGTTACAGGATCAGTAAGCTTTACAGGAAACTGTACAGGTTCAGACCTAAAGTAATTTTCAGCTTAAATAAACTTTATATGCATTCACAGTTTACACAAAAGAAAATCATAAATTATGCATTTTATATTAACAGTTACACAATCCGCGAATAAATTAAATGTGATTGACAATAAAACATTAGATAAAATGATGGATACATGGATGAATGGATGGATGGACTGACGGATGGACAATATACATGCATGCATGATACAGACAGACAGACACACACACACATACATACATACATACATACATACATACATACATACATACATACATACATACATACAAAATCCTCATGCAGCCATGGGCTGCAGAGGTCCAACCAGATTGTGTAATTTTCCTCTCCAGACATGTCTGTTCTGAGCTACTGCTGCTGCATGTGGCCATTCTAGGCCAATTCTAGCAAGGTCCTGTTTGACATTTTCTGCCCATCACTTCCTAGGTCTCCACATTTTTCTGAAACCTTTAGGCACACTGTTCATAATCCTGTTTGCTAATCTGCAGCTATGCTTACGGGCAACATGGTCAAACCAACACAGTCTCTCTCTGCACAATATGCTGCTCAAAGGAGGTTGATGACTCCTTCTAACCTCATCATTACTTACAAAGTCAAACCACTTAATACCCAAGATACTGCATAAGCATCTAGAATCAAAAGCATCAATTTTCTTGTTATCCTGCTTACAAAGGGTCCATGTTTCGCTACCATAACTAACCTTAACTAACCATAATTACCATAACTAACCTTAGAAAGAACCAAACTATTATACAGCCTAAATTTAGTCTTTCGGTATACAGATCTATTTTTTCCTCATTCTCCATAGATTCTTAAAAGTCCCAGTGGCAATCCCTATTCTTCTATTTATCTCATGCCGCACATCACCAGTATCTGTTACATAGCTCCTAAGATAATTAAAACTGAGACACTTGCTCAAGAGTGCAGCCATTCAAAGCAACTGAAGCACTATCTGCCTGACCAATTTTCATCACTTTAGTTTTTTCGCTGTTTATCACCGAACCTACTCTATTACCATTTAACACTAATGAACAAATTCATCTCATCAACATCATTAGCCAACAGGGCCAAATCATCTGCATAATCTAAATCAGAAGTTCTGAAATCTCTAGACCCTTTAAGGCCAAAATCTTTCCCTTGCAAAGAATTTCACATAACATAATAACCAAACAAAACAGAAAAGGAAATAAAATGCACCCTTGTCTAATCCTATTAGCAATGCTAAACCAATCACTGAAAGACATACCAACTCTCACACGTGACTCAGTGTTATTATATAGAGAACTTTCATTACACTAACTTATCAGGTATTCCGTATAATCTAACAATCAACCACAAATTATGTCAGTCAACAGAGTCAAAAAGCCTTCTTGAAATCTATAAAGCTAGCAACCACAGGTTTCTGAATCTGCCTCAGTGAAAATATTTGATCAATACATCCCCTACCACTTCTAAATCTGTATTGTTCATAACACAGTTGTCATTTAATTCTACACGAATAAATACTGTACATTAAATTCTTTCATGCATAACTATGCCGCTTTAAACCAGTAGAGCACATTGAGTATTACATAAGAAATGTACCTTAACCTCGTGAATGCGACAATTACCTGTCTATCACCCCTTCGGGTTAAGACATCATTTTAACCTATCACATAATTCAGTAGGCAATATACATTCTTAACAAGATATTACACAAATAATACTATTAACTAAAGAAAACCTTTAACCTATCTTAAAGGGTCCTAGTCTAGTATATTACAAAGGATTTAATTACCACAGTCTTGTAACAGGCTGGTAAAACTGCACCAGATGTTGTTGACCAGTTAGTCCCAGAGAAGCTGTCATGGTTCCTAACTTGTGTTACCAGTCCTTATGCTATGATCAAAAACATTTTGGCCGATTTTGGAAGTTGTAAGTTATTTCAAGTTGGAGGGTGCCACGTTTCTGGTGCAGAGCATTGAGTTAGGAAAGGATTCTACCACTATGTGCAACACTATGTGTTCGGTTTATCCACTGTTAAGATCTAAGTAGATTAAAGTAAAATTTAAACATCAAGACTCTGGTGGACATTGAAATTGTCAGTAATTGAAAACTGTAATGGCGAAATATGGTGCCTGATATAAAAAGGCGATGGCCATATATAATCCAACAATGCCAATCCAAGTCTGTGTAAAAGATAATCTACTGTCAAGAAGTACGTGGAAATCTGGTGTATGCATACTCATCAATGCTGTTTTAGATCATAGCATAAGGACTGGTTGCATAAGTTAGGAACCATGACAGCTTCTCCGGGACTAACTGGTCAAAAACATCTGGTGCAGTTTTACCAGCCTGTTACAAGACTGTGGTAATTAAACCCTTTGTCATATACTAGACTAGGACCCTTTAAGATAGGTTAAAGGTTTTCCTTAGTTAATAGTATTATTTGTGTAATATCTTGTTAAGAATGTATATTGCCTACTGAATTATGTGATAGGTTAAAATGATGTCTTAACCTGAAGGGGCGATAGACAAGTAATTGTCGCATTCACGAGGTTAAGGTACATTTCTTATGTAATACTCAATGCGCTCTACTGGTTTAAAGCGGCATAGTTATGCATGAAAGAATTTAATGTACAATATTTATTCATGTAGAATTAAATGAGTTTTATCCTACTGTGCTTTACAATATTTAAACACAGTTGTCCATGAACCAAATTCTTAATTCTATTAAGTATAATCATGCAAAGAACTTTACCTGGAACAGAAAGTAAACTAATTCCCTCTGCAATTATCACAAGAACTGTCACTTTTTTTTAAAAATAGGAATAATAGATCTAATAAAATCCTTAGGGACATCTTTCGCATAAAAAATTTTCAAAATTTCAGTCAGCCATGACAACAGAAATGTTCCCAGCTCTAAGCATTTCAGTGGTGATTTCATCCACTCCTGGGGATTTATGCAGTTTTAATTTAGAGAAGCCAATGCGACTTCGGAATGTGATATTGGGCCATCATAAAAGCCAGTAATGCATCTATCCTCATTACAAACAATGGGAGTAGAAATAATCAGATTATTTAGAGCATCTCTGAAATGCTCAGTCTACCTAGCCACCACAGAATCCTTACCTTCAACCACCTTGCGATATTTATCCCTCAATCCCCGTGTATCTGTTTCTTCCCACGTAAAACATTAACAATCTGGTACAACCCCTTGCTGTTGTGCTGTTTAACTGCTTCCTCTGCTTTGTCAGCCAAGCAATCAAGCCAAAGATTCTTATCAGCTGCTAACTGATCTTTTACATGTTTATTAAGATCATTGTAATGACTTCTGTTAGGACTAGTAAAGTGTTGATTCATATTAATCCTGCACTTCCTTCTTTCAGAAATAAGTTCCATAGCCTTATCACTCAAATAATTTTGTTTCCTCTGTTCCCTTTCACCCAAAAGAGTATTGTTGGTTTCAAGAAAAGCCTGTTCAAACTGATCACATTCTTTCTCAACTTCAGCATGAAGCAAACCACAATTGTCATAAAGACTAAGTAGCCTATCATGGAATGCTTTGGCTATATCTGGATCATTTAGACCTTCAGTGTTCAAAGCAATTTTTTTAACCTTAGCATAACATTTCTTAAGCTTCAGCTGCAAGACACTTCTGACCAGGTAACGGTCAGACCCAAATTCGGCTTCCCTGTATGATTTAGTATTCCTAATTGAACTAGCCCATTTGCTGTTAATTAAAATATAATCTATCATATTCCTGTGCCATTATGTGAAACCCATGTATATTTATAAATGTCCCGATGTTTGTAGTATGTGTTAGTTATTCGTAAACCATTAAGTTTACTTACCTGTAGGAGACGTTCCCCTTTGCCATTGGAACTACCAATGCCAAATTGACCTAAAACTCCTGCCCAAAGTCAGAGACAGTACCAACTTTAGCAATGAAGTCACCTAGCACAAGAGAAATATCTCCTTTCTTCACAGAATTAAAAATATCTTGATGCTGGCTGTAAAACGTATCCTTCTCATTCTCATCAGAGTCCTCTGTGGGGGCATAACAACAGTTGGCATTCAAGTCTTTAATTTTTGTTTTAAATTTTGCTGTCAGAAAACTTTCATTAATGCAGTAATATCCAAGAAGAGCATCACTGGCATGTCTGCTGAGAAGCAAATCTACACCTTGGAGATGCATTCCATCCTCCCTGCCTGAAAAGAGAAATTTAAAGTTATTTTTAAGTATCTCACCTTTACTTGTCCATCTGGTCTCTTGCAAGCCTAAAATATCTAGGTTATAATGCTGGAATTCCTATGTGAGGACATCAAGGGAATAATCTCTATATAACATCCTCATGTTCCATGTACCTGCAGAGAGAAAATGATTAGTAGGATTTTTAAAGAAACTAGGTTTATTGAGAGAGGTAGGACCAACAATATCAAACAGCCCCCTGATAGCAAGCATGGGGCAAAGACCTGTCCCTCCTCTGCTAAAGGCTGAAGTCACCAATGCTGGTAGGAACTTAAGGCACCACTTTTTCAAGTGAATCTTTTCAACAGCCATATGGCCTGCCTGAGATACATTATTCTAGTTTAGGATTGATGATGTCCAACTAGCTAAGTGAGGGTTCAGGTACCTGCAATGGCCTCTGATCAGGATTATCAACCAGCTGATATAAGGTATTCCGTGGCTCTGTTCACTTAGGACTGGGAACCCACAAGCAAACAGAAAGCACAGTGGCAGATTCTCCTTCAACAGAGGCCCACCAGTGCAGCAATTCCAGGATCCATAATCAAGCTCAAATCCTTAAATCAGTCCAGGCTAGTGGGTATAAATGGTCAGCACCAGGACACTGTGAAGTTGACCACAACTCAGCAGGGTTGAAAAAAAGAAAAAGTGGCCATAGATGACCAGATCAGTAGGCCACACTGACCTGGCAGCCCTCCCTTTCTGTTCCAAAAGAGAATATCTCTTTTGAAAGGCACTAAGAGCTTGCACTTCGAGAATACAGGGTTGGACATTTGGTGCTAGACATGGCCGGTTCTGTGCATCGTCACTGGGGATTGGTACACAGTTCTCCTTCCAGTTTATGGCTAGCTACCATTTACAGACCAAAATGATGGATAAGAAGTGATATTAAATTACATAATAATAGGAATTATAATAGGAATTTATAATAGGAATTTAATGTCAGTAATTAATTCTTAGCATTCCACATGTGAACATACCCATTTTCAGATTCTGTAACAATCAACCACCAACAGATACATCTAACCAGAATACACTTCCTCTTTTTTAGAAACTGATGGTTTTAAACTTTAAAAAATGCTGTAGCAATCCTGCATAGAATTCAGTGCTTTGGAAAAATGTCAAATAGCAGTCTACTGTGAAGCCAGATCATGGCACACTGGCTAGGATGCAAGAATGTTTTTGGAAAGTGTTGACAATAGTGGCTAGTTTGTTGAGGTTTTAAGTCACATTGGCAACCAAGGCCATAATGTACCAAATGAGATAAATAAGAGGGTAAAAAATAGAGAAACCCAAGACTAAAGTTAAAAACAACTGTAAAAGGTAAATGACGAAGTGAAGTTCAGCGAACAACAAGTATCGAAAAACTAATACCTCTGGATAATGAAGTAAAGGTTGCCATTAGTGATCATCTCATGAATATCTTGGTTTTTAGAATGTAATAACAGCTAAAAATCATGGCAATTAAATTTGTTAAAACCAATACATATATATATAATACAAAAAAAAGGTTAAAAATGGGTAAAGTAATAAATATTGAAACACAAAAAGGTAAAATGAACCCAGGTGTAAAACACCCAGGATGATCATTGTACAAAGGAAAAAGCCATAAAATCACAATCTGCTAAAATAACCTGTATAACGTAAAAATGCATAGACAGAGGGTAAAAAAAGAAGCATCGAATAAAAGATGTCCAAGTGCAAGGGTCTCGGACGTAAAATCATAAAAGTTAAAATATAAGTGGCATTCAAGGTTAAAAGCAGTACATTCTATTAAAATATGTTTAATCATTAAAATGGTGTCACCAAACTCGCACTTAGGTTCATTGTTTGCCCGAAAGAAGAAATGAACGAGTAATAAACGAATGACCTAAGCAAAGCCAAGCAAGTACAACTTCCTCCTTGCGATTCCTGTGGAAACATGACTGTCATGACTTGATAATGAGCTTGATCTCAGAAAGCTTGCGACTGACTGTTCAGAACAAGATCACTCCCACCGTGTCTGGAGCTCAGTGGAAAAACACTGTCAGAAGTCCATGTATGGAACCGTCAGTGGAGTGGCCGACTTGGCAGCAGCACCTGCCAAGTCACTGTCCCTGATCCCAATGTGATTGGGAACCCAACAGAAGATGATGTCGGTTGTGGCTGTCAGACAATGGAGCTGCTGGCGGATCTTGGAGAGGACAGGGTGAGGGCAATGCCTCACAGAGATCAAAGCCTGTAGAAAACTAAGTGAGTCAGTGTAGAGGACACACCAATAATGACATTTAGCTGCTATGTGGTCCAAGACAATGCTGATAGCATGCAATTCTGCAGTGAAGATGGAACACTGCTGTGGGATCTGGTGTGCAATGATTACATCACAACAGACCATGACTGATCCCAAGGATGTGCCGGACTTCGAGCCATCTGTTAAGACAGGTAAGAAGTCCAGGTGCTCAGCTCGATGGCTGACAAAGAGTTGCTGATGCACACAGTTGTGTGTAAAGGTCTTCCCCATCCTGTAAAGAGAAAAATTGCAGGAAAGGGAAATAGCTAGCCACAGTAATAGTGGCTCGACTGTGAGATGCTATCGAGATTGGTGGTCTTGCAGGTAACTTTGGATGTGCAAACTGAAAGGATGAATGACAGTTTGGCTGATTCTGGTATAACATTTTCCACTTAGGACTGGAAACACAGTCTCAAGTGGGATAGTCTGGTAGAGATCACAATTTTGATGCATACTGTAGGAACAAGTGCTGATGGTGAATAGATAAGAGACTATTTATTCACTGTCATTCATATATATCATTATATGTTCATTGGTCTCAACATAAGACTCCAGAAGGAAGTCCTCCTCTGGAAGGCCCCATGCAAACATGGAGGGCCTGATGGTGGGGAGGGTCCAGCACCTTCACCACCGGATCCTGGGCAGAGTTGTACACTTGGAATTTGCAGTCGAGTTTTGATGCACAGTAGAAGTGGAGCAATGAACATTGGTTCCTTCCAAGAGAGGGAGGAGTGGATCTTGAGATGTTCAATGCCCATGTCCACTTGGCTCTGAGATGTTGTATATGTGATAAAAAGGTCAATTTCCAGTCGAAGATGAGGCTGAGAAACTTGGTCTCCTCCACAACTGGAATGATGTTACCTCTGAGCTGCAGCTCGGGGGCCAGATGAAGATTATGCTTGCAGAAAAAGTGCACGCAAGTGGTCTTCTGTGAGGAGAACCGAAAACCATTGGCCCATCGCCCAAATTGAGAGATTGTTCAGGGCAGTTTGCAGTTATTGTTTAATGACTCTCATGCTGGACAACAATCAAAAGATGATAAAGTTATCAACATAGAGGGCATTGCCTACAGTCGGAAGAAGTTGTTGTGTAATGGAATTGATCTTGACAGCGAAAAGTGTATCACTCAGGAAGCAGCCTTGTGGCACCCCCTGTTCTTGGGGGAAGGCCGTGCAAGAGTGTTACTGACACAGACATGAAAAGAACGAGAAGATAAAAAATTAGCGGTGAATTTCGATATGTGACCTCTCAAGCTGAAACTATGGAAGTCATGAAAAATGCCGAATCTCCACGCCAGTTGTAAGCTTTTCCGATGTTGAAGAATATGGATACCAGATGCTCTCTACATAAAAAAAGAATTCCTGATTGTCGATTCTAGGAGGATCAAGTGGTCTAAGGTAGACTGTTGCCTATGAAAGACACGCTGGGTGTTGGAAAGAAGGCCATGATGTTCCAAATACCAAGCCAGCCTGGCAATGAATAGAAACAATGTACAGAAACAAAATGAAATAAAAATTTTATTCTTACGAAAAGCATTCTGTAATATAATGAAAAAAAAAATGTTGAATGGCTATATTTACTACTAAAAACAATCCAGACATATTTTTTTTTGCATGCCATGCAAAGTGACTTTCTTACATTGTGCACTTGACATGCTACATTTTCTGTCTTTCCTACGAGGGCAAAAAGCGCACCTCTTTCTCTTGGATCTGGAAATATCTTCTTCAGGGACTATTTCAACTGGTAGTGAGATACCAAGCTTGTTAGCTATCAATTGGCAAAGTTGACATGGGATGCATCTAAAACAAATTGGCTGAAATATGAAAAATCTTACAAATTATCTTTTGTTACACTTGTTCTATGCAAGGGTCAGTGGGACTAGATTAGTTTGTAGAAGGAAAATGCAACAGCATGCTGTAGCTGTTTGTACACTACTGAATACTTACTCGTGATATAAGAAAATATATGGATGCATATCGCCCCCAATCATACATTGGTCAAGTTATGCAAAAATCTAGAAGCGCTTGGGTCCCTAAGACCCTTGGATAGTAATTAAGGGTTAATTAGAGATTGAGATAAAATGTCTTTCATTCTCAGCACCTATTTTGCAGCCTCCTAATCATGCAAGGACAATGCTTACAACATCTACTGGGGTACCAAGAGATAGCTCAGTGGTCTGCAAAATGATGTCATGTGGATTCAACAATGAACCCTGCTTTTGCTTAGAATCCATTAGCAATATGCTGAATAAAGTGCTCATCTCTCTTGAATTCAGGAGCAACATTCTGTACAGACATATATCATGATGTGAGCTATCACACAACTCTGGTGATCACTGATAGCACTCTGACTGTAAAACATTATGTGAATTGCATTTCTCAGCTTGTTTCTCTACCTTCCTCCATCATGAGAAAAGCAGTATTTTCCAACAAGACAATGCTCCCCCCCCCCCCCCCGACACACACAATGTCTGTCACCAGTAGTTTTTCCTTGAAATTGACACTCTGTCTTGGTCTTTTATTAAGTACACCAGATTTTCTACTGCCAATGAGCACATTTAAGACATGACAGATGATTACTAACATGCTTCAATCAAATTTATCACCAAATTTTATGAATATTCTTAAGTAACCTTTCATCACCTGATTCATGTGGCAAAGGCTTGTGTCAATGTCATATCCAATACTAATGTTAACCTCATTTTGTCAGTGATTATCATTTGGTCACATCTACGATTTTTATCATTTATTCTCCTTACTTTCTCCTAATGACATACACAGACAATAAAATATGGTACTATCATCATAAGAAATCTGAAAACCCCTCAAGGAAATTTATATGTTCTGATAGTTTTAAACAAAAACTGTATATCAAAATTTTCAAAGCTTCAAAAATAAATAACCTTCTATTTTTAGTATCCAGACCTAATGCTAATTACTTTACAGAAAATTTTTGGGAAAAAAATTGCTTACTTTAACTACAGTGTTATTAATTAAATCCAACAAATTCTCTATAACTCTGCTTTTAATTGCTCCCTTTTATTCTCATTATATATTTTATGTTTTTATCATTAATAACCTCTTGATTTTCACACATTCTTCCTCTAATTCTTTTAAGATGAATAAAGAAATTAATTTTCTTCATTATGTATCTTCAAAAAATAAGAATATATGGAAATCAAGAAGTTATTAATGATAAAATGAAAAATAAGTGTGCCTACTACTTTTATATGGGGCAATTTCAATGTCAAGACATTGGAGAGTGTCAAAAAAATCACACACCCCATGAACCTACAAACAATACTTTTCTTCATGAAATGAAAATATTTCTTGATAATAATTCTTTTTTCTCTAACTTACCCAAGTTTAACAGGTGTATCTAAACAACCACCATCACAGGCATAATAATCCTTGTCACTTCTGTCTAAAGCTCCATATATTACAGCTTTATTGTCATCTTGAACTATGACACTTATGTTTACATGGGTACTATTACCGTAGCTGATTCTGCGAAAGTGGTAATCTCTGTGCAAGTCTTTTGGATTTGAATCAAATTCAAGATGATGATCACTGAATTTGAAACCACCAAAACTAAGAATCATTGCTTGCATTACTCCTTCTGCACCTAAATATAAAAATAAGGAAGTAATAAAAAAAATTGTTACTTAATATTATCATCTTCCAGTATTAAATTAAAATATAGACGAAATTTTTTAAATAATATATATTATATATTTAGAAACTTTTCTTAATTCCAAATCAATGTCCATGTGTAAAAATGTAAAGGCACTTTATAACTATAACATTTTCCAGCAGTACATTTAAAATTTTCATCCTCTTAATATTAGTTACAAAGTGAAAAACATGAATTAACCCTTCCATGGTTATCTGTAGAAGTTGACAGATTGTGAAATGACAGGACAAAAACAGATACATACAGGTAATGAACAGAAAAACGGGAAAATCTTCTTATGTCAATGGAGAATCAAATTCGAAGCTATGTAACTGCTCAAATAATTTTTTATGGAAACAGACTGAAGATAAATATAAGATGCCAACTAAACTGTCTTAATTTCAATTTTAAATAATATCTGTTCAGTACTTAAAGAGATAATAACAATTAATTAATAATAGAGATGTCAATCATAAGAATTCACCTCAGAAAAATTAAAATTTAAAATAATAAGTATTTTTTTTCAAATCATGTTAATAAAATTAGAGTATGTTGTAGAATTTTGTATAAATTCTTTCAATAATTGTTAGTTTTACATGAGTTTCTTAGGACTAACTTTGCTGCTGTTCAATATTCAAGCATTCATAGCTCTATAAATACTGAATGAATTTGTTGAAAAATGAGATTTAGAGAGATTGAAATGAGATTTTAAATTTATCTAATCCTATTTCCCTATGAAAAGTTTATTACAGAAATTACAGATTTTCAAGCTTGACCCTCTATTGACATAACATAGGAGTGTTTGCAATGTACATATACTGGACAGAGGTCCAGTATCTGTACATTCTTAGTACAATGGTGAACCTTTGATTTAAAAAAATATATAAATTCCTGTTTGAATTTATACATATAAAGGGTGGGGCACAGAAACTTCCTTTTCCTGAAGGCACATTGTGAAGGGAGGTAAGGTCGTAGAAAAGTGGGGATGGGCTTGGCGAACGCAGCAGTCACGGAATTTGTTGTCTAGTACCCCTCAGTAGAAAACATGAGGTGGACGAAGGAGCAGCGTGCATTTGCAGTCGAAGCCTATTTTTCGAACAACTGTTCCTATGTGGCGGTGCAGCGTGCGTTCCGTACTCACTTTGGAATTCAGCCCTGAGATCCGGTTCCTGACCGGAAATCGATTGTTTTGTGGGTAGAGAGCTTTAGGACAACCGAGAGTGTGGTGAAAAAAAGCCCAGGACGACGATGGACCGTTACGACGCCAGAAAATGTGGAGGCAAATCGACAGTCGATTTTGACATCTCCGAGATGCTCCGCTCGCAAATATGCAGTCGCCCTATGAATATTCAATCGATCAATGCGTCGAATTCTTCATGAACATTTTCATTTCCATCCCTACAAGATGTGTGTTGTGCAAGGATTGTCACCACCTCATTTCCAGAACCAAATAACAGCATGCGAAACTTTATTGTTAACTGTTCCCCTTGACGCAATTGTTTTCTTTAGTGATGAGGCACGTTTTCACATATCCGGATGTGTCAATAAACAGAATAGGTGCTATTGGAGTGGTAACAACCCTAGAGAGCTCCATGAGAGGCCACTTCACAGTGATAAGGTGACAGTATGTGTGCATTGTCGAGAGTTGGAATTATTGGTCCTTATTTTTTTGAGGAGGACAATCGAGCAGTTACTGTCAATTCACAGCGGTATGTGGACATGATTCAAAACTTTTTCGAACCAGCTCTTGAAGAAATGAACCTAGGAAATGTCTGGTTCCAACAGGATGGTGCCACAGCCCACACAGCCTGAGCTTCGATGACAGTTTTGAGGGCAATGTTCCCCGGACGGCTCATCACGATTCGAGGTGACATCCCGTGGGCGGGTGCGATTTTTTTTATGGGGATACCTCAAAGCAGAGGTTTATAAACATCGCCCACAAACCTGCTTCAGCTGAAGAATGTTATTCGGCAGGAAATAGCCCGAATTCCGCTGGACATGTTGGAACATGTAGAGGGAAACGTCAGAAATCAGTTGCATCGGTGCATAGAGAACGGTGGCCACCATCTTCAAGATATTTTGTTTAAAACAGCATGATTTCAAATTTGAAATTATGTTCTTTCATTATCAAAAAATATTCATTAAATAAAAAAATTTCATTAAATAAAAAAGTATTTTATTTAATTTTTTTATCATTAAACCTTAGTTTTTATTTCTGTAGATTTATTTCACTTCCGTAAATTATTGATCTTTCAGTCAGTTATTTATTAAGAGATTATTATTGGTCTTTTGGAGTTATACTACATCAGATGGCTGGTTTAAAAGTTGTTGTGGATATTTTATATTTTATTTAACATTGCATATATGTCAATTTCATTATCTGTTTGTTTTTTAGTCAAAAAACTTTGATCTTGTTATCATTTCTTAGAAGGAATGAGGTCTTGGATATGGAAGCAAAAAGGACTTCCTTGACATGGAAATCAGTCCTCATATGGGAGGGCAATTTCTGCAAGGGATTTTAACTCCTCCCCCACCAGCTCATCGCTACACCAAGGGCATTTTACTCCCCCTCCCCTTGGCAATTTTTTTAATTATGAGATTTTAAAGAGTTTACTCCGCCCCCCCCCCCCCCCCCCTTAATTCTTGGATGCACTGCTCTGATGATATAGATATGTTTTTTCCCCTGTACTAACTGTAACCCTGTAACCAAGATTCCCAAAATCAACATCCTGAGAAAAAAAATTCATAATGTTTAGTAACCGTTTTTCCTTTTCCCAAACAGGACAAAAAATCCCAATAATGGGAGCAATCCCAATATTGGAATTTTATTTTCCTGCATATTAAATTTTAAATTATTTTACAAATAATTCAAGAATTTGAAATTGAAAATTTAATAAATTTCCTATGTAAAAGTTATTTTGAACTTCAAAATGTGCATAAAGACTACATTGCCTTTCATTGATTGTAAGTCTTGAATTTCATGATTAATTTCCAGCTCTGGTATCACTGGACAGGACACAGTTAACAAGAAATGAAACATATTGTTATGAATTAAATAGATGGAAACTGAGGGTGAATTTTAAAGTATATTTACCAAATCAAAGTATGAATGAAGTAATTTATTACAAAGGCAAAAATCATACAAATAAAACAATCTTATCTAAACCCAAGTATAAAGTCAAACCATAAAAAGAATGATTTACTATGCTTAACTAATTTTTAATGTTTAAACTACACTGCTGACAATATTCACCTCCTATGACAAAATAGAACCTATTACCTAGTAACATTCAACAAACTAATTTATATTGAATTTCATTTGTGATACAAGATTAACTTAACAATAATACCTTATAGATACAAAACATCTAACATTGATCTCCCCCTGATAGAGGACCCAAGAACAAACTTTACTGTTGATTCCCTTTCACCATCGGTACCAGGTTTCATCTTGAATCAAATAAGAGCAGTCTTCTTATGTAGCATCACACAACATTAATTTAAAACACTATATCCTTCTTTCTTTACTACTCCACTATATCTTTCGTTTTTCCTCCACAATTCCTATTATTCAAAGCATCTCTCCATTCTCATCAGTTGATAATGTAATTGTCACGCTGAAGCATATGCGAGCATTCGCGACACATCTACCATAAGTTCATTGTAGCACATTCATTTGTCGTAGCAATATGTTCAAAACCCTCTATGCCTTTTACTTCATACCTATGCAGCCAATATGTTTTGTGTTCATATTAATTTTCACAACTTTAAGAAAATAAGAAATTTTACTATATCTCAATACAAAAAAATAATAATAGCACTCCTAAGCTTTGGATAATAAAGGAATTATTGAAAATGATAAATGAGAAAAATGAATTATATAAACAAATGCAAAGAAGATTCTGGGACACTGAACTGTCACATCTTTTTATTACATTAGAATCAAGTAAACTAACAAACAAACTTGCACAGAGTAATTTTTTTTTAATGAGATGCTACAAATGAAATCACAGAAAATGCATAAAAAATTATTTTGGGGAAATTGATGCTTTTGATTCTAGATGCATATGCAATATCTTGGGCATTAGATGGTTCAACTTTGTAAGTAATGATGAGGTTAGGCAAAGAAATCAGCAACCTACCTTGAGTAGCATATTGTGCAGAGAGAGACTACATTGATTTGGCCATGTTACCCATATGCATATCTATAGATTTGCAAAGAGGATTATGAACAGTGTGCTTAAAGGCCTCAGAAAGAGGAGGAGACCTAGAATGCAGTGGGAAGACAATGTCAAACAGGACCTTATTAGAATTGGTCTACAGTGAGTGGCCAGGTGCAGCAGATGTAGACAGGATAGACATGTTTGGAGAACTAAATTGCACAGTCTGGTTGGACCCGTAGACCATCGTTGCTTGAGGTTGATGATGATGACAGTACATGAAAATCTGTTGTCATTTGAAGGAAAGAAATGCAAGCCTATTGAATATTATACTGATTATTTCGTAAATATAACCTCTGACATAATTTCTAAAATAGCAGATTAATTCACCATCTAGTTTTTTGTCAAATGAATTTAAATTCTACAGAATGAATTCAATATTACTATTCACAAATACATGAAATTTGAAGTCTTGCAAGTTCACCTGGATGAATGTGTGGGATGACAAAATTGCATCACATAAATTAAAAGGAATTATTTCATACATAAGTATTGATTTAGAAAAAATTAGAAAATTTTTTTAGTTTTAAAAAGTCATTAGTTGCTCAGGTTTTCAAATCAGAAGATATAACTAATGTAAATTATTGCATACCAATTTCAGTTCAAATTATATTTAACAGTATTCATCAGCTATAAGGTTAGTTTTAAGGTACACTGAATATTTACTTACCAGCTTGCAGCAAATTATGACAGCCCTGTTTATCTAATGTTAGAAGCCATAATGACACAACTTGATTTACATCACTAATTGTTTTTAACTGGGACCACAAAGTGGATGCTTGCCTGAGACATAAAAAAATTCAGTAATAAAATTTATTAAATATTTTTACACTATATTTTATGAACTGAATACAAAATTTTATTACACTGTCACATCATATGATGTGTATTTAAGCAGTGTTAATTACATTAATAGATTGATGTCTAATAATTTATTGGGGTTACAATATGACTTCTGGCTGTGCAAATGCAATGAATGGCAAGAATTAAAACAATTTCTTCTGTATTTCAGCAAGTTCAATCATCAAATGCTTTTTTTTTCTTCACCTGGTTTACTATTCATCAATAAATATCATTCTATCTAAGTCTTAAGAAATGACACTTTGCCTTAAGGCAAAGTGTCATTTCTATTTAAGATGTTGCTATTTTAATGACAACCACATTACTGTCCATAGACAAGAATGCTTACTGTTACTTTTATTGTCATAATAATGAAAGTCTAGCAAACTAAATTTGTTCAGACAACATTGTTAACAAAATTCAGGGAAGATATCTATTAATTCCCTTAATTAGCTCATATTTGTAGATATTTATCATATTTCCACCATTAAAAATTATAAACTGAATAGCAAAAACTCACAATTTTTGATCACATAATTTAAAATCAATACAATTTTTCATAGTTTCAAATAAGCATGAAAACAATAATAATGTTTAGTAACCCCAAATGGGAAAAATATCAAACAATATGCACTAGTAATTGTGAAGTTAATGCTACATAACTAAAAGCAATACACTTTTTACCAGAACAAGAAAGAAAAAAAAGTATTATAAATACAAAAACCTTTTGCTGAATTACATTTTATTACAATATTTAATTCAATGAGTTAAAAGTGACATTAATAATCAAGTAAACTTTGAAAGTTTAAATACAATAATGATGGCAGAGAACTAATTAACTACATTCTGAGTAGTTTAAAGTTAAAAATTGCTATTTTTGAGGTTAATATGACTTAAAACATAAATATTATATTATTTTCATAAGTGTTCATAAGTTACTTTTAAAGTTCAACTTAGATAGCATTTTTAAGTATTAATCAGGTGGTTGTAATTAAACTGACATTACTTTGAGACCTGAAAAAACTAAATAATTGATCAGAAAGAAAAATGTTTAGAGAGAGAATAATTCTCAGCAAGTGATTGCTGCTAGTTATAAACTAGTTGCAAAATACCTATCAGGCAGCCTATGCCAAATATTATGAATTAAACTGCTTTACAGTAGACCTATCCTAATTCAACATGAGTTGAAACCAAATTATTACACTGTCTAATAATTAATTGGAGTACAGCAATATCTGGACTAATACTAATGATATATCATTATGAAATTCGTAATTTTTCAAATGTTCCAAATAACAAAGAGTTGTTCACCTATAAATTATCACTTTGAAGTCAATTTAAATTTTAGATGAAAAATTGTCTTGAGCTGGGTGGGATATGAACCCACAACCTCCTGATAACATGTCAGGTGCTCTGGACCACTGAGCTACTGGCCGCTGATCAAGATCTGATCAAATTGAAGATATGAACCATTTCAACCTATTTCCTATGCAGGGAATTTCAGGAAATTTTTAACACATGGGTTGGGTTGGGCTGTTTTACCTCTGAGCGGCACTTTTTTGCACACCATGGGCTAAATGGCCAGGTCACATGGACTCCGAAGGTTCAGAGAAGGTTGGGGGAGGGGACCCACTGGAATAGCTGTTGGGAGACAGATGGTAGCCTCCTGTCAAGGCCATCCAGCGTGTTCTTTAATGTGCACAGGGTATGGCTCTCCCGCACACAGGGCCACGGCTTACTCCCTATCCGACGGACGGCGGCCTTTTCAAGCCCATCGGTGTCCCCTACAGACTGTGGGCAGAGCGGGGAGTTTTGCGGAGATAAATCTCAACGCTGACCCAGCTGGGACTCGAACCTAGGAACTACAGATTACGAGCCTGGCGCGCTACCGACTGAGTCACCCCCGCCCCTACAACGCATGCCATATAGATGGAAAGTATTTCCTTACAAGTAATACAGTTGATAAAATTATAAATAAACTCTATATATTTAGTATTAACCTATAAATTACCACTTTGAAGTCGATTTAAATTTTAGAGGAAAATTTTTTCCTCTAAAATTTAAATCAACTTTAAAGTGGTAATTTATAGGCTAATACCAAGTATGTCGAGTTTATTTATTATTTATCAATGAAAAGTTGAAAGCACTCAAATAAGATAAACTAGAAAGCTATGTAACGGAAAACCATGTCTGATCAAGTGCTTGTCAGTGAATCTCTCAGTAAAGTTTGTGACTAAGGCAACATGAAGTGACAAATTGTGGGGCATCAAAATAAATGAATACTGAAACAGTATCCGAGTTCTGCAGGCACTGATGCTATTTCAGTGAAAGAATCACAAAATTACTGAGATGATAATGATAACAGTTAAGAACAAGTTCATGGACTTTGCTGGTAACATTTCCTAAAAACAATATTAACCTCTTAAGAAATTAGGTGTGAATGCACACTACACAGTTTTGATAGTGTAATGATTGTTTCTGAATGGCAATGCAGATATGTTTTGCTACATAAACTATGTGATAATTGATCACATTATTTAAATGAAAAGGCTTCTCAGTTCACAGACTGTTCCATGGCAATTCTGTATCAATATGAAGACAAATAAGAGATAACCATGTGTGTATCATGAGTCATTAAAATCATCTGCTGAATGAGATGAAGTATATATGAATAGTACTTTTGAACTCCTTTAGCCTGGAAATTCCCATGGCTTGAGAAAATGTTTTAAAATGGTATGAAAAAACACCTGATTCATTATTGTTGATGATATGGTCACTTCAACTTGGTAGCTCCAAGTGCTCATATCTCACATAGTCATATTTGTTTACAAACTTTCTGTTGGCATCAAGCTTCATAACTGAAAATATTTCTTATACCTTGCTATTTTGCCCCACCTGGTCTAGTGGTTAGCAACCTGACTGCAAAGACCAGTGGGTATGTCCTTGTGTAAATGTTTGCATGTTGTATGAGAAACCAGAAAAAGTCTAGTATAGTTCCTAAGTTATCTCTGTCCTTTGTGCAGGAAAGTACCTCCTTCCTTTTTAATAATATTATCTAACTACCTATATGCACATACAATGAAACAATTCAGTATTTTGCACATTTTTATTTAATGGCAGAACTTTAGACATATTTGACATTATATTTAAAAAATTGTATTTAAAAATGCATATTGAACATAAGAAATAGCCTATATTGTATTGCTTTTCTTTACCTCACATGTAAGAAATAAAACAATTTATTATGCAAGATATTTTTAATTTCATAAAGCAGCAGTCCCATAGTCCAAGATACACATAAGCTGGAAAATTCCAGTCTGACACAGTCAATATCCTGAAGTTAGCAGACTAAAGGAATTCAAATGTGCTTTAAACAACCTTTTCACAACTTTCTGCGTGGTTGCTCAGTTGTGTCTGCCTGTCATTCAATGGCTTGTACGCCACAACTACCATGTGCACTGTACAGTGTCCATTCTCCACTGCACAATTCACTTGATACTGTGCTTGGAAATCAGTGCTTTGATTTGCATAATTCCCTGCCACATGGAAAAGGAGTGGCTGAATTGGTAGTGTGCCAGGTTCACAGTATGCAATTCCTAGGCCAAGTCCTACGGGGCAAGCATTCAGATTTATTTACACGAAACTTCCCATCTTGTCCTTGGCCAGTAGGGGGACATCAATGGGCTTGGAAAGGTCACCATCCATCAGATGAGACATTAAGCAGTGGCCTCAGTGTGAGGAGAGCCATACCCTGTGCATGTTAAAGAACACCTGGGTGCCTTGATGGGGTCTGGATGGCCTAGATGAGGGGGGGGGGGGGCGCTACCATTTGTCTCCTAACAGCTGTCAGTAGGTACCCTTCGATCAACCTTCTCTAAGCCTTTGGAGTCCTTGTGACCTGGTCATTATTCCATTGTGTGCAAAAAAAAAGTGTTCTTCATAGGTGAAACAACACAACCCTGCCACATTTTACTCAGGATTTTGGATTATGGCAGTATTTAAAAGATTATGTATATTGAAATGGACATTAGCTGATTTAAAGACATGCATCACATACAGTATTGTCAATATCAGTCCAGATAAATTAAGCTCGTGTGAAAGAATCAGGAAGAGTATATCATAGAGCAATTCAACCCTATTTTGCAACTGCAAAAATGTCTTTAACCTAGTGAGAATTAGGCAATCTTCAAATTCTATGGCTGTTTATATTTTTTTATAAAGGTATCTCAAAGTGGAATCAATTTAATCATAGACACCAGTACACCAAGAGCCTACTTTACATCATTTTGCAATTGCATTACTGGCAAATTATATTTCTATTTGGCAACCAGTTCTATTTATATCATTAAAAATTTGAAGTTGCATCATTTGCTAGGCAGCAAATGCAACTGCAGTAGCAAGTCAGAGAAAGTTGCTGCCTCATATGCTATGTCACTGGTACAGTTTGGTAAACTGGAAAAATACTGGGACAAAAGTTAAACATTGGCTTTTTTGCAAACCACAAAAATGTCATATTGCAATGAAATATCCAATATACCAGAAACAGCTAATTTTATTACATTTCATTTAACTGAAACCTACTTTTCACTCTTAAATTTGGATGCCAGTGGTATCTTTTTCTGAAATGATTATATTAACAAATGATTACTTACAGTTAAAATTCAAAACAGATATTAAAGATTAAAGCATATACATACTACCATACCCTAACTGAGAACTCTATTCAGAATGAGAAGGAAAAAAAAATCTGGATAACTTCAGAATATTTTGAATTCTCTCAGAAAAGGCAATATACTCTTGTGCTGGATAACTTCAATATGAAAGTTGACTACTCACTCTGACTTTTTGGCTGGAAAAATAGGCCATTTGGATATTGACAGTTGCTAGAGAAGTGGAGAATATCTCTTAAAAGAAAACTTTCTTGAAACAAAAGGGCATTCATAAATATATAAGGGTTGCATCTCATGAAATATATATAAAAATATTATTGATTATATATTAAGAGTAAATAGGCTAGTTTTGCAACCAGTTGTAAAGAACATATAAGATTGGTTCTCATCATTAACTTTCTTAAAAGCATATTACAGCTGAAACTTAAGAAGTATGTGCAGCTGCTAAAGAACTGCCTTATTTGCCTAATTATACTGCAACTTTTAAATGCATATTTTATCATATGCTACATTTAAAATCTCATGTAACTGCAATAACATTAGAACAATCAAAGAAATACAGTTTTCTCAGAGGCATTGAGGCAAACTGACTTGTTTGCATATTTTTTCACTTTTATATGTTAAGGGAAAGAAATGGTTCTAGGGGAAAATCTTTTTCGCAATGTTCTTGAGTATAAAAAGCACAAGAGCAGTTAATAATCAGATATATGTTAAAGAAAAAGAATAGAAAGGATAGAGAGAATTCTAGAGGGATGCATTATATTTATTTAGTTATGTCCTTGAGCACATAAAATGCAGAAGCATTTAAAAGTACAGGTTCACATTACAGGTAAAGAATATGAAGGTTGGGTTGTTTATCTTTGAGCAGCAGCTATTTCCCCACAATGGAATAAATGTCAGGTTGCAAGGACCCTGAAGGCTAAGAGAAGGTTAGGAGTTGGGTGTTTTACCTCTGAGCAGCACTTTTTTGCACACCACTAAATGGCCAGGTCACAAGGACCACAAGGTTCAGAGAAGGTTGGGGGAGGGGACCCACTGAAACAACTGTTGGGAAACAGATGGTAGCCTCCTGTCAAGCCATTCAGCGTATTCTTTAACGTGCATGGGATATGGCTCTCCTACACAAGGAGCCATGGCTTAACATTCCATTCAATGGACAATGGCCTTTCCAAGTCCATCAATGTCCCCTACTGATCATGGGCAGGACAAGGAGTTTTGCAGAGATAAATCTCAACATTGGCCCAGGTGGGGCTTGAACCTGGGAATTGCAGATTATGACCCTAGCACACTACTGATTGAGCTACCCCTGCCCCAGAATATGAAGGAAAAAGAGATGGTTTAGAGAGTTATATATTCAGTGAAGCATTTGAGTATATAAAGTGCAAGGGCAGATTAAAAGCCTCTTGCTATTGTCCACAAGTATAATTGTAAGGGGAAAATATCAAATCCTTACAAATAGATTTTTCAGTTAAATTTTTTAAAAAGAAAAACATAATCTTATATTGGGTTAATATGGTATGTTTAACAGTGTGGGTTTCAAAAAACCAAAAATAGCCAAAGTTTGCCATAATAAATTGCTTAGTCATTATGGCAAACATGGTTTTCTTCCTACAACTGAGAAGTGGAATAACTGAACCATTTTAAATAGACTACTGTCAAAACCAACAATACTATTCTAGATAAAATGAGGTATAGAAGACAAAGATATTTGAGTGATGTAGCAATAAAGCTTATTCCAGAAAAAAAAAGAGTTATAAATAGGAAGCATTATAAGGAGCTTAACAGATATTTAAGGGATTTGAAGGCTAACAAGAATTGGCTTGGTAGCCTGACTGACAAAACATAAAGCAACTAGACTATAAATCTATACTCTGTTCCACTTGAGACCTAATATAAACAAAACATATGGCACAAGAAAATCTTTCCTAGTATCAATGGGCACAGAAGTAACTGCTATTGGTAATATTTTGAAGCCTCATTTTTTAGCACGTCAAACATATAGATAGTATTAGTGATGTTACACCCTTATACCGTCAGTGCTAAGTAAACGTCAGTGTTCAATTATGTAAATGCTTATAAACAAATATGAAATAGTTAAAACATTATAGATGGAATCATTTGAACAAATTTAACTTTAAAATGTTATTTCAGTCTGCAATTGGCTGGAAATCACCTTCATTTAATACACTGTCTATGATAGTTGTCACTACCTCTGCTAAGCCAACAAGTATAATTTTCAAAATCTTATCTACTTATTGTATTGACTGATACTACTTTAGAAACTGTGCGAATGAATTTACCCAAGTTTAATTTTAATACTTAAATATTTCTTTTACTCCCATGACATGCTTTAATTTGCCATAAATATTTTGTCACCATATTATTATAGTATATCATTCAGTTAAAGCAATTTCACATTTGCAAGTGGAAAATCTATAGGTAAATATGTTTAGTGCCTTTATATCTGAAAGCTTCATATTTGAAAATAAAAGTATATACAAATAATTAATAAATGCTTTAAATATATGTTAAGTAATAAAATAATTTTATTTAATAATAATTTTTTGTACCTTTACATTCAGACCATAGTTAATTTTCTTTTGCCATCAGTTCATAGTTAATTTTCTTTTGCTATAAAGTTGCATATGCCTGGCAAATTGTATCCAAGGAATTCTAGTGGATATGAAGTGATTTGAAACATTCAATTATCTGAGTGAGGAAATTCTGGTTTTTGATTTAGAAACTTCCGACGTGGGGAGGATAATAGGTACCCTGAACTAAGTCCATTTTTTTCTCCCCTAAAAGAGAGGTAGGAAATTTTAACTGGAGGTGTTGAGTTGTTTTAACTCTGAGCAGCACTTCTTTTGCACATAATGGGCTAAATGTCCAGGTCACAAGGACACCCCAAGGCTCAGAGAAGGTTGGGGGAAGGGATCCACTGGAACAGCTGTTGGGAGACAGATTCCTATCAAGGCTGTCCAGTGTGTTCTTTAACATGCACAGGATATGGCTGTCACACACACGAAGCCATGGCTTAACGTCCTATTCGACAGAGGGTGGCCTATCCAAGCCCATCAGTGTCCCCTACTGACCATGGGTAGGGTGGGGAGTTTTGCGGAGATAAATCTCAATGATGACCCAGCTGGGATTCCAACCTGGGAATTACAGATTACGTGTCTGGCACACTACTGACTGAGCTACCCTTGCCCACCGGATTTGGGTTGTTTTACCTCTGAGCAGCACTTTTTTGCACACCATGGGCTAAATGGCCAGGTCACATGGACCCTGAAGGCTCAGAGAAGGTTGGGAAAGGAGACCCACTGGAACAGCTGTTGGGAGAAAGATGGTAACCTCTTGTCAAGGCTATCCAGCGTGTTCTTTAACGTGCACAGGTTATGGCTCTCCCGCACATGGGGCCACAGCTTAACGTTTCATCTGACGCCCGGCCGGCCAGCCTTTCCAAGCCCATCGGTGTCCCCTACTGACTGTGGGCAGAGCAGGGTATTTTGCAGAGATAAATCTCAATGTTGACCCAACTGGGACTCGAACCTGGGAACTACAGATTACAAGCCTGGCGTACTACCGAGTGAGCCACCCCCACCCCTCCGCCCCCACATAGGGGAAGGAGATCAAGTGTAATGATATTTATGCCAAGTGAAAGCTAGCAACATGGGAAGTGCCATCTATTCTACATTTTAGAAAGTTTCAGACCCAAGCTAGTTCAGAATAAATATTTAACTCATAATTTCATTCTGAAACATTTGCACTACATTGAAAATACCCAGTATCATCAAATCAACAAAACAATAGTTCTGACTTCATTGTAGGATTATTCAATAGGTTTTCTCAATAAGATAAATAAATCGACAAGTAATATTTCATTTTGAAATTTGATCTGGTAAACTTTCACCTTGAAATTAAAAAAAATATTTAAAAAGATGATTTTATCCAGAACCCCCTCCCCCCCATCAAACATAGTACTGTAGAAATTTTCTATTTCAGCCTCTCTCTCTCTCTACTGATTCCATTACAAATGGAAAATCAGCTTCTAGCACCTAAAGAGTTAAACTAGAACCTGTTACATAACTATGAAGAAAAAATATACTAACTGTGCAATATTTTATGACTGAGATTTTATCCATCATTAAGTTAATAATTTTTGTTTAATTAATGAGTAAAAGGTATAATAACTATTCATATATCAGCACACACTAATTGCTGTTTCTAGAACTTTTAGCAGCTTCTAGAACTACACTATAATATTCTAAGAAACAGAACTTTCCACTGAAAATCTAATCAAATAACTAACTTAAATATCATTAAAATCGTAGAAATAAAAACTACGTTAAAATAAAGCAAAGCTGTTACTGAATACTTTATTACTCAATGATGGCTAAGTTCAAATGGCTTCAAAAATAAAAACTCTACATTTTCAACAAGAAAATAAAGGTCAAGTAGAAAAGATGAAAAAAATTAAAGAATTTAAGAATATACGGTTAACATTTTCAGTTAAAGACTTACAACGTATGATGACCACTGTAGCACTTATCAGGATAATACAAAAGATTCTGAAGTAGGTGGCGCTGCTGAGGTGGAGTTTCAAGCTCTGATATATAATCTCTGGAATTTGATAGCACATAATATAGAGTTGCATTAATTTTATCTCCATTTAATGCTCCTTGGGCCCTAGAAAAGCTTATGCTAAATCCACTATGCCATAACTATAAAATAAAAACAAAGAGTATTAAGAGCAATACTAAAGTAGATTCAATAGATTCATAAAAACATTAAATATTACAAATACCAATAAAAACATTTAAACAAAAAAAAGAGAGAATTTTACCATAGTACTAGAACTATTATATGATTAAGGCTTAGTTTAGGTTAATACTGATTTTCTGCTAGAAGCAATAAGAAAAGCAATGAAAAACTACTGAAACTATATGAAGATAAATCAGTATAAAAAAAGCATTATAAGTAGTCCATCAAACATATATATTGCAGTCTGTGGGCTCTTAAACCATATACTACTTTTTCAGTATCATCTTCAGTAAGTTGATTCCTGCTTTGAACATTCCAGCCATTGTTATATTGTAAATACCATGTGCTATGTTTGATGATGTGCACAGAATTTAATATAGAGTGTATTCAGCATGACTATTATTATTACGAATGTATTATAATGGATAACAATACCTGACATGCTCATGGTGAAAAAATACACTGAAGTCAAAATCAAAGTTTCAAAAGTGCCAAGAACAATCACCTGAAATAAGGATGATCACCCAGTAAGATTCTACTTATAAATAATTGCCCAATTCAGTTACAATTATCTCAATTCAAATACTATACAAATCATTCTTTAAACTTCTTTTGACATTTGTCTTATATGTGTTTATTTTTCCATGTCTTGTGCAGACACCTCAAGATTTTATCTTATCACTTCATCAACCAAATAGAAAGGCTGTTTGCTGAGATATACTTCCAGACATTGGAAAGAAATTAATAGAAGCAAAAATCAAGGTGATAGGGGATGCTGAATAACCTTTCACTTGATCACTTGTAAATTCTATTCTAATATCTTCGGCAAAAATTAATATGATATAGGTCTGCCATCCTCACAGACCTTCTACTATGGCACATAAACTGACAGGCTCCTGTCAGACCTCTGTGGCAAGCAGCTGCTTGAGGGGGTATTCATTTTATTTTTATTATACATATCACCACAGCCCTTCTAAGTGAATGTTCTCATGTAGATATTGCAGAGTATTTATTTGGTTATTACCTGAAGAGCACAGCACATTTAGGTGAATGAGTACCACAGAATATGGTGTACATCTTGTTTTGCCCGAATAATAAAAGTACAGTGCCTGAATAATACATACATCAAAACCAATTGAATTACATTGTGATAAGCAGAGAAAATAGGACTGCTGATGCATCATATAACTAAAGAGATTGAGCAAGCCTTGTGTTTGAAAAGCAGCAAAGTGTAACCAGCTATTACAATACACAAATACAAGCAGTAGCAACAACAATAATGCATGGACTGGTATGTGAAATAATAATAACATCAAATAGCTTCCAAAATGAACAATGGTACAGAGGATGACATCATTATCCACAGCAGAGAGAGCTTCATCTGAGCCAACTGTCACCATTGCAAAGAATGGCAATATTATTCAAACTACTTTTGACTTTGGTACTTTTTTTGTGTATAAAAAAAGGCACTCTAAGTTTAGAAGCTTGTCAAATAAGAAACTCTACACTCATTGCATTGTGGGAATGGAAAGAAAGTAGTGAAAAATGGTAATTTAGGCCATACTAGAGTTTAATCTCAGAATGTAAATACAGCATAAATGTCAAAATTAAACTTTTTGTTTTCATTGTAATACTTTAAAACACGAGTCAGAATTGCAAAAGGTGACTTTGCACTGTTCGCAATTCATGAGATTTTTCTGTCTTGTGGGAGGAACATTTTCTTAGCTGTTTTTTCTCTGGCAATAGGAATTTTTTCTTTGGGTGGTATATTTGGGGGATCTTGACAAAATGACAAAAAATTAGTGTACTAAGGATAAGAAATTTATGTATTCTGTGAGAGATGCAACCAAACACTTGGGGAGAGGGATAAAAGTTTTTAAAAACATTCAACAAAAACTAATTTTTCTTTTTTTGAAATAAAGTTTTGTCAAGGGAAGGAGGATTAAAAATCCCTCATCATAACTGTGGAGGAGCTGGAGGGTGAAATGCCCTTGATCAAATTGCCTTCCCAACTATAAGAGAACTGATTTCCATGCTAAGGAAATCCTTTTTGCTTCTATATACAAGACCTTGCACATTCTTATGAAAAGATTAAAAAATTAAAGTTTTCTGATTGAAAAAAAAAATACTAAAGCAATGTTAAGTAATATATCTACAGCAACAATTGCAAGACTTAATCATAAAAAAATTGATGCATTCATAACTATTAAAAAAATAGCAATATATAAATCTACCAAAACAAAATCAAAATATATCTATAAAAATAAAAACGAAGGCTTAATTATAACAGGCAAATAAAATGCTAACTGAAAAAATTGAAAAGATATCAAACATTCACAAAATCAGGATGACACTGGATGCAGTGCACTTCACCACCATACATGCACCCTAAATTAGTAATATATGTGTCTTGCTATGCATAAACTTGTGGTTTTGGTTTCAGTAGCAGGAAACCATACATTTAATGCAAGGATGAATGATAAATACAATTCTAGGAATACTGAAATAGGTTTAAGACAGAAAAGAGAGAGTAAAATGAAAAAAAAAAGAGATATGTACTTTGTAATTGCTTTCAAAATCCTTTCATTTTAAAAAATAGTATTTTTATGGATAATTTTTAGGGGAATTTAAAAACTTTAAGAAAAAATGAGTTTGCAGTAGTTCAGATCAAACTTGTAAACTTAAATCAGAAGACTAACTTAATACAGAAAAATGGAAACAAGCACATCAGCTTTGCCACATATCACATCTAAGAAATGACGATCAGATCTCTTTAACTATTAAAGTGTCAGGTTTCTAAAATTGGTCTCACTCAGATGCCCAAGTTAATTTTGAAGTATTTTCAGAAAATAATATACACAACTTGAGAACTTCTTCCTGAAGCAACTAATGAAAGGAAATAGTCATGTTACATTCCAAAAGAGCATTTAATTGTAATTAATGAAATGACAAAAAAAGTTAAATTTTTAAGTATTTTTTTAAATATTGCAAAATTTTACTACTTTTTTCCCATTTTAACCTCAATAAAATTTAAAAATTTCCTTTTTTTTCTAAACTACTTTTTTTTTAATGTAAATAATTCATAATATTTCTATTTAATGCTTAAATCTCTTATTTATTAATTTTTTCTAAAAGTTTCAGTGATTTATGCAACTAATACATAATGCATGTGTTTAGACTTTAAGCCTAGGAAAACTAGTATCATAAAAAAAAAACTGAAAAATATATCTAAAAAGGGATAAAAACTCTGAATAAAAATATTTTACAGCATTGAAAGTTTAACATGCACTGAAATTGAGAATGAATCATTTAATTTTAAAGCTGCACAACTATGGAAAGATTTAATTTCAAAATTGCAGCAAAAATTTTGGTTAAAAATTGCAATTTCTTAACTTTATTTAGTGCATTTGGTTAAAATGCAATTAAAATATCACTAAAATAAGCCCTATTTAAAAAAAAACTGTCCTTTTAGGCTAATTACTTAATTTCTGATTCTTTTACCAACTGCCATTAGACATCACAAGAAGTTTAATTTTCGATTGTTCGAAATTAATTATTCTTTAAAATCACAATACACATTTGAGAAGCAATGAAAAATAATTCCAGAAGCATCAGAGTAAAAAAAAAAGTCTTTAAAATTGAAAGTCTGCTAAAATATTGACTGAAAGTGATGTGCACAGTTCCCAGATGGCACTACTTCTGGCACTAATAATAAAATCAATATCTTGCATTAAAATTTTAGAAAGCATTACAACTCTGCCTAGAGTGATAAGTATGTCAGAATACTGAAAATCAAAACCAATCAATAATCTACATACGATATGACAGAATAAAGGCATAAACTAAATCGTTGCTACTTGATGCTATTTACAGTGACTTAACATATGCATATGATCAATGTAGGTTCAAAGATATTTTTTTAAAACTTTATCATAGACTGCAAAGTTATTTTCAACATTTGATTAGAAACAATAAAAAAAGTCAATTTCTGTTTAAAAGAAATTAAAATTTAGCATCTTGCACTATGAAACAGTAAACGATCCACGTACCATTAGAATTGAAAAAGTGAAATGAGTAAATCCAGCTTTGACATGTAAAGGATTAACAAATTATTCATATCAGAGCTTAAAAAATATGCATCAAATGAAAACAAGTATTATTATTTTTCAAGCTTTAATAATGTATTTTTATAAGCTACATGTAAGAAAATTTTCAAATGGAAATTTCTACTTTTTTTAAAGTCGATGTTTCATGTGTTATACTAAAAACAGATATCACCATTTATGGGCTCTCATTTGTATTCTGTTAAAGTGTATAATTGACAGGAACCATGAAAGTGTGTAGATATGATGACTGAGTGTGTAGAAAAGATAAATGTATGCATATTGTTACTACAGATGAATGGGGCTGCAGCGAGTTTATGACAAATGTGACATGAATGCTTATGTGCTTCTGCGAGAGATTTATTTTAACCAACAAATTGGAATACAGAACTGATCTAAAAAAATAGAAGAGATAAGAGTTGTTTTTGGAATTGTGTAGATCTGAAAGGAGGCATAAATAGCCTTAGTCTGTGCATTACAGTCTAAAGAATAAATGTTTTATTTGGTGTGTGTGGGGGAGGTCGACTGGTTTATTGGTTTGGATCGTGTTGTTAAGCTGGTAAAGGTAAAGAAGAATTTGTCATCTTGTGTGTGGTGATCAACGCCTGAAAAGAATTGGTTCTCAGAAACCAGTACACTTAGTCACAGTTTTGGAGTTGGGTTGTTTTGCCTCTGAGCGGCACTTTTTTGCACACAATGTGCTAAATGGCCAGGTCACAAAGACCCCAAAGGCTCAGAGAAGGTTGGGGAAGGGGACCCACTAGAACAGCTGTTAGGATATAGATGGTAGCTTCCTATCAAGGCCATCCAGTGTGTTTTTTAACGTGCACAGGGTATGGCTCTCCCGCACACAGGGCCACTGCTTAACATCCCATCCGACGGATGGCAGCCTTTCCAAGCATATCGGTGTCCCCTACTGACCATGGGCAGGGCGGGGAGTTTTGCGGAGATAAATCTCAATGCTGATGCAGCTGGGACTTGAACCTGGGAACTGCAGATTATGAGCTTAGAGCGCTACCGACTGAGCAACCCCCCAGTTTTGGAGTACTCGAGGACTAAAACCTAACAAGGAAATCATTTTGTGTATAGTTATTTATTTAGGAATTGGTAAGGTTATTCTCGAGATATTGCAAGTATTCACATATATGATTCTAGTTAGATTGAATATTTATTTATCAATATGACTTTATTGTTCATTAAATGATTTTAGTCTTGTTTCATGAACTGGATGTGAATAGAATTGAGATAATGGATTCTTCTGAAAGTTGATCTTTGTATTATTATAGAGTTTTGTGCCAGTTGACTTAGTTTGTTTATAAATAATTTCATCCATGCTTTGGTAAAAAATTGCATTGCATTGTAATTTTCATTGACCAATTTTTATTTGAATTCGAGTTCAGTGCTCATCCATTTTAAGTTGCAACAATATATGTATGATATATATGAGTGTGTAGATAAGATAAATGCATTTATGTTAGAACTAACATTTTTTTTTGGTGGGAGGGGGAAGGAGAGGAGTGCTTCCAATGGATTTGACACAGAACACTTCCAATGGACTTAGATTAGGGGTACTACTATAGCTATCATCAGTTTTACCAATATATGCATGGCAGATAAACCTTAGCTACATAATAATTTGGTTCTCTCTAAAGTTTGCTATGGTAGTGAAATTTTGGTCCTTTGTAAACAAAAGGAAGCATGATGCTTTTGAGTCTACATGTTTATGCAGCATCTTAAATAGGGAGAAATTGACTGGTTTGGACATGCTTTGCATTGTAATTTTCATTGACCAATTTTTATTTGAATTCGAGTTCAGTGCTCATCCATTTTAAGTTGCAACAATATATGTATGATATATATGAGTGTGTAGATAAGATAAATGCATTTATGTTAGAACTAACATTTTTTTTTGGTGGGAGGGGGAAGGAGAGGAGTGCTTCCAATGGATTTGACACAGAACACTTCCAATGGACTTAGATTAGGGGTACTACTATAGCTATCATCAGTTTTACCAATATATGCATGGCAGATAAACCTTAGCTACATAATAATTTGGTTCTCTCTAAAGTTTGCTATGGTAGTGAAATTTTGGTCCTTTGTAAACAAAAGGAAGCATGATGCTTTTGAGTCTACATGTTTATGCAGCATCTTAAATAGGGAGAAATTGACTGGTTTGGACATGCTGCCGACAAGCAAAACAACAGATTAAAAAATAAAAGATATCAAATGTGTTCTAATGCCCTGATATAAGAATTTGTTTTAACATGTACTTGAGCTTGGAATGTTTTTTCTCTTTAATACCAATTTTTATTTTCTTAAAAAACAGATAACTGGAGAGAGAATTTTAAAATCATGAAGATGATGTAAAATTTTACCCTTTTCCAGACTTGTATGTGATTATTTTTTAAATCATGTGGATCAATTTCCAATGCCTTTTGAAGATCCTGAAAAATTGAACAAAATTTTTAAATTTTATTTAAAACTGCTATGCAATCGCAAATTTTTAAAACTGTAATACATAGTATTAAGAAGACCTAAAACTCAACTATGTGTACAGAGTACAATTAATATATAATCTACATAACATAAAAAAATTGTGCTGTATGTGTCTTTACTGAATACCATACAAATTACAATGCCAATATATAAACAGGCTGTGTTTTAAAGATTTTCAACTTTTTTTCAGACCTTTTTAGGGTTACTACCTATGTCTAAACAACTCTCTCCACTTTCTATCATTCCAATATTCCACTTGAATCTCTCTTTTCCATAATTCTTCCTTCCCACCACTTTTTCCTTGGTCTTTCTCTTTATCACCTTCCACTAGGTCATATTTCCATTTTTTTTAGCCATCTTCTCTCATCTGTTCTATACATATGCCCATAACATATAAGTCTCTATTTCTTGATACTCTCTCCAACATCATTTTATATTTCCATAATCCCCATTTTGAACCAAATTTCAGAGAAAATACCAAAAAAAAAAAAAAATTGGAATAGTTGGCAGTTCTATGAGAATGAACACACAAATACATATTGGTATAGGTGATACAATACAGTGTAGTTCAGTACAGTGTATCACTGTACATATGACTCCAAGCATTTTCTTTAAAGAATACACTGAAGAGCCAAAATATTATGACCAACTGCCTAATATGATGTTGGTCCTCCATGTGCCACCAAAACAGCTTTTACCCTGCAAGGCATGGATGCTACAAGATTTCTAAAGGTGTCTTGTAGTATCTGGTACCAACATGCTACCAGCAGATCCTTTTACTCTTGTAAGTTACATGGTTGAGCCACCAGAGATCAGATATGCTGTTCTAAAACATTGGGAATTTGGAGGCCAGGGCAATACCTGGAAATCTTGCTAATGTTCCATGAACCATTCTCGAACAATCTGGGCAGTGTGCCATGAAAGGATGTACCTGGTCTGCAATGATTTTTAAGTAGGTTGGGTTGTTTTACCTCTGAACAGCACTTTTTTGCACACCATGGGCTAAATGGCCAGGCCACATGGACCCCGAAGGCTCAGAGAAGGTTGGGGGAGGGGACCCACTGGAACAGCTGTTGGGAGACAGATGGTAGCCTCCCGTCAAGGCCATCCAGCGTGTTCTTTAACGTGCACAGGGTATGGCTCTCCCGCACACGAGACCACGGCTTAACGTCCCATCCGACGGACGGCGGCCTTTCCAAGCCCATCGGTGTCCCCTACTGACCGTGGGCAGGGCGGGGAATTTTTGCGGAGATAAATCTCAATGCTGACCCAGCTGGGACTCGAACCTGGGAACTACAGATTACGAGCCTGGCGCACTACCGACTGAGCCACCCCCGCCCCTTTTAAGTAGGTAGTAGACATCATAGTTCCCTGCACATGATGACTGGGCCCATGGTTTCCCAGCAGAACATTGCCCAAAGCATTACACTTCCTCCACCAGCTTGTTTTCATCCCATGGTGCATCCTGGTGCCAACACTTCCACAGGTAAACAATGCACATGTACCTTGCATCCACATGGTGCAACAGGAAATGAGATTTATCAGACCAGACAACCTTTTTCCAATCATTCAAGGTTTTGGTGCTTGTGTGCCCATTGTAGGCACTTTCGACAGTGAACTGAGATTAGCATGGGCACTTGGAGTGGCCTGCGCTATGCAGCCCCATTTTCAGCAGGGTTTGATGTACTCTGTGTTGTGACACATTACTCCCATCACCAGCATTCAAATTACAGGTGAGTTGTGCCACAGTATCCCTTCTGTTGCCTCATACCACATGAGATAGCCTTCACTCACCTTTAACATCGATGAGCTGTGGTCGGCCCACACCTTGCTGGCAGTTCAATGGTTTTTCCCTCCTCGGACCACTTTTTGAAGGTACTAACCACGGCCGACTGTGAGCCCCCCACAAGCCTTGTCATCTTTGGAAGTGCTCTGACCCAGTTGTCTGGCCATTACAATTTGGCCTTTGTCAAACTCACTTAAGTCCGCTGCCTTTCCTATCTGAAGAACAAGAATAACACTGATTAACAGAGCTCAGTATCAGGTGTTATTTATACCATTTCATGACTTTTACATGCACTGTCATTTACTTGCAGTTGCTTTGATTTGCATAAAGATGTGCTGGTCATAACGTTTTGGCCCTTCGGTGTATAGCCATATATAAACAGATAGCAACAACATTCAACCCAAAACATTTACATGATATATAAGGTTTCTCAAAATGATTACTAATTTGTAATGAAAACTCACTGTCAAAGTCCCAATTGAAGAAAAGCCACTCACCAAAAAGATTAATATGTATAAATTCAAGATTTGCAAGAGAAAAAGAAATGCAAATTTTTGAAACTTTTTTTTTTTCGTACTGAATATGGATAACATCATAATCCTGTTAGAAGTTTCGGAAAGAGGAAATATATTTTGACTGACCTGAAAAATTAAAACCACTCTGGAGGAGTACCATTTTTTAACTATGCTCAGTAAAAGTGAATTTTAAAACCTTAAAATGAAGTAAAAAATAAGAGAGGCCATGTGATACACCAAAATAAAAAACAATTTAGTCTACACAAAAAATTTACAATAAAGATAAATTATTCATATTTTTTCTATAGAGGCAAAATTTTTATTTTTTTTTTAACTTAGTTTCAGCAAGAAAATTTTCAATTTCAGTTTTTCTAATTTATTTCATTATTCTAACACAAAAATTTCACATTTCTATCATGGCCCAAATCTTTCATTTTTAGCTTTTACTTAATATTTTAGTAAAATATGTGTTTATCCATATGGCCTATAAATTGAATTTACCCACATTAACCCAATTCTATGAATTCCTAACAACTTAGCATTACAAAAAATTTATATTGCTTTCAAACCAAGATAATTTAAAACAAAAAAAAAAGAAAATATACCCAAAAAAAGTGTGAACTGGAAAAAATGAATACATACATACAAATCCTCATACAGCCACAGAATATATAAGGAGAAGAATGAAAGGCTTCTTGCATCCAGAGGTAAATCACTACTACCGTCACTCAGCTCCAGATAACACTATGTTGTGAAATGTGCCTTACAGTGGTAATGCAGCATACCATTTGTTTGTAGTCTCGGACTGAATTGTCTCTGTGCATGCACGATCTATGGCTTTTCAGCACATTGCTTCTGAACAACAGGCGATATGATCTTGAATTTCAGATATCTTGTATGTGTTTTTTTCTCCTTCACAACTTTTATTTGATATATTTACTACTCCAAAAAACAATGTTAGTAAACACTCGATTTGAAACAATATAGATGTAGTTTTTCAAATGCAATCTTCCTTATGGATGAACATGGTTTACCTTAAATTGTGCCGCCATGTCAGCAGTTATGGCAGGTGATGACTTGTAATGTGCCAAGCAGTACTTGTTGCTATTCCTTCTATAATTGCAGGGTTAATTACAGAAGTATATCTAGCATTAATAAGTGACTAATGCTTACAGATTGATTAGTAAACTTTCATTATCATAAAGCTATGCTTTTTGCGGACTTTGGTCTTCTTTATATTGTGTACTCTGGTCCTGTTCCTGCAGCAGAACAGTGCTTGCTGTGCAGCATTGTAAGCGCTAACATGCTGTGATTCCAAGGAGTCTTCCTCACCACAATTGCAAAGCAGCAAGGAACATGGATTATGTTTTCAGCATTTTGCAATTCACATGAAAAGTGTATGATTTTACTATCTATCATTTCTTTTTAATTACAAAATTTGGAAGAAAGGTTTGATATTTTGCAAACATTGCAAATAAAATTTATACCCACTGGTATAACTTGTTGTAGCCAACTTCTCACGTTGCTACCTCAGTTGAAATGAATATATACTATTAAATAAATTTTCTTAGCTCACTTCTTAAATTTTCTGTGCTTTTTTATTTTAATTACATTCATTACATATGTACACAATTTATAAAAACTCGGTGATGTTAAAATTCTAAAAAGGAGAAAGATTTACATAGATATTTTACAGGTTCAGCTTGCTTTGTGGAATGAAAATTTACTAAATAAATATAAAACAAATTCGGGAAGGATTATAAGAGACAACAAAAAAACTTTTATCAGATAAATTTGTTGAACACAGGGAGAAAAAAACTGGAGTGAGGGAGCTGGAGGGGTAAATAAGGAATAAAGTGCATTTGAAAACTATATATATTATTAAAATTGCATAAATCAAAAATTTTCTAATATTTTCTTTCAGGAGCATAGGTAAAAGTGCTGAAAAAGAAAGAAAAAATATATTTCATGTGATGGAAAAACATTCCCAAATGCTTATAATACATATTTAAAAAATTTATAAACGTTACTAAAAACCAACAGCTGACAAATCTAAAAGTTCTAATCATCATCCTCATCCTCAAGCAGCCATGGGCTAAGGAGCTCCAACCAGACCATGCAATTTAGTTCTCCAAGCAAGTCCGTAATGAGCTACACCTGCTGCATCTGGTCACTGCACACCAATTCTAACAAAGTCCTGTTTGACATTGTCTGACCACCGCATCCTAGGTCTCCCCCTATTTATGAGGCCTTTAGGCACACTGTTCATAACCCTATTCACCAATCCATACGGGCAATGTGGCCAAACCAACGGAGTATCTCTCTGCAAAATATGCTGCTTAAAGGAGGTTGCTGGCTCCTTTGCCTAAACTCATCATTAGTTACAAAGTTGAACCACCTAATGCCCAAGATACTGCATAAGCATTTAGAATCAAAAGCATCTAGTTTTCTATTATCTTGTTTACAAAGCATCCAAGTTTCACTACCATAACTGACCCTAGAGAGAACCAAACTATTATACAGTCAAATTTTAGTCTTTAGGTGTACACGCCTATTTTTCCACAATCTCCATAGATTCCTAAAAGTCCCGGCAGCAATCCCTATTCGTCTGTTAATCTTATGCTACACATCACCAGTATCTATTATATAGCTCCCAAGATAATTAAACTGTGACACCTACTGAAGACTGCAACCATTCAGATTAACTGAATCACTTTAGTTTTCTCTCTGTTTATGACCAAACCTATTCTACTACCAGTAGAAAATTTTTGATTTATGCAATTTTAATAATATATATAGTTTTCAAGCTGTTGAAAGAAAGAGTTCATCTCATCAACTTGAATGAAAGGTTCATCTCATCAACTTGAATGAAAGAGTTCATCTCATCAACATCATTTGCCAAAAGGGCTAAATCATCAACATAATCTAAATCAGAAATTTTCGTATCTCCAGTCCATTTAAGGCCAAAATCTTTCCCTTGAAGTAAATTTCACATAACATAATCAATAACCAAACTAAAGAGAAAAGGAGACAAAATGCACCCTTGTCGAACACCAGAAGTAATGCTAAACCAATTGCTACAAGCCTTACCAACTCTCACACGACTCAGTGCTATTATAGAGAGCTCATTATGTTAACTAACTTGTCTGGTATACTGTATGATCTCACAATCAACCACAAATTATGACGATCAACAGAATTAAAAGCCTTTTTGAAATCAACAAAGCTAGCCACCAAAGGTTTCTGAAACTCTAAACATTTCTCAAGAATCTGCTTAAGTGAAAATATCTGATCCACACATCCCCTACCACATCTGAATCCACATTGCTCATCACACAATTGCCTGTCAACCAGATTCTTAATTCTATTAAGCACAATCATGCAAAGAACTTTCCCTGGAACAGAGAGTAGGCTGATACCCCTATAGTTATCACAAGAACTGCGATCACCTTTTTTGAAAATAGGGATAATAACAGCTCTGGTAAAATCCTTAGGAACCATGCCTTTATTATAAAACATATTCAAAATTTCAGTCATCCAAGTGGTAACCGAAACATTCCCAGTTCTAAGCATTTCCGTAGTAATTTCATCTACTCCTGGGGATTTATGAAGTTTAAGTTTAGAAATAGCCAAAATAACTTCAGATTGTGTTATAGGGCCAACATTAAAGCCACCAATGCATCTATCATCATTGCAACCAATGGGAGTAGAACTAACCACATTGTTTAGAACATCACTGAAATGCTCAGCCCACCTAGCCATGACAGAATCCTCACCTTCTGTAACATTACCTTGTTTATCCTTTAATCCCTGTATACCTGTCTGTTTTCTACTATGCAAAACATTAACTATCTGGTACAGCTCTCTGCTGTTGTGCTGTCTAACTGCTTCCTCAGCTTTGTCAGCCAAACCATCAAGCCAAAGATTCTTATCAGCAGCTAACCGATCCTTTACACATTTATTAAGCTCTCTGTAATGCTTTCTATTAGTACTAGTAGGCTATTGATTATGAACATTCCTGCATTCTTTCTTTCTGAAATAAGCTCAAGTGCCTTATCACTCAAATAATTCTGCCCCCTCTGCTCCTTTTTTCCTAAAAGAGTACTGTTAGTTTCCAAAAAAAAGCCTGTTTAAAATGACCCCATTCTTCCTCAACTTCAGTAGTAAGCAAACCATGACTGTCATAATGGCTAAGTAACCTATCATGGTAAGCTTTGGCTATAACTGGGTCTTTCAGAGCTTCAGTATTAAAGGTAAATTTTTTAACTTTAGCATAACACTTTTTAAGCTTAAGTTGCAAGACACTTTTAACAAGGTAATGGTCAGATCCAATTTCAGCTCCCCTGGTATTCCTAACAGAACTAGCCCATTTGCTGTTAATTAATATATAATCAATCATATTCTTATGCAGCCCATCAGGTGAAACCCATGTATACTTATGTATGTCGCGGTGTTTGTAATAAGTGTTAGTCATTCTGAAACCATTGAGTTTACTTACCTGTAGGAGACGTTGCCCATTGCCATTGCAGCCAGCAATATCAAAAGGGCCTATCACTCCTCCCCAAAGGTCAGAGTCAGTACCAACTTTGGCTTTGAAGTCACCTAGAACAAGGGTAATATCTCCTTTCTTGACAGAATTCAAAATATCCTGAAGTTGTCCGTAAAACTTATCCTTCTCATCCTCATCGGCATCCTTAATGGGGGCATAACAGTAGATAACATTCAAGTCTTTAACGTTTGTCTGAAATTTTGCTATAAGAAATCTTTCATTAACCCGTAACTGGTATGGTACATTTTCTGGAACGGCGTTGGTAAGGTGGGGTCAGGGAGTCTTAGTGGCTCAAAATACATGACGTCATGGCATCTCACTGATTTCTGATAGGTTACTATTGATTTTCAGATATTTAACAAATTATTTGAATTATTGATTATTTGAACTATCAAGAAAAATAATAGCGCTGGGGTCTGGTAGACCCCGCATACCAGTTACGTGTTAATGCACTCATATCCTAAAAGAGCATCACTAGTATGTATGCTGAGAAGCAGACCCACACCTTGGTGATGTTTATTGTCTTCCCTCCCTGAAAAGAGAAATTTAAGATTATTTTTTAAGAATCTGACCTTTATCTGTCCATCTGGTCTCTTGCAAGCTGAGAATATGTAAATTATAATGGTTGAATTCTTGTGTGAGGACATAAAGAGAAAAAGGTCTGTACAGCATCCTCACATTCCAACTATCTAAGGAGAGAAAATGGTTAGTGGGAAGTTTAAAGAAACTATGAAAGAGTTTATTGAGAGAGAGAATGCCGACAATATCAAACAGCACCCTAATTGCAAACATGGGGCAAAGACCCGTTCCCCCTCCAGTGTAGAATTTGACGATGCCAATAGAAGCAAAGAGTTCAGGTGTCTGCAATGACCTCTGCTCAGGATTATCCACCAGCTGATAAACATATCCTGTGAATCTATTCACTTGAGGCTGTCAACCCACAAACAAATAGAAAACACAGCAGAAGATTTTCCCTCCACAGACGCCCACCAGTGCAGCAAAATCAGGATCCATAATCAAGCTCAGAGCCACATATCTGTCCAGTCCAGTAGGTTTATATGGTCAGCCCCAGGACCCTGTGTGGTTGACCACTCCTCAGCAGGGTAGAAAAAAAAAGAAAAGTAGCCATAGTTGTCCAGATCAGTAGGCCACACTAATCTGGCAGCCCTCCCCTTCCGTTCACTTCCACAAGTGAGTATCTCTTTGGAAGGTATTAACGGTCTGCACCACGAGAAGGCGGAGTCAGACATTAGGGCTAGGCCTGGCCGGTTCTATGCATCATCACAGGGGATTGGTGCATAGCTCTCCTTCCAGTGACTACCTATCTATCATTTACAGACCAAGTTCTCACAGAAACAAATATGCAAGTACCTTAGTCCCTGAGATCATGAATAGCAGCTTTCCTGCAGCACATCACATGTATCTGCAACATTGTGGTGCTGCAGTCAAAAATGTCTTACATTACACCTATGGAATATTCTGTGATACAGTCATGGCTATGGAGATCCTGCCATACTGCAATTTTCCTCTCCAGACATGTCTGTTCTGAGCTGCAGCTGTTGCATTTACCCACTGTATGTCAATTCTAACAAGGTATTCATTTCATCAACATCATTAGTGAACAGGGAATCATAACTTTACTTTTTAATGTTGTACTTTGCAAGATGTAAATAAATAAGTCACTCAGGCTAAAGTGTTATTAATGAATTAATCAATAAATAGGTATGTTGGCCACAAAGTCAATAATCAATTGTTTCGTAGAAAAATTTAGGTTTGCCGATGAGCAGGATTCAAACTCACATCTCTCTAGATTCATACCAGAGTGTGCTAAGACCACTAAACTAATGCTGGCTCTTTTTTTCACTATGTGACCTATCAATCTCCTATCATTGTTGCTGTTGGTACTATTTATGATTGGGGAAGGCAACTTTACTCTTTAACGCTGACTTCAGGGTCAATAGATGCCTCTATGGATTTATTATGAAAAAATTTAAGCTATTTAGTCATAAGCAATAAGTTTTTATCTGGGGTTTAAATTTTTTCAGTACTAATTGAGCTAATTCCCTTTTCAGCTTTAGTCAAAAATGTATAGATTTTTGAAATTTACTGAACATCAAAAAAATTTTGATAAAAAAGGTTGTTTCTTATTAATGTGCATACAATGTCTGACAATATAAAAATAATGTAACAATGGCCAACATAAGTGGCATAATATGATCTAAAGTAGTTTTCTTAACTTCAGTCAGTGGACTATTTGTGATACATAGACCTAAAGATTCCCTTTACTATCTGTACTTTAGATCATATCTTGCACTGGTGTTTAGTCACTACTACACCATTTTTGTTTAATATTTTCTTTTTCATCTTGTATAACTTTTTTTAGATGAACATTCAAAGTATGTTTTGGTAAATTATGGATGGCTAAATGATATTAAGTATTTCATATGAAAGAAAAAAAATATAAAAGAAACAAAAGCTATCATTTCTTAATATGTTTTTTCATACATTCATCAATATATAAGGCATATAATATTGTAAATGTGCATTCTTTCAAAAAATGCATAATTATGAAATATGATAAATAATTCAAAAATTATTATTTAAAACAAAATTTTTAAAGAGTATTCAGTTTTCAGTCAGAAACAGCTAAAAGACCAAATGTGCCCATTAATGTACTGAAAAGCAGTGCCAGAGGTTAATTATATAGATTTGACATTAAAATTGAATTAGCCTACTTATGTGAAATCCCAATTTATATTTTTCTGAGAAACAAGAATTTCTACTTTAAGTTGAAGAAATCCCTAAATGGAGGTTGGAAAGAATAAAAATGATTGCTCATTTTATTCATGTATATTACAGGTGAAGAGTGGAGATACATCACACCATTTTCAACATAAAATCTGTTTAGGAGCACACATCTCCCCCTTGCCAATTATTTAATTCTTGTTGCTATCTTAGGTGACTACAAGAACTGGATTTAAAGGTTTAAGCACCTTAGGCAATTATGTTAAAATGCAGCACTTTGCTTAAAAATGGTTAGATGTGTTAAAAGTGAGATTGTGTTTTTTTTAAATGCACCTTAGGTAACTGCCTAAATTGTCCTTAAATCTGTAGAGGGTACCCATATTTCAATGTGAAAATCAGGACATTTCAGAAAATGTCTTGGTTTCAATTATTACATCACTTAATCAATAAGAAGATTAAATATCAAGAATAACAAATTACCATGGCAAATATGGAATGCTAGTTTTTAAATTAAGTTTGTCATTCTTAAATTCACTTTAGCATCTCTAACAGTGGAAATTCAAACCAATGAATGATTCAGAAAATTTATTTCATTAGTATCCATGCAATCTTAAAATACTCTTTCACTTAATTTGTTAATATTAAAGTTGCATACCCCTCCTTAGGGGGAAAGGGGACAAACTGTAGCTGCCGATGTAAACCCTTTGACCACCATGCTCTACTGCCTAAATTCCAAATTTCTTAGCATGAACAGATCATTTACAATGGTCATTCAAAGTTTTGAAAATTTATAACTTTAATGCTAACAGTGGAAATTAAAAGTAATGGTGATTCATAAAATGTGAATTCTAATATTTCATTAGTGCCAATCTAACCCAAAAAGAATTTCTTACTTATCTCTTAAAACAAAACAGCTGCATTCCTCTCTCGGGCAGGGGGGAGGGGAGTGTATTGTACCCAACGGACATCAAACACTTAAAACCAGCACCTTAGGACCCAGAGTATCAGTAATAATATTAAGTTATATTATGAATGTCAGTCATATTATCAAGCAGTATTATGAAACATATATCACATATTTTTATACATTGAGTGTGCTAGTAAAGGTTTATGGCTGAAATGACTCACTAAGACACAAAATTTAACACTTTACAAGATTTATTTAAATATTAAACTCTCTCTCTCCAAGTCTAGAATAACCTTACTAGCAAAACGTATAAAATAAAAATAATAAATACCCCTGTCAGACCTCTGTGGCAAGCAGCTGCTTGAGGGGGTATTTATTTTTATTTTTATTTATTTAAATACCCCTTCAAGCAACTGTTTTCCACAGAGGTCTAACAGGAGCCTATCAGTTTAAATGCCATAGTAGAAGGTCTGTGAGGATGACAGGATCTCAGCAGGAAAATAACATGAACATCCATGCCTTACCAAGGGCTCGAATCCAGGTCCCTTAGATAAATAGCCAAGCACACTAACCACTCAGCTGGATGGCAAGACTTATAAATATCATTATTATACAGGGTGTTTCAAAACTCTCTGTACAAATTTGCATGGGAGATAGGGAACACCAAGACAAATCTTTTTCGTCTATGAATGTATGTCCCTGATGTAACCCTTCAGTGCTAGAGGGCACTGTTTAGCGGTGCTGCAATTGTTCACAAAATTCCAGAAATATTTCAGCATGTACAGCAATCAATGCTTCAATACTGTCATGCATGCAATGCTGTTGCCGGTCGCAACTTTGAGCACCGTCTTTAAATATAAACATGTTGTTCACACTTGTTTCCATTCCATTTATGTACCCAACTCCACCAATATTTCTGTCAGTGCCCTCTAGCACTAAAGAGTTACATCAGTGGACATATGTTCATAGACAAAAAAGGTTTGTCTTGGTATTCCCTATCCCCCATTGAAATTTATACAGAGAGTTTTGAAACACCCTATATAATAGGCTTAATTCTGAACAGGTGGACAAAATGAGGGCAGACATGTCTAACATCATCAGCGTCAGAAATTGGCAGTTTCACCATGGTTCTCTGTCTACATCAGCAATCAGTCCTAAATTTGATGGTTGGTCCTACTTAGTTCTAACCCTCTTGGGGTAACAGATCGAGTTCCTATCTGCCATGGGTCAGGAGCAATCCCTCGAAAAATATATGAAATTTCTGGAAGTGCTGCCATCACCTACTTTGTGAATGGAGTTGTGAGTAGTACGGAGGAGAGCTGTGAATGAAGTCATCAATGGACATAGATTTAGCGCCAAACACTGTAGCTACCAATTTTGCCGAGTTTGGTGCCAAACTTTTGGCAAGATTTAATTGTGAATGGTGTAGTAGGGTGGAAACTGAATGAACTTATCAATGGCAAGAGTTATCAATATGTTTCACACCAAACTTTTGGCATGGTGTTTGGCAATGGTTTAACTAGTTTTTACAGTAAAGAGTGCTCAAAAGGCTTTAATAACCTATCTAAATCTATACTCAGAACATGCACTCAATAAAACTCAAGTAGAAGCAGATACTGAACTCAACGGTGTTGAAGAAAGAACACTATTACATACATAATGCCAGTTTTAAACTGAGACCTGCCCACCTGTCCAGAATTTAAAACTAATTGAAATCTCAGAGCATTCCATATCAACTCTAACTGTTGGATATGTAGTGTGAGCTTACAGATTAACTAGATGATGCATGACAATCTTATTAGCATGACACAGCTTGTACTTCACCCAAGAAGGTATGAGAGAAAGCTCTTAGTCAAGCAGTTATTATGGGAATATAAAATAGCTAAGGTCAAGTAACATGAATATCACATAGGGGTTATGGGAGAAAGGATACTAAGCATGAACAGGAATTTCTCTGTATAAGTTTCTCTATAGTACTGTTGAGAACTTGACTGCACAGACTGAAGGAATACTGTGTACATAGAGTCATTAATAATTTCTTGTGTTTCTTTTACATAATTTTTTTTTCAGTTACTGCATAGATTCCATCATTTAATTTATGAGAAGAAAATATTAAAATTACTAAAGTATTAATTAAAAATCAAGAAAGGCAGAATGGTTGAAGGTGGCCATGAGCCTGGCCACCTTCAACCATTCTGCCTTCAGCCGCATCACATTGCTACATCAAAGGGTGGGGGCTGGGATACAGTGATACACATCCAGGAAGTGGATGGTTGTGGATTACAGCACTGGTGTGTTTTGCATAATAGTAACAGCTTCATAACAGGATGTTATAATATATTCAGTAGGTGGAAAGAGTGGTGTAAAAAACAGGAAAAGAGATCTTTCCATATTATATGTAGGTGATTTACACTTACTTATTAATGGTTGGAACAGTTTATTTTCTTTATGCAATTTAATTTTAATAAGTAGTTGAGGTATATCTGGGTACATTGGGGGTATGTATTTTTTTGCAATGTTTTTAGGTAAAAAGGGGTCTCATTTAAGTTCAGCTAGTTCAATTAAAATTTTTGGTATGGGATTAGCATATAGGAGTATACACTTTAACTCTGCTATTGTATTACTAATCTTCACATCATAATCTGTCTTATTCATTATTACAATTCGTTCAGTTTTATCTGCTAATACTATTTTAAGATTAGGGTAATTTTTTTAACTCATGTAGTATTTTAAGATCATAATTATTGGTATTATCTTTGTTACTTTGCTGATATTTAATACTATGATATATTTTAAATCTTTCCTTATTCTTTTGTGAGGTATTTTGTTTATCGATTACTCTATTTTTGGAATTAATTCATTTAAATTAACTACTATTACTATGTTTTGCATATACTAATATTACTATATGCAAATTTATTCCTTGTTGTAAAATTCTATTTTGTTCGCTATTTAAGTCATAACTAGAAAGGTTTAAATATTTTTTTAACTGGTGTTGTATACTCTATTTCTTCTGTAAATATGTTTTTAAACACTAGTTCAAATGTATTAGGTTGAAACTTCACTCTTTTTTTAATTCAAATGTCTTTAAATTTAAACTATGCTCTTAAATTAAAGCTGCTTTAAATAAGTTCTGCTATTGATAATCTATCAACTAAGAAGTTGCAAACTTAAAACCTGGATTTGAGTAACAGCTTGACCATCAGACTACAGATCCTGAAAATGGAATAGTGGCCCAACTGCAATACAGGATTTAAGACAACAAGAATTCAACATAAACAAGTGCACCACAAATAAGAGGACTGTTTCTCCACCAAGTGTATCGAGTGTACCAGCCTGCTTTTGTGAGATGTCTATTGCATAATATGCCATCTAAATGCAACCTTCTTGTGAGTATATAAACTAAGAACTTTAAATACTCAAATTATAAGCAGAATATAGCCCTTAGATCTTCCCTAGAGGAATATCTTATGTAACAAAAATTACAGTAGAGGTACACAGTGCAGTAATTAAAGTAAAGTAATTTAATTCTCTATGACACTGTTAAATGTTTTTAAGCACTTCGACACATGGACTATGCTATCAAGTATCAATAATTATTAAAGAGAGATTTACATACCATGCTGTAGAGGATGGGAAGTAACAGGAGCTTCTTGGAATGCTTTTGGTGAGAAAATTTAAAATTCGACGTTCTTGCCGGCAAGTGATGTCTCAGTGGAGATTAAGATAATGATGACTTCTGCCAATATTTACCCATATTGGCGAATGACATAATTATTTATACTTTTTGATAACATAAGGTACTTAAAAAAGTTTTAGATCCACAATGCGCATTTTGCGCCGTTCCTATCGGCACTTCATCAGGTGGGAAGTGAGGAACTTAATGCAGGAGAGGCAGTTGGTTGGTGAGCACGAGGGAGAGGTGGGGTGTCATAAATTGACATGTCAATGGTTCAGCTCCGAGGATCGGAGTGGTCGGCGAAGTGCAGGTGGCGGTAATGTGATCTGCATGTAACGGAGGTTGGGAGAGGCTGTGGGATTATGGGAAATTGCCAAGATGTGCGTATGTCAAGGGAAGCATCACTATTTGTGGGTAGTAATTCATATTTATAATGAGTGGAATACGTTTAATGAATTAATAAATTTCGTAAACTGAAATTTGGGGTTAAGATAATTATGTTATTGAGGGTCTGAATAATAGTTTTCTTATTGGTATTACTATTGGAAGTTTTTGTGTGTGGGGGGGGGTACATTAATTGCCGATTTTAGGAGGTATTATGGGGGTGTTCTAAAGAGTTAGGTGGGTGTGTATTATTTCAGGTGGCAAATGGGGATCGGCGATGAGAGAGGAGTGTGTTTAGGGGGGCGTGGAATTTCTGAGGTGTATGTTATATCCCCTAAGTATCAGATGCCACGCTGGGGGCAGGGAGACAATATCTGTGTTGCAGAGTTTGGTCAGTTTTACGTTAATGAGGATATTTTCTGCGATGGCTAGTTGGAATTTGGTAGGTGGGGATACTATAATTTTAGAGGAGTGAAAATCAGTGGGCAGATTGTTTTGGATGATTGCTTGAGATAGTGCTTTTTTTTGTAGTTTATTTAAGATGTCGTATTTGTACTCTTTAAGTTGGGAGTTAAATGGGCGTGAGAGGTTTTACCTATGTATTTGTCTTTGGGGAAGATTTTACCTATGGGGTCATTGAGTTGAATGTAGTAAACTCCTCCAGAGCTGGGTATATGGTCGTAATCGTTTTGAAACCTAAAAGCTTTACATTATAAAATCCCAACTAAAATGTCTCACACTATATCGAACTCATTCGAAATGATCGTGACCATATACCCAGCTCTGGAGGAGTTTACTACATTCAACCAATAAGAAAACCATTATTCAGACCCTCAATAACATAATTATCTTAACCCCAAATTTCAGTTTACGAAATTTATTAATTCACTAAACGTATTCCACTCATTATAAATATGAATTACTACCCACAAATAGTGATGCTTCCCTTGACATACGCACATCTTGGCAATTTCCCATAATCCCACAGCCTCTCCCAACCTCCGTTACATGCAGATCACATTACTGCCACCTGCACTTCGCTGACCACTCCGATCCTCAGAGCTGAACCACTGACATGTCAATTTATGACACTCCACCCCTCCCTCGTGACTACCAACCAACTGCCTCTCCTGCATTAAGTTCCTCACTTCCCACCTGATGAAGTGCCGATAGGAACGGCGCGAAATGCGCATTGAGGATCTAAAACTTTTTTAAGTACCTTATGTTATCAAAAAGTATAAATAATTATGTCATTCGCTAATATGGGTAAATATTGGCAGAAGTCATCATTATCTTAATCTCCACTGAGACATCACTTGCTGGCAAGAACATCGAATTTTAAATTTTCTCACCAAAAGCATTCCAAGAAGCTCCTGTTACTTCCCATCCTCTATGGCATAACACGTAAATCTCTCTTTAATAATTATTGATACTTGATAGCATAGTCCATGTGTCGAAGTGCTTAAAAACATTTAACAGTGTCATAGAGAATTAAATTACTTTACTTTATATCTTATGCAATTATAGCAATGGGCTAAAAGCTCACACATGTTGATGGGGTGGGGGTGGCTCAGTTGGTAGTGTGCCAGGCTAGTAAAATGTAGTTCCCAGGTTCCAGTCCCAGCTGGGTCAGCGTTGAGATTTATCTCCGCAAAATTCCCCATCCTCCCCACGGTCAGTAGGGCACACCAACGGGCTTGGTTAAGGCCGCTGTCCGTTGGATAGGACGTTAAGACGTAGCCCCATGTGCAGGAGAGCCATATCCTGTGCACATTAAAGAACACGCTGGATGGCCTTGATGGGAGGCTACCACCTGTCCCCTAACAGCTGTTCCAGTGGGTCCCCTCCCCCAATAGGGGTGGGGGTAGCTCAGTCGGTAGCGCGCCAGGCTCATAATCTGTAGTTCCCAGGTTCAAATCCCAGCTGTGTCAGCGTTGAGAATTATCTCCACAAAATTCCCCGCCCTGCCCACGGTCAGTAGGGGACACCAATGGGCTTGGAAAGGCCACCATCTGTCGGATGGGACGTTAAGCCGTGGCCCCGTGTGCGGGAGAGCCATACTTTGTGCACGTTAAAGAACACGCTGGATGGCCTTGACGGGAGGTTACCATCTGTCTCCCAACAGCTGTTCCAGTGGGTCCCGTCCCCCAACCTTCTCTGAGCCTTCAGGGTCCATGTGACCTGGCCATTTAGCCCATGGTGTGCAAAAAAGTGCCGCTCAGAGGTAAAACAACCCAACCCCTCCCCCAACCTTCTCTGATCCTTGTGACCTGGCCATTTGCCCATGGTGTGCAAAAAAGTGCCGCTCATAGGTAAAACAACCCAACCCAACTCATACATGTTGTTGAATACAACAATGTAGTGTAGAATATGCTTCAGAGCATTAAGGGCATTTGATTTTAACAGTGCAGATTGTGATTAAATTCTAGTTAATATACCATATCACTGCGTAATTAAGATCTTTATTTAACATTTTAGTTGTAGAGTAGATTTTAAATAGTTATCAAATTTTGCTTTAGATATTATTAAAAATTTTGGTACTACTCCTATCTGTTTGCAATCTGTTAAAAATTTAAGATTAAGGATAAGTCGGTTTAGGGAGACTTGCATATGAGTACATTTCTTAACCTCCATTTAAAAGCCTGCACTGTATTTAATCATGTGCTTTACTTTAAAATTAATAGACTCACAGCTATAAATTATACAATTTAATATACACAATATTAGCTGCAATTACAAATTAAAACTCTTGAGGAGAGTTTAAGTGGCTCATATAGAAAAAGTAGAGCAATGATTAACACCTAGTGGAATCTACTTATTGCTTCTACACTTATTCCTTTACCTTCTACACAAGCCTTTTCCTTGTAAGGCTGTCAAGAATAAAAAGAAGAATAATTACCAGTCCACTGAGCTTGTATGCCTTGCTGGTACAGTCAAACAGCTGATTCTGAGGGTTTGTATGTCCCTTGTTTTTACTATTCCAGTGTACTCGATGTTGAGCTGACGTTGGTAGTGTACATCACCATTTTTATAATTTCTTTTTATCATTACATAGATTTAATTTTTAAATTATATATAAATTTTTACACCAATACATAAACCAATAATAGTACCTCACCCCAAATTCCAACTGCAATATGCAGAATCTAAAATGATTAACGTACATTAGCATAAGCTCTGCAACACAGAGATACCACCCCTGTTGGCGGCATGGAATCTCCTGTTGCATGAGCAAACACACACACCTGTTGCAAGAGCAGCTGAGAATGCTGTTAGGGAGACACCCATATAAACTTGTAACATCTCATTATATGGAGCCTGATGAAGCTACAGGAAACGTAGTGCAAAACACATTGCTGGAGGAACTGTGTTGGAGAGTGTTTTAAACATTTTTAAAGTTTTTAAGAGTTTTAAACATTTTAGTATGCAGTTGGGATTTATTAGTTTTAATTTTTGATGATGAGCTTAATATTGTCAACTCATTCAATGAGTCATCTAAGAGCATAATAACATGGACAACGAACTGCCAGCAGAAGTCAGTGTTTGTCAGCAAAGGAGGTTTCCATAAAAACTTGATTACTTCAATGTTCCTCAAGTAAACCAGGACTGGTAATCACAGCTATGGTGATGTATATTAAAGTCAGCTCAACATCGAGTACACTGGAATAGCAAATACAAGGAACATACAACCCCCTCAGAATCAGCTGTTCAACTGTGCTAGCAAGGTATATGAGTTCAATGGACCGGTAATTCTTCTTCTTTTTATTCTTCACAGCCTTTGCAAGGAAAAGGCATGTGTACAAGACAAAGGAATAAGTGTAAAAGCAATAAGTAGATTCCACCAGATGTTAATCTGGTGGAATCTACTTATTGCTTTAAATTAGCTTTTATAATTAAACTTTTTCTATATGAGCCCCCTAAGCTCTAAAGAGTTTTAATTTTGTAATTGCAGCAAATATCATGTATATTAAATTGTATTATTTATAGCTGTGAGTCTAATTAATAGCTGTGAGTCTAACATAAATTGTATTATTTATAGCTGTGAGTCTAATTAATAGCTGTGAGTCTAACATAAATTGTATTATTTATAGCTGTGAGTCTAATTAATTTTAAAATGATGCAAATGTGATGTAGAGAAAAAAAATAAAGATTATTATTTTTATTAATAATACAGCATGTTTGTGAAGAAGTATAAGAGTTTAATACCGAAACTGCTTTCAATGGGATAGCTTAGAATGAGGTATTACTATATATTTCAGACAATCTTTCACGTTTCGAAAAAGCTGCGACAGATCAGCATCCCAAATATTTTTTTTCTGGGAGACAACAGGACCCTATTCATAACTATAACTTTTGCACCTGAATTCAGCAATGAATTTAATAATATTTCTATTCATATCATTATTGTTTTACACTGATAATAAGGAGGAACTTAGTTAGGTTCAATAATTTATAATTAATCTATTTAGTCTAGTTTGATTATTCTTTATCAGAGTAAGAACAGCTCTGTACAATTCATAACTAAGAATTTGATTAGTTTTATTAAGAATAATTCCATGGTATGGTTTAGAAGCTATGAATGAAAAACAACTTTGATCAAAGCTCATATTACTACTATCATTAGCAATAAGTACTTAAACAGTTCTAAATAAATATCTTTCTGAAGCTCTCTAAATCAGTATTTAAGAGTATGCATTCCCTCTGTCGCACGCAAAAAAGATTATACACTTATAAAGCTGACAAAATATATTTGTTAATTTATTTAACATTACATTTTATTTCAGTAGGTTTATGTTAGCACACAGTAAAAATTTATCATTTTGAATCAAATATTTCAGAATAACTAATCACAAAAACTTTACCTCATGTGACTGTGCTTCCAATTTTCTTGAAATTACTCCAAATTTTGATGAAGGTACTGGATCAGAATAATGTACCACAGTTCTAATTATTAAGATTTTCGAGCTGATAAAAAAATTATGAATTGAATGTTAATTAAATGATTATGTAGGAAAATAAAAATAACATAATTTTAATTATTAAATATACACTGCATGACACTGAAATTTCCTCATCCAGAAGGAATGAGGGGATAGGGGTTAAATGTAGCACAAACATAGCAATACATAGTGGCATACCATGATTTAATTTGCAGCCACTTACAGTGGTTAGAAGATAATGCAGCATACGTGACTGCTTCAGTAGTTGGTTGCACCACTGTGAATGGCAATATAGGCAGCAATATGGTGTGGCATGGAATCATACATTCAACAGATATGGTCCTGAGGAATTTAACACTAAGTAGCATTGATTTGCTCCCATAATTCATCAAGATTCCATGCTGGCCGGTGAGAGGATTGCACACGTCGTCCAATGTGGTCCCACAGATTTTCTATTGAAGATAAATTTGAAGATCGTGCTGGCCATGGCAATACTCAAACATCTTGCAAACATCGTCTGGAGACCATAGTAGTGTGTACACAGACACAGGTATTGTCATACTGGAAAATGGGCTGCTGCATGCCTCCCAGGAATGGTAACAAAACGGGCTGCAGAACCATGCTTGTGAATCGTGCAGCTATCAGTATTCCCATGATGTGGACAACAGGTGACCTGCTGTCATATCCAACCATTAGTTGGGTCATTAGTATGGGTAGCACCCCTGACCATTATGCCTGGGTGACGGGCAGTGTGCCAGTCACAAACAAAAGCTGGATCCATCCTCTCGCCAGGCTGTCACCATAATGGATCCATCGATCGTCTGCTCCCAGACAGAAATGGTATTCATCACTTAAACCAACAGTGTTCCATTCGTGACCCTGAATTGAAGGACTTTGGCACCAAGCCAGATAAGCACTGAGATGATTTGCAGTCAATGGCAGTTGACGTAATGGTTGCCTAGAGTGCAGGTGTGCCTCATGCAACCTTCACTTTACCATTCAGGTCATTATGGAAATGTCCATTGCTCCTGACATAGCCCTTCAAATATCGCCTGCAGTGCTCTGTGGTGACAAACGAGCATGTCGAACAATGCACCTATCAAGCCGTGCTGACGTCTGTTGGACAGCACCACTCCCTCTGCAATACACACTAGAACCTTCATTTCGCCACTGTTGCCAACAGCGTCCAACAGTTCATGCATCCTGATGAACATGGGCAGTGACACGACGTGTAGTCCATCCAGCTTCACATAGGCCTATAATTCTTCCTCTCTCAAAAGCATCCAAATGGCAATAAACCTGCTGATGGTGTGTACCAGACATTTTTGGCCTTCACTGAACAATTACCAAGTGGAACCACCTAATCTCAACTGTTCGCACAACTTCCACCTGCATAAACACAATACTATCCCTGTTCCTTCTTGCACGTTTTATCTCTTGAGCCACACGTCACTGGCTCCGGATTATCATCACTTGCATATCTCAACTGCGTACACCCACAATTCTATTTGCATGTTTGTACTACATGTCCTTCAGGGTGGGGCACTTTCAATGTCAGGCAGTGTATATCAGAAAAAGATATCCATGTCTTATTCAAAATTCAAATTCATATCTTTCACCAAGCACACTAACCATTTGGCCAGTGGATTTTTTTTTTATCATGGTAAAAAATGTATCTTTACAGGTGGCTCATAAAACTTAAAAACTTCAGCAGGCTACAGAATAATTGTTTTTATAATTCATTACAATAACATGATACAGTCAGGATTCATTACAACACAGCTTCTGATGCAGTAACAAATACAAAAAGGGCTTATTATCTGTAGAGGGATATGCTCCAGAAAAACACCATGGATAAAAAAAGTTGAAAGAAAAAAAGGCATTTGATACATGGAAAGAAGGACAATAAGCATCTCCTGCATTTTGGCATGTAACTTCCAATTTTGCCAACTAGCCATAATTTCACAGAATTAATCCCAATATTTACATCTTGCCTGAATTGTAGCAAGTCAGTGTGAATTTTCCCAACTCCCCTTGATTTGGCCAACTCTCCTTAATTTCACAAAACCAATCCCAATCTTTACATCTTTCCTAAATTTGCCAAGTCACTTCAAATTTTTAAAACTCCCCAATATTTTGCCAAGTTGTCTTGATTTCGCCAACTCTCTTTAATTTCACAAAACTAATCCCAATTTTCATAACTCACCTATATTTTATCAAGTGGATTCGAATTTTGCCAACTTCCCTAGATTTTTCCAAATTGCCTCGATTTTGCCACCTCTTCTTAATTTTACAAAAACAATCGCAATCTTTACATCTCCCCTAAATTTGCCATGTCACTTCAAAATTTTCAAACTCCCCAAGATTTTGCCAACTTTCTTTAATTTCACAAAATTAATCCCAATTTTCACAACTTGCCTGTATTTCACCAAGTGGTTTCCAATTTTGTCAACTCTCCTAGATTTTTCCAGGTTGCCTCGATTTTTCCACCTTTCCTTAATTTCACAAAAACAATCTCAATTATTACATCTCTCTGAATTTGTCAAGTCACTGCAAATTTTTCAAACTCCCCAGGTTGTTTTTGTTATATTTACATCTTGTTGTTTTTGTTACATTTACATTTTGTTTTTTTTGTTATATATCTATACATCTTATTGGTTTTATCTTTTGCCTTTTACAGCACTTGGTTTTAACTTTGGTTCAGGGGTACTTGTCTTTTAGCTTCTTATAGGTTTTTTTTTTAGCTTCTTTTGGTACGTTATAGCCTCAGTAGCTCTTTATAGCCTCAGTAGCCCCAAACAACCAACCACCAACCAAACTCCCCAAAATTTGGCAAGTTTTCTCCATTTTGTCAACTCTCCTTAATTTCACAAACCCAATCCCAATTATCAGAACTTGCCCATATTTTATCAAGTGGATTTGAATTTTGCCAACTGCCCTACATTTTGCCAAGTTTCCTCAATTTTGCCAACTCGCCACAATTTTACAGAAAGAAATCTCAATTTTTACATCTCGCCTGATTTTTGCAAAGTCATTCTGAATTTTGCCAACTCCCCAAGATTTGCCAACTCTCCTGGATTTTGCAAAGTTGCTTCCATTTTGCCAACACACCATAATTTTACAGAAAAAAGGTTCCAATTTTTACATTTCACCTGAATTTTGCCAACTCCCCCTAGATTTTTGCCAAGTTTCCTCAATTTTGTCAACTCATCATAATTTTACAGAAAAACACCAATTTTTACATCTCACCTGATTTTTGCAGTCACTCAGATTTTTGTCAACTCTCCATAATTTTACAGAAAAAAAACCCAATTTTTACATCTCACCTGAATTTTGCCAAGTCATTCCAACTGTTTCTAACTCCCCAAGATTTTACCAAGTCACTCCGAATTTGCCAAGCTGTTCTGATTTTGCCAACTCACCTGTATTTTATTAAGTGGCTTCAAATTTTGCCATCTGCTCTAGATTTTGCCGTCTCCATTTTCCCAACTACCCTAGATTTTGCTAACTCCCCTTAATTTTGCAAAAAAAAGGGTTACAAATTTTCACAACTCACCTAGATTTTATGAAGTTGCTTCGAATTTTGAGAACTCTGAGTTACTTTTGGGGGGGGGCTCTCCCCATCCCCTCCCCATAGCTAAGCCCCTGATGCTTGTGGTATGCTGGAGATGTAAAGGCATTCCAACACCTTGTGGAATCTATGCCAAATTGCATACGTGCTGTAATTCGGGCTAAAGGAGGTCCAACTCAGTATTGAATAAAGGTTTCTAATTCAGTGGTCAGTGTTGTGTACATTCATCATATGACAGGATATGCTGATGTTAAATATTCGAACTTCTATAATTCTTTAAATATCGAATTGATAAAAATTCAGCTTTGGATAGATTTGATTGAAATGTTTTAATTTATCTTCAGTCATATTTTTGAAGAAAAGCTTATTTTCGAAATCATTGAGCATCAAATTTGGATTTTTGCTACTATAACTCGATAATTCTCTCTTTACTTTTTGTCTAGCTACACATGCTCTCAGCAACCATTTTATTAGATATAGTTCCATGTTAAGTCACTCGATAGTGACTGTTATGATGCCTTGGTGGCATAATGGTATCACATTGGTTTGCAGCAACACTGCAACTGCTGGTGGTCTGGGGTTTAAGTCTTGATATGGCATGGTTGGTTGTTCTTCATAACCTGCAGATAAGCTAGTAGTTTTATGGGTCTCATCACAAATGTAAATTTTAAAAAAATATCTGGTACAGAACTAAGTAACTTCTGAAATAAGCCTTTTATAAAAAAAAATGTGACTGAAGATAATTTAAATATCTTAATCAAATTTATTTCAATATCGATTTTGAACATTATTTGTGTAGTATTTAGAGAGCTAGGGAAATTGGAATATTTAACAGCAACAATGCCAGTTTTGCTATAAAAAGTTAAATCAAGAGCAATAATCATTGCATTAAATTTTATTAGCATATGTAAGAGTATTTTTAGCAGTTCACATAATAAATATATATAAATTTTTGAAAATTTTGAATGATGTTTTAGAGAATGAGCCTAAACTTGCTAAATGTTTTTGTTCCATAATGTTTTAAATGCAACACATATTGTTTGAAATCAAGATTGAAATAGATTTGATTGAGATGTTTAAATTATCTTCAGTCACATTTTTTGATAAAAAAAACTTATTTAAGAAGTTACTGAGTTCTGTATCTGAGTTACTATCAACGTCGAACTGTACCTAATAAAGTGGCTGATGAATGTATATTTGTGTAAGGTCAGATCTGGGAGGAGGAGGGTATGCTCCCCTGTCGAGATTGCCAGTAAGGGTAATTGAGGCCAAAATTTATTAAACTTGTTCATATTTCACATACTTTTCAAGATATTTAAAATAAAACTCAAAACAAAGGGACATACTTACATTGCAAAGGAAATCCAGTCTCTTGCTCCCCCCCCCCCCACCCTTTTTCAGCTTGATTGCATCGCCTGTCTCTCTCCCCCTTCACCCTCCCCTTATTTTTTTTTCTAAATCTAGGCTTGTATTTGTGTAAGTATATACCATAATAGCCCTATTATGTGGTGAAGTTATTTTCAGGAAAATCAACAGTAAAAAGTAGGGATCACCTTATATTTCAGCCTCTGAAGTAAATGACTGTGACAAAATGTTTTTTAGTGTGCTCAAAACAAGTTGTCATTTTATTTTCAAGCTAAAATATGTAAACTCTTAATAACTTGAAGCTAAAAAAAATGAGAAATTTTCGAGTTTTTGAATCTGTGCTAAAAAATACATGTAAGCAGTTTAAAACCTAGTTTACTGAACCCACAATAGATTCACATGTACTGGAATTTTTTTGTTTCTACATTGAGTTAACTACACTGGTGTTCAAAATTAAAGGATAATGTATAAATTTGTACATAACTCAAAGTATTTTTAAAGGAATGCAATGAAATTTGGTAGATTTATTATTACATTACAAATGTAAATCAAGCAGAAGAAATTCATAATCATATAATATGCATGCATTAACATCATAATCACGCAATTGACATGAAGGAGCAGTCCATGGAACAATACTTAAAATCTGTTACATACAACATGTGGTATGTTCTTCCTAGAGCATCCCATACATGTTCAATGGGATTTAGGTCAGGAGATCTGGTGGCCACTCCATTCAGCAGATATCTTCCTCTTCAAGAAAACTGTCAACCACATTAGCTCAGTGAGGGTGGTCATTATCGTCCATAAGAATAAAATATGGACTGACAGTTTCCCCAGAATGACCTGACATATGGATTCAGGAACTCATCTCTACCCAGAGCAGTAGCAGAGCCTCTCAGAAAGATGTGCAGGTCTGTATGCCTGTTCATAATGATTCCTGCCCCAACCATCATGCCATGGACACCGGAGTAGTCCCTTTCTCTTATGTTCAAGGGACTGTTGCGGGTCCCTGGTTCTCTGCAGATGTGAATACATTGCCAATTAGTACTTAAGCTGAATCGTGATTCATATATGAACATAACATGCATCCACTGGTCTGGTCTCCAAGTGTGATGTTGCGACTCCACATTAAATGAGCTCACCAGGCAGTGGTAGTTAGAAGGACACAAATAACAGGTCTCCTGTTATTAAGGCATCACTCATGAAGTCTCCTGTAAACAGTATACCTTGAAACCCTCGTTCCTGTAGCTGCTGCAAGCTCCAAAGACAGTTACCTAGCAATCATCACTCTGTTCTGTCTGGCATTGTCTCATATAGTGATTCTCTGCAGCAGTAAATATAATGTATCTGTAAATGTGGATCATTTGATCATAGTGACATGGTGATCTACTTTTAACATGGCAACCATTTTGCTTTATCATTTAATGTTAATGCATTCAAATTACACTTTACTGCCATCATAATATAGTTAAATCTTTACCAATTGAAACTAGCTCTAAACTAAAATTAAACTAGCACTTTATACGATGAATGGGAGGAACCCTTATATGTCAGCTGTGAATCTATGATGAAAGCAGTGCATAGATAATACGAATTACTGTCCACCTGCAAGCAGTGGGGATAATGCATAGACAGAGGGAATCGCTTTGTCCATCTGACAAAAATTTCACTAACTTACAACCACTAATGAAAAAACAAAATTTAATGGAAAAAACTTAACTTAAAATTTTAAAGAAAACCCCTTTTTGCTATCAAGGTGATAATGACAAAAATAGTTTAAATTAAGGAGAAAGTACAATAATTGTATAATTGGAAATTTAAAAGAAATTGAGTTAACAGAAATTTGAGATATAGAGGTTCAAGTTAACAAGAATTGACTGTATAACCCATGTGGATAATTTATTAGTAAAATACTGTTAAACTCATCAGAATACTCAAAGCATTTATATACAAATATTTTAAATTACTACTTTCTTTCTTTCTTTTTTATAAATTTAATAATATTTTAAGTTTTTTTTCTACAAAAAATTAAAAAATGGGTTGTTTTATATTTTTGTTGCCTTATAATTGGGCTAATACAGTATACTTAGAACCAGTGCTGAGCTGAGAAATGCTTAAGAACCAGTTCTGAGAACCCAAAAATTTGCCACAATCAGTTTTATAAAAGGAAAAAATCTATATTTTAATAGATTACAGAAAGTGGGAATATTTATTTACTTAATTTTTTTATTTCATACATTGATTATGCATTTCATACATTAAATGTATATATTTTATATACTAACATTTTAGCTAGAAATAACTAGAAATTATGACACATCTTAAGCCAAGAATTGATCAGGTTTGAATAATGAACACCACACACATTGAGCAAAATTATTGTTTTATTTTTATTGTTTTTATTATTATTGTTTTTATTATTATTGTTTTATTAACATATTGTTTTTATATTGATATCATTATTTTAATACTAGCTAATATGCATAAAATAATGAGTAATACCTAAAAATATGGTATTTATAAAGCATATTCAAGTTTAACAATTGGCTCTCATATTCCCCCCCCCCCCCAAAAAAAAGGGAGGGAAAGCTTGCTCAGGCTGGCCTTAGCCAGCTTCATCTCATCACTGCACGTAGCATATATGTATATCATTAATATTTATTTGAAAAAAAGTGTTTCAGATTGCTTATAAGTAAATAAAAGTTAATTTACCAAATGAAATAATTTTAAGCAAAGGATTTAATTGTGGGAATCTGAAGTTCTGTTGTGATCATCTAGAAAAATAAGAATCAATTTTCTTTAGCTCTTTCAAAAATGCTCATAATATAATCAACAAATTCTGAAATTACGAATTGATTTCAAATCCATTATTTTCACATGTGATTTTGCTTAATAGCAGTTTATTATTGTATTGCACATTACATCTCAGTCATTCAAAGTTTCATCATTAGGCATGCCAATCATCATCATCAAGCAGCCATGGACTATGGAGGTCCAATCAGACGGTGCGATTTAGTTCTCCAACACATCTGTCCAGAGTTACATCTGGTCCAGTTATAACAAGGTCCTGTTTGACATTGTCTGCCCATCACATTTTAGGTCTCCTCCTCTTTCTGAGACTTTGGCACACTGTTCATAACCATATTTGCTAATCTATATTTATGCATAAGGGCAACATGGCCTAACCAGCGCAGTCTCTCACCAGTTGAGTCAACTCTGCACAATATGCTCAAAGTAGGTTGCCGACTCCTTTGCCTAACATCATCAATGTATTGTGGAGCATCTGGGACTTCCCTTTAATTAATGTTAATTACTTACAAAGTTGAAGCATCTAATGCCCAAGATACTGCTCAAGTATCTAGAATCAAAGGCATCAAGTTTCCTGCTATCTTGTTTACAAAGGGTCCAGGTTTCACTACCATAACTAACTCTAGAAAAAAAACAACTGTTATACAGTCTAATTTTAGTCTTTAGGTGTATACACATATTTCTCCACACTTTTTATATGTTCTTCAAAGTCTCAGCAACAATCAAAGTCTCAGCAGCTGTTCATCTGTTTATCTCATGCCACATATCACCAGAATCTGTTACATAATAACCAATTTTCATCACTTTAGTTTTCTTACTGTTTATCACTAAATCTACTCTGCTTCCAGTCTCATAAACATCTCTAATGAAAGAGTTCATCTCATCAACATCATTTGTCAAAAGGGCCAAATCATCAGCATAATCTAAATCAGAAATTTTCATATCTAGAGACCATTTAAGGCCAAAATCTTTCTATTGCAGTGAATTTCGCATAACATAATCAATAACCAAACTAAAGACAAAAGGAGACAAAATGCACCGTTGTCAAACACCAGAAGCAATGCTAAACCAATTGTTGCAAGACTTACCAACTCTCACACATGACTTAGTGTTATTATAGAGAGCTTTCATTATGTTAACTAACTTGTCTGGTATACCATATGATTTCACAATCAACCACAAATTATGACGATCAACAGAGTCGAAAGCCTTTTTGAAATCAATGAAGCTAGCAACCAAAGGTTTCTGAAACTCTAAACATTTCTCAAGAATCTGCCTAAGTGAAAATATCTGATCTACACATCCCCTACCACTTCTGAATCCACATTGCTCATCACGCAATTGACTGTCAACCAGATTCTTAATTCTATTAAGCACAATCATGGCAAGAACTTTACCTGGAACAGAGAGTAGGCTGATACCCCTATAGTTATCACAAGAACTGCGATCACCTTTTTTGAAAATAGGGATAATAATAGCTCTGGTAAAATCTTTAGGAACCATGCCTTTATCATAAAAGTTATTCAAAATTTCAGTCATCCAAGTGGTAACCGAAACATTCCCAGCTCTGAGCATTTCTGTAGTAATTTCATCAACCCCTGGTGATTTATGAAGTTTAAGTTTAGAAATAGCCAAAATAACTTCAGATTGTGTTATAGGGCCAACATTAAAGCTGCCAATGTATCTATCATCATTACAAACAATAGGAGTAGAACTAACCACATTGTTTAGAACATCACTGAAATGCTCAGCCCACCTAGCCATGACAGAATCCTCACCTTCTTATAAAGTGTTTAAAATATCTGACTTCAGTACCTACATATCATGTACGAATTTTAATTCACTATCTAAAAGTTGAGGTGTAGAATAGCATTGGTAGGCTCGTAAACAGTATAGGTAGGCTCCTATAAAATGCAAAAGAGCTGCTTTTAATGCACGCTTTTCACGAGCCTACCGATACTGTTCTACATCTCAACTTTTAGATAGTGAATTAAAATTAATACATGATATAGGCACAAAAGTCAGATATTCTAAACACTTTATAAGAACAAGTCAAAATCAAAATAAATATATAAACTTCTCAATAAGCAAATCACAGCTGCCCAAAACATTGAGAATAATTTAACTAAATATACTGTTTTCCATATCTTAATGATTTTTGCACACTAGTAATAAAATATTAAAATCATATAAGTTAACAGTACCAAGCACCATTAACAATACCATAAAAAGGTTAACAAAAAATGACCGTGATAGAATAACCCCTTCTGGAGGAATATACTTAATTCAATTAGATGACCCTTCCAATATCTTGGGAAATAAAAATAAATACATAGGATGTACATATAGGACAATAGAAGAAAGAATTTCTGAACATGAACAAGATATTCAGCATCAATATGGTCACATGGCAATATCTCAAACTATCATTCAAAACCAATTAACTGTAAATAAACTAAACTATAAAATAATCACCTCTCCAACTACAAAATTTCAGTTAAATTTTATGGAGAACCTGTGATAAATTTGCATCATGAAACATTATGTAACACAGACATGACCTTCCTGCCGACTGCATGGAACATCCTCATGCATAATTACCAGATGGGAAACATCACTCACCACTAGAGGGCCAACCTCACTCAGTTCAGTTCGTTGCTGCCTGACGAAGACATAAGATGAGATATGTTGAAACGCGTTGCAGTGGGAAAGGTGGTGGTTTTTAACTGTAAATATGTTTTTAAATGTATTAAGTTGAAACTTCACTCTTTTTTTAAATTCAAATGCCTTTATATTTAAACTATGCTTTTAAATTAAAGCTGCTTTAAATAAGTTCTGCTACTGATAATCCATCAACTAAGCTGCAAACTTAAAACCTGGACTTGAGTAACAACTTGACCATCAGTGACTACAGATCCTGAAAATGGAATAGTGGCCCAACTGCAATACAGGATTTAAGACAGCAAGAATTCAACATCAACAAGTGCACTACAAATAAGAAGACTGTGTTACTCCACCAAGTGTGTTGAGTGTACCTGCTTTTGCGAGATGTCTATTACACGTATACCATCTAAGTGCAATTTTCTTGTGAGCATATAACTAAGAACTTTAAATAATCGAATTATAAGCAGAATATAGCACTTAAATCTTCCCTAGAGGAATATACAGCAATAAGCTAATAGCTCTTACATGTTGTTGAATACAACGATGTAGTGTAGAATATGCTTTAGAGCATTAAGGGCATTTGATTTTAACAGTGTAGATTGTGATTAAATTTTTATTTAGTATACCATATCGTGCCGTACCATGGTCGAGTGGTTAGCACGCTTGGCTACTGATCTAAGGGACCTGGGATAAGGCATGGGTGTTTGTGCTGTTTTTCTGCTGAGGTCCTGCCATCCTCTCAGAATCTTCTACTATGGCATATAAACTGACAGGCTCCTGTCAGACCTCTGTGGCAAGCAGCTGCTTGAGGGGGTATTTTTTTTTAATTTATTTATACCATATCACTGTGTAATTAAGACCTAATAAAACTATGCACCACTGAATTTTTTGGTAATAATTTTAACTGGAATTATTATTGTGAATAATGTAATTAACCTGACATTATCACATATGATTGCAATGAAATACATTAATGCACTCTTAATGGACAACAAATATTACTTCTGAATATAATGAAAGCAGAGGATAAACTGGAAACTAACAAAATTATTTCAATGGGCATTTCAGCTATTGGAAGCAATATGTTGCTATCTCATTAATGATTCAGAGAATTTTAAAGATCTTATCAGAGACAGAATTTACACCAAGTCTCTATCCTTCACTAAACTAATTTTATAATTAAAGAATATGCTACTAAAATTTAAATATCAAAATAAGTTTTGAAGTTCATAACATTCAGCTGAAATTCATTAAATTAGTTTAAAAATCCAATTGCTGAGATGTGACAAGACATTAGCAATCATTTACGCTTCAATGGAAAAGGATGTTACTCATGATAAACTGAAGATGGCCTATACAATTTCTATTTAGGAATCTGATAATGTAAACAATATATCATATTTTTATCTAATTTTAGTTCTTTTGCACATTGGCTAAAAAAATTCCCAAAAATTACAACATTTTGGTTGTTATGCAAAATGTTAAAAAACTGTTCAACTGAAAAAGTGCTAAAACAGAAAATTCCTGCATAATAATATCAAAAATAAACATATCACTATAGTTATTTTTCTATACTTATCAAACATATTTGACTTTATGTCATGAAATGTTGCTGTTCAAGGAACAGGGCCATTGTTTTCAAGGAATAGTTTATGAAAATTTAAAAATCTCTTATACTATAACTATTTAATATGACTAAGGCATAAAATTTCCAATGCAACAATGTGCTATTGATAATAATTCCAACTAGGTTTCAAACATACAGGCACCAACTGTCACTCATTATCCACTGCAAAACTACTGGTGCCTTATAGCAGCTGTTAGAACTGTACCTAGAGGCCATTTTTCAATAATGAAGGCAACATAAGACATTACACTGATTAAAGGGTATAAAACATTCAAAACAAATGGCAACTTCACATTTAGATACAATTATTATGAATAATATCTACAAACATGATGATTGAATTCAGACCTCCTTACAGATTTCTTGGTAAGAATAAGCATAAACTTGCTACACTGAAAGCCAGTTTCCAACTGTGCAAAAATATTAACACCCATCTATATTCACTCACAGTGGGATAGACAAATATGCTTTGCAAGCTGTAGCTTGCATGTCCCTGATGTATGACTGTTAGAAAAATTGCAATACTGCAAATTATTAAGAATTGTGTTTTTTATTATTTTACAGTGTAAACAGTAATTTTAAATGTTCCAATAATAACATCTTAATGATAATGGTGTTTTCCTTTATATGCAATTTACAAATTATATTTTATTACTAAGCAAGTTTCATATGAAAATTATTTATCTGACACACACTTGTAGCCTTAAAAGTACTATTCTCAAAGATCAAACCAGACTGATTAATTTTTCTTAATACAGAATTTCAGTGAAGGAAATCTTTGCTTGTCAGTGATGCCCATTAATAATCAAAATTACACAATTAAGCTGTTTAAAAATTACTTTATGAAATAATGCATTTATGAATAATGTAAATGATTAGCATGACAATTTATTATGAATGTGAATCTAATAATGGGTACATGAGAGCAACTTTTATTAAAATTTAAATTACTAATTTGAATTTTCTAATTTCAAAATACCAAAACATATTTTAAATGTAATGTACCTTTTAGCCTCAACAGTGATTGTATTAGGCACTTTAGCTGTTGCAACAGCATAAACAATAACATCTGATGAATCAGCAACCTTTTCTTCTCCTGATAATACTTTGTACTGTAATGTGTCCCCATTTTGGACGCTGAACATAAAGTGAAAAATAATAAGTAATATTTATAAATATGTAACAATGTTAAGTAAGCATTATTAATATTATAACAGAACTTTGTTTTAACACAATGTGAATAAAATAACATTACATTAAAAAAAAGGAAAATATAAAAAAATTTAATTCTAGTTAACTTTGAAATCAAAATTTATAATTAATATTAACACAGTTCAAGAAAGGTTTATTTTAACATAGATGTAATCACAAGTAAGTTTTTCTTTCCTAACCCTTCCAGGATCCAGCCTCAAAAATTGATTTGCATTCAGAGGCCAAGCTATTTTTTTCGTTATGTTCCACAAAAAAATAACTTTAGAATTTTTTCCCCAAAAACAAATGAAAGGAATTATAGAATGTTATATGCTAAATTAATCAGCATTTAATTCTGGATTTTTTGAAAATAAAATATTTAACAAAAAAGATGACTAATTTTATTTTCATAGGGCTTTTTACAGTCATGTAAGTAAAAAAAAAAAGCATCTGGCAATAAAAACAAAAATTTATTTAAAAAAACTAATAGAAATAATTATGATGCATATGAATAGAAACTATTTCTGAATAACAAAAATAATTCAAAAAATTTTATTTGAAACGAGAAAACCTCTCTTTTGAATTTTTTTTTTCTTTGTACTATACTTTGGGTCTGTAACTGGTAGCTAGGTATTCACTGGAAGGAGAGCTATGCACCAATCCCATGTAATGATGCACAGAACCAGCCAGGCCTAACACCTAAAGACTGACCCTGCCTTGTGGTGCAGACTATTAGTACCTTTCAAAAGAGATACTCTCTTGTGGAAGAGAACAGAAAGGGGAGGGTTGCAAGATCAATATGACCAACTGGTCTGGATACTCTGGCAGTTTTTCTTTTTTTTTTCTATCCTGATGAAGAGTGGCCAACCACACAGGATCCTGGTGCTGACCATATATACCAACCTGAATGAAATAGTGGCTCTGAGCATGATTATGGATCCTGAATTTGCTGCACTGGTGGGCTTCAGTTGATGGGAAATCTTCTGCTGTTTTCTGTTTGTTTGTGGGTTGATAGCTACAAGTGAATAGATTAAGAGGATATGTTTTATCAGCTGATGGATAATCTCGATCAGAGTCCATCACAGGTACCAGAACTCTTGATTCTACAGGGATCATCAAGCCTACATTAGAGGAAGTCCTACAAGTATAGATGGCTTCAGCCTATAATAGTGGGGGGAACAATCTTTGTCCATGCCTGTATTTAGTGGGTTGTTTCATATTGGCACTTCCCCTCTAAATAAACACAGTTTCTTTAAATATCCCACTAAACATTTACTCTCGACAGGTAGTTGGAATGTGAGGATTCTGCTAGAGATTTATTCCCTTGATGTCCTCACAAAAAAATTCCAACATTATAACTTAGATATTCTTGGCTTGCAAGACACCAGATGGACAGATAAATGTCATCATAATCATCATCATCCTCAAGCAGCCATGGGCTACAGAGGTCCAACCAGACCGTGCAATTTAGTTCTCCAAGCAAGTCTATCCTGAGCTACATCTACTGCATTTGGCCACTGAAGACCAATTCTAACAAGGTCCTGTTTGACATTGTCTGCCCACCGCATCCTAGGTCTCCCCTTCTTTCTGAGGCCTTTAGGCACACTGTTCATAACCCTATTCGCCAATCTATAATTATTCATACGGGCAACATGGCCAAACCAACGGAGTCTCTCTCTGCACAATATGCTGCTTAAAGGAGGTTGCAAACTCCTTTGCCTAACCTCATCTTTAATTACAAAGTTGAACCACCTAATGCCCAAGATACTGTGTAAGCATCTGGAATCAAAAGCATCTAGTTTCCTGTTATCTTGTTTACAAAGAGTCCAAGTTTCACTACCATAACTAACCCTAGAAAGAACCAAACTATTACACAGTCTAATTTTAGTCTTTAGGTGTATACGCCTATTTCTCCACACTCTCCATAGATTCTTAAAAGTCCCGGCAGCAATCCCTACTTGTCTGTTAATCTCATGCCGCACATCACCGGTATCTGTTACATAGCTCCTAAGAAATTAAATGAGCAGGTGTCAACCTGCTCAAGACTGCAACCATTCAGATTAACTGAATCACAGCCTGCCTGACCAATTTTCATCACTTTAGTTTTCTTTCTGTTTATAACCAAACCTACTCTACTACCAGTTTCATCAACAGTCCTAATGAAAGAGTTCATCTCATCAACATCATTTGCCAAAAGTGCTAAATCATCAGCATAATCTAAATCAGAAATTTTCGTATCTCCAGTCCATTTAAGGCCAAAATCTTTCCCTTGAAGTGAATTTCGTATAACATAATCAATAACCAAGCTAAAGAGAAAAGGAGACAAAATGCACCCTTGTCGAACACCAGAAGTAATGCTAAACCAATTGCTACAAGCCTTACCAACTCTCACACACGATTCAGTGTTATTATAGAGAGCTTTCATTATGTTAACTAACTTGTCAGGTATACCATATGATCTCACAATCAACCACAAATTATGACGATCAACAGAGTCGAAAGCCTTTTTGAAATGGTCAAAGGTTTCTGAAACTCTAAACATTTCTCAAGAATCTGCCTAAGTGAAAATATCTGATCCACACATCCCCTACCACTTCTGAATCCACATTGCTCATCACGCAATTGACTGTCAACCAGATTCTTAATTCTATTAAGCACAATCATGGAAAGAACTTTACCTGGAACAGAGAGTAGGCTGATACCCCTATAGTTTTCACAAGAACTGTGATCACCTTTTTTGAAAATAGGGATAACAATAGCTCTGGTAAAATCCTTAGGAACCATGCTTTATCATAAAAGATATTCAGAATTTCAGTCATCCACGTGGTAACCGAAACATTCCCAGCTCTAAGCATTTCAGTAGTAATTTCATCTACCCCTGGGGATTTATGTAGTTTAAGTTTAGAAATAGCCAAAATAACTTCAGATTGTGTTATAGGGCCAACATTAAAGCCACCAATGCATCTATCATCATTGCAAACAATGGGAGTAGAACTAACTACATTGTTTAGAACATCACTGAAATGCTCAGCCCACCTAGCCATGACAGAATCCTCCCCCTTCTATAACTTTACCTTGTTTATCCTTCAATCCTTGTATACCTGTCCGTTTTCTACCACACAAAACATTAACTATCTGGTACAGCTCTCTGCTGTTGTGCTGTCTAACTGCTTCCTCGGCTTTGTCAGCCAAACCATCAAGCCAAAGATTCTTATCAGCAGCTAACTGATCTTTTACACGTTTATTAAGTTCTCTGTAATGCTTTCTATTAGGACTAGTAGGGTATTGATTAAGGACATTCCTGCAGTTCTTTCTTTCCGAAATAAGCTCAAGTGCCTTATCACTCAGATAATTCTGTCTCTTCTGCTCCTTTTTTCCTAAAAGAGTACTGTTAGTGTCCAAAAAAGCCTGTTTAAAATTATCCCATTCTTCCTCAACTTCAGTAGTAAGCAAACCATGACTGTCATAATGACTAAGTAACCTATCATGGTAAGCTTTGGCTATAACTGGATCTTTCAGAGCTTCAGTATTAAAAGTAAATTTTGTAACCCTAGCACAACACTTTTTAAGTTTAAGTTGCAACACACTTTTAACAAGGTAATGGTCAGATCCAATTTCAGCTCCCCTACAAGCCCTGGTATTCCTAACAGAACTAGCCCATTTGCTGTTAATTAATATGTAATCAATCATATTCTTATGCAGCCCATCAGGTGAAACCCATGTGTACTTATGTATGTCGTGGTGTTTGTAATAAGTGTTAGTTATTCTGAATCCATTGAGTTTACTTACCTGTAGGAGACGTTGCCCATTGCCATTGCAGCTACTAATACCAAAAGGGCCTATCACCCCTCCCCAAAGGTCAGAGTCAGTACCAACTTTGGCATTGAAGTCACCAAGAACAAAGGTAATATCTCCTTTCTTGACAGAATTCAAAATATCCTGAAGTTGTTCATAAAACCTATCCTTCTCATCCTCATCGGCATCCTCAGTGGGGGCATAACAGCAGATAACATTCAAGTCTTTAACACTTGTCTGAAATTTTGCTGTAAGAAACCTTTCATTAATGCACTCATATCCCAGAAGAGCATCACTAGCATGTCTGCTGAGAAGCAGACCCACACCTTGGTGATGCTTATTGTCGTCCCTCCCTGAAAAGAGAAATTTATGATTGTTTTTAAGAATCTGACCTTTATCTGTCCATCTGGTCTCTTGCAAGCCGAGAATATCTAAATTATAATGGTGGAATTCTTGTGTGAGGACATCAAGAGAAAAAGCTCTGTGCAGAGTCCTCACATTCCAACTACCTATGGAGAGAAAATGGTTAGTGGGATGTTTAAAGAAACTATGTTTATTGACAGAGGGAATGCCGACAATATCAAACGGCCCCCTAATCGCAGACATGGGGAAAAGACCCGTTCCCCCACTACTAAAGGCTGAAGCCATCTACACTGGAAGACTTCCTTCCAATTCTACATTGGAAGCCATCTACACTGGAAGACTTCCAATGTAGAATTTGACGATGCCAATAGAAGCAAAGAGTTCAGGTGCCTGCGATGACTTCTGCTCAGGATTATCCACCAGCTGATAAACATATCCTGTGAATCTATTCACTTGGGGCTGTCAACCCACAAACAAACAGAAAACACAGCGGAAGATTTTCCCTCCACAGAAGCCCACCAGTGCAGCAAAATCAGGATCCATAATCAAGCTCACAGCCATATATCTGTCCAGTAGGTTTATATGGTCAGCACCAGGACCCTGTGTGGTTGACCACTCCTCAGCAAGGTAGAAAAAAAAGAAAAGTAGCCATAGTTGTCCAGATCAGTAGGCCACACTAATCTGGCAGCCCTCCCCTTCCGTTCACTTCCACAAGAGAGTATCTCTTTGGAAAGGTACTAACAGTCTGCACCACAAGAAGGCAGGGTTGGACATTAGGTGCTAGGCCTGGCCGGTTCTATGCATCATCACAGGGGATTGGTGTATAGCTCTCCTTCCAGTGACTACCTAGCTACCATTTACATTAATTTTAAGATTACTTAAAAATAATCTTAAATTTCTCTTTTCATGGAGGTAAGATGGAAAGTATCTCTGCTTGTCAGCAAACAGGCTAGTCTTTGCTTGTCAGCAAACAGGTTAGTGATGCTCTTCTAGGATATGAGTTCATTAATGAAAGGTTTCTTACAGATAAATTTAAGACAAGCATTAAAAGCTTTATTGTCTAATGTTATCTATTGTTATGCCCAGCTGAGGACACCGATGAGGATCAGAAAGGTACATTTTACAGACAACTTCAGAACATTTTGAATTCTGTCAAGAGAGGAGATATTACCCTTGTTCTAGGTGAATTCATTGCTAAAGTCATAACGTCAATAGTTCAATTCCAACAAAGACTGGTAAGCATGGATTAAAAGAAAAGGAACTATCCTTCATTTAACATCTTCAGGCTGAATGAACAACCAGCTATGCTGACTACAATCTTTAGTAATGAAACCATCCAGCATGTTGTACCAGCTAATATTGGACTTTGGTAAATTACATTTTGTCATTTCTCTATTCTTCTTTATATTGGTGTAAAGAGATATTAGAGTTAAGGATAAAATTAATACTGTATTATAGCACGTAATGGAAAGCTGATTATATAGCCAATTAGGCATAATACTTAGGCTTAGTACCAAAACTTGTTAATCACACATCATCCTTGTGGTGCAGTTTTTTAAGAGCATTAATGTTTATGCAGCTTTAATCGTGCTTAAATTTAATAAGGTACTGACTCTGCCTTTGGGGAGGGATGATAAGTTTCTTTGTTATTGATAGCTGCAATGGCAAATGTCTCCTACAGGTAAGTGAACTTAATGGTTTTAAAATAACTAACATTGACTACAAACACCACAACACACATAAATACACAGGGGTTTCACCAGATAGGCTGCATAAGAATATGATTGATTCCACATTAATTACCAGTAAATGGGCTAGTTATGGGCTCTGTTAGGAATACTAGGTCATATAGTGGAGCTGAAATTAAATCTGACCATTACCTTGTAAAAAGTTCTTGCAAATTAAAAAGTGCTGTGTTAAGGTTAAAAAAGTGACCTTTAACACTGAAGCTCTAAAAGACCCAATTATTGCCAAAGCTTACCATGATAGGTTACTAATCATTATGACAGCCATGGTTTGCTTAGTACTGAAGTTGTGGAAGAATGGAACCATCTTAAGCAGCCTTTTCTTGACATTAACAGCATTCTTTTGAGTAAAAAAGAGCAGAAGAGGCAAAATTATTTGAGTGAAAGGCACTGGAGCTTAGTTTTTGAAAGAAAGAACAGTAGGTTGATTGGTTGGTTCTTTGGGGTTTATTGGTGCATTAGCAACTAAGGCTATAATGTGCCAAATGAATATCCAAAAAGTAAATGATAAAAGTCATGTCACCCCTCAACCAATTTTAAAAATAAACTACAAAGTCAACAAGAACAATGTAAAACAATAAAATGAAATGTTGACGACAACAAAAACAAATGTATAAATATGGTCAATATAAAAAATAACCCAGGAGTAAGCGACTGGGATATATATACAATGTATAAGGTGGTAAAGTCAAAGTCGAGTAAAATAACAAGTATAATTGTAAAAATTGAAATATAGAGGTAAAACAACAATGGTCAGATAAAAGATGTCCGAATGTAAGGTGCAATGACATTCAATTAAAATATGTTTGATCATTAAAATGGTGTCGCAAAACTCACATTTAGGTACATCGTCCGCCCATAGAAGAAACAAATGAGTAATCAACGAATGACCTAAGCAAAGCCGAGCAAGTACAACTTCCTCCTTGCGATTCCTGCGGTAACAAGACTGCGATGGTTTGATGATAGATTTGATCTCAAAGAGCTTGTTCATAAGCTGTTCTGACCTTGATCTCTGCCAGTGTGCCCGGAGCTCGATCATGAAACGCTGCTGGAAATCCAGATATGGAACCGGCAACAGAGAGTTGGAAAAAGGCATGACTGACCTGGCAGCAGCATCTGCCAAATCATTGCCCCTGATACCGACGTGACCGGGCACCCAATAGAAATGGATGTGGTGGTGGCTGTCAGACGATGGAGCTGCTGGCAGATCTTAGAAAGAACAGGGTGAGGTCGATGCCTCACCAAGATCAAAGCCTGTAGCGAGCTAAGTGAGTCAGTCACACATTGATGATGATGCTTAGCCGCCATGTGGTCCAAAGCGAGCTGATAGCGTGCAACTCTGCAGTGAAGATGGAACACTGCAGTGGGATCTGGTCTGCAATGATTACATCACAGCAGACCATGGCTGATCCCACCGATGTGCTGAACTTCAAGCCATCTGTGAAGACAGGTAAGAAGTCCCGGTACTCAGCACAATGGCTGGCAAAGAGTTGCCGGTACACACAGTCGGGTATAAAAGCCTTCCCCATCCTGCACAGGGAAAAATCACAGGAAGAGGAAACAGCGAGCTAGGGTGGAATTGGCTCAGCTATCGACTGTGTGATGCTATCGAGACTGGTGGTGATGCCTCTCAGGTAGCCTCGGACGCGCAAACCAAAAGGACGAATGGCAGTCACCCGATTTGTGTTAAGCATTTCCCACTTTGGACTGAAAACACAGTCCCAAGTGGGATGGCCAGGCAGGGATCACAATTTAGATGCATATTGTAGGGACAACTGCTGACAGTAAAAAGATAAAGATGGTTCCTCGGTTTCAACACAAAGACTCTGGAGCGGTGAGGTGCAGAAGGCTCCCATGCAAACACGCAGAGCCTGATGATGGAGGGGGTCCAGCACCTTCACCACTGAATCCCGGGTGGAGTCATACACCTGGGATCCATAGTCCAGTTTCAATTGGACAAGTGCACGGTAGAGGTGGAACAAAGAACATCGGTCTGCCCCCAAAGAGAGGGAGGAGAGGACCTTGATGATGTTCAATGCCTGCGTGCACTTGGACCCGAGATGACATGTGTGTGGTAAAAAGATCAATTTCCAATCGAAGATGATACCAAGAAACTTGGTGTTCGCCACAACTGGAATGATGCTACCCCCGAGCCACAGCTCAGGATCCATGTGAAGATTACGCTTCTGGCAAAAGTGCACACAAGCGGTCTTCTGTGAGGAGAACCGAAACCCGTTTGCCATCACCCAAACCAAAAGATTGTTCAGGGCAATTTGCAGTTGTCTTTCAATGATCCTCATGCTGGAAGAAGAACAAAAGATACTAAAGTCATCAACATAGAGGGCATTGCCTACTGATGGAGGAAGTTGTCTAGTAATAGAATTAATCTTGACAGCATAAAGCATAATACTCAGAATGCAGCCTTGTGGCACCCCCTGTTTTTAAGGGTATGGCCGCAACAGAGTGTTGCCAACACACAAACACGAAAAGGACATGCCGATAAGAAGTTGGAGATTAAGATCGGCATGTGACCTCTCAAGTCGGAGCTATGGAGGTCACAAAGAATGGCGAATCTCCAAGCCATGTAAGTATGCTTTTTCGATGTCGAAGAAAATTGACACCAGGTGCTCTCTATGTAAAAATGAATTGCTGATAGCCGATTTGAAGCATATCAGATGGTCAAGAGTTGACTGTTGCCTGAGAAAGCCACACTGGGTGTTGGAAAGAAGGTTGTGGTGTTCTAAATACCAGATGAGTCTGGCATTTAACATTCTTTCCGACACCTTGCACACGCAGCTCGTCAATGCAATGGGACGATAATTCAAAGGAATCTTGGAATCCTTTCCTGGCTTCAGGAAGGCAAGATGATGGCCTCCCGCCAGTAGTCTGGAAACTGCTCCTCGAGAAAAATGCAATTGAAAAGATGGAGCAGCCGATCCTTACTTGATGGTAAGAGATGTTGGAACATCGCATAATGGACACTGTCTGGCCCAACAGCAGATGCACAAGAGGAGTGCAGAGCAAGGCGAAGCTCCTCCGCTGTGAATGGCCTGTTGTAAGGCTCCAAGCCATTCAAGTGGAAGGAAGCGGAGAACGTTCTGTCCTGCCCTTCTGGGCCAGAAACTCAGGGGAGCAAGATGAAGAAGAGATGGAGGAGAATGACTCCCCCAGAGTGTCAGCAATTGCTTTGGTATCAGCAATTGCCTATCCATTGTGCTCCAGGATCGATAATGAGTGGGATGTGTAGTTCCCACCCAACTTCCAGACTTTATCCCAAACAACCTTAGAACTGGTCATGCGGGTGATAGAACATTTATATTTGCTCTAAGATTCCTTCTGGCTTTGGCGCCAGACGAAACTAGCTTTCACCCTGGCGTGTTTGAATGTTTCAAGGTTGGGGGACATTGGATATCTCTGAAACACCCACCAAGCCTGGTTCTGAGCCTTACGAGCTGCAGTGCAATCTGGATTCCAGAACGGTTTCAGAAAAACCGTGTTGAAATTTGAGGAATTGTGGATGCAGCTGCATCTATGATACAGTTCGTAATCTCTGCCACTGCAACATTGATGGGCTCCTGGCTGACAGAGCGGTCATCAAGCTCAGAGAGCAGCTCAAAACCACCCCCAGTCAGCCTGATCAAGCCTCCACCATGAGACGCTGAAGGGCTGCAAGGCCTCCCACGGGAGATGGTGCACACCACAGGGAGGTGGTTGCTTCTGTAAGGGTTGTCCTCAATCTCCCATGTAAAGAGTGGAAGGATCGAGGAGGAGCAGATGGTAAGGTCAATGGCAGTGAAAGTGTGGGTTGGGAAGTGAAAGTAAGTACTGACACTGGTGTTCAAAAGGGAGAGAGAAGGATCCAGGAGCCACTGCTCCAGAACCCCGCCCTTCCCATTGGTGTCAGCACTGCCCCAAAGTGGACTGTGTCCATTGAAATCCCCCATGATGAGGAAGGGGGATGGCAGCTACAAGACGAGATCATCAAGGTCTTCCTGGAAGACGATACTCCCAGGTGGAAGATATACAGAGCAGACAGTCAGAAGTAGTCCAAGTCACCCTGTGTCACCCCATGAAGAGGACTCCATGAAGAGGCGGATGGCTACCGCATCTAATTTGGTGGTGAGGAGTATGACCTGGAATGGAGAAGGGTTGCTCATGAGGATGGCGACACTCTCGCGAGCTGGATCATCTCCATCCTAGTCCTGGCGAACTATTGTAAAGTGCCAGATCATGAGTTCTGTGATTGGCTGCACGTATGTCTCCTCTGGCACACACAGATGGGCTGGTGATGCCTGAAGGAGTGCCTTGATGTTGTCAAGATTCCTCTGGAATCCCCGACAATTTCATTGTAGGAGTGTGGCCATCTCAGGACTTAGAAGAGTGGGCAGATAACAAATTCCTATTCAGCTTAACCGCAGCAGAGGACGGTTTAGTGAATAGGAGGCAGACAGTATCCATGTCCTCGGAGTCGTCCGAGGGGCATGGATAGGTGACCGCTCTTTGTGGTGCAGTGATTTTCTTTTATGGCCCAGGTGGGGGTCCCTTCAGTTTGGAAGGTCTTGCTGTCTGAGGACGGGGAGGTGGAGGCCTTCCGGTGGAGGTGGAAGGCTGAGTTGCAGAAATGGAAACTGGAGTTGATGTCAAGGTTGACACCATCCTCAGTTTTGCCTGTGTAAGGAGATACTTTGCTTCAGGTAAAAAAGATTCAGTAGATGGTACACTGATGTAAATCTGCACCACAATTGAAGTCATTGGAACGATGGGTTTTCCAATGACAGCACTGGCATAGGATACCTTGCAGGCAGGGCGGGCGGTGCAGCGAGCTTTCTCGCCTCAGCATAAGAGATGTTGTTGATGATCTTCAAGCATTGAACCTCCTTTTCCTCTTTCCACTTAGGACAGTTGCAGGAGTATGCCAGATGCTCACCACTACAGTTGACATAGCTTGCCTTTTCTGTTGTGCAGTCAGGATCGAGATGATCCTTACTGCTATAGTGAGCACAGGTGGGTTTGCCCTGGCAAGCTGTGCGGGCATGACCATATATCTAGCACTGAAAATAGTGCAGAGGGTTCAGTTTATACAACCGTACCTCACAATGTAAATAACCTGCCTTGATGGAAGAAGGTAGGTGTGGCTTGTTGAAGGCTATAATCAGTACCCAGGTGGACCGCTGTTATTCCTTGGGGAGTGAGCTCTGAGAGGATTTCCTCCTCGGTGACTTTGAGCAGGCCCCACTGAGTGATCACATCCCAAGAGGAATTCAAAGTTGTGGGGAGTGACCTCAACAGCCACCCCACCAATCTGGTTTTCAGGAACAGTTCTGAGTGTTTTGGAACAAGCGGTCTTAATCTGCAAGTCACCAGATTGTAAGTGCTTGACGGATTTCGGCTCTCCTGCAAGACCTTTCAAACCTTCATTTACAAAAAAATGGGAATTGATGGAATGGACTAGATGGGCTGAGCATTTCAGTGATGTTCTAAACAATGTGGTTAGTTCTACTCCCATTGTTTGTAATGAGGAGAGATGCATTACTGGCTTTAATGTTGGCTTTTTATCAGTCTGACATTATTTTCAGCTATTTCTAAACTTGAACTACAGAAATCTCCAGGGGTAGATGAAATTACTATTGAAATGTTTTGAGGTGGGAATGTTTCTGCTACCAAATGGCTCACTAAAATTTTGAATATCTTTTATGATAAAGACTTTGATCCTAAGAATTTTACCAGAGCTATTATTATTATCCCTATTTTTTTAAAAAAAGATCATGGCAGTTCTCGGGATAACTATAGGGTATCAGCCTATTTCCTGTTAAAGGTAAAATTCTCTGCATGATTGTGCTTAGTAGAATTAAGAATCTGGTTTATGGACAATTGCATGATGGGCAGTGTAGGGAGCCCCTTATTTGAGGCCAATTTCACCAAGAACTTACAACATCTTGAACCTCGAGGGCAGTGTGGATTCAGAAGTGGTAGGGGATGTATTGATCAGATTTTTTCACTTAGGCATATTCTTGAGAAATGTTTAGAGTTCCAGAAACCAGTGTTTACTAGCTCTGCAGATTTCTAAAAGGCTTTTGATTCTGTTGACCATCATAATTTGTGGTTGATCATGAGATCATATGGCATACCAGACAAGTCAGTTAACATTATAAAAACTCTCTATAAAAACACTGAGTCATGCGTGAGAGCTGGTAAGGCTTGTAGCAATTAGTTTAGCATTGCTTCTGGTATTTGACAAGGGTGCATTTTGTCTCCTTTTGTCTTTAGTTTGGTTATTGATTATGTTATGCGAAATTCACTGCAATAGAAAGATTTTGGCCTTAAATGGTCTCTAGATATGAAAATTTCTAATTTAGATTATGCTGATGATTTGGCCCTTTTGGCAAATGATGTTGATGAGATGAACTCTTTCATTAGAGATGTTTATGAGACTGGAAGCAGAGTAGATTTAGTGATAAACAGAGAAAACTAAAGTGATGAAAATTGGTTAGGCAGACTGTGGTTCAGTTATTCTGAATGTTTGCACTCTTGAGCATTTGTCTCAGTTTAATTATCATGAAAGTTATGTAACAGATTCTGGTGACGTGTGGCATGAGATAAACAGACGAACAGGGATTGCTGCTGAGACTTTGAAGAACACATAAAAAGTGTGGAGAAATATGTGTATATGAACACTAAAATTAGACTGCATAATAGTGTTTTTTTTTCTAGAATTAGTTACAGTAGTGAAACTAGGACCCTTTGTAAACAAGATAACAGGAAACTTTATACTTTTGATTCAAATACTTATGTAGTATCTTGGACATTAGGGGTTCAACTTTGTAAGTAATGATGATGTTAGGCATAGGAGTCTGCAACCTCCTTTGAGTAGCATATTGTGCAGATTTTATTGTTCCGGTGTTTTGGCCATGTTGTTGTCCATATGCATAACTATAGATTAGCGAATAGGGTTATGAACAGTGTGTCTAAAGGCCTCAGAAAAAGTGGGACACTTAGGATGCAGTGGGGAAACAATGTCAAACAGGAACTTGTTAGAATTAGTCTAATTGGCCAGATGTAGCAGATGTAGCTCAGAACAGATGTGTTTGGAGTACTAAATTGTATAATATGGTTGGACCTCCATAACCCATTGCCACTTGAGGATGATACTTTGAGAAATGTCCATACTTTTTGCCAACTGTGCTGAATCAAAACAATCAAGTCAATTTTACAATTTTTAAACAAATAACCAATCAACAGAAATAGGTCATGTTATGTACAAATTAAACAGATTTAAATTTCGAATATTATGAAAATAAAAGACATTAAAATAAATATATTTATAAATTTATTTAAGACTTTTCACAGTGATATGGTGAAAAAAATAGATCTGACTATGAAATTAAAGCTAAATTTTAGAAAAGAAAATGAATAAAAAGAGTTAATATATATATCAAAATAAAACTTCCTGAATAATAAAATATTTACCTGAAACATGATTTTTATTTCTTTTAATAATTCTTTTCAGTAAGGTATATTTTAAAGCTCAGGCCAATGTGACACAGGGTGACCTGGACTACTCACATTCATGGGAATTTCAGTCCTGTTGATGAAATGGAGGAATAATTTCTTGGTTTTATTTTTTTTACTGAACATTACTGAACATTTCTTTGTGTCATGTTTTGGAAACTTCGTAAAGTGCTGAAATTTGGTACAGCCAAGATATTGGTGGTGGAGGGAAGGGGGGTTAAGTTTTAAAACCATTCAATATAAATTCAAAAAATAATATTTTTTTAATAAAATCTTTCAGGGGGAGGGGGAGTGGATGCTTTCAATGTAGTGGTAGAGGAAGGGAGGGGGAGTTATGACAAAACTGCCCTCCCACCTGTATGAGGACTGATTTCCATGCCAAAGAAATTGTTTTTGCTTCCATATCTGAAACCTCATTCACTTTCAGGCAATGACACATGATCAGTTTTTTGACTGGAAAGTGAAGTAATAAAAAATAGCATAAAACCTAATGTGATGTTGAAAAAAAAATATCCACAGCAACAAGTTCCAAGCTGGCCAGTGTCATAATCAGCTACATAGCATAACTCTGAAGGATTGATAATAATATAATAAATCTATGGAGATAAAATCTAGAACAAGTTATAGGCTGGCTACTGTCATAACTAGTGATGTACTACAAGTCTGATAGATCCATAATGACATATAAATCTATGGAAATAAAATTAAAATAGATCAATAGGAAGAAAAAGGAAGTTTTAATTATTAAAGGGTAAATAAAATACTAACTGAATTGAAAAGAAATACAATGTTGATGACACTATAAGCAGCACATTGAACATATGTTACAAATTACTGCCATCTGCACTAGCTGGGCTAATTTAGGCAGCAGAATTTGTAGAAAAAATTATGTTTTTGGTTTCAGTGCTGGGAACTCTCTTATTGAATGTTGGGGTAAGTGCTAAAAATAATTCTCATCATCATCATCCTCAAGCAGCCATGGGCTATGGAGGTCCAACCAGACCGTGCAATTTAGTTCTCCAAGCAAGTCTATCCTGAGCTACATCTACTGCATCTGGCCACTGCACACCAATTCTAACAAGGTCCTGTTTGACATTGTCTGCCCACCGCATCCTAGGTCTCCCCTTCTTTCTGAGGCCTTTAGGCACACTGTTCATAACCCTATTCGCCAATCTATAATTATTCATACGGGCAACATGGCCAAACCAACGGAGTCTCTCTCTGCACAATATGCTGCTTAAAGGAGGTTCAAACTCCTTTGCCTAATCTCATCATTAGTTACAAAGTTGAACCACCTAATGCCCAAGATACTGCGTAAGCATCTGGAATCAAAAGCATCTAGTTTCCTGTTATCTTGTTTACAAAGTGTCCAAGTTTCACTACCATAACTAACCCTAGAAAGAACCAAACTATTATACAGTCTAATTTTAGTCTTTAGGTGTATACGCCTATTTCTCCACACTCTCCACAGGTTCTTAAAAGTCCCGGCAGCAATCCCTATTCGTCTGTTAATCTGATGCCGCACATCACCATTATCTGTTAGCTCCCAAGATAATTAAACTGTGACACCTGCTCAAAACTGCAACCATTCAGATTAACTGAATCACAGCCTGCCTGACCAATTTTCATCACTTTAGTTTTCTCTCTGTTTATAACCAAACCTACCTACTACCAGTCTCATCAACAGCTCGAATGAAAGAGTTCATCTCATCAACATCATTTGCCAAAAGGGCTAAATCATCAGCATAATCTAAATCAGAAATTTTCGTATCTCCAGACATTTAAGGCCAAAATCTTTCCCTTGAAGTGAATCTCGCATTACATAATCAATAACCAAACAAAAGAGAAAAGGAGACAAAATGCACCCTTGTCGAACACCAGAAGCAATGCTAAACCAATTGCTACAAGACTTACCAACTCTCACACATGACTCAGTGTTATTATAGAGAGCTTTCATTATGTTAACTAACTTGTCTGGTATACCATATGATCTCACAATCAACCACAAATTATGACGATCAACAGAGTCGAAAGCCTTTTTGAAATCAACAAAGCTAGCAACCAAAGGTTTCTGAAACTCTAAACATTTCTCAAGAATCTGCCTAAGTGAAAATATCTGATCCACACATCCCCTACCACTTCTGAATCCACATTGCTCATCGCGCAATTGACTGTCAACCAGATTCTTAATTCTATTAAGCACAATCATGGAAAGAACTTTACCTGGAACAGAGAGTAGGCTGATACCCCTATAGTTATCACAAGAACTGCGATCACCTTTTTTGAAAATAGGGATAACAATAGCTCTGGTAAAATCCTTAGGAACCATGCCTTTATCATAAAAGATATTCAGAATTTCAGTCATCCAAGTGATAACCGAAACATTCCCAGCTCTAAGCATTTCCATAGTAATTTCATCTACCCCTGGGGATTTATGAAGTTTAAGTTTAGAAACAGCCAAAATAACTTCAGATTGTGTTATAGGGCCAACATTAAAGCCACCAATGCATCTATCATCATTGCAAACAATGGGAGTAGAACTAACTACATTGTTTAGAACATCACTGAAATGCTCAGCCCACCTAGCCATGACAGAATCCTCCCCTTCTATAACCTTACCTTGTTTATCCTTCAATCCTTGTATGCCTGTCCGTTTTCTACCACACAAAACATTAACTATCTGGTACAGCTTTCTGCTGTTGTGCTGTCTAACTGCTTCCTCGGCTCAGTTATAATTTAGATATTCTCGGCTTGCAAGAGAGACCAGATGGACAGATAAAGGTCAGATTCTTAAAAATAATCTTAAATTTCTCTTTTCAGGGAGGGACGACAATAAGCATCACCAAGGCGTGGGTCTGCTTCTCAGCAGACACGCTAGTGATGCCTTCTAGGATATGAGTGCATTAATGAAAGGTTTCTTACAGCAAAATTTCAGACAAGCGTTAAAGACTTGAATGTTATCTGCTGCTATGTGCCCACTGAGGATGCTGATGAGGATGAGAAGGATAGGTTTTATGAACAACTTCAAAATAATTCTAGCAATACTGAAATAGATTTAAAACAAAATGAGTGTAAAACAAAAAAAAAACATACGTATTTTGTAATTGCTTCCAAAAATCTTCCAATTTTAAAAATAGCAGTTTTTGGTTAATTTGAGAAGAATTTCGAAACTTTAAGAAAAAAAAATATATTTACAATGGTTCAGATCAATCTTGTGAGCTTAAAATCAGGAGGTTGCTTCAATGCAAAAAATCAGAAACAAGCAAATCAGCTTTGTTGTATATTAAGTCTGAAAAATGGCAATCAAATCACTTTAACAAATTATTTATATCACAGTTTAATAAAATATTAATTAAATGAAAGGAGCATTATTTTTTGAGCTTGAATTATGAATGTACTTTTATATGATACATAAGAAAAATTTCAAACAGCAATTTCTATCTTTTCAAAATCAAAGTTTCATACGTAATACTAAAATTGGGTATAGCAGTTTCTGAGCTCTCATTTTGAATTCAATGTATATTATTAATGGGGACCCTGGAAGGGTTAAACAGTGCTCCAAAAACTGCTATTTCATAGCATCAAGAAATTGATGTGTCACAGCTAATGACCAAAATCAGGTTAACATTAGCTAGTTAATACAATCGTTACCAATGAATGTCTTAAATATGCTGCTTCACTTGGCAATTTTAATAAGGCTATGTTTGACAGTGTTTACCTAAATTGGTTTTAATGTGGTACATAAAGGCAATGGCCATGAGTCCAGGCAGAGAAAAGTCCATGGAGGCATTCGTGGTCTGATACCATGTTCAACCTGTCACTGGAAACCAATTTGATGAGGTTGCAGGTCCATTGCATTGTGTGCTCTTTAATGCAGGGTCTTGTGACCTTGAGCCATTTTGATTTTAATCACATCATTGCATCCAAACAGGAGTGTTTGGATACAGTGATATATCATTTTGGATACAGAGAATGCATTGTTGTACAGGGTGGTTATAATTTCCCTATTCCAGAGTCCCTGGAGCAGTGACAAATGGAGATAGCACTCCAATTGCCTGGATACAATACTATTGATCCCCATACTCAGAAATAGAAAATCCATCCCCAAAATATCATTGCAATAATAGACATAATTATATCAGAAGAAATAATTTATAAAAAAATATACACACATTAAAAAAATTTACCAAAGTTAAAATTAATATTGCAAAATTCTACTTTTCTCAGAAAAAATAATTTCTTCTACATTCTTTTTCTTTATTGAATTTGGATTTTTTTAAATAAATATTCTTTTGCTATATAAACTGCTCAAAGTGGAAATCGCAACACCAAGAAGGAATGAGAGATATGTAAGTTGCAACACCAAGAAAAAATGAAAGTAGAGATATGCAAATCGCAGGAGGAAATTGGCCTTCGGAGATATGCAAATGATCGAAGTTTAGCAGTGAATGGACACATGATCACCCAGCCAAGCCATGGATAAATACTGAGTGCCCATGAGCTCATAATAAGCACAACCTACAGTGAGGTTGGAGTGCATACTGCAAAAATGTTCATAAAACATGCCTTGGAGATGCCGTCAGGACCCTTATGTGCAATTAACACCTTCTGAGAGCAAATTGTCTATATACAAGAGCTCAGATTGTGTCTTTGAGTGAATGGTGCACGCATGGGGTGCTATGTGAACACAGTGCAACAGTGTGTCTCACGCAACATCATGGAGCACCAAATGGCACGAAAGGATATGTACAGGATCAGCACGCTGCACTACAGGATGTGAAGATTGCATGTTATGAATGAGGGCCATTTGCAACTCTTTCACCATAGCAATTGTGCTGCAGAGTGATTTTCAGACTGCTACGGGTACCATAGATCCCATGCAAACCATTCAACAACATTTACATGACACAGGAATGAGGGTAAGACATCCAGTCTGGCATCTGCAGTTGTAGCGACATCACTGATTACGCTGTCTCCACTGGTATCAAGTGAGGCAATATTGGACTACAGAATGGAGGAGAGTGTTGTTCACAGATGAATCCTGATTCTGTTTCATCATACCAAATGGCAGTTTGTCTGTACGGCTTCGGCGTCAGCAATGACATGAGGAAGCCTATCCCATTAGCCACCATATGGCTCCCCACCATGGTACAATGGTATGGGATGGCATCATATATGGTGGCAGGATGCCTCTGCTCCATGTTTCTGGCATGCTAATGGTGAGATGTTATATCATTAATCCTGTGGCAATCTTACTATCTTCCCTGGACTAATTCTGCAGCAGGACAATGCCACCCCACACACAGCACGGGCAACAATGGACAGTCTCCAAGGTGTGGACATTCTCTCATGGCCACCATACTCCCTAGACTTGTGGTCCATTGAGTTATTCACAATTTGTGAGATCTTATGGGTTGCTTCCTTCACCAGCTCCCTCCAGTGGTGGGATATTAAAAATAGTTTATATATCTCTAAATAAAAAAATACCCTCTCAAGCAGCTACTTGCCACAGAGGTCTGACAGGAGCCTGTCAGTTTATATGATACAGTATATAAGCTCACCTGACAAAACAATTAGTTACCCCTGGCTGAATGTCACCTAATAGCACGTAACACCTCCATGCGACAGAAGAACAGCCGAAATGCTGTCTGGCATGAATGCCACCAGAGTGCGAATGTAGTGCACATCAATATTCATCCACTCTTCCAGCAACAAATGCCACAGTTCAGCCAGATTGGCTGAATGGCTGGGACAGCACTTCACTCACTGCTCCAAATAGTTCCACAAGTTTTCTATGGGATTCAAATCCAGGGATTTGGCAGGCCAGTCGAGATGTTCAAAGGATTCAGAATGCTTGTTGTGCCAATCCGAAACACTTTGAGCCCTGTGCATGCGACAAGTGTCATCTTGGAAAACTGGGGTATCCTTCTGGTGTTCACTGTGGAGATGCGGCACAAAAGGCAACATGTGGTCATCTAGTAGCTCCATATAGCCCTTCTGGTTCAAATGTGACGTCACTGCAACCAAAGGACCCATTATCTCATACATGAAACATCCCCAGAATACCACAGAGCCTCCTCCAGCTTAAACAGAACCTTGCACACACCTTAGCTAGCTTGAATAGAACCTTGCACAGCATCAGGAACAGCACCACAAAGACTGGACTGTCGACTCTTGGAAGGATGTGATCTAGTCGGATGAGTCACCACATGATGACGCATCGTAAGCCGCATGAAGCCTGTGCTAGGCTTCATGCGTGCTAGGCTTCATGCGGCTTACGATGTACCCGTCGCCTCTCTTCATTCGAGTACAAGCAAAAATGTAACTCATCCGACTAGATCACATCCTTCCAAGAGTCGACAGTCCAATCTTTGTGGTGCTGTTCCTAACACCAAAAAAAAAAAGGCAAATTTTATATATTGTCTTGGTTTCTCATGATCCAAACACTTTAAATAAAGATGGAATTCAAGTTATAGCAGTAAAAGTTCTCTTCGGAGTGTTCGTTCGGAAACAGCTTGTTGTAGGCCTGCATTAACTGACTGGATCAATTCCTGCCTCGTTGCAAAGTGATTTGCCCTAAGAGTGTGCGACACACTGCAGCGGTCCCTATTGGTGAGCAGTCTTTCTGCCACTGTTCTGGTGATGATTAGCAGTGGACAGTGATGTACGCTACTTCTGGAAGACTCTTTGGAGAGTACATTTCGACACACCTGCAAAGGCAGCAACCTCTTGTACACTATGCCCTTTGGCTTGGCCAAATGCAAAAACACCTTTTTGCCACTCATTCACATCTTTGGTGCAACCCATATTTCACGGAGCAACTAACACACTCATGGCAAATGACTTCTTGTCATTGTATAAACCCTGTAGCGCATGGCACAGCTATTTGTAGGATGCGTTTACTACTGGTGCATCCTCTGTTGCTGTCGAATGGACATAACCCTCTTACGGCAGGATATTACAAATTTTTTTGTCCAGAGAGCTATAAAGGTGACCTCAGCAGAAAAACGACACAAACATTCATGCCTTATCTGAGGAAAGGGCCTTATCCAGATCCCTTTGATCAGTACCAAATAAGCTAACCACTTGACCATGAATCATTATTATTTTTATTCACATTTTGGTGATCCATGCTTAACTTTTCAAAAGAAGCATATAACTGAAATATTATAATGTAACAAACATTACCTAGTATAATAGTTGGAAAGAAAACTTTTCAATCCTATTACAACAGTTAGTGAATTTTACTGCTATGACTTGAATTCCATCTATACTTAAAAGTGTTTGGATCATAAGGAAGCAAGACAATATATGTAAAATTTGCCTTTTTTTTGGTATTAGGAACTTCAGTTCTTTTAAAAACATTATGACCATGTAAACTCACCTTATTTGCCACAGCATTAGATTAATATGGTCTTTCAGTTTAAAAGGCACATATTCTTACAGAAAAAAAAAACTGCTTTTATTTTACACACAAGAAACTGAAAGTATTAAAGAAATATTTAAAAACTTATTTGGGTTGGGTTGTTTTACCTCTGAGTGGCACTTTTTTGCATACCATGGGTTATATGTACAGGTCACAAGGACCCCGAAGGCTCAGAGAAGGTTGGGGGAGGAGACCCACTGGAACAGCTGTTGAGAAACAGATGGTAGCCTCCCATCAAGGCCATCCAGTGTGTTCTTTAATGTGCACAGGGTTTGACTCTCCCGCACACGGGGCCATGGCTTAACGTTCCATCCGATGGATAGCAGCCTTTACAAGCCATTAGTGTCCCCTACTGACCGTCGGCAGGGCAGGATTTTGCAGAGGTCTCATCGCTGACCCAGCTAGGACTCGAACCTGGGAACTGCAGATTACGAGCCTGGTGCGCTACTGACTGAGCCACCTCCGCTCCATTTAAAAACCTTTTTTAATACATTACAACTACTTCAAAGGGAAACTTAGTTTTAAAAAAAAAAACTTACGTAAACTGCATATTTTGCTGACTATTGACTGCACCATCTTGTTTTAACATTAATACCAAGTCTTCATTCTGCAAAAAATATATATATATAAAACATTTCCATTAATCCAACATTTAGTGTAAATAAAACAATGTGATCACCAGACTGAATAGTATGGCATTTGAAGCATGGAGGCCACTTTCACTTGTAATGCATAAAGTGTTAAAAAATATGGAAAAATCTGCTTACAGTATAAAAAAAAATAATAAAATAAATACCCCCTCAAGCAGCTGCTTGCCACAGAGGTCTGACAGGAGCCTGTCAATTTATATCCCATAGTAGGTCTGAGAGGATGGCAGGACCTTACCATATTTTTTCCAAAACAGTTACAACTGTCACTGATTAGTTCATAGTATTTGATACCTTTGTGAGCAACATTTTTAAGGTATTATTTAGGAGAAAAGTAATTGGAGATAACTAAATAAATATATATATTTATTTTTTAATGTACAAATATGAAAAAATGGTATATTTACAGAAAAAAGCATAAAATAAAAATTTTGTGATATTTTAATTAATAATTCATTAATTTGTGTTTCTTGGCCAAGTGGTTAGTGCACTTGGCTACTGATTTAAGGGACTTGGGTTCGAGGCCTGGGTAAGGCATGGATGCTTCTGTGCCTACCTCACAGACCTTCTACTATGGTGTATAAACTTACAGGTTCCTGTCAGACCTCTGTGGCAAGCAGCTGCTTGAGGAGTATTTTTTTTAACATATCCTTGTTTTATTCAATTAGTTTACAAAGTTCATATTTTTACTATAATAACAGAAAATATTACTAAATTTGCTTTTAGCCATGTTGCATTTCTGTGCTTCAATTCAGAGGCTTAGGATTTTTCAGGCTGTTAAATTCTCAATAAAAGCAGTCATTTTACTGCTTTACATTCATTCAAAATAGCTATCTACACTATTACTTTATGAGCTTTGCATAATTTTATTCCCAAACTTCAGTAATACAAATGAGTAAATAAAGATATGATATAATAAGCTTAAAAAAATTGATTTTGCTGTGAGTGGGATTCGAACCCATGTCTCCCTCAAATTTTAACAGGTGTGTGTTGTCCCACTTGATACCATATCAAGCAGGCATGTATCCATGATTGAATTTCAGGGATGGGGGAGGTTCTGAATTCCCCAAATAGGTCACTGATACGAGGCTTGTAATACGCAGTTTGCAGGTTTGAGTCCCAACTCTGCCAGCACTGAGATTTATCTATCATATTTCCCATTTTTTCTGCTAAGGGCTCACCTTCCTCACAGACCTTCTACTAAGGTGTATAAACTTACAGGTTCCTGTCAGACCTCTGTGGCAAGCAGCTGCTTGAGGAGTATTTTTTTTTAACATATCCTTGTTTTATTCAATTAGCTTGCAAATTCATCTTTTTACTATGATAACAGAAAATATTACTAAAGTTGCTTGTAGCCATGGAGTTCCATGTCTACAGGACACATCATGTGATTCTTTACTACTAAATTATTGATTTAATGCCATGAGCATGACTAATAAATATTAAATTCCATCTCTATGTGACAACACAGTTGTCCATTTCCTGGATAGATGGTGCCACAGTGCAAACCAAATAAAAAATCTGAAAAGTTTATAAATCACACCAGTTGAAGAAAAAACGTTATCTGATGATGGTGTAGTGGGTAGTATAACTGGCATGTTTCCAGGAGATGTGGGTTTGAATCCCACTCACGGCAAAACCAATTTTTTTCAGCATATTATTTCATGAGTTCCATATCTACAGGACACGTCCTGTGATTCTTTACTACTGAAATAAAGATATGTTTATAACTTCTTAATAATGAATGCACTACTTCATATCAAACTTCATTCATATCAAACAGCAACCTAGTTATGTTATTCACAAATGCCAGTTTCTCAGTTCTTTGCTTTCTCATGCTTCCAACAGTAAACCAAGCTATCTATCAGCTGAAGCTTGCTTTCAATTAATTGGCCATTGTGCAGTATCGCTATTAAATTTTTTAATCTAGATTTAAAACCTAAATTCAAATTATCTATTGCACTGGAAGCTGGGGTGGGGTGAATGAAATAGACTTTACTCAGATGTGGAAATTTGTTTTCATGCTGGCTCCACCAAGGGAGCAACCCAAAAGGTGTATACCCTTCTAGCTAAGGTGTGACAGTTTTGTAACTAAAACAGCTAATGCACAATAATAGATGATTTTAATTTATGTTTTAAATCTAGATTAAAAAACACTGATTAGCCAATACATTAAAATCACCTCTGCATTATGCAAAGAAGCGCATGTGCAGCCAATCAGTGGCACGTGTGCCAAGGTGGCAAATGATATATATAATACCTGGTTCGGAGTTCTTGCAGGCAGTATTTTGTTTCTTCTCAAAATGGGAAAAGCAAAGGATTTGTCCGATTTTGTCATAGGCCAGATTGTTATGGCAAAACACCTTGGTAAGAGCATCTCTGAAATAGCGGCGCTGGTAGGCTGTTCACGCTATGCAGTAGTTAGTACCTATCAAAGATGGTACAAAAACAGGTGACACTTCAAGCCATCAACAAGGCATGGGCCAGCCATGCTTCACTGATTCCAGAGGTCAGTGCAGGCTATCTCATCTTGTCCACAGCAACAGGAGCTAGGTGGCTAACATTACTCATAATTTCAATTGTGGTAAAGGGCCCAATGTGTCCGAACACACAGTTCATTGTAAGCTCTTGTATATGGGTCTCTGTATACAATGTACTCGTCAATGTTTGCAGTGGGCATGTAATCATCGACATTGGACCACAGAAGACTGGAAGAGGGTCACATGGTCAGACGAATCCTGTTTTCTGTCACACGATGTGGACGGACAAGCTCATTTACAATGTTTACCCACGGACGCCTTCTCACCTGGATGCACTGTGGGACAGATCCAGGCAGCTGGAGGGAGTGTGTGGTCTAGGCAATATTTTCTTGGGGAACACAACTTGGACCAATTATCCTTGTAGAGAAAACTCTTACAGCTGTCACCTACCTGAACCTTGTGGCTGACCAAGTACAGTCCTTTATGGTGACTGTATTCCCTGGCAGAGATGGTGTCTTTCAACAAGACAATGTCCCATGTCACAATGCGAAGAAAGTTCAGGAATGGTTCCTAGAACATGATGCGGAATTCCATTTATTGCCATGGCCCCCAAATTCGCCAGACACGAATCCTATTGAGCATTTGTGGTTCGATTGGAGAAATGGGTACAAGCAACATCACCCCCAACCATGTAATTTACATGAATTGTGGGATCTTCTGTTGCAGTCATGGTACACAAATATCAAGCGACACCTACCAACATCTCATTTAATCTAAGCCTCATTGGGTGAGAGCTCTTTTGGCAGCAAGAGAAGGACCTGCATCATATTAGGTAGGTGGTTTTAAGGTTTTGGCTGATCGGTGTATAGTTACATTTATATCACTGAAGCAATGCCAACTGTCATGTTTTTTTCGTCAATTTTAATTATTACTTCAAAAACTTATAATGTGATATAAGTTTATAATCTGAAAAAATTTCCCAGGGAGTTAAATAACATTGTTACTGTTATTACTCTGCTGTCCGTAGCTTATATAATGCAGAATATTTCAAATTTTAATTAATACATATACAGTGTGGTTGCTCGTAATTTCACCACCCAGAGCAAGCTTGGACTCTGATGTCAATTTCTCCAAATCTGATCTTAGATGTTAATGATTATTTTAGTTATAGTTAACATAATTTTTAAAAGTTATTGAAAATCACCTGTTGAAAAATAGGTCATATTTACTCAAGTCATTTTCACTGCAGGTATACTCATTATCCTCCCTTATTTTCAAAACAAGAGCCAATCATCAATTTTTAATATCATAATCATTTGTAGCACCTTGAAATTAGTAAAAAAAAAGGCTGTTTTCATTTTGAAACATTTTCAGTGTTGTACAGTGTATTTCATTGATAATGCTATGAGCATGAGATATACTTATCTACATCTCATTAAGAGCAACAATGAAAAAAATAGGTTAGCTACTCCAATCACAGATGGCACCAAGTTCAGATAGATTTACGTCACATTGCTGACTACTCAAAGAGTAGTGACTTTCTTATTTACATCTCATTCATAGGTAGATTTATGTCACATTAGTGGATAAAGACTGAGCTGATGTTAGTTTAGCGGTTAGAACACTCCAGCATGAATCTGAAGAAACATGGATTTGAGTCCCACATATCAGCAGAACTTGCTTTTTACACAAAACTGTTAATTGATTTATTAACTTCTGCATCATACAGGTAACTGTGTATTTAAGTCATATTAGTGGATAAATGACTGAGCCAGCATTAATTCAGTGATTAGAACACTCTGACATGAATCTGCAGAGATGTGGGTTCGAGTCCTGCGCCATTGGCAAAACTGATTTTTTCCACAAAATGATTTGTTAAAAACTTCACATCTGTTAAAAAAAAGAATCTAGTGAGCTTTTCATTTTTTTTTTTGTCTCAAGTAAACTTTACTGCCTACCAAAATTCTTCATTGGCCCAAATACTTAATGAGTTACGTGTGGCTAAAACTTTCAAAAGGGAAAAAAAATTAAGTAACCATTCAAAACAATTTAAAAAGAAAATTTGAGAATAGACCACAATTTTTTGTCATTAAATAGTTAAATTTTTCATACACTTAATTTATCAGCTTCTGTGTTTCAATTGTCAACATTTTGGTAATTTCAGCATGTTTTGCATGTAATAGACTAGCTACCTAAGTAAATTATATCATATTTCACTTTGCACAAATGAATACCTACCTTAAAACTGTGAAGAGAATTTCATTACACAACAGTCCAATTAACTCTGTGTAGAAAAAAATAATTTGCTAAACATTTACGTTGTGAAATGCTAGAATTCACAATATTTGGGTTTTTTAAATAATATAATAAAGGAAAAATTTAACTATTGCAAAAGTTATGTTTACATTCTGAGGTCTTGACAAATCTAATTTGGATCTAGAAACCAATTCTAAAATATAGGCATGTTTTCAGTAGAAATTAAATACATACAAAGATACAACATTAATGTAATAAAATAAGTACCATGATATAATTTCTAAGATAATGATGACCACATACCCAAGATCTGTCAAAATTATGACTCAGTTATTCATAAAATATTGAAAGGGCTTTACCAAAGGATTTGTGACTTCAATCTGCTGAACTACAAGTGATGGTACAACACGATATGCATAAAATTGATGAACTACACTAATTGTCCTTCTTCTCTGGAAAAAAGGAAAATATAAAACTTGTAAATTTGATTAATCTGGCATATTTTATAACACAACAGCAATTCCATAATAAATTATATTAACTTCGTAGGCCAGTATCAAAATATGACCTTTCATATAGGGAGGAAAATTTATCAAAAACAGTTTTAAAAATTAAACTGGACTACCATTACAATATTTGATATTTTCAAAAACAGTTCAAACAAAATTCCAGTGGTTCTATTTTTTAAGACAAATATTCTTGTTTATGTTTAATCCTTATGCTGTTCAAGACACTGAGACATATTAACTTATCATGATAATATGACAAAAAATTAAAGTATAAAAAAAATTTAAAGCTTTTATATTCATATATTAAAAATAGACATTTCAGTGATCATAAATAATGTTATCTTCTCAATTTATTCCTTAACTTCATGCATACAAAAATAACTTATGTTTGCAATTTTTCAGAGCAGAGCCAAGAGTCATTTTATTTATAGTCAACAAAAAAAGGCCACCTGCACTCCTTGAGTTGCATTAATTTGTATATGCTAGATTCAACCAGGCATGTTTTGGTTAAATGAAAAATTTGCAAAATGCTTTTTTTTTTATATTGGCAGTTTTCTGGGTGAAAGTAATTGTATGTCTTTTGTTTCATTTTAGTATATATTGTACATCCATCTCTTGATTTACAAGGTAGATAAGTTCCAAGAAATCACCATGCTAATCAAAACTAACAACTTATGGGGGGAAAGAGGGGAGGGGGGAAGGTACAGAAAAAATTCTTGTTATGAATAAAATGCCTATTAAAAGTTTTATTTATGTATATTTATCTCAAATTTCAGTTCAGTAAAAATAATAAGCAATAATGTAACATTATTTTGCATTTTATTTGCAATAATTCAGGTGAGCTTAATAATAATATCTTTATTAAGCCTTAGTATGGTTATATACATAGATTACCCCACTAAGACTTATGGCTTGTCAGCAGGATTGGCTTGTTTTGGTCACAAAAAATAGTCATCCTTAATGCAAACATACATTATCGAATTTGAAGATAAAATTTTAAAGAAGGATATTAAATGAACTGAATATAAATCAGAAATTAAGCATTTGCACCAACACTTAGTGCTTTATTTTGAAATATTAGTATTTATATGACATTTTATGGAACAGTGTACTTACAAATGAGTTGTATTTAACCAATAAAATAGTCTACAAACTTGAATTTACTGAAAATGTGATAAAACAAGTTTTTTACTAGTCTAAAAAAATGAGTCTAGAAAAGTTAAATTTCACTGACAATTCAACACAGGTTTCATTCATAGGATGTGGTAAGATATATTGCATTACAGTGGCAAGAATAAATTTTTAGCAAAGTAATATTTGTTACAGATGATGATTTTGTTACTATAGGAATTTATTATTATCTATTTACTGTTGAAAATAAATGATATCAATTGAAACCATTCAGTTGATTTTTACTTTGGGATGAGTCTAATAATATCCTTTGAAGCTATACCACTGCTACTTCATAATATGTATGATATCTACACACATAAAAGAAAAAACTCAATCTTTATCATTCAAAATTGTGTCTATAATAATGTAAAAGGAAACTGGTTACATTTTTTTGACCATGTAAACTGAGTACCGCATAAGTTGAGGGTGCAGGTTGGGTTGTTTTACCTCTGAGTGGCAGTTTTTGCACACCATGGGCTAAAAGGCCAGGTCACATGGACCCTGAAGGCTTAGAGAAGGTTGGGGGAGGGGACTCACTGGAACAGCTGTTGGGAGACAGATGGTAGCCTCCCATCAAGGCCATCCAGTATGTTCTTTTAACGTGCACAGGGTAAGGCTCTCCCACACACATGGCCACGGCTTAACATCCCATCCAACGATGGTGGTATTTCCAAGCCTATCGGTGTCCCCTACTGACAGTGGGCAGGGCGGGGAATTTTGCGGAGATAAATCTCAACACTGACCCAGCTGGGACTCAAACCTGGGAACTAGATTAAGAGCCTGACACACTACCGACTCAGCTACCCCCACCCCTCTGAGGGTGTAGGTGTAGTTTAAAATTGTTTCAATGTTTCTATATTATTTCTATCATTTAGAGGATATATCTTACGGAGAGAATACAAATGGAAAAATCAATATTATTTATTTCAACACTGAGAGGGATGAAAGTTTGGTTTTAATTGGAACTTTATTGCACATGTGGATATGTAATTTGATGGATACTTCTTTGTATAATGTTTGACATATATTGACATTAGTTTTTTGCCATCTTTATTTGTTTCTTAGTTATCTTTTAAAAACTGTAATTAAAATGAGTTCACAAAATCTTTTGATAGATGTTTTGGATAAAGTTGATCCAGAAAGTCATGCTTCGATTTTCAGAAATATTTTGATTGCAATAGTTAATCAACAGACTTCCCTGATACAGAAATAGGATACTGATTCCAAGTAGAGCATAATATAAGTGCCCTACTTGGAATCAGTTAAAGTGATTGTAATATAAGTGACGTAATTTTTTTATTTTTATTTTGCAACTTCAAAAATATTTTTATTGCTCTTCAAATATATATTATACTTTAATTACAAAGAACAATTAATTTGAAACTTGACTGAAAAATGAAACCATTAACTATTTATGGTATATGTGACCTCAAATGATGGCTGCCTCAGAAATAATGGATTACTCATTTCATTGAAAAACTAATTTTTTAAAAGGCTGGACTTAGTACTGATTTTATTTAAATTGAAAGTAACTTCACAATTAACAATTAAAAAAATGTTATTTTTAACCCATCCAGGGTCCCCAACAAATATAGATGTTGACAGAATTTGAAATGAGAGGACCAAAACGTGTATTCTGTATGTTAATACAACAAAAAATTCCTTTAAAAAAAATAGAAACTGCCATTTGAAAATTTTCTTGCATATATCTTATAAAAATATGCAATTCAAGCTTAAAAAAACATTTTCTTTTTTCATTTGATGCATATTTTATTAAACTATAATATAAATAATTCGGTAAAGCCATCTGATTGCCATTTCTTAGAAGAACTATACAGTATTGCCAATTTGCCTGTTAACATTACTCTATGCTGAAGCAACCCTCTGATTCAAGCTTACAGGTTTGATTTGAACTATTATCAAGTTTCGAAAATCTCCTGAAAATTAACGAAAAACTGCTATTTTTAAAAATGGAAGATTTTGGAAGTAATTACAAAGTATGCACCTCTGTTTTTGTTGTTGTTTCCATTTTACTCCTTGCTGCCTTAAACCTATTTTATATTCCTAGAATTATTTTTATCATTTATATAATTTATCCCAACATTCTATGCAGCATTCCAGCTCTACAAAGTGAAACTATAAATAACAAGAATCTTCTTAGCCAAAGTAAAGAACTTGATGTTGTAAAGACTATCTACAGAATCAGGGTGGAGCAGGTCCATGACCTAGTTTATTGCTCACATGTGCAGTCAAGTGGCTACTAAGTGTATTATTTACAGCAAGAATTGTTCTCATACATTGGATAACATTACCTTGCATCCAGTTAGTATTTGCACTTTTATAATTAAATCTTCCTTTTCATGCCTGCAAATTTATTTTATTTCCATAAATTATCAATCTTTCAGAGTTATGCTACATTGGATGGCCAACTTACAAGCTGTTACAGATATTAGGTTATGTGTTATTTTTTTTATTATTATTTATTTGTTTTTCTAGTAAAATAACTTTGATCTTGTATTTTTTTCCTGAAAATGAATGAGGTCTTGGATATGAAAGCAAAAAGGAATTCCTTGGAATGGAAACCAGTACTCCTGTGGAATGGAAATTTCGACGTGTTTTTACCCATCCCCCACCCTCACCCCAGCATAATTTTTTTTAATAAGTTTTCAAGTTTATATTCAATGGTTTTAAAAGATTTCACCCCCCCTGCCCCTCGATATATTGGTTGTGCCACTCTGATGATATAGACATTTGTTTTTTAGCCTAGGCGCACAAATCTTTCAGCATTTAGCCAAGATCACCAAACTTCAACACCCAAAGAAAAAGATTCATAATGTTTAGTGAAACGGACAGCCAAGGAAGAGTTTTTCCATTTAATAAACAGGATAGAAAATCTCATTAATGCGAGCAATCCAAGTCACATTGTATAATGCTGGCCCATGTTTTAAAATATACTACACATTAAAATTATAAAACACTTTAAAAAAACATTTTCTGTAGCACCTGTGGGATGTTCTTTAAAGAATTTGTATAGAGTTGAGAGCTTTGCATTTTCTCACAGCATTTCTTTGTAGCTATTGAGAACATATCCTTAACTGCACAGATTGAAGGATTACTATGTTTACAGAGAAGTAAACTTCATTAATAATTCCTTAATTTATATTTATTTTACATAGATTTGTGTTTTTCAATTATTTTATAGTATCCATCATTTAGCATGTGAACACAAAATATTATAAGTTTGCTTATAGTCACTACTATATTTCTTTTGCTAAATTAGAAACTGAATTTCCCAGGACTATAATCCTTAATAAGCAAATTAAGCATTCAGTGGAGCAATTTTTAATGGGTTATTACTGTATAATAAATCTATAAATGACTATATCAACCATGTACCATCTGAATATTATTTTACCATTTTGTTCTAAAAACATGGCAAAAATATAATTAACAAAAATAACTGATAAAAAGAATCAAAAATACAAAATCTATTTAAAAAATAGTTTTCATTCAAACAATTGCATATTGAAAATAATGTCATACCTTGCTAAAACACTGAAATTTATACGCAATTCCAGTTGTATAATGGACAGCAGTTCCTTCTGAAACAAAAAAAGCTACTTAAACAGAGAATATAAAAGTTTAATAATCATTTTTGCAAGTAATGGAAGACAAATTCCTAAAATTTGAAAAATTTTAATCTGCAAGAAATTCATTTCGATGTGACAGACACTATATACATTAATAATGAATGTTAGTCTTAACTAATTAATGGATTGGATATGTCAAGTATTCAGAGTTCAATCCTTTTGTAACTAAAATGGATCTTACAGTATAAAATATATACTGTGTCCACAAATTCAAAGCATAAACAGCCTAAGGTAAGTATAATTGAATAGTTTTTAAGCTAATATAATGTAATAAAATGAAAAAATTCTTATGTTATTGAACATGATGTAATAAGCACAGTTCAGCTGATGAAGCCTGAGGGACATATAATTTTTTTCATCAGAGAAGACAACAAATAAGTTGGCCCACATACAATACAGCAGGCTCTAAAAAAATCAAAGGTTTGATAATTCAGAGAAAATGGTTTTAAGCATATCTCATTAATGATGGTCCATGAGTTTGATTATTTATGTCTGCCTTTCAGTTGATTACAATGCTGGCTACAATTTTTTACCATACCAAAAGTACTGTTTGCATTGTTTCTGAATATGAGAAAGTTTGTGACACTGCACAAGTGTTTTTATCTGTTGGAAAATGTTATATGTAATCTAACATAATAACAAAATGAGTTTTGAGTGACAAAATGAATAACGTTATTGGAATTTCAAAATATTTATAATGATAAAGCATAAAGAATAACAAGAAAAATAATTTTGTTATTGTCATTGTTGTTTGTGTCAAAAACATTTATTTTATATTTTTATTTTGTAGGATTACTTAGAAGCTTAAATTAAACATCTGCCAACTTCCACAGATGAACAATTTAACTTTTACTACCAACAACAGCCCTGCTCAATGATACATTCTTAAAGAATTTGACTGGGAGCAGCTTTCTAGCTACCTTCATCATAATTACTGCTCAGAGAAAGGGAGATGTGATATCTAGAGACAACAGCAGCAATGATAAAGAGTTGGATGCCATTCATGCAGAAAGAAAAACAGCATTTACAATGGAGCAAATATCACATATCTACTACAATAGCCTGTGATCCTCTCAAACTCTTGGAGAAGGAACTCTATAGGTGGGGGATTTGGGTATGGGAATAGAGAGTTGCAGGAGAGAAAGGCCATTAACCTGGATGAGACTTTTGTTTTTAACCTTCGCACTTTATTTTTATTTTCTAAACATCTTTTCCTACCAAATCCTTCCACCTCTCTTCATAGTCCGCAGAAACATTTCTATGGGACCTCCATTAAGAACAGACTATATAACACTAAATAGGTAATAAGTCTCCAATTTTTTTACTTATACTTATTAACTAGATTTATTTTTGTGGTAATTGAATTTTGTGGCATTTTTCCAAAATAAAGAGATAACTTTTTACAACACTTGTCATTCCAATTTAAGCCATAATAACAGAAGTATTGCATCTTTTATTAAGGATTATTTTTTGTTTCTTTTGTAACAATGTTCATAAACAATTACAGTTTATTGCAAACATTCACATCCATCAAAGACTAGTTTTTTTTATGTTGGTCATTCAAGAATATTTCACCAGTTTTTAAATAAAGTGGTCACCTGCCATGTTTCATTTGCTTACTATTTTTACATTTGGTTTGCATAAATGAATACCAGAATTCTTGTAAGTGACAAGGAATAATGGAAAAAAATGGTTTATATTAGATATTACTCTACTAGCCATCATTTATAATAAGATGTATCATTGTGAAGCAGATTGGGCTGTTTTACCTCTGAGTAGAACTTTTTTGCACACAATGGGCAAAATGGCCAGGTCAAAAGGACCCCAAGGGCTCAAAGAAGATTGGGAGGAGGGGACCAACTGGACAGCAGTTAGGAAATAGATGGTAGCCTCCAATCAAAGCTATCCAACATATTCTTTAATGTACACAGGGTATGGCTTCCCACACATTGGGCCACAGTTTAACATCACATCCAATGGACAGCAGCCTTTCCAAGCTCATCAGTATCCCCTACTGACAAAGGACAGGATAGTGATTTCGAAGAGATAAATCTCAATGCTGGCCCAGCTGGGATTCGAACTGAGCCTGGCCTGCTACCAAATGAGCCATTCCCCAGTTTCTATCACCCTGAAGCAAAAATTATTTTAGATATTAGGAGTCTAATTCATTTCAATGAACAGCTTTTTCATTCAAGTGCATAAAAAACTTGGGGAAGGTATAGCTCCTTCCTCCTCAAAACTGCAGGACAGTAAAAAAAATCATAATTAGGACCTAAGAATGGATTTGTGTATGTATTGGTCTAACTAGCTCTCTATTCTATTAATTGTAAACTTCACCAGAAATAAATAAAAAATACAGATGTATAACAAAAATGAGCAAACCAAACCATGATATGCCACTCCATCCTGCAATTCTAAGACACTGAAAATTTTAGATTTAAGACACAAGTTTTTGTTATTCTATTACATATAAATATATTTACATACTTACAAAATTAGAGACAAATTCCTCCTCAGCAACTGCTTACCGTAGAGGTCTTACAGGAACCTTATAGAATAATACATTATAGAGAACCTTTACAGAATAATACATTATAGAGAAGATCTATAAGGAAGCCAAGACCTCAGCAGAAAGACGGCACAAGAAACATCCATCTCTTATTCAGGGTTTGAAAAGAGGTCCCTTTACATCATAGCTAACCAAGCATGCTAACCTTATCAGTAGTAAATAAAATGTAATTGCTACTATATTGATTTTTTTCTTCCATCTCCATTTTTCACTTTGGTGCTTCTCTTTCCCTGGAATTTAGTTTACCCCCCCCCCCACTTTTATTAAAAGAAAAAGATTTTCTAACTGTATATCAACAAAAAAAACCCTGTTATTACTCTATAATTTCTGATGGTTTTAACTCCTCTGGTTCAATTCCTTTTGGATAAAACATCTCAATGTAGGAAAAATATTTGAAATCACTTCATTTTCTGCCTGGGTTGCTTTACCTCTAGGCAGCACTTTTTTTGCACACAATGGACTAAATGGCCAGGTCACAACTCTGCCATTAGTCAATCCTTCCCTAAGACTCGAAGGTCTCAGAGAGGGTTGAGGGAAGAGGACCCACTGGAACAGCTGTTGGGAGACAGATGGTAGCCTCCAGTCAAGGTTATCTGCATGTTCTTTAACATGCACAGGTTATGGCTCTCCCACACATGGGGCCATAGTTTAATATCCCATCTAATGGAATTTCCAACCTATCGGTGTCCCCTACTGACCCCCTGAGTGGAGAAAAATCTCAATACTGGCCCAGCTGGGACTTAAACCCGGAACTGCAGATTATGAGCCTGGCATGCTACTGACTGAGTAACTCCCACCTCCATTTTCAGCCTGCAATTTCAGAATAGATGTTATATAAAAATTTTAAAATTACTCTGAATTAATTGCATTGCTCTACTTTAGTAAGTGAAAGTAGTTTAGGAGTTTTGGCCAATTGTAGGATTATATAATTTTAAATTTGTGAACATAAAAATTGAAAGAATAGATTTTTATATTTCAACTTCATTATAAAATAATTAATTTAAAAAAAGTTTGATGGAATCTGAAAATCTTATTTTTTTCAATTTTTTTTTTCTCTCAACTTTACAAATCTCTAACTTTAAAGCTGACCAAAATACCTAAACCGCACTTACTGTAGTTTTGAAGTAGGGAACAAAGATTAAACTAGAGAAATTTTAATTTTCTGCCTTTAATTTTGGGTTGGGACCTCTGAGCGGCACTTTTTTGCACACCATGGGCTAAATAGCCAGGTCACAAGGACCCTGAAGGCTCAGAGAAGGTTGGGGGAGAGAATCCACTGGAACAACTGTTGGGAGACAGATGGTAGCCTCCTGTCAAGACCATCCAGAGTGTTTCTGCTTTTAATAACAAATCACAAGTTGCCATGAGCTATGGAAGTTCAATCAGAGTGTGTAATTTAGTTCTCTATACAAGGCTATCCTTGTACTTTGCTACTGCAAGCCAATTCTAACAAGATCTTGTTTGTCATTGTCCACCCATCTCATTTTAGGTTTCCCTCTTTTTCTGAAGACATTAGGATAATGGAAAGTGCAGTTGTACTATTACTTCTCAATCTATAAATTCATTAACATAGGGGGCGGGGGTGGCTCAGTCGGTAGCGTGCCAGGCTCGTAATCTGTAGTTCCCAGGTTCGAGTCCCAGCTGGGTCAGCGTTGAGATTTATCTCCACAAAATTTTCCGCCCTGCCCATGGTCAGTAGGGGACACCGATGGGCTTGGAAAGTCACCGTCCGTCGGATGTGACGTTAAGCCATGGCCCCGTGTGCAGGAGAGCCATACCCTGTGCATGTTAAAGAACACGCTGGATGGCCTTGACGGGAGGCTACCATCTGTTTCCTAACAGCTGTCCCAGTGGGTCCCCTCCCCTAACCTTCTCTGAGCCTTCGGGGTCCATGTGACCTGGCCATTTAGCCCATGGTGTGCAAAAAAGTGCCGCTCAGAGGTAAAACAACCCAACCCATTAACCATAATTTCTTATGGGAAATTTAAACATCAAAAATTAAACCATGAACAAGGGGTACATTATTCGCTTCCTTTACCTATATTTTGCCTAAAAGCGCACAAACTTTCAAAATGCCTCAGATTGTAATCTAGTTCATTATCACAGAATTTTAAACAGTCTCATTTTTAATGACACTAATAAATAAATAAATAAATAAAGAGACTACATAGCATTAATTAAATATAACATATCAGCTGAATATGCAATGAAATTCCTATGTTTTGGCTGTTCAGTGAAGATGAGTGCATGAGTAGGTCATAAAGATTCCACGGGTTCATAATTGAGTAGTGTGAATGGGAAACTATTAAGAGATAAAACATTTCAAATAAGCCAGTCCTAAATCTAATTAAAAAATTAATGGGGATGGGAGATCAAATGACAATATCATTCCGCAATGTCATTCTTGTGTACAATTTTCTTGATCTTAGTAATTTTCAAAAAAAATTCTTGCAAAATATGCATAATATATTATGGTGATTAAATTTTTTTCAATCTTTATTTGCTAAAAGTAATAACCTCTTCATTATTTTGTATTAAATGGTTTGTGGTTTTATGGCACAATGGCAATTAAGGCCATTTGTATTAATTGGAGGGTGGGGGTGGCTCAGTTGGCCAGGCTTGTAATCTGTAGTTCCCAGGTTTGAGCCCAGCTGGGTCAGCGTCGAGATTTATCTCCGCAAAATTCCCCACCCTGCCCACAGTCAGTAGGGGACACCAATGGGCTTGGAAAGGCCACCATCCGTCGGATGGAACATTAAGCCATGGCCCCGTGTGCAGGAGAGCCATACCCTGTGCACGTTAAAGAACATGCTGGATGGCCTTGACGGGAGGCTACGATGTCTCCCAACAGCTGTTCCAATGGGTCCCCTCCCCCAACCTTCTCTGAGCCTTCGAAGTCCATGTGACCTGGTCATTTAAGCACATGGTGTGCAAAAAAGTGCCGCTCAGAGGTAAAACAACCCAATTAACTGGTATTACCAAACTGACACAAACCACTCCATATATATTTAATAAAAGTAATAACCCATCCCATGGCCGAGTGATTGGTACACTTGGCTACTGATCTAAAGGATCTGGGTTCGAGCCCTGGGTAAGGCATGGATATATTGTGCCATTTTTCTGCTGAGGTCCTGCCATCCTCTCAGACCTTCTACTTTGGCATATAAACTGACATGCTCTTGACAGACCTCTATGGCAAGCAGCTGCTTGAGGGGGTATTTATTTATTTTATTTATAATAACTTCTTAATTATTTTGCATTTGTACTAAAAATATTTCATTATAATGTTGAACAAAGCAAAAGAAATTTCGATTTTGTTATAATGAAAAATAATAGTAAATTTTTGGCTGTAATGAAAAACATAATGAAACATTTTTCATTTGCTACAACACTGGCTTTTATACATCTTATCATAAAAGTAGACTGCATGTGGAACAATATGTGGCACAATTGGTAAGCACGACAGATTATGTGTATCTCAAAGCCACCAATGATGGTAGGTATTTCAGGCACAACCTTTACAAGTGGACCTTTTCAAGAACCAGAATCAAAATAGAAACTGACCTGTCTGAAACACATTACTCCAGAGTAGGTTGATGATGCCCATAGAAGTAAGGATTCAGCCTCTGATAGGATGTTATGGCCTCTGATTAGGATTATCTACCAGCTGATATAAGGTATCCTGTGCATTTGTTCATTTAGGGCTGATAACCAATAAGGCAAATGGAAAACACAGTGGCAGATATTCCCTCAACAGAGGACCACCAGTGTAGCAAATCCAGACTCTGTAATCAAGCTCAAAGACATGAGTCAGTCCAGTGGATTTAAAAGGTCAGGACCCTGTTAAGGTGACCACTCTTCAGCAGAGCAGAAAAAAATATGGTCATAAATGACCAAATCAGTAGACCACACTGATATGGCAGCCCTCCCTTTCAGTTTCCTCCCAGAACAGAATATCTCTTTGGAAACATATTAACAGCCTGTAACACAAGAAGACAGATTAGACTTTAGGTTCTAGGCCTGGTTATATCTGTGCATTATCAGAAAGATTGGTACACAGCTCTCCTTCCAATGTATGCCTAGCTACCATTTACAAGCCCTTTAAAGTTTATGTTTAAAAACAATGCAAATGATCCATATTTTTTTCTTCTGAATTAGAGCAGTGTTTTTAAACCCAAGATCTACTATGGATGGTGCTTGTACACTACTGTATATAAATTATGGAAAGTAGTTTGTGACTTAGAAAATAGTGAGAACCACTGATCTAGAAGAATAAAGTTCAAATTTCACACAAACATTATACTAGAATATACAACTCATGTAAATTTCAATATTTTTAGCAATAGAGTCACCCCTCCCCCTCCCTTTCATTTTCAATTAAACATTTTATTTATTTATTTTTTCATTTTTTTAAACATAAATGATGTAAAGTAAAAAAAAATACATTTAACGTAGTGTGTAAATGGTAGGTTAGGCACACACTGGAAGGATAGCTGTGCCATAAATCCCCAGTGATGATGTATGGCACCATCCAAGCATAGCATAATAAGTTCAACTACTCCTTCTCATGGTGTCATTTTCTCTCCTGAAGGGAGAGATGGAAGTAGTTTGTCACTTAGAAAAGTGAGAACCACTGATCTAGAAGAATAAAGTTCAAATTTCACAAAACATTATACTATAATATACAACTCATGTAAATTTCAATATTTTTAGCAAGAGTCACCCCCCCCCCCCCACCTCCCTTTTCTTTTCAATTAAACATTTTAATTTTTTTTTTCTTTTTTTTATGCATAATATATTATGGTGATTAAATTTTTTCAATCTTTATTTGATAAAAGTAATAACTTCTTCATTATTTTGTATTAAATGGTTTGTGGCTTTATGGCACAATGGCAATTAAGGCCATTTGTATTAATTGGAGGGTGGGGGTGGCTCAGTTGGTAGCGTGCCAGGCTTGTAATCTGTAGTTCCCAGGTTTGAGTCCCAGCTTTCTCTCCCTTCTCCTGAAGGAAGAGAAAATGGGAGAACTGCCCTATCACTTTGCCTTATTGATCTGGTCCTATGTGCCACTTTTTCCTCCACCTCTGAGGACTAGTAAACTTTACAAGGTCATAGTGCCAACCATTTACTCCTACAGTACTAGCAAAAAACCTTATATAACCTAAGCAAAAATTGCAAATATGAATAAAGTAACAGTTAACACATTTGTATGCAACAAAACAGCATAAACATTTTATAACAATGCAAAATTTAATAACCAATATTTATTTTTACACATTTTTAATACACTAAGCTCTTAAGAAAATGAAAACCAAAATTGCCCATATCTAGAAAAAAAATTAGGGGGGAGTGATAGGAAGGTCAAGAAACTCTAGCTAGGAAAAGGTAAAGGAGGGGGGAGGGGAGCAAGAGACTGGATTTCCATTGATGTTTCCCCCTCCATTTTAGGTCTTTAAAAATTACTTACAAAATGCATGAAATATATAACATATTTTGTAACATTTTATTATTTTGTAACATTAACAAATTTAAAATGTTAGTAAAGGTAATAGAAACAAAATATATTTTGTTAGTAAAGGTAATAAAAAATGTTAGTAAAGGTAATAGAAACAAAATATATTTTGTTTCTATTACCTTTACTAACATTTTAAATTTGACATAGTATGGCCACTGCATGTCAACGAGATGCTAACTTTGAAGCTCTATATCTTCAAAATTAGTTTTATGAAAAATATTTTTATGAATTTATGTGGTCGAGGATAACTTACAGGTCTCAATCAAATCTATCTAAATCTCGATTTTTAACAATATTCTTACAGTATTTATTAGAAATTAGATAATATATAATTATAATATTATATTATTATTATTTATTATAATTTAGAAGTTTTAACCTTCATATCAACAATCTGTTCTATGAAATTTATGAAAAGAAAAATTAAATGAATTATTGGCACATACTTTTAAAATATGTAATTATTGATGAAATGGTTTGAAATAATACTTCCTCTTTCAGTTAAAATTAACTTCAAATGTCTAGCAATGCTATTGTTATATGTTCAAACTTCCATAAATCTTTAACCTTCAAGGGTCACCATCAAACATAGACATTGACAAAATCCGCAATGAGAGTTCAAAGATATCAATAGATGCCATTTGCACAATACATGAAACTTCAATTTTAAAAAAAAAGATCTTATTTAAATTTTTTAATATACAGGGAGGTTATAATTAAACTGACATTACTCAGAGCAATGTACAGAAGGATCTATTCAACGGTCACAGCGAAAAGTGGTGGATACCTTAATAAGAACATGGGGTAGAGAATTTGCGAAAAAAATAGTGTCACCAGATGGCATGGGTGCACTAAAACCGTGGTAGAACATGCTAATTTCTCATGACATTACAGCAAATCACATGTGAGAGTCACATGAGGTACACTATAAAATGTGATGTCTTCCCTGTAATCTCTAGAAGGAACCATGGATATCTGCATGAAGGAATGAGCTTTGCTAGTGAAACTCTTTTACCAAAATGGTAGTAATGCCGCTGCTGCATTATGCGAATATCATCGTCTGAAAGATATAAGGAAAGAACCTTTGTCGCTAAATGGACTGAAGAATATGATACAGAAATTCAAAGGAGCAGGCAAGTTGGGTGTGGATCTGGGTAAAGGCTGGCAGCCTGTTGCAGAAAGCAATGTGAAAGACATTGCACTTACCATTGCAGAAATCCAGTTGCAATCGGAGCTACCCATAGTTAGTGCAAGACAGGTATCCTGGCAACTGCAATTTCTGTGGTCAACTGTTCACCAATTATATGGTCCATCCTGAAATGGTATCCTTATAAAATTCATAGGGTGCAGAAGCTGCAACCACGTGACCCTGAACAGCACACCGACTTCGCTTTGCAATTTCTGGCGAGGATGTAGCCTTTGACAGCATGTGGCCTTCGAAAGTCTTATGGACCAATGAGGCGCATTTTTCCCTACATGGAGCAGTGAATACACACAACTGCCAAATATGGGGACCTACACATCCACATGCTGTGCGTGATGTGTCCCTACACTCCGATTCTGTAACTGTATGGTGTGGGTTTACTACAAATTTTATAATCATACAATTTTTAGTTGAGGAGATCATGCCTCAAGGCCCTGTCTGTCGATTGGTAAATGGACCACATTACACAGATCTTCTCTGCTGCAAGATTATTCCGACTTAGCAAGAAAGATATTGCTTAGACTCCATAATCTTCATGCAGGATAGGGCGCACCCCATACTGCATGTATGACAACACAATTGTTGCGTACCACATTTGGTGAGGACAGCATAATTTCTCAAATGTTTTCCAATGATTGGCCACCACATTCTCCCAATCAAAGCCCATGCAATTTTTTGTTATGGGGTTATTTGAAAAGCTGAGTTTACAAGGCAATGTTGAATCACTTGCTGAACTGAAGGCAAGAATAACACAGCATGTTGCAGCCAATACCCAAGATATGTTTCAAGCAACTGTGGACCATGCTGTATTATGTTTCCAGCACATTTTGCATACGAATGGTTCACATATTGAGAATCTTGATTTATAAACTAAAGGTTATGTTTGTCCAACTTGGTATTTTCTTTATTTTAGTGCACCCATGCCACCTGGTGGTACTAACTTTTTTTTATTCGCAAATTCTCTACCCCATGTTCTTATTAAAAAGTAGCCACCACTTTTCACTGTGATCCATCGAGTAGATTCTTCTCTACATCATTCTGAGTAATGTCAGTTTAATTATAACCACCCTGTACAATGCTTGACACAGAAAATACCACACCAGGAAGTATTCGTCATAGCATCATGAAAATAGGTAAGTATGTGTCAACAGTCAGGTTATGTAAATGAGTGCAGTTGTGAACCAATCATGTGATAAATGAGAAAGATAACAGGACAAAACAGCTCGGCATTGTTTAGTCAGCCTCGCCTAGGCATGTGGACCACTACATCGGAGTGATCTCAGCAGTGAAAGCACATATAAGGAGTGAAAATGGCTGGGCGATGTGATCGGGAATCCTACCATAACACGGACACCTTTACCAGAGGTTTCGTTATAGGGCTATGTATAGCTGGCTGGTCCCTGTGTCGCATCACAGTGGAAATGCATCAGGATCAACAACTGTTGGCTGAATTTGGAGACAATGGTGGCCTGATTAGGCAACATAGTGGGACTGGTCCCTATATGCACCAGTCCCACTATGGAGACATACAAACAAACGCCTCAATCACCACATTCAATGCCAAGCCATAGCAACTCCACAATCCATAGTGGATAACATTAGACATGGTATACAGGCAGCTACGGCAAGAAAAACCTGTGTAATAAAATACCTGTGTCAACATAGACTGTAAATTGCAGATTAGCTGAGGCAGGTTGCACTCTCGTCAGCCATTGCAATGATTGCCACTCACTGCAGCACAGCATCATTCAAGGTTGCAGTGGTGTCATACCATGCAGCGTGATATGTGTGGCAGGAAGAAATGGAACCATATCGTATTCAGAGACCAGTCTCGCTTCTATCTCAGTGGCAATGATTGAGAGTCTTGAGATGATGTGGTCACCAGGCTGATCTTGTTGCCATCTGTGAGCATCATATTGCTCCTCAGCCTGGTGTCATGTTTTGGGGAGCTATCAGTTTCAACAGCTGTTCACTGCTCGTACACATAGTGGGTACAATGACAGCATGATGATATATCGATGAAGCCTGTTTTGTTACCATATCTCTGTGGAATCCCTGATGACCATTTATCCCCGATTCTTGTATCTCTGATGCCCGCACACTGCCAACATCAGCAGACAGTGCCTACAAGATTTCAGGTGCTGCCTTGACCAGCAAAATCCCCAGATTTCCCCACAAATAGAGAACATCTGGGACATCATTGGAAAATGACCACGCTTCTACACAACCCCCTCAGGTCGATAAATTATGGACACAGGTCAACAATACCCCAACACACCATCTGGGGACTTTTCCGCTCAATGCTCCATTGTATTGCCAAATGTATAGACTAGCATGGCGGTCACACAACCTATTGACTCAGACCACATTATACTGTCTCCTCACGCATCGCAATCATGCAATCTCTCAGAAATTAAATCACTTCTTTTCCATCTACTTGACTATATGTGTTGTAAGTTTCATTTCATGCATTCCTTCATTGTTTGGCATTTTCTATGTTGAGCAGTGTATATATATTCTGAAAACATATTTTAGAAGTGTTAAAAAAATATCTGTTTATGATCAATTTCTATCCAAAGTGGCATAAAATATCCTTGGAAAGCTTCTAGTTGCCATTCAGATAGCTCAAATCATGGTATTACCACACTTACTCTTTACATTGAAATGAAGCTTTTCTGTTACTAAATTTGTGGTTTAGGCCTATTTTTTAGGTTTGAACAGTGGAAAATCACATTTTCCTTAAAAATTTTAAAAACTTCCAAAAATGAACAGTATTTTCTTTTTATTGCAGAGTAATTTGGAAGTGTTTACCAATCATGTCTTTTACTCTTGTTTTATTTTATTCTCTTTTCCTACTTTAAATTTATTTTAATATTCCTTTACCTTCTTTAAGCCATTCCATGGCCGAGTGGGTAGCATGCTTGGCTACTGATATAAGGAACCTGGGTTTGAGCCATGGGTAAGGCATGGATGTTTGTGTTGTTTTTTGCTGAGGTCCTGCCATCCTCACAGACCTTCTACTATGACGAATAAACTGAAAGGCTTTTGTCAGACCTCTGTGGCAAGCATCTGCTTGAGGGGGTATTTATTATTATTTTATTTATACTTTCTTTATCACATACTGAACATATTAGAATGTAGAAAAAACGATATTTTCTGTGCTAATCATAACTGTCACAGTTTCTGTGGCAGGCAGTTCAAAGTGGTTTTAGTTATGGAATAGTTCTTGCTAGTTGTGCACAGGTTAATTGTCGAGTGTTTTTATATTCTGAAATTTTATCTTTGACATTTTTATTTGTGATATCTAAATATTAATTGTAATTTTATATCTATTATATATATTTTTAAAAATGGAAATGGCTGCATCATCATCATCAAAAGTCATCGATGAAGAACTTGGAAAAGTACATCCCAATAGTCATTATTTTTTTTTTTGCAATATTTTGGGTGTATATTTGCAATATTTGTTGTTCAAGGTAAAAAAATTATTTTATTACTTGGAATAAAATAATTTTTTATTAGAACCTAATAAAACAAGTTTAGTCTCTTAGGTTTTTTTAGAATTAAGTCTTAATTGCCATGCCAAACCCTTTTTTCTACTACATCACTCTGAAAAAGTGTTATTAAAATTAAAACACTTCTCATTTTTGAAAATTATTTTAGTTTCATAAAATTCAAAATTAAATTTTGTTTCAAAAATTACAGTAGAGGTACACAGTGCGATAATTAAAGTAAAGTAATTTAATTCTCTACGACACTGTTAAATGTTTTTAAGCACTTCAACACATGGACTATGCTATCAAGTATCAAAAATTATTATAGAGAGATTTACGTACCATGCTGTAGAGGATGGGAAGTAACAAGGAGCTTCTTGGAATGCTTTTGGTGAGAAAATTTAAAATTCGACGTTCTTGCCGGCAAGTGACGTCTCAGTGGAGATTAAGATAATGCTGCCAATGGTTTACCCGTATTGGCGAATGACATAATTATTTATACTTTTTGATAACATAGGGTGCTTAAAAAAGTTTTAGATCCACAATGCGTGTTTTGCGCTGTTCCTATCGGCACTTCATCAGGTGGGAAGTGAGGAACTTAATGCAGGAGAGGCAGTTGGTTGGTGAGCACAAGGGAGGGGTGGAGTGCCATGAATTGACATGTCAGTGATTCAGCTCCGAGGATCGAAGTGGTTGGCAGAAGTGCAGGTGGCGGTAATGCGATCTGCATGTAACGGAGGTTGGGAGAGTGTGGGATTATGGGAAATCGCCAAGTTATGCGTATGTCGAGGGTAGCATCACTGTTGGGTAGCAGTTTATTTTTATAATGAGTGGGGTACATTTAGTGAATTAATAAATTTTTTAAAGTTTTTGTGTATGTGTTGGGGGGGGGGGAGTACATTGATCGCCTATTTTAGGAGGTATTATGGAGGTGTTCTTAAGGGTTAGGTGGGTGTGTATTATTGTAGGTGGCAAATGGGGATCGACGATGAGAGAGGAGAGTGTTTAGGGGTGCGTGGAATTTCCAAGGTGTATGTTATATTCCCCAAGTATCAGACGCCACACTGGGAGTAGGGGGACAATATCTGTGTTGCATAGTTCAGTCAGTTTTACGTTAATGAGGATATTTTCTGTGATGGCTAGTTGGAATTTGGTAGGTGGGGATACTATAATTTTAGCAGAGTGAAAATCAGTGGGCAGATTGTTTTCAGTGATTGCTTGAGATAGTGCGGTTTTTTGTAGTTTAAGATGTCGTATTTGTGCTCTTTGAGTCGGTCATTAAATGGGCATGAAGTTTTACCTATGTATTTGTCTTTGGGGAAGATTTTACCTGTGGGGACATTGAGTTGAATGTAGTAAACTCCTCCAGAGCTGGGTATATGGTCACGATCGTTTTGAATGAGTTTGGATATAGTGTGAGGCATTTTAATTGGGACTTTAAAATGGAAAGATTTTAGGTTATTTTTAACAGAGTATTTGAAATTATTATTTATGTATAGTAGGGCTATTGTGTATATTTGCGTTTCTTTATAGATGTTGGAGGGTTTTGAGATTGTTTGCATTTGATTTGTTTGTGAATTTTGTTGATGGTGTGTGAGGTATATCCGCCCTGTTCAGCGAGCTCAAAAATGTATTTTATTCCATTGTTGAGTGCTTCTTGTGTATTGCAGTATTTATAGGCTCTAGTAAAGTGTGAATAGAAGGTTGATAATTTGTAGTTGTTTGGGTGGGCGGAGGTGCTAGTTATTATGTTAGGTATGAATGTAGGTTTTCTGTATACAGATGTGTATAGTTTAGTGGGGTTACAGTGTAAGTTGATGTCTAAGAACAGTAGGTGTCCGTTTTGTTCCTCTTCATGTGTAAATTTAATGGTTGGGAAGACTGTGTTAAATTCAGAAAGTAATTTTGTTAATTCATCCTTGGAGTGTTGCCAGATGATTAAAATATCGTCAATATATCGGGCATATAGTAGTAGGCGGATTCAGCGTGCATGGAGAACTGTGGATTCGACATGACGTAGGACGGCTTCTGCCAACAATCCAGAGAGTGGAGAGCCCATTGGGACACCTTGGTTTTGGATGAATATTTCGCCATCGGCTTGAAACCAGTTGCTTTTAGCGGCCAGGTTGAGGGCCTCCTGTGTACTGAAGTATTCAGGTGCCATGGGTCTGGCTGCTTCAAGCCATTTAGCTTTAAGTTGCATAGTTGCGACTATGCGACTTTCGAGTTGCAGCTGGGCCAGCGTTGAGATTTATCTCTGCAAAACCTCCTTGCCTTGCCAGTGGTCTGTAAGGGAACACTTATGGGCTAGAAAAGGCCACAGTCTGTCAGAATGGGATGCTCATAGTGGGAGAGCCATAACCTTAACACCTGTTATTAAGAAAAAATTAAAGAACAACTGAATTTAAAACACACTGGAATTAGTGGAATGTGTGGAAACACACTGGAACACACTGGAACTGAAATTAAAGAACACACTGGATGGAGACAGGTGGCTACCACCTGTCTTCCAACAGCTGTCCAGTGGGACCTGCCCTAACATTCTCTGAGCCTCCAGGGTCCTTGTGACCTGGCCATTTAGCCCATTAAAAAAGTGCCGCTCAGAGCAAAACAACCCAATCTGTCAGCAATAAAATTAAATTTATCCTTTGAACTATTTGCATATTAGAAGTCTTTAGGAGCAAACTCAGAAGTTTTTGGAGCAAGAACAGCACTCCATATTCAATGAAGGGACACTAGTGCCTCAACCTCACTGTGACGACCCCTCGTTCACTTTTACTTTACCTTATACTTATCATTTTGGGGATTTTTATTTCCTTTTTGACATCACAGTGCTTTTTTCCAAGAGTTAGGAGTTGTGCATGCGCAACTCCGAACTTTCGACTGTCACCTGCTAAAGCATGTGCACAAGGACATGCCTCCTCTTGCGTCATAGCTTGCGTTGCTCGTCAATTTATGCAAATGTCTTTCCTGGTGTGCAACATGACACGTGCGGGCTTTGTACCTCTTGTTATAACCTGGTGACATGTTGTCACAGGAGCACAGAGAGAAGCACAGAGTAGTGAGTAGCACAGTTAATGCAGTGTGTATAGTCAGAGTTGAGAAATGATGTATCTTCATTGAAGTTTTAGTGAGTGATTTTTGGAAATAAATTTGTTTGTTATTTAAACCTTTTGAATCTTTACTAATTTTTTCCCTTGAGCAACGTTAATTGTTTTGGATTAGAAATTACATTTTGACAATCATTTAATATTTTTTGAATTCTTACTCATTAATGCTCACTGGTATTTTGAACCCTAATTTAACTTTTTTTTTTTGGCAATTTGTTAATTATTGCCTGGCGCCCGACTCAACTATCCAGAGTATAAAACTAATTGGATCAAAGGGTCCAAACTTTAAAAGTAATTCACTTCTTTGGAGCGTTACAGAGGTAAAAGAAAAGAAGTGGTGTGACGAACAGGGACTCGCCAGTAGTAAAAGATAGTGGTCCAAGAATAGGGACTGTATATTTGTATATAAATTTTGTATGTTATTTAACGTGATTGCCAAAGATAGTAATTCTTGAGCTCATTAGTTGTATGTACTATTTATAGATTTATGGCAGCTTAAACCGAAAATTTTTGTTGAGCAAGAAGCTTAACTTTTTTGTGTATTAGTCAAAGGTACTGATGTTTCAGCACAGTTATTGCTGATAGTTAAGATATTTATTGTATGTAAAGATTAGAAGTGTCCGGACACACACGTACATAGGCACGATAGAAAAACTTTTTTGATAAGCAAATTTATATATTTGCAAGCTTAGTTGTAGCTTTAGTATTATTGTATAGCAGTACCTTTTAGCACTGCTCAAGATTAAAAAAAGGTTTCAAAATTTTGGCAGACTGCTAAAAATGTCTGCTAGCAATATGGCCGATTCTGCCATAATGACTCCCAACTTAGAAAGAGTAAAGGGTAGGTTGCAGGATGTAATGAAGGAAGCAGAAGTGCTAATGAATCTGCTTGATGATCCTCGGGAGAAAAGGGAAACGACAACAACCCCTAAAATTGCTGACAATGCTACGTCAGTTCACCAACGTAGAAACTTTGAACTTAAGGTTCCATTTTCTGTCCGTCAGAAGCAAATGATAGAACACGGTATTATCAACCGCCACAATGACGATTTGCCAATCCATCTATTAACTATAGTCCTTATGTTAATTGGCCTTTACCTGAGATAAGGTTCGACGGTTCGAAACGTCCGTCATCGTGGACATTTGTCAAGTCCATGGAGGAGCACTTCCGTTTACATGAAGTGCCCAGCAACAAAAAGATGGTTTTAGCAGTATCTTGTCTAATTGGATGTGCTAAGCAATGGTGGAATAACGTAGGATGTTGTCATGGAATTGAATATTGGGAAGAATTTAAACATGAAATCATGGACATATATTCAGTTTATAATGATTTTACAGAACTAGCTACAGAGTTGTTTTCACAAAGACAAAAGGAAAGAGATGACATAGAAAAATTTATATGGGGTACAGTAGAGTTATACCAGTTGTACGATGCTGATGCTGCTGAAATTGATATTGTAAATTGCATATTGTCTCAATTGCTTTTGCCCATTAGAGAATTCCTAGAAGTACGGAACGTGAACTCAATTTCAGATTTAGTCAAATTGACTCGGCAATATACAGCAAGAAGAGAATCTGCATTAAACCAACAATGGATGCGATCCCCGCCAAAGCAGCGCTATCAGGTTGAGTCTCGTAGAATGACTCCCGCATGACCAGAAGTTACACGGTCCTGACAATTTGCGCCGAACGCGCCTAGAACTATAGAGAATGAAAGAAGCAGAGAATTTGTTCCACGTCAATCTTCGAACAATGACACTAGACCTAAAACTTTTTTTAAGAACAATAGAGAAACTTTCAGATGTAATTTTTGTGGCCGATTAGGACACACGGAACAATATTGTTATCAAAGGAATGAAAATTCAGGAAACTTAAATTAGGATCTTTGAAGCGAGAGGCCAAAGTTCCTCACGAAAAGCCCTCTCATGAGTTATGTCTTGCCACTATGGCTTTACCTTTTGTTAAGGCTTGTCACGAAGAAACTAAACTAATAGATCGTAACGATACAAAAGCCGATCTTCCGTTTTCAAAGGAACAAGTTTTAGATGATAATTATGACAATTGTCAATTGACAGTGCAGCCGCGGTCCCGTGAACTTTTTGAATTACCTCGTAGTCCAAAGCAGAATATTCAAGAAGCACCTACAAAATGTCCCATTAGTGCAAATAATACAATTTTAGATAACGAAGTTTGTGAAGTAGAACAACCTTATGAGAAAGCCGTTTTAGTTGATGAAAAGGTTTCTAAAGTAGAAGTTTTAACGGAAATTAATAATGATGAAAATATTTTTGAGTTTGATTTAAGGAAAACTAATTTTAATGAAGAAAAAAGCAACCAAGAAATTGTGCCAACTGCAAGTATTCCTGACAAGTCTGGCAAGTTTGGAAGTCCTCAACTGTTGAAGCGTAATTTGGAGGCAGACACCAATAAGCCTAGAAAGTACAAGACCAGGTTCTTCAAAAATCCGCGTGTAGCGACGAGATACCGACACAACCACCAGATCCTGCAGAGCGACAACCGGCAGCGAAGCAGTCAACATAGCAAAGATGATGTCACGAGCGAGATCTTCAGCAATGACTTCACTTGAAGCAAGCCAATGACGAAGGAAAGATGTCATCGGAACCCGACTGGATGATTTATCGCAATGGAGTGCCAACAATGAAAATTTAAGTATATTTATTATTCTTCCACTTGGCACTTATTGATTTATAAATGTTCTCTTTTCTCTGGAATAGATGAAGACGAGAAGAAGCTTTATTGTGATTTATATAGTTAGCAATGTTTAATTTCTCGTTGAAACTTTGGAGTTTCAATATTTATTTTCGGAGAGTGAATTTACTGTAGTTCGAGTTTATACTTAACGAACGTATATACTTCGTGATACAAACTCGAAATTGTGATACAAAACAATCTTCGTGATACTTAACGAACGTTATACTTCGTGATATAAACTCGAAATTGGCATAACTTGAACTATACAGTGAAAAAGTTTAATACATTCCTAGCTTCCTTAACTTCTAGTGAATAGAATTTTTTTGCATTCCTGTTCATCGAAGTTCTAGTTGTTATATTGTATTAACGTGAGTTAAAGTGTATTTTTGTAGATTCTTTCGTTTCAGCTGACTGATAGCTGAAAATTTGTAGGTCAATATTGGGAAGTTTAGAAATTGTAAAATGTTTATGGATATGAATGAGGAGAGTGAAAGAGAATTAGTGATTTAATATTTTTTCATTTTTAAGAATTATGTATTGTAAAATAACGTGCATTCCCAAGTGAATTTATGTATGAAAAAAAAAATGAGATTCATGTAAAAAGTGATGGCTGAAATGCTATCGTCGTATATTATAATTTTTTTTTCTTTATTCTTAGATACAATTTATGTATATGTGTTTAAATCTGTTCAGTGTCATCAGTGATATTTATGTGTCAATGATGCGTAATTTTTGGGATGACATTGGGAGTATTTATTGGTATATATATATATGAGCTGACCATGATGACGACGGCAGAATTTTTTTTTTTGTGTACCTTTTTGGAGCTGTCCCCAAATGGCCAAGTCTGGTGACCGAGTTGTTACCAGCATAACTCCTTTGGGAGGGGGACGTTAGCTCTGAAGGGGGAGGTAGCTAATAATTATTTTATTTCAGCTAGCTCGTGATTGCTGTGTATAGGTGAAGAATTAGCGGATGATTACAATCCCGCTTGTTTGTAAGATTTGAATTTTCTTAGCTTTGCGTATTTGATGTAATTAGGAGGAGATAACGGTGTTCGAATGCCCGTTTTTTTATGTGATTTACGAGAAGATTTAGCTTTTACGTATTTTTCGATTGTGATTAGAGGATAAGCGGAAGTTATCACCCTGCTAGCAACATATGTATTTTTTTTCTCTTTTCATGTATTTAACCTTTATAGAAGTTAAGGAAGATAGGAGTTCATTAACCCATTTTTTCTGTACAGTTCAAGTTATGCCAATTTCGAGTTTGTATCAGAATGTGATACTAGGTACACCGATTATGCTAGTATACAGTTAACTGCCACAGCCACTGGTATATAATTACACTAGGATAGCTGCAACACACTTTTGTTAGGAGAATTGGGAGGAGGTACCTTTGGTTGTGCTGGAAAATTGTGTCAAAGTGAGAATAGATCGTCTTATCAAAATTTGCGTACGCATACTTTTACTTATTTATGCTCAGCCATGTATAAATGACGTGAGATGTGTCCTTTATTCAAAATTTGCTCGTCAAAATCTGTTAGGTCAAACTTTTGACTCCCTTTGGAAGGGGGAGTTGTGATGCCCCCTTGTTTACTTTTACTTTACCTTAACCGGTTTTGTTCAATTTACGTTATATTTATCATTTTGGGGATTTTTTATTTCCTTTTTGGCATCACAGCGCTCGTTTCCAAGAGTTAGGAGTTGCGCATGTGCAACTCTGAACTTTCAACTGTCACCCGCTAAAGCGCGTGCACAAGGACACGCCCCCTCTTGCGTCATAGCTTGTGTCGCTCGTCAATTATGCAAGTCTTTCCCGGCGTGCAACATGACACATGCGGGCTTTGTACCTCTTGTTATAACCTGGTGACATGTTGTCACAGGAGCACAGAGAGAAGCACAGAGTAGTGAGTAGCACAGTTAGTGCAGTGCGCATAGTCAGAGTTGAGAAATGATGTATCTTCTTCATTGAAGTTTTGGTGAGTGATTTTTGGAAATAAATTTGTTATTTAAACCTTTCGAATCTTTACTAATTTTTTCTCTTGAGCAACGTTAATTGTTTTGGATTAGAAATTACCTTTACATTTTGACAATCATTTAATATTTTTTGAATTCTTACTCATTAACGCTCGCTAGTATTTTGAACCCTAATTTAACTTTTTTTTTGGCAATTTGTTAATTATTGCCTGGCGCCCTACCAAACTATCCGGAGCATAAAAATAATTGGATCAGACAAAGGGTCCAAACTTTAAAAGTAATTCACTTCTTTGGAGCGTTACATCACTTAGCTAGTTGCAAATCGTCAATCCTAAACTGGAGTAATGCGTCTCAGGCAGGCCATATGGCTTTTGAAAAAGTCCACTTGAAAAGGTGGTGCCTGAAGTTCCTACCAGCATTGGTGACTTCAGCCTTTAGTGGAGGAGAAACAGGTCTTTGTCCCATGACTGCAATGTTTGATATTTTATTGTTGGCCCTACCTATCTCAATAAACCTAGTTTCTTCAAAAATCCTACATCATTTTCTTTCTGCAGGAATGTGAGAACATTACATAGAGATTATTCTATTGATATCTTCATGCAGCAATTCCAGTCCTATAACCTAGATATTCTAGGCTTGCAAGAAACCAGATGGACAGGTAAAGGTAAGATACTTAAAAATAACTTTAAATTTCTCTTTTCAGGGAGGGAGGATGGGAAGAATCTCCAAGGTGTAGGTTTGCTTCTCACCAGACATGCCAGTCATGTTATTCTAGGATATGACTGCATTAATGAAAGACTTCTTAGAGCAAAATTTAAAACAAAAATTAAAGACTTGAATGTCATATCTTGTTATGCTCCCACAGAGGACTCTGATGGGAATGAGAAGGATACGTTTTACAGCTAGCTTCAGAATATTTTGAATTCTGTAAAGAAAGGAGATACTTTTCTTGTGCTAGGTGACTTCATTGCTAAAGTTGGTACTGATTCTGACTTTGGGCAGGAGTTTTAGGTCAATTTGGTATTGGTAGTTCCAATGGCAATGGGGAACATCTCCTACAGGTAAGTAAAGTTAATGGTTTACAAATAACTAACATGTACTACAAACATCGGGACATTTATAAATATACACTGGTTTCACCTAATGAGTTGCACAGGAATACGCCAGATTATATTTTAATTAACAGCAAATGGGCTAGTTCAGTTAGGAATACCAAATCATATAGGGGAGCCGAATTTGAGTCTGACCATTACCTGGTCTAAAGTGTCTTGCAGCTGAAGCTTAAGAAATGTTGTGCTAAGGTTAAGAAAATTACCTTCAACACTGAAGGTGTGAAAGATCCAGATATAGCCAAAGCATACCATAATAGGCTATTTAGTCATTATGACAATCATGGTTTGCTTACTGATGAAGTTTAGAAAGAATGGGATCAGTTTAAACAGGCTTTTCTTGAAACCAACAGTACTCTTTTGGGTAAAAGGGAACAGAGGCTATGGAACAAATTTATTTGAGTGATAAGGCTATGGAATTGAAATATGGCTTATTTCTGAAAGAAGGAAGTGCAGGATTAATATGAATCAACACCCTACTAGTCCTAACAGAAGGCATTACAACGAGCTTAATAAATGTGTAAAGGATCAATCAACAGCTGATAAGAATATTTGGCTTGATAGTTTAGCTGACAAAGCAGAGGAAGCAGTTACACAGCACAACAGCAGGGGGTTGAACCAGAATGTTAAAGTTTTATGTGGAAAGAAACAGACAGGTATACAGGGATTGAGGGATAAATATGACAAGGTGGTTGAAGGTTAGGATTCTGTGATGGTTAGGTGAGCTGAGCATTTCAGAGATGTTCTACATAATGTGATTATTCCTACTCCCATTGTTTGTAATGAGAATAGATACATTACTGGCTTTTATGATGGCCCTATATCACATTCCAAAGTCACATTGGCTATCTCTAAATTAAAACTGCATAAATCCCCAGAAGCCGTCCCGTGGCCGAGTGGTTAGCGCGCTTGGCTACTGATCTACGGGACCTGGGTTCGAGCCCCAGGTAAGGCATGGATGTTCGTGTTGTTTTCTGCTGAGGACCTGCCATCATCTCAGATCTTCTACTGTGGCACATAAACTGACAGGCTCCTGTCAGACCACTGTGGCACATAAACTGACAGGCTCCTGTCAGACCACTGTGGCAAGCAGCTGCTTGAGGGGGTATTTATTTTTTTTTAAATCCCCAGAAGTGGATGAAATCACCACTGAAATGCTTAGAGCTGGGAACATTTGTGTTGTCATGGCTGACTGAAATTTTGAATATTTTTTATGATAAAAATGAAGTTGTCCCTAAGGATTTTACTAGATCTATTATTATTCCTATTTTTAAAAAAGCTGATCGTAGTTCTTGTGATAATTACAGAGGGAATTAGTTTACTTTCTGTTCCAGGTAAAGTTCTTTGCATGATTTATACTTAATAGAATTAAGAATTTGGTTCATGGACAACTGCGTTATGGAACAGTGTGAATTCAGAAGTGGTTGGGGATGTGTAGATAAGATATTTTCACTTAGGCAGATTCTTGAGAAATGTTTAGAGTTCCAGAAACTTGTGGTTACCAGCTTTACAGATTTCATAAAGGCTTTTAACTCTCTTGATCAACATAATTTGTGGTTGATTGTTAGATCATATGGAATAGCTGATATGTTAGTTAGTGTAATGAAAGCTCTCTATAATAACACTGAGTCGTGTGTGAGAGTTGGTATGTCTTTCAGCAATTGGTTTAGCATTGCTAGTGAGGTTAGATAAGGGTGCATTTTGTCTCCTTTTCTCTTTAGTTTCATTATTGATTATGTAATGCAAAATTCTTTGCAAGGGAAGGATTTTGGCCTTAAATAGTCTACAGATTTCAAAATTTTTGATTTAGATTATGCAGATGATTTGGCCCTGTTGGCTATTGATGTTGATGAGATGAATTCGTTCATTAGGGCTGTTGATGAGACTGGTAATAGAGTAGGTTTGGTGATAAACAGAGAAAAAACTAAAGTGATGAAAACTGGTCAGGCAGATGGTGCTTCAGTTGCTTTGAATGGCTGTACTACTGAGCAAGTGTCTCAGTTTAATTATCTTGGGAGTTATACAACAGATACTGGTGATGTGCAGTATGAGATAAAAAAAAATAGGGATTGCCACTGAGACTTATAAGAATCTATGGAGAGTGTGTAAAAATAGGCATATATACTCCTAAAGACTAAAATTAGGCTGTATAATAGTTTAGTTCTTTCTAAGGTTAGTTATGGTAGTGAAACCCGGACCCATTGTATGCAGGATAACAAGAAACTTGATGTCTTTGATTCTAGATGCTTACACTGTATCTTTGGCATTAGGTGGTTTGACTTTGTAAGTAATGATGAGGTTAAAAGTCATCAACCTCTTTTGAGCAGCACATTGTGCAGAGAGACTGCATTGGTTTGGCCATGTTGCCTGTATGCATAGTTTCAGATAGGCAAAGAGAATTATGAACAGTGTGCCTAAGGGTTTCAGAAAAAGATGGAGACCTAGGATGTGATGGGTAGACAATGTCAAACAGGATCTTGTTAGAATTGGCCTAGAATGGCCAAATGCAGCAGCTGTAGCTCAAAAGAGATGTCTGGAGAGGAATATTACACAGTCTGGTTAGACCTCTGTAGCCCATGGCTGCATGAGGCTTTTGAATGTGTATATAATATATATACACAAACTGTCAAACATTATAGGTCAATTTTGCTGCAACATGTTTTGCACCACACTTTGTTGCTTCTTAAGCCAAAGAGCCATGAAATCAGGGAATCTTATATCATAAGGTTAGCAGTTAATACTAATATTACAATAAGTGTTAATGTGAAAAAATAAATTCAAAGAAGATGGTAGCAAAACAATATAAGTATTGCACACTTGATTTTTATATATACAGTGGAACTTTGTATAATGACTGGTTCACATAGTGTGGTTTCTCATAATGGGCAGACTCCCATAAACTTCAATATGTTTCCATAATGACTGCAATCTAACATAGATACTGACTTATGACAATACACAGCCACCAGATCAGTTAACCAGAGTGATTGAAAGTGATCTGAGTAGTCCTCAGCCATCAGCAACATCCATTAACCCTTCCAGTGTCCAACCCGTCTGTATACACAGGAAGAATCTGAATAGAGCAGCGAACGACATATATGTACGTATTTAGTACAACAAAAATATATCGATATTTTAAGAATAAAAATTGCCATTGCAATTTTATATATATAAATCTTATAAAAATATATAATTCAGGCTTCAAAAATAATATTTTGTTTCTTAATTTGATGCATATTTTACTAAATTACAATATAAATTATTTATTAAAGCCATCTGATTGTCATTTTTTAGAAGCACTAAACGGTATTACCGATTTGCTTGTTAACGTTCCCATTTGCTGAAGCAACCTTCTGATTTAAGCTCACAAGTTTGGTTTGAGATATTATCAACAAATTTTTCTTTAAATTTTCGAAAATCTCCTAAATATTAACAAAAAAACTGCTATTTTTAAAAACCATAGATTTTGGAAGTAATTAAAAAATACATAGCGCCATTTTTTTTTTCCGTTTCACACTGCCATAGACATATTTCAGCATTCCCCAGTTATTTTTATCATTTTTCCCAGCATCTTTCCTGCCTTCAAATCCAAACTGGAAATAAACACATCCTTCTTAGAAATTCTGGTTGCACCTACATTTAATTAGTTATGCTTCACTGAGACAAACAATATGTAGATGGCTGACACATGATATCTCCATTGTTACATGTGCTATGTTTTTTTCAGTTTTGGTCCAGCATAATGGATATTCTTTGTCAAGTTACTATTTTTTTTTTAATATTTAAACCTTAGTTTTTATTTCAGTAGATTTATTTTCGGAAATTAGCGATCTTATGGCTGATCGATAAGTATTGATTTTTTCAAAGCTATGTTATATCGTATGGCCAGCCTACAACTTGTGGCTGTGGATATTTTAACATTGCATTAGGCTATATGTTAATTTTTATTTTATTATTTATTACTTTTCCAGTAAAACTTTGATAATAGTATCATTTTCTGAAAATAAATGAGGTCTTGGATATGAAAGCAAATTCATTTCTGTATATTTACTTCTGTTAGTTAGCAATCTTCAATCGGCTGTTGATCTTTCTGGGTTGTGCTAGATCAGAGGCAGGCTTAAAAGTTGTTGCCGATATTTTATTTAATATCCCATTAGGTTATATGTAATTTTTCCTTTATTATTTCTTGTTTTTTTAATAAAAAAAAACTGAGCTCGTACCATTTTTTGAAATTGAATGTCTTGGATACGGAAGCAAAATAGACTTCCTTGCTATGGAAATCAGTCATCATTTGGGAGGGCAATTTCAGGAAGGGCTGGTCCATGGTGCACAAACCTTTCTGCTCTTATCCAAGATCGCCAAACTTCAATACCCAAAGAAAAAATTCATATTGTTTAGTAAAAAAAGCAGCCAAGGAAGTTTTTTCCTATTTCATAACCATTTCAGAAAATCCTGTGAATATGAGAAAGCCTAGTCACATTGTATAACACTGTCTGTATTTAAAATATACGATACTTTATATGGCCGTGTTTAAAATATACGATACGAAAAGAATCATTAAGAGAAATAAAAATCATATTTCAGGTTGAATATTATATTATTCGGGAGGAAATTTCCTTTCAATAAATATATAATTTAACTATTTTTATTCAGCAGGTTTTCCAAAATGAAGCCTTAATTGTATAGTGGGATCTTTTTTTTCACCATATCACATTGAAAAAGGCTTATTAAAATCGATATGCTTGCAAATTAGTTTATATTATTTATTTTCATAAAATTCGTAATTAAATTCTGTTTAATTTGGTATAAAACATGACCTATTTCCGTTGTTTGTTTTTTTTTAATTCTAAAGTTCACTTGTTTATCTGACTCAGCACAGTTGGCTCAAAGCCTGGAATTTCCTCAAAGTATGGTACTGAGAAAAAAATTAGAAAAAGAGAAAAATATTTACTTAAAACCAAAAAAGTAATTTTTTTTTATTCAGAAATATATAGTCATTCTATTCATGTGGATTGTCATCATTTCTGTCTATTAGTTTATTTTATGTTGCCAGATGCATTTTTTTACTATATAATTCTAAAAAAGTCCTATTAAAATGAAATATATGGTCTTTTTTGTTAAATATTATAATTTCAGAAAATCCAGAATGAAATGCTGATTAATTTGGTATACAACATGCCATAATTCCTTTCATTAGTTATTTGGCAAAAAAGTTCTAAAGTTAAAGTTTTTTTTTTTGGCTGAGCATAGGCAAAAAATAGCTTGGCCCCTGGATAGAAACCTGTTTTTCAGGCTGGACACTGGAAGGGTTAATGAATCTTAGAACTTTGTTTCCATTGATTTTGCATTTGATGTTCAGAGCTCCATGTCAGACTTGGTGTTATTAAGTTATTAATTACTTTCAGATTAAAATGAGCTACAATAGCCCCTGAAAGTGAAACTAGAAGAATAACATAACATCTGATTGTTTTCAAAGACTCTGAAGTTTTTCATTTTCCAAATTTTGCACCCTTTAACATTAACAGCAATAATTTGTACTAATGAGGCACTGAAAAATGTGAACAGTAATATATTACTAGCCTCATATACAATGCAAAAAGAATTTCTCATTCATCCCTTAAAATGAAAAAGTTGCATTTTCTTATTTCCTTTATTTATTTTTATTTATTACTATATTAAAATATTACTGAAAATTTTAAAAGTACTAACTTTTTTTAAAAAAGTAAAGAGAAACTAATCAAATTTTAACCAATATGAATTTAATTAAAACATATGTGAATATAAATTATAGTTCTGTTACATTTCTGGGTATCTATTCTTGATAAAAATATTTTACTTCCAGAATTTCAAGTATAAATATATAATTTGCAATGATACTTCAAGTTTTACATTTTCTACATTTAGCACCTTCTCACAATGTAAATTAAAGCCTTTTGGAGGATTTGAAAACTATAATCGCATTCCATTAGTACCTATTCAACTCAAAAGGAATTTTTCATTAATCTCTTTTTCTGCAAGTTTCGAAATTTTCCACTTTTTCCATCATCAGAGGGTGCAATTAAAACTTTTGGGAAATTTGAAAAACATGAATAACAATAGTTTATCAACACTTATCCAACCCAAAATGAAGTTTTAATTTATTTCTAAAAACAATTATCCCTTAAAACAATAAAATTGTCATTACAAAAATTCCTCAAAGGTAAGGATGAAAAATCGCTATTGTTAATACAAACTTCGTTACCAACATATTTCATTCACCAAAATTTCAAATTTCTAACATAATTACATCACTTGAAATATTCATTTAAAATTTGGCTACTTTCAACTTTATACACTTTTAGAGGCTGCAATTTGCAGATTACAGGGGAGGGAGAGAGGGAGGAGACAAAGTAAAAACATTAGCTTGCTTTTTCTGAAAAATAGATAAAAAGGAATTTTGAAAACTAAATGAGAAATTATCAAAATACATGACAAAGGAAGCAAAATAAATGAAATTGCAAAGGGTATGATGACCTGGCCAATTTCAATATATCTATTATATTATAGAAAGGTCAAATTCAAAGACTTGAGAGTAATGGAGGCTTCCAAACGAAAATGTTATTCCACTGCTTTTATGCATTACCTCTATACTTTATTGGGTTTATCTAAACAAATCTACGGTTTAAATGTAAAAAAGTATGTTTTTAGGTGTAAAAAGGTCACATTCCAGTGCTCTGGGAATGGATGAAGGCTTAACATGTAATTCCTATACCTGCATAATGATTGATCCACATAATGATCATCATTATGGAACATATCACAGTCATTATGCAAGGGTCTACTGTATTATGTTTTCTGCATAATTGAGCTGAAATTTTGTAGAGGGAAGTGGCAAATATTATTTTTGCTATTTCAAATGATCCAGGTAGTTCATTATTCAAAATTGGATTTTGTCAGTGCTGTCGTTGGTTTATTATTCTGAATATCACTTTCATGTTCATCTAATCTTATGTAAAAAGCTCAAAATGTTAGAATAATATCTGAATTTTTAGGAAATAACTGTTTATGGGTTATGGGGGGGGGTCAGTTATTTTTATTAAATATATTCCTTCTGGGAGGAGGGGTTCTAAATCTCTATTGTTGATCAATTATTTTATTAAAGTGTTATTTAAGTTATAAAAAAAACCATTAAAATGCACTTGTGGAGAGCCTGGCATAATAAGAGATATTTTGTGTATGATTGGAAATGCTTTAGCATACTTAATATAACTGGTTTGATTATAGGTAAATTGAAGGACAATGTGGGTTATGAACTATTATGGTGTTAATATTTAACACATATATATTTGATAAATTTGATAAGTATATCTAGCATTTTTACCAATTTGATATATGAAGGCAATTTCTTGGGGTAAGGTTTATTTATCAAAAGAGTAACAAAAACATAAAGAAAATATGCATTAAAGGTGATATTTTGCATTTTAACAACAATAATTTGTGTCAGATTAACACTAGAGGAGCATTTGTGATATGAGAGCTGCTGATCACTAGCCACTTTGCCCAAATATGCAGCCATAAATGTACTGCAAAACATGCCACAGCTCTGTCTTTGCTTTTATCTACTTTCAGATGAAGCTATATGTTGTTAAATGCTTTTAATCAGATGCCAGTCCAGAGCACCTGACATGTTATCAGGAGGTCATGGGTTCGTATCCCACCCGACTCAAGACAATTTTTCCTCTAAAATTTAAATCGACGCTAAAGTGCTGATTTATTAGTTGTTAACATTGTCTAATATATGTTGCATATCGTCCATTGACATCACCTAAAATAATCACTAGCATGAACTTCAACAGCTATAGAGATTGCAGCTCAACCACTATGGTTTCCAACATCTTTTCTAATGCAGTGCAACACACCAACCTAAGAACTGTCTTCAGACATGCATGTTACAATCATGTCACTATTGGTCATGATAACCAACACAGACTTGTATCATACAGGTATTCATCAAAATAATTAAAACACTGACAGCAACTGGAGTACATGTAATGCGCAGTATGCATATCACAGGGACGATGTCATCTGCAATGTGAGGTATATAAAGGGGAGAAGTACGATGGCAGCAATCACGTAGCAGTGCCACAGGTGCAGGTGAAACAGCTGTTGTGGTGTAATTGTCAATAATATCAGCTCTCAGTGACCTCCAAAAAGTTATGATCATTGGTGCATGTCTTGTAGGAGTTTCAGTAACCAGAACGGCAGAAACAGTAGGTGTAATACAAGGAACTGTATCGAAGATTATGACTACCTATCGAAAAGGACAGGGCACTGCCACCAAACATGCAAATTGCGAACGTCATACAAAGTTGTCAGATAGGGATAGGCGAATGTTGGCACAGATTGTACAATGGAAGCAAAAGACCATGGCACCGCAAATAGCAGCAGAGTTGAACACCAGTCGGAATGATCCTGTTTCCATCATAATAGTTCATCGGGAACTTCATCATGCCAGTATTTATAGCCATGCTGCAATGCACAAACCTCTGATTACCAACATCAAGGCAATGAAACATGTTAGGTGGTGCAGAGCACATAAATATTGGGATGCTAAAGATTGGCAACATGTCATCTAGTCTGATGAATCGTGCTATACATTGTTTCCCACCACTGGTAAAGTGTACGTCTGGCGAAAATCTGCAGAAGTGTACCACAGGTACCATTCAGGCTGTGGTATAGATGTACCACAGCCTGAATGTTTGGTTCCTCTGTGAAACATGGAGGTAGATCCCTGATGCTGTGGGATGCCATATGATTGTCTTATATTGTCTAATATGCTGTGGGGTGCCATATCATTGTCTTACATTGTCTATAAATATTGAGTTAACTCAGATAAACTCCACAGTTCAACATCCAGTAATAAATAGGCACTTTTTGATGTCAATTTCAATTTTAGAGGAAAAATTGTCTGAGTCGGGTGGGATACAAACCCATGACCACCTGATAACATGTCAGATGCTCTGGACCACTGAGCTACCGGCCACCGATTAAGATTTCCTCTAATTTATGCTATGAACATTCTCTTTATGTCACATGTAGGCATTATTTTAGGCAATTTTTAGCCCTAATGGCTTTTTATTTGCCAATAGATTTTCCATCTATGGATGTCTTACATGCATGATAATGCATGTCTTACAAGTATGCTAACGATAAAGTATGCTAATACTTGTAAGCCGTTAGGGCTAAAAATTGCCTAAAATAACGCCTACATGTAAGATAAAGGGAATGTTCATAACGTTAATTGGAGGAAATATTGATCGGCGGCCGGTAGCTCAGTGGTCCAGAACACCTGACTTGTTATCAGGAGGTTGTGAGTTCGCATCCCATCCGCTCAGACAATTTTTCCTCTAAAATTGAAATCAATGTCAAAAAGTGCCTATTTATTACTGGATGTATTTATTACTACATGTGACATGTAGTAATAAATGCATCCAGTAATCATCATTAGCATACTCGAGTTTATCTAAGTTTATCTCAATATTTATTATCATTAGTATTCTTGTAAGACATGCTTTCCATGTATTGACAAATAAAAAGCCATTAGGGCTAAAAATTGCCTAAAATAATGCCTACATGTGACATAAAGGGAATGTTCATAGTGTTAATTAGAGGAAACTTGATAAGCAGCCAGTAGCTCAGTGGTCCATAGCACCTGACATGTTATCAGGAGGTCGTGGGTTCGTATCCCACCTGGCTCAGACAATTTTTCCTCAAAAATTGAAATCAGCGTCAAAAAGTGCCTATTTATTACTGGATGTTGAGCTGTCGAGTTTATCTGAGTTTATCTCAATATTTATTATCATTAGCATACTTGTAAGACATGCTTTCCAGCTATTGTCAAATAAAAGTCGTTACGGTCAAAAATTGCCTAAAATAACGCCTACATGTGACATAAAGGGAATGTTCATAACGTTAATTAGAGGAAATATTGATCGGTGGCTGGTAGCTCAGTGGTCCAGAGCACCTGACATGTTATCAGGAGATCATGGGTTCGTATCCCACCCAGCTCAGACAATTTTTCCTCTAAAATTGAAATCGACGTCAAAAAGTGCTTGCATTGTCAAATATGACATGTTGCATATCTTCTATTGACATCACATAAAATAATCACTGGAATGAACTTCAACAGCTACAGAGATTGCAGCTCACCGCTATGGCAGTCCTTATGGCTCCTTCACACTTGCCACTAATGACCACTCACCGCTCTGCAAGGACGAGTTTTTGAAGACTGCGCATCTTCTGGAGTCGGCAGTTAGGCGTCACTTCTTCTCTGCTTGCTACTATATGACCACAGCTGGAGTTGGTTCTATTTTTATTCTTGCTGCGTGGTATGTAAGCAAGAGCCAATCAAATAGCTGCTGACAAATCATGTTGCTAGAACAGCCGGGCAAAAGTTGATAGTGAGCATTTGGAGATATTTCGCTAACAGAATATCTGCGTATATATATATTTTTTTAACATTAATCGAGTTTTTCTCTTGTAACCACACATATAGTTTTGGAAATATTTTTGGGAGTAGGTTTTTTTTCTAGGAGTAGCTAAAAAATTGCAAAAATACACATAAAATTTAAAATGTATACATTTTAAGTGGTTCTCCCCCTTTCCTTTTAGCCATGCTGCTGAGCATAAAGCAAAATTTTTAACTTTAGCTGTTCCACTTGTTGATAAGGAGGTTGATTATTTACATAAAGAAACGAAACAGAAGACAATGCATTCAATAATATTATATATGAGTAATGTTTTAGTATGATGATTTTAATGTATTATGTGCATTATTAAATTACTGCTGACTCTAATGTAAGTGGTGTGTTTCTCTGATTACCTATGCTTAATATCTGAAACTTGAAATAGATTTATAAATATTTATGGAATTGGAAAGTTGAGTTGTCCAAATAATGCCTTACTGCATTATGTGTATATGCTTATGATTCCCATCCTGTCACATTAATTTTTAGTGTAACAAATAATATGCAACACATTAGGACTTGGATTGGTGTGGACCTTCAGAAAACTTTTAAAAGAAAATATTTTACCTGTATTACATTACAACAATCCTATTTAAAATCCCATTAAAAATAATATGGAGAAGAAAGTGCTAGATAATAATTTTATGAAAATAGAATGGTGCTCTTGCTTGATCTTTACCCTTCAATTATTTTTTCCAAATAATCTGATGGATTGTTTACTTCAAAAGAAGTTACCAGTCGTTGTTGTTACTCAGGGGCATAGCGAAGGACTATGGGGTTGGGAGAGGGGGTAAAATCAAAAATTTTCCAACTCGAAATTCAAATTTTGCCAACTGAGCAAACTTACTTAGATTTTCACTCCTTGGGGGGGGGGGGGGGGGGGGGGGGCAATTTTCGCCGCAACTCTCCTGCATTTTTGCATTTGCATTTTTGCCATTTGACCTACCAATTTACCAACTAACCATAATTTCACAGCAATAATTTAATAATCCCAATATTTACATCTGTCTGGATTGTAGCAATTCAGTGTGAATTTTCCCTTGATTTTGCCACCTCTCCTTAATTTCACAAAACTAATCCCAATCTTTATATCTCTCCTAAATTTGCCAAATCACTTCAAACTTTTCAAACTCCCCAAGATTTTGGTAAGGTTTCTCGATTTTAGTTAACTATCCTAAATTTCACAAACCCAATCCCAATTATCACAACTTGCCCGTATTTTCCAAGTGGTTTCGAATTTTGCCAACTGCCCTACATTTTGTTAAGTTTCCTCAATTTGTCCAACACTCCATAATTTCACAAAACAAATCTCAATTTTCACAACTCGCCTATATTTTACCAAGTGGATTCGAATTTTGCCAGCTCCCCAAAGATTTGCCAACTCTCCTAGATATTGTGAAGTTGTCTCGATTTTGCCAACATGCCATAATTTTACAGAAAAAAGATTGCAATTTTTACATCTCACCTGAATTTTGTCAACCCTCCATGATTTTGCAAAGTCACTTCGAATTTTGCCAACTGCCCCTAGTTTTTCCAATTACCCCTAGATTTAGCCAACTCACCATAATTTTACAGAAAAAAATCCAAATTTTCACATCTCACCTGAATTTTGCTAACTCCCCATGATTTTGCCAAGTCACTCCGAATTTTGCCAACTCCCCAAGATTTTACCAAGTCACCCCAAATTTTGCCAACTCCCCAAGATTTTACCAAGTCACTCCGAATTTTGCCAACTCCCTAAGATTTTGCCAAGTTGTCCCAATTTTGCCAAATCACTTCGAATTTTGCCAACTGCTCTAAATTTTTCCATCTCTCCATTTCCCAAACTGCCTTAGATTTGCCACGTTGTCTCAATTTTGACAACTCTCCTTAATTTTCCAAACTGCCTTAGATTTGCCACATTGGTCTCGATTTTGACAACTCCCCTTAATTTTCCAAAAAAAAAAACTTCAAATTTTCACAACTCACCTAGATTTTACAAACTCGCTTCAAATTTTTCCAACTCCAAGTTACTTTGGGGGGAGCCTATCCTCATCCCCCCCATGGTTATGCCCCTGTTGTTAGTGCAATATCTCTTTGACACTCTACAGCCGAAATTTCAAATTTCTACATAAAGAGGTCGCTTGCAATATTTATTTTAAGTTTTGCATTTTTTAGATTTAACATTGTCTAAACATAAAAAAATTGAGAATTTGAAAACGTGAATCATAATATTTCATCAGTAATTGTCGAGCAATTTTTTCCAATTATCTTTTAAAGCAAAAATCCTCTCCCCCCCCCCCCCCATAATCAACTCATTGTTATCAATGCAAACCTTGTGGTATTCATATTCCACCACCAAAATTTCCAGCCTATATTCATTTAAAATTTTGCAGTTTTCAAAAATTTCCATCGTTTATTAAAGAGCACCATTAAAACTTTCGGGAGATTTGAATGGGAAACGAGCTAAGAACAATTCTAAATGCATCTTTATCTTATTGTTAGAGCCAATTTTTCAGCTGCAGAATTTGATTTCCACAATTTTGTGTCCTTTGTTCTAAATCGCAAAAAAATTTAGATACACAACAAAACACAATAGCCAAATCTCTTTAAATTCGGCAGGTGTCATACACAAAAAAGATTTTGTAACAGTTGTGATGCCCCATCGTTCACTTTTGCTTTACCTTAACCAGTTTTGTTTAATTTACGTTATATTTATCATTTTGGGGATTTTTATTTCCTTTTTTGGCATCACAGCGCTCATTTCCAAAAGTTAGGAGTTGCGCATACGCAACTCAGATCTTCCGACTGTCAACCACTAAAGCGTGTGCACAAGGACACGCCCCCTCTTGCGTCATTCATCATATTATGTAAATGTCTTTTCCGGTGTGCAACATGACACATGTCTGGTTCTTGTTTTAAACCGGTGACTTGCTAGTCACAGCAGTTGGTAGAGCAGTTGGAGTTGTAGAGAGAGTGCCTAGTACACGGAGTTGTAGAGTGAGAGAGGAGAAGAAGAGAGAGTGTTGTAGCACGGTGAGTTGAACTTTTTTGGAAATAAATCTGTTTGTTATTTTAAACCTTTTGAGTCTTTACAGTTTTTTCTCTTGAGCAACGCGAATTTAGATTGATAGCATCTAGACTTTTGACAATCAATTTCGATTCTAACTATTTACTCAATAACACTCGCTGGCATTTTGAACCCTACTTTAACTTAGTCTATTTTTTGGCAATTTGTCGATTATTGCCTGGCGCCCGTCTCAGCTATCCAGAGCATAGAACTAATTGGATCAGGAAAAAGGTCCAACTTTAAAGTATTTTGCATATTCTTTGGAGCGTTACACAGTGTCAGTCTCTTGAATATTAAGGATGAAATTATGAAAATCGCCTAATTTTTTTCTATCATTAAAAATCTTGTGACCCATTTAGTGCGATATTTTTTATTACTATGCCAATGATTAGCCAAGGCAAGTGATATTAACCGTTTACGAAAGAGTAAACTTTTTTTGCTGGACACAATGTTTACTACAGACTGAAAGAAATGTCAGAAAGCACTTTAGATCTTGCAGAGACAACAAAGCATGTGTTACAAGTTATTTGCAGCGAGAACCAATGAGTTTAGTTCTTTGTTGCAGACCGCACGTTTAAGTGTGAAGGCTACACCTGTTCCTTGCGGAGCAGCGAGTGATGTCACAGTCCGTTTGCAACACGGCAAACAGCAAGTGGGAAGGAGCCTTTAGAGCCATTACTTATTCTGCAGGGTCATGTCATATCCGCAGCATACAAATCCATACTCGGGGACCACCTGCACCCAATGTTGAGGGCATTGTTCCCTAACAACTGTCCCTGGTTTCAACCGGAAAATGCACCTATGCATTGTGTGAAACGTGTCAAGTTATGGTTTGCAGAGCATGAGGATAAGGTACAACAGCTATCCTGGCCACCTCAATCTCCAGACCTCAATATTATTGAACATTTGTGGGAATATCTGGAGCACATGGTCAGATCACTCTTTCCACCTCCAGCATCACTGGCACAGTTGGGTCATATTTTACAGGAAGAATGATCCCACATTCCATTAACGTATGTGCATGATTTGTATAAGTCTATTCCACGTCGAACTGGCCCAAGATGGGCCTACAGCTTATTAATAAAAGTTCTCCACAAACAGTATGTGTTTCCATTATTTTGATAAAACCCTGTATATTGCCAACAGAAGAATGGTAGCAACATTGAGTAATTAATAGACTGTTATACCAACATACAGCACGTAGTACATGATCAGATGAATTACGATGCATCAATCTTTATTAATGACATTTTAAGAGTTCAATTTTGCAGCTGTCATTACTATATATCTAGATGTTAATTGGATATACATATTTCGAGCTTATATCACTGTATCTTAACTCTTAATGCGAATTATCATTAGCAAATAATCACAGCAAATTAAATCAAATTATCGAATAATCAGAAAACTAAAAGCACCAAAATTCAAGTCTACAAAAAAGACTGAGCTTATGAATTTGAATGGTTTAAACATTCCTACTCATTTCAGCAGCAAAACTAAATGTAAAATACAATTAAATATAAATAATAACCTTGACTGTTTGCTCCAGGCATATCTACATGTACTACAGGATGATATTTGATGGGAACAGAAAGGGATCTCTTGTAAAAAATATAAAGTGGTTCACTTCCCACTATGGGAATGCCAATTTTTCCATTTCCTGTAATAATGAAAAGTAATATTTACTAATACAAAACTTCAACTACACTCCATCAAGTGCTTCAAGATAGTCACATTTTAAAATGTATGGTAACTAAACTATATAAAATGCTATTTTCAAAAATACTTGTTTTGAATCAGTCAGGAACAAAAAAAAAACGCAAATTGGATTCTATGGAAAAATAATTTGCTTGAATAAATATTTTGGCATAGTTTTGGAAAATAGAAATAGTTTATGAGAAATAAAACCAGTGTAAAAAACAACTATACGAACAGTGTTTTATAAACTGATTGCTAACTTTATATAGCAATATCCTATGTTACTTGATTTATAGAGTTAAAAATGACTGAAGATCTAGCTAGATAAGTGTCGTGCTAGCTAGATAAGTTTCATGCTAGTAGATACAATGAAGTAAAATAAAGTAATAACAATTCAAAGTTAATACTTTGGTATCCATTTTCCCCCCTGTTCATACCTGCAGGCCCAATTAATTTTGAATAAAATACATGCTAAACATATTATATTACTAAGTGAATCAGCTTAGCTCTACAATACACATAATTAAAGCATTAACCAATACTTCTGGTTGCAAATAAATTTACCAATATTTCTTTGTGGTACTGTACATAGAAAAGCACTAGTTTGATTAAGTCCATCCTTTCTTGGGCATGTATAACAATAAAATGAAATCTATACACTTTACCAAGTTAAATCAAAACAAACTGCAACATTTGGTTTTCTTGTCCTCCAAAGCTACAATGAGGTGCAGGAAGTGGGCAGCAAAGACCATGGGGCCCCATATTCCTTGATCGGGGGAAGAAGGGCATGCATACTCTCCTTGCCTCCAGATCCAACCAATCTGAAGAGTGAAACATGGTACAGCTGCACTTTTGGTTCTGCAGCAAAGTCTGTCTGTCAGTGGTTTCATAAAAAATGTCAAGGGCATTTGGGGCACCCTTCATCTGAGGCCTGGGTGCATTGCAATTCACTACATTTAGATTATGCTAGAGTAGGAAGTTTCCCATTCAGACAGTCATAAATAATATCACACTCTTGCAACAAATCTCACTTGGGATGCCTTGTTGCTACAGGAAAGTTTCAACAGACGAAATGAGTGTAAAAAATATTTTTCTTCTTTACTAAACAGTGATGAAAACACTTGGAAGATGACAGCATCATGCAAGGAATGCACATTATTATATGGTTGGCAGACCATAGATTACAATAACATAAAAAGCAAAACATTTCGTATTGACTTGTAGCAAAAAAACCCCATAAAACTGTGTCAGAATCAGTCTAACACTGGACTAGAACCAAAAAAAAAGGAAAGTCCAAGTTATTATGATGAAAAGCAATGTTTAATCTCTATAAAAAGCACTTTTATAAAGGCATTACATATTATAAATTATGAATACAGCCTAGATTTATTTGTTCTAGCATAGTTTTTTACAATCATAAACAAACTAAAGGTTGATGTTCTAAGGTTTATGTATGGTCAGTCAGTCAGTCTCTAATGACTTTCTCAGTTGAACTGACCAATATCATAATTTTTAGCTGATAAGATGAAGTTATTTACACTACAGTGAAACTTCAAAGATGACTGAATGCTAACTAAAAGATTATGCTATATTTGACTTTGATAGCATAAGTAGTAGGATTATACTTTTATGCATATAGGTAAACTAATTACAATGCATTTCATGACACACCAGAAGGCACTTCACATTATTAATAAACTGCAGCAGCCAGTTCATCTTGGTAGTAGCTGATATAATTTAAATAAACATATTCATGCTACCCAGAGTAAAAAAAAAATTATATAACAGCAGCATGTGTCAGATCTTGTATGGATAATCAGCAGTCATTCCTGCAAGTTCAGGTGTCAGGATGATGGCAGAGATGTTAATTCTGTATTCCACACTTTATTTACATTTATATTAATGACTCAAGTTTCAGTATAACTAAAAATGGGTAAGGGTGTTATTACGATCAGAAGTAACAGAAATTTTAAGTAGTTTATTAGCTCTTATTGTTACAATAAAGCTATTTTCTATAATTATTCAGAATATTACACTGATGTTCTTTTAATCTCATATATGGAAAGGACATGCACAGTTCATCAAATATATTTATCTTCGAAACAGAGAGTGCCTGAGGGAGTTATACCTTAAAACTACATGCTGTAGTTCTATACTAAAATTCTCATATTGAGAAGTAGCAAGTTAAAAGCAGCTCTTACGTTATGATGATAATTGCATAGTTGCCACAAAAGACTTACATACCTATGTAATATGAGAACTGCTTTATGTAATGACTCTTGCATACCTATGTAATATGAGGACTACTCTATGTAATATGAATGACTCTTGCATACCTATGCAGTATTGAGCACTGCAGTCATTGCAAAAACAATAGTGTATTCACTGGCTTCTATCAGCAGCTGTTGCAGAAAATTGTTGATATTTGCTAGTCTGTAGCTTGATGCTAAAGAAGGATTTATCCTCTTGAAGCTAAAAGTGGTTTCTTTAGATAGACAATAATTACTCTTAGCTAATATGCTTCTCTGTTTAAGCTGCATTAATAATGATGGAGAAGTCAACTAATTGTAGAATAATGTGATGACATTTTGTCAATATGCGATTTGCAATAGATAGTAAAGTCAGCTCTTTAGCTCAGCAATGTATATTGGTATAGATTTTTCACAAATAATTTGTAGTAAGTTTGCAAGGCCCTGAAATGTGCTGCCACAGTAAACTTCTAGTTTTACTTATCTGCAGTTTTTGTTAAAGATTTTAAACTTTTAAATTAAAGCTCTCAAACTACAACAGAAACAAGTTTTTCTTAATTTAATATCAGAACTGTCAGCAGTAACAGAAAGAAGTTGATCTGGCATGTAATATCAGCCATACTACAGTGATATCTTGTAGCAGCACTGTAGATAATCACTGTACCATTTAGTAAAACTATTATATAGTGCAAGCATTAGTATGTTTCTAACTACTAGATAAGTTTGCATTACTGTTAAAGAAACATTTTATTTCAAAATAACAAAAACTTATTTTAAAATCTTGATATACATTTATGGAGCAGTAAATATAAATTTAAAAAACATTACTATAAAATAGCCTGAAATTTATTCTTTCTAAAACCAAATGTATCCACAGATACACTGGGGACTGCAATTCACCAACTATAACTTTACTTCAATACGTTAGAATTTTAAATCGTCTTTTAAATCCTACAAGTTTATAATAAGTAATAAATATTAATTTAAAAATAACAAAAGTTTTTAAAACTAAAATATAGTGAAATGAAAAGTTAATATCAATAGATGTAATTGGTAAAATATAAGCTCACAGGACAAAAAAATTAGTCATTTCCCACCATAAGAGGGTTATGTCCATTCAACAGCAACAGAGGGTGCACCAGTAATAAATGCGTCCTACAAATAGCTGTGCTCTGCGCTACAGGGTCCATACAGTGAGAAGAAGTGGTTATGTGACACATGTGTGTTAGTCGCTCCGTGAAACATGGGTCACGCCAAAGATGTGAATGAGTGGCAAAAAGGTGTTATTGCATTTGGCCGAGCCAAAGGGCATAGTGTACAAGAAGTTGCTGCCTTTGCAGGTGTATCAAAACATACTGTCCAAAGGGTTTTCAGCAGTGGCGTAGATCGCAGTCCACCGCTAATCATTGCAAGACCTGCGGCAGAAAGACTGTGCTCGCCAACAGAGGCTACCACTGTCACGCACTGTTAGGGTACACCACTTTGGAACGAGGCAGGAATTGCTCCAGTCAGTCAATGCAGGACTACAACAAGCTGTTTCTGAAAGGAATTGCATGCCATGGATATCTGGAGCAGAGTACCATGGAATAGACCCATGTTAACAGCTCTGCACAAGGCTGCATGGTTACAGTGGGTGCAGCCCCAAAGACTGGACTGTCGACTCTTGGAAGCATGTGATCTGGTCATATGAGTCACATTTTTGCTTGTACAAGAATGATGTGAGATGACAAATACACAATAAGCCGCATGAAGCCTTCCATGTGGACTTTGTGCAAGGTTCTGTTCAAGCTGGAGGAGGCTCTCTGATGTTCTGAGGTGTTTCACATATGAGGAAATGGGTCCTTTGATTGCGATGATGTCACACTTAAACCAGAAGGGCTATATGGAGCTACTGAATAACCACATGTTGCCTTTTGTGCAGCATCTCCACAGTGAACACCAGGATACACCTGTCTTCCAAGACAACAATTGTCGCATGCACAGGGCTCGAAGTGTGTCAGATTTGCATGACGAGCATTCTGAAGCTTTCAAACATCTCGACTTGCCCGCCAAATCCCCAGATTTAAATCTCATAGAAAACTTATGGGACTATTTGGAACAATGAGTGAAGTGTTGTCCCACCATCTGGCCAATCTTGCCGAACTGTGGCATTTGCTGCTGGAAGAGTGGATGAATAATGATGTGCACTACATCTGCACACTGGTGGCATCCATGCCAGACAGGATTTTGGCTGTTCTTCGGTCGCACGGAGGCGTTACATGCTATTAAGTGACATTCAGCCAGGGGTGACTAATTTTTTGTCCAGTGAGATTATATTATATATTTAAAATAAACATTTCTCTTATTTTTAAAGATTGCAAAACTATCAGAAACTAAGAAATTGTAACAGTTCCAAAAATATCTTTTATCAATAATCTATTTGAAGAATACCTGAAACATAAAGAAGCAACTACAACCAATTGTCATTAAACAAATGTGGAAAAGAGCATGCTGTCAACAAACGGAATCAGCAATGGGTACTATTTCATGCTTAGTACCTTTTTTTTTCATGTGAAAATCAACAGATAAAGTTTACTTTTAAACTTTAATATGAAACTTTTCCACTTAATTTTTAAAATATTAAAACTTATTTCCTTTCTTAAAAAAGTTTTACAATTCTGTATTATTATACAATCAAATATTGTTTGAGACAAAAGAGTGAGATTAAAAATAAAAAAAAAATAAAGTTCCAATAAGCACAGAATTAAATCTCTTATCAGTACACTTTCAAATTGCATAAACATACTAAAAATTGCATTGTTACACTATAGTCGATTAACTCTTAAACTAGGATATAGGTTTTTTTCAGACCATCAGGAAAATTTCTAAACAGAATTGTTGGCAACACTCTTATAGATATGAACTTTCCCTACATAATAACTTCTTATTGTTCAGTTGAGAGCAGTCGTGTACAGCACAATAGTAATAAAAATATATACAATTTAAACACAGCTAACAATAGTTAAATAATTTAATATATCACGATATATTAAATTATTTATGTAATAAAAATATATACAGCAATTTAATAGGTACTAAAAATATATTACATTTATAGGAATAAAAACTTACCAATATAGGGCAAAAAGGCATTTTCATTCGACTCGTATGACTGCATTACACTAGCATCAAAATTATATGATTCTTTCATATATGAATCCATCTGTACAGCTACACACCCAATATTTGGATCTGAATAATAAATATTATGAGTGTATGTGTGTATACGTACAATATTATTACAACAAACTTTTTATACATCACTAAAATGTTACATTGCTAATATTGAAAAGATTGTGTGATAACTAAAGGGGTATCAGCCCACTTTCTATTCTAGGTAAAGTTCTTTGCATGATTGTGCTTAATAGAATTAAGAATCTGGTTGACAGGCAATTGTGTGATGAGCAATGTGGATTCAGATGTGGTAGGGGATATGTGGATCAGATATTTTCACTTAGGCAGATTCTTGAGAAACGTTTAGAGTTTCAGAAACCTTTGGTTGCTAGCTTTGTTGATTTCAAAAAGCCTTTCGACTCTTGATCATCATAATTTGTAGTTGATCGTGAGATCATATGGTATACCAGACAAGTTAGTTAACATAATGAAAGCTCTCTATAATAACACGGAGTCATATGTGAGAGTTGGTAAGGCTTGTAGCAATTGGTTTAGCATTACTTCTGGTGTTCGATAAGGGTGCATTTTGTCTCCTTTTCTCTTTAGTTTGGTTATTGATTACGTGATGCGAAATTCATTTCAAGAGAAAGATTTTGGCCTTAAATGGTCTGGAGATACTAAAATTTCTGATTTAGATTATGTTGATGATTTAGCCCTTTTGGCAAATGATGTTGATGAGATGAACTCTTTCATTCGAGCTGTTGATGAGGCTGGTAGTAGAGTAGGTTTGGTTATAAACAGAGAGAAAACTAAAGTGATTCAGTTAATCTGAATGGTTGCAGTCTTAAGGAGGTGTCACAGCTTAATTATCTTGGGAGCTATGTAACAGATACTGGTGATGTGCGACATGAGATTAACAGATGAATAGGGATTGCTTCTGGGACTTTTAAGAATCTATGGAGGGTGTGGAAAAATAGGCACATACACCCAAAGACTAAAATTAGACTGTATAATAGTTTGATTCTTTCTGGGGTTAGTTATGGTAGTGAAACTTGGATGCTTTGTAAACAAGATAACAGGAAACTTGATACTTTTGATTCTAGATGCTTACACAATATCTTGGAAATTAGATGGTTCAACTTTGTAAGTAATAATGAAGTTAGGCAAAGGAGTCGGCAGTCTCCTTTAAGCAGCATATTGTGCAGAGAGAGACTCCATTGGTTCGGCCATGTTGCCCGTATGGATAATTACAGATTAGCAAATAGGATTATGAACAGTGTGCCTAAAGACCTCATAAAGAGGGTGAGACCTAGGATGCAGTGGGCAATGTCAAACAGGACCTTGTTAGAATTGGTGTGCAGTGGCCAGATGCAGCAGATGTAGCTCAGGATACATATGCTTGGAGAACTAAATTACATGGCCTGGTTGGACCACTGTAGCTAATGGCTGCTTGAGGATGATGATGATTTTTTTTTTATTACTATTTATTTCTGTATTACAGTGAATTTTGCCAGAACCACATATTATGAAAAAATAACTGTCTATCCTATACTTCAAATAATGTAAGATAAAAGCAAGTATCTCATATTAATGCCTAGAGCAGTAGTCAGGAACTGGCAGCTCTCGCCACTCTAAAACATGCTCTTGATGCTTTTTGGTTCAACTGTGAGTTGTTTTTTGTTTCTTCCTGATTTTCATTAAAAATAAATACTGGAGCAGGTTGGCAGACCATAGGTTGAAAACACTGATGCAGTTCCAATGTCTAAATACAGTGTAAATTTGAATAAGTTGGCCAAAAAGAGACAAACTCAAAATGTTAACTGATAAAGTGAAGTTTCTTTAAATAATTCTTTTCAATGGTTTTATTGCATACAGTTGAATATATGTTAGTTTTATTTTCACTAATAAAAGTAAATAATTGGAAGTTTTTTTATGTTATGGCTCTTGACCCAATAAAAATTACAATTTTTGGCTCTCAGAATTTGTTGGTTTGACTCGGTGGTTTGGCTCTTGATCCAAAATAGGTTCCTCATCCCTGGCATAGAGTAATCGAGACAATTGCTTTTGTTTTTATCTGTATCTGTAAGCATACTGGAAAAATAAACTAAAAATCAATTCTACAGGAAAAAAATATGCATACTCAGTGAACAATACCAGTGCAGCTCACATAACAAAATGTTTTGTAATTTAAATGCTCCCCAAGACACAACAAACTTTTTCATTGCATTGAAAGTGTTTTGTCAACAAAGATATAATTTAGAAAAACAGTAAACCCTGGTTTCTTATTCATTATATATATATATTGAGGAAAAAAAAATTGTCTGGAAGGTTATATGACAAATTCAACTTTTACCTATTCAAATTCAACTAAATTCAACAAACAACCTATTTCATTGAGGAGTGGCTTAAAAACACTAATTTCCAATACATATTCAAATGGTATTATTATTGTCACTATTCATCTAAATATTGTTTCAAATTATTATATTAATACAGATTAGTAAGTGTGACTAGATAAGGCTATTTTTCCTGATATATTTTTCCATATATTTTTTCTGATTAAATATAATCTTTTAATCTAATGGTTCTTAAACTGTAGCACATAAGGGTTTATTGCTGATGTTGCTAAAACTGTTAATAAAAAATTGTATTATAAAACTGAGACAATTTAGTTTTTGCTTGCTTAACCAGTTCAATAAAAAGAATTGGTTCTTCAATAATAAGAAGAGTTGGGTTGTTTTACCTCTGAGTGGTATTTTTGTCATATAAGAGGCTAAATGGCCAGGTCTCATGTCCCAGGGTCATAGGTGTTGGGTTGTTGGGTTGGGTTGTTTTACCTCTGAGCGGCACTTTTTTGCACACCATGGGCTAAATGGCCAGGTCACATGGACCCCGAAGGCTCAGAGAAGGTTGGGGGAGGGGACCCACTGGAACAGCTGTTGGGAGACAGATGGTAGCCTCCCGTCAGGGCCATCCAGCGTGTTCTTTAACGTGCACAGGGTATGGCTCTCCCGCACACGGGGCCACGGCTTAACGTCCCATACGAAGGACGGCAGCCTTTCCAAGCCCATCGGTGTCCTCTACTGACCGTGGGCAGGGCGGGGAATTTTGCGGAGATAAATCTCAACGTTGACCAAGCTGGGACTCGAACCTGGGAACTACAGATTACAAGCCTGGCGCGCTACCGACTGAGCCACCCCCGCCCCATATAGGTGTTGGGTGGTGGACAGCTGTTAAGAGACAGATGGAAGCTTCCCATAAAAACCACCCAGTCTAATCAAAGGTAGAGTGAGGGTTAGTGGATAAAATGTATGGAACTTTATCTTCTCATTTAAAGAGACATCAAAGAATGCTCCCTCTTTATTTTATCTACGATAAAAATCTAGTGATATGATCTGTTAACTAAAATGTGAATTATGTAGAGAACTCTACATAAACCAGTTCTAAAGCAAGAAAAACTGGTGGATCCAGCAACCTGCATGAAATCAGCTGTTTATGTCCTACCAGAATATTAATAAAAAATTTTGATCTTTGCTAAGTACCAAAAAGTGAGTCCATAAAAGCAAAAAAAAAATCATCTGTATCTTCAGAGTGGCACAGCCAAGATACTGAGTTGGGAGGGAGGGGATGCTTTGAAACATCATTCAATATGAACATGAAAACTTGTAATTAAAAAAAATAAAATTTTGCTAAAGAGAGGGGGGAGTGAAACATCTCAGTGAGTTTGGGGGGGGGGGGGAATCCTTCCAGAAATTGTCCTCCCACATGAGGACTGATTCCATACCAAGGAAGTACTTTTTGCTTCCATATTCCAAGACCTCGTTATTTTTAGAAAACGATACAGATCAGTTCTTTTACTGGAAAATGAAGAAATAATAAAAGAAAAAATAACATATACCCTAATGTGATGTTAAATAAACTATCCACAGCAACAAGTTGTAAGCCACCATTCAATGTAGCATAACTCTGAAAAATCAATAATTATCGATCAGTGGAAAAATTAATAATTTAAGTTTAATTAATTAAACTAAAGTTTAATTTTAAAAAAGGAAATAAAGTACTAACTTTATGCAGGGCATTTATAATCTAATGTTGGGAGGAAGTATTTGACTTAAATCATCCACGTAAACAACTTGCTGTGTCAAAGAAGTCTTTTTGCTTCCATGTATTTAGGAAATAAAATAAATCTATAGAATGAAAATGAAGGTTAATACTGACTGATATTGTGTCAAAGTGAGAATAGATCGTCTTATCAAAATTTGCGTAAGCATACTTTTACTTATTTATGTTCAGCCATGTGTAAATGACGTGAGATGTGTCCTTTATTCAAAATTTGCTCGTCAAAATCTGTTAGGTCAAACTTTTGACTCCCTATGGAAGGGGGAGTTGTGATGCCCCCTCGTTCACTTTTACTTCACCTTAACCAGTTTTGCTTAATTTACATTATGTTTATCATTTTGGGGATTTTTATTTCCTTTTTGGCATCACAGCGCTCATTTCCAAGAGTTAGGAGTTGCGCATGCGCAACTCCGATCTTCTGACTGTCACCTGCTAAAACACGTGCAATAGGACATGCCCCCTCTTGCGTCATAGATTGTATCACTCGTCGATTTATGTAAATGTCTTTCCCGGCGTGCAACATGACACATTCGGCTCTTGTTAGTCTGATGACACATTGTCACAGCAGCACATAGTAAGGAGCATAGTGAGATAGCACAAGTGAGAGCACGTAGCACAGCACACTGTAGCGCAGAGAGCATAAGCATGTAGCACGGAAGAGTGCTCAGTTAATGTATCTTCTTCATTGAAGTTTTGGTGAGTGATTTTTGGAAATAAATTTGTTTGTTATTTAAACTTTTTGAGTCTTTACTAATTTTTTCTCTTGAGCAATGTGAATTAAGTTTTGATTATATTTAGATATTTAACTTGACAATCAATTTTGGATTCTTACTCATTAATGCTCACTGGTATTTTGAACCCTAATTTAACTTATTCTATTTTTTTTGGCAATTTGTTAATTATTGCCTGGCGCCCGTCTCAGCTATCTGGAGCATAAAACTAATTGGATCAGAAAAAGGGTCCAAACTTAAAAGTATTTTGCATTTCTTTGGCCCGTTACACTACGCAGGTCCTACCATACTATATAATTTTGCTCTCCACAGCTGTCTGTCCTGAGCTACAGCTACTGAATTTGGCCACTGTAGGCCAATTCTAGCAAGGTCCTGTTTGACATTGTCTGCCCAATGCATTCTAGGTCTTCCCATTTTCCTGAAGCCTTTGGGCACACTGCACATAATCCTATTTGCGAATCTGTAGTTATACATACAGACAACATGGCCAAACCAACGCAGAGTCTCTGCACAAAATGCTGCTCAAAGGAGGTTGTTGACTCCTTCTTCTAACCTCATCATTACTCACAAAGTAAAACCACTAAATGCCCAAGATAATGCGTAAGCATCTAGAATCAAAGGCATCAAGTTTCCTGTTATCCTGCTTACAAAGAGCCCATGTTTCACTACCATACCTAATCTTAGAAAGAACCAAACTATTATACAGCCCAATTTTAGTCTTTAGGTGTGCACTCCTATTTTTCCACTCTCTTCATAGATTCTTAAAAGTCCCAGCACAATCCCTAATGTTCTATTTATCTCATGCTGCACATCACCAGTATCTGCTTCATAGCTCCCATGATAATTAATCTGAGACACTTGCATAAAAGTGCAGCCACTCAAAGCAACTGAAGGACCATCTGCCTTGCCAATTTTCATCACTTTAGTTTTTTCTCTGTTTATCACTAAACCTACTCTATTTTACCAGTCTCATCAACAGTCCTAATGAAAGAATTCATCTCATCAACATCATTAGCCAACAGGGCAAAATCATCTGCATAATCTAAATCAGAAATTTTGAAATATCTAGACCATTTAAGACCAAAATCTTTCCCTTGCCATGAATTTTGCATAACATAATCAATAATCAAACTAAAGAGAAATGGAGACAAAATGCACTCTTGTCTAACTCCACTAGCAATGTTAAATCAATCACTACAATCCTTACCAACTCTCACACAAGACTCGGTGTTATTATAGAGAGTTTTCATTACACTAATGAACTCGTCAGGTATTCCATATGATCAAACAGTCAACCATAGAATATGTTGATGAACAGAGTCAAAAGTCTTTTGAAATCTATAAAGCTAGTCTGCCAAAGAGAAAATATTTGATTAATGCATCCCCTACCACTTCTGAACCTGAACTGTTCATTATACAGTTGTCTATCAACCAAATTCTTAATTCTATTAAGTATAATCATGCAAAGGACTTTATCTGGAAAAGAAAGTAAACAGCACCAGGACCCTGTAAAGTTGACCACTCCTCAGTAGAGTAGAAAAAAAGAAAAAAGTGGCCATAGATGATCGTTCAGTAGGCCACACTGATCTGGCAGCCCTCCCCTTCCATTCCCTTCCTAAAGAGTATCTATTTTGAAAGGTATTAATGGCCTGCACCACGAGAAGGGGGGGGGGGGGGTCGGACATTAGGTGCTAGGCTCATCACTGGGGATTGGTACACAATCCTTCCAGTTTATACCTAGATACCATTTACCGCCCCAAGTCATTGTAGTTAATAAAATATGCAACAAATGAAAAAAAGAAAATATTATTTTTCAAGCCTGAATTACATATTTTTTAAAAGATATATATATAAGAAATTTTTAAAATAGCAATTTTTATTTTCAAAAGATCTTTTTTTGTTGTACTAAAAACCTATACATATGTCCTCAGCCTACATTTGCAATGAATACATACAATGTGGACACTGGAAGGGTTAAAATCTGCTGCTGTGTTTTCTGCTGTGTTAAAAACTGTAGTTTAAGCCTGTTAGTTAGCTAATAATAACGAGTTATGTACCAAATGAAAGCTTATCATGTGGAAGTGTCTTAGGTATGCCAGCTCAGATGTCGAGATAGCCTGGGCCACTTTGTTTCTGAGACCATAGCCATAATAAAAATAAAATGTGACAACACATGACAACAAAATAAAGTAAATAACACAAGATATATTTGATTTTTATTTTAATTTAACAAATACTTTTCTAGCTTTTATTAAGCAAATGAATGAACTGCTGAGGTAAAATCTAGCCTTCATGCAAAGTCACAGTTGATGTATGCATAGTGAGCCCATTCAAATGTTCATGTGCCATAGTTGAATGATGACAGTTCTTCAACTGCTTCAATATGTTGGAATTGTGATCACCTTTCTTTATATAATCAATTGATTTGAGAGAACACATTCCCCATAGTTTGATCTTTTATAGAGTATCATCAGAATCAATATAATCATTAGAACTGAAGAACATTTTTAAATCATCAATATGATGAAATATTTATCAGTTAACAAAAAATTATGTCTTTTACCAAATCCCATCTTTTACTCTTATATCAAATGCCAAAATATTAACTATTTCAATTTGAAATTGCCTTTGAAGTTGAGACTCAAGCCAAATAACCCCCTTTGTGGCCTTCCTCTTTGAGTGGTCCAATGCTATATTAACAGTCATATACTATAAAAAGCATTTATCTCAAACCTCTTTCCAAACCTCCCCTCATGTCCAAAAAGGAGTGGAAATGGTAAATATCATTCCACCATATCTACCAAACACAAGAATAATAAAATATGTGAAAAACTCTCAAGAGCATCAAGAGTGATATGTCAAATAAAAGCTTGTGATACAGGGCATGTTATAGACGTAAAAATTTTATCCTGACCTGCCATATTTTCCAAAAAGGGAAAATATAAAAATGATTCCCCCACTTATCTGCTGAATACAAGAGCTGAGCATGATTTATGTGACAAATTGAAGCTTTTGGCATGTGTAGTGTCATAGGATACCACAAATTATGCCATCTACTTTTGTTTCCCACAAAAGAGAGAGGGAAATTTAACATAGGTTAAATTTTCCTCTCATTATGAATAATATATCAGATGAAAGCTTATGCAGAGCAACACAGGAACAAAGTCCCAAGCAAAATAATAAAAATAAATACCCCCTCAAGCAGCTGCTTGCCACAGAAGTCTGACAGGAGCCTGTCAGTTTATATGCCATAGTAGAAGGTCTGAGAGGATGGAAGGCCCACAGCAGAAAAACGACACAAACAGCCATGCCTTACCCGGGGCTCGAACCCAGGTCCCTTAGATCAGTAGCCAAAGCTGACACTAAAAAGCAAAACGTAAAATATCCCTCAAGCAGCTGTTTGTCACAGAGGTCTCAAAGGAGCCTGTCAATTTAATACATAATTAAAAAAAATTACCTTTCTATAAGTGCCCTAAAAAGTGGAAACTAAAATTAAAACATAATGTCAATGATGAAATCACTTATTGTATTTCATATCAGCTTCAAAGGAAGATAAATGCTAAAACTATGTTTTCTTAGAAATTTAAAACAAAATGCTGATGTCTTACATTCCTTGGATTGGGTTGTTGTACCTCTGAGCGGCACTTTTTTGCACACCATGGGCTAAATGGCCAGGTCACATGGACCCCGAAGGCTCAGAGAAGGTTGGGGGAGGGGACCCACTGAAACAGCTGTTGGGAGACAGATGGTAGCCTCCCGTCAAGGCCATCCAGCGTGTTCTTTAACGTGCACAGGGTATGGCTCTCCCGCACACGGGGCCACGGCTTAACGTCCCATCCGACGGACGGCGGCCTTTCCAAGCCCATCGGTGTCCCCTACTGACCGTGGGCAGAGCGGGGAATTTTGCGGAGATAAATCTCAACGCTGACCCAGCTGGGACTCGAACCTGGGAACTACAGATTACGAGCCTGGCGCGCTACCGACTGAGCCACCCCCGCCCCACATTCCTTGGAAGTTAATATGAATTGAATAAGTGATTTCATCATTGGCATTATGGTTTGTTTGTTTTTTTACTCTTTAGGGCACATGTAGGAAGACAGGCATTTATTTTTAATTTATACAGTATATTAGATAAATAAAGTGTGGTTTATTAACAATTGCACAATTCTTCATTTATATAGACTATGATGGCATTTTGCCATAACTTTTCATTTCTTTGATGATGTGTATAGTTGTATAAAACTTTGAAAATAATAATGAAAAGTGCATTAAATTAGAATATTGATATAGTAGGTAATGTGATGGTCCACCCATTCACTTTTACTTAACCAGTTTTACTTTATTTTACCCCCTCAAGCAGCTGTTTGCCACAGAGGTCTGACAGGAGCCTGTCAGTTTATATGCCACAGTAACTGACAGGCTCCTGTCAGACCTCTGTGGCAAGCAGCTTGAGGGGGTATTTTTTTTTTTAGAAGGTCTGAGAGGATGGCAGGACCTCAGCAGAAAAACGACACATACATCCATGCCTTGCACGGGGCTCGAACCATGTCCTTTAGATCAGTAGCCAAGCACGCTAACCATTGGCCATACATTATATTTATTATTTTGGGGCTTATTTCAGTTGGATTAATCACAATTCTCTCACCCAAGCCATTAAAGGTGTTGCACATGCACAACTCCGACTTTTGATTGACAGCCGCTGCTGCATATGTTTAGGACACGCCTCTCTGGTGTCATAACTAGCATGTCATCAAATTACGCAAATGCTTTTCCTGGCGTGCAACACACGTATCGGTTGTACGCCACATGTTATACTAAGTGACATAGTCAGTATGGAGTTAGTAGGAAGGTGGTGAAGGAGGAAGACATTAGTAGTCAGGTTTTGTGAGTCATATTTAGAGATGAAGTTTTTTTACTTACTCTGATTTTTTGCATTCATCAGTATTTATGGTGTGTCTTAAATTTTTCGGAAATAAACTTTGTTATCTATATTTGATTTTTGCTATTTTTCTCTTGAGCAACGTTAATTGATTTTTGATTAGATTTAAACTTTTAACAATTTGAGTATTTTTTTTAATTCTTGCTCAATAAGCAACACTACATACATAATGAACTCTATTTCAACTTTATTTGGCAAGTTAATATTGCCTGCCGCTCGATAAACTATCCAGAATTTGAATCTATTTTGGATCAGACAAAAGGTCCAACTTGAGAAAGTTAATAATATTTGAAGCATTACAGTAACTAAGCCATTATTTGTAACAATTCTTTCTTATACTAAGGCACTGCCATTCCAGAGAAAAAATGTTAAAATTTTTAACTACTTTAGTAGCAACAAACCTAAATTTTTAATTCATCCTAAAAACCCACTACGTATATCTACATATAAATACATGTACCAAATCTCTACATATATATAAATAAAAAAAATATGCTGCAACATTGTAATTTGTACCTGTAGATTATACCATTATCACAAGAATTAGTGTCATATATTTTTTACCCCCAGAATTCTACCAGCATTAGTTCAACAGGTTAGAAAACTCTGGCATGTTTCTGGAGAGATGCAAGTTCGAATCCCATATGTTGACGAAATTTTTCCACAAAAACATTCATGATTTATAGACATTTAAATGTCTACAGGTAATGCTGAGATTATCAATTATTGTTTAAATCATTAATAACACTAAATAGCATGATGTGACTTTATTATTTATTACCATCTTACCCAGTGCACTAAAAAAAATAGTTGCTACCCAAGATCATAGATGGCACCAAAAGGAGGTACCTAAAATTCATGGGAAGAGTGATAGTCATTATTAGGGAAAAAAAGACTGAGCCAGCATTAGTTCAACAGGTTAGAATAGTCTGGCATGTTTCTGGAGAGATGTGGGTTCGAATCCATATGTCAGCAAAATTTTTTCCACAAAAACATTTATTGGGCAAATTATTTTTGCACATGGGAAGCCAACTCCCTAGGTGCAGCCCTGAATAAAGCCATGTTGTGATACAGTATTTTTGGTCTTTATTGAAAATTTTAAAACTTTATTCAATACTGGGATTAGTTTACTGATGTTTTCCTGCAACAAATTTGGATGCCTTACTTTCAATATAGATAATTCAGTTTTACAGCAGATATTTCAATTTTTATATTTAAAATTATATGTTTTACTGAACTTACCTATCATTATTGGTGTTTTCTGTCTTAACCAGCGAAACACAGAAGGTCCAATATATAGCAATAAGCCCATAATAATGATAATCAACAAAAATGCTTTCCTTGAGCTACATAAAAAAACAAACATAAAAAAATAATGAATAAAATAATGATCTGTTAGTGATTTTACTTTAAAAATTTTCAACCACAAGACACTCTATAATAAAGTACACTAATATCATAAAGTTTGTAACTGGAGATTTTGCTATTAATTGATGTAATTAGAGATTTCATTAATCCATAAAAATCAGAATCAAGAACTGTTGTGTCCTTAGGTGTAGGTAAATTTTTGGCACATTTTTGCACAACACAATTCTCAAAGGGGGTGGGGGGTGGGGGAATTAACCCTGACCAGTATTAAAATATCACTATGGTTAATACTTAACCATATTATATATATATATACACAAAGCTATTTTAAATATTATATTCTGCTCTCAGTTCAAGGAAAAATACCAGTTAAATTCAATTTTGATTCATTTTATAAATTATCTGTACACATTCTCAGTGTGATACTTTATGAAACAAATTCCAGGATGCAATCCTGGATGGCAAATACATGTTTCTCAGAAACAGTTTTTTCATACTGCTCATCTAAACCAAAATTACTGCAATCCACAACACTATAGTCTACATCGTCATTTTTGGAAAGATTAATTTTTAATCACTATCAGAATCTTGAACTGTTGTTAATATCTCTTCACTTACAAAAGTTTCTTACAAAAAGTTAACACTATGATTATATTTTGATACTGAACAGAAAGAACTCTAATGGGTGTTTTTACAAAAATATTCGCAGGAAAAATAAGCTTCAGAAATCAATTCTCATTTTATATAAGAGATGATAGCACTAATGCCAAAGATGTTTTTCTATTAAAATTGATGGATAAAGTATTTGTTGCACCTAAGAGTGGAACATTTAATCTTTTCACTACCATAATACCAGCCCAAAACGGCCCAAGCTGCATGTAGGAGGTAGTGAAGAGGAATTGGGTGAGTCCATTTAAAATCTCGGCCGTTTTGAGCCAGTATGGTGGTGTTACCACTTGGATGACTGAAATTCTGAATATCTTTTATGATAAAGGCATGGTTCCTAAGGATTTTACCAGAGCTATTGTTATCCCTATTTTCAAAAAAGTGATCGCAGTTCTTGTGATAACTATAGGGGTATCAGCCTACTCTCTGTTCCAGGTAAAGTTCTTTCCATGAATGTGCTTAATAGAATTAAGAATCTGGTTGACAGTCAATTGCATGATGAGCAATGTGGATTCAGAAGTGGTAGGGGATGTGTGGATCAGATATTTTCACTTAGGCAGATTCTTGAGAAATGTTTAGAGTTTCAGAAACCTTTGGTTGCTAGTTTTGTTGCTTTCAAAAAGGCTTTTGACTCTGTTGATCGTCATAATTTGTGGTTGATTGTGCGATCATATCGCACCCCGGCAAGAAAAGTGACATAACTCAAAAATGCAGTATTTGAGAAATAACAAATTAAAGAAATCATGATGAATGTGAAGTAGCCTAAAAGTAAAACTGACACAACTGCTGCCTGTGGTTAATTTGTGAGTTGGAGATGTGATGTTTTTTGTTCACGTAGAGGAACACAATACCTATTTATCACTGACATAACCTCAAAATACGCATTTTTTGAGTTATGTCACTTTTCTTGCCGGGGTGCGATATGGTATACCTGACAAGTTAGTTAATATAATGAAAGCTCTCTATAATAATACTGAGTCGTGTGTGAGAGTTGGTAAGGCTTGTAGCAATTGGTTTAGCATTACTTCTGGTGTTCGACAAGGGTGCATTTTGTTTCCTTTTCTCTTTAGCTTGGTTATTGACTATGTTATGCGAAATTCACTTCAAGGGAAAGATTTTGGCCTTAAATGGACTGGAGATACGAAAATTTCTGATTTAGATTATGCTGATGATTTAGCCCTTTTGGCAAATGATGTTGATGAGATGAACTCTTTCATTCGAGCTGTTGATGAAATTGGTAGTAGAGTAGGTTTGGTTATAAACAAAGAGAAAACTAAAGTGATGAAAATTGGTCAGGCAGGCTGTGATTCAGTTAATCTGAATGTTGTAGTCTTGAGCAGGTGTCACAGTTTAATTATCTTGGGAGCTATGTAGCAGATAATGGTGATGTGCGGCATCAGATTAACAAACGAATAGGGATTGCTGCCGGGACTTTTAAGAATCTAGGGAGAGTGTGGAGAAATAGGCGTATACACCTAAAGACTAAAATTAGACTGTATAATAGTATGGTTCTTTCTAGGGTTAGTTATGGTAATGAAACTTGGACACTTTGTAAACAGGATAACAGGAAACTAGATGCTTTTGATTCCAGATGCTTAAGCAGTATCTTGGGCATTAGGTGGTTCAACTTTCTAACTAATGATGAGGTTAGGCAAAGGAGTTTGCAACCTCCTTTAAGCAGCATATTGTACAGAGAGAGACTCCGTTGGTTTGGCCATGTTGCCCGTATGAATAATTATAGATTGGCGAATAGGGTTATGAACAGTGTGCCTAAAGGCCTCAGAAAGAAGGGGAGACCTAGGATGCGGTGGGCAGACAATGTCAAACAGGACCTTGTTAGAATTGGTGTGCAATGGCCAGATGCAGTAGATGTAGCTCAGGATAGACTTGTTTGGAGAACTAAATTGCACTGTCTGGTTGGACCTCCGTAGCCCATGGCTGCTTGAGGATGATGATGATGGTGGTGTAGGGGTTAAGATGTTGCACGTGGTATAACATATGAGGCAAAGTATTAACGAGGCCACTTGATTCACCTCCTTATGAGACATTAGTGGAAATTTTAAAGATATTTAATGTGTGCAAACAAATTAATTTGGGCACTTATAAAAAAAAACGGAAGAAAGAATTAAGATTTGAGAATAATTAATCATTGGGCATGGAATCAATGCATCAGTATTGTTATATAGGATACAATAGGATTGCTAAGATTTGATAAATACCCAAAATGTGGGTATTACAGGCACTAACAAAAATTACAGTAGAGTCACAGTGCAGTAATTAAAATTAAATCAGTATCATATGATGCAGTAATTAAAATTAAATTAATACTCTATGATACTATTAAATGTTTTAAAGCACATTAACAAAAGTTCTATGCTACCTAGTATCAAAAGTAATGACTGAGATTTTACATACAGGAGAGGATGGATAGTGAGAGGAACTTCAGAGATGACAGTTGGTAGTGAGCGACAAGTTCATTTTTCAGAGATCTTGCCAGCAAGTGATGAGTCACAGTAGGAGTGCAGAAGGAATGCAGTATGCTGATTTTTTTTTTCTGATCGAAATTTTGTGGTGCAGTAGCATCAATAATAGCTAATGATACTCATGGTAGCATAGAGTGCTTAAAAACATTGAAATCCACGATGCACATTTTGCACCCTTATTTTGGGCACATTGTCAGGTGGTAAGTAAGCAGCTTAAGGCATTCCATTAGGAGCAGTTGTTTATTGAGCATGGAGGAGGGGCAGGGTAACATAAATTACATTGTCAGTGGTTCAGCTCAGAGTTGACAGTATTTGTGAAGATGACCGTAATTTGATCTGAATGTGAAGAAGATGAGTGCATGGAGTTATGGGAACTCTCCAAGATTTGAGAATTTCCAGGAAAGCTTCATTTTGTGAATAAGCAAAAAAATTCTTTGCTTTAATATCTTTTGCATTGGGATTACAATGTATGGGGTAATATTATTAACCTTATAACCCTCATAAACTTATGTGTGGGATTAATAATAAATGTCCTAATGAGGACATTAATTATGTTTATCATACCAGTAGGGGAAGGGGGAATTGGGAAGTGTGTGTGGGGGGTTATTCTAATTGTCGATTCGTAGTATGAATTTGTGATAGTTTAAGTTTACTAATGATGCCTGGGGGTATGTACATGATTGCAGGTGGGAACGGTGATCAGAGGTGAGTATGGAGTGCATGTTTAGGGGGGTATTATATTTCCAAGGGGTAGCTTATATTCTCTATGGATCAGATACCAAGCTGGGGGAAGGGTTGGACTGTTTTAACTCTGAGCGGCCATTTTCACACATGATGGGCTAAATGGCCAGGTCACAAGGATCCCAAAGGTTCCCAGAGAAGGTTGGGGGAGGGGGACCCACTGGAACAGCTGTTGGGAGACAGATGATAGCCTCCCATCACGGCCATTCAGTGTTCTTTAACATGCATGGGTATGGTTCTCCCGAACACAGGGTCACAGCTTAACATCCCATCCAACAGATGGCGGCCTTTCCAAGTCCATCGGTGTCTCCTACTAACTGTGGGAGGGTGGAGAGTTTTGTGGAAATAAATCTCAATGCTGAACCAATCGGGATTCGAACTTGGGAACTGCAGATTATGAGCCTGGTGCGCTACTGACTGAGCCACTCCTGCACCACTGAGGGAAGGGAGACAATAGCTTTGTTGCAGAATTCAGTTAATTTTATGTTAATAAGGATGTTTTCTGTGATGGCTAATTGGAATTTAGGTAGGCAGGGATATTATATTTTTTGACGAGTGAAAATCGGTAGGTAGATTGTTTTCAGTGATTGCTTAAGCTAGAGTGGTTTTTTGTAGTTTATTTAAAATGTCATATTTATGTTCAAGTCAGACATTAAATGGGTGTGAGGTTTTCCCTATGTATTCATCTTTAGGGAAGATTTTACCTATGGGGTTTTTGAGTTTGATATAGTATACTCTTCTAGAGCTGGGTATATAATTGCGATCATTTCAAACAAGTTGAGATATTGTGTGTAACATTTTAATGGGGACTTTATAATGGAAAAGGTTTCAGGATATTTTTTTTTAACACAGTACATGAAATTATTATTGATGTATGGTATAGCTCTTGTGTATTTTACCATTTCCTATTTGTTGGTGTTGGTGAGTTGTGGAATTATTTGCATTTGATTCATTTATGAACTTCATTGATGATGTGTGAGGTATATTCAGCTTGTTCAGCGAGTTAAAAAATACATTTTATATCGTTGTTTAGTGCTTCTTGGGTACTGCAGTACATATAGGCTCTGGTAAAGTGCGAGTAGAATGTTGGTAATTTATAGTTGTTTGAGTGGGCAGAGGTGCTAGTTATTATGTTAGGAATAATTGTAGCTTTTCTGTATATAGATGTATATAATTTAGTGGAGGTCGGTGCAAGTTAATGTCTAAAAATGGTAGGTACCTGTTATGTTCTTCTTCGTGTGTAAATTTGATGGTGGGGAGGACTGCATTAAATTCATATAGTAATTTCTTTAATTCTTCTTTGGAGTGTTGTCAGATAATTAGTATGCCATTGATATAGTGGGCGGGTTTGATATACATGGACAACTGTGGATTCTATATGATGTAAAATGGCTTAAGCCATCAATCCAGAATCCATTGGGATGCCTAGGTTCTGGATGAAGATACCTGGGGCTCGAACCCAGGTCCCTCAGATCAGTAGCCAAGTGTGCTAGCCACTCACACATGGGATAGTTAATAACAGTTCTTAAAACATTCAAAGTGCTCTGCATTATATAAATCAACACTCATAATGCTTAATAAAACAGAAAAGTGAATGAAACAGATAAAATATTAATCAAATTTGTTTATCAATCCCTTTACTAGTAATACTGAACTGAGCTTGCTATCAGTGAAGTGTTCTCATTCTGCTAACATGAGCTTAGATCATCCTAAATACCTGTAATATAAATCTACAGGGTGTTTCAAAACTTTCTGTAGAAATTTCAATGGGAGATAGGAAACACCAAGACAAACCTTTTTATGTCTATGAATGTATGACCGCTGACATAACCCTTCAGTGCTAGAGGGCGTTGTTTGGCGGCACTGCAATTGGCTAGAGGGGTGAAGTGGGAATGGAGAATGGACTTGTGTTTGCCGGCGGCATTCGTAAATCAGACACATTACATGTAACATGGAGTGTTTCAGACTGCTGAGATGGCTGACATGCATCTGGCATATGGGGCTGCCAATGGAAATGGAAGAGCTGCTGTGAGGTGGTACCAACAGTGCTTCCCAAACACACATATGCCAAATCACCAAACATTTGTGTGTTTGCACTGGCAACTACAAGAAACTGGAACATTCCATGCAAACATGCATGACACTGGTCAGGAGAGATGACTCCTGACACAGAAGAAGAGATCCTACGGCAGATTGAGTTGATCACAACTCACGTGCTGTTGCATGTTTATCAATCCTAGTTGTGATCAACTAGGCTACATGCAACAGCACGTGAGCTGTTGCATGTAGCCTAGTTGTGAACCATGCTCCCATGTGGAGAGTGTTGCACAAGCCAAGCAGCAGTTACATCCATTTCATCATCAGAGAGTCCAGACATTGCAACCTCAGGATTACCCTCTTCATCTGGAATTTGTGCACTGGTTTCTGCAGTAGACCACAGTGCAGCCTGATTTTCCAGCTCATGGGCTCTTCTCAGATGAGGCCTCTTTCATATATGAGGGTGTGTTTACTGTGCACAATTCTCATGTTTGGGTGCACAAAAATTCACATGCCACAATCGCACATGGTCATCAATAATGGTTCACTGTCAATGTTTGGGCAGGTATCATCCATGACATTTTGATTGGGCCATACCTGCTGCCTCCCTGACTGAAAGGGCAGATTTATCGTGCATTTCCTGAAGAAACATTGCTAGGACTACTGGAACATGTTCCCGTGGCTATTCACAGACGAATGTGGTTTCAACATGATGGGGTGCCAGCACACTTCAGCAATGATGTGTGGGATTATCTGAATGCGACTAGGCTGGGGTGGACCCTCGCCTAGCCACCAAGATTGCCCGCTTTAACATGTATCGATTTCTTCTTCTGGGGACACATGAAGAACCTCATGTATGAGACTCCCATTGACTCAGATGAAGAACTCGTCACAAGAATTGCTGTTGCTGCTGCAATTGTTCACGAAATTTCAGGAATCTTTCAACATGTACGGCAATCAATGCTTTGATGCTGTCATGCATGCAATGCTGTTGCCAATTGCAACTTTGAGCACCTTCTTTAAATAAACATGTTCACACTTGTTTCCATTCATTTATGTACCAACTCCAATGATATTTCTGTCAGCACCCTCTAGCACCGAAGGGTTGCGTCAGCAGACATACATTCATAGATGAAAAAGGTCTGTCTTGGTGTTCCTATCTCCCATTGAAATTTGTACAGAGAGTTTTGAAACACCCTGTATAACATAATCAGCCACTTGGAGAACAATGAAGAGGGATAATTTTTATTGATAAAGGGCTTAACTGTCAACTCTATTGTTTCTCAGACAATTATAGTTGTCATTTCTGTTATATGAGAGAGATTTAGTTTGTCCTTGAACTTAAGATGCACTTTTATATATATATTCTGTAACACTGAAATTGCAATACCTAGAAGCAATGATCAGAAATGCATGCAAATCAGCAGGCAGCTGAGTTGTAACCAAGATATGCAAATGATTAAAATATGGGATATGCCAATATCAGCAAGAATGTCTCTGCCATAACTTACAACTAAGGCTAATTTTCTCATGAGAAGACTATTCCCGATTCGAGCTGCGAATTCTAGGAGAAAGTGAAGTTTGTATAGAATCCCAAGGCAACAGATTCACTAACCATATCATCAGCTGAGCAAATTTGAAAGGGATGGATTATTGGCCTCTGAGCGGCTAGATGGTTGACTTGCCATATTGTGCAACAGTTTGGCTGTGACAATGCAACAGTATGTCGATGTTGGAAGCAGTTTTTGAAAAAAGGTATGATTTCTCGTTGGCCATCTGAAGCATGCAGGGCAACCACGCCATGGAAGAACTGTTTGATCCAGTGACAAGCTTACATTGCCCCTACATCCACTCTATCTATCATCTTTAGCAAAGCTTTTGATCCCTTCTCTCTAAGGAAAATTGTTTCGTTGCTTTGAGAGCAGTAAATGTTGCTATAAGTCATCCCATCATAAGACAAACTATATCTCAAAAACCCACAGAGGCAGGACTTCACACATGGTGACCATCATCACCAGCATCTGGAGCTGTGCTGTGCTCAAATGAACTTGAACCCAGAAAAAGCAGTTGTGTAGTGTTCAGAAATTAATCTCTTTTGTTTGGGGTATGATGATCACTGGGTTCATGTATGGAGAAGACACAGAGAACAGAGTAATTCAGGAGTAACTGTCAAGCAGCATACAATGCAAACAGCAGACATCATGGTCTGAGGAGCAATCAGCTATGACAGTTGAATACCTCTAGTGTTCCTTACCGGCAGCTTGAGAGTTTAGTGGTACATGGAGCATATCCATCCTTTTTGTAAGAGAAGTGCAAGGCAGTGTGTCTCAACAAGGTAACATGCATATACATACCACAAACATCACAAGGGAACATCTACATGTTGTCAACATCCTGAAGTGGCCCTGCAAAATCCCCAGATCTGTCCCCATGGCTGGATACCATCTCAACACCCACCTGCAACCAGTACAGACAACAGCCACCCTACAAGACTAGGTGCAGGAAGCATGGTGGACAGTGCCACAGGAGACTATCAGCAGTCCCTACAGTCCCTCCCACGACATATTGCTCAAACTATTACTAATAGCAATGGTTGTACTTCCTACTGACATGGCTTATTTTCTGATAAGAAAATTGTCCATTTATTTTGTAAACTTAATCGTGTCTTCTTTGTCCCCCATACTGCTCCATTAATGAATGGCAGTTGAATTTTCCCACTTCTTCTGGGTTTTGCAATTTTAATGTTACAGAGGGTATGGTATATAAAATGTTATTAAAAGTGAGAATGATCAAAGCAACTATTTTGAAATTGCAAAGCAAAAATCACAGATAAAAAAAATGTTACACAGTGCAGTTGGGTTAGTCTCCCCTTCACACGAATTTTTCACATTTAAGAGAATAGCATTTTGCATTTGCTCTGAGCGGCACTTTTTTGCACATGATGGGCTAAATGGCCAGGTCACAAAGACCCTGAAGAAGGCTCAGAGAAAGTTGGGAGAGGGGACCCACTGTAACTGCCGTTGGGAGACAGATGGTAGCCTCCCGTCAAGGCCATCCAGCATGTTCTTTAATGTGCACAAGTGTGGCTCTCCTGCACACAGGGCCACAGTTTAACATCCCATACAAAGGATGGCTGCCTTTCCAAGCCCATTGGTGTCCCCTACTGTCTGTAAGCAGGGTGGGAAATTTTGCAGAGATAAATCTCAATGCTGGCCCAGCTGGGACTTGAACCTGGTAACTGCAGATTAGAAGCTTGGTGCACTACCAACTGAGCTGCCTTTTACATTTTGCTTATGTTAAATTAAACATGTTTATAAATGAATGTTTATTACTTTTTTTCCAAGGATATGGAAAACAATTAGAAAACCAGCAACTTAAAACCTATACATTCCTTCAAACCATCAAACTTATAATGCATATACATTATAATATATAACGAAATCATCTGTTGAATGTAATATTATAATATTATCCTAATGAAATCAATAATTCAGCCTATAAAAGTCCCTAATACTAAAATATCTATGGTAATGGTATCCATTGAATATTATGCAGTTACTGAGGGCTAGTTGTTCCCAACATTTTTGGGCTGAACACCACCTTTTGGAGATGACACTTCCTTTTACCAAATATTATTTCTATTATATAATACCCATTAATGGAATTTGAATGTTTCCTACTTAAAATCGAATATTGAAATTGAATAATGTTTTCAGTATATTGGCAACTAATTGAAAAAATATTTACTAGGAGAGCTATGCACCGATCCCCTGTGATGACGCATAGAACCAGCCAGGCCTAGCACCTAATGTCTGACCCCACCTTCTCGTGGTGCAGACCGTTAGTACCTTTCAAAAGAGATAATACTCTCTTGTGAAAGTGAATGGAAAGGGAGGGCTGCCAGATTAGTGTGGTCTACTGATCTGGACAACTATGGCTACTTTACTTTTTTTTTCTACCCTGTTGAGGAGTGGTCAACCACACAGGGTCCTGGTGCTGACCATATAAACCCACTGGACAGATATATGGCTCTGAGCTTGATTATGGATCCTGATTTTGCTGCACTGGTGGGCTTCTGTGGAGGGAAAATTTTCCGCTGTGTTTTCTGTTTGTTTGTGGGTTGACAGCCCCAAGTGAATAGATTCACAGGATATGTTTATCAGCTGGTGGATAATTCCGAGCAGAGGTCATCGCAGGCACCTGAACTCTTTGCTTTACTGGCATCGTCAAATTCTACACTGGAGGAAGTCTTCCAGTGTAGATGGCTTCAGCCTTTAGTGGTGGAGGAATGGGTCTTTGCCCCATGTCTGCAATTAGGGGGCTGTTTGATATTGTTGGCATTCCCTCTCTCAATAAACATAGTTTCTTTAAACATCCCACTAACCATTTTCTCTCCAAAGGTAGTTGGAATGTGAGGACTCTGCACAGAGCTTTTTTTCTTGATGTCCTCACATAAGAATTCCACCATTATAATTTAGATATTCTCGGCTTGCAAGAGACCAGATGGACAGATAAAGGTCAGATTCTTAAAAACAATCATAAATTTCTCTTTTCAGGGAGGGACAACAATAAGCATCACCAAGGCATGGGTCTGCTTCTCAGCAGACACGCTAGTGATGCTCTTCTAGGATATGAGTGCATTAATGAAAGGTTTCTTACAGCAAAATTTCAGACAAGCGTTAAATACTTGAATGTTATCTGCTGTTATGACCTCACTGAGGATGCCGATGAGGATGAGAAGGATAGGTTTTATGGACAACTTCAGGATATTTGAATTCTGTCAAGAAAGGAGATATTACCCTTGTTCTTGGTGACTTCAATGCCAAAGTTGGTACTGACTCTGACCTTTGGGGAGGAGTAATAGGCCCTTTTGGTATTGGCAGCTGCAATGGCAATAGACAATGTCTCCTACAGGTAAGTAAACTCAATGGATTCAGAATAACTAACACTTATTACAAACACCACGACATACATAAGTACACATGGGTTTCACCCGATGGACTACATAAGAATATGATTGATTATACATTAATTAACAGCAAATGGGCTAGTTCTGTTAGAAATACCAGGGCATATAGGGGAGCTGAAATTGGATCTGACCATTACCTTGTTAAAAGTGTCTTGCAACTTAAACTTAAAAAGTGTTGTGCTAAATTTAAAAAATTTACCTTTAATACTGAAGCTCTGAAAGACCCAGTTATAGCTAAAGCTTACCAAGATAGGTTACTTAGTCATTATGACAGTCACGGTTTGCTTAATACTGAAGTTGAGAAAGAATGGGGCCATTTTAAACAGGCTTTTTTGGAAACTAACAGTACTCTTTTAGGAAAAAAGGAGCAGAAGAGACAGAATTAACTGAGTGATAAGGCACTTGAGCTTATTTCGGAAAAAAAAAACTGCAGGAATGTCCTTAATCAATAACCTACTAGTCCTAATAGAAAGCATTGCAGAGAACTTAATAAACGTGTAAAAGATCAGTTAGCTGCAGATAAGAATCTTTGGCTTGATGGTTTGGCTGACAAAGCCAAGGAAGCACTTAGACAGCACAACAGCAGAGAGCTGTACCAGATAGTTAATGTTTTGCATAGTAGAAAACGGACAGGTATACAGGGATTAAAGGATAAACAAGGTAAGGTTATAGAAGGTGAGGATTCTGTCATGGCTAGGTGGGCTGAGCATTTCAGTGATGTTCTAAACAATGTGGTTAGTTCTACTCCCATTGTTTGCAATGATAATAGATGCATTGGTGGCTTTAATGTTGGCCTTATAACACAATCTGAAGTTATTTTGGCTATTACTAAACTTAAACTTCATAAATCCCCAGGAGTAGATGAAATTACTACGGAAATGCTTAGAGCTGGGAATGTTTCGGTTACCACTTGGATGACTAAAATTCTGAATATCTTTTATGATAAAGGCATGGTTCCTAAGGATTTTACCAGAGCTATTGTTATCCTTATTTTCAAAAAAGGTGATCACAGTTCTTGTGATAACTATAGGGGTATCAACTCTCTGTTTTCCAGGTAAAGTTCTTTTCACGATTGTGCTTAATAAAATTAAGAATCAGGTTGACAGTCAATTGCATGATGAGCAATGTGGATTCAGAAGTGGTAGGGGAAGTGTGGATGAGATATTTTCACTGAGGCAGATTCTTGAAAAATGTTTAGAATTTCAGAAACCTTTGATTGCTAGCTTTGTTGATTTCAAAAAGGCTTTCGACTCTGTTGATCATCATAATTTGTGGTTGATTGTGCGATCATATGGTATACCTGACATGTTAGTTAACATAACGAAAGCTCTCTATAATAACACTGAGTCATGTGTGAGAGTTGGTAAGGCTTGTAGCAATTGGTTTAGCATTACTTCTGGTGTTCGACAAGGGTGCATTTTGTCTCCTTTTCTCTTTAGTTTGGTTAATGATTAGGTTATGCGAAATTCACTGCAAGGGAAAGATTTTGGCCTTAAATGGACTGGAGATACGAAAATTTCTGATTTATATTATGCTGATGATTTAGCCCTTTTGGCAAATGATGTTGATGAGATGAACTCTTTCATTTGAGCTGTTGATGAAAGTGGTAGTAGAGTAGGTTTAGTTATAAACAGAGAGAAAACTAAAGTGATGAAAATTGGTCAGGCAGGCTGTGATTCAGTCAATCTGAATGGTTGCAGTCTTGAGCAGGTGTCACAGTTTAATTATCTTGGGAGCTATGTAACAGATAATGGTGATGTGCGGCATGAGATTAACAGACGAATAGGGATTGCTGCCAGGACTTTTAAGAATCTTTCGAGAGTGTGGAGAAATAGGTGTATACACCTAAAGACTAAAATTACACTGTATAATAGTTTGGTTCTTTCTAGGGTTAGTTATGGTAGTGAAACTTGGACACTTTGTAAACAAGATAACAGGAAACTAGATGCTTTTGATTCCAGATGCTTACGCAGTATCTTGGGCATTAGGTGGTTCAACTTTGTAACTAATGATGAGGTTAGGCAAAGGAGTTTGCAACCTCCTTTAAGCAGCATATTGTATATAGAGAGACTCTGTTGGTTTGGCCATGTTGCCCATATGAATAATTATAGATTGGCGAATAGGGTTATGAACAGTGTGCCTAAAGGCCTCAGAAAGAAGGGGAGACCTAGGATGCGGTGGGCAGACAATGTCAAACAGGACCTTGTTAGAATTGGTGTGCAATGGCCAGATGCAGTAGATGTAGCTCAGGATAGACTTGCTTAGAGAACTAAATTGCACGGTCTGGTTGGACCTCTGTAGCCCATGGCTGCTTGAGGATGATGATGATATATATATACAAATTTACAAGCATTTCAATGCATGAATTTCAAAGGTTTTCCCATCAAAATAATTCTTGCAAAACTACATTAATCTAAGCATTTGATGTGCTATTTAATCTATTGTCTCATAAAAATTCAAGTAAACATACCTATTGCAAACACCTCATTCAGATGAATGTTATGCTTGAATTTGCATTAACAACCTTAAAATGTTTATTAAACACACATAAAAATGCCATCCAATGCATTAAATAGCAGTCACTAGGTTTTATAAATTGCACATATTTGCATATTAATATGTATTTTACCCTCCATTTGTTAGTCATTAATTAGTGCTGTCAACTTAGCAGACTCACAAAAGCTTTATTTGAAATGGGAAGACACTTAAGAAAAAAATTTGTAAGGTATATTAGCAACTTAAAAGTAGAGGTTAAATACACATTAACAATTTTAGATATTTTTAAGAGAACAAGTTTCAATGGTTATTGTTTGAAAAAAGTTTCCTAACTTGTATATTATTAACCAGTTGCAGAACTAGGCCAGAGCGATACCCCAAGGTCCGGACCCATAAATATAAGAGAGGGCCTGAATGGTTTTCTAGAAACAGTTTTCTTAATGGAAATTATGTACAGTAAATTATTAGCAGAAATTAGTACTTGTTAGGTGAATATAAATCAAACTGGACAGGAAATTGTAAAGACAAGGTATATTTCTAGTACTTTCCCTTCAGGCCCCTTTGTTTTGATTTCTAGCATCATCACCTCTATTCCCCCTAATCTTCTTCTGCCAGTATTCTTTCTTTTATACATTTATATATAAAAATAAATAACAATACCTCCTCAAGCAGCTACTTGCCACAGAGGTCTGACAGGAGCCTGTCAGTTTAATTTGCCAGAGTAGAAGATCTGAGAGGATGGCGGGACATCAGCAAAAAGACAACACAACAGTCATGCCTTACTTGGGGCTCGAACCCAGATCCCTTTGATCAATAGCCAAACGAGCTAACCACTTGGCCACGGGATGGCTACATTTATATAGTAGACAAAAAGTTGGAAATTCCAAAATTTTCAAACAAATATTGCAAACGATGTATATATGCCAGAAATTTAAATTTTGGTAGTGAAATGTGAAGGTTATGAAATTTACATTGGACATAATAATTTAACCCCTTAGTCCCATTTAAGAGATAATTGTTCATTTTCAGAGATAAATTAAAAATTTATTTTGGGATGGCTAAGTATTGATGAAATATTACAATTCTCATTTTTCAAGTGTCCCATAAGCTATAATTGCACCCTCTAATAGTGTAAAAAATTAGAAAATTAAAAAATTTTGAAAGAATATTACAAACAATGTATTTATGCTAGAATTTTGATGGTGAAATGTGATGGTTATGAAAATTCCATTGGCAACATTGAGTTTACTCCTTATGTCCTGGGTGAGTGGGAAACATAACTGTTTTGTTTTAAGAGAAAATTGGAAAACTCTTTTGAAGTTGGATTGGAATTTATGAAATATAATCACATTTTTTAAAACCTTAAGTAGTTTAAATTTTCTACCATTATAGGTCACTAAACATGGAAACAACAAAACTTTCAATGAATGTTTCAAGTGATCTGTTTATGGTAGAAATCTGAAACTACAGTAGTATAGTGTCAAAAGATATTCACTGACAGCAACAATCTGCCCCCTTTTCTTGGGGGAGGGGGGGGGGGTTAGAAAAACAACTTTTTAAACTGAAGGATAAAATATAAATACTTTTTCTGTTGTATAAATGCTAATAAAATACTACTATTTGCATTGTCCCCATCATCCATTATTTCGAATTAAAATCTTTAAAGAAACGAAAAAATTCAATTTCTTTGAAAATGAGATTACCATATGCACCAGGGGCAATATGCATTCTTCTAGTTAAGATCATACAAAGGAAATTGGTAGAAAAACAGCATAAGTTTATGATGGGCTTTTGACATTCAGTTAATCCTATAAAAGTAATATATTTTCCACATTAAATCCTTAAAAATTTGCAACTTTATGATGGCTAATTTATGCTATATTCTCAACATAATATTTTACTTAACATTCAGTCTTCAATTACTGCATCTAGAATGAAAAGATTTTACCACATAATAACAATGTGCTTGTAATTAACCAACAATTGATTTAGATGAATGAAATTTTTGAAAAATATTGTTAGAAATAAGGATTATGATGAAACTGACAATTTAGCAGCATACAAAATTACTGCTATTAAAAATTTAGGGGACCTGTGGTCCATAGCCTACTTGTTTCTCCCTTGCTATTAAAAAATTAAAAATTAAAAAATGTTGATACAATGTAATGCAATAATGTTTAACACATATTAATTTTATATTTTAAATTACAATGTTGAATGTAAATAATAAGAATGGTAAAAATAATCTAAAGTCCTTTGCAAAATTTCACTCATAATAAGTTATAATCAATTACCTAACCAAGAGAAAAGTGATACAATCAGGGCCGCATGAACTTTTGCAAGGCTGGGTTCCAAAGTTGTGCAGGGCCAAAAAAAACATATTATATGTACTTCTAAATTTTATAACAATAAATTATTTATTATAAGTACAAAGTGTGGTACATATTGACATACAACTTATAGGAACACCGAGTATATTATAAATATTACATAATTTCCCTCATCTTTTTTGCTGCAAAATCTTTAATTATGTCATCAAAATTGATTGATTTTGCTATTTTGCTTTCTATTGAAGGAATAGTTAATCATTGACTAGCAGATTCTGTGATTGGATTTACTATTGGGATGGGTTGGGTTGTTTTACCTCTGAGCGGCACTTTTTTGCACACCATGGGCTAAATGGCCAGGTCACATGGACCCCGAAGGCTCAGAGAAGGTTGGGGGAGGGGACCCACTGGAACAGCTGTTGGGAGACAGATGGTAGCCTCCCGTCAAGGCCATCCAGCGTGTTCTTTAACGTGCACAGGGTATGGCTCTCCCGCACACGGGGCCACGGCTTAACGTCCCATCCGACGGACGGCGGCCTTTCCAAGCCCATCGGTGTCCCCTACTGACCGTGGGCAGGGCGGGGAGTTTTGCGGAGATAAATCTCAACGCTGACCCAGCTGGGAATTGGAATGGGAAAATAACTGACATGCGTTCTGGTGGTGGGACGTGGAGCTAGAGGAATGAGGATACATTGTGTCAGCTGCTGTGTTAAAGATAAGAAAATGGCGTCGTTTTTTACAATTAGCTTTTTGTGGACCGCAGGACCTTTTAAAGCGTGGAGCTGGGTTCTAGGGAACATGCTGAACCCACCACCTCATGCTGGTCCTGGATACAATGCAGCTTTGTTTAATTCTAGCTACAATATTATATCAATTACTGCAAGCTTTACCAATTCTTACACAACTCAGTGTTGTTATAAAAAGCTAGCATTATGTTAACTTCAGGTATTACATAAGACCTTACATTCAACACAAATTATGTTTAGCTAGAGTATCAAACAATTTCTTGAAATCTATTAACTAATAAAAGCTATCCTCAGACCTCTGTGGCAAGCAGCTGCTTGAGGGGGTATTTATTTTTATTTTTATATGGCTGAGGGGTTAGAGGGCTTGGTTACTGATTAAAGAGACCTGGGTTTGAGTCCCAGGTAAAGCATGGATGCTTGCCTTACATATCTTCTCTATGGTGTATTAAACTGATAGGTTCATGTCAGAACTTTGTGGCAAGCAGTTGCTTGAGGTTTTTTTATTATTAACCTAGTATTTCTAGATTTCTGAAAATATACACATTTCTTTGTCTAAATGAAAAATATTATTCTAAGCAGAGCCCATACTACTGCTGTATCAACGCTATTTTTTTCAAACTTGCCCATCAGCTAAATGTTTAATTCCAATGGCAGCTCCTGAATAAAATTTTTGGTGGGGCACTTTGCTTAGCACAGGAAGGGCCCTGATGTAGGAAAAAATATCATGAGAGATGCCTGGTATTGAATTGAACTGAAAAGATGCTCCATAGTGCATATATTATTTTCTCAATTATTTCCAAAATACGTCATTTAGCAAAAAATTTTAAAAATAAAACTTGAAAAAGCATTCTTGGCCTTTCTATTTTAATTCAGTATTCTGTCCCTCCCCTATAATAATTACCTATATACATGTAATGAACAGAAAAACAGAAACATTCCCATGTTAAATCAATGAAGAGTCAAATTTTTGAAACTTTAAGAATAAAATTTGTTAATAATAGTTTAAATCAAACTTGTGAGCTGAAATCAGAGTGTTGCTTCAGTGTGTAGTAATGTTAACATTACAATATGCTGTGTGTACACTGAAATGCCACTGAATTAGGGATAACAACTTAGTAACATGTTGGACTCCCTCTGGCCCTGATAACAGCCGCCACATGACGAGGCAAGGATTCCACAGGCTTGCATAAATGTTCCACAGGTGTTATTCCAATGTTCCTCCAGAGCTGTCCACAATTCTCTCTAGATCATTGCTGATGGGACATGGGTCCAAACACTCTGCTCGATGGTATCCCAAAGATTTTCAATGGGATTTAAATCTGGGTTTGTAGGTGACCAATTCATTATTTCAAAGTCAGCAGAACGCACCTGCAACCATGAAATAACCAACCTGGACCTGTGAGATGAACAGTTGTCTTGCTGGTAGATACCATCTCCATTGGAATGCATGATGGTCGTAAATGGGTGTAAATGGTCAGCCATGAGTTCTACGTACCGGGATGCATTAAGAGTCATCAGTACATGTACCAAAGGTCCCACAGAACTGAAGACACCCCAGGCCATCACTGAGCCACCACCAGCTTGTACTGTTCCGACCTGACATGCAGGATCCATGGCTTCATGTGATTGGCATCATACCCTTAGTCTCCCATCGGCGTGATGAAGTTTAAATTGAGATTCATCACTCCAGGCTATCCGTTGCCAATTTTCGATGGTCCAGTTTTGATGTTTTTAGCCCAGGCAAGGCATTGAGCCTAGTGTTGTGCCACTAGAAGTGGGACTCTCATAGGTCGGCAGTTCCCAAGGCCGAGACGATGAAGTGCATTGCATGGTCCATGCACTGACTTCCCGGTTGGAATTCGCATTCAGATGGGAGGTGATTTCAGATAATGTTTGGCCCCTATCGGTCTGTATGATGCAGGTCAGACGGTGAAGCACATAATCATTCAAGGCTGGTTTCCTTTGCAGTTTGTCCGGGTGCTTGTTTTCTTGCTGGAATTTTCATATTCCCGATACACTCTTGAAACTGTTGTACGAGAAAATCCAAATTCGTTGATAATTTCGGAGATCGAGTGTCCCATCCATTGGGCACCTACAATCTGTCCTCTGTCAAATGCATCTAAATCCTGCACCTTTCCCATTATGCTTCTCATGACAAATGCTTGGGGAAGCCAAAGTTGACAGCTATATATGACCAGAGTTTCAACCATACATGCATGCAAATGCACGACTTGCGATACTGAATTTGAATAAAGTCTCCTATCCCTAATTGAATGGCATTTCAGTGTATAACACTGGCCAGTGATTTAAAATATACCACACTGAAAAAAATCATAAGTTTCAGCAATATTATTATTCAGGAAGAAATCTACTTTCAATTAATTTAAAATTTAACCATTTTTATTCATCATGTTTTCCAACATTAGTCCTTAATTGCATTATAACAACCTTAACTTAATTGCATTATAACAACCTTAACTTAATTGCATTATAACATTAGGCCTAAAATTGAACTGAAAAGATGCTCCATAGTGCATATATTATTTTCTCAATTATTCCCAAAATACATCATTTAGCAAAAAATTTCCAAAATAAAACTTGGAAAAGCATTCTTGGGTTTTCTATTCTATTATTTTTATTATATTTATATATAAATTTTCTTCTTCTATTCTTAAAATTCTTATTCTATTTTTTCATCCCTGGCCGATCTCAGTGCCTTTCTAGACGTTGGTGATGATATTTAGTTCATACCTGAATTTGATCAAGTATGTCTTTCCTTGAGTATGAGCAAATTGTATATTGCTGAACACATCTCATACTTGGGATATTTGGATTTGTCCTTACTTTTACATTAGTTGTGTAAAATACATATTTCATACTTTTTCACAACTGAAATCAAATTATTTTTCATTTTAATGATTACCACAAATTTAATTTTAAATAATGAAATAAACTCGACATGTTCTATATCAACTAATAAATCAGCACTTTAGTGTTGATTTAAATTTTTAGAGGAAAAATTGTCTTGAGACGGGTGGGATACGAATCCACAACCTCCTGATAACATGTCAGGTGCTCTGGACCACTGAGCTACCGGCCGCCAATCAAGATTTCCTCTAATTAGTGCTAATGAACATTTCTTTTATGTCACATATATGCACCACCCTGGGCAGCTTAGCCACAAGCGGCCCCCAACTTGAAAACAGATGGAGCACACGACCACAAGCATGCAGATAATAAATAATTAAATAAACTTGACGTATTTCATATCAACTAATAAATCAGCACTTTAGTGTTGATTTAAATTTTAGAGGAAAAATTGTCTTGAGCCAGGTGGGATATGAACCCACAACCTCCTGATAACATGTCAGGTGCTCTGGACCACTGAGCTACCGGCCGCCGATCCTGATTTCCTCTAATTAGTGATAATGAACATTTCTTTTATGTCACATATATGAGCCACCCTGGGCAGCCTACAGATGGAAGCACGACCACAAGCATGCAGATAATAAATAATAAAATAAACTCAACGTATTCCATATCAACTAATAAATCAGAACTTAGCATCAATTTAAATTTTTAAAAATTTTTAATTTTTTTATGTTTAAAAAATTTTTTTAATCAATGCTAAAGTGCTGATTTATTAGTTGATATGGACTATGTCAAGTTTATTTCATTATTTATTATCTGCATATTTGTGGTCGTGTGCTTCCACCTGTTGGCAAGTTGGGGGCTGCTTGTGGCTAGGCTGCCCAGGATGGCGCATATATGTGACATAAAAGAAATGTTCATTAGCACTAATTAGAGGAAATCTTGATTGGCAGCCGGTAGCTCAGTGGTCCAGAGCACCTGACATGTTACCAGGAGGTTGTGGGTTCATATCCCACCCGGCTCAAGACAATTTTTCCTCTAAAATTTAAATCAACACTAAAGTGCTGATTTATTAGTTGATATGAAATACGTCAAGTTTATTCAATTATTTATTATCTGCATGCTTGTGGTTGTGTGCTTCCATCTGTTGGCAAGTTTGGGGGCCGCTTGTGGCTAGGCTACCCAGGGTGGCACATATATGTGACATAAAAGAAATGTTCATTAGCACTAATTAGAGGAAATCTTGATTGGCGGCCGGTAGCTCAGTGGTCCAGAGCACCTGACATGTTATCAGGAGATCGTGGGTTCGTATCCCACCCAGCTCAAAACAATGTTTCCTCTAAAATTTGAATCGATGCTAAAGTGCTGATTTATTAAAATTTAATTTTGCTACAATGTGATGGAAAATTACAGAATATATTTTTAAAATAATGTTTATTTTCTCTATGAAATTTGTTTCTTTGCAGTTCTCTAATTTGTTTTATGACTTGAACAAGTCTGCTTTAAATGCTAAACAATGTAGCTCTCTGAATATAGTAGCAATTGTAAAAATACTGTACATTGAAATATTTGTTAATGATTACTATGAATAAAATTATTTTGCTGAATAAATTATTTAAAAAAAGGGGGAACGAATTAAAAAAATAGTACTTACGAGATATATCCATCAAGTACTCTTTTGCACCTTCTACAAGGCTCACACAACTCAACAAGCATTATGCTATTAGAAAAAAATTATAGATTAGGTTAATATTTACTAACTGAATGAGAAATGTTTTATGCTACAAATTCATCATATGTCAGGTAAACATTTATCTACTAATATATTATTTTATTGATAATACCATTCTTTAACATATGAAGAATATTAATATTTGGGAAATTCAACCATAATAAATCAGAGACAATTATCCTGTAAAACTTAGAACTAATGGAGAGAGAAAAATTGAGTTTTGACCACAGTTGGATACAACCCTGCAACCTCATATGGCAAGAGACCTTGACATGGAATATGTTTGGGTTGTTTTACCTCTGAATGGCACTTTTTTGCACAGAATTGGCTAAATAACCAGATCTCAGAGGCTGGGGGAGGCGACCCACTGGACAGATGTTAGGAGACAGGTGGCAGCCTCCAATTATGGCCATCCAGCATGATTTTTAACATGCACAGAGTATGGTCCTCCCATACACGGGGCCAAGACTCAATGTCCCATTTGAAGGATGACAGCCTTTCCAAGCCCATCGGTGTCCCCTACTGGCCATGGGCAGGGTGGGGTTTTGTGGAGATAAATCTCGACACTGTTCCAGCTGGGATTCGAACTTGAGAACTGCAGATTACGAGCTTGCTTGCTACCGAGTGAGCCTTCAGTGGGAAAAAGGTTGCCATTGGGCCACAGGCCACCATCTTTCAGATACCTTCAAAGCCCTCTTCCCTCGTGCAGTAAGCCATACCCGGACCATGTTAAAGAACATGCTGGATCACTTGACAAGATACCTAACAGCTGTCCAGTTCTGAATCACTGGTTTTTCTGACCTGGGCATTTAGTCGTGCATGAAATTATTCATAGATATGAGGGGCATTCAAAATATTCTAGACATGCATCTGCAGAACAAAACCCATTGCACCTACTTCAACAAAACTTTTACTGCCCTTCAAAGTATTCCCCTCCAGCATCTATGCAAAGTTTCAGACCTGTACACCAATTCTGGAAGGTTTGGTAGCACTCCTGTTGGGAAATACTCTGCAACTCTGAATGAAGGCATTTTGCAAGGTCTTGCATCATGACAAAAGGATTCCAAGAAATTCCTTTTTAATTTTTGGAAACAGCTAAAAATCACATTGTATGCAAGATCAAGGGAATATGCAGGATGAGGAGAATATGCAGAATGGGGTAGCTGCTTGATTTTTTTCCTGCTCCAGATAGCTCATAACTTGCCAGATTTATAGAACACTGACATTGTCATGAAGGAGAACCCTTGACAGGCCTGTTGTTGGTTGCTCCTTCATTTCTTTAACCTTTTTGGGCAAAATGATATTGGTGTATTGGCCATTTATGGTCATATTTTCAGGTAATGTATACACAGCTACCACTTTTTGGGATAGAAAAAAATTGTGAGCATCAGCTGCATTGAGCAAAAGTATAAATTTCTCACTAATAATATTGGATATATTGCATAATTATTAAAATTTGCATGTTTCTGTGGATACTGGATATGTTTTTCCTAATCAACACTTGCATTATCTATCACTGGAATCTCAGCTTCATAGACTAAGGAAAAAAAAGCATGCAACACAACTCAGACAAGAGCACTACAAGTGAGTTTATCAGGAGGTTGTAAGATCTATCCACTCAGGTAAAAACTAATTTTCTACTAACTCCACTTATAACCATAAGGTAGAGGTAGACTTGTATATCAAAATTAAAAAATTGCCAAAACCTATTAACTAAAGTAAGCAAACCACTGAAAAGTTAGTTGAAAAAACTAAGTTTCACTGGTATTGGGAACTAAACCCACAGTCTTCTGAAAACATGTCAGGTGGTGTCATTTTTTCAAGAGATTGTGAGCTTAAGTTCCCACTACCACACAAATTCAATATTTTCAGCTGTTATTAGCCACAGGCCACTGGCCTGTGTATGATAATGGCCTAAGAGTTACTATTAAGCTGCAATATTTCATAAATGCCAATTCTAAAATGTAGAAAATTTGTAGATTGGTGTTTTAATTATGAGAGCAGTTAGTGGGGCTGTTTTACCTCTTTGTGGCACTTTTTTGCACATTATAGGCTAAATGGCCAGATTACAAGGACACTGAGGGCTCAAAGAAGGTTGGGGGAATGGAACACACTGGACAAGCTGTTAGGCAGTGGAGGGGGCCATGGAGGCTATGGCCCCCTCCAAAAGACTCGCAAGTGTTTTTTCATTCCAACAGCTAGCCAATTTCTTTTACAGGAAGGCAAACTCTTGATGATCTCAGATCTTCAAAGGTAAATGGACAAGCTGTTAAAAAGTATCTCAATTACTAAATAATGCATTGGTAAAAGTGTCATTTCTGGATTACAAAATCCTTCATACACTACTAACTGGCCCCCTACAGACTTGAGATTTACGAACCCCTGCTGTTAGGAGACATGGTAGCCTCCCATCGAGGCCATCCAACATGTTCTTTAATGTGCACAGGATATGGCTCTCCTACACATGGGGCCATGGCTTAATATGCCCTCTGACAGGTAGTGGATCAAATATAGATCTCTCAAACCCACTGGTGTCCCCTATTGGCTGAGGGCAAGGTGGGGAGTTTTGTGGAGAGAGCAGTTAGTACTGTAACCTATGAAATTAAAATCCCACTCATCATAATCATCCTCGAGTAACTATGGGCTACTGAGGTCCACCATTGTGCAATTTAGTTCTTTAAACACCTCTCTCCTGAGCTACATCTGCTGCATCTCACCACTATAGAACAATTGTAACTAGGTCCTGTTTGACATTGTCTGCCCACCGCATCCAAGGTCTCTGTTGATAGCATGCCAGGCTCATAATCTGCAGTTCAGATTCGAGTCCCAGCTGGGTCAGCATTGAGATTTATCACTTCAAAATTCCCCGCCCTGCCTATGGTCAGTATGGGACACTGATGTGCTTGGAAAGGCCGCCGTCCATTGGATGGGACAGTAAGCTGTACCCTATGCACACTAAAGAACATACTAGATGGTCTTGATACGAGGCTACCATCTGTTTCCCAACAGCTGTTCCAGTGGGTCCCTTCCCCCAACCTTCTCTGAGTCTTTGGAGTCCTTGTGACCTGGCCATTTAGTCCATTGTGTGCAAAAAAGTGCCGATCAGAGGTAAAACAACCCAACTCATAATCCTTTTTGAATTATTTCATAATTCTATTTGATAACTAATCTATAGTTATGCATATGGGCAACATGGCCAAACCGACAGTCTCTCTGCACAATATCCTGCTCAAAGGAGGTTGTCAACTCCTTTGCCTAACCTAATCATTACTTACAAAGGTGAACCACCTAATGCCCAAGATATTGTGTAAGCATCTAAAATCAAAAGCATCAAGTTTCCTGTTACCTTGTTTACAAAGGGTCCAAGTTTCCCTACCATAACTAACTTTAGAAAGAACCAAACTATTATACAAGCTAATTTTAATCTTTAGATGTATATGCCTATCTAAGGCAAAAATATTTCACTGTCTTAAAAGCCCATTTATTAAATTTAAAACATACACAGAATATTCCGAAGCACTAAATGGTTATGGACATGTAATGAAGTGGAACAATTTAGTTCTATACATCAGTGGCATTGGGTGACCATAAATTTCTCCATAGTTAGCACATTTTAAAAACTATTTTAGGTCCTTCCAATGAGCTGAATAACTAGCATGCAATTTTGTTAAACAAGTAGTGGAAGTAACTCAGACAACATTCCAGCAAAAAAAAAAAATGTTGTTGGGGAATTAAAACACTCAATTTTTTTTGCCTTTTTTTTTCAGAAACACTAAAATTTTCTTGCTTCTATTAACCAGGAATTTCATTGGTAACAATCAACTTTAAAAGAACTAGACCAAATTTTGCATCTCGGAATTAGATGTATTTGGGTGACCAACACAGGTCACCCAAATACTATATCTTTACTTTATCCAGGGTGTGAGTTCAGCTGTTGAGTTGTTTTCCTCTGAATGACACTTTTTTTAACACAATGGGCTAAATGGCCAGGTCACAAGGAACCCAAGGGCTCAGAGGTTTGGGGGAGGAGACCCACATGAGACAGATGGTAGCCTCCTGCCAAGGCCATCCAGGATGTTCTTTAACATGCAAAGGGTATGGCTTACCTGTACACAGAGCCACGGCTCAATGTCCCATCTGAAGAATGGCAGCCTTTACCCAGACCATCAGTGTCCTCTGATGACTGAGGGCAGAGTGAGATTTGTGGAGACAAATCTCGATGTTAGTTCAGCTGGGACTCAAACCTGGGAACTGCAGATTATGAGCCTGGCATGCCACTCAGTCAGTGGACTGAGCCCTCCCCACCCCACCCCCACCACCCCACAAGGAGTGAATTCAGGTCTCTTTGACCAGTAGCCAACCACACTAACTATCAGTTAAAATGGAGATATCTGTGTTCTTGATGAATGGAGATAATCCTATACTTGATTGATATTAAACACTTTTTATGGAAGGAAAGAAAAAAAAAATTACACAGACAATTTCACTGCTTCATAAACTTATTAGAAATAAATATTTCTATGTGTCTTCTGGTATATATTAAGACAAACATTTAGCACCAATTCTAGCAGTATTTGGCACTTTTCTGGAGTGTTTCTGGTGTGTTTCCCCAGAAAGGAGTGGCAACCTTGATTCAGAAAAATAGTGCATCAATGGAGAATTGAAAAGAACAAAACCAATCAGAAAGCAATAGTAATGGAAAATAAATATTGGAAAGAATTTTGATTAAAAAAAGATTGAGATGTAAGGGCATATGAATAGGATGGATAATGGAATATCACCAAATGGATATGGAAATAAAAACCCAATTGAAGGGAAAAAGACCCAAGAAGAGACAAAGAATGTGTGGAGGAAACAATGATGAACAGATGCCTTAAAATAGGAAAACTGAATAAATAGAAGTGAAGCAAAATGCTATCTGAATATAAGCAACTTGGAGTTGGGACAAGTGTAATGCCCTACAAAAATATTAGAGTTGGTTGGTTGTTTGGAGGTTTTATGGCACATGGGCAACTAGGCCATAATGTGCCAAACTAAAGACAATATAAAGGTTAAAAGATATGTTACCCCCAACCAATAGTTAAAACAAAAACACTACATTATAAAATTCTAGACTAACAAATAACAATTGTATAAGTACAAAGTAAAACACCTTGAAAAATACAACTTATAACAATATCAGATGTAAAAGACCTGGGCTATACAAAATACAAGGTAAAATCAAAATCTATTAAAATAACCACAATGCTTTAAAAAGGAAAAAACAGGCACTAAAAAGCAATGATCAGATAAAAGATGTCTTAGTGTAAGAGGCTCGGACATAAAATTATGATAGCTAAAATATATTCGTTTGATATTAAAACATGGACATTCAATTAAAATATGTTTGATAATTAAAATGGTGTCACAAAACTCGCACTTAGGTTCATCGTCCGCCCGTAAAAGAAACGAATGAGTAATAAACAAATGACCTAAGAGGAGCCGAGCAAGTAAAACTTCCTCCTTGCGATTCTTGCGGTAACAAGACTGCCATGGTTCAATGATAGGTTTGATCTCAAAGAGCTTGTTCATAAGCTGTTCTGACCAAGATCTCTGCCACTGTGCCCAGAGCTTGATGGTAAAACACTGCTGGAAATCCAGATATGGAACCGGCAATGGAGAGTCAGACAGGGGCATGGCCGACTTGGAGGCAGCATCTGCCAAGTCATTGCCCCTGATACTGACGTGACCGGGCACCCAACAAAAATGGATGGTGGTTGTTGCTGCCAGACGATGTAGATGCTGGTGGATCTTAGACAGAACCAGGTGAGGCCGATGCCTCACCGAGATCAGAGCCTGTAACGAGCTAAGTGAGTAAGTGTAAAGCACACACCAATGATGATGCTTAGCTGCCATGTGGTCCAAATCTACACTGATAGCATGCAACTCTGCAGTGAGGATGGAACACTGCAGTGGGATCTGGTCTGCAATGATTACATCACAGCAGACCATGGCCGATTCCATTAATGTGCCACCACTTTTGGCACATCAAAATGCCAGACCACGGCATTTTGATGTGCCGGGCTTTGAGCTATCTGTGAAGACAGGCAAGAAGTTGGGGTACTCACCACGATGGCTGGCAAAGAGTTGCCTGTATACACAGTCAGGTGTAAAAACCTTCCCCATCCTGCACAGGGAAAAATCACAGGAAGGGGAAAGAGCAAGACATGGTGGAAGTTGCTTGACTGTCGACTGTGCGAATCTATCGAGACTGGTATTGATGTCTCTGAGGTAGCCTCGGACTCGCAAATCAAAAGGACGAATGGTAGTTGGCTGATTAGTGTAAAGCATTTCCCACTTTGGACTGAAAATGCAATCCCAAGTGGGATGGCCAGGCAGTGATCGCAATTTATATACATACTTTAGGGGCAAATGCCGACAGTGAAGAGATAAAGATGGTTTGTCAGTCTCAAAGTAAAGACTCTGGACCAGTGAGGTGCGGAAGGCTCCCGTGTAAACACAGAGGGCCTGATGAAGGAGGGGGTCTAGCACCTTCACCACCAAATCTTGGGGGAAGTCATACACCTGGGATCCATAGTCCAGTTTTGACAGGACAAGTGCACAGTATAGGCAGAGCAGAGAACATCAGTCAGCTCCTCACAAGAGAGAGGAGAGGACCTTGACGATGTTCAATGCCCACGTGCACTTGGACATGATGTGATGTATGTGTGATAAAAAGGTCAATATCCGATCGAAGATGAGACCAAGAAACTTGGTCTCTGCCACAACTGGAATGATGTTGCCCATGAGTTGTAGCTCATGATCCAGGTGAATATTAGGCTTGTGGCTAAAGTGCACATAAGCGGTCTTCTGTGGGGAGAACCGAAACCCATTTGCCATCGCCCAAACCAAAAGATTGTTCAGGGCAATTTGCAGTTGTCTTTCAATGACCCTCATTCTAGACGAAGAGCAAAAGATGCTAAAGTATAGATGGCATTGCCTACAGATGGGGGAAGTTTTCTAGTGATAGAATTAATCTTGATATTGAAAAGCGTAACACTCAGAACGCAGCCTTGTGGCACCACCTGTTCTTGGGGGTATGGCCACGACAGAGTTTTGCTGACATGGACATGAAAAGAACATGCCGATAAGAAGTTGGAGATGAAGATCGGCATGTGACCTCTCAAGTCAAAGCTATGGAGGTCACAAAGAATGCCGTATCTCCAAGCCATGTCGTACTTTTTCAATGTCGAAGAAAATTGATACCAGATGCTCTCCATGTAAAAATGAATTTCTGATAGCCAATTCGAGGCATATCAGATGGTCAAGAGTTGACCATTGCCCACGAAAGCCACACTGGGTGTTGGAAAAAGGGTTGTGGTGTTCTAAATACCAGATGAGTCTCGCATTTATCATTCTTTCCAATACCTTGACACGCAGCTCGTCAACAAAATGAGACAATAATTAGAAGGAATCTTGAAATCCTTTCCTGGCTTCAGGAAGACCAAGAAGATGGCCTCCCGCCAGGAGTCCGGAAATTGCTCCTCGAGGAAAATGCGATTGAAGAGATGGAGCAGCTGATCCTTACTCAATGGTGAGAGATGTTGGACATGGAATAATGGACATTGTCTGGCCCGACAGCAGATGCATGAGAAGTGTGCAGAGCAAGGCGAAGCTCCTCTGCTGCGAATGGCCTGTTGTATGGCTCCAGGCCATTCAAGTGGAAAGACAGCAGACAGTGTTCCACCCTGCTCTTCTGGTCCAGAAACTCGAGGGAGTAAGAAGAAGAGATGGAGGAGAATGACTACCCCAGAGTATTGGCAATTGCTTTGGTATCAGCAATTGCCTGTTCATTGTGCTCCAGGATTAATAACGAGTGGGACGTGTAGTTCCACCCATCTTCCGGACTTTATCCCACACTACCTTAGAACTGGCCATGTAGGTGATAGAAGATGTATATTTGATACAAGATTCCTTCTGGCTCTGGAGTCGGACAAAATGAGCTTTTGCCCTGGCACATTTGAACGTTTCAAAGTTGGGGGATGTCAGATATCTCTGAAAAAAAAAACCCAAGCCTTGTTCTGAGCCTTACGAGCTGCAGTGCAATCTGGATTCCACCACGGTTTCGAAAAAAAGGAAATCGTGTCAAAGTTTGAGGAATTGTTGAAGCAGCTGCATCTACGATACATACATTATCTCCGCTACTGCCACACTGATGGGCTCCCAGCTGACAGTGTGGTCATCGAGCTCAGAGAGCAGCATGAAACCACTTCAGTTCAGCCCAATCAAGCCTCCACCATGAGACGCATGAAGGGCTGCAAGGCTCCCCACGGAAGATGGTACACACCATGGGGAGGTGATCGCTTCCATAAGGGCTGTCCTCAACCTCCCATGTAAAGAGTGGAAGGACTGAGGAGGAGCAGATAGTGAGGTCAATGATAGTGAATGTGCAGGTTGGGGAATGAAAGTAAGCACTGACACCTGTGTTCAACAGAGAGAGAGAAGGATCCAGGGTACTTTTCGGTTAGCTCCAGTCACATTTTCTTGGCGATTTTTTTGGTGACAAAAGAGACATCCTCGGTGCCATTTGCATTTACTTCTGCTTTCCACGCTTTTTTCCGTGGCTTCACTTGTTTTTACTTGTGATCATTGAGCACATCATTTTCGCACTCTTCTTTTTCTGCAGTTTCTCAGACAGTTACTTTATGAGCTAAGGGACTTTGAAATTTTGCTCTTTTTGTCATTCTGTCACTCCACCTTCCAGGTGACTTTTAATATTTTTTTTACCACAATGTAGCTTGGCTTCCTATCTTTCTGTGGGTCTCTTTGTTTCCCCCCTAAGTGGATTTGCTGATTTTTGGTGAATTTTTGAAATTCACACCTTTTTCTTACACTTTTATATGTACGAGAATATGCCGGATATTCACCACTACAGTTGACACAGCTGGCCTTTTCTGCTGTGCAGTCAGGATCGAGTTGATCCTTACTGCCACAGCAACCACAGGTGGGTTTGCCCCGGCAAGCTGTGTGGGCATTACTGTATATCTGGCACTCTTCCTTATTTTAGGCATCACTTATTTTAGGCTTCCTTATTTTAGGCATCACTTCTCATAGGTTTAACATGGCAGTCCTTACTGATTCGTTCTCAATTGGTTTAAAACATTTTGGGGCATTTTTTTATAATTCGGATGACTGATTCGTGTGTTACTCCGATTCCTCTAGGCACCAATTTTTAAATTTTTGTGGCAAAATGCAGGTTTTCTCTGCTACTTTGGTGTTTATTTTTTGTTGCCAAAAAAATGTGACCGGAGATAAGCGAAAAGTACCGGATCCAGGAACCACTGCTCCAGGATCTCGCCCCCCCCCTCCCGTTAGTGTCAGCACTACCCCAAAGTGGACTGTGTCCATTGAAGTCCCTCATTATGAGAAAGGGAGATGGCAGCTGCAAGACGTGGTAATTAAGGTCTTCCTGGAAGACAATGCTCCCAGGTAGAGATATACAGAGCAGACAGTCAGCGAGAACCCCATGACGAGGCGGATGGTTACCACCTCTAAGTTGGTGGTGAGGGGATGGAGAATAGTTGCATGGAATGGAGAATAGTTGCTCACAAGGAGCTCACAAGAATGGTGACCCCCCCCCCCCCCACACACACACACACACACACCACCACCACCCAGGGCTGAACCATCTCCATCTTGGTCACGGTGAACTAGTGAAAAGTGCTGGATCATGGGATCTGTGACTGGCTGCAAGTATGTCTCCTGCAGGCATACACAGATGGGCTGATGTGCCTGAAGGAGGTCCTTGATGGCAATATTCCTTTGGAATTCACAATTCCATTGTAGGAGTGTGGCCAGCTCAGGACTTAGAAGAATGGGTGGACATCGAATTCCTATTCAACTTAACCGCTGCAGAGAACGGTTTAGTGAATAGTGGGCGGGTGGTATCCATGTCCTCGAAATCGCCCAAGGGACACAGATCGGTGACCGCCCTTTGCGGAGGAGTGATAGTTTTCTTTTTTGGCCCCGGTGGGGGCCCCTTCAGTTTGGAAGGTCTTGCTATCTGACGGCTGGAAGGAGGAGGCCTTCCGGTGGAGGTGGAAGGCTGAGTTGCAGGAATGGAACCAGGGGTTGATGTCGAAGTCAACACCAACCTCGGTTTCATCTGCATCAGGAGGTACTTAGCTGCGGGCAAGAAAGACTGAGTAGGTGGTACACTGATATCAGTCTGCACTGCCACCGAAGTCATTGGAATGATGGACTTTCCAATGACTGCACTGGCATAAGATACCTTGCAAGGTGGGGCAGGTGGTGCAGTAAGCTTTCTTGCCTCAGCATATGAGATTTTATTCATGATCCTTTTCCTCTTTCCACTTGGAACGGTCGCAAGAATAAGCCGGATGTTCACCACTACAGTTGACACAGCTTGCCTTTTCTGCTGTGCAGTCAGGATCGAGTTGATCCTTACTGCCACAGCAACCACAGGTGGGTTTGCCCCGGCAAGCTGTGTGGGCATTACCGTATATCTGGCACTGAAAACAGTGCAGAGGGTTCGGTTATATACGGTCGTACCACACAATGTAAATAACCTGCCTTGATGGAAGAAGGTAGGTATGGCTTGTTGAAGGTTATAATCAGTACCTGGGTGGACCGCTGTTATTCCTTGGGGAGTGAGCTCTGAGAGGATTTCCTCCTCGGTGACTTTGAGCAGGCCCCACTGAGTGATCACATCCCAAGAGGAATTCAAAGTTTTATGGGGAGTGACCTCAACAGCCACCCCTCCAATCTCTCTGGTTTTCAGGAGCAGTTCCGAGTGTTTGGAACAAGTGGTCTCAACCTGCAAGTCACCAGATTGTAAGTGCTTGACGGATTTCAGTTCTCCTGCAAGACCTTTCAAACCTTTATTTACAAAAAAGGGGACATGTTCCCAAGCACCTGATCACCCGTGGAGTGGATGATCAGGAATCTCAGGAATGAAGACACAGACAAAGATGATGGCAAAGACAACGAAGATGGGAGCTCATGCCAAGCCCTCTTAGCGACATTGAATGATTCAATTTCATCTTCAACTCTCATAGTTGTTTTTGTGTGGTTCAGTGCCCGCTGTCCCCACCCACCACGGAGCCCAACAAGGGGAGGCGCAGTTGGGCACCGGGTTATGAAGGCACTATACCCACACGGATAGTGAGCCAAGCCTTCACAAAGAAATGTATGGAAAATTAAAAGAGAAATGTGCGAAAAAAACCTTTCTTCACAAAAGGAACTAAGTAAAAAATAATAAAACTGTGAACAGCCAAATTGGCCACACAAAGAAATTATAACTACGAAAGGAAAATAAGTTGTAGGAAACTCGAAAACCTGTACCCAGACGTGGGCAAGGTTATTCACTGCTCTGCATAGTTGACCACAGCAGGACCTGCCCACCGGCCAATTACCCCAGGAGCTCCTGTTTACCAGAAGCAGAGATCAAAGCAGTGTATAGCAGAGGCCCCGGAATCCGTTGCCCAGCCCCACGATGATAGGCTCCCCAATGGCATAGTGACCAAAGGGGAACCTGTCAGTCATGAGCTGAGGAGAGAAGACTGGGACCCCCGAGCAACTACCAGGATCCTCCTTTCCCGGGACATGGGTCTCCACACATGGCAAACACGCGGGCCAGCGTTCAGAACCCTGTGAAGGTACCCAAGCCAGCAGAACTTTCACAGAGTGGTCCCCTCACCATGGACAGGAGCTCGCACCGAGGAGCCAAAGTATTAGAGAATTTCTATGCTATATCAATGGGAATCTAACTTGCAAAGCTCTGTAACTCCCAAATTATTATTTAATAGGAAAATGCGACTGAAGATAAAGATAATAATCAAATCTATTTAAATCTCAGCCAGTTGCCTGTTCATAGTTCTTGACTAAGAGATGTCAGGGGAAGTCTAAGAGGAAAACATAACATATATTAAAGAATAATGTTAAAATAATTGTGGGTTGTTGGTGATCTAGGCTTTGATGATTTGTGTTTTTTGGATAAGTAATGTGAAACTTCTTGCACAATATATATTCACTTATATACAAGCAGCTGCTTGAGGGGGTATTTATTATTATATTATATACACCTTATATGTCGCCGTCCCATGGCTGAGTGGTTAGCACACTTGGTTACTGATCTAAGGGACCTGGGTTCAAGCTCCGGGTAAGGCATGGTTGTTTGTGTCGTTTTTCTGCTGAGGGCCTGCCATCCTCTCAGACCTTCTACTATGGCATATAAACTGACAGGCTCCTGTCAGACCTCTGTGGCAAGCAGCTGCTTGAGGGGGTATTTATTTTTATTTTATATACACCATTTGAAATTTGGCATGACTGGTTGGATATTTTGTTATTCTTGTGGGTAATTTTTGCGACCAATCATAGGTAAGTATATATATATGTATATGGTCTAAAGTTTTTAGGATAGACACAAAAGGTATTATTAATGCTCCCTCCTTGTTGTTGCAAAATGTGGTTAAAATGTGATAAATAGTATATTTAGGAACTGAAATTAAGTTATTTAACTTCACTAGTGCTGTTGTTGAAAGTGTTAGTGAAATGTGTTGTAATGTCTGGTCATCCAAAAGTGGGATTGCTTACTGTGGGTATTGGCCACGGGGTAATATTTTACTTACATGCTATGGAGTGAGGGTTTGGAGAGGGTAGTCAGAACTCTTTTCACATGAATGTTTGGGTTAGTAGGATGTAATAGGAGGGGGGGGGGGTTTGAGAGTATGGCAAAAAAATAGCTGAAGATTCAAATATGACAAAATGAATGGTAACAATTAGAAAGTTTTTTGATGGAGAGGGGGGTTAAGAAAATATTTTGGGGGGAAAAGTATAGTGAGTTTTCAGAAAATTCTAATGCAGGGGGTGGTTTTGCCTTTGGATGTTCGATGTTTTTGCCTTTGGGTTCGACATGGTACCTGTAGTGAGCATGTTATCTTGTATCTCATTCATCTTACAGTAGTTTGAGATGAACTGAGTGGTTATTATTTGATACATATAAATATAATAATTAGTGTATTATAGTGATATTAATTTTTTTTTACATTTTTAATATGATACAATGCTAATATTTGAAAGTGTTTTGTGGTTTTTAATTTTACCCTTTTATATGGAAATTTTGAAAATTGTAGGATCATTCGTGTGGATAACTGGTAGTTGTCCATAAGGGAGGCAGAAAGAGTAATTACTGAGGAGTTTTTGAGAAATATTGAAGTGTTGTAACTGATGGAAGGGTCTGTAGCATTTGTGATGGTTTAATTCAGTGTGCTTATGTAATTTATATTAATATTTGTGGAAATGAATATAGTGACAGTTATTAATATTTTAGTTATAGAACTGGATAATTTCACTTTTCCAGTTTGTTACTATTTGTGATTAAGAAGTTCAATATGGATGTTTAATTATTGAATAAATGAATACCCCCTCAAGCAGCTGCTTGCCACAGAGATCAGAGGGTCAGACCATAGTAGAGGGTCCTGAAGGCATTGGGTAAATGTACTAATACGTGAAGAAATCTAATTAGTGTTGTGATAAAAACTGGAGATGAATGCTTGGTATATGGTATATGGTTTCTACCTTTGTTGTCTCTGAGGGTATTATTTAGTTCGAGGGGCTTTTTTTAAAATGCAGCAATGCATTGTTCCAGATTTTCTTTTTGACATTGTCTTTGATGAGGTTATTTAATTTCAGGGTCTTTTTAAACTGCATACTAGAGGGGCATTGTTTGCAATTCTATTGTTTTTAAGATTCAATTCTATTTGTTTTTAAGATTCTATTCTATTTGTTTTTAAGATTTGTTGTCTCTAATGAGATTATTAAGTTTTGAGGCCTTTTTTTAATACAGATCAGCAGGGCACTGTTTCCAATTTTGCAGTTTTTAGGTTTACATCATATCATGTTTTAACATTGTTATTATGATAGCTTTTGGAGTTGAGAATGGTATATATTTAACAAACAGTATTGATGTTATTAAGGGATTTAGGGATTTGAAATTATGGTAAATTGGTGTGTTTTAGATATCTAAACTTAGATAAGGGTTTTTTTAAATTTAAATTAAGTATGGAATACAAAACATTTTTATAAGGAATTTTTTATAACAAGATACAACTGTTGTCGCAATGTTGAGTGTATGGAGTTCCGAGTAGTGAGTTGGTAGAGGCATAGGGATATGACTGAACATCATATTGTGGTTTATGAATATAATTGGGTGGTAAATAGAAGTGAGTGGTTGTGTTACTATTGCTAATAAGTATAGTTCTGATATGTGGTGGTTCCAATACATTGAAATGATATTGTGGAAAATTTGATACCAATCATGTTTTTTCATTGTTTTTGATTGTGAAGGTTGCTGTTGTGTGCTAATGGAGAATATAGGTGAGTTTAAAAAATTTTGTTGCAGATGATAGTTTTCATAGTTTGGTGTAATGTTTCAGGGGATTATAATGTTAATTGGGGGATAGGGAAGAGTGGTGTATGTTCAAAAACGGTAAAGTGTAAAAAAAGGTAAGTGTTCAAAAAGGTAGAAGTGCAAAGTATGATGTAGAAATGTAACAGTTCTGGTTGGGCATGAATAATTTTAGATGATGTTGATCAAGGTGTTTTAGTTTAGATTTTTGTGGCTTTTTTTTACCCATTAGGTTATTTAACCCTTGGGGTATTTTAGAGTGCAGATCAATGGTGTGTACAATTTTCTTCCTTTTCATGATTGATTTAGCCCATTGCAATATCTAACCACTGGGGCTTATTTTGAATGCGAATTGGCAGTGTGTTTTTAATTGTTTTAGCCCACTGGGATATTTACACTGTGTTTTTGATTGCAGATCAGTGGTTCAATGTTTATGATTTTGTGCATTTTTGTGTAATTTTAATGTAAAGTAGGGGTAGAATTTTGGTTTCGAGGTTATAGAGAAAATTGGACTGCTATTCTGAAGAAGAAAAAACTAGCAACATCAGTTCCTCTTCCTAAATAATTACCCAATCTTATTTTACAGTTGGCCTCCATACAGATTGTAGTTGGTTTTGAGGTTATGAGGGGACTGAAACAAAATGGAGTCTCAATTTAACATCACATTGTATTTTCAAAAAATTAAAACACAATGTATTGTTACTATAGGAATGAGCAAACACAATGTTTTTTTTAGAAACCCCTGTTGGGGTTATTGTCTAGGGAAGGGGTGGGCAATTGTTTACGTATCTACACTGCGGATGCGTATTGACGTGGCCGTCCTAGTGGAAAATACGAGACGAATCTTCAGTCGCACACGAGAAGGAAATCTCGGTTCAAGGCGGATTTTTCTGACTGTCTTGGCGGGCCACAAAAAATTCTTAGAGGGCCGAATGCGGCCCGCGGGCCGCTATTTGCCCACCCCTGGTCTAGGGTGTTGTGGACATTATTGTTAAGTATCATTTTGATACATTACATTAAAATATAATGTAGGCTGAAGATTATAAACTGCATTTCTGTGCACAACAGTAATGTATCATAAAAATTTACCTTGGAAAAATTAAAATTTAATCAGCATTGTTTCAAACAATTTAATAAAATTGCATTTTAGAAGTTAGCATATTGATCATTTCAATATTAGACAATTAATTATATGTTTTTTTTTTACAAAACAAGATTAATTTATCATTAAATATTCTAGCTTTCAGAACTAAATTTCATATCCTCTTTTTTTATTCTCCATTTCTTTTCCAATCACTCTAAAAGATAAGCAATATCTTATTCTAAGTTCCCAATGATATATATTAATTTATTAAATTTCTGAACAACTGTTTATACTGTTTATAGATGAGTGACTTTTTTTTTTGGCATACGGTAGTACAAATGGCCAAATCAAAATGACCCCAAGTGTTCAAAGAAGGTTGGAGGAAGGGGACCCACTGGACAGCTGTTAGGAGACTGATGGACTCTCCCATCAAGGCCATCCAGAATGTTATTTAACATGCACAAGCTATGGCATTCCTGCATACAGGGTCATGGCTTTTTGTCCCATCTAACAGATGATGGCCTTTCCAAGCACATTGGTGTCTCCTTTCTGAGTGAGGGCAGATTGGGATAACACAGATAAATCTAATGCTGGCAGAGTACACCAAACAGTGACCTTGTGCCACTGTTTGCACTTAATTATTTCCAAGCATAAAAAAAAGGTATTGAATAAAGGGTACTGAGGTAATTGAAGGGTTGAAATCATGTAATTCATCAGGTAATCATGTATTCAATCAGGTAAATTGGTGTATTTTAGATAAACTTAGATCAGAAGGCACCTTTTCAAAATTAAAATTACATATGAAATGAGAAGATTTTTATAAGGGATTCTTTTATTATGGGATACTACTGTTGTCATAATGTTAAGTCTAAGGAGCTGCGAGTATAGTAAATCAGTAGAGGCATAGAGGTATGAAGTAACATTATATTGTGGCGTATGAATAGAATTTGGTGATAGATAGGAGTGAGTGGGTGTTTAATGTTGTGAATAAGTATAATTCCAATATGTGGTGGGATTTTATTTGTTTGAAAGGTATTGTGAGAAATTTGACATGCAATGATATTGTTTCACAGTTTTTTGGAGTGTGTTGGTTGTTGCTGTATGCCATCCCTTGGCCTAGTGGTTAGCGCGCTTGGCTAGTGTTCTAAGGGACCTGGGTTCGAGCCCCAGGTAGGGCGTGGATGTATGTGTCGTTTTTCTGCTGAGGTCCTGCCATCCTCTCAGACCTTCTACTCTGGCATATAAACTGACAGGCTCCTGTCAGACCTCTGTGGCAAGCAGCTGCTTGAAGGGGTATTTATTATATTTTATTTTTATTTTTGGTTGTTGCTGTGCTAATGGAGAAAATATAAGTGAGTTTTAAAATTTTGTTGTACTAGATGCTAGTTGTTGAGTGAGTTATGAATATTGGGGTGAGTTGCGAGTGTTCAGAAAAAGGAAATGTGGTTTGGGCATGCATAGTGTTACACTGTCAAGGGCTTTAGGTTAGATATGTGATTTTTTGGTGCCTTTTCTAAGCCTTGGGTTACTTAACCCCTGGGGCTTTTCCAAGTGCAGAATGGCAGCTCACTGCTTACAATGTTGGGTGTTTTTGTGCTTGTTTTAGTTAGTTAGGTTATTTAACCCCTAGGACTTTATTCAAGTGTGGAATGGCAGTTTGTTGTTTACGATTTTAGTTTCATTGGTATAGAATAAATGTACAGTCAGCGTAGTTTACACAGTCCTCAGGCAACAGATGGCACTGCTCAAGAAGCATATGATGTTGAAGGGTAAAGTATGATGAAGAAACGTAACCGTTTGTTGTTGGTGGCCTATGGTTCTATGATTTGTTAATTTTCGGTAGGTAACATAAAGTCACGTGTCATATGTGTGATATGATGTGAATGTGACATTTGTTTGCTTTTTTTTCACCATTTTTCATTTAGCACTGCTTGGGATAACATGCCACCTATGTGGCATGAGTAGTGATATGTATAATATATAGTGATATGTATAATACATTTAATGAGGGATTTTTAATGATAGGCAGAATGGGGTAATTAATACTTCTGTTGTTTTTTCAAAATTTGGTTAAAATATGGTAAATTATAAGTTATTTAATATATTTTGGAATTTAAATTATTTAATCTTAGGAAGGGTTGTTGTTGAAAGTGTTAGTCAACTGTTTTGTAATGTTATAGTTGCATCCTTTGGAAATGGGAATTTGGTAGCTTTTTGTGACTGTGTGGGGGAATGTTTTTCATAAGTTCTTTGCAGTGAGGGTTGTTTTATCTCTGAGCGGCACTTTTTTGCACACCATGGGCTAAATGGCCAGGTCACAAGGACCCCGAAGGCTCAGAGAAGGTTGGGGGAGGGGACCCACTGGAACAGCTGTTGGAGCCATCCAGCGTGTCAAGGCCATCCAGCATGTTCTTTAACGTGCATAGGGTATGGCTCTCGCACACTCGGGGCCACGGCTTAATGTCCCATCCAATGGACGGCAGTCTTTCCAAGCTCATCGGTGTCCCCTACTGACCGTGGGAAGGCAGGGAGTTTTGTGGAGATAAGTCTCAACACTGACCCAGCTGTGACTTGAATCTGGGAACTGCAGATTATGAGCCTGGTACGCTACCGACTGAACCACCCCCGTCCCAGTTTATTGGGGTGTTAGGGTTTTAGGAGAATACTTTGTGGTGAAATGTGAGCTAGAAGATGGGGGGGGGGTATATTTTTTTTGTTGCCTGAGAAGACATTATTTAGTTTTCGGGGCTTTGTTATAATTCAGTCAGTGGTGCACTGTTTGCAATTTTCATGTTTTTCAGTTTGTGTTTTCTGTGAGGATATTTAGGTTTCGGGTGCTTTTTTATAATTGTCGGTGGTGCACTGTTTCCAATTTTCATGATTTTTGGTTTGTGTTGTCTGTGAGGACATTATTTAGTTTCGGGGACTTTTTTACTATTCAGATCAGCGGTGCATTGTTCATGATTTTCTTGTTTTTTATATTTGTGTTCGGTTTCATTAATTTGGGTGATTATTTAGGTTAATTTTTGTACATGTGACTTCATTTATTTGTTGTTTGTGAAAACATGTTTATGGAGCGTTTTTAAGCATTTGGAAAGGCGGGGGAGTAAAAGAATTTGTAGTATGTGGGAAGGCAAGTGTGTTGTCTTGGTTTCTTTGTGGGTTTCTTGTTTCTTTGACGATTTTATTTTTTTTAGTAGTTCATGTTTGTGAGGGATGTTTTCAGTGGAAATGTTTTTTTTTTCTGTTACATTGTGTTTGTTTACGACGCAAAATACCGTTAACATGGTAACAGTACTTTTTATTGTTGTAGGAATCATCAAAAAGAGCTATTTTGTTATGCTGTATCAAAATAAAATGGCAGCTAAGAACAGTGATCTGTACTTCTGCCAATTGCACTACTTTAAAGGCTATTTTCTGAGGAAAAAAACAGAAACTAAATGGTAGCATCAGTACCACTTTGTAAATAATTACTAAAAACTCAAATAATTGAAGTCTAGGCCACCAACAACCCAGTTACTATAATGTGATATTTCAATGCTGTATGTTACAGTTTCCCATTACATTTCCCTGAGTACCACCATCTCTTGGCCTAGGGTATTTTTGTATTGGAGTAATAATGTGTGTAAATTTCCCCCTTCTTGTATATAACAAATTTTGTTTGCAAATCTGCTTTGAATTGTATGTGCTGATGTAACTCAATGAGTTGGTAGATATTCATGGATATGATTCAAACAATGTGTGGAATTTTATTATGGTTGAGGAGCATCAGGGGTATACTGTTTATATTTCACATTGTTTGCATAGTCCACAGGTTGTCTCTGAGTGAATTATTTAACCTGTTTTTTTAAATAAATTGAAGAATGGAGGGCACTGTTTTCAACTTTCCTTAAATACAAGTTGCCTCTGCATAAGTCAGTCTAATGGTTTATTTTTTATGTTCAAACCAGAGGTGAGTTGCAACTCTCTGACTAGTTTCATAATGATTTTTAAGTGCAGAACAGAGGTGATATTTCAAATTGTTTTATTGCTTGTTAGTAGTGTTTGCATTATGTTCTTATTGATAGTGCTGTTTTACCTTTGGCACCTTTTTGCACAACATGTGCTAAATAGCGAGACCACAAGGACCCTGAAGGCTCAGAGAAAGTAAGGAGAAGGGACCCACTGGAGAGCTGTTGGGAGACAGATGGTAGCCTCCCATCAAGGTTATCCAGCGTGTTCTTCAAATTGCAGATGGTATGGCTGTCCCGCACACCAACCCAAGGCCTTACATCCAAGCAGAGGGACGGCTTTCCAAGCCCATCGGCGAGGGCTCAGGGAATATTGGGAAAGGAGATCGACTTGACAGCTATCAGTAAACAAATGGAAACTTCCCACCAAGGCTATCCAGCATATTTTTTAACTTGCACACAGTATGGCTATCCTGCATATGGGTCCACGGCTTAAAATCTCACCCAATGGACAGTAGCTTCATATGTACAAATGAAGTCTAGTCTTCCGGTTTTGAAATTTTTAATTTTCAACTCAAGACAACGATGCAAATAATGACACTAAATGTGCCTTAATACACCACAAAATGAATTTACGAAAATAAATAATACTATATCCGCTTACCTACTCTAAATTTCAGAAAGTCTCATAAGCGATATAAACACAACCACAGTACCATGTCTGCGCATATTTGTTGCCAAACACTGAAACATTATGAAATTTCTGTAGATAATTAAGACCCACGTTGCCCTTGGATAAAAAATCAAGTCTCAATTTTCTCCCGACCACAGGCCCATTCTGCGTTGCAAATTTAATTTTTGTCATAAATTGTCACATTTTGACATCTTTATAGAAAATTATTTATTGAAAAAAATTGGATATTTGCTATAAATATTTTAAATAATCATGAAATAAATAATTTTATCATTTAATCTAAGGGACCTGTGTTCGAGTCTCGGGTAAGGCATGGATGTTCGTGTTGTTTCCTGCTGAGGTCCTGCCATCCTCTCAGATCTTCTACTGTGGCATATAAACTGACAGGCTCCTGTCAGACCTCTGTGGTAAGAAGCTGCTTCAGAGGGTATTTATTATATTATATTATTTTATTTCAAAGGGCCAAAATAGTAATAATAAATTTATATTTTCGTGCTACATAAGAAACTTTATTTTTAATCTTACATTTACATGGTGAAATCTGATATCAACTCAGACAGGACCATCGACCTTATACTTTGTTCCAAGCTCGCAGTTTAACAGCTGACTGGTGGCAAAAGCCCCTTCTCTGCTATAGCCAACGAAATAGATCTTTTAACTGATAACGTTTTTTTATAAAATATAATATTTTTATAGGATACCAAAGGTCCTAATTCCGAAGTCCGCACCAAGCTTAGCTTTATAACGAAAGTTTACTTAATCGCTAATTGTGAAAAACTAATAATCACTATAGGGTGATTCAAAACTCTTGGTACAAACTTTAAGGGGTGATAGAACACACCTAAACAATCACTTTTCGTCATACAGTGCATGGTCGGAACTCAAGCGGTGAAGCGCTAGAGGGCGCTTTCCAGTGAACATTTATAAGCGCTGGTTTTCGCACTCGTCGTCACTTCTACCGTGGATTGCAGAACGGATGGATTGTTTCACGAATCAGGAGAAGGCGGGCATGCATTTCATGCGAGGATTCAATGCGAGGGAAGCCCAAAGACTGTACCAGGAGCGCTTTCCGACCAGACTCCTGCCTGATCGTCAAACCTTTCAGCGATTGCACCGGTATCTGTGCGAAACGGGCTCCTTTGTCAGAGGTTTGCAGGATATAGGGCGTGTCTATCCGTTCTGCAATTTTTAAATTTCAACATCCATCAGTTCTGCAACTCATAGTAGAAATGACGACGAGTGCGAAAACCAGCGCTATAAATGTTCACTGGAAAGCGCCCTCTAGCGCTTCACCGCTTGAGTTCCGACCATGCATTACATGACGAAAAGTGCTTGTTTAAATGTTTTATCATCCCTTAAATTTTGGCCCAAGAGTTTTGAATCACCCTGTATGTAGGCATCAGTCACTTATTAATGCTAGATATACTTCTGGAATTAACCCGACAATTACAGAGAGAATAGCAACAAGTACTGCTTCACACGTTACAAGTTCATCGCCTATCGTAACTGCCAACATGGCGGCAAGGATTAAAATAAACCACGTGCATCTGGTAAGGAACATTGCATTTGGAAAACTACAATTACTATATTAATGCCCATACTTTTACATTACGGTAGCTATGTAATGGGCACAGAATCTGTGGGCGGTGCCATGGCAAGAATATCTAAGATGGCGAATGAACCCTTCCACAGACGCAGTGTAAAAATCTTTTGACTGCAGCACCACAAGGATGAAAATATACGTGCTATGTTACAGAGCAGCTGCTATTCATGATCAGAGGCGCTAAAATACTTGCATATTTTTTTCCGTGAGAATTTTAGTTTCGGTGGCTGTTGTTGTTAATGTCGTAATAATTATGTTTTTTAATGTGTGTTATAAGCATTTGGGAATGTTTTCGCAATGCATGAAATATCTTTTCTTCTCCTTTCGCTTATTTTATTTATTTATTTATTTATTTTTTTTGGGGGGGAGTTGTTCCTGAAAGGAAATATTAGTAAAATCTTGACTGATACACTTTTTATTAATATATGTAGTTTTCAAATGCACTATATTCCTTACTAACCTCTTCAGTTCCCTCACTCCACTGTTTTTGCTGTGTTCAACAAATTTATTTGAAAAAAAGGTTTTTTTCACATGAAAGATTGTTTAATTTTTTTGTTGTCTCATACAATCCTTTCCGAATTTGTTTCATATTTATTTGGTAAATCTTCATTCAATATAACAAGCTGAACACTCTAAAATGCATACGTATTTCTTTCTCTTTTTTATAATTTTAACAGCCACCGAGTTTTTATAAACTGTTCCCGTGGCCGAGTGGTTAGCATGCTTGACTACTGGCCTAAGGGACCTGGGTTCGAGCCCCGGGTAAGGCATGGATGTTTGTGTTGCTTTTCTGCTGAGGACCTGCCATCCTCTCAGATCTTCTACTATGGCATATAAACTGGCAGTCTCCTATCAGACCTTGGTGACAAGCAGCTGCTTGAGGGGGTATTTATTTTATTTTTAAATATGCAATGAATGTAATTAAAATAAAAAAGCAGAGAAAATTTAACAAGTGAACTCAGAAAAATTTATTTAATACCATATATTAATTTCAACTGAGGTCACAGCATGAGAAGTTGGCCACAACAGATTATGCCAATGGATATCGATTTTATTTGCAACGTTTGCAAAATATCAAACTTCTCTTCCAAATTTTGTAATTAAAAAGAAATGATAGATACTAAAATCGTGCACTTTTCATGTGAATTGCAATATGCTGAAAATATAATCCATATTCCTTGCTCCTTTGCGATTGTGTTGAGGAATACTCCTTGAGTTGGTTGGTTGGGATTTAATGGCGCATTGGCGAAGACTCCTTGGAATCAAAGCCTGTTGGCGCTTGCAATGCCGCATGGAAACCACTGTTCTGCTGCAAAAGCAGGACCGGAGTTCGTGGTATAAACAGGACCGAAGTCCGCAACCATCTTAGCTTTATGATAACGAAAGTTTACTTAATCGCTAATTGTGAAAAACTGATAATCAATATGTAGGCATCGGTCACTTATTAATGCTAGATATACTTCTGGAATTAACCCAACAATTACAGAGAGAATAGCAACATAACACACTTACCTTTAATGGAAATGCAGAAGATATCCCCTAAATCAGGGGTGGGCAATTGTTTTCGTATCTACACTGCGCATGCGTATTGACGTGGCCGTCCTAGTGGAAAATACGAGACGAATCTTCGGTCGCACACGGGAAGGAAATCTCGGTTCAAGGCGGATTTTTCTGTCTTGGCGGGCCACAAAAAACTCTTAGCGGGCCGAATGTGGCCCACGGGCCGCTATTTACCCACCCCTGCTCTAAATGTTTATTGATATTCAGGAAATATCCAAATTTTAGAAGTTGACGGTTGCAAGTTTCGACCTGCTTACATCCTAAATATATCCCTGGCATGTCTATTTTGGTTATTTTTGATGTGTTATTTACATCTATGGATATCCTATACGTCTAAAAGATATTTTGTGGCTATTTGAGAGATATTCTGCTTTGCCTCAAACGTCTTATGGACGTTACTGCCAGAATTTTTAAAATCTTATAGATATCTCACGAATGTCTTATTTTTGCACTTCATAACTTTTGGTTCCATTCGTTAGATATCCATAAGAGATCCTGTGGTTTGAAAGCTGTCGTCCTAATGGATATCTTATGTTGAATTTTATTTCCACCACGTGTATTACATAACCCAAACCGGATATAGGGCCATAACCTCCCCTTCCGAATGCTAATAATAAAAGTATCATTGTTCAGTTGACCCATATGCTGCCTTCTGGAATCTACGAACATGGATTGGAGAATTTCTCATCAAAATTTAACAGCACAATAAAATGCTGCAACTTTTGTTGAACTGTTAAATAGTAATGAAAACGTTCACCGTGTATTCTTTTTATAACATTTCTTTAAAAGGTTTCATGTGATGGTTGTTTTAAATTTGAAGCATGTAACCATCTATGCAAAAAAAATCCCCCCCCCATGGTAGGGTAAGAAAGGTATAAAGCAAATATGACTTGTAATATTCAGCACTTAGTAAAAAAAATACTTCATGTACAATTTATCAAACAATTACCTTTTGATTTCATCGTTTAGAAATTGGTTACCCTACATATTTGCATACTGGTGAACTACCAATCCGACCAAAAATTAATTTTATTCCATTACTCTCAGTGTAATACTACCTACTCCTAAAAATATCTGACAACAATTATAAGAAAAAATCGAAATTATTTACATTCGACTTTTGGGATTAGGTTTTACGTTGGATGTGATGTAGAATTCAAATTTTCAACTGTTACACACACTTTACCTTGCTTTGGCAGGCCTCAGCCAATTTTTGACAAGATTCTATTTTACTATCCGAATTATTCTGGCAGCACAGATTTTTTCTTGTAGCATCTGCAAAATATATTTAAACCATTGCTTAATTTCTAAATATTTCATATATTTAAACTATACAATTAACCAAAATGTAAGGTATATTTTCACATGTACAATAAAATTTAATGAGACTTAGTTTCAGATATAAACATTTTAAACTATAGCATATACAAAAAATACACACACATAGATTTTAAAGTGACCAAATTCAATGACTTCGGTTTAAATAAAAAGGAAATAAATATTATAATCAGAGTTAAAGCTAATTTAGCACTTACAAATTCTACATTATATAAAATGAGAAAATTAGATTCCCCAAACTACACTTTCTGTAATTTACCTCACACAATTGAACATGCTATCTTTAAATACTAAAAATTTAATATACAAAGATATTATCAAAAATTATAACATTTCTCAATATAATTTCAATAGTATTTTAGAACCTCCTAATAAATCTCTTAAATTCACTTTCTACAAACTACTGATTTCATACTTTAGAGAAATTGATTGCTTTCATGACATTAAAAAAATCATGAAAATATTAAAAGGGGAAAATATATACATAAATAAAAGAAAAAGAGAATTAAAAATATATATAAATTATGTGTGAATGAGTCTGCATTAAAACAATGGTCATGTTCACAGGAATATTCAATAAGGGAAATGTTAACCCAACCAAACTATAGTTTCCATATTGAAAAAAAGGAAGCTATTCCTCAAACAGAAATATTGTATTTTCAGAGGTGGAAGAGAAATCATATTGCTGTTAAAATGATACTCAAAATATTATAAAAGGTACATTTCAAACTTTTTCTGTGCTCAGAAAACTTACCAAATATTGCTTTTGTCATCCTCAAACTCACAAACGGCCTTTTTCCTTTACTTCCTAGCCAGCTGAATTGAGTAGCAGATCATCTGTCAGCAATTTTTTTAGAATTCTCCTTATAACATTCACAAAATTGACTCCTCCTACTTTGTTAGTCTAGAAACAAAAATCAAGTACATAAGGGGAAAAACAGTAGGTAATAACAATATCATTAAATTTAGCAAAAAAAATTCTATTTCAGCCACTTCAAAAGGAAAAAATATTAACACATCTATTCTCTTAAAATTCTTAGTTTAAAAATCTTAAACATGAGAACTAAGAGCTATTTAATCATATTTCAAGGTATTATACAATGTATAATTTGTTCATTTAAGAAATTTTTCAAATTACTCTGTCAAAATAATGAACAGGTGCAAAAATATCTTAGTACTTTAAAGGTAATCAAGAAATTTAGTGAAAATATTTTCCCCTGAGGGACATTTTTTATTACATAATGCAACACAAGTGGTTTTAGCATACAGATGATCAAAAGAGATGTTCACTCATGTTCTTTAATACGTATAAGTCATGGTTTTTCTGCATGTCGAGCCATGAAATTTTATCCCATCCAATGGACCATCCAATTAATCTCCAATTAATCATTCAATTCTGATCCAATCTGAACTCCATTATGTCCGTTTCTAATCAATGGTAAGGGCCAGGTTAAATTAAAAAAAGTACGAATGCTGAAACATGAGATTGACAGCACACCAATAATTTAGTCAACCCTGTGGCTCGAAAATATTTAGAAAATTCAATTTCAGGTATTCTATTAATAATCACAACAGTTCAACAGCTTTATAGCTTAAACACCAAATAAAAAAAATGGAAGTGTTGGCCAGAACTGGATTAATATTCTGAATGTTGTTCGTTAGAAGATATTTCAACCTTCATCTACTGTAAGCTGTATCAAAACCATCCAGCATGTACCTTTAATGTATATAAATTATCTCTTTTACAAGAATCTATAGCTGAATTCCTATACTGTAGCCTTTCAAGGCTTATTAGTGTACTTTTTCTCAAGGCCATCATTAGCAGAAATAAAGCTTAAACAGTTGGAACTAACCTTGCAGCAGTTACACTTGGGTTTTAAAATGTGATATTGGCTGTGGACTTCTATGACAATTTCTTCATAAGCATTATGGACAAATAGTGCACACCTGGAAAGCTTTGCAATAACAAAAGCAAATATGCTTTGTACGTTTTCTATTTCATATGAATTTAGTTAAATTTTCACTCTTGCTCCATATTCAGTTTACATAATTTGATTATAATGCTTTTTAATAATTAGAGTATTAAATGTTTTCCACCTGTAATATTTATTTCCAATTTTTTACTCATTATTTTAACTTAAAAAACAATTAGTGTTCTCAAGAATAGTAGACTCAAGAGAAAAAGAATATAGCCTTCAGTGGGTGATCAGATTAGTTTTGTTAGCTCAGAGCACCTGGCACACTCTCAGGTCATGGATTCCAGAAGAAAAATACATTTAAACTTCTGGAAAAACTTTAGCAATTTAAAAAGAAATTCCATGGGATTTCTCTACTGTTCAAAATTGCATTACCTTCTTATGTGCAAGTCATGTGATACATTTAACAAACCTCTAACAGTAGCCAATCTTTACTAATTTCGAGGTGCTAAACAGGAAAATGACAATAAAATTTGTTGATTGGTTCTTGTTTAGAAGAGACAAAGATGGTCATGTATAAACCCGAATATACAATCTGCTCTCCAACCAGTTCCGCATGGCAAAGGCCTTCACATTTCCAAACATCGAAAAGAATTTGCCATCAGTTCACACGATGAGGAGGGAGGAAAACCGATGTCGGGTTCTCTACAGCCTTCAGTGTCTAATGATTTGAAAAAAAAAAAAACCCTGCTATTCAGAATTATATGCTGAATCACATGGCCAGCCTACTTGTTGCCATGGATATTTCATTCAGTGTCTCGCTCGCATAAGGTTATATGCTAATTTTTCTTTTCTTATTTTTTTATTTCCCAGTAAAAAACTTAGCAAAGATCATCAAATTCCAACACCCAAAGAGAAAATTCATATTGTTTAGTAAAAGAAAGCAGCCAAGAAACTGTTCCATTTTATAAACAGGACAGAACATCCTATTAATGTGAGCATTCCAAGTCACCTTGCATAACATTGGCTTGTGGTTTAAAATAAACACTTAAAAAAACCATTAAAAAAGTAAAGATTATGTTTTAGGTAAATATTATGGTTTGGGAAAAAATTTCCTTTCGATTAACATTTGCTATAAAATTAAATTGAAATCTTTAATTCTCTATGACACTGTTAAATGTTTTGAAGCACTTCAACAAATGTTCTATGCTATCAAGTATCGAAAGTTATTATGGAGAAATTTACATACCGTACCACAAAGAATGGGTATTAAGAGGAACTTCCAGGAAGCTTGCCTCTTACTACCCATCCTCTGCGGTATGGTATGTAAATTTCTCCTTAATAACTTTCGATACTTGAAAGCATACAACATTTGTTGAAGTGCTAGAGAATGAAAGATTTCAATTTAATTTTTATTACTGCACTGTGAACCTCTACTGTAATTTTTAACTATAAATTTAATTACACGATTTTTGGCTGTTTTATAATTAAAAGTATTCTTGAGGTGACCTTAATTGCATAGGTCAATCTATTTTTTTCACATCATGTAAAAAAGTCTTTTTAAAAATCAATATTTATAAATTTTAAATTTTCATTAAATTTTAGAATTAAATTCTGATTAATTTGTCACAATACAAATTTCAGTTGATTCATTTTTTTAATTCTTAAGCTGACTTGTTTATTTTCTATTGTATTCTACATTCTTATAAGTTTCTCTTTACTACTTATTATAAACACAAGAACCTGACCCCCCCACCCCCCCACCAACACACACACATACAGTTTTCTGAGTATATATTAGAAAAGTTGGAAAACCCAAAAGACTATTCTCAATGACATTTCAGTTTTCCTGAAAAACATCAAATGTATTATTTTTATTCTATACTTAGTGGTTTGATTTACAGCTATTCATAAGCAACAATTTATCATCATTTTCTAATTATCGCATTTACCAATTTCCTAGCTATTTTCTTTAAATATGCTATACAACTCCTAAAATACCAGCTATAAATACGTATTATTCTAAAAACATCATTTACTTAGAAGTACAGATTACTAAGAATCTTTTATTTTAAACAAGCAAACTGCATTACTTACTTTGTATATGTGAGAATACAACATTGTTCAGTTATCAAAAATCAAACTGTAGTGAATTAAATATTATAATTTACAAATTTTGCACTAAACATATTTATTTCTATGTGCAAGAATAACTAACATACCATAGCTTCCAATCACCCTGATTTCATAAGGTGGCCAATTCCCATCTCGCTTTTCGTGTAGTAAGAGTAAATTATCACAGGGGATTTCTTCCCTTTTGTTGGGGATTTAATGGTGGCCACTAGCATGTAGAATTATGTATCCATGCACAACTGACAACTTCAATTTCTGCAGATAATATGAATTGCACTATTGAATATTTCTGCATACCTGCAAGCACACAAATTGATGTTTCATACAGGTTCTTACATAACCAATACACCATTTCATTTCAATTAATTTATTTCTGTGTAAAACATGGCTGAATGAGGATTTTGCATTTATGCAACATAAAGAACATGGATTTGTAATTATTGTCTTCACAAGGTTCATTCCATGTTAAAAGACATTACATAAAAAAAAATAAAACATTTACAACAGTTCATCCCTGATAGCAGATATTAATTTAATTAAGTGTAAATATTAATACACATATTATACAAAATATTAGGAGTTTAAAATAATTTTTGAAAGGAGTTACAGTCATTTACAAAAGAAACAATAAGAAAATTTTAACTTTTTTGTCCTATAGATTAAAAAAATTATTACGCCTTATCTAACCTTCTTACAAAACTTGAAGTAGAATAATTTTAAAAATGGGGAAAAAATATGAACCAATTGCCAATTATTGGTCAATAAACACTTCAATGGGCAATACTGACCTCCCAATATATACAGCCCAAGAATGTTGACTAATATCATTAAAAAAAGTAATTTTTTAATTTTAATTACCGATGAAATGTTTTGGTCCATATTATACAATATATAAAGATATATGGTGAAATATATATTTGCTATAATTTTTATCTATATGACAGCAATTGATATTTCTAAAATAAATATACCACTATGAATTTTTTAATTTGAAACAAAACATTAGTACAGAAATATTTTATGTTCTCATAACACCATAAAAGAAACTTTTTTGAAAGTTACAAGTTATAGGTTTTCTTCTAATTTTAAGTAGCCACACCATCTTTCACAATTTTTACTTCCAATATTTTTAACATTTGCATATGTTACATGTACTATTTTTAAATTTCCATTAAAATTTTTGGCAGTGGTGAATTAACAGTCTTAAATAGTCTTGCTGATCACTTTTAGAAAAGAAGAAAAAAAATGGCCATAGTAGTCCAGATCACTAGGCCAAAATGATCTGGCAGCCCTCACCTTTAGTTCCCTTTAAGAGATAGTATCTCTCGAAAGGTACTACCAGCTGGGTCAGACTTTAGGTGCTTGGCTGGACGGTTCTATGCACCATCACAGGGGATTGGTGCACAGCTCTCCTTCCAATGGCTACCTAGCTAACATTTACAGAACAAAAAATTGGTTTTGTCATGAATGCGATTCAAACCCACGTCTCCAGGAAACATGCCTGTTATGCTATTACTACACCACCAATGGCTTTTTTCGTGTTTTTAAACTTTGGTTGTAAATTCCCTTTAATTGTTTTCCTTGAAAAAGTTGTATTTTCCTTTTTATATTTAATGTCTCATTTGTGCCCTTTCATTCTGATTTCCATGGTTCTTTTCATTTTTCCTATGTATGGTATAATTTGCCCTGTGTCCGTTCCATTTCCAGCAACCACTAATTAGTGCGCAAAAGTATAATTAAAAATTGGTATAAATAAGTTAAAAAAATCCCTATATTTCAATTATCAACGTTACAATTATATTTTATAAATAAAAAATGCATTCAAAAAGTACTTTAAAATTGTTAGCAAGTTAAAAAGATCCCTAGAATAAAACTACTGAGCCCATGAAGAAAAGTAGCAAACACCTACATTGGGACTCGCAGACCAAAACATTACCTTCATGACCATTATGGGTTTGTTGAATTCCCAAAAACTAATGTTGATCAGCTGGTAATGGCCCCATATAAAGGTACCAATGTGACAGGAAATTATTTTTGTGAACAAAAGCAGTTTTACAATATTTAGTTTCAGTAAGTTCTCTAATATTTATGTGCATGTGGTTAAAAGCTATTACTGTAGTTCAATGGAGTAGAATCCTAAACTGCTATGTGTATTATTTAATGTTTCAGACAGTTTCTAATTTTTAACTAGTAATCAACAGTAATTGAAAAATTCAGAGTATAATTTTATTTCAGTTGCAATAGGTAATAAGGAACTGGCCTACACCGACAGCAGAAAAATTAAATTATGATGCAGAAGTAAACAATCTGCTTAATATGAAATCTTACTAGGAATGGTATTCCTATTTGAGACAATGGGGTAAAGAGAAAATTACATAACCCTCTGAATAGGGAAAAGCTACACATTTTCTATTCACAGAACTTAGTGGCCAAGATTTCATTTCAGAAAGTTCTGCTACTAAATACACCACTAAGAGAGACGATTAACATAGGATATGATAAAAATTCTCCTTTTTAACAAATTATTTTCCTATCAAGACTGAAGTTTTTTCAGCAGCAGTGAGAGCAAAATTATAGATCATTACAAATGAGCCATCATTAAGTAAACAGGAATTATTGGGCTGTGTGATATCCAACTGAAAGTGTTGAAAGCAAACTTCTTTGTATTCAGGGCCAACACATTCCCTCAAATGTGGGCCATTAGAATGTAGAGACTTAAACTGTAAATTTCTTCTACTAAAAGGAGACAAGTCTGAATTGAAAGCTGATATCTCCTGTAATCGACAATTTATTTGCTGCAGTGGTTTTTCACTTTTCCGTAGCATTTTTTTTTTATCTTCTGCATGTAATTTTCAAACTTCAATGCACTAAAAGTATCTAAGGGGCCAAATGTTTCTACATCACCTGCCAAGTGCAAAAGTCCATGTACATTGTAAGAGATTTGTTCCTTCCCATAACTGAAAAGGTATTTACAAAATACACCAATAAGGAATTTGCATATGCATTTATCTTTTCAGAATATGAGTCATGTGCAAGGATGGAAATAGCACAGTGGAGTTACATAAAATTATCATAAATTGCTTTACTTAAAATTCCTTTGAAAACTAAAGGGCTTGTGTATAAAAGAATCTGCCTTAATTCTGTGGCTTTCCATCTATCTACTTCTTTCAAAGGTCTAGGTTTACGGGCAAATTCCCTTGGAATAAAAGGCTTCAGTCCATTAACAGATGGAAGATATCTGTTGTACATATCTGCTCTGTATTCGATGCTTTAAACTTCCTCTCATCCACAAATTGAGCAGTTTGCGCATTACACCCAGATAGACCAAATGCATGTATTCAAAGGATATCCTGGCAACCATATTAAAGTTAGGTATGCACTCCAACAGTGAATTACCTAGATGATGTTCCTCTTGGCTTCTATTTCTGAATGTCTGATCAGTACGATGGTCTGTAAATGGTAGCTAGGTAGTCACTGGAAGGAGAGCTATGCACCAATCCCCTGTGATGATGCATAGAACCGGCCAGGCCTAGCACCTAATGTCCGACCCCGCCTTCTCGTGGTGCAGACCGTTAGTACCTTTCAAAAGAGATACTCTCTTGTGGAAGTGAACGGAAGGGGAGGGCTGCCAGATTAGTGTGGCCTACTGATCTGGACAACTATGGCTACTTTTCTTTTTTTTTCTACCCTGCTGAGGAGTGGTCAACCACACAGGGTCCTGGTGCTGACCATATAAACCCACTGGACTGGACAGATATATGGCTCTGGGCTTGATTATGGATCCTGATTTTGCTGCACTGGTGAACTTCTGTGGAGGGAAAATCTTCCGCTGTGTTTTCCGTTTGTTTGTGGGTTGACAGCCCCAAGTGAATAGATTCACAGGATATGTTTATCAGCTGGTGAATAATCCTGAGCAGAGGTCATCGCAGGCACCTGAATACTTTGCTTCTAATGGCATCGTCAAATTCTACATTGGAGGAAGTCTTCCAGTGTAGATGGCTTCAGCCTTTAGTGGTGGGGAAACGGGTCTTTGCTTCATGTCTGCGATTAGGGAGCTATTTGATATTGTCAGCATTCCCTCTCTCAATGAACATAGTTTCTTTAAACATCCTACTAACCATTTTCTCTCCATAGGTAGTTGTAATGTGAGGACTCTGCACAGAGCTTTTTCTCTTGATATCCTCACACAAGAATTCTACCATTATAATTTAGATATTCTCGGCTTGCAAGAGACCAGATGGACAGATAAAGGTCACACTCTTAAAAATTATCTTAAATTTCTCTTTTCAGGGAGGAACGATACTAAACTTCACCAAGGCATGGGTCTACTTCTCAGCACACACGCTAGTGATGCTCTTCTAGGATATGAGTGCATTAATGAAAGGGTTCTTACAGCAAAATTTCAGACAAGCGTTAAAGACTTGAATGTTATCTGCTGTTATGCCCCCACTGAGGATGCTGATGAGGATGAGAAGCATGGGTTTTACAGACAACTTCAGAATATTTTGAATTCTGTCAAGAAAGGAGATATTACCCTTGTTCTTGGTGACTTCAATGCCAAAGTTGGTACTGACTCTGACCTTTGGGGAGGGGTCATAGGCTCTTTTGGTATTGGTAGCTCCAATGGAAATGGGCAACGTCTCCTACAGGTAAGTAAACTCAATGGTTTCAGAATAACTAACACTTATTACAAACACCGGGACATACATAAATACACATGGGTTTCACCTGATGGGCTGCATAAGAACATGATTGATTACATATTAATTAACAGCAAATGGGCTAGTTCTGTTAGAAATATCAGGTCATATAGGGGAGCTGAAAATGGATCTGACCATCACCTTGTTAAAAGTGTCTTGCAACTTAAACTTAAAAAGTGTTGTGCTAGGGTTATAGAAATTTTACCTTTAATACCGAAGCTCTGAAAGACCCAGATATAGCTAAAGCTTACCATGATAGGTTATTTAGTCATTATGACAGTCATGGTTTGCTTACTACTGAAGTTGAGGAAGAAGGGGGCAATTTTAAACAAGCTTTTTCGGAAACTAACACTACTCTTTTAGGAAAAAAGGAACAAAGGAGGCAGAATTATTTGAGTGATGAGGCACTTGAACTTACTTCAGATAGAAAGAACTACAGGAATGTCCTTAATCAATATCCTACTAGTCTTAATAGAAAGCATTACAGAGAGCTTAATAAACGTTTAACCCTTTAACTACCACAGACCTTGGAAAACGAAGTACCTCAGAATACCAAACCGGCCGAGTTTTGAAATGGACTCTTCCTAGTTTGTCGTCCCCCCTTCCTTCACCCGAAGGGCGAAGGAGTTAACCGCAGCCAAGCCAGGCAGAGCTCCCTTCCACTCCGTAAATTGCCTCTCATTAAGCTGAGCATCCCTCACCTCGAAACCCATATGGTCATGAGCTACTACCCATTGAACACGAGATATCAGACTCCAGTGACATTTACTCTTAACTCCTTTCCCGAAACAGTTTTTAAAACGCATGCATGTTTGTCGATATTTGAAAAGTTTTTTCATTATTATTTTTTAATAATAACTTTTAAAAGCTATTTAAGTTTGTTTTTCTACTTAAAAACTGGCATTAGGTTGTAATTACTTGGATTACATCTTTTTATATAAAATAGATGTCATGATTTGAAATTTTTCAAAGAAAAAAGTTTCCAATGTTTCCATTTTTTGGATTCTGATGTCAGTTTTCTAAACACCCAGCAAAGAGAAAGCTGTTATTAATAGTGGAATGTATGATGAAAAAAAATTAAAGAAAGATTATTAAAATAGAAGACCAAAAATAGAAAGCAGTAAGAGTGCTGAATTGATTTTTAAAGAATAGATTTTAATACAATTGTAGAGAGTACTCTAACATAAGAATCAAAAATGATTTTGTGAGAAAGGTTTGCATCTGAGATAAAAGTAATCGAAGTGGATATTGCAAAAGATATCCGAGGAAGCAAAGACTAGATAAAATGGGAAATAAAGAAACTAAAGCAATCAGAGATTACATAAAAATATTGGAGGTGTAAAAAATATTATCAAAATGAGAAAGACTTATGAATATGATGGATAAAGGAAGAGGGCTAAATTTAATATGGAAATTAGAACCCGCAGGAAGAAGACGGTGAAAGAGATGGAAAAATGGTATGAAAAAAAGAATGCCGAAAAGAGGACTTCAAGAGCAAGATCGCAAAGATAAAAATAAGTGGATAGAGAGAGATGACTGGGACCACACAGCTTAAACTTGGGAGGGTGAAAAGAATAAAATTTTCTATCATTATACTTTTTATAGAATACATTGTTAAGTAATTGAGTAAGTGATTCAATTCAGCAAATGATTAAATCAAAAGTAGTCTGTTCTATTTTACATTTCAGATATCAGTAATATGCCTAAAAAGTCTTATGGGTGGACATACTCGAGTCCATGGACAAGATCTAGGGAGGGGGGGGGGCATCTCCTATTCCTTTCAGAATCATAGTAAGGGTAATAGAAATAAATATTACTAAACTTATTTATGTTTCATGGATTTTTCAAAAAAAAATTTAAAAATTTAAAAAACAAGGGGGAAATGATATATTGCATTGGAAATACAGCCTCTTGTCCCCGCCCCCCCTTTCCGTTTTTTCTGCTCGATTGTGTTTCTTGTTTCCCTCTCTTCTCGATTTTTTTTTTCAGATCCGGGTCTGCTCATGTCTATTGGGGTGAGGAGGATGGAATGATGCTTGAGTTAACATATTTCATCTGAGCGGCTCTGTTTTCTGCATAATGGGCTAAATGTCCTGGTCACAGCAAAGACCCATGTACAGCTGTTAGGAGACAGATGGAAGCCTGCCTCAATCTTACTGTTTTAATGGCACAGGCTATAGTTATCCTGCACACAAGGCTAAAATTTTACTTCCCATTTAACTGACGTCGGCCTTCCCAATCCCCTCAGTGTCATATTTTCTCCACGAGGGCAGGGTAGATATTATCTATATACCCTCGTCAAACAGCTGCTTGTCACAGAAGTCTGACAGGAGTCTTTCAGTTTAATAAGCCATAGTAGAAGGGATTTGTGAGGATGGCTGGTCCTCAGCAGAAGAACAACACTAACATCCATGCCTTATCCGGGCCTCTAAACCTAGTCCCTTTGATTAGACAAACATGCTAATAAATAATAATAATTTTTTTTTAGTTTATTTTTAATCTACTTTTAGTGTTCCAAATGCAACTCTATCTATTTTTAGTTCCAAATACAAATGTTTTGGATTTCAAAGCAGGTAGAGAAGTCTGAGATATGAATAATACAAGACCAAGATTGCAAAGATAAATATAAGTGGAGAGAGAGAGAGAGAGTTGATCTGGACCACACAACCTGAACTTGGGAGGGTGAAAAGAATGAAATTGTGTATGATTATTTTTGAATTACATTGGAAAGTAATTCAGTAAGTGATTCAATTAAGCAAATGACTAAAACAAGCAGAGAGGATGGAAAAGGACAAGAGCATGGCCCATGCCTAAAGCCAGTAACCATGGCAGAGTGTGTGTAGGGGAGGGGGAGAGTCAGCGTGTACCAACCTAAGACCAGGGACCACGGAAAACGGAATGGGTGGATAACAATACAAATTTGTACGCACAAAACAATACAATATTCCGAGCCCCCTGGGTATGTCCCTGTCTCTCTCGTTACACAAGAAGCTAGTCAAAAGTTGTTGATGTCTCCATCTTCTAACCACATCATTATTTGCTTAGTCAAACCACCGACACTTCAGCATCTATAGTAGTAGTCAAGAGGAGATATTTTCTCGTTGTCGCATTACAGCGCGAACAAATGAGCTGCAGCAGCATTAAGAGAAAAACGAATAAAATTGTAAGGTAAACTCAAATAGGAAAAGAAATTCAGGTAACAAAAGTTTCCGCCTTTCCTCCCACCCAATTTAAAAGTGTCTTTTTCTACTCCGCATTTTATCTCGCTTTCCGCGCCTGTGATTCCCCAACCAACCGGCAAAATAAAATCAGCTTTATCGTTGCCACTGGGCGCAATGCTGGTTATACTAACACCTTTACCAATAGAATTCTTCACAAAGCTAAGCATAAATTTCATAATCACTCTCCATCACCTCTGTAGCCACATCATAAATTCACCGCCTCCATTACCTTCCTCAATATTGAACCCCTTGTTATACTAACCTAAAACCATTTAACCTAAAAGTTCCTTTCAAAACACCACCGAATCTATTTAAATTCTTAAGCATGGCAAAGATCCCATTTAAATTCTTAAGCAGGCGGAATCTACTTCATTCCCCTAATCTCCATTTCACCCCCGATGTCCCCGCTCTCTATATCGGCTGCACTAAACGCACCCTAAAACACAAGATAGACGAGCATAAACGGGACATTAGAAACACAATTCCACGAATCGCCCTTGCTAAAATTCTCCTTGAACGCTTGGCTACTGATCTAAGGACCTGGGTTCGAGCCCCGGGTAAGGCATGGCTGTTTGTGTCATTTTTCTGCTGAGGTCCTGCCATCCTCACAGACCTTCTCCTATGGCATATAAACTGACAGGCTCCTGTCAGACCTCTATGGAAAGCATCTGCTTGAGGGGTATTTTTTTATTGCTGCTGTTCAAATGCCGATCTTTAATAATTCTTCAAATATTGAAGTAATATTGTTGAAAATTAAAATATACACCAAAGAGCCAAAACATTATGACCACCGAGTCTTTATGCAAATCGAAGCAACTGCAGGTAAACGACGGCGCGTGTGAAGGTCATGAAACGGTATAAATAACACCTGATACTGAGCTCTGTTAATCAGTGTTATTCGTATTCTTCAGATGAGAAAAACAGCGGATAAAAGTGATTTTGACAAATGCCAAATTGTAATATACAGACGACTGGTCCAGAGTATTTCTGAGATGGAAGTCTTGTTGGGTGTTCACGGTCAGCCGTGGTTAGTACCTTCAGAAATTGGTCTGAGGAGGGAAAACCCACAAACCGCCAGCAAGGTGTGGGTCAACCACAGCTCATCGATGCTAGAACTGAGCGAAGGCTAGCCCATATGGTACGAGCCAACAGAAGGGATACTGTGGTGCAACTCATCCGTAATTCTAATGCTGGGGCCGGGAGTAATGTGTCACAAAACGCAGTTCATCGAACCCTGCTGAAAACGGAGTTGCGTAGCCGCTGGCAGCTCCGAGTGCCCATGCTAACTTCAGTTTACCATCGAAAGCGCCTACAATGGGCACGCCAGCATCAAAACTGGACCTTGAATGATTGAAAGAAGGTTGTAGGATCCTATGAATCTCGTTTCCTGTGGCACCATGTGGACGGCGGTGTAGGTGTGCATTCGTTTGCCTGGGGAAGTGTTGGCACTTCCCCAGGTAAACGATGCACACCAGTAGAGAAAGCTTTGGGCAATATTCTGCTGGGAAATCCTGGATCCAGTCATTCATGTACAGGAAACTATGACGTCTACCATCTACCTTAACATCATTGCAGACCAGGTACATGCTTTCATAGCAACGGTATACCCATCTAATAGTGCCTTTTTTCAGCAGGATAATGCACCATGCTGCACTGGCCGAATTGTTCAAGAATGGTTTGCGGAACATGAAGAAGACTTTCAGGTACTGCCCTGACTTCCAAATTCCTCAGACAGCATCTAATCGAGCATCTGTGGTTTGTGTTGGAACAGCATATCCGATCTGTGGTGGCTAAACCATGTACCTTACAAGAGTTAAAGGATCTGCTGGTAACGTGTTGGTACCAGATACCACAAGACACCTTTAGAAATCTTGTAGCGTCCATGCCTTGCCGGGTAATAGCTGTTTTAGCGGCACATGGAGGACCAACATCATATTAGGCAGCTGTTCATAATACTTTGGCTCTTCGGTGTAAATATATTAGACAGATAACTTTATATTACGTCAAAATTTACCATAAAATGCAAATTTTAGAAGCTGCGGATAATCGAATTTGGCTTTCTTGTGATATGACAAAAATTCGTTACTTTGTTATCTAGGCAATATATATCAACTGAAACGCTTAAAGCTAGGGGTATGGCCGCTAAAGCTATAGGTCAGGAGGACTGTTTTGGTAATGCAACAAGTTGCATACTGATAAAAAAGTTTAAAATGCCTTTCTTGTCACAAAACCATAAGATGAAAGAGACCTGATTTCATTGATTGTGGTTTCATTTTCGGCTGAAGGTGAATATATTCGCGTGAGATCATTATAGCAGCTGCCTTGATTACGATGAAACGTATTGCTTGTGAACTACAAAAATGACTTCATGAGCCATATGTCCGAGAATCCCTACCCCACAGTATTTAAATAAATAAATAAAATATAAATACCCCCTCAAGCAGCTGCTTGCCACAGAGGTCTGACAGGAGCCTATCAGTTTATATGCCATAGTAGAAGGTCTGAGAGGATGGCAGGACCTCAGCAGAAAAACAACACATACAACCATGCCTTACCCGGGGCTCGAACCCAGGTCCCTTAGATCAGCAGCCAAGCGCGCTAACCACTCAGCTCAAAGAATTTGAAAATCTGGCCCTTGGCGCTCCACCGTTTGGTGATCTTTGTCTTGTCCTTTGCGACTCATGCCACTTATTGGACACCCACAGACGGAGAAGGTTAGGGGTTTTTTTATCCTGTTAGTTCGAAAAATCATAGTTATGCTAAATGCTGGAATTTAAGAAAAGTGCAAACAGGGAAAGATATGGGAATTCCTTTAATACCAAATTAGAGTTCATGTTTAAGTTTCAATTTGATGCCAAAACACTCGATTAATTACATGACGTGAATGAGTGATCAGATATGATCTGCTTAGGAATAGGCTAATGAGGAAACCACCTCAAACTGCAAACGTAGAAGGCTTCCTATACGATTCTTTTTATTTACAATACATAAAATAGAGTTACACGATGTACATTTTAGAGAAGTATTTTAAAAAATCCGATAAATAGTGCATTAACGTATATTATTATTTAACTAAATGAAACAAAATCGTAAATAATAAGCAGGATGAACAATTCTAAGCATAGAGGAAATATTAACTTGATCCGGGTGGAGTACGAACCTACGACGTTCTGATGGCATGTCAGGTACTCTGATTCCTCAGCCACCAGCTCTTCACCGAGATATCTTCTATTGATTGCTTTATACCACGGAGTCAGTCATTGCAAGTTGCCTTAACTACAATTGAAGATGCTGGTCGACAAAACGCCTTCCAGATATAACCCTGAGGTAGTTGCGATGAGTCTCATGTTTACAGGTCATTTTCTGTGCTTCTTCTAATATTGAAAATTACATTCCCTCCATTTGTAAAACATGAAACCTTAGGTTTTATGTAGTGCTTCAACAGTGATTTAAAATGTATAAATTTCATATATTTCTTATATCCACTAAGTTATTACTTAGTGGATATAAGTTTTTTTTGGGTCACTTCATATATAAAGATAAAGGGACATAGTTTAGAAAAAATAATATTTTTTATTTTATTCTGAGCTGATCAGTGCAATTATAAAGACAATTTCATAACTTTTAACTTACCATAAAAATTTCAGATATTTCTGTATATCATTAAATGAAACACTAAAATTTCGCTTTATGTTATGCTTTCAGTTAAAGAAAGATCATTAAAAGAGGAGTAAAAATGGCTACCAGTACAAATCATAGCATTTTTTAGTGTAGTTTTATACCTCCGTTTAATCACATGCACTTTCACGATGTTCAAATCGGATTCTAGTTCAGTGACTTTCAGTGTAAAGTCGCTACAAATTAACATAAAAATATATCACTAATAATTTTCATAGCAAGTCTTCCGTAACTTAAATAATGTCGCATCAGACTAATTTAGCATCCCAATCAAAACTGGATCGTCACTTTCATTTACGTAACATATGTATTTTGTGTAAGAAACCTTTTGTACTGATTTAAGCATATCAAATCATTGTTAAGGTAGTAACAGTTAATTACAAGGGATAATATATGTAAAAAACTGATTTTTGTAATCGGAGACTTCAAAAATACACTAATCGCAAAAATAAATATAGCATTTTAAAATTATTTTATTTTTTTAATTAGTAATTTAAAATTATTTTAATTAAAATTATTTTTATAAATAAAGCATTTTAATTATTTATTATTTTATAGACATTAATGTCTATAACATTAAAAACAGTAATATATTTATATTAAAAGGTAAGGAGTTCCACATTGGAACATATCCTCTTTCCTAAAATCATTACGAAATTTGCAGACGAGTCCCTAAAGAGCGCATGTACACTAAATAATACATGCACTATTTATGAACTCGTTCATGAAAAGACTAAAGGTCATTTCATTAAGCATGTTAGGCTATGTTATGTCAATAGTAACTCAGATGCAGAACTCATCATCATAATCAACCAACCATGGGCTATATGGAAGTCCAACCAGAACGTGCAATTTAGGTTTCCATGCATTTCAGTCCAGAGCTACATCTGCTGAATCTGGCCACTGCACACCAATTCTAACAGGGTACTGTCCGACATTGTGTGTCCACCCCGCTATCTAGGTATCCCCTTCTTTCTGAGGACTTTAGACACACTGTTGATAACCCTATTCGCCAATCTATAATTATCCATACGGGCAACACGGCCAAACCACGGGAGTCTCTCTCTGCACGATAATGCTGCAGTGCTTGTCTGATTTGAATTTTGAAGGTCTTAATAGAATTAAGAATCTGGTTGACAGGCAATTGCGTGATGAGCAATGTGGATTCAGAAGTGGTAGAGGATGTGTGGATCAGATATTTTCACTTAGGCAGATTCTTGAGAAATATTTAGAGTTTCAGAAACCTTTGGTTATTAGTTTTTTGATTTCAAAAAGGCTTCCGACTCTGTTGATAGTCGTAATTTGTGGTTGATTGTGAAATGGTATGGCATACCAGACAAATTAGTTAACATAATGAAAGCTCTCTATAATAACACTGAGTCGTGTGTGAGAGTTGGTAAGGCTTGTAGCAATTGGTTTAGCATTACTTCTGGTGTTCGACAAGGGTGCATTTTGTCTCCTTTTATCTTTAGTGTGGTTATTGAATATGTTATGCAAAACTCACTACAAGGGAAATATTTAGGCCTTAAATGGTCTGGGCATACGACAATTTCTGATTTAGATTATGCTGATGATTTAGCCCTTTTGCGAAATGATGTTGATGAGATAAATTCTTATGATGATTTCAGTGACAACTCCCTATGGTGATATGCAGTCTCCGTATTATTGCGGTGCACCGGGATTGTCACGTATTATCACGTTGTTGATGAGACTGGTACTAAAGTAGGTTTGTTGATAAACAGAGAGAAAACTAAAGTTAGTCAGGCAGTCTGTGATTCAGTTAATCGTCTTCAGTATGTGTTATAGTTTAATTATCTTGGGAGCTTACGTAACAGATAGTGATGATGTGCAGCATAAGATTAATAGACGAATTGGGATTGCTGCCGGAACTTTTAAGAATTTATGGAGAGTGTGGAGAAATAGGCGTATACGCCTAAAGACTAAAATTAGTCTCTATAATTGTTTGGTTCTTTCTAGGGTTAGTTATGGTAGTGAAACTTGGACACTTTGTAAACAAGATAACACAAACTTGATATCTTTGATTCTAGATGCTTACGCAGTATCTTGGGAATTAGGTGGTTCAACCTTGTAAATAATGAAGAGGTTAGGCAATGGAGTCGGCAACCTACTCTGAGCCGCATATTGTGCAGCGAGAGACTGCCGTTGATTCTCCCTTGGCAATATTGCCCGTATGGATAATTGTAGATTAGCAAATAGGGTTATGAACAGTGTCCTAAAGGCCTCAGAAAGAGGGGGAGACTTACGATGTGACGGACAGACAATGTCAAACAGGACCTTGTTGGAATTGGTGTGCAGTGGTCCGATGCAGCAGATATAGTTCAGGACAGATATGCTTGGAGAACTAAATTGCACGATCTGGTTGGACCTCCGTGATGGTGTTGATGATGTGGATGAACAGTAAAGGAAGGAAACTTTTCAAATAACCTTTGAGAACTTTCTTACTTAGTACGATATATCTCAAACTACAGAAAATATCGTTTGGAATGAGATATCAACTTTTGAATTGTAGCATTAGTTTGTTCAATGGAGAATGTGTACGATCTCGCAGAAGCTGTGCATGGTTAAATTTTAAAATTTTGCCTTTATTTTGTTTACTAATAGACAGATTTACTCCGTTTCTCATACACCTTTCCATGATTTCATCCAAATGTTAATGGGCTTTGTTTCTGATCCAGAAGGTCAGTGAATCATTTCTTATAATAATTAATTTTTAAGGAGGGTGGAAAATTCATGTTGAGGTTCTGCGCATTGGTATAAGAAGGCTCAGTGCAAAGAGAAGTCTGGCATGAGCAGTTTGAAAAAAAAATAAAGTGTTTTTTGAAACGGATTCTGTTTATTTTAACATACAGGGTGGTTATAATTAAACTGACATTACTCAGAGCGATTTGCGTAATGATGAAGAAAGATTTGCGTAATGATGAGAGAAGGATCTACTCGACGGATCAAGCAACAAGTGCTGGATATCTTAATAAGAACATGGGGTAGAGAACTGCAAATAAAAAAAATAGTTATAGTGTTAGTGCCATCAGGTGGTGTGGACGCGCTAAAAGCGTAGTAGAACATGCCAATTTCTCGTGACATTGCAATAAATTACATGTGAGAGTCGCATGAGGCACACTATAAAATGCGATGTCTTCCCTGTAATCGGTAAAAGGAACCATAGGTATCTGCAATAAGAATCGAGCTTTGCTAGTGAAACTCTTTTACCAAAACGGCAGTAATGCCGCCGCTGCATTACGTGAATATCTCGTCTGAAAATTATGAGAAAAGTACCTTTGTCGCTAAACGCTGAAGAATATGATACAGAAATTCGAAGAAACAGGCGTTGGTGTGGCAACCGGCAAGGTTGTGGCTCCGACAGGCAAGGGTGTGTCTCCGACAGGCAAGGGTGTGGACCAGGACGAACAGGCAAGGGTGTGGCTCCGGGTAGAGGCTGGTGACCTGTTGCAAAAAGCAATATGGAAGACGTCGCACTTACCGTTGCAGAAATCCAGTCACAATCGGAACTATCCGTAGTTTGTGCAAGACAGGTATCCCGGCAACTGCAACTTCCGTGGTCAACTGTCTGTAAAGTTATACGGTTCATCTTGAAATGGTATCCTTTAAAAATGTATAGGGTGCAGCAGCTGCAACCACGTGACAAAAAACAAGGCGCCGACTTCGCTTTGCGATTTCTGGCGAGGATGCAGGTGGATGAAATGTGCCCTTCGAAAGTCTTATGGACCGATGAGGCGCATTTTTTCGTACATGGAACAGTGAATACGCACAACTTTCGAATATGGGGACCTACACATCCGCATGCTGTGTATGATGTGTCCCTATATTCCGACTATGTAACTGTATGGTTCAGGTTTACCGCAAAATTTATAATCGAGTCATTTTTCGTTGAGGAGATCACGCCTTAAGCCTCCGTGCGTCGATCGGTGAGTGGATCACGTGACACAGACCTTCTCCACCGCAAGATTATTCCGGCTTTGTAAGAAAGAAATTCACCCATAGAAAAGCCACCCCATACTGCACTTACGGCAACGCAATTGTTGCGTACCACATTTGGTGAAGACTTCCGTGGTCTTCACCAAATGAAATAATTTTTCGAACTTTTTCCAATGCTTGGCCACCACATTCCTCCGACATAAACCCATGCGATTTTTGGTTATGGGGTTATTTGAAAAGACGAATTTACTAAAGCAATGTTGAATCTCTTGCTGAAATTAACGCAAGAATAGCAAAGCATGCTGCAGCCAATGTTTCAAGCAACTGTGGATCATGCCGTATAACGTTTCCAGCACATGTTGCATACGAAGGGTTCACATTATGAGAATCTTGATTTTTAAAAAAGGTTATGTTTGTTCAACTTCGTATGTTCTTTATTTTAGCACACCCACGCCACCTGGTGGCATTAAAAATAACTATTTTTTATTCGAAAATTCTCTACTCTATGTTTTTATTAAGGTATCCACCACTTTTCGCTGTGATCAGCCGAGTAGATCCTTCTCTACATCGCTCTGAGTAATACCAGTTTAATTATAATCACCCTGTACATTGCTATAACCCATTTAGAGAAGAAAACATGATGTAAGAAATTGTTTAAGACCTGACTTACAATGGATGGTGTATCTGACCAAAAACAACAATACGAAATCTATGACAAGTGACACTGTTGAACAATAAGTGGAATACAAAAACTTCAATTTGGCAAAGAAATGGAGCATAAGATAAATTCAAGAAGAGTTTGGAACGTCCAGTAAGAATAATTCTTATCTGGAAACGTCCAGATAAGAAATGCCAAAGATTGTGAAAGAGAAATGATTATGTCATGAAAATAAAGGGGCTGGTTGGCTCATTCAATAGCACGTGAGGCTCGTAATCTACAGTTTCCAGGTTCGAGTGCCACCTGGGCCAGCGTTACCCTCCCCCCCCCCCTTTCCCTAAGTCAGAAAGAGTACACCGATGGGCTTGGAAAGGCCGCCCTCCTTTGATGAGACCCAAAGATGTGGCAGGAGATTCATTCACTGTGTGCGCTAGAGAGCACGGTGAATGACATTGACAGGCGCTTCCATCTGTCTCTTAACAGCCGTCCAGTGAGCTCCTTTCCAACATTCGTTGAACCCTTGCGGTCCTTTTGACCTGCCATTTAACCATTGTGTGCAAAACAGTTCTAAGGGTAGCTTTAAAGGTAAAAGCAACCCAACAACCATGAATGAAGAAACTCTTTTGCATTTATTAGAAAGGAAGGTAAAATACAGCATGTTTAGAAAAGCTTGCTTTAAATAACTATATACATTCTTTAAATTTGTTTTTTTTTTACCTCTGAGGGGCACTTTTTTTTTACACACAATTGGTTAAATGGCCAAGTCACAAGGACCCCAAAGGTTCAGAGAAGGTTGGGGGAAGGGGACCTACTGGACAGCTGTTAGGAGACAGATGGTAGCCTCCCGTCAAGACAATACAGGGTGTTGTTTATCGTGCACAAGGTATGGCTATCCTGCACACGGAGCCAAGGTTTAACGTCCATCCGATGGATGGCGGCCTTTCCAAGCCCATCGGTGAACCTTACTGATTGTGGGCATGGCGGTGATAAATCTAAACGCTGGTCTGTTGGGACTTGAACATGGGAACTGCAGTTTACGAACCTGATGCACTTTCAACTGAGCCATCCCTGCCTTCTGACCACTCTTTAGAAAGAATAATCCATATCTCTCTGTTGGATTTAAATTCAATATAGGTAACACTTAGCAAATAACTTTATTCACTTGTGAACAATTACTCCTTATATTCCTATCCCCGACTGGCATCGCTTTCCGAGGAATTTCAGTCTTGTTGGAAGAAAGAAGAGAGTTCCAACAGGACTGTAACTTCCTCGGAGAACGATCACTGTCAGGGATAGAAATCACAAGTAAATAAAGTTATATTTTTCCTGTATTGAATTTAAATACTTATTCTAAGAGTGTTATGAATTCAACTGTTATTTCTATTGGATTTTCGAAGTTTGCTGAGTTGCAGTAAAAAAAAAATATTTCAGCTCGGGAAATGGAACACATAGCGTTTGCGGTTTTTTCTAATCCATTAAATATCTGCTCATTGCATCTAAACTGCCAGTAATGATAGTTACGGCTGACTATCCAAGGATATCATATATGACCCTTTTCACCTAAGATGCCTTCTTGAAGAATGTTTACTGTGCCCAAGACTTACAGATAATTTTAATTGAATGCATTCAACGTATAACGTACAACAGTCGACAGATCAACGCTTAAAACCATTAACCAAAGATATCGAAAAATTTTTCAAAATCAAGGAAAAAATTATCAACTCTGATAGGTCATTCATTTATTGCCATCGAACAATCATTATTTCAAGCAGAACAGAGAAATGCATTTCAGATTAACGATCATTATTTTAAATAGCATCATAATTTGCGACTTCTTAAAATTCCTCATTCATATTATGAGACAAAAAGGAATCCTCTGGAATAATGCACAGGCCACAATGCACCTTTTCGTAGTTTACTATTAGTAGGAACTAAGAACATTTGTCATGAAAGCTTTGTTATACTATCCCATTATTTTCATCATAATCATTCACAACAGTTCATTCTGTTCATTAACATTTAATTGATTTTTTAAACGAAGAAGTTCAAATTAAACCTGAGTAATTGTATACTTTTCGAACAGGTCAGAAAGACAATATGTATAAAAGTTGCAAACAAAGCAACAAAACATTAATCCATTTCTCCAAGCTCAAAAGCAGAAATCATTACATGGTATGGTGATTTGGAACTTTAAATGATGCGAGTTTTGAATATAGAAAGCAGTGGTGGATAGAGAGTATTGTTACGACAGATGAACGCGCTACAGTGACTTCACGAGTTAACGTGATTGTAACCCTCGTGTGTGCTTCTACGTGAGATTCAATTAGCCAACGATTTGGAACTTAGAACAGTTCAGAAGAAGAAGAATAAAAATATAGCAGTGTGCAGTGTGTTAAAGTTCTGAGATCTGAAAGGTTGTTCAGATGGTTTGAGTCTGTGCGCGATAAGTAAAAGTCAAGAAGTATCTTGTATTGGTGTGTGCACGGGCGGTAGTTATGTTTTGCTAGAGGATACGTCTAGTGATCTAACAAGAAGAAGGATTCTTTATACCTGGTATATAAGGTATTCAAGAGACACGACAGACAGTATAGAGGTAAAAGTTTAGTAGTATAGACTGAGCTGTGTTGTGTACTCTGTGCAGGAATGTTAATGACTTTTGCATGTTAGTAGTCGATTTGTTTATGAAAAACTACATCCATATTTTCTTTGTAACGATTTGCATTGTATTACATTTGGCTTTAAAATATAGTTATTATTACTATGACTACTTAAAATTTAGTTATTATACTACTTTAAAATATAGTTACTATTACTATGAGTAACTATTACACACTGGACGTGAGTAATAGTTATTATTACTCACGTCCAGTGCATATTCGTATTTTGTAATTCGCAACATTTGGTGTCAGGAGTGGGATCATTTAATTGAATGCCTTTCACTAGAAGTATGGATGAGTTAATAAAGCTGATGACTGACCTGAAAGCCGATATGGCTACACAAAAAACATACATTAAAGGTGAAATAGCTGCCCAGAGAAGCGAAATGGCCGCACAAAATAATGAGTTGAGAAATAAAATAGGTGACCTGGCCGCACAAAATAATGAGTTGAGAACTGAGATAGTTTCTCAAAAAGATGATTTGAAAGCCGAAATAGCCGCACAAAATACTGAGATGGGAGCTGAAGTGGCTTCTCAAGTTGGTAAGATTATTGATCAGTTCAAGGATATTAAAACCGAACTCAATAGACAATGCAATAGCTTAAATGTTGAATTTGTCAGTGAAAAAGATGATCTTGATAGTGTTAAGTTAGATTGTAAACATGGAAAAGAAAAAGAGAAAGGCAACGCATGTCAAAATGTGAATCCAAAACCAATAGGTGAAATTTGCGAAACTAACAGCACTGGAGGTAACAGTATAGATGAACAATGTTTTAAAGATGCTAACCATAAGAATATTGCTGGGCAGTATAAAAATTATAGGAACAAAATTATGCAAGAAGCGAGAGCTGGTAGAGATGTTGTTACAGTTAAGACAACGAAATTGGTTGAAGGTGAATATATCTCCAGCAGTGGGAGCTATAGTACAGATGAACATAATGCTGATGCGGGAAAGAAACGATGCGTAACCAGAAAACATTCCAAGATCCTTCGCTATCTGAAAAAGAAGCAATTTAAGAAACGATGCGGAACCAGAAAACATTCCGGGATTCTTCGCTATCTGAAAAAGAAGCAATGTAGATTCAATTCGTTTTTACAAAATTCGACGGACAGGAGAAGCTTGCTGGGGCAGCGGCGTTCTGATGAAGCCTTCATATGGATTGAAGAGATCTCAAGAGAGATGGAGAAAGTGCGAGAGGACTGCGAGAGGAAGACTACAAAAGAATCGAATCTTCGCAAGAAAGGAGAATCTCGAAATGTGGATCTGCTACTGGAAATCAAGAAACGTAGAGATAGCGCAGATAATGCCTTTGACCACGCAACTACTGGTAATGCATGACAGAGTGTCTATGTCGCTGGTGACATGTCTAGGAACTGTGAAGAACAATCACACAGATCAGAGAGCTGTGAGACTATACAGTACGCTTTGCACTTCAACATATACAAGTCTGGCAGATCTGAAGAGAGATCCACCCGAAAGGTATTCTATTCCTCGCCGTCAGCAAAATGCGTCATGGACAATTATCGCAAAGGCAGAGTAACGAGTGGTAATGAGGGGGAACGAAACAGAGATTACGTTTCGCAGAGTGGTCCGAGTAAAGAAGAGGCGTCCATTCATCATAGATACAAAGTGCCATTCGACGTTACTGGGGAAGTCGGAGAGATTTTTCCGAAGCATATAGCCACACTCGAATCGTTTATAGAAAGTGGGGATTTAAGAAAGAAGAATTCCGAAGAATGGCTTAGAAGCGTAACAGGTGATGCTAGTAAAGGAGCTTCACGCAGAGACAGTACTTCAAAGACTAACTTTCTGGATGAAACTAAGCCTCAGAGTTACGATCAGAGAGAAGTGAAGCCCTCAGACAATCTCAACGTAGCCATGCTGAATTTTTTTTCTGAAAAGTCAATGCGCAGATTTGGACATTATAACCATTTAGATTATAAGGATATAGAAAAGTTTAATCACGACTACAAGAGCTCTAAAGTGGACAATATTATGTTACAAAACTCGTCGCTGATCTCCAGAATGAACAATTTGGCAATCATGACTGATATTTCCCTGGCTAATTACAATGAGAGCTCCAAGAAAGTGAATTCGGAAGCAACAGCAACTATGACCTCCTCGGGTCATGTGTTTTGCTGGAGACCCGAGTGGCGCCATCGGATGGTAGATAAACACAGCACAGGAGGTGTCGGCGACAAAGTGAGTCTTGTCTTGGCTCCTGCACTTGCTGCTTTAGGTCTCAAGGTCCCTATGATCTCCGGTCGTGCTCTCCAATTGACGGGAGATACTCTGGACAAATTGGAATCCGTCCCTGGCTTCACAGTCGACTGCACTAAAGATAAAATCGAGCAGATGATGGAAGACATCGGATCAGATGATGGAAGACATCGTAGGATAAAATCGAGCAGATGATGGAAGACGTCGGAGCAGATGATGGAAGACATCGTAGGACAGACAGAGGAGCTGGTGCCAACAGATAAGGAGATTTACCGCTGCAAGGATCTGACGGCTACCGTAGATAGCGTTCCTCTAATGAGATGCTCAATTGTGTCCAAAAAGCTGGCTGAAGGAGTGTGCGCTTTGGTTTATGATGTTGAATTCGGAATAGGAGCTATTGATCTCATCAGTACAGAAGATGTTGCTGTTTATTTAGTTAAGAAAATGGTTGCAGCATCACAAACTCGTGGAATGAAGAGTTTGAGTTGTTCAGCTGTTATCAGCAACATGGATTCACCTCTTGAAAACTCTGTTGACAACTCTCTGGAAGTGATGGAAGCTGTTCAGTGTTTCCTTGGTAACGGATCCTTGGAACTGCAAGAGCTCGTCAAAGAGTTAGGAGGAGAACTTCTGCGTTTGGTGAACATTGTGGATAATAGGGTAGACGAAGCATCACGTGCCCGCAAGGTTCTGCATAACGGCAATGCTTTGAACAAGTTTCGTAACATGTTAATAGAACAAGGAGTATCTGAAGATGTTGCAAGCTGACTATGTGAAGGTAAAACAGAAAAAATATTGCTAGCAGCCCGACACATCACTGATTTCACTTATACAGGAGAAACAGGTAAGGTTGTCGGATTAGAAGCTGCAGTTCTAGCAAGAGTATGGAAGGAGGAGATGGACCGAAGCGCTAAAAAGAATTATGGAGCTGATATTATAATTGTGAAGCACCTTGGGGATCAAATTGAATCGGGTGAAATATGGCTGAAGGTTCATCACGACAGTTCTGAATTAAGTGAAAGTCAACTGACAAAATGGTCAGACTGGAGGATGAAACTCCTCCCTAGATTTTATGTCACTAATGACTTTCATTCCTTGTTACTGTTGATAGAATTAAAAATCCAAAGGAGAAAACTTTCGACAAAGAAGAAAGCTTTTTACAGGTTTTGCACGAAAACTGTTAGTCGATTCTCCTCCCTGCGGAGACATAAACGTGTTCACAAGGGCTATAGGCCTTACACGTATTCTGCTTGTGGACGAGGCTTCAGTGAGAAAGGAAAACTACGTCATAATGTGATTCGCTTCCATTTTGACACAAACATGTGGGATAAACTGAGGAAACACGTGATAATGAAATGTTCTTTTTATCACCAGAAGCAAAACAAAAGCAATAAACTCGTCACCTTCCTAAAGAAGACAGCCGTCCGTATTTTGAATACAGTGGAACAAAATACGTGTTCACCTACTGCTGTAGAGAAAATAACTCCACGTGGAAAGAGGAGACATTCACCGAGACACCAGAGATATTGGGGAGGTCCTGATACAGTAGTTAACATGATTAACGACGTGATGTATCGCATTCGTCGACGTCCAACTATTCCACGTGGAAAGAGGAGACTTTCACCGAGACTACAGAGAACTTTGGGAGGTCCTTACACAGTAGTTAACAGGATTAACGGCGTGATGTATCGCATTCGTCGACGTTCAACTACAAAGTGCAAGGTGGTTCCCATGAATCGTTTGGCCCCGTTTCATCGAAGAACTGAAGAAGCTTCGGAATCCAGAATTGTTCGGGACGAACAAGACCTAAGGAGGGGGCAGTGTTACGACAGATGAACGCGCTACAGTGACTTCACGAGTTAACGTGATTGTAACCCTCGTGTGTGCTTCTACGTGAGATTCAATTAGCCAACGATTTGGAACTTAGAACAGTTCAGAAGAAGAAGAATGAAAATCTAGCAGTGTGCAGTGTGTTAAAGTTCTGAGATCTGAAAGGTTGTTCAGATGGTTTGAGTCTGTGCGCGATAAGTAAAAGTCAAGAAGTATCTTGTATTGGTGTGTGCACGGGCGGTAGTTATGTTTTGCTAGAGGATACGTCTAGTGATCTAACAAGAAGAAGGATTCTTTATACCTGGTATATAAGGTATTCAAGAGACACGACAGACAGTATAGAGGTAAAAGTTTAGTAGTATAGACTGAGCTGTGTTGTGTACTCTGTGCAGGAATGTTAATGACTTTTGCATGTTAGTAGTCGATTTGTTTATGAAAAACTACATCCATATTTTCTTTGTAACGATTTGCATTGTATTACATTTGGCTTTAAAATATAGTTATTATTACTATGACTACTTAAAATTTAGTTATTATACTACTTTAAAATATAGTTACTATTACTATGAGTAACTATTACACACTGGACGTGAGTAATAGTTATTATTACTCACGTCCAGTGCATATCCGTATTTTGTAATTCGCAACAGTATTTTAAACACCAATGATGATACAGAACAAGTAAAAATAAGCATTTTACGCACCGGTTATAAACCATAAAGGCCATCTGCTTCTTGCTGTTCCTTGGCAGCACCGGATATTTCACTGATACATAGAAGAGAAGGGTCTCTCAGTCGGAAGCGTGTAAGCCTCGTTATCTGCACTTCGTAGTTTCGACTATGAGAGCATTCAGAATTATCTTTGCTAATCCTCCCCCTCCCCAAGGTGAGAAAGGGGACATCGATGGGGTTGGAAAAGCCGCCGTTCGATGGGTCGGATCTAAAGTTACGCATTAGAAGTTAAACCACGCATTAGAAGCTAATAATCTTCCAAGATTTATCCAGGTCTCCTCTATAGGTCTTAAGGACCCCAATGGCTCCGAGAAGGACACCGGACAGCTCTTAGGAGACATATGGAAGCCCCCCGTCAAGACGGCGTGTTCCTTAACATGCACAGGAGATGGCTCTCTTGCTCACAGGGCCACCATATGTCTTCTAAGAGCTGTCTGGTGTCCTTCTCGGAGACTTTGGGGTCCTTAAGACCTATAGAGGAGACCTGGATAAATCCTGGAAGATCATTAGCTTCTAATGGGTGGTTTAACGGTACAGCGCTCTGGCATGTATGTATCTAGAAAGTTACGGGTTAAATCCACGCCCCCCCCCCCGCGTGACCGATAATTTTTTTTTTTCAGATGAAAAATTACTGAAGTTTATTTCTACAGGCAATCTATGGTGTGTACTAATGTTGCCTATCATTATTTCAATAAGCTGCTCTATCAATCAGTAGCAAATGCAGAGATTTCCTGTTGCAATAGAATTCAAGGAATATTTTTGCGGAAGAAATGACTTCTGAGGATGCATAGGACCCGTACCAATCATTAGCAAAATATATTTGGCCGATGGCAATGGTTATACCATCATGCTTCATAACTATTGCATGAGATATCTGCAGGCTCAACGTCCGATAAATCAGATGATCTTTGATGGGTGTACACACGTCAATACATTGTTCAACTGATAACGAACATAATGATGTTCGTTATCAGTTGAAAAATGATAGGTCGGAACGTTGTGAAGGGTTTTATAGTTAAATCCATGTTGCGCGCAACTCCGCGAGCTGTGAAATTACATCACCAGAATAACCTGTGTGGCCATTTGCATATTGTTATGTACAGGGGCGTAGCCACGGGGGATGGGGGGAGGCTCCACCCAAAATAACTCGGAGTTGGTAAAATTCGAAGCGACTTCGTAAAATCTAGATGAGTTGTGAAAATTTGTGATCTTTTTTTTGCAAAATTAAGGGGACTTGTCAAAATCGAGGCAATTTGGCAAATCTAGGGAGTTTGGAAAATGGAGAGACGTCAAAATTTAGAGCAGTTGGCAAAATTCGAAGCCACTTCGTAAAATACAGGTGAGTTGGAAAAATTGGGACAACTTGACAAAATCTTAAGGAGTTGCCAAAATTCGGAGTGACTTGGCAAAATCGTGGGGAGTTGGGTTGGTGGGTTGTTTTACCCCTGAGCGGCACTTTTTTGCACACCATGGGCTAAATGGCCAGGTCACATGGATCCCGAAGGCTCAGAGAAGGTTGGGAGAGGGGACCCACTGGAACAGTTGTGGGAGACAGATGATAGCCTCCCGTCAAGGCCATCGAGCGTGTTCTTTAACGTGCACAGGGTATAGCTCTCCCGCACACGGGGCCACGGCTTAACGTCCCCTCCGACGGATGGCGGCCTTTCCAAGCCCATCGGTGTCCCCTACTGACCGTGGGCAGGGCGGGGAATTTTGCGGAGATAAATCTCAACGCTGACCCAGCTGGGACTCGAACCTGGGAAGTACAGATTACGAGCCTGGCACGCTACCGACTGAGCCACCCCCGCCCACAAAATCGTGGGAAGTTGGCAAAATTCAGGTGAGATGTAAAATTGGGATTTTTTTCTGTAAAATTATGGCGAGTTGAGAAAACTTAGGAAGTTGGCAAAAATCTATGAAAAGTTGGGAAAATTCGGAGCGACTTGGCAAAATCGTGGGGGAGTTGGCAAAATTCAGGTGAGATGTAAAAATTGGGATGTTTTATGTAAAATTATGACGAGTTGACAAAACTTAGGGAGTTGACAAAATCTAGGGGAAGCTGGCAAAATTCAGAGTGATTTGGTAAAATCGTGGGGAGTTGTCAAAATTCGGAGTGACTTTTCAAAATCGTAGGGAGTTGGCAAAATTCAGGTGAGCTATAAAAATAGGGATTTTTTTCTGTAAAATTATTGCTAGTTGGCAAAACGTAGGGAGTTGGCAAAATCTAGGGGCAGTTAGCAAAATTCGGAGTGACTTGGCAAAATCGTGGGGGGTTGGCAAAATTCAGATGAGATATAAAAATTGCAATCTTTTTTCTATAAAATTATGTCGTGTTGGCAAAATCGAGGCAACTTCGCAATATTTAGGAGAGTTGGCAAATCTTGGGGGAACTGGCAATATTCAGAATGACTTTGCAAAAATCAGGTGAGATGTAAAAATTTGAATTTTGTTTTCTGTACAATTGTGGCGAGATGGTAAAATCGAGGAAACTTGGCAAAATCTAGGGCAGTTGACAAAATTCGAATCCACTTGGTAAAATACGGGCGAGTTCCAAAAATTGGGATTGTTTTTGTGAAACTTAGGAGAGTTGACAAAATCGAGAAAACTTGGAAAATTTTTGGGGAGTTTGAAAAATTTGAAATGATTTGGTAAAGTACAGGTGAATGGTAAAAATTGGGATTGGTTTTGTGAAATTAAGGAGAGTTGGCAAAATCGAGAACTCTTGGCAAAATTTAAGGGAGTTGGCAAAATTCGAAGCCAACTTGGTAAAATACAAGGGATTTGTGAAAATTGTGCCTTTCTTGTGCAATTAAGGAGAGTTGATAAAATTCGAAGTGACTTGGCAAATACAGGGTAGATGTAAAAATTGCGATTTTTTTCTGTAAAATTATGGCGAATTAGGGGAGTTGGCGAAATTCGAATCCACTGGGTAAAATATAGGCGAGTTGGCAAAATCTAGGGTAGTTGGCAAAATGCGAATCCACTTGATGAAATATAGGCGAGGTATGAAAATTGGGATTGGGTTTGTGAAATTAAAAAGAGTTGACAAAATAGAGAAAACTTAGCAAAATATTGGGAACTTTGAAAATGTTGAAGTCACTTGACAAAGAAGGAGAGATACAAAGATAGGACTGGTATTAGGTTTGTGAAATTAAGGAGATTTGGCCAAATCAGGCAAAATTCACACTGGCTTGCTACAATTCCGACGAGATATGAATATTGGGATAATTTCCGTGAAATTATGGCTAGTTGGCAAAATTCAATAGAGTCGTGAAAATTTCCCCCCACCCCCACCGAGCGAAAATCTATACATTATTTGCTCAGTTGGCAAAATTTGATTTCCGAGTTGGAATTTTTTTATTTCCATCCCCTCCCTACAACCATAGTCCTTCGCTATGCCCCTGCACAATAACACTGAGAGAAAATCAAAACAGTCAATAAAACTAAGCTTAACTAGTCTCGCCCAAACTTTCGACCGAGGTGATGCACTGCAACAGCTGACGCTGATCGCTGTCGTCTATCGAAGTTGTCTTCCGCTCCAAGGCGAGGTCATGATTCTTGCAGAATGAACTGTTCAATTTGCCGAAAGCCTCTTAGTTCCGGTCCTTTTTTTCCCCCATACTATAATTTAGGGAAGAATTGGCGGTTGGTGTCCCCCTTCGACTATACGTTCACTCATAGTAGAATTTTTTTTATGATTACAGCTCTCACTGCAACATTTATCTGCCGGATGGTTTAGTGAAAAGCTCTGACGCCACGTCAAGGCACCATCCATGTCAGAGTGTTTTGCTCTAACCCAGGAGAAAACCCCTCCACACATAGGCAGCTAATGTGGAAGGAAAAAGAGGGATCCGGCTGCATTAAATTTCATTACTGACATGTCAGAGTGTTTTGCTCTAACCCAGGAGAAAACCCCTCCACACATAGGCAGCTAATGTGGAAGGAAAAAGAGGGAACCGGCTCCATTAAATGTCATTACTGATATGTCAGAGTGTTTTGCTCTAACCCAGGAGAAAACCCCTCCACACATAGGCAGCTAATGTGGAAGGAAAAAGAGGGATCCGGCTGCATTAAATTTCATTACTGACATGTCAGAGTGTTTTGCTCTAACCCAGGAGAAAACCACTCCACACATAGGCAGCTAATGTGGAAGGAAAAAGAGGGATCCGGCTGCATTAAATTTCATTACTGACATGTCAGAGTGTTTTGCTCTAACCCAGGAGAAAACCCCTCCACACATAGGCAGCTAATGTGGAAGGAAAAAGAGGGAACCGGCTCCATTAAATGTCATTACTGATATGTCAGAGTGTTTTGCTCTAACCCAGGAGAAAACCCCTCCACACATAGGCAGCTAATGTGGAAGGAAAAAGAGGGATCCGGCTGCATTAAATTTCATTACTGACATGTCAGAGTGTTTTGCTCTAACCCAGGAGAAAACCCCTCCACACATAGGCAGCTAATGTGGAAGGAAAAAGAGGGAACCGGCTCCATTAAATGTCATTACTGATATGTCAGAGTGTTTTGCTCTAACCCAGGAGAAAACCCCTCCACACATAGGCAGCTAATGTGGAAGGAAAAAGAGGGATCCGGCTCCATTAAATGTCATTACTGATATGTCAGAGTGTTTTGCTCTAACCCAGGAGAAAACCCCTCCACACATAGGCAGCTAATGTGGAAGGAAAAAGAGGGATCCGGCTCCATTAATTGTCATTACTGATATGTCAGAGTGTTTTGCTCTAACCCAGGAGAAAACCCCTCCACACATAGGCAGCTAATGTGGAAGGAAAAAGAGGGATCCGGCTCCATTAAATGTCATTACTGATATGTCAGAGTGTTTTGCTCTAACCCAGGAGAAAACCCCTCCACACATAGGCAGCTAATGTGGAAGGAAAAAGAGGGATCCGGCTCCATTAAATGTCATTACTGATATGTCAGAGTGTTTTGCTCTAACCCAGGAGAAAACCCCTCCACACATAGGCAGCTAATGTGGAAGGAAAAAGAGGGATCCGGCTCCATTAATTGTCATTACTGATATGTCAGAGTGTTTTGCTCTAACCCAGGAGAAAACCCCTCCACACATAGGCAGCTAATGTGGAAGGAAAAAGAGGGATCCGGCTCCATTAAATGTCATTACTGATATGTCAGAGTGTTTTGCTCTAACCCAGGAGAAAACCCCTCCACACATAGGCAGCTAATGTGGAAGGAAAAAGAGGGAACCGGCTCCATTAAATGTCATTACTGATATGTCAGAGTGTTTTGATCCTGCCATCCTCTCAGATCTCCTACTGTAGCATATAAACTGACAGGCTCCTGTCAGACCTCTGTGGCAAGCAGCTGCTTGAGGGGGTATTTTTTAATTTTTTTGCTCTAACCCAGGAGAAAACCCCTCCACACATAGGCAGCTAATGTGGAAGGAAAAAGAGGGATCCGGCTCCATTAAATGCCATTACTGATATGTCAGAGTGTTTTGCTCTAACCCAGGAGAAAACCCCTCCACACGTAGGCAGCTAATGTGGAAGGAAAAAGAGGGATCCGGCTCCATTAAATGCCATTACTGATATGTCAGAGTGTTTTGCTCTAACCCAGGAGAAAAACCCTCCACACATAGGCAGCTAATGTGGAAGGAAAAAGAGGGATCATAAATAAGCTTTCTTAACAGTTTTCTTTCCTTTCTCCATCCCATTTATTCGATGTCTTCATCATGGAGTCAACCGCCTTAACTGGAGCAAAGAGAGTTTCCTTCTTTTTTAATCTAGGAACCTGCTGGGACTTTCCTTTCAAGGGCACTGGGACGAATATCGACTTATAGAGTGCATTATAGTCCATTTCACTCATCTTACTTGGCCGTTTGACCTGTCCTCTAGTATAATTGTCTGAACTTTCCTGTCCTTTTCCCCACATATTCATAATTTTCTCCTTGGCACTCATTCTGCTGTATTCTGGGGTAGGAACTTCTATCATACCAGAAGGTACCTTTGGGAACTGTTGTGGAGGCGATTTAATAGGTCTCTTCGCAGAAGGGATTTCTTGGCAATGTTTCTCCGCTCCAGCTCTTTAAGATCTTCTCCTTGGCACTCATTCCTTTGTTATCACAGGCAGGAACTTTTATCGTACCAGGATACACTTTTCCAAGCTTTGGAGGAGGCTGTTTAAGAACTCTCTTAGTAGAAGGATCTGTTGACAATATCTCACTTTTCCAACTCTTCATAATCTTATCTTTTTCACTGTTTACACTGTTTTATGTTGCAGGACTTTGAATGTGGTGGTTTAAGAAATGTCTTGGTAGAAGGATCTGGCGACAATTGCTGTAATCTCCAAGTGTTCATTATATTCTTCTTCTTGTTTGAGTTTTCAAAAGGGCGGTGTTGGAAAGGTTCGATAGTGAGGCGCCATTAGCCAGCCGCCTACACAAATTCACAAGCTGTCAGCAAACGGCGAATGAGAGTGTCCGGGAGTATGCTGCCCGCATTCGGACCTGGGCCTATCAGTTTTTGGGAACAGCAGGAAGAAACATGGACAGCGAGGATCAGGGAATCGGCGATCAGATGCGCCTTGCCCAGTTTTTGGCGGGCCTGGCCCCGCGGCTCAAGCGGTTCGTACTGTCTCATAACCCCCGCACATTTGAGGAGGCTTTAGCAAAAGCTACACTGGAGGAGAGCAATGAGCGTGCCTCCGGACGAACGCCAGCCATACGAGCACTTGACGAGGAAACCCCTGCTAGGAACACAGAGTCGAACCCTCTGCCCCAGCTACAGGATCTGTTGGCAGCCTTTCCGCTGTGCCAGATCCAGGCAGATCTAGTACGTTTGGGGGAGCGCCTCCACCAGATTGAGGGACAGCGAGAGAGGAGCCATACCAGTCAGCCCCAGCAACAGCGGCACCCCTGGGCGGATCGCCAGGGTGTCTCGTGCTTTGCGTGCGGTGGAGTGGGCCATTACGCCTGTCAGTGTACGTCGCCCCCGACCCTACGCCCACGTGACCCGCAATACCAAACAGGACGAAACCGGCAGCAAAATCGAGACTGAGCAACTCCACGGATTCCAACCTCGGACTTCAAGATAGTAAGATGTGTTCGCTAGTGCTCTCTGCTTTCCACATGTTTGTGAATTCAGCTAACAATGGATATCAATAAGGACTCCCGATTAAATCGTTGTTTCAAGTTTTTACATCGTGATCTCAGCTATGAGACTTTCGTGACTATATTGGTCAACAATAAGGACCCAGCTGCTATTGAAGTCGCACAAAGTATTTCCAAAGATATCACCATTATTACTTTTGCCTCTGAAGACGCTGCGGATGATTTTGCCGCTGATCCGAACCTGGTGTTTCCCACGGACCAGCACATCACATTCAAGCGCCTAGGATATCCCCAGAAAAAAGTTTTCATCTCTAAACTACCATTCTTCATCCCTAACTGTGACATCGTGGACGCCCTCAAGCCATATGGCATTGTAAAAAGCATTGCAGAAGAGTTCCTGAACCTCCCGGGATTGGAATCCATCCGGACGGGTACGAGGGTAGTCCACATGGAGATGAAGAAAATGGTACCCAATTTCCTCCACATCTCTACCTTTTCGGCTACAATTAATTACTCTGGCATGATCCGGCTTTGCAAGTGGTGCAGGCTCCCAGGCCACATCATAAAGGACTGCGAAGCATTCGCCAAGAAGAACCTGCCACCTCCCGCATCAAAATCGGTCATAATTTCGGACTCTATCTCGACCACCAACTCTTCGCAACTGCTGGCACCAACCTCCATTCAAAGAGAAGAAGTTCAGGATGCTCCAAAAGAAATTCCCGCTCCTGAAGAGTCAGCTCCTTCTACTCCCCTTCAACAAAAAAGAAAGCACCTTCCCTCTCCATCGGATTCACCTTCTGCCTCTGAGTCTACTGCCCATCAGAAGAAAAAACAGCCAGCTCCTGACTCGCCTTCCTCATTAATAGGTAATATTCAAAATTTCATCATAGATCGATCCACCTCCCCCTCTATTACTCTAAATTCTGACCCCCCTGATTTTCTTGAAAACTTTGAGGACCTCCTTGATTTTCTAAAATTTCTTATTAACCGTAAATTAGCCTCCTCCGAATGGGAAATCCCCCCCCCCTCCACCTTAAAGCTCTGAAAAAAACGCTATCCAAGGGCGGTTGCATTTTGCCGAAGTATCGAGACCTTTACCTCTCTGCTTTAGGCAAATGCCCGCAGAGAGAGTGCTTTTCTACTTGGGACTTCCTCCAATTAGTAAAGAATCTCCTCCCTCTTTTTAAATAATTCACTGTTCTTCCGTTTTTAAATTATTTTCCGTTCAAAATTAGCCCCTTTCCATCTTTTTTACTCATTTAGCGATCAAAATTCCGCTTAAACATAAACCTATTCCATCATATCTGGACCACTTTGTACCACATTCCAGTGGAATTAGGATCATCTGGTCCATATGCAAGGGTCGTCAGAGGAGGCTGAATGGAATGCAAGACAGAAGCTAGCGTAGCGTAGCACAGTGTACATACATTTTGGCGAAGGCGTTTGGCCACAGGCCGCCTTTTGATGAGAGAGGGAAAGGCAACAATGATGGGCTGTAGTGACTCAGGTCCAATGAAAAGAGGTGGAGAGGAAAGAGTGTTCACAATCTCCCAGAAACAGGTCAAAAGAGCGTGTGTTCAGTGTGGGCTTTCAGGGGAGGGAGAAAGAAAAAAAACAAAAAAAAAATTAAAAAATTAGCAACAACAAAAAAAAATTTCCATCTCATAGGAGAGAAATAATTTGGGGTTGCAAAAGGGAGGGGGGAGGAGGGGGCAGGTGGAGTAAGGAGAGGGCAACAAGGAGAGAACCAAAAGGTTCAGCAATGGGGGACAAAGTTAATAAAAAAAAATATTTTTTTTTTAATTGTAAAAAAAATTTTTTTTTTCCATAAAAGTAATAAAAATCAAAATAAACCAAGTTTCAACCTCCTCAGGCAGGGCTTGCCCAAGGGGTGAATCTTGGTGGGTAGGGGGAAGGGGGGGAGGTGGCAGTCCCAAAGTAATGAGGGAATAATCAGGAAAAAATAGGAGGAGAAGGGGCTTAAACATAAACCTATTCCATCATATCTGGACCACTTTGTACCACATTCCAGTGGAATTAGGATCATCTGGTCCATATGCAAGGGTCGTCAGAGGAGGCTAAATGGAATGCAAGACAGAAGCTAGCGTAGCGTAGCACAGTGTACTTACATTTTGGCGAAGGCGTTTGGCCACAGGCCGCCTTTTGATGAGAGAGGGAAAGGCAACAATGATGGGCTGTAGTGACTCAGGTCCAATGAAAAGAGGTGGAGAGGAAAGAGTGTTCACAATCTCCCAGAAACAGGTCAAAAGAGCGTGTGTTCAGTGTGGGCTTTCAGGGGAGGGAGAAAGAAAAAAACAAAAAAAAAATTTAAAAAATTAGCAACAACAAAAAAAAAATTTCCATCTCATAGGAGAGAAATAATTTGGGGTTGCAAAAGGGAGGGGGGAGGAGGGGGCAGGTGGAGTAAGGAGAGGGCAACAAGGAGAGAACCAAAAGGTTCAGCAATGGGGGACAAAGTTAATAAAAAAAATATATTTTTTTTTAATTGTAAAAAAAATTTTTTTTTTTTTTTCCATAAAAATAATAAAAATCAAAATAAACCAAGTTTCAACCTCCTCAGGCAGGGCTTGCCCAAGGGGTGAATCTTGGTGGGTAGGGGGAAGGGGGGGAGGTGGCAGTCCCAAAGTAATGAGGGAATAATCAGGAAAAAATAGGAGGAGAAGGGGAAATTAACATTTGGGAACAAAGCAAAACCACGTGCACCGTAGTGCAGAGAAAACTAAGCATAGGGGTAGGGTGAAGAAAGGCCAGACCAAGGACCTTACTAAAATCAATAGGAAAAGTAGCAAAATGAATAAGAAAGTGAGGAAATGGGGTAAAGGTGGGTATTGTGTCAGTAAAATGGAGGTGAGTGGGAGATGGGTGTTCAGTAAAATGGAGGTGAGTGGGAGATGGGTGTTCAGCAAAATGGGAAATAAAAAGAAAGTGGGGTGGAAAGGCAAAGGGGCAGTGAGGTGTGTGAGTGGTGGAGTATGAAAAATATGTAGTATGAATAAAAAACAGGTGTAATATGTGGGTATACTGTGGAAGGAATTAGATAGCAGACAAAGGGTAACTCAGAAAGAAAAATAATATAATATCAGTAGTAAGTATAATAATTTTTTTTTTAATATATATAATTATGAACATATATTTTTTTTTATGAACATGTGTATATATTTTTTTTGAAGAGGTGAGAATAAGATCAGCAAGTCAGGTGTCCAAAGAGCATCTTTTTTGTCCTTAGATGGATCTTTTTTGTCCAAAGGATCTTTTTGGCTCCTGGATCTTGATGTTTGTCCAAATGGATCTTAAAAAAAAACAAAGTACAACAAAGCAGATGGCCAGGAGGGGGAAGGGCTAAATGGATTTGCCGGAAAGGTGAATGTAGGAAGCAAGGGCAGAAAAATGGGCCTGTTTGTGTTTGTGGGAGGGATTGAGTATAGTTTGGATGTTGTATGTGTGGACTCCAAGTTTTGCAAGTTGGTGATAGAAGTTATTTCTTTGTGTAGTGAAGAGTGAACAGTGTAGAAGAAAGTGAGGGATGTCTTCAATCACCTGGCAGTTGGGGCAGAGTGCTGAGGGGGCCTTGTTGATGAGGAAAAGATCTCTATTAAGGTTAGTTCTGCCCGTACGGAGTCTGTGTATGGAGGTTTGTGAGTGTCTGGGTAAGTAGTGAAAAAAAATTTCATTGGGAGTGTTTGTTACTGTAGCTCTGAAAGTGTTTTTGATGCTGGTGTGTTGGGCCCATGATTCTGCCCATGTGTTGTGAAAGTTGTTTTTATGGGATTTAATATGTTGGGTACAAGGTGTGAAAGTGTGGTAATTAGGTGTGGGAAGTGTAAGGGCTTGTTTGGCAAGTTGGTCAGCAGTGTCATTATGGGGAATGTTGCAGTGGGAGGGAATCCAATGGAAAGTGAGGGTATGACCAGTCATAATTAAGTTGTGAGCAAGTTTATGAATGTGGTAAAGGGAGAAGTTCTGTGTGTTATCAATGTTGTTTTGTTTGATGCTTTGTAGGGCAGGCTTTGAGTCAGTGAAGATGTGTATGTGTTGTTTGTTGAGGGGGGTAGCCCATTCAAGTGCCCTGTGTATTGCTGCAAGTTCTGTGTTGGTGCTATTGAAGGCAAGGTTAAGTTTAATTTTGTGTGAGAAGTGTAGGTTAGGACAATGAAATGCAGCAGATCCATTTGTGGTGTTGGGGATGTAGGAACCATCAGTAAAAATGGTGATATCAGTTGGGGGGATGGAAGAAATGATGAGTTCAGCAGCAGTTTGTAGTTCAAGGGGATGGTGGTGTTTTTTCTGAGTGATGTTGGGGAGGTTGAGTTCAATGTGGGGGGTCTTAATTTGCCAGAAGGGAAGTGTGTGTTTAGGAGAGAAAATTTTAATATGTTTCCAGGTGAGATAAGCAGGGTGTTGTTTAATAATGTATGCAGTGGGAGAAGTGTTGTTAGGTGAGTCAATTCTTCTAAGTGCAGGGTGTGTGGGATTGAAATGTTTCATTTTTATGTAATGATTGCATGTGAGTAGTTGTCGTTTAATTGTAAGGGGGGGGCATGTTAGCTTCTGCCCAAGTGGCCAGGTTTGGGCAGCCAGCTTTGAGGCCCAGTGCAAGTCTGATGGCTCTTGTTTGAATTGTTTCAAGTTTTTGAATGTGTGTGTGTGTGGCAGTGTTCAGTGATGAGAGACCATATTCTAGTTTTGAGTTTAGGAAAGCTTTAATGAAAGTAATCATGGCTCTATCACTGGCACCCCATGTTGTCCTAGTTATGGCAGTGAGTATGTTGAGTGCTCCATTACATGTGTGTTTGATGTAATTTGTATGGTGATTCCATGTCAGCTTGCGGTCAATAATTAACCCTAAGTATTTGTAGTGTGTGACTGTGGGGATAGTAGAATTATTAATTGTAATTGTAGGAGAGTTGGGGGGGAATGTGTTTGCGGGTGATGGGTAAGACCGCAGATTTAGGTGCAGAGATGGCTTCAAAATTCTGCATAAACATAAATCTCTTCATTCATATCTGGACCACTCTGTACCATATTCCAGTGGAATTAGGATCATCTGGTCCATACGCAAGGGTCGTCAGAGGATGCTGGATGGGAATGTAAGACAGAAGCTAACGTAGCGTAGCACAGTGTACTTACAATCTGGCGAAGGCGTTTGGCCGCAGGCCGCCTATAGATGAAGGAGAAATGGCAACAGGGATGTGAAAAGATGACTCAGGGCCAATGAAAAAGGGAAGGAGAAGAGAGTGTCCAAAATCAAAGGAAATTCATCTCACAAGAGGAGTGGGAGGGTGAGCAAATGGGTTAGGGGTAAGAGGGGGCAGGTGGGGTAAGGTGTAGGAAATAAGCATAGAACAAAAAAGTTCAGTAAAGGGTGTCAGCACTAAAAAAAAGAAAATTTTTTTTTTGTTAAAGAAAAAAAAAATTTTTTTTTATAATCTGCCTCCTCTCCATTCCTCACTCTCAGCCAATCGCTAAATTCCTATATCCTCATTGGCTGAGACCCCTCTTGCCCACTCGTCTCCGTTAGCGTCAAACCTAACCAACTTCCAGCTCCCGCTCTCAGCCAATGCCAAAATTCCTTCAATCCCATTGGCTGTGACGTCAGCGATCGATTTCCATCATCTCGCTGCTCTGATGCTACTTTTCGCTTTATATCTCCCCCCCTTCAAATTATTGCTCCCCCGTCCACAATTTTAATGTTTAGCCTACTTAACACTAAATTATCACTAAATTATACCCTTCTCCCCCTTTTTTCTCTCTCATTCCACGATTTTCTCGACACTTACCAACTTTGGAGCAAAATAAGCTCTGTGCAAACTTTCGGCCTTTCCTTTCACCCTTGCCTCTAAAAATTAAAATTCGAATTTTTAACATCTTCTCCCTCACTCTATCACCCACAGAAGACATTGGCTCGTGGTCCTGATGATAAGCAGGCCGAGGCTTGCTTTGCAAATAGGACCAGCATTTAGAGGGATGTGAAAGAAGAAGAGCAACTCCACGGAGTACCCGCTGGACGAGAGAGAATGGATTACCCTTTACCCCCCCCCCCCCTCAGCGAACTCGAGATCAGGGTAGAGAAGAGTTACGACAAGCCAACCACCATACGGCTCCTTTAAACTAGAACGGGAGGGAAGCCCTGGATGCACTTCCCAGAGTCCCCTCGAAGCGTCAGCCGTCCGCATTGCCCCGTGTGCCATATTATGCAGTGATGAAAATTCACCTATTGTGTCTGGCCGCATGGAGGACACGGAGGTGTCGGCCCTTGTCAATACCGGCGCCACTCTGTCCATCATGAATAGCCAGTGTTTTCAGCGCTTGAGAGGCCGAATCCTGCACAAAACTGTAGATGGCCACCCCCTTCCAGTGATAGGCAGATACATGGTGACCCTCACATTTGACGCGCTAACGCTACCGCGTTAAATATATAATTGAAATCCAAAGTGAATGCACAGTATTCCCTGTTAAGAAACAATAATTAATAGATTCTGAAAAAAATTCATCGCCGCCACGGCGGGAATCGAACCCGCATCTCTCCAGATTCATGCCAGAGCGTGCTAACCATTTGCACCACGCGTCGGACAACGAATATTTTCAGAATTTGACTTTTTAAGTTTTTCTTCTTGAGACGTGACTGAGACAGCGTGTTTCCGGGGGCTTCAATTTTCGACTGGCGTAAGCTACCGGATGACGGAAACCGTCGTCCGTCTCCTGCTCGAGTACGCCGGCTACCGCAATATCCGACGCATCGGTTTACAGGAAAAATTTCCGTCCAAAGTCGGGGTACAGGAGAAGGGGCTCGGTCATTAATTTCCTCTTCAGTACTTCGAACGCTTCCTCCGCTTCTGGAGACCATCTAAAAGGGGTGTCCTTCTTCACTAAATGGACCAAGGGGGCTGTAAGATCGGCGTAGCGATCGATAAAACGCCGGTAGTAGCCGGTTAGGCCTAGGAAGGCTCGAACGTTCCGGACACTACGGGGGCGAGGAAATTCTTCAATGGCCTGGACGTTCCACGGGTCCGGCTGGACCCCTTCTGCGGAAATAAAATGTCCCAAGTAAGTGAGGGATGCCTTCGTGAATTGGCACTTTGCTGGCTTCAACTTTAAATTGTAGGCCCTTAGGCGGTCAAATACCCTCTGTAACCGTTCTGTGTGTTGTTCAAATGTCTGGGAGGCCACCATTATGTCGTCGAGGTAGACGAGAACTTGCTCTTGTCGCATTCCCATTAATACGTGGTCCAATAAATGCTGGAACGTAGCGGGACTGTTCTTCAGTCCAAATGGTAAGTAGTTAAATTCAAATAACCCTTTCCTGCTGATGAACGCAGTTTTCTCCACGTCACGTGGGTGAACGGGAACCTGCCAATAACCGGATACCATATCCAGTGAGCTAAAATATTTGGCGTGAGCTAGTTGGTCGATAATTTCGTTTATGAGGGGGAGGGGGTACGAATCTGGGACTGTTTTCGCATTTAGGGCCCTGTAGTCGACGCAGAATCTGTAGGTGGAGTCTTTTTTCTTCACTAAGACGATGGGTGACGCAAAAGGAGAGGCGCTTTCTCTTATTATTCCTTGCTCTAACAACTCATCCACTTGTCGGTCCAATTCGCCCTGCAGCGCGAACGGCACCCTGTATGCCCGCTGCCTCGTCCTTTTTCCTGTGCAGTGTGCCTGAATGACAATCTATGATGAATCGGTGCTTTTTGAGGATATCGTGTCCCATTATCATGTCGTACCGTGGAGTGTCTATGTCAAGGGCTACTATGGGGTGTTCAAATCTAATCCCGTCAAATGTGAGGGTCACCATGTATCTGCCTATCACTGGAAGGGGGTGGCCATCTACAGTTTTCAAATTATGTTGGAGGGGGACCGTTTTGTGCAGGATTCGGCCTCTCAAGCGCTGAAAACACTGGCTATTCATGACAGACACAATGGCGCCGGTATCGACAAGGGCCGACACCTCCGTGTCCTCCATGCGGCCAGACACAATAGGTGAATTTTCATCACTGCAAAGTATGGCACACGGGGCAATGCGGACGGCTGACGCTTCGAGGGGACTCTGGGAAGTGCATCCAGGGCTTCCCTCCCGTTCTAGTTTAAAGGAGCCGTATGGTGGTTGGCTTGTCGTAACTCTTCTCTACCCTGATCCATTCCTTACTGGACAACATCTTTTCCGCCAATGTTTGATAAAATCCCAGGTTTCTCTAATAAAAAATCACATGACTCCACAATTATAAAAGAATGTCGCGGTGTTTGTAATATGTGTTAGTTATTCTGAAACCATTGAGTTTACTTACCTGTAGGAGACGTTGCCCATTGCCATTGCAGCTACCAATAACAAAAGGGCCTATTACCCCTCCCCAAAGATCAGAGTCAGTACCAACTTTGGCATTGAAGTCACCAAGAACAAGGGTAATATCTCCTTTCTTGACAGAATTCAAAATATCCTGATGTTGTCCGTAAAACGTATCCTTCTCATCCTCATCAGCATCCTCAGTGGGGGCATAACAGCAGATAACATTCAAATCTTTAATGCTTGTCTGAAATTTTGCTGTAAGAAACCTTTCATTAATGCACTCATATCCTAGAAGAGCATCACTAGCATGTCTGCTGAGAAGCAGACACACGCCTTGGTGATGTTTATTATCGTTCTTCCCTGAAAAGAGAAATTTAAGATTATTTTTAAGAATTTGACCTTTATCTGTCCATCTTGTCTCTTGCAAACCGAGAATATCTAAATTATAATGGTGGAATTCTTGTGTGAGGACATCAAGAGGAAAAGCTCTGTGCTGAGTCCTCACATTCCAACTACCTATGGAGAGAAAATGGTTAGTGGGATGTTTCAAGAAACTATGTTTATTGAGAGAGGAAATGGCGACAATATCAAACAGCCCCCTAATCGCAGACATGGGGCAAAGACCCGTTCCCACACCACTAAAGGCTGAAGCCATCTACACCGGAAGACTTCCTCCAATGCAGAATTTGACGATGCCCATACAAGCAAGAGTTCAGGAGCCTGCGATGACCTCTGTTCTGAATTGTCCACCAGTAAACAAAATAGGTTAAAAATAATACTTATCTATAGCTTAAAAACATACCACTAAGACAATATACACTTGGTACAAATACACACTGAAATAATTTACCCTTTTGAGAGAGAAACAAAAACTCAAAAAAAAACAAAAACTCAGCAGGGTACTATACCATCATTAATACTATACCATCTATTTAACTTAATTCAGATTCAAAAAGCCTCTGAATGAGTTTGCTTTTATAAAGCAAGAATATTCAATTTATGTTATGTGTTCTACTACTACTACCCTGATCTCGAGTTCGCTGAGGGGGTGTAAAGGGGAATCCATTCTCTCTCGTCCAGCGGGTCCTCCGTGGAGTTACTCGGTCTCGATTTTGCTGCCGGTTTCGTCCTGTTTGGTATCGCGGGTCACGTGGGCGTAGGGTCGGGGGCGACGCACACTGACGGGCGTAATGGCCCACTCCACCGCACGCAAAGCACGAGACACCCTGGTGATCCGCCCAGGAGTGCCGCTGTTGCTGGGGCTGACTGGTATGGCTCCTCTCTCGCTGTCCCTCAGTCTGGTGGAGGCGCTCCCCCAAACGTACTAGATCTGCCTGGATCTGGCACAGCGGAAAGGCTGCCAACAGATCCTGTAGCTGGGGCAGAGGGTTCGACTCTGTGTTCCTAGCAGGGGTTTCCTCGTCAAGTGCTCGTATGGCTGGCGTTCGTCCGGAGGCACGCTCATTGCTCTCCTCCAGTGTAGCTTTTGCTAAAGCCTTCTGCTCTACATCTCTTCCCGTTCTTATCTTTGGCACTGCTTTCCCTGCTTTCTGGGCCAGGAGCTTGTATCTGCACTTCTTCCTTCACTCGATCTTCTTCCTTCACTCGATCGAAAATCTCATAAAGAACGTCCAAAGTGTGTTGCGGATGAAGTGAAGCATCGCTCGGATTGTTTCAATCCCAAACCTCTGGCTGATGGTAGGGATATTATAGCATGGGAAGTTTCTATTGGAATCCATTGTATCTGTGGACAAAATGGCAGTTATTAAGGACTGAGATCGACGTGGTTTCCTTTCAAATGGTAGTCATGATCACGTCCATATTTCAACTGGTCATGAGTGATTTCGGGAGAATCCCAGTGATCTGCTGTATCTATCTTGGCAGTTTCAATCCTTGATTCCAGTCTTATGGAATATATTTCAGATTGTTCTGAAGAAATTTAACCTACACAGAATGCCATTCCTATCAACCCTTGTGGATCTGTAAGTGATAATTGTAAAACGAAAACAGGTAACTCATCCCAAGATATAAATTCTAAGATTTTATTGTCTCCATATGGTAACGTGTTGGTAGAGTACGCAAGGATTAGGATACAAGTTGTAATTCTCTATTACCCACTTAAATATATACTTTATGCATATTAAGAGAAGTATTTATGGAATATGGTAGCTCCTAGTCGCCAAAGTATCAAAACCCCTCAACTTTTCTTACATGAGAAGATGTTGAGTACGCACTACAGTGTATAAACAGTCGTGAGGTAAACTAACTTGTTATTAAACGCATTCTCTAAAAAATTAATCACATGGAATTTGTGTATTAAATCATATTTGAAAATCATCTTAACACTGTATTGTACTAAAGCTGTTAAAGTTTGCACGCAATAAAAAGTAAATAAAAATAACGTATTCTTTATGTGAAACACAAAAGCAGTTTGCATGGTAACTTGGAATTGCACCGTGTTCTCGGATTGCAACGAAATGGCCAGCTCCATGTCTTTCGAAATATATCTTTTACACTTGAGAATGACCATCTTCCGGAACTGCCAAAACATATCGCCATGTTTTATCTGAGTTACGTCATTATTCATTATTTATCAGGTGTTAATGGGTTTTTAATTGGTAACCTGGTACTTGATGTTACTTTTTTGTCTCTTATAACTAGTAAGCTATATAAATACTGCTTTGAATTTTATCATGTAATTTTCATAAATCTCGGTACCCTGTAGGTAAAAAGAGTAAAGTCATAGCACTGCGATCAGCTTAAAGATCATCAGTGTATTCGCTGACATTCGATGTCAATTTAACCAAACTCAGCTCAAGGAGCGATCTAGAGAGTTTAAACTCTCAAAATGAAAGACAATTTCGGTGTGTTGAATGGGCCAATCAGAGAGCAGATAACGCTGATTATCTAGCTAACCCGATTGAAGGGAACAAGCTATTTTGAAGTCTCCTGAACAGAAGCATAAACTGAAACTTTGGTACCTGAGGTAGCCACCATGTCTTGCCTGAATCATAATCACCAGCACCAGACTAGTAATGCGATATTCCCAATTTCGAGTTCCCACTGTATCAGCGTTGAGATTTATCTCCCATAAGCTCCACCCTACTCTCGGTGTGAAAGGGAACACCGATGACATTACAAAGGTCGCGGTCATTCTGATGGGTTGTTGAGCCCTGACCATGTATGAAGGAGAGCCATACCCTGTGCACGTTACAGAACATGCTGGAAGGCCCAGACAGAAAGCTCTCATCTGTCTGCCAAGTGTAATCCAGTGGGTCCCCTTCCCCAACCTCCTCTGAACCTTTGTGGTCCTTATGACCTGGCGGTTTAGCCCATTGAATGCACAAAAGTGTCACTTAGAGGTAAACAACCCAAACCACAACAAAATTCAGCTTCAGTTAATTCTTTCAGTTTCTCTGTCAGCGAGGTAAAACTCTGGCTGGACTTTAAGGCTATTCATTTCTTTCACCTAATTGACGGGAAAAAAAATTAATACTGTAGTCTTGTCCCTAATAGCAGTTGAACATTAGACCGAATGACTCCAGCACATATCGATTACCGTCACTAATAAGATCATTTCAGTGAAAATGAAACGATGTAAATTAAAGCCTTTTGAAGGGTTTGAAAAATATGAATCATCATATTTCGTTAGTACCTGTTCAACTCAAAAAGAACTTTCATTAATCTCTTAAAACAAAACGTTTCGTCACTCCCTGCACCCCCCCCCCCCTCCCGAAGTGAAGGGACAAATCGTTGCTGCACGTGTTAAGTCCTTGATTGTGATATTTTATCAGTAAAACATCATATCTTTAGCAATATATGTTAAATGTTTGAAATTTTGGAATTATTCCACCGTCAGAGATTGCAATTAAAACTTTTGGGAGATTCAAAAACTATGAATCATAATAGTTTATCAAATACCTATTCAACGAAAAAATAATTCTTTGCTTTTGGAAATAAATATTATCACTAAAAACAAGAAAAATTGTGCTTGTGCTGATGGTGAAATGTTACCATTAATATTAAAAATTTCTAATATAATTACATCGATTACAATATTGAAATGTTTGCCATTTTCAACTTTTTTCACTGTTTGATGGCGCAATTAGTTGCATGGAGATTTCGCAAGTACGAATCGTACTATTTCACAATACCTAACCAACACAAAAGAATTTTTGATCCGTTTCTAAAAACAAAGAATTTGACAGACTGACGACAAAGTGAAGCATTCGCTCTTTTGTTTCTGAAAAGGAACAAAAAAAGTCTCCCAGAGGAAGCCTTTCGCTTATGACTCTGTCAAAAGCAAATTATCCTTTGGACGCTACTATAACCTTTCAGTCTGGGCCAGATGACTCTTACTTGAGACCCAAAGCTAGGATATCTTTAGGTCCTCTGACTTATTTATATATAACCTTTTGTTTATTGTAGAACTTCACATTTTCGTGCATTATGATTAACAAGCAAATTTATCTTCTGTTGCTCGGGTTTTTCTCTTTCTTTAAAGCAGTGATACTCAAACTTTTTTTTTGCTCACGGCACATCGTATATTTCGCCGTGAATACTGATGGCACTAAAAATTTGGTGGTAATACTACGGGAAATTCGCACATGTGCAATTTGTCTTCAATAATAGCCATTTTTGTGGAGTCGTTTGTAAACGCAGAGAACTTTTTTTTAAGTTCTGACGTGTATTAAGGTTAGTACTACGCTGTGTGTATTAACGGTATGCTTTGTGTAAGGCTCGTATCTAGAAAAAAATCGAGGCAGGCCCCAAGGAACAAAATCGAGTCAAAAAAAGAAATGTCAAAGGGGAGGCCAAGAGACTTCATTTCCAATGCACTCTAACATTTCATCCTCTACTTGAAGGTTTTTAAAAAAATCTTCAAAAATGCATAAAATATAAATAAATTTAATAAGTTTTCCCTCTTTTACCCTTATTGTATTCTGAAAGGAAGGGGGGGGGGTTGGTCCCTTTGCACCCCCTAGATCCGTCCCCGCTTTGTGCCCTGCATGTTATCCCATTTTCATATGGATAAGTTTTTTATTAAACGGAAAAAAGTTAAATGAAGAATCAGTTTCAGGAAGGAGCAACAAAATGGTTTCTAAATTTCCTTTTATCTACAATTCCATCCCAAATTTCTCGGCACATCCTTTGAGAACCACTGTTCTAAAGTATATGGGATTTCACTCTCCACGTCGCAAGCTTTCATTTCGCATAAAACGCTTACGATTGATTCTCCTCTACTAATAAAATTTTGCCTCCCCTCTTTTTGGGGAGGGAAGAAGTGGATGTATTTTGGGATTCCGAACATAGTCTCCACGTCAGAAGTTTCTAAACCCGAAAAAACAATATTGTCTCATTCACAAAATGGAATTTTTCAAATAATTTCGTATTTCAATTCAAGTTCCAGCACTTGGATACAATTTGTCAGTCATAGAAAATTCTATAACGAAATAAAATTAAATATGGGCAAATTGTGCTATGGTGGGTTTAAGTTGTGCAGAAAATTTGTACGTACTCGACCGCTGTTAGAAGCAGCTGCTTGAGGGGGTATTTATTATTTATTATATTTAATAATGTAATATACAATGAAAAGGAAAAGCATTATTTACAGGTTAATGCAATTTTATTAATATTAATGTAAATATTATTAATACTAATATAATTAATGCAATTGTTATTAATGTAATTTGCCATAATTGAATATATTTCGAAACATTTGGTAAAAAATAATTGGGCATTTTTATCTGTTGTTAAATGATAAAGAACAGAAAGATGTTTAAAATAATTGAAACCCGATTTCCAGACCAGATGTAATGAAATATCGATTTCTGTGAATGGAGGGTATAAATCAGATCCACCTGGGTTACTACAAATCGACCCGAATATATTTACTTACTATTTAGTATATTGAACGTCTTGTTAACCGGCTAAACGAAGGTTTGATTACCAAGGGTGTAAACCTTGCACGTCTCCGTCTACTCGGTTAACACATAGATATAACATGTAACTGAACACATAACAAATAACTCCTGAGCTAAAGTATACTTAAACAATAACAGAAATCTTATTCCCCATTTAACTCCCAATATATTACCATTTCTTACCACCGCGATTTTACAGACGTCCGCACTTAATGCGGTGCAACCAATCTTCTGAGCGTCCAACGCTCGACAAACAGCAAGGATATTGGCTAAAAGAAATACAACAAGTATGCACTAACATAAATTCACTACTGCATAAACACATAAGTTCCCTAACTAGATAAATGGTATATTGAAGTTCAGACCTACTTTGATTAGATGAGGATGCGAAGGAGAACGACCTCGACGACGAGATAGGCAATTCTAACAGAGAGACATGGCCTCTTCTCCAACGTTAACGTATTTTTCATTGTTTCGTAATGAATTATTCTGTTGCGTACAACACTATTCTACGACTTGGTTTGTTACGTATAACAATAGTGAAGTCAACGCAATTGATGTCTTAGTTATTTACAAAGTCTTATCTGCGTTGCCAAAGGTATACTCAGAAACTTTCAATGAGAGTTAACATGTTTTGGTCTATTTGTAATTTCTTTTATTGTATGCTTGAGTGTTTCATTTCTGGAGACTCCATTAAAAAACGTATGATACTCAGATCCACAACCTTAACACCCCCCAACATAAGCACACTTGGGTACGCCTAGTGTTGCCAACTGTCCCGCATCATCAATATTTATCCTGCTTGTCGTACCAAAGCCATATGGAACACCGCATTGACTGATCCGAGAATACTGTCGATCACATGACGTGCATTAGATCTAATATGAGAAATGAGCCTTAGGGACAGTTCAAACTCCACTTATCTGTGCAACCCCACTCTTTAAATAGCTGAGACTCTCTCGAAATTCAGATGAAGAATCATCTAACTAATTTTGGTCAACTGCTCAAAGAGTGATTTTTGCTGTTTATTCATAAGTAGCATGTGCCGACGCAAACTTCTCATCACAAAGATACGATATTCTGACCTGGAAATTATAATTGATATATTGAATTTGAATGGAAAAATTGAATGATAAGCCATTTGTGGAATGTTGCATTTTTGAGAACAATACATTTCAAATAAAAAAATTGCAAAACTAAATAATTGGTACCAGTTCCATAAAATATTAATCCAAAATCCTCCCAATCCTGACACTATTAATTATAACATTTTTTTCAATCATATCGAAAAAAGTACTAAATCTTGTTTTACAGAAATTATTAATAAAAACCCGAAAATTCATAAAAATATATGGCATATGAATAAAATTACAACCATCCGTAAAAAAGCCGAGAACAAATCAAAACGCACCAGAGATTTTAACGACATTAATTACTTCAAAAAAATTAAAGCCCTTGTTAGAAAAAAATTAAAAGAATTGTATCGTGAAAATTGGAAAATTTTTTCTAGTTCCCTAAGTCCTCATTCTTCAATTACAAATATTTGGAGAACCTTTAAGAAACTAAATGAAACTCCACATCAATCATGCCCTTTAGCAGAAATCGCATTGGATAAAAATTTAACTTTGTCGCAAACTGCAGACCTTATGGGTTCCAACTTAAAAATTACTCAAAACATCAATCGTACTCATAAAGAAAAAATCTTAGAATTTCATGTTAATAAAATAATTAACTCGGAAAAATCGGACATTCCTATAATGGATGCTAAATTTTCTTTAAATGAATTTGAAAATGCTATTAATAAATTAAACAAAAATGCCACTCCTGGTCCCGACAAAATTTCAAACAAATTTTTTCTTAATCTCCCAATTACTTGGAAATCTAAATTACTTGAAATCTATAATTTTATCTGGTCAAAACACAATTTTCCACTTGCCTGGACAAATTATTATATAATTTTCCTCCAAAAACAAGGTAAACCTACATCAGATATCAAATCCTACAGACCCATTTCGTTATTATCTAACAGCTTAAAATTATTTGAAAAACTAGTATTTCGACGTCTAAATTGGTTCATTGAAAGTCAAAAAATTTTTCCTAGCAACTTTTTTGGTTTCAGAAGAGGTATGTCTTCTAAGGAATGCGTCTCAACCTTAATAACAGATTGTTAAATTGCAAAAAATAAAAAAAAAATATTTCGTAGCTATCTTTTTCGATCTATCCTTAGCATTCGATTCAATTTGGCAGAAGGGCTTACTTCACAAAATTATTAAATTAAATATTAGTGGTAATACCCTCCAATTCCTTCACTTTATTTTAACTAAAAAATTCTTCCAGGTTAAAATCAATAATGAACTTTCTTCCACTTTTAAAATGACCCAAGGAATAGCTCAAGGCTCAATTTTGAGCCCAATTCTTTTCAATATTTATTTGCATGATCTTTTTATTAACTTTGACCCTGATATTAAATTTGCCACCTTTGCCGACGATATCGTTATTTGGGGACACGATAAACATATTCCAATTCTCATCCACAAACTTCAATCTCACATCAATCTAATAATAAATTTTTGTAGCACCTGGCATTTATCTATTAATCAAGAAAAAACTTATTGTCTACCCTTTGCTTATTCTAAACGCCCCCCACCTGAAGTCATATTATATTTAAATAATCAACAAATCAAACAGGTTTCCACATTTAAATACTTAGGCATTGAATTAGATTCCAGACTTAATTGGAATGACCACCTTTCTTACCAATATAGCAAAGGCTGTAAGCTCCTAAATTTTTTCAAATGTTTATCTACTACAAATTGGGGAACTTCTCCCGAATTCTTAATATCTCTTTACAAAAACTTAATCAGACCTAAAGTCGAATATGGCTTAGAATTCGCTCTTGGAACTAGCGACAGTAAACTCAAAAAATTCACAACCCTACAAAATCAATTTTTAAAATCAGCTTTAGGCCTCCCTAAATTAACACCTTCAATTGCCTTAATTGGCGAAACAGCCATTGCTCCATTTAACATTAGAATAAAAATCTTATTAATAAAATATCTTTCTAGATTACACTTCAAAATTCCTAATCATCCTTTCATAACATACTACAAACGCAACTCAAAAATTTTCAAAAAATATCATACCACTTTGGATAATGACCCGTTACTAAAAGTTATTTTTAACACCTCCACCTCTGGTGATACATTTTTTCATATCGCGGACTGGAGCTTTCATAAACCTGAAATTCACGATAACCTTCCGCTCATAAATTCTAAAAAAGATTTTGTTCCTGAAATATTAAAAATCTTGACTAATTCATATTGCAAGCTAAAATATAAAAATTGCATTAGTATTTATGCTGATGGCTCGCTCCAGTCTAATGCCGCTGCAGCTGCCTTTTACATTCCTGAGTTTTCTGTTTCTCACTCTTTCAAATTTCCGTCAATTATTCCTATTACGCACGCAGAAATCATCGCCATAATAGAAGCACTAATTTATATTACACAAACCTTCTCAAACAAATCATTTATTATTTATACAGACTCCAAATGCGCTCTTGAAATATTAAATCAAGATTATTACTACTCAAATCATACTCAATTTATATACCAACTTTTAACGTTAACTAACTTTAATGTAAGATTTTTAAAAAATGATATTACTCTTCAATGGATTCCAGCTCATTGTGATATTCTTGGTAACGAAAAAGCTGACAAATTGGCTAAAAACGCAATTAATTTCCCTAATTTTACAAAAACTATTTATTTTTATAACCAATTTAAAAATTTAATAAACAAACACGAATTTCATTTAACTAATATTTACTTCAAAGTTAACGGTTGCCTTAGAAATATCTTCAGATTCAATCTTAACCCCAATATTCAATATATATTCAAATATAAATTGCATAGACAATTAATGTGTAAAATCTACAAACTAAGAACAGATGCTACCACACTTAACCCTTTCTTATTCAAAATTAAAAAAGTCACGTCACCAAATTGCCCCCATTGCAATACTTTAGAATCCATCAATCACATCCTACTAAATTGTCCTAAATATACTCTTGAAAGATCTTTTTTATTTAAAAACCTAATTTTACTTGGAATTGATGATTTTACTATTACTAATTTGTTAGATTTTTCAAACTCAATTATAAAGCAAAAAATTTTTTTGCCTTTTAGAACGATTTCTTAAAGATACGAACCTTTGGAAAAAAATATAAAAATTTTTCCAACCTAATTAAATATTCACAAAACTCTAATCTCAACTAATATATTCAGAAAGTTTGCAAACATTATCAAATGAAGTTTCTTCTCTTGGGCTTAGCTCCGCCCACTCCTCCTCGCACAGATTTAGAGAATATTGATTGGAGAGATGAGAAAGCCGGCAACGGACGTCTCAGAAAACCGTAACGTCAAGCAAGCAAGTATTCAACATACTATTGATATGGATTGGAAAATATTAATGGAAAATGAAGGTCTTTGCTATTTTTTGAAATTTGTGGTAAAAATATGTTCTAAACATTTTACATTATTATTATTTTATATTAAGTATACCGGGCCCCAGGCCGGATCTATAGGACGGCGGAGGAGGGAGGGGAGAGATGTATAGTCCAACCAGGCAGGTGGGCAAGATTAAGTTTCGGTAGGGGGGTCCGAGAATTCAGTTTGGGGGAGACTCCGGGAATTTAACTTCAGTGGAACAGAAATGTTTAGATTAAAGTTTATGGTTAAATTCTACCTTAACTGTGTATTACCGTATTTCTTCGATTCTAAGACGCCATCGATTCTAAGACGCACTTTAATTTCAGCACCACCAACAGACAAAAAGTTTTGCTTCTAAGAAATAAAAAATAAATAAATTGCTAAAATATATATAACAAATATTTTTATTATAATAGAATTCAATTTACTAACAACAATAGTACTTATTTATCAGTAAGTATTCTATTCATCACTTCCTTCTGAATCAATATCAGAGTCTGATTCTTCTGAGCCGTCTTTTCTGCGATTCTAAGACGCCATCGATTCTAAGACGCACCCCGTTTTTAGAGACGTTTATGTGGGAAAAAAGTGCGTCTTAGAATCGAAGAAATACGGTACTCTCTTGGGATAGGAGGAGCATATCGAAATAACATAAAGCCTTTGATATTGTTACAAAGTCATATAATTAAACGAATTAATAAAAGCAAAAACATGCACGTGTAATAAGCAAATGTCATGATGCAAATATTTTGCCTATAAGGAATTAAAAAAATTAATTGCTTGTAATGTACCTATGACGTAAGCGGATGTGTGACGTCATAGATGACGTCTTACGATTTTATACGTCGTCTGCATCTTTGCCATGATGTATTTTCCATAGTTTTCTGATGCGAAATACAGGGGTGCCCTCTGCGTCGCCCAAATCCGATAAGGAAGTACCAAGTCGCGTCCATAGGTCAGATAATAAGGGGATTCTTTGGTGGAAGTATGAGCTGCGCTCCGATAAGCCAATAATATAAAGGGTATAAACTCATCCCAGTGTACTTGCGCGGAATCTAATCATAATGCGATATTATGTTGAGAATGTTTGCATTCATCTGTTCGCATAATCTATTGCTTTGGGACCGATATGGAATTGCTCGGCACTTGCAAATGCCTAGCTTTTCATAAACGGAAGTCATTACTTTTCCAGTGAAATTTCTTGCATTGTCACTGATGACAAACTGCGAGATGCTTTTGACGACGTAATCTTCCACGAATATTTTCGCTACCCCTTTTGCTGTCTGAGCCGGCATAGGACAGACTTCGGGCCATTTCGTAAAATAATCAGTAATTACCAGTATGTATTTATTACCCTTTTCCGTCATGGGTAACGGCACTAGGAAATCCATTGCAACTCTTTCGAATGGACGGGAAGCAAGTGGAACTCTTTCTAGATTCGACTTTCGCCTGGCCACGTAGCCTCGTCGCTCGAAGCAGGAGACACAAGTCTTCCGTACATCTGCATACATTCCCCGCCAGAAATATTGAGATCGAATGTGTTGTAGCGTCTTCAGTTCCCCCAAATGACCAGAGCATGGCAGGTCGTGGCAGAGTTCTAAAATCTGTCCAGCTAAACTCTTGGATATAACTAGTTGTTGTGCGAGCTCATTTCTGACATCCTTCCTGTGTGGCCTGAATAATGGAAAAGCATCCCGTCTTCCAGGTAAATCAGGCATCTTTTGCTGAAGCTTCCTGCTAGCTCCCTCTAAAAATTCTGTTAAATCCCTTATCTGGGTGTCTTCCCTCTGTAGATCCCGAAGCTGTTGCTTGTCTGCGAACTTGTTAGACAAAATTACATTCTCCTCATTGGTATTTTTATTACGAGGTAATATATCATCGGGGATATTATGTTTCCCAGGCCTATAAATAATATAGAAGTCATAGCCCTGAAGGGCTAAATTCTACTTTGCGAACCTGCTTGACGTGTCCTTTAGTTTCAAGAGGTATGACAGTGGGGCGTGGTCACTGATGATTGTAAACTTCTTCCCATATAAATAAGTTTAAAATAATTTATGCCGAATTTAACTGCCAGAGCGTCCTTTTCAATGGTGGAATATCGGGTTTCTGCTGCCTTTAATTTCTGGCTAGCATAGGAAACTGCTTGTCTAACTCCGCTTTTTCATTCCTGCTCAATTACTGCAGCCCCAGCTTCTCCGCTGGCATCAATGGATAAAAAAAATCTTTTCGAAGTTGAGATAGATCAACACGGGTTCCGTCATCAGTTTTAATTTCAGTTCTTAAAAAGTCCTCTCTGCGTCAGCGGTCCACACAAAGGATCTATCTTTCTTTATCAAGCTTATCAAAGGTAGGGCGATCTCAGCATACTTGTCAATAAACCTGCGGTAGTAGCCCGTCAAACCCAGGAAGGCTCTCACCTTCTTCACTGACTTCGGAATGGCGAAGTTTTTGATTGCATCAAGATTTCGCGCATTGGGTTTAACTCCCTGGGAGGTAATCAGGTGTCCCATATAGGATACAGATTCTCTTAAGAATTGACATTTTTGAGGCTTGAGCTTGAGCTTAAATTTTCGCAACGTATCAAAGACGGTCTGTAATTTAGACAAATGTTGCTCGAATGTTTTTGATGCCACGATGATATCGTCAAGGTATATCAAAATCTGATCACTTTTCAGTCCAAGAACATCGCATTGATAAGCGCTGAAAGCTGGTGGGTGCACATTTAAAGCCAAACGGAAGTCGTGTAAATTCATACAGACCATTTTACTGATGAATGCTGTTTTTTCCATATCCCTTGGATGTACAGGCATTTTATAATAGCCAGATGTCATGTCTAATGAGCTGAAATAGCTCGCATCTGCTATAAATCAATGCCCTCATTGATCAAAGGTAAGGGGTAGGAGTCTGGGATGATTTTGGCATTGTGGGCTCTATAATCAAACGCAAAATCAGTAGCTTCCATCACGTTTCTTTACTAGCAGGATAGGCGCAGCATATGGCGAGACACTTTCACGAATTATGCCATTGTCGAGGAGTTCCTTTATTTGTTCATCCAATACTGAATGCATGGCATAGTGCACTCGATATGCAGAGCGTCTAACAGGTCTATCATCCTCTAAATGTATCTCATGATAGATAACGTCTGTGCTACTAAGCTCACTTATATCTCCAGCGAAAACATCTCTATTTCTCATTAGAAGGGCTCCCAAGGGTTTGCGCATCTTGTGTGAGACATGTGTTAAATCAAAGTCATCAATGAACAGGGGCTCAGACTTAGTTTTCTCAATTGCATTTACATATTTCACCTGCATCGCCTGCAGGGTTTTTGAAGTTGCCAGTTTCATACCCCTGTTTATCCACACTGGCTGCTGCGAGACATTCGCGACTCTAATGTTTAGTAGTCCATTGTTATCCACAACATTTAAGGACCTTGCTAATCTTATTGTTTCGTTTCTTATTCCTTCCCATTGCTGTGCTAAGACTGTTTTGGAAGCGAGGTCTCCTTGAGTGCTCCTCACCAAAACAATCCTTTCAGTAGGAGGGGCTATCATTATCTTATTTACAGCTCTTTCCATCGTGGCCGAAATGGCTTCACTATTAATTCCGTGACTCATTTTCCAAATTATGACAGGGTAGATCTCCCTTGGGCTCAGGGGCATAGCGAAGGGGGCATGACTCGCTCTCTCTTTCTAACATTTGATTCTTCAAATCCCACACAAAACCTTGAGCTCTCAACAAATCATAACCAAATATGGCTTCATATTTTCCACTAAATTCCTTGTCTACTGCTATGAGAGAGTATACAAATTTTGCTCCTATCACTTAGATTGCCAGTTCAAACTTGTCCAAGATGGGTAGATTTACTCCATTGATCCCTTTCAATCCGACATTAACTGATACCATCGCAATTTTGCGCTTATTTTCTTAACCTTTTGAAAGCCATTCCGTATATTTGCCGGCCGTCATGCAAAACGCCGGTCCGGCCGACTGCCGCCTCAACTCTCTCCTGCTTGTTTCCTTGCCCCCGATCATAGGCAGCCGCTAATTGAACCAACCGCAACGCCACTCCTTGTGTCCGACCTTCAGGCAGAAATCTTCCCGTCTCCCCTTCCCATCCTTTTCGATATACAGAGAAGAGCAGTGTCACCTCTATGTCTTCAAAACTGCTCTGATGTGTTCAATAGTTTTCTGTTTTAAAACCTTTGCTTGCTATGGTAGATCTCAGTGCTTATTTCAAAATTATTTTCATATTTAAATTATTATTTGACGAAATCAAATAAGTGATTATCGCTTTGTTATGACTTTTAAAACGAAAAACAGGTTTATTAGAAGTTCAGATTCATAATTTATTTTTAGTCATTCTCATATGTCAGATTCTGAAACTATGCTAGATAAATCTCAAACATATATCCAAAGACCTTAGTGGCTGAAATAGAAGGCAAATATTTTCCCTGCAATTCTGTAAAGATTCACACATATCAGAATAAAATGCTCTGATGTATCGTTAAACGATATCTAAATTCGCAGACTCATCTGCTAGTTTGAAAACACAAATGTAATCTTACTCTCCTTAAAACCTACCTTACAATAACATGATAATGGGTGTCTGTTTTCTTTTTTCGTTACTAGAAGATTGTCTATAAAATAAAAATATTTTTAACTCTCAAAAGTTTTGCTACGTTGAGGAGATTAAAATTATTGTTCTTACTCTAATAACGAAAAAAAAAATCATAGAAATCTTAAAAAAACACTAAGTTAATAAGTATACTTAGGATGTATAAAAAAAGCTTAATAGAGCAACTGAAAAATTACTCTGATTCAGGTGGGAGCAAACTACAGTAATGTGTTCGATATATGGCCATATCTTCACCCTTTGAGAATGAGTATGTGTAATGGATGCAAAAAAATTATTAAACTTATTTATATTTCATTGCATTTTTTACGAAATTTTTAAAGACTTGTAAAATAAGAGAAAAATTTTATGCTGCATTAGAAAACCAGCTTCCTGCTCCCTCTTTACGTTTGTCTGACTCGATTGTATTTCCTAGATCAGAGCCCGTATGAGCATATTTCACACATTTTTCAAAAAATTTTAAAGACCTCTAAAGCGGAGGGGAAAATGTTATACTTCAATGCAAAGCCAGTCTCTTGTCTTCCCCCCCCCCCCCTTTTTTTTTACCTTTTTCGGCTCCGTTGAGTCACTTGCACTCGCTCCCCCCATTTTTTTCCATCCTTATTATATTTTTTCAGATCCTGGCTTGAATGATACTGATATGATATCTCGTGATATAAATGTGTACACAGCAAAATTAAATTAAGAAAACTATAAAACAAAGGTGTTTCTATTTCATTAAAAAAATGATTTCCTAATTTTTTTTTCCAAAATATGTTTTTAAGGAGGGGGAAGGGGCTCAAAAAATAAGTATCGCGAGAAGGCCCAGTCACCTTGCTACGTCACTGTTAGGAACGCTGTCACTGAGTTAAGACACCATTATCACGGAATACGAAATACTATCAAGGATTTAGAAACCATTGCGCGGAATATGCATTAAAAAGATTTTAAGTCAGGATGTATCATTTGCTTAGTCAAAAACCTTTCACGGATATTTAGTTCATGGTGTAGTCTTTCATCTCGAACAATTGTATTTAATTTTAACAATAAACAACGTAGGTAAGGCAAAATAACACGGAATTAGGTAACCTTGCCTCCAATTCCTTTACACTGCCAAGAATTGTTTTAGTTGTGATTGATGCAGTGGTCAAACAAACTCTAAAGTTTGATGAGCATAGTCAGTATGCTTTGTATACACTTGAAAGTATGCTTTGTATATTTTGAACAGTATATAGTTAATGATAGGGCATGTCCTTGTACTGGAAGTCCTAGAAAATCTAGGAGTAGGATTCTTTGTCCGATGTTGCGAATTATTAGAAAACCAAAGTCGGCAATCCAATGAAGCTTTTTGCAAAATTTAATTACCAGAATTAACGTCCAAGAGCAAAAAGGAAGTTCTATAATACGTTGTTTTTAATAACGCTCTAGACAGCCATTGCAAACTACCGTTCAAATGGAATTAGCGAAAAATAAAGCAAGATTAGAAATAGTTCGCCTTACGTAATAACGTGGAAAGATGATACTATGTGGCACACAAAAACCATAATATTGACCAGTGGTTCTCAACCTTGTATGCTTCACTTACCCCCTGTAAATGTGTATATAACTGGCGTACAGTCGGTCAAAAAAGTATCCGAACACTGTGGTTGATTACAGAATTCAGAAAAAATATCTGGCAACGATTTTTTTAGAAATTATTGATCTGGCAACCTTCGTGTCACGTGATACGAAGGTTGCCAGATCACTAATTTCTAAAAAGTCGTTGCCAGATATTTTTTCTGAATTCTGTAATCAACCACAATGTTCGGATACTTTTTTGACCGACTGTACCTCTTGCATAGAAAGATAAAACTATAGTTATAGTATAACAATGGTAATAACGTAAAACATATATACAGGGTGTCCCTGAATTCATGGCCCAAACGAGAGGGGATGGTAGTACACACCGAACTCACCAATATTTGTCATGGAATATGCGGCCGCAAATGCAGCCCAGTGCTGGTAGTGGGCGCAGACAAGGCGGCATGGCTTAAAAGCGCTGGATCGGCCAAACCCCAGCATTCTCAGCCGCCGATGTGCGCGGCAAGCCCGGTGTTTACAAGCAGGTACGCCGATCACTACTCCGCCATTGTGCCGCCTGTATCAACGTTGGTGGGCGGACATTTGAGCATTTGTTGTAATGATCTCCAATAAATGTCACACTGGAAACCTCTGTGTCTGTCCTTCATTTCTGACTCCTCACTGCGTTTGCGGCCGCATATTCTATGGCGAATATTGGTGGGTTCGGTGTGTACTACCATCCCTTCACATTTGGGCCATGAATTCAGGGACACCCTGTATATATAACATATATCTAGCAACTTTTGAGCTCTCACGGCGTACCCCAAAAAATTTTACTGCGTACCCCACATTGAGAACCCCTACTTTAAAGGATCAGTTACCTGCTGATAAGAATCTTTGGCTTGATGGCTTGGCAGACAAAGCCGAGGAAGCAGTTAGACGGCACAACAGCAGAGAGCTGTACCAGATAGTTAATGTTTTGTGTGGTAGAAAAAGGACAGGTATGCAGGGATTGAAGGATAAACAAGGTAAGATTATAGAAGGTGAGGATTCTGTCATGGCTAAGTGGGCTCAGTATTTCACTGATGTTCTAAAAAGTGTGGTTAGTTCTACTCCCATTGTTTCCAATGATGATTGATGCATTGGTGGCTTTAATGTTGACAACACAATCTGAAGTTATTTTGGCTGTTTCAAAACTTAAATTTCATAAATCCCCAGGAGTAGATGAAAGTACTACGGAAATGCTTAGAGATGGGAATGTTTCGGTTACCATTTGGATGACTAAATTTCTGAATATCTTTTATGATAAAGGCATGGTTCCTAAGGATTTTACCAGAGCTATTGCTATCCCTATTTTCAAAAAAGGTGATCGCAGTTCTTGTGATATCTATAGGGGTATCAGCCTACTCTATGTTCCAGGGAAAGTTCTTTGCATGATTGTGCTTAATAAAATTAATAATCTGGTTGACAGTCGATTGCGTGATGAGCAATGTGGATTCAGAAGTGGTAGGGGATGTGTAGATAAGATATTTTTACTTAGACATATTCTTGAGAAAGGTTTAGAGTTTCAGAAACCTTTGGTTGCTAACTTTGTTGATTTCAAAAACGCTTTCGATTCTGTTGATCGTCATAATTTGTGGTTGATTGTGAGATCATATGGTATACCAGACAAGTTAGTTAAACATAATGAAAGCTCTCTATAATAACACTGAGTTGTGTGTGAGAGTTGGTAAGGCTTGTAGCAATTGGTTTAGCATTACTTCTGGTGTTCGACAAGGATGCATTTTGTCTCCTTTTCTCTTTAGTTTGGTTATTGATTATGTTATGCGAAATTCACTGCAAGGGAAACATTTTGGCCTTAAATGGTCTGGAGATACTACAATTTCTGATTTAGATTATGCTGATGATTTGGCTCTTTTGGCAAACGATGTTGATGAGATGAACTCTTTCATTAGAGCTGTTGAATGAGACTTAGTAGAGTAGGTTTGGTTATAAACAGAGAGAAAACTAAAGTGATGAAAATTGGTCAGGCAGGCTGTGATTCAGTTAATCTGAATGGTTGCAATCTTGAACAGGTGTCACAGTTTAATTATCTTGGGAGCTATGTAACAGATAATGGTGATGTGCGGCATGAGATTAACAGGCGAATAGGGATTGCTGTCGGGACTTTCACATTACGTAACAAATCTCCCTTGAATATTTCCTGCATAGAGGGCCGCAGGCCCTATGCAGACTTATTCAGCCAAACTTTTCATGTATTATAACTTTGTATTTTTTTAGTTTTTTTTATATATAAATACTTTTAGTATTGGCCCTTTTTTTCTTATTGTTTTGTGTATTTTTATATCTGACTTTATTTTTTTTACTCAGTATTCTTTTTTTTCTCAGTTTTAATCCAAATTTTTCCCATATCCAGTTTTTTTCTTAAAATTTCTCTCCTTTTTCAATTCTTCTCTCTCTGTTTCTCTTTTTTTTAAATTTTTGTTAATTAATTTGTACATTTTGTGTACCTTTTTTTTATATATATATATAAATTTTTTTAGGTATTTTTTTGGTATCTTTTCTAAATGTTTGTTATTAACATAATTTTAAAGCTTCTTAGTATTTTCGACAGTGGAGCTACAAAGCATTTAGAAGAGCTGTTTTTCTGAGGAAATTTATTAGGAGTCTATAAAAGACTGGTGTTAATTTTTTGTGTGGGTTCGAGGATGTTTTTGAAGTTATGTTCTATTACATTGTGTTTTCTTAAGTTGTTGAGGTATTTGTCTCTTTCCTCATTGTGTTTTTTGCATCTAAAATTATGTGTTCAATTTTTTGATCTATTATTATAATGATTGCATGATGGAGAGTCGAATCTTTTCATTCTGTAAAGAGTTGAGTTAGTCATGGCTAAATTTGATTTTATACTTAGTATTGCATTTATTTCATTTTTTTAGACCATAGTCATTGAATTTAGTTATGTTGGGAGAGATTTTATATCTATTAGTGTTTAGGGCTGCTTCATTGTACCAATTCTGTAGTTCCTTGAATAATTTTTTTAATTGTTTTTTTTTTTGTGTAGTGTTCACAGACCTTCTACTTTGGCATATTAAACTGACAGGCTCCTGTCAGACCTCTGTGGCAAGCAGCTGCTTGAGGGGGTATTTATTTTTTTTATTTTATTTTATATAGGTAAGGAATTCTTATGTCTTGATTTAGTGCTATGGCATTTTTTGCTAGTTTGTCTACTATTTCGTTGCCTGTTAACATGGGAGGGTATCCATTGTAGGTGGATTTATGTTTTGCTGGTTCAGATGTTGGTATATGAGTGTGAAAATGTCATTTGTGAAAATTTGATAGTTGTTTTTGAATGGGTTGAGCTGTAATATATCCAGTGAGGTTTTGCTATCAGTTAATATGACTATATTGGTATTGGAGAATTTTAGGGCCCAATGTATGGCAAGTATTATGACTGTGAGTTCAGATAATATTACTGAGCAACCTGTATCAAATTCGAATAGTGTTTTAGTGTTATCTGTTGGGTGGTAATAGGCTCCAGCTGTGATAGAGTTATCATTGTTTGAGGAACCATCAGTATAGATGTGTGTGAAATTGTCATACTCATTCTTAATGTGTATTTCAGTTAATGTTTTTAATATCATAATGTCTGTGTTTTTTTTTTTTTTGGTGTCTATGCCAGGGATCCTGTTGTGTATAATTGGTAGTGTAGATAACCAACATGGAATGCTGGGGGTGAAGTTACCACTATAATTGTTTTTAATAATATCTAATGCTTTTGTTGTTTCAGGGAAGTTCTATAAAGTAAGGTCTGTGAAATTGTTTATCAGTTTTTCAATTATTGGGTGTTCAGTATTTTTTTGCATGATTATGAATGTTAAGTTAGATAGTAGGTTTTTTTTGTTTTTTAACTGGAGGTATGGAGGTTTCTGCATAGATATTTAGATTGTTTGTTGATTGTACTATTCCGAGACAGTATTTTTATTATTCTATTTATAGTTTATCTATTTTTTATTATTTTTAGGTGAGAAGATTCAATTAGTTTTAATTTTGTGTTAGAGATGTTGTTTATTAATTCTATGCCATATAGGCTCTTTGGTAGGATTATAGTTTTGTATATTAGAAGTAAATTATTGATGGAGCAGCCCCTTTTTGAGCCTCCCAGGTATATTAGGAAATTGAATAATTTCTGTAATTTTTCCTTTTCATGTTTTATATAGTTGTCCCATGATAATTTGTTGTCTATGTGTAGCCCTAAAAATTTTATTTCTTTTGTAATGTCAATCTGTGTTTTATTTAATGATATCTTAAAATCGTATGGTAATTTATATTTCTTATGAAAGTATATTAATTTTGTTTTTCTGTTGATATTTTTAGGTTCCATTGTTTGCAGTAGTGTGAGAGTTTTTTTGAGTGTGTTTTGCATTCTGTCTTGAATTATTGTAGGGTCCTGATGTATTGTCCAGAATATCAAGTCATCTGCATATGTCCCAAAAGTGATGTCCTGTGTGAAAATTGAGTTTATGTCATTCAGATATATGTTGAATAAGAGGGGTGATAGCATGTCTCCTTGTATTAATCCATTTGTGAGTGGATATGATTTGGATAGTATGTTCCCTGTTTTTACTTTAAAGTATTTATTAGTTATGAGTTGGTATATGAAGTGGTATAAGTGTCCATTAATTTCTAGTTTTCTTAACTTAGATATGAGTCCATGATGAGAGACCGAGTCAAAGGCTTTTTCCAGGTCAACCAGGTATTGTTTGTGTGTTAGTGCATGTTCAATGCCAGTTATTAGGTTTAATAAAATGTCTTTTGTGCTTCTACCAGATCTGAAGCCATAGCAGTTTTTTATCAAGAATCCTAAATTTTTCTATGTGCCAGTTGAACCTGCTGCATATTATTCTTTCAAATAGTTTCAACATGTTGGAACTTAACCAAATTGGTCGATAAGACTTAAGTTCTTCTGCTATTTTTGTTTCTTTTTTGATGAATATCATATAATTGTTGAACCAGTCTTCTGGGTATGTGTGGGAGGTCCACAATTTGTTTAATAATTCTAGTAGTTGTATTTGCCAGTTTTTTTGTGATGTTTTTTAAAAGTTTGTTTGTAATGCCATCAGGACATGGTATCGAATCTTTTTTAGTTTATTTATGGCAGCTTTTAATTCAAAATGAGTGAAGGGCATGTTTAGGTGCATATTGTTTTTAGTGTGGTATAATTTATGTATGATGTTAGTTAGAGTTTTTGTATTTCATGTCAATGTTCTTATTTGCATTTAAGGATGTGTTAATATAATGTTGTGCAAAATCTTCTGATGTTTCCTGTATGGGTTTGTTGTATTTTAGGGCATAGGTCTGAATTGGATTGGATGGGGTTGTTTCATTGTATAATTTTTTGTATATTTTCCATAGGTTTGAAGTTATCGATTGAGGTGTTAATTTGTCTGTGAATAGTCTCCAGTTCAGTTTTTGCATAAATTTTATCTTTTTTTCTATTGCTTTAGCTAGTCTTTTGAAGATTTGACAGTTTTGAAAAATTTTTTTTGTATGCATGTTTTTTTCCGCTTTTCTTCTAATGGCTATTTGTTTATTAATAAAAATTGTTTGCATGTTGTTTTCGGGAATTTTTTTGTGATTGTCTCTGTGTTGTTGTTTATTTCATCTTTTAAGGTATCTATTATTTCTGTGTAGTCTGTGTAGTTTTTAGATGTATCTATCTTATCTATGTCATGTTTGAATTTCTGCCAGTTAGTTATTTTTATCTGTGGTTTTGGAATTTTTTTTATTTTTGATCGCTGTGTAAATAGGGGAATGGTCACTTCCTAGTTTGTCTGTTGAAATTGTTCAATTGAGATTTTTTTATCATTTTTTGGGAGCATATGGTGAGATCTATTACTACTGGGTTAGCATTAAAGTGGTTTGTACAGGTTGGGGTTTTGTTATTTATAACAAAACCACAACCTGTACAAACCACTTTAATGTTTTTAAACCACCTTATAATTTAACCAACCTTATAATTTATTGTAAGGTTGCTATTTTCTATGAATTTTATTAGGTGTTTGCTTTTATAGTCAGTTTTATGAGAAAACCATGTTTTGCTGTGGGTGTTTAGGTCTCCACAGATAATAATTTCTCCTGTTAGGTTATTTAAAATTTTTGAGTATTCATCATATGTAACTGTTATTCCAGAATTGTAATATGTTAATTATGTTTGTGATATTATTGTTTATTTTTGTTTGTATTATTACTATTTCCAGTTTTCCTTTTATGATATCTATTCTAATTCTTCTTTGTGGTAGGCTTTTGTATAGGTATGTGGCTATGCCTCTTGTGCTATCATTGTTTTTCGTTGGTATGTTATGAAGTTGCTTAAATTGAGAGTTTTATTTGTTATAGTTTCTTGCAGGCAAAGGATCTGTATGTTTTTGGTTTTTATTAAGTGTTTTTTTTTTAATATGTGTAGTTTGTTTTGCAGTCCGCTACAGTTCCATTGGAAAATCGTTTTGCTGTGCTCCATTACTCGTTATTTAATATAGTAGTTAGTAGGTCCTTGATAAGGTTCAATTCCGGACCATTTGGTAAAAGGTGCTCTAGGAGTTTGATCAGTAGGACTATAATTTGGTTTTTAGCTCCATATTTAGGGTAACCTTTGATGTCCTCATTAGTGGTCTGGGGACAATCAAGTGTGGGTGTAATCTACATTAGCATGTTTTTTTTTGAGCCTTTGAATCCTGTGATGTGTTTTTTTACAGTTCCAGCATAGTTCTCACCGTTTGTAGAGGTCGATCCGTGTGTATGTCTCGTCTTCTGTTCTGCCGAGGTGGAAGGACTCTGTAGGTCGTTCTCTGCAAGGTCCGTGGTGGGAAGAGTCGTGCAGTTCACTCTCAGGTCCTCATGAACCTTCGTTTCAATCCTGTTTATGGAATTCGAAGCTCGCATTTCCCATGATCCTGTTGCTGGTTATTATTATTAAAGACTATCCTAGCTCTAGTGTAGGCCTGTTGCCATTTAGTCCTTCCTCAATTTGTAAAGCTCTGGCTCCGCACGCTATTATATGAGCGTTGCATCCGGCCCAAGTGGCTGGATGCAGGCCATAGCAGTTTGGACATCTAAAATGTTTGGCGGTGCACTCGCTATGGTGATGTTGGCCTCCGCACCTCTTGCATGTTAGCTTTCCAGAGCAGGTTGACATGGCGTGGCCAAAATTTTAGCATTTGAAGCATAGGTTGGGAGGGAGGTAATATTATTTTACCCTGTGCCTGCAGAAGCCTAAATATACGTCACAAGGTAGGTGCTCTCCCTCGAATTCTAATATGACCTTATGAATTGGTGAGCACTTAGTTTCCTTGTCGTTGCTTTACTTGATGTCATAGTGTTTCATTCTTCTGATACTAATGATATTTTGGTGTTCGAGTAATTCATATATTTCCTCATCGGAGAGTTCCGTAGGCACTCCTATTATAGAGCCTAGAACGGATTTGGTGAAAGAGGGGATATCCACCGTAACCGGGACATCTAATATCTCCTTTAGTGATTTTATCTTTTCATATTGTGCCGAATTGTTCGGGTATATTAGTAAGCGGCCCTGTGAGATAAATTTCCCGTTTACATGTACTCCCAGTAGCTGGAAGAAGAAACTCGTCACCTTTTTTTATGTCTAAATCTGATATGCCGTTATCAATTCCTGTTATCATCATTACCATGTCATGTGAGGAACCTCCACTAGAGGATTGGTTGATATACTACTTCTGAGCTCGTTAATTTCGTACTTTTAATGTTATATTTTTTATGTTTATTTACTCTGAGGTTTTCTGTATTTTTATAATTAATTCCTTTAGATTTTTCGGAATTAATATCATCTATATTAGTTTCACTCGTTGTTTGGAAAATATCAGTAATTACCTGGGGTTCAGTCGTTTTCTTGGAAGTTTGTTCCATGTTGGAGAGGGTTAAGGAAAAGTTCATTAAATTGTTCTCCTTAATGGATTTGGTGGAAGATGGCTCTTTATCCGAGGATACTTCCAGGTCATCTTCTAGAGAGGTCGTTTCAATTTTTTTTTCACTCAGAGTGATAGGCGTTTTGTAGTTGAAGTCCATTGGTCTCTGTATTTTTTCCTTTTGTTTTTACAGCCGTTGGGGATCCCTTTTTTTTCTATTTCCGTTGGTCATGGTCCCCAGTGTATCAATAACAGCGAAATCTCAAGTCCCAATTTGTCGTGATGAAAAATGCACAAAATTTCAAATAAGTCCTATCAGCGAAAGCGCTGATCGTTGATTACCAGTGGAGTTTCTAATCACCGCACCAGAAAGGGGGTGTTCCAGGGTGGCGGTCTTTGCTCGCGACCCTATCGATAGGAAAATCATAAACAAGGTAGGAGCCGGGACTTTTAAGAATCTATGGAGAGTGGGGAGAAATAGGCGTATACACCTAAAGACTAAAATTAGACTGTATAATAGTTGGTTCTTTCTAGGGTTAGTTATGGCAGTGAAACGTGGACACTTTTTAAACAAGATAACAGGAAACTAGATGCTTTTGATTCTAGATACTTACGCAGTATCTTGGGCATTAAGTGGTTCAACTTTGTAACTAATGATGAGGTTAGGCAAAAGAGTCGGCAACCTCCTTTAAGCAGCATTTTGTGCAGAGAGAGACTCCGTTGGTTTGGCCATGTTGCCGGATAATTATAGATTGGCGAATAGGGCTATGAACAGTGTGCCTAAAGGCTTCAGAAAGAGGGGGAGACCAAGGATGCGATGGGCAGACAATGTCAAACAGGACCTTATTAGAATTGGTGTGCAGTGGCCAGATGCAGCAGATGTAGCTCAGGACAGACTTGCTTGGAGAACTAAATTGCCCAGTCTGGTTGGACCTCCGTAGCCCATGGCTGCTTGATGATGATGATGATGATGATGATGATGATGATGATGACGATGACGACGACGACGACGACGACGACGACGACGATGATGATGATGATGATGGTGATGATGATGATGATGATGATGATGATGATGATGATGATGATGATGATGATGATGATGATGATGATGATGATGATGATGATGATGATGATGATGATCACTACGAAGGGGTGCATTTACATCAGGAAAACAAACTCTGTTGTTAATATAAACTCCTTCCTGTGTACATTTCCCACAACCAAAATGTCCACTGTGGTCTTTAGTAAGAGTAATAAATGCTCTGGCTGGAGCATCACGTATAATGCCCCTCAATTCAACATGGAATAATTTATCTCGTACTTCAAGACCATTCTGAATTAGTGTTTTGATTTCTTGAATGAAAAGTTCAAGAAATACGTTTGTATCTGATAGTTTTTCTTTCCCATGGTAAATTCCTATAGGAAAAACTCCTGATTTAGTGCCAAACAGTGAACACCAAATTTGCCACAGCTGACTAGAAGAACTTTTAGATAATGGTAAACCATATATATTAACTAAAAGCTTTACTGTTTTTGCGTTAATATTTTGGGTATTTATATCATAAGCATTAAACATTTGTTTAATGCCCCTTTCAATACCAAAATGAAATGAGTCTACGCTGCAGTATAGGGTCCTCAGATTCTTCCGCATAGTTACTACATCGTGATTTGTGGGATTGTTCAGTAATATTCTTCAAGGTAAATAAATATTCTGTTTCTTAATGCATTTTTAAATTTATGTTAGACGTTTTATTACATGTTGTTTTTGGTAAAAATTACAGTTGTTTAGTTCTGGTAAGATGACTTTTATGCGCTGTTTCAAATAATTGTCTATAATTAGTTTATGTTACTTTTTTTTAAGTTCGGAACCAAGGTTAATTCCTTAGCGATAAGCGTTTTTAATTAAATCTACTTTTGATGACGATTTATTTTGTGGTTTTTTTAATTGCGGAACGAGGTTTCATTCCTCAGCGATAGGCGTTGTTAATGAACACTTGTTTCGATGGAATTATTTTAAGGTTTAGTTTCAAGTGCGGAAACGTGATTTTCGTTTCTATAGCATTGTATATATTATGATGCATAGCCTATAAACATGTCTGAAGGTAGATGCGGGACGGATTACTTTTTCATCGCGGTGTTTCGGACAGCCTGCGGTGGGAAAAAAGTAAGATGGCGGCTGAGGACACGATACTGCAGTTCTGCCCCAAAATGACAATAATTCCCATTTCCAATCACTGTACGATCAGTCTGCTTTGGTGTATGTATCAATGATCTTGCATCCATGGGCAAATGAGCATGGCACGAATGTGTTCTAAGTACACACAAAAGTTTATTAAAGGCACCATGATGTATAGCATTATCAATAGCCCAAGCAGCGAGTTCTGTTGCAAAAATAGAATTACCTTTTTGAACGCTACAACAGTCTGTATGAAAATCATCTAGTTACATTAAATTCGCTTTCCGCAATACGATCATTGTTTTCTACTCTACAATTAGAAGTTTGTGTATTGTTATATGTGCCAAGTTGATTACGAATATATCTTCTCAGTCCTTCATTATCAGTACTATGTAAACTATTACTATCGCATGAACTATCTGTATCATCTACTGCACTTAATATACACATTTTGCTCTTAACTAATCTTTCAATATTTTTGTTAAATTGCTGCTTCGTTATTTTTCCTACCTTACGCTTATTCATGTTGTAGTGAAAAAGCAGTGAATATTACTTACTTAATCTTGTACGGTTTACACACTTCTGGACACAGTGCGAACAGGTACAAAATGGCGCAGTTTCCGTATCACACACGAGGATAATGTGTCCGCACTTAACAGAATAAAAAAAAAATGTTTTGGGTAAGTATTGAAAGTGAATATACGGTATTTCAATAAAAATAAATCTTATTTTTCTAGGGATGTAGAATTTTGCTTCATTCCTATTCTATTTCATATTTTACATAATTTTGAAATACATACGCGATATTCGTAGACGTGCACGAGATATTGAATCATTAAGTGTCCAAATCATATCTCTGAAGGTCTCCTGCACGATATCTTCTTAATGTTATGCTGATTGACGTCTAATAGATATCACATATATCTTCAGGAGATTCTGCACATTTTGAGGATATCCATAAGTTATCGGTGGCTGTGTGGGAAGTACTGCTTGACACGTTACAAATTCATCTCCTATCGTAACTACCAACATGACGGCAAGGATTAAAGTAAACCACGTGCATCTGGTAAGGAAGATTTCATTTGGCAAACTACATCTATATTGTTACAAATCAAGCTTTTACTCACATTTTTTTCTTGGAGTAGCAAACATATCAAATAAAAGTGCTGAAGGAGGAAAAAAAAAACATTCAACATACCTGAAATTCGAGATTATCATCCGTTGCTGTTCCGAAGCAACGTGCTGAAAAGCTAGAGTTCATCTATTTACAGAGACAATTCAGTCGTACACTAACAACAACCTGTTTGCTGCATTCCCCCTGTAAACACATTTCACAACAGGGGATGTATCTGGAGCTCAGTGCCGATAGTAGCGACTCAGCTCCGTATGTAAGAAGCTTTTCATTCTTCTCCTTAAATATTCTTTGGTGCCATGACCTCTTTGGTATCCACGAATGACTTGACAACGATTACATTTCGTTCACTAGAGCTGTTCTGCATTTTACATATAAATCACACATGTCGCGTATAGAATACAAAATAGCATTTCATTCTTTATAGCAGTGTATACATACCTCACAGATGCTGTAAATAAAATCAATTTACTTATTAGATAATTACTTTTTGGTATTTTCATCGCGCTGGTTGCAACATTACCTTTTTTACATATGCTAGAAGTTCTACTTTGTTTTGAATTAATGAGGTCAATGGAAAGGAAATGTAAGACATTTTTCTTTTAATTTTTAATTTTTCGTATTTTCCAACACTGATGTTCAGGGCCAGCAGAACAGTACAAATAGGGCTGAATTTAGAGGTGGTGAAATCAATGGAACAATACCCCACCACCGCTCACCCCCACTCCACAGAATGCCAGTAAGGATAATGGCGGCACAAAAATTATTTTAACTTATGCACATCACACGCATTCTTGGAGAAATTTTTAAATACTTCTAAAATGAAGTGCAAAATGTTATACTGCAGTGTAAAGTCAGTCTCTTCCCCCCCCCCCCCCCCCGCCTTCCTTTATTTTTTCTAGATCAGGGCCTGAATATGTCTTCCAAGCTGTCGCTTGTGGCGGTATGTTTATTCTAAATTCAAAATAAGAGTGCCATGAATATAAAGTGTTAAGATCTTTCCAAAACGTTAACAGCTTAGTAATTTTGAAACCCTGTTACTGATGATTTAATTGGAATTTATTTCCAATGTGGAGGCAGAAAAATAAATTCAGTTACAGCCACAAAAATAGTAAGATCATTTTTAGATGATAAAAGTGATTTGATCTCTTAAGGTGACAAAAATTAAAATCATTTTTAAGAGCAAAAGAAACAATAATAATGAAATCCACTTGATGCGGGGGAGGGGGGGGGGGGGTTAAGAATAAAATTACTTGGTGAGTGAAAAATAAATTTTGTTGATGGAAGGGCCGCAAAATATCGTGGGCCGACACTGCTGCTGGTAAATATTCCAGTTTTCTTTCCTGCTGAAAGAATAATGTTGGAATTAGAGATTTTGTTCTGAAGGAGAACTTTATCTTCAGTCACATTTTTGCATCTAAAGTCTTTTAAAAGACTTTTTTGGAGATTGTCATTTTTTTTTTACTTTAGCAGAAGAATAAAAATTATCTAATAATTTAATAGGGCTCTGCAAAATCCTTTAAATAATCTCCAATTTAGTTTTAATGAAATGGCATTATTTGGAATATAAATTGCTATGCATATATACTGATTATTAAAATGCAGCAGTTTTTGGTATAAACTTTAAATTACCGTTTTTCAGGCCCGGTTCTGGGAAAAAAATTGGGTAGAGGGGGGGGGGTCAAAAACTAAATCGAGCTGGAAAAAATTAAAAAGGGGGAAACAATCAAGAAACTGGATTTCCTTGGCAGTATAACATTTCCTACTCCATTTTAAATATTTCTTCATAAGTGATGAAATATGTATAAGTTTAATATTTTTTTTGCTCTATCATTACTAGCATTTTCAAAGAGTTCCTTCCCACTCATATCTTAGATTCGGCCTTGCTGTTGTCTCTTGTATTTTTAGAAAACTAAGAGAAACAAATGTATGCAGTTTTACCCAAAATCTCTTCATGATATGTTACATGATTAATCGTAGCATATTATGAGTAGTTCATTTAATTAAAGAAAACCTTTTTTTCCCTCTGCACAATATGGTGCTTAAAGGAGGTTGCAAACTCCTTTGCCCAACTTCATCATTGGTTACAAAGTTGAACCACCTAATTCCCAAGATGCTGTGTAAGCATTTAGAATCAAAAGAATCTAGTTTCCCGTTATCTTGTTTGCAAAGTGTCCAAGATTCACTACCATAATTAACCCTAGAAAAAACCAAACTATTATTCAGTCTAATTTTAGTCTAGTTGTATACGCCTATTTCTCCACACTCTCCATAGATCCTTAAAAGTTCCGGCAGCAATCCGTATTCGTCTGTTAATCTCATGCCGCATATCACCTGTATCTGTTACATAGCTCTCAAGATAATTAAACTGTGACCCCTGTTCAAGACTGCAACCATTCAGATTAACTGCATCATAGCCTGCGTGACCAATTTTCATCACTTTAGTTTTCTCTCTGTATATTACCAAACCTACTCTACAGGTATCATCAGCAGCTCGAATGAAAGAGTTCATCTCATCAACATCATTTGCCAAAAGGGCTAAATCATCAGCATTATCTAAATCAGAAATTTTCATATCTCCAACCCATTTAAGGCCAAAATCTTTCCCTTGAAGCGAATTTCGCATACATTAATCAATAACCAAACTAAAGAGAAAAGGAGACAAAATGCACCCTTGTCGAATACCAGAAGTAATGCTAAACCAATTGCTACAAGCTTTACCAACTCTCACACACGACTCAGTGTTATTATAGAGAGCTTTCATTATGTTAACTAACTTGTCTGGTATACCATATGATATCACAATCAACCACAAATTATGACGATCAACAGAATCGAAAGCGTTTTTGAAATCAACAAAACTAACAACCAAAGGTTTCTGAAACTCTAAACCAGGCGTCGGCAACCTATGACCCGCAGGTCACCAAGTGACCCATTTGATAATTTCAAGTGACCCACTTGATAATTTCAAGTGACCCACTTGAGTTCCGCAAATAAAATATAATATATAAAAATAAATTATAAAACATAAACATGAAATAAACAGTTTGAGAAAGTATAAATAATAAGATTAACATTTTGGTTTGATTACAAAGTTGCAGAAATGAACACAGGCGGAATACAGCGACATTGTCCGAACGAATCTCATCTGTTATTCACGTTAAAGACGAAGTAGATGTAAACAAGAGTAGATGTGTGATTAGGGCTCCTATTGGTCGGCTGGGCTCTCTGACTGCGTGCCACCTGCAGCCGATCAATAGGAGCGCTGCCCACCTGCTGATCACGCATCTACTCTTGTCTACGTTTACTTCGTCTTTCAGGTGAATAAACAGTAGTTCAGATGCGCGAGAACAGTTACCTAAGCGAAATAATTATTATTTTTATTACCATGGACAAACAAAAAGCAAAAAAGAGATTATTTCAAGATGTGTGGTCTGAAAAGTACGGATGTATGGAAAATGGTGACAAATTGATATGTACTTTATGTACAGCCAGGACTTACAATATTGAGCGACACTTTTCTTCAAAACATAAAGATGTGAGTGAAATGCCAAATGATGAAAAATATGAATACATTGCTAAACGTGTATTAAATTATGGTAAACAAAATAATTTTTTGAAGAGATTTGTTACCAGCCACAATTACGCTACATTTGCCAGCTTTGTTGCAGCTCTTAGTATTGGTACCAACGGAAAACTGTATAGAGAGGCGAATTTTTGAAAAACGCATTCATAAATTGTTCGGAACATTTATTCAATGACTTCGCAAATAAAAAACAAATAATTGAGAGAATTAATGAAATGCCATTGTCGGCCAGAACAGTTCAGCGTCGCATTGAAGATATGGCAAAAAATATTGACGCACAGGTCAAACATGATTTGTTATCTAGTGACGTAATTAGCATTGCACTCGATGAAAGTACCGATGTAAATAGTATGGCTAGGCTGGCAATTATTATTAGATTTGCATCAATAAATAGTTCGAACGTCAATGAAGAACTATGCGCTCTTGCTTCAATGAATGACACGACCAAAGGCATTGATATTTTCCGTCAAGTACAAGAGTTTACAAATTTCAAAAATGGGAAAATATTGGATTTAAAAGTAAATTGTTTTCCATAACAACTGATGGTGCTCCACCTATGAGAGAAAAAAATGTTGGTTTTGTGAAACTAATGGAAAATGAACTTGGCCGTCCACTTTTATCGTTCCATTGTATCATACATGAAGAAATTTTATTTGCAAAGGCATCTACGCAACAACTTAAGGATGTAATGGAAAAGGTTGTTAAGATTGTAAACGTCATAGTAGCACGATCTGCATTAACACACAGGCGCTTCAAAGCTTTTTTGGAGGAAATTGAATCGAAATATGGAGGTTTACTGTTACATGCTGAAGTACGATGGTTAAGTCGAGGCAAAATTCTTAATAGATTTGTAGAGTGCTTTGATGATATGCAAATATTTCTTTACGAAATCGGTGAAAATGATCTCGAGCTCAATGATAAAAAATGGTTTTTAAGACTTTTTTTTTTTAAGTTTTTAAGAGACATAATGAACCATTATAATGATTTCAACGTACGACTCCGAGGAAATAACCACACAATTTTGAAAATGTATGAGGAATGGAAGACTTTTTGTTCGAAATTAATATTATTTGAAACTGACATAAGAACTAAAATCTTTCTTTTCTTTTCCTTACTAAAAAGCTAACATGAGAAAGAAAATATCAATGAAAGCAATCTAAATATGTTCGAAAGTTGTGTTTTGAAGATTTAAAGTGAATTTGAAAGTAGATTTCAAAGTTTTAAGAAGCACGGCGAAATGTTTACATTTATAATAAAGCACGAGAAATATGGGAAAATGTTTCAGATTTGCAGTATTTTGAATATTTTGAAATTGACAATTTAAGTTTAGAAATGATTGATTTAAAGTTCAACGTTGGGGACGGAAAAATTCAAGACATTGCGGAAAGATTTAGAAAACACGGAAGCTAATCAACTTCTCATGATATCATCGTGTTGAGTATCACTTCCTACGAAGTTTTCATCTTTGAAAAAAATTGGCTTTGACATTTTGTCCGCGTTCGGTTCTACTTATAAATGTGAAAAAATATTTTCACACATGAAATTTATTTTAAGTAAGAACAGGAGCAGATTAACTACCGAAAATTCAGACGCTTGTATTCGTCTTAAGGTGACTAAGTATGAACCAGACTTAACTAAATTGACGTCACAAATTCAGTATCAGGGGAGCTATTGATAACGAAGATTACGCTTATAAATAAAGTTCATAAATTATAAATGAACTAAAACTTCACAATTATATTTGTTTTTATAATAATTAGAATTATAATTTTTTTATGTTTTGAGTTTAAAAACATATTGTAATAGTTTTCTCAATAAAATTTATCTTATTATTCACTAACGGACTGTTTTAAAATTAAAATACCCATTTACCCGAACTGTCTTCTTAATAGTCACATTTTGGTTGATTTTGACCCGCAGCCAAAAAAGGTTGCCGACGTCTGCTCTAAACCTTTCTCAAGAATCTGTCTAAGTGAAAATATCTGATCCACACATCCCCTACCACTTCTGAATCCACATTGCTCATCACGCAATTGACTGTCAACCAGATTCTTAATTCTATTAAGCACAATCATGGAAAGAACTTTACCTGGAACAGAGAGTAGGCTGATACCCCTATAGTTATCACAAGAACTGCGATCACCTTTTTTGAAAATAGGGATAACAATAGCTCTGGTAAAATCCTTAGGATCCATGCCTTTATCATAAAAGATATTCAGAAATTTAGTCATCCAAATGGTAACCGAAACATTCCCAGCTCTAAGCATTTCCGTAGTACTTTCATCTACTCCTGGGGATTTATGAAATTTAAGTTTTGAAACAGCCAAAATAACTTCAGATTGTGTTGTCAACATTAAAGCCACCAATGCATCTATCATCATTGGAAACAATGGGAGTAGCACTAACCACATTTTTTTAGAACATCAGTGAAATACTCAGCTCACCTAGCCATGACAGAATCCTCACCTTCTATAATATTACCTTGTTTATTCTTCAATCCCTGCATACCTGCCCTTTTTCTACCACCCAAAACATTTACTATCTGGTACAGCTCTCTGCTGTTGTGCTGTCTAACTACTTCCTCGACTTTGTCAGCCAAGACATCAAGCCAAAGATTCTTATCAGCAGCTAACTGAACTTTTACACGTTTATTAAGTGCTCTGTAATGCTTTCTATTAGGACTAGTAGGGTATTGATTAAGGACATTCCTGCAGTTCTTTCTATCTGAAGTAAGCTCAAGTGCCTTAACACTCAAATAATTCTGCCTCCTGTGCTCCTTTTTTCCTAAAAGAGTACTGTTATTTTCCGAAAAAGCCTGTTTAAAATGGTCCCATTCTTCCTCAACTTCAGTGGTAAGCAAAGCATGACTGTTATAATGACTAAGTAACGTATCATGTTAAGCTTTAGCTATAATTCTGACCGGTGGTTGCTCAGTCGGTAGCGCACCAGGTTCGTAATCTGTAGTTCCCAGGTTCAAATCCCAGCTGGGTGAGCATTGAGATTTATCTCCGCAAAATTCCCTGTCCTGCCCACTGTCAGTAGAGGACACCGATGGGCTTGGAAAGGCCGCCGCCTGTCGGATGGGACACCTTAAAGATCACACTGGATGGCCTTGACAGGAGGTTACCATCTGTCTCCTAACAGCTGTTCCAGTGGGCCCCCTCCTCCAACCTTCTCTGAGGCTTCAGGGCCCTTGTGACCTGGCCATTTAGCCCATGGTGTGAAAAAAAGTGACGGCACTTAGGTAAAACAACCCAACCCAACTTTTGCCTTTGCAAAAGCAGGTTAAATGCTTTTTACAACATTCTGATTGGAAATTATGCTATCTGAATTTTTTTTCACCTATTATTTGTGGTTCTCACTATATTTGTTTTATAATTATGTCCAAGAAAGAAATTTAATATGAAGAATCACAGCTATCCAAGGCTGGATTTTTTCATTAGGTCATTTACTGAAATTTTTTAAGATTTTTGATAAACGCGAAACCATTTTATATTCTCTGATTTTTTTCCTAGCAGTCTTACGTAAATCTACGTTGGAAATATATAAATATACACGCCTTTCACACAACACCTTTCTTGCACTGTATAAGGCGAAATTCAGAATGACCAAAAAAGTGCATTGGCCAAAAATTTTGACCAGATCAAAATTCCACTTTCTGACTTCGTTTTTGAGTTTGTCTTAGTCAATCTTTTTGGGGGATGGGCAAGTCTCCCACCTTCGAAATAGTAAGGTGGCTAAACACTAAGATTAAATATAATGAATTTTGGTGTGTAATGAATATATTTGCATTTTGTTTGTTATTCTATTACATGCACTTTTAAACTTATTAGAATTAAGTAAAAGCTCTGCACCTGTATTTTTCGGTTTCGTCGTCATTTATTTTATCTTCTCCTCCCATAAAACATTTCTTACTTTATACCTGTTTAGATTTTTTGCACTTTGATGTGCTAGGTAGGGAACAAACACATAGCACTAGCTTTTAGATTTTTTTACGAACTCTATTCTTCCACTGTTTTTTTTGTGTTTTTAGCCTGTTTTAGAGTTAAACAATTATAAATTGCTGAAAAATATCTAAGTACATGTGCGTATAAACCAAAATTCCCTGAACACTTAATTCTCATAATTTTTTCGTTTAAACTTTCATCGTTCTACATTATGTGATATGTTTGTTTCATATGGTTCACTAGAATATATAGTTTTACACAGAATTAAAACAGAGTGCAAAATCCAAGTTTCTTGAATGCCTTAAATGCCTTTGGTTGCTAACTTTGTTGATTTCAAAAAGGCTTTCGACTCTGTTGATCATCATAATTTGTGGTTGATTGTGAAATCATATGGTATACCAGACAAGTTAGTTAACACAATGAACGCTCTCTGTAATAATACTGAGTCATATGTGAAAGTTGATAAGTCTTGTAGCAATTGGTTTAGCATTACTCTGGTGTTCGACAAGGGTGCATTTTGTCTCCATTTCTCTTTAGCTTGGTTATTGATTATGTTATGCGAAATTCACTTCAAGGGAAAGATTTTGGCCTTAAATGGGTTGGAGATACGAAAATTTCTGATTTAGATTATGCTGATGATTTAGCCCTTTTGGCAAATGATGTTGATGAGATGAACTCTTTCATTCGAGCTGTTGATGAGACTGGTAGTAGAGTAGGTTTGATTATAAACAGAGAGAAAACTAAAGTGATGAAAATTGGTCAGGCAGGTTGTGATTTAGTTCATCTGAGTGGTTGCAGTCTTGAGCAGGTGTCACAGTTTAATTACCTTGGGAGCTATGTAACTGATACTGGTGATGTCCGGCATGAGATTAACAGACGAATAGGGATTGCTGCCGGGATTTTTGAATATCTATGGAGAGTGTGGAGAAATAGGCATATACACCAAAAGACTAAAATTAGACTGTATAATAGTTTGGTTCTTTCTAGGGTTAGTTATGGTAGTGAAACTTGGACGCTGTGTAAACAAGATAACAGGAAAGTAGATGCTTTTGATTCTAGATCTTACGCAGTATCTTGGGTATTAGATGGTTTAACTTTGTAACTAATGATGATATTGGGCAAAGGAGTTTGCAACCTCCTTTAAGCAGCATATTTTGCAGAGAGAGACTCCGCTGGTTTGGCCATGTTGCCCGTATGGATAATTATAGATTGGCGAATAGGGTTATGAACAGTGTGCCTAAAGGCCTCAGAAAGAAGGGGAGACCTAGGATGCGGTGGGCAGACAATGTCAAACAGGACCTTGTTAGAATTGGTGTGCAGTGGCTGGATGCAGCAGATGTAGCTCAGGACAGATATGATTGGAGAATTAAACTGCACGGTCTGGTTGGACCTCCGTAGCCGTGGCTGCTTGAGGATGATGATGATGATGATGAGGTAGTTTCAATTTACATTATTATACGAAACTATTAAATACGAAAAGACAAAACCCGCTTGGCTCTCATCTAAGGACCTGGGTTCGAGCTCCAGATAAGGCATGGATGTTCTTGTTGTTTTTCTGCTGAGGTCCCACCATCCTCACAGATCTTCAACTATGGCGTACAAACTGTCAGTCTTCTGTCAGACCTCTGTGGCAAGCAGCTAGTTGAGGGGGATATTTATTACATATTTAAAACTTATAACGAAAATGTTGCTAGTTATCTGTTTATGATGGAAATATGAAAATTTGGTGATAGAGTGTCCAGAGATTATTTAAGAGACAAAAGAGATTCCACTGACAGCAAAAATCTGCCTCTTTTGTCAGAGGGGTGTGAGAAAAGCAACTTTTTGAATTTATACAAAAAAGACAAACACTTTTTTAATTGTATACATACTAATAAATAACTACGCTTTTAAGTTTCATAGTAATCCATTAGTTCGAATTCATACTTAAGTATTAAAAGCAAAACTTTTAATTTACGCATTTTTTTTTTCAAATTTCAGTAAAATTTGCAAAATAATTAAATATTACATTTCTTAACAAATGACTAATTTCGTGGTGAAAACAAATGAAATGAAAATCTGTAACAAAATTACCGTGGAATGAAACGAAAATAATTAATGCATTTTTTTAAATTAAGCTAAGATTAGGTTATTATTAATAATAACTAAAGACACTGAAAGAAAGCAATGAAGCTATTTTTTTCTTTTGAAGATTTTGTTTTTATTTTCTGATAGGAAATTGGAGTCCGTTTCATCAATACATTTGATCTATTTCCTGGAAATGAACCGTCTATCCAGGAAATAGGAAATATCACATTTACTGAATTGATGTATATAACTACGTGTTCTCATTACCATAATAACTAAAAATAATATTATTACTATTATAGGTGTAATAGAATATATACAAAATAATTAAAATATTTTGTGAATAAAGTAACCTACGAGTATTAATACTACAATTTGCCAAGGCTACCTTCAGTCAGTATTCAGTAAAAAATATTTATTTTGTGATACATTTCACTCACATCGAGAAGTTTAATATTTTTCGCTCAACTTCGTGTTTTAAAGAACAAATTAACGACGTTCAGAGGATACCTACTGTATTGCACTACATTCATACATATGTGTAATTAGATACATTAAAATGTTTTAAAAATATAACAGAAATATTCAAAAAATCTGAAAATTTGAAATTGGAAAGTTATATAAACACGTATTAAATATTTGAAAATAAAATATATACAGTGATCTGGTTCAATTTTTATTTATTGTTTTGTTTTAAATCCGCCAAACTTTTTCTGAAAAGAACAGAAGAAAGTTGTGAAATCTAAGGCGTCTGATACTGGTAGAGATGACGTTTACATACCTAAATTATGGTAATATGATAAATTAATGTTTCTCGTTGATCATAATGTCTCTATGAGTTCGTCCTGTAGTATGCATGACAGTGGGAGCGAAGTGAAAACAGTAGCTAATATGGTAATGGTTATTTATTCAATTAAAAAGTTTTAATTTAGGTATCTAATTAGCAGATAGCCCGCCAGCGTTTAGAGGGGTTGGAAATGTATATGTCATTCAGCAGTCTCAAAATCGAACTCAGGTTTCCTATTACAGCTTTAGACAAGAGAATGGTAAAAAAATGCGCTGTAAAATTCTATATCCGGTTCTATTAAATCTAGAGACTTGATTTTCGAATGCAATACAGTATTATCCAAGGGAACCCCCATAGAGAAAATTTGGGGCAGATCAGACAATTTTCTGAAAGGTTCTGGGATCCCCAAAATTTTCTAAAAGTTCGTTAATTAAACGTATTATCACTAGCGCTGATAGCAAACGACCACGTTTACTGTTGACGCTGAAAAATGCTGACAACGAGGGACACACTAAATGTCATAAAATATGGATAATTGCTACATTGTTTTGAAAAAAAAGTTATTTCCCCTTTTTCGTCTGTTCATATGCAGGCACTTAGCTCCATTTTGTTTTAAGAAATAAAACTTTTTTTCATGATTTTTAAATAAAAATAATATATTGCGATTTGCATCATCCGATTCATCCAGTAATTGAAATTACTGTTATTAGCGGGTATTCAAGTTGAAAAACTGTAAATTTGATTTTCTATGAAAGCATTCGATATCATTGAAGTATTTTGTGTTCTTAATAGTTATGTTGATGGTATTACAAATTAAGTAACGGACTATAATCCATACATTCACGTAAAAAGATTTCAAGAAAGCAGGTCAGAATGTAAGTTAAGTTGAGAAATTAATCTCCCATACATAAGTTTTACAGGAAATTATTTTATAATAAAGTTTATTCTCTTGTGCAGTAATAAACATTTCATTGATTAACTATTTACCTGCGCACTGTAAATATCCGAGAAAGTTTAATATATGAAACTTCAGTTTCTCATAAGTTAAGAATTACATATTAATTTATAAGGGCATTTGGTCTTTGATATTTAATGTATAACTAGGCTTGCCGTAGTTTTCCTTTTCCGATATCTTATTTTCGCCGATAGCACATCATCATCATCATCCTCAAGCAGCCATGGGCTACGGAGGTCCAACCAGACCGTGCAGTTTAATTCTCCAAGCATATCTGTCCTGAGCTACATCTGCTGAATCCAGCCACTGCACACCAATTCTAACAAGGTCCTGTTTGACATTTTCTGCCCACCGCATCCTAGGTATCCCCTTCCTTCTGATGCCTTTAGGCACATTGTTCATAACCCTATTCGCCAATCTATAATTATCCATATGGGCAACATGGCCAAACCAACGGAGTCTCTCTCTGCACAATATGCTGCTTAAAGGAGGTTGCAGACTCCTTTGCCCAACATCATCATTAGTTACAAAGTTGAACCACCTAATGCCCAAGATATTATGTAAGCATCTAGTTTCCTGTTATCTTGCTTACACAGCGTCCAAGTTTCACTACCATAACTAACCCTAGAAAGAACCAAACTATTATACAGTCTAATTTTAGTCTTTAGGTGTATATGCCTATTTCTCCACAATCTCCATAGATTCTTAAAAGTCCTTCGTCTGTTAATCTCATGCCGGACATCACCAGTATCTGTTAAATAGCTCCCAAGGTAATTAAACTGTGACATCTGCTCAAGATTGCAACCATTCAGATGAACTAAATAACAACCTGCCTGACCAATTTTCATACTTTAGTTTTCTCTCTGTTTATAACCAAACCTACTGTACTACCAGTCTCATCAACAGCTCGAATGAAAGAGTTCATCTTATCAACATCATTTGCCAAAAGAGCTAAATCATCAGCATAATCTAAATCAGAAATTTTCGTATCTCCAGCCCATTTAAGGCCAAAAGCTTTCCCTTGAAGTGAATTTCGCATAACATAATCAATAACCTAGCTAAAGAGAAAAGGAGACAAACTGCACCCTTGTCGAACACCAGAAGTAATGCTAAACCAATTGCTACAAGACTTACCAACTCTCACACATGATTCAGTGTTATTATAGAGAGCTTTCATTATGTTAACTAACTTGTCTGGTATACCATATGATTTCACAATCAACCACAAATTATGACGATCAACAGAATCGAAAGCCTTTTTGAAATCAACAAAGCTAGCAACCAAAGGTTTCTGAAACTCTAAACATTTCTCAAGAATCTACCTAAGGGAAAATATCTAATCCACACATCCCCTACCACTTCTGAATCCACATTGCTCATCACGCAATTGACTGTTAACCAGATTCTTAATTCTAAGCACAATCATGGGAAGAAAGTTCCCTGGAACAGAGAGTAGGCTGATACCCCTATAGTTATCACAAGAACTGCGATCACCTTTTTTGAAAATAGGAATAACAATAGCTCTGGTAAAATCCTTAGGAACCATGCCTTTATCATAAAAGATATTCAGAATTTTAGTCATCCAAGTGGTAACCGAAACATTCCCAGCTCTAAGCATTTCCGTAGTAGTTTCATCTACTCCTGGGGATTTATGAAGTCTAAGTTTAGAAATATCCAAAATAACTTCAGACCGTGTTATAGGGCCAGCATTAAAGCCACCAATGCATCTATCATCATTGGAAATAATGGGAATAGAACTAACCACATTGTTTAGAACATGAGTGAAATGCTCAGCCCACCTAGCCATGACAGAATCCTCCCCTTCTATAACCTTACCTTGTTTATCCCTCAATCCTTGTATGCCTGTCCGTTTTCTACCACATAAACCATTAACTATCTGGTACAGCTCTCTGCTGTTGTGCTGTCTAACTGCTTCCTCAGCTTTGTCAGCCAAGCCATCAAGCCAAAGATTCTTATCAGTAGCGAACTGATCCTTTACACGTTTATTAAGCTCTCTGTAATGCTTTCTATTAGGACTAGTAGGGTACTGATTAAGGACATTCCTGTAGTTCCTTCTTTCTGAAATAAGATCAAGTGCCTTATCACTTAAATAATTCTGTCTCCACTGCTCCTTTTTTCCTAAAAGCGTATTGTTAGTTTCCAAAAATGCCAGTTTAAAACGGCCCCATTCTTCCTCAACTTCAGTAGTAAGCAAACCATGACTGTCATAATGGCTAAGTAACCTATCATGGTAAGCTTTTGCTGTAACTGAGTCTTTAAGAGCTTCAGTATTAAATACGCACTGCGTCCATTTGCATGTTGTCGTCCTCAGTGAATCATTATTTCACCCAATGACTTTCAATCTTGGATCACGGTTTCTGCTGCCCTTAACTATTACTTCCTAAAGGAATTCCTTCTGGGTGTTCATTTTTCAATTTCCGCTAGTGTAGATACAGGGTATTTATTTATTTTGTTAGAGATACAAGGAGAAGTAATATTTCTCTGTAACTTGTTTTCCTAAATTACAATTTATTGCTTAATAATTTGAAACAGATATAGTACAAGTAATTATTATCAGTACACAGCATTTTAGCCATAATCAAAGCTTTCAGGTTTCAATGCCAAAAGTTATACAGACATGAATCCCAGAAGGACAGTTAACCGAAATATTAAGGATAATTGTCCTTCTGGACTTCTTTAAATCAGACCCGTCTAACAGAAACTTAGTGAAGAGCAAGAAGGGAAAAAATTGTATTCCTGAGAGCCGCAGGAAAATTTTCTACTTAAAAACGAAAGCATACATTTCTAATAAGCAAAGAATTGGGAAAAAATACCATTTTTAAGGAACAAAGAAAATATCTTGCTTGACAAAACAAAAATATACGTTTTTAATGAGTAGTATAATTTCAGAAAATGGCGTATGATTAGCCAAGAAATTGGGAGAAATTAGCCAAATTCATTACATTTCTTCATTATTAATTATGTAATTAGCTATAATTATTCATTATTAATTATATAATTAGTTATTTGCTTTATTAACCGAAAGTTTCTTTGCAATGAGCTGCAGGTTGGACGGACTGTTTTAATAATTGAATTATCAAAAATCAACTTTTTGCAGAGCATCAAGAAACGCAAAACTTTAACTTGCTATACCTTAAGAAATTATTAACTTTAACCAGAGACCAGAAGAACGTTTAAACGGAATATTAAATAAAATTAAGAATGGTTTTTTATAAATCACAATATCATTCCTAAATTAATAATTTTGGGCTTGAAGAAAGAAAATGTTGAGTTGGACAGCAATATGACATATTTTGTCAAAAATGTACATCGTCGAATCACGCGCTCACGATTTACACTATTTTGCCTTGGTCGTCTGGTTATGACGTCATCAATAAAGTGGGCGTGAGCAGTCAGGCCTTATCTCTAGTTGGCGTTGGCCCAATTCGTAGCAAGAATCTATTACTCTTGACTTCCCTAATTAGGCGCAGTTTAAACTCACAGATTATATTTCTTTTTATCATACATCACTTACTACGTGAACCTCTGATTAAACGTTTTAATTCTCTGTTCATTTCTGTTCCATTTTTATCCTTTTCTCCTTATATTTATTATCTTACTCCTTCATTCTGTACCTATTAATTACTATGTGTACTTTTGTTTAAGTATATTAAACTCCTGTATATTTCTGTCCTTTATTTTCTTCCCCTTATTTATTACTGTGTACATTTGTTTAAGTATTTTAAATTCCTGCATATTTCTGTCCGTAATTTTTTTTCTTCCCCTTTTATTTTTTATTCATTTATATATTACTACGTGTACTTATATTTCATCATCATCATCATCATCATCATCATCATCATCATCATCATCATCATCATCATCATCATCATCATCATCATCATCACCACCACCACCACCACCACCACCACCACCACCACCACCACCACCACCACCACCACCACCACCACCACCACCACCACCACCATCATCATCATCATCATCATCATCATCATCATCATCATCATCAAGCAGCCATGGGCTACGGAGGTCCAACCAGACCGTGCAATTTAGTTCTCCAAGCAAGTCTATCCTGAGCTACATCTACTGCATCTGGCCACTGCACACCAATTCTAACAAGGTCCTGTTTGACATTGTCTGCCCACTGCATCCTAGGTCTCCCCTTCTTTCTGAGGCCTTTAGGCACACTGTTCATAACCCTATTCGCCAATCTATAATTATTCATATGGGCAACATGGCCAAACCAACGGAGTCTCTCTCTGCACAATATGCTGCTTAAAGGAGGTTGCAAACTCCTTTGCCTAACCTCATCATTAGTTAGAAAGTTGAACCACCTAATGCCCAAGATACTGCTTAAGCATCTGGAATCAAAAGCATCTAGTTTCCTGTTATCTTGTTTACAAAGTGTCCAAGTTTCACTACCATAACTAACCCTAGAAAGAACCAAACTATTTTACAGTCTAATTTTAGTTTTTATGTGTATACGCCTATTTCTCCACACTCTCCATAGATTCTTAAAAGTCCCGGCAGCAATCCCTATTCGTCTGTTAATCTCATGCCGCACATCACCATTATCTGTTACATAGCTCCCAAGATAATTAAACTGTGACACCTGCTCAAGACTGCAACCATTCAGATTAACTGAATCACAGCCTGCCTGACCAATTTTCATCACTTTAGTTTTCTCTCTGTTTATAACCAAACCTACTCTACTACCAGTCTCATCAACAGCTCGAATGAAAGAGTTCATCTCATCAACATCATTTGCCAAAAGGGCTAAATCATCAGCATAATCTAAATCAGAAATTCTCGTATCTCCAGCCCATTTAAGGCCAAAATCTTTCCCTTGAAGTGAATTTCGCATAACATAATCAATAACCAAACTAAAGAGAAAAGGAGACAAAATGCACCCTTGTCGAACACCAGAAGTAATGCTAAACCAATTGCTACAAGCCTTACCAACTCTCACACACGACTCAGTGTTATTATAGAGAGATTTCATTATGTTAACTAACTTGTCTGGTATACCATACGATATCACAATCAACCACAAATTATGACAATCAACAGAGTCGAAAGCCTTTTTGAAATCAACAAAGCTAGCAACCAAAGGTTTCTGAAACTCTAAACATTTCTCAAGAATCTGCCTAAGTGAAAATATCTGATCCACACATCCCCTACCACTTCTGAATCCACATTGCTCATTACGCAATTGACTGTCAACCAGACTCTTAATTCTATTAAGCACAATCATGGAAAGAACTTTACCTGGAACAGAGAGTAGGCTGATACCCCTATAGGTATCATAAGAACTGCGATCCCCTTTTTTGAAAATAGGGATAACAATAGCTCTGGTAAAATCCTTAGGAACCATGCCTTTATCATAAAAGATATTCAGAATTTCAGTCATCCAAGTGGTAACCGAAACATTCCCAGCTCTAAGCATTTCGGTAGTAATTTCATCTACCCCTGGGGATTTATGAAGTTTAAGTTTAGAAACAGCCAAAATAACTTCAGATTGTGTTATAGGGCCAACATTAAAGTCACCAATGCATCTATCATCATTGCAAACAATGGGAATAGAACTAACCGCATTGTTTAAAACATCACTGAAATGCTCAGCCCACCTAGCCATGACAGAATCCTCACCTTCTATAACCTTACCTTGTTTATCCTTCAATTCCTGTATACCTGTCCGTTTTCTACCACAAAAATCATTAACTATCTGGTACAGCTCTCTGCTGTTGTGCTGTCTAAGTGCTTCCTCGGCTTTGTCAGCCAAACCATCAAGCCAAAGATTCTTATCAGCAGCTAACTGATCTTTTACACGTTTATTAAGCTCTCTGTAATGCTTTCTATTAGGACTAGTAGGGTTTTGATTATGGACATTCCTGCAGTTCTTTCTTTCCGAAATAAGCTCAAGTGCCTTGTCACTCAGATAATTCTGTCTCTTCTGCTCCTTTTTTCCTAAAAGAGTACTGTTAGTGTCCAAAAAAGCCTGTTTAAAATGATCCCATTCTTAATCAACTTCAGTAGTAAGCATACCATGACTGTCATAATGACTAAGTAACCTATCATGGTAAGCTTTGGCTATAACTGGGTCTTTCAGAGCTTCAGTATTAAAAGCAAATTTTTTAACCCTAGCACAACACTTTTTAAGTTTAAGTTGCAAGACACTTTTAACTAGGTAATGGTCAGATCCAATTTCAGCTCCCCTATATGCCCTGGTATTTATAACAGAACTAGCCCATTTGCTGTTAATTAATATATAATCAATCATATTCCTATGCAGCCCATCAGGTGAAACCCATGTGTACTTATGTATGTCGCGGTGTTTGTAATATGTGTTAGTTATTCTGAAACCATTGAGTTTACTTACCTGTAGGAGACGTTGCCCATTGCCATTGCATCTACCAATACCAAAAGGGCCAATCACCCCTCCCCAAAGGTCAGAGTCAGTACCCACTTTGGCATTGAAGTCACCAAGAACAAGGGTAATATCCTTTCTTGACAGAATTCAAAATATCCTGAAGTTTTTCATAAAACCTATCCTTCTCATCCTCATCGGCATCCTCATCGGCATCCTCAGTGGGGGCATAACAGCAGATAACATTCAGGTCTTTAACGCTTGTCTGAAATTTTGCTGTAAGAAACCTTTCATTAATGCACTCATATCCTAGAAGAGCATCACTAGCGTGTCTGCTGAGAAGCAGTCCCACGCCTTGGTGATGCTTATTGTCGTCCCTCCCTGAAAAGAGAAATTTAAGATTATTTTTAAGAATCTGACCTTTATCTGTCCATCTGGTCTCTTGCAAGCCGAGAATATCTAAATTATAATGGTGGAATTCTTGTGTGAGGACATCAAGAGAAACAGCTCTGTGTAGAGTCCTCACATTCCAACTATACCTATGGAGAGAAAATGGTTAGTAGGATGTTTAAAGAAACTATGTTTATTGAGAGAGGGAATGCCGACAATATCAAACAGCCCCCTAAATGCAGACATGGGGCAAAGGCCCGTTCCCCCACCACTAAAGGCTGAAGCCATCTACACTGGAAGACTTCCTCCAATGTAGAATTTGACGATGCCATTAGAAGCAAAGAGTTCAGGTGCCTGCGATGACCTCTGCTCAGGATTATCCACCAGCTGATAAACATATCCTGTGAATCTATTCACTTGGGGCTGTCAACCCACAAACAAACAGAAAACACAGCGGAAGATTTTCCCTCCACAGAAGTCCACCAGTGCAGCAAAATCAGGATTAATAATCAAGCTCAGAGCCATTATACCGTTCAGGTTGGTATATATGGTCAGCACCAGGACCCTGTATGGTTGACCACTCCTTAGCAGGATAGAAAAAAAGAAAAGTAGTCATAGTTGTCCAGATCAGTAGGCCACATTAATCTGGCAGCCCTCCCCTTCCGTTCACTTCCACAAGAGTGTATCTCTTTTGAAAGGTACTAACGGTCTGCACCACGAGAAGGCGGGGTCGGACATTAGGTGCTAGGCCTGGCCGGTTCTATGCATCATCACAGGGGATTGGTGCATAGCTCTTCTTCCAGTGACTACCTAGCTACCATTTACAGACCACTTATATTTACGCATTTTAAATTCCTGCATTTCTCTGTCCTTTTCTTTCTCCTTCTCCCTATTTAATATCTATTTATTCTAATCTGTCCCGTTTCTTTTACCATCACCTGTTTTTTTTCTTCTTCTCTTTTCTACTTTTTAGTTTCCTTAACTCTCTCCTTCCCTTTCTTCCCTTTACTTTTTTGCTTTTTTACTGCAGAGTAGGGGAGGCTCAGTCGGTAGCGCACCAGTCTCCTAACCTGCAATTCTCAGATTCGGGTCCCAGCTGGGCAAGTGTAGAGATTTTCTCTGCCAAACTCCTCGCCCTGCCCACAGTGAACAGGGATCACTGCTGGGCTTGAAAAGGCATCCGTCCGACGGATGGTACGTTAACCTGTGACCCGTGAATGGGAGAGCCATACCCCACACACGTTAAAGAACACGCTGGATGGCTTTGAACGGGAGGCTGACACCCTTTTCCTAACAGCTGTCCAGTGGATCCCCTCTCCCAACCCTTCACGAAACCACGAAAGCATAGAACTTCGACATTTGTCTCAATTGTCTGATATTCAGATGGCGAAAATCATCTTTTTTTTTTCTCTTAAAGAAAAAGCTCGAATTTGTACCCTTTAAATAACGGAAGACTTTCGGGACAATTTACTTACAGAGTTACAGTGTAAAATTAGACCCCAATGTTACAACTCTTATTGGCAATCACTCCTTGGAAGGACTCAAAATTCGCAAAGTTTTCACTTTCTAGGTAAGATCGAACAGGGAGAATGAGCTAACTATTGAGTAGTGCAGGTCATTTCGACAGGTTCTTTCTGCGCAGCTCTCCTGTCAGTTTCCTTTTAGGCCTTATAAAAGAACATGCCCTACTAAGACCGAAGGCACTGATGACCACTGCTTCAAATTCAACTACACAAACCCAAGAATTTAATAAAGAACATTAACATTCAAGCATTTAAGATATATACTTCTAATTTTATATATAATTTTAAGAATAATTTGGCATGTAAGATTTTTGTATGATTTCGATATCTAATATAAGCACTAATAGCAAATGATCAGTTAGACGATTTTCACATAAAACAACCACTATGGTGAGAGTTACAAAATTTTCACAGACTTATCTTGGCTATATAAGGTGCACTATTTTCTACAGATTTGGTGGACATCTATTCTCAGTCTAATCTAATCTCTAAATCTCAGTTATCACCAACAATCCTCATATTGATTTACATCACTTTCATTTTTAAATAAATGAATATTCATATTACCAATTATATAAATGGTATGACTTTTTATATCTTTAAAATGCGTAAAATTCGCAAGTAAATAATTTAATACTTTAAGCATGAGATCAATATATTAACATTACTGATAAATTATTATCACTATCACACTAATGTATTCAATCCAGCGGTATACATGTTCATATCAGACTGTACAAAGTTTGATAAAGTATCCCTAACTTAACATACACAATTACATCTCCTGATCAGTTGTAAGAACTAAAACTGAAGAAACTAATATAAGGAAGAACAATCCGGATCCAGAGGGCCCTCCCTCACCTACTTTTGAAAATGCTAGTAACGGTAATAGAGTCGAAATATTGTTAAAAATATGCAATTTCAGGTATTTTTCAAAATGCAGTAATTCCTTAGTATAACCCTGTTCGCCTAGAGCTAACATTTTAAAAATAATTGATTCTGATGAGCAAGAAGACGATATCTGCAATCATGTGGAACTAACAGGTTCAAGAGTATGAACAATTATAAAAATATAAAGCATCAACGTTTAGCAGCGGAAAAGTTAGCTTTCCGCTGCAGGCAACAAAATTAACAAATTAACTATTGCCACTGAAATGGAGAGAAATTTTATAGATGATAATACCCAACGTAAAATTCCTTAAAGTCAACTATCATTCAAGAAAATAAGTGTTTTAGAATAATATGGCTGAATATTTCTTTAGTTTAGTAACAATGTCGTAATATCGTAACAAATTAGCTTTCTTGTCAAAAAAGAAATTTACGCCTAACAATGGTCGCCAGGGATACCATTGCTGCTCACAGCTGATCTCCGGTTCAATCGTATTCGATTTTCGAAAGAGATAGCATTAGTATGCGATATAAGATATATTTCGTATTGAAGCAAATGCAAAGTTCTGGAAAGTGAATAGGTATATATATATATGTTTTAGAGAGGGGATTAAAAGAATATGACATTCTGCAAACTGAGGACGTGGTTAAGGTCCCGTTTCTCTTCCAAAAAGGCAAAGAATGGCGGCAAATCATCTCTATTCTGCTGCGTCATGTTCACGATTGATGATGATGAAAATGAAGAAATGGTAAATGCTGGAGAGCAACGCGAGATGTTGGAGTTTAGTCATCAAAGGAAAAGGAGTAAAATTTGTAGTAGAGATGTGAACTCTAAATACTTTGGAACAAAGATGGCACCGCTGTCTAAACTAGGTGAAGGAGGATTTGGTTGTGTTTATTTAGTTCGAGATGTAGAACGCGGAATACATCTGGCAGCGAAAGTTATTACCCAGAAAACAAGCAGCGATGTGATGATAAGCAACGAACTTAAAATCCTGAAAATTATCAAGCACAATCCTCTGTTTGTCGAGTATGACAGTTATGTGAAATACCAAGGTCCAGATATGCAGAAGCACTTTCTGTTCTTCAAGTATTTCGAATGTTGCACCTTACGGCAATTTCCCACTGTATGCTCTTTGACTTCTGACATCATTCACTTCATTCTCGGACAGATGGGAATGGCACTGAAGTACCTACATAGTGTAAATATCATACACAGAGACATAAAAGGTGAAAATATATTGATCAATGATCTGTGCAAGATGAAATTGATAGATTTTGGATTGTCAGCGATTGGCACTTCGTTTAAAGGCTACTGTGGTACCCCATACCATGAGGCTCCTGAAGTTCTGATTCATTCTGTGGAAAAAAGTACAAAACCTTACTCGTTCGCTGCTGATTACTATTCTTTAGGAATAAGTGCTTTTGAGTTAATTTACGGAATTGCTCCATGTGAATACAAGCTCAAAATGTTCGGAATTAATGATAAGGACAGTGCCTGCAAGAAACATGCATTTAGAGAAATTGGAGCGGGGAGAATTGACTATCCACCCGATTTAGATCAAAGTAGACAAGATGTTGTACGAAAGCTCCTATTGCCAGATCCAGAACAACGACTAGGAGATAAAACCTATTTGTCTCATTCTTTCTTCAAACAGAAAGTTCTGAAACAATTGGTGAGTTCATTGAAAATATTTTTGCTTCTCGTGATTATCAGTTCATTTCGCAATAGCACTGTTGTAATGCTGTCCATTTATTGCCAGAGTTGGGAACATTAAACACAATGCAACCTCCATGATATTGATTCTTTTCAAGCATTAAGTGTTAAAATTTAAAAAAGGAAAACTTGTTTCAGTGTCCGCACAGATATCCAAGAGCAGCTAAACTTGTTTAAGTGAGAATTGTAATTAATGTGAAAATGTTTCCATTGTCGCAATGAAGAAGCAATTAAAGATTTATAAAAAATAATAAACATCCGTCAGGCAGCTGCTTGCCACATGGGTTTGACAGGATCCTGCCAGTTTATACACCATAGTAGAAGGTGTGCGAGGATGGCAGAAAATCCTCACCCGGGACTCGAACCCAGATCATCAAAGCATGCTATCCACTCAGCTACGGGACGGCTCGAATGGTTCAAAGCACAAAGGAAATTTCTCTAGTTGTTTATTCTTCAAAGAAAGGATCTCCTTTACATACGGATTTCATTTCTCTTACGGATTATTGAAAAAAAAAATGTTGTCTTGCTTAATAAAATATCCGATCGAATGGATATTTAAAATGTATTTTACAATGATTCAATTCGAATGCCAAATATAAAGAAAGTAGAATTGATATCAATTGTCTTAATCGCATGTGATTTTTGTCTTGAGCGGCTGGTTTTGTGTACATCTGACAAATCTGATGTTTGCTGTACACTCAGTGTTCGTTGAATTATGGCCATTCCACTCCATGTTATGGCAATGCAAAAGTTTCGATCCACCATAACTTCTAAAATAAGCTTTTTATGGTAGAATTAAACATAAGTAAAAATTCCTCAAGCAGACGTGAAGAATGAAGTCTGTGAGGAAAGCGACACCTCGGCAGAGAAACATCCATGCCTTACCCAGGACTCGAACTCAGGTCCCTCCGACAGGTAGCCAAGCCCTCTCTAACCATAACTGATGATAAACTGCAGGACTTAACTACGTCTATCTAAACCTCAATTTTCGTAATTATTCGTTCACTATATATAAAGAGTTATGGCAGTGTGAATAATTAATATGAGTAATGCAATCGTAAGGAACTTATACAAAATTAACGAAGATTGAAAAAATTGCATAAACTTTTATAATATTCACTTTTCTTATTAAAGGATTTAAAATTATGTTTATAAAAGATCAAAACTTTTTAGGTAAATTCTTATCTCACGTTGCTGTTGTTCAATATTAAAACTTTCGTAACTGTTTAAATAATGAATGCATAATTTAGGAAATTGAGATTTAGCTAAATGTAGTTGAAACCTGCAACTTATCACGAGGGATATTTTACCATTAAAAGTTTATTTTTTGAAGTTATAAAGCATCGAAATTAGATTTCTGCGCCTTTATCATGAAGTTGGGTCGAGCTGTTTTACCTCTGAGAGGTAATTTTTTGTTTAAACAATGGGCTAAATTGCCAGGTCAAAAGGTCCCCGAAGGATAAGAGAAGGTTGGGAGAGGGGACCCACTGAATTGCTATTAGGAGATAGATGGTAGCCTCCCGTCAAGGCCACCTAGCGTGTTCTTTAACGTGTACAGGGTGTGGGCTCTCCCGCACACGGGGCCACGGCTTAACGTCCCATCCGACGGACGGCGGTCTTTCCAAGCCCATCGGTGCCCCCTACTGACCGTGGGCAGCGCGGGGATTTTGCGGATATAAATCTCAACATTGGTCCAGCTGGAACACGAACCTGGGAACTGCAGATTATGACCCTTAACATGAAGTGCGGTGGTCATAATTTAATGAACACTGAATGTACATTTCGATTATCTATATTCAGATTCAATACTACAATTTCTTTCTGTTTTTCGATTTTACGTTTTCAAAAGGGAAACGTTCATTTCTTTTTTCCTTATGAATCAGAATTTTGCAGACTATTTTTATACCATGATACCACTTGTTTTTATTTTCTACTGTAATTCAATACTATGATCTTTTACAGATGAAATGTGGATTGAAAGTGCAGAAAAAATATCCACTGAAAGATCCTGCTGTTGTAGAGAGTAAAGACAAGCTTGATAATGCCGTCCCCTCTCTTGCCAACGAAAGGTTGATCTAATGATAGGTAATGGATACGGAAACTTTGATTTCTTGCTGAAAAACAAATGATTTAATTTTAGCAATTGCTAAGGTGGTTTCATAGTTTTCCTATTACTAATATCACTAGGCAGAGATGGTTGGCGTATTTGCCTGGAAGGCGTAAAATCATTGGTAAAAATTGGATAAGAGAATATTTCAATGTAGCAAAGAGCTTTCTGGATAATCAAACCAAAAAACTGTCTTAAAAAACTCATAATCAGACAGATGCACTATAAATATTGCATGATCTTCAACGATAGACAGAATGGGGAAATTGTTATTCTGGATGTTGTAATTCAACAAAAATATTTCACATAAAAAACATTTGATTAATTTAGAATTTGGCCTGTCTGTATGTACCGCACTGGCAATTCATTTGATTAGTTTTAATGAAAGAATTTATTTCGCATTTTGTTGCAAATGAACCATTTTTATTAATGTTGTTATTATTAAACATAATGGAAATTTACGACTTTTTTAAAACTATTCTAGAAATAACTTTCAGATCCAGCATAATGAGTAATGAAAATTCTGTTTTTTAAATATTTTCACTGGAATAACTCTCCAAAATATTTTAAAGACTAGCTATAAATTGATATATTTGCTTCAATGTATCTAAAAGTAAGAGACAATTAATCCAGGTTTTGTGGAAAATTCGTTCAGTTGGGAACACTGATTGGATTGCCCTAATACTAAAAAGTGTTAAAAATTTGGTATTCACTTTTCATTATCGAAAGATTATTTATTTATTATTTATTATTTCTTTATCGAATTTCAGCAAAAATGTTGAATTCTCTTGTAATATTTTTATCAGAGTATGATTTGAAGAGTCACCGTAGTAGGAACAGAGCGCTAAAAAAATTAATAACCCTCCCTGACCTGTGGACAAAATTCCTGACTTTTCTCAATTAAAGAATCAAAAAATTTAAATGAATCGAAATATTTTATAAGCCCGCTGAGTGGTCATAATAGTTCAAATAGCCAGATTTCGTAATTTTGCGATGAAAATCAAGTGTTAACAATTTGAGGCTGAGGAAAGAGCTCAACAAATTCAAAAAGTTTTTTAAAGACCATCTGGATAGTATCCTTTCGCACTGCTCAGGATAGTACCAATGATAATTCCATCTATCGCATTGGAACTCCAGAAATAAGAAAAATTATCGAGGGGGTGTCTAAGACTTTACGACAGAACCCATTGTTAGTGTTTTTCCTAACTTTCGTTTTGTCTCTACCTTTTCTATTTTTTATTGCTTTATTAGATAAGGATTTCATGAACAATGCATTAAATAACAAGTTCTATCCAAGCTTTATATTTCGCCCTACTTTTTGCCTAGTTACAAGTTTATGTTTTGTAAGTTTAGCAATATATTATCCTTATACGAATAAGCAAAACGTCCTGCCGATGTTCTAACGGACTCTTCTCTCTGTCTTTCAGGTTCTATGCGTCGCAAAAACCAACAGACGAGCATAGAGTGGTGGGTGGTGGGTCCTCTCAAAATCCAACCTCAACTTCCACGTAGTGAGAGGCGGGCAACAGCAAGGGCTGATAATTTCTCCTTCCTACTTAAAGTGTCGAAACTACGACCTTATTTCTTTTACTCTTATGTTCCCTCCAACAGAGCTAAAATCACTTAATCATCAATCGGGAAATTATCAGCTCTTGATGGCTAATGAGGCTCTGGTGAAATGCACTTAAATCCAAATCACACTACTAATTAGAAAGTACAATTACACAACAAATCATAGCACCTTCTGTAAAATACAGTTATACAAGAAAAAACACTTATTGTTAAATATAACTCAACAATTGTTAAACTAAACCCAACAAAATTAGAACATGCATTTGAAAAAATATGGGTATGCCAAACAAAACTCACAAGAATTACTGGAAAATACTACTAAGTAGCTGAATTACAAAACTGAATGGAAAACACATTACACAAGAGTATAGCTCTGGCTAGCTGGGCCAGAGTTGAGATTTAGCTCAACCCCCCACCCAGCCACCATAATAACCGTGCCGTCGGTCACTGGAGGACAACCACGGGTATGGGATGGCAGCCATCCGTCGGATGGACGTAGCCCCGTGTGTGAGAGAGTCATCCCCTGTGCATTTTAATGAACACGCTAAATGGATTGACGGTAGGCTGCTTAACAGCTGTGACGGTATGTCTACTGACAGCTGTCCAGTGGGTACCGTGGACAGATGTCAACCGTTCCACAACAAATTCATAACACTTTTTTCGAAATTACCTATTACAACCTATTTACATCACTTGTTTCAAAAAAAAAGGGCAAGAGTCGATTCGTGCAAGGAGATCCTGGCAATGTTTGAACCTATGGCCCCAAACGGTTAACAGACATTGTCACAGCTCATGAGACGTGGTTTGATTAGGATGATCGACAACTATGTTTGGGTTGCGGAAGATGAACCTCGTCCCCAAATCCTGCGACAAGACTTTCGCTCAAGGAAGATGATGTTAACAATTGTTTTCAATTCCCGAGGAGTTGTAGCAGAGGACATCTTACCAGAAAAAATGACTATAAATGACCAATACTACACCAACATTGTTTTGCTCAAAATGGCTAAGTCCAACAGAACGCTTGTCAAGGGTTCTCCTTCTTCATGAAAATGCCAGTCCTCGCGAGAGAACTTCGCTCTCGGGGCAAATGGTACGAAAAGGTGGCATGAAAGAGAGACAGAATTACAAGGAGTTGATTATCTGATAGTCCTGGATCTTTCACACTATATGATTGTTCTATTTCTAGAGTTCTAGACAAAAATCGATGTGGTTTATGCAGATCAGAACTCAAATTTATGCAGAATTTTAAAAATCTAATAAAAGACTTCTTTTTCTAGTTCCTCTACCCAAAATAATTTAAGTTTAACATCGAAGCCAGAAACTTCCTTTCTGATGCTCTATTGAGAAGAATTATGTTGTTATCCTTATAATATTTTTATTTTTACCGCAATGATATGTTGTATTCCAATTTACTGCTCTAGGAAAATCCTAAGCTTATAGGATCATAATCGCACAGCTTAGTAGGAGCATTTTTACTATTTCGTAAAGAAACTTTAAGAGACAGAATTTGCTTTATCTAAACTTTCACACCTATTTGAGAACCTGATAAAAACCAAAGGTAATCTAACATAACAAAACCATTAGTAAAATAAAAAATTAGGATATATTTCTCGAAAAATATATTCAATTTGTCCTAATGTTGTCATTTTTCGTAGGGGCGGTGGTGGCGCAGTCGGTAGCACGCCAGGCTCGTAATCTGCAGTTCCCAGGTTCGAGTCTCAACTGGGCCAATGTTGAGATTTATCTCCGCAAAACTCACCGTTGTATGGGAGGTTAAGACGTGGCCCTGTGTACGTTAAAGAACCTGCTGGATGGCCTTGACGGGATTCTACCATCTGTCTTTTACAGCTGTCCATTGGGTCTCCTCCCTCAATTTTACTTGAGCCCTCGGGGTCCTTGTGACATGGCCATTCAGCCCAATGTGTGCAAAAAGTGCTGCTCAGAAGTAAAACAACCCAACCCTTAATCACGAGACTTACGTGATCCCCTGAGAGTGCAAGTGCCAGACTAATTTGCACACACATAGGACAGAAAAGGGGCTTACAAGCTCCTCCTAGCTGTTACAGACCTTCTCATAGAAGGACATGCTCCACTAAGACCGAAGTCACTGCTGACCACTGCCTCAGTAAGAGCTAACACAGCACACAAAGTCTGCTTTCCGGGAACAGGTATTATGATTAGCGACAAACCTCGGATGCTCCGCAATTCAGAGACTGCACTACATCTATCGGAAGAATGCCACGTTATAGCACTACCCACCATCGCTGCTGAACAGTACTATAAAAGTAAAGTCCCGCCTTTGGCAAAACCTGAATCTGCTCTGCATCGCTCCAAACAAGGATATTGAGGATCCAAGTTCACACAGCGCCCGTGACGCCTGCCTTCCAGGAACAACGTAATAATGTGTGGCAATCCCGGTGTTCCGCAATACAGAGACTGCACTACACCTAGAGGGAGTTGCCACGAAACCACAATCCACTAGCCAGGGTACTTTCTATCATAGATGTTGCCTTATTAGATCTGACTTACTGCGGGAGAAGACCTGTGGAAGAGAGAGACCTTACTTTTTTGAACAAGTCTGTCTGATGAAATAATCATTGAGGTGCAATCAGTGGGTATTTTTGAATTTAGAAACTTGCCTAGGAAAAAGCCAAATCACTCACTGATTTTTGTCCAAATAATTGCCAAAATATATCAGATGGTATCTTTTGAATTTAGAGCCAAACACTGAAGAAGTCCTATCTTTTTGAGTCCTCCGTAGCAGAGTCACTCAGGCGACCCCGTCGTTGAGCCACGCCTAATCGGGCCGATCCATCCCTTTCGGCATGACCCCCAACTTCGTCCTCTCCATGGAGCCGACTCTCGGCTCTCAGCAAACAGTCAGTAACCCACTTCGGGGCGGACAACCGGGCCAGTCACTCTCTCCCTAAGCACCATGCCAATTAAGGTTTGAACTGACCAGCCAAGCCAAAAGCCGAAGAGGGCATCAGACTGCCTTGCCCAGTGAGACTCTGAAGCTCAGTGCAAGTTTGTTTCTATTAGTCTCTTGAGGGAAAAGGGGGAACTCAGAAAGCATCCCCTAGTTGCATTTTGATGGACAGTCACATAGCCTGCGTTTGCTACACTCAGTAAGCCCTTACGACCAAACTAATTGACTGTCTCCGAAGCGAAAACATCATTAACTGCTAAGAAAAATTGAAAGATGTCGTTAACCATTATTATTGATCTTTAGGAGCATTTAGATATTACGTTGATTACAGTGGCTGAATAGGTGGGGGCCAGCATAATATTGTATTCAGAGAAACCAACTATGCAGGGGCGGTGATGGCTCAGATGCTAATGCGCAACGTCTGCTCTGTTTCACCCAAATTATGCCAGCGGTGAAAAAGGAACATCGATGGGATTGGAAAAGAACCTATGCGTATATACTTCTAATGAAACTTCCGTATATATATGTATATTGTGGCTCATGTCAGGCACGTACCACAGAATTTAGTTTGAGGGTGGGGTAGGGTGTTCGAGAATTTAGCCTCTGAGGTGGGGGAGGGGCACTTAAAGCTTTCTCGTAATATTTCGCGCAGATAATTAAGACGGAGAAGAGAGTTTCGAGTTCACTAAATGCTTCCTGAAATGAAATAAAACGGGCAATTTATTTTTGGAGGGCAAATATTCGTGTAAAATGTTTGTAGGAACTCTGTCAGCTCGGGCAGAAAGGGAAGAGAGCCGGAATCGCCATTTTAGTAGCAGGGCCATTTCTGCCCAGCAACAGAGCGCCAGCAGTAGATCCAGTTTGGGTAGCTGAATGAAAAATGTAAGATAAGCGTTTGTTTAAACCCTAGCGCTCCTTACATGGGAGCAAGAGTCGACGTCGCAGCACAGGGAATCGTGTCCATTCCCCATTGGACGAGATAACCAAACGTAATCCTCTCCACGAAGAAAACATCACGTGACCACATCTGGCAGTTCTTTCGAACGAGAGAACAGTTTTCAAAATGAGACAGTTGCAAGTTGACAACGAAACTTTCTGCATGTCAGGCGTTTTTTATCTGTTTGCATTCTCTGGAGACCCTAGCAGAGTGTATACGGGCGTTGTCGCTGCTGAACAACGCCCGTATACACCTAGCATAGTGTATACGGGCGTTGTCATGCTGGAAAATGAGCTGCTACATGCCTCCCAGGAATGGTAGGTAACAAAACAGGCTGCAGAACCGCCCTAACGTATCATGCATCTGTCAGTGTTCCCATGATGTTGACAAGAGGTGACCTGCTGTCATATCCACCCCATACCATTCTGCCTGACTGACGGGCGGTGTGCTGGTCGTTCACAAAAGCTGGATCCGTCCTCTCGCCAGGTTGTTTCTATGCAGGTGGAAGTCGAGAACGGTTGAGATTAGGTGGTTCAAAAGCGACGGCCAAAAATGCCTTGTACATGCCATCAGCAGATTTACCGCGATTTAGATGCTTTTGGAAGAGGAAGAATTACAGGCCTATGTGAAACTGGATGGACTGCATGTGTCGCTGCCGATGTTCATCGGGATGCACGAACTGTGAACAGCAGTGAAATGAAGGTTCTAGCGTGCATCGCAGAGGGAGTGGTGCCATCCGATAGAGATCAACACGGCTTGATAAGCGCATTGTTCGACATGCTCATTCGTCACCACAGAGCATTGCAGGCGATATTCGACAGGCTGTGTCAGAAGTCACGGACGTCCCTATAACGACCCTAATGGTAAACCGAAGGTTGCATGAGGCATACCTGCGGTCTAGGCAACTGTTACATTGACTGCCTTTGACTGCAAACCATCGCAGCGCTCGTCTGGCTTGGTGACGAAATTGTGCGCAACTGGGGTCAGGAATGGAACACTTTTGTGTTTAGTGATGAATCTCATTTCTGTCTGGATGCTGACAATCGACGGGTTGTGTATGACGGCAACCTGGCGAGAGGACAGATCCAGCTTCTGTTCACGACCGGCACACTACCCATCATAATGGTATGGGGTGCTATTGGATATGACAGCAGGTCATAACTTGTACGCTCACGGGAACACTGACAGCTGCACGATACGTTAGCGCGGTTCTGCAGCCTGTTTTGTTACCATTCCTGGAAGGCATGCAGCAGCCTATTTCCCAGCATGACAACGCCCGTGTATACACTGCTAGTGTCTCCAGACAATGTTTGCAACATGTTCAAGTATTGCCATGGCCAACACGATCTCCAGATTTATCCCCAATAGAAAATCTGTGGGACCACATTGGACGACTTGTGCAATCCTCTCACTGGCTGGTGCGGAATCTCGATGAATTATGGGAGCAAGTCAACGCTGCTTAGTGTGAAATTCCTCAGGACCATATCCGTCGACTGTATGACTCCATGCCACGCCGTATTGCTGCCTGTATTGCCGTTCACGCGGTGCAAACCACCTGCTGAGGCAATCACATTATGCTGTATTTTCTCATCTTCTAACCGCTGTAAGAGGCTGCAAATTAAATCACGGTATGTGAATATGTATTGCTATGTGTGCATTACATTTCACTCCTATCCCCTCACTCCTTCTAGGTGGGGCAATTTCAATGTCGTGCAGTGTATTATAAATTGTATATATTATTTAAATCACGTGTATATACACTGCACGACAATGAAATTGCCCCACCTAGAAGGAATGAGGGGATAGAGGTGAAATGTGGCACACACATAGCGATACATATTGGCATACCATGATTTAATTTGCAGCCACTTACAGCGGTTAGAAGATGAGATAATGCAGCACAATGTGACTGCCTCAATAGGTGGTTGCACCGCCGTGAATGGCAAAGCAGGCAGCAATACAGCGTGGCATGGAGTCATACAGTCGATGGATATGGTCCTGAGGACTTGCACACCAAGCAGCATTGACTTGCTCCCACGGGCAGTGTGTCGGCCATGAACAAAACTGGATTCGTCCTCCCACCAGATTGTCACCATATACGAACCCGTTGATTGTCAGCACCCAGACAGAAACGGGATTCATCATTAATCACAACAGTGTTCCGTTCATGACCACAGTTCGCGCGACCCGTCATTGGCTCCCGATTCTCATCATTTGCATATCTCAAATCCGCACCCCCCCCCCTTCTATTTGCATATTTATACGGCATGTCCTTCTTGGTGGGGAACTTTCAATGTCGAGCAGTGTATAATATTACACATGAGTTTCTGTTTATCGGCCACCTAGAGAGTAGGAACATCCTGACAAGGTAGAGATAATTACCCTTCTGCACACACTCTCACACACTGCAAGTTGAAAAAGAACCCACCCTAGACAGGTGGAGAAGAAGCATGTCTACAACATTATTTTTATTACACTGGTTTCCATAAATTAAGGAAAATCCCTAAGTTAAGTCAATGGGAAGCTAACGTCAAAACTCTATAACTTCCAAAATAAGTTTTTTGTTTTGAAAAATGTGATTGCAGATAAAGATCTCGATCAAATATATCAATATCTCAATTTTCAACAATATATTCGTTCAGTATTTAACGAGTTATGGGAGTTTGAATATTTAACAACAGCAATACCAGTCTTAAGAAACTTATACAAAACTGAATAATAGTGAAAGAATTCTTTACACAGAGTTCTGAAATACAAACTTATTTCATTTAACGCTTTGATACAATATTTATTACGAAGTTTTAATTAACTTCTGAAGTCAATTTTTGTGACTGGCACTGTTATCGCTAAATATTCAAAGTGCCATAACTCATTAAATACTGAACGAATATGGTTGAAAATAGAGATATTGACTTATTTGATTGAGATCTTTATCTGCAATCACATTTTTCAAAACAAAAAACTTATTTTAGAAATAGAGTTTTGACGTCAGCTTCCCATTGACTTAACATAGGAATTTTCCTTAATTTATGGAAAAAAGTGTATTTAAAGTTGAAGCTTTGCCGTTTCTAACAGAAAATGCTTCTCTTAATACTTATCCTGAACACTGTATTTTTAATGAAAGAAAACTAAAAGAATCCTTACAACCATCTTTTAAGATGCCATTTATTTCAGTGAACAGTATGTTATAACAATTTTATTTATGTTTGAATTAAATTCTAGGCAATGACTGGCAACGCTGCAGTAAAATGTTTGAGCTTTCCTAAGTCTTGATCGAATGTATTTTAAAATCGTTATGTAGATAAATTTGATTGAAATCTTTATCTTTTTTTTTTCCTTAAGCGGCATTTTATTGTGAAAAGCTTATTTTCCAAGTTAACTGAATCGAATGTGGAGTTCCAATTCCAGTTTAATTCAGCTGAATGGCGATTTCTGTTCACTTATGGAACTGTTCCAAATATTTCCTAATGTAGTGAGGACGTGAGGGAACGGCTCATTAAGTAGCGCGCCAGGCTCGTAATCTGCAGTTCCAGAGTTCCAGTCCCATCTGGGCCAACGTTGTGATTTATCTCCACAAAACCCCTACCCTTCCATCGGTCAGTAGGGGGCACCGATTGGCTTGGAAAGGTCGCCGTCCATTGGATGGGAGGTAAAGCCGTGGTCCCGTTTTCGGAAGTGCATACTTTGTGCTCGTTAAAGAGCTTACTGTATGGCTTTGATGGGAAGCTACCATCTGTTTCCTAACAGCTGTCCAGTGGGTCTTCTTCCATCAGCCTTCTCTGAGACCTCAGGGTCCTTGTGACCTGGTTGTTTAGCTCATTGTGTGTAAAAGTGCAGCCACAAGTAAAACAACCCAACCGAATTCTAATATAGTGAATACCTTTGGAAATTCAGATCAATACTGCAATCGAAGTATTTTAATTTTTTCCTGAAATAAATATTGCTATCACCAGTATAAGGTATATGAATATCCTCGTCGACCATCTACACCTGTTCGTAACAGTTCTCTTTCCGCACCATGACGCCATCATTCAATAGGACGACGCCACACCGCATCTTCCCGAGTAGCGACCAATTGGCTCCAGGAGCATTCAAGTGAGTTTACCATACCTCGATCGCCGGAGCTCAACCCCATTGAGAATTTGGGGGACGAATTGGAAAGATCTGTTCGAGCCCACCAACTCCCACTGGCAATTGTGGATGCTCTTACGACAGGCGATCCTCGCTTCATGGGCGCAAATACCACATCCGTGATTTCAACACCTCATGGAGAATCCCAAGATGTATGGCTGCTGTTGTCAGGGTAAAAGGTAGAGCAACAGGTTATTAGGTAGATATATAGAATAATTTCTCCATTAAGTTTAATAGTAGGAGGCTCCGAGAATTCATTTCCCAATTGCTAAAACATTCCACCGAATAGGGAAGGTTAAAATTATATTCCAAGTGGAATGAGATTTTATATTTTTTTAAAATCTTTTTTTAGTTTCAGACATACAATACGAGGCTAAAATAAAATTATACAAAGGTAGTTGTCTTGGATTGCAAAGCAGGTAAACAAGTTTCAGATTTTGTATATGGCGACAGGATTTTCAGGGGACGTACCCAGAGGGGGAACCCCACCCCGAGTACGTTTCTAGTACACCCCCACCCGAGTTCGTTTCTAGTACAACATATAATGTTATTACTGGAGCGGTCTATTTCATGGAAAGGGAAGGTGTGCTTAATGAAGTGTCCACTCAGTATATGCCATTGACCTATATTTGTTTGGTATTACAATCATACGGATTTAAATAGTACAGAACAATAAATAGCTAAGCAGCACGACTAGGAGTTATGGCTATAGTTCAGGTTTTAGCACCGTAGTATTTTGTCGAATCATCGATCTGAGAATAAAACTTGTAGAGCTATTTATCTTTTGTTACAAAGATTAGTGAATGTGAATTACTGTTTTGGAAAAGGGCATTGATGTACTGCAAATTTTCAATAGATATTTTCCACATTTACTGTTAATGTTAATGGTCACAAACTTATGTTGTCAAAGTGTGTTTCGCATCTGTGACACTGATACCGAAAGTCACTAGAATCTGGAGTGAAAGAATTCGTTACATGTTCCTTTAAGGAAAGTACATTATGTGTAAGTTTAAATCTAATTATATCATGTATTTAATGTTAAGAAAGAAGTAACTGTATGGACACGGACATACAAATATTTGCGTACGAAATGATAACCCTTTATCAAATTTAGTTGCCCTGAAAAGGGCAGTTTGGTCCTTGAATTCCTCAGTTCTCACTGTCTTAGTTGTCTATATCTCTTTTCACACAACATGATGAACAGCACGAACGGATGCATTTTGGGATGGATCTGAAAATTCTGTTTAAATGTTCAGCAACGCTTCGAGCAGCCTTCCGTTTATTTGTCATTTCAACAGGTTTCCCTTTCATATCAGCATTCGTTTCCTTCCATTCGGCAACATCTTTCATTTCAGGAAAATGAGTCGCGTCGATTGACATTAAACTCACCTTCTCCACTGGCGATACTTCAGAATCAGCTAGTAATGAGGAAATGTCAGATACAATTGTTGATGAAGAGCCTTCAGCTACAGCTATTGATGACGATGCTGAAGATTCAGTAACTGATGAAGACACTACAGATTGAGCAACTAATGAAGATACTGAAGATTCAGCAACTGATGATGATAGTTTAGATTCAGCAACTGATGACGATACTTCAGGTTTCACTTCTTGTATAACATTTACCAACTCATCTACGTGTTTTTCACACTCTGCAATGTTTATCTCATTTGATGTCTGTTGCTGAGCTAATGGGGTAAGACTGATACCGCTATATTTTACTTCACCTGAATGGATGCAATCATATTTTGTCTTCGGAAAGCTATTGTGACGTATCATGACATTTGCAGATCCCTCATCACCATTTTCAAGGTCTTTGCTAGCGAGAAGATCACCTTCGGACCTACTAGGCCTCACAGATGTATTTTCTGCTTTATCTTCTTCACAGGGATTTATTTTAAACAGAAAGTAATAGTCGATCTCTCTACGAAGAGTCGACCAGCTGAGGGAGGAGATTTTCTGCTTTCCTCGCCTCTTCATATGGGGACAGCTGAGATTTATCTCCGCAACAATCTGTAGTTACCAGGTTCGAATCCCAGTTGGGTCAGCGTTGAGATTTATCTCCGCAACAATCTGTAGTTACCAGGTTCGAATCCCAGCTGGATCAGCGTTGAGATTTATCTCCGCAACAATCTGTAGTTACCAGGTTCGAATCCCAGCTGGATCAGCGTTGAGATTTATCTCCGCAACAATCTGTAGTTACCAGGTTCGAATCCCAGCTGGGTCAGCGTTGAGATTTGTCTCCGCAAAATAACCCGCTCTTCTCACGGTCAGTAAGGGACACCGATGGGCTTGGAAAGGCCGACGTCCGTCAGATGTGACGTTAAGCCATTGCACCGTGTGCGGGAGAGCCATACCCTATGCACGTTAAAGAACCCGCTGGATGGCCTTGTCGGGAGGTTACCATCTGTCTCCCAACAGCTGTTCCATGGGTCCCCTCCCTCAAACTTCTCTGAACCTTCGGGGTCCTTGTGACCTGGTCATTTAGCCCATGGTGTGCAAAAAAGTGCTGCTCAGAGGTAAAATCATAGCCCAACCCAAATCTTTTACTTTGTGCACTTTTATGAAACAGAGACCATCTATTGACTTTTCATACGACTAGATAGTCTCTCTAATACTCAAGCAATCAAAATGATGTCATTATAAGTAGTCAAAATAATGTTAATATAAGTAGTCAATCGAATCAAATCCGACAGATTGATCTGGTGTAGAATTTTTATTTTTTGATTAGTGTTTTTATTTTTATAGGCGGTTATTATTTTAGATTTTATTAGTCTTATATTTCGATTTTCAATTTTTCATCTATTTATTGATGTATGATTGCTCCTAATGCATATATTCATTCTAATACTAGTAAACTCCGCCAAAGGTTTGGCACGAAACGTCAATCCATTCATAACTGTTGCAATCGTCAACGTACTATTCTCTATTCACAACTCGCGATCGTTGACGTACTACTCCATTCACAAGGGAGGCGAAATTTCGGACACTTTCAGGGGTTTACTCTCGACCCATAGCAGCTAGGAACCCGATTTCTCAATCGAACAAGGCTAGAACTAAATGGGACTACCACATCAAATCTGGGAGCGATTGCTCTAGTATTCCCGGAACCATTTTCGGATATTAATTTCGACCACAGGGAACAGAGATTTCTGTCAGTGATTATGTCACAGGTGTCAGCCGGTTCGTTGGTCCGCAATTACGGCTATTATATAATATGATGATGTTTCAGATTTTTTCGTCTCTGTTCCTATTATTAGCACTGCAAAAGGGGGGAGGGGTAAAGGCCCCCTTGCTTCCTTCTAATCTCGATTTTCAACAATATTCTTTTAATACAGTGGTTTCAATAAATTAAGGAAAATCCCTATGTTAATTCAATGGGAAGCTAACGTCAAAACTCTATAACTTCTAAAATAATTTTTCTTTCGTTTTGAAAAATTTAATTGCAGATAAAGATCTCAATCAAATATACCAATACCTCAATTTTCAACAATATTCGTTCAGTATTTAATGAGTTTATGCGAGTTTGAATATTTAACAACACCAATGCATGTCTTAAGAAACTTCTAGAAAACCAAGAATAGTGAAAAAATTCTTTACACAGAGTTCTAAAATACAAACTTATTTTATTAAACACTTTGATACAATACTTATTTCTAAGTTTTAATTAATTTCTGAAGTCAATTTTTGTGGCTGGTTTTGTTATCGCTAAATATTCAAACTTCCATAACTCATTAAATACTGAACGAATATTATTGAAAATCGAGATATTGATTTATTTGATTGAGATCTTCATCTGCAATCACAATTTTCAAAATAAAAAAGCTTATTTTAGAAGTTATATAGCTTTGACGTTAGCTTCCCATTGGCTTAACAAAGGGATTTTCTTTAATTTATGGAAACCAGTGTATCATCATCATCATCCTCAAGCAGCCATGGGCTACGGAGGTCCAACCAGACCGTGCAATTTAGTTCTCCAAGCAAGTCTATCCTGAGCTACATCTACTGCATCTGGCCACTGCACACCAATTCTAAAAAGGTCCTGTTTGACATTGTCTGCCCACCGCATCCTAGGTCTCCCCTTCTTTCTGAGGCCTTTAGGCACACAGTCCATAACCCTATTCGCCAATCTATAATTATCCATACGGGCAACATGGCCAAACCAGCGGAGTCTCTGCACAATATGCTGCTTAAAGGAGGTTGCAGACTCCTTTGCCTAACCTCATCATTAGTTACAAAGTTAAACCACCTAATACCCAAGATACTGCGTAAGCAACTAGAATCAAAAGCATCTAGTTTCCTGTTATCTTGTTTACAAAGTGTCCAAGTTTCACTACCATAACTAACCCTAGAAAGAACCAAACTATTATACAGTCTAATTTTAGTCTTTAGGTGTATATGTCTATTTCTCCACACTCTCGAAAGATTCTTAAAAGTCACGGCAGCAATCCCTATTCGTCTGTTAATCTCATGCCGCACATCACCATTATCTGTTACATAGCTCCCAAAATAATTAAACTGTGACACCTGCTCAAGACTGCAACCATTCAGATTAACTGAATCACAGCCTGCCTGACCAATTTTCATCACTTTAGTTTTCTCTCTGTTTATAACCAAACCTACTCTACTACCAGTCTCATCAACAGTTCGAATGAAAGAGTTCATCTCATCAACATTATTGCCAAAAGGGCTAAATCATCAGCATAATCTAAATCAGAAATTTTCGAATCTCCAGCCTATTTAAGGCCAAAATCTTTCCCTTGAAGTGAATTTCGCATAACATAATCAATAACCAAGCTAAAGAGAAAAGGAGACAAAATGCACCCTTGTCGAACACCAGAAGTAATGCTAAACCATTTGCTACAAGAATTACCAACTCTCACCCACGACTCAGTGTTATTATAGAGAGCTTTCATTATATTAACTAACTTGTCTGGTATACTATATGATTTCACAATCAACCACAAATTATGACGATCAACAGAGTCGAAAGCCTTTTTGAAATCAACAAAGCTAGCAACCAAAGGTTTCTGAAACTCTAAACATTTCTCAAGAATCTGCCTAAGTGAAAATATCTGATCCACACATCCCCTACCACTTCTGAATCCACATTGCTCATCACGCAATTGACTGTCAACCAGATTCTTAATTCTATTAAGCACAATCATGGAAAGAACTTTACCTGGAACAAAGAGTAGGCTGATACCCCTATAGTTATCACAAGAACTGCGATCACCTTTTTTGAAAATAGGGATAACAATAGCTCTGGTAAAATCCTTAGGAACCATGCCTTTATCATAAAAGATATTCAGAATTTCAGTCATCCAAGTGGTAACCGAAACATTCCCAGCTCCAAGCATTTCTGTAGTAATTTCATCTACCTCCTGGGGATTTATGAAGTTTAAGTTTAGAAACAGCCAAAATAACTTCAGATTGTGTTATAGGGCCAACATTAAAGCCGCCAATGCATCTATCATCATTGCAAACAATGGGAGTAGAACTAACCACATTGTTTAGAACATCACTGAAATGCTCAGCCCACCTAGCCATGACAGAATCCTCACCTTCTATAACCTTACCTTGTTTATCCTTCAATCCTTGTATACCTGTCCGTTTTCTACCACACAAAACATTAACTATCTGGTACAGCTCTCTGCTGTTGTGCTGTCTAACTGCTTCCTCGGCTTTGTCAGCCAAACCATCAAGCCAAAGATTCTTATCAGCAGCTAACTGATCCTTTACAAGTTTATTAAGGTCTCTGCAATGCTTTCTATTAGGACTAGTAGGTTATTGATTAAGAACATTCCTGCAGTTCTTCTTTCCGAAATAAGCTCAAGTGCCTTTTCACTCATATAATTCTGTCACTTCTGCTCCTTTTTTCCTAAAAGAGTACTGTTAATGTCCAAAAAAGTCTGTTTAAAATGATCACATTCTTCCTCAACTTCAGTAGTAAGCATACCGTGACTGTTATAATGACTAAGTAACCTATCTTGATAAGCTTTAGCTATAACTGGGTCTTTCAGAGCTTCAGTATTAAAGGTAAATTTTTTAAATTTAGCACAACACTTTTTAAGTTTAAGTTGCAAGACACTTTTAACAAGGTAATGGTCAGATCCAATTTCAGCTCCCCTATATGCCCTGGTATTTCTAACAGAAGTAGCCCATTTGCTGTTAATTAATGTATAATCAATCATATTCTTATGTAGTCCATCGGGTGAAACCGATGTGTACTTATGTATGTCGCGGTGTTTGTAATAAGTGTTAGTTATTCTGAATCCATTGAGTTTACTTACCTGTAGGAGACATTGTCTATTGCCATTGCAGCTACCAATACCAAAAGGACCTATTACTCCTCCCCAAAGGTCAGAGTCAATACCAACTTTGGCATTGAAGTCACCAAGAACAAGGGTAATATCTCCTTTCTTGACAGAATTCAAAATACCCTGCAGTTGTTCATAAAATCTATCCTTCTCATCCTCATCGGCATCCTCAGTGGGGGCATAACAGCAGATAACATTCAAGTCTTTAACGCTTGTCTGAAATTTTGCTGTAAGAAACGTTTCATTTATGCACTCATATCCTAGAAGAGCATCACTAGCGTGTCTGCTGAGAAGCAGACTCACGCCTTGGTAATGCTTATTATTGTCCCTCCCTGAAAAAAGAAATTTAAGATCATTTTTAAGAATATGACCTTTATCTGTCCATTTGGTCTCTTGCAAGCCGAGAATATCTAAATTATAATGGAGGAATTCATGTGTGAGGACATCAAGAGAAAAAGCTCTGTTCAGAGTCCTCACATTCCAACTACCTATGGAGAGAAAATGGTTAGTGGGATGTTAGAAACTATGTTTATTGAGAGAGGGAATGCCGACAATATCAAACAGTCCCCTAATCGCAGGCATGGGACAAAGACCCGTTCCCCCACTATTAAAGGCTTCAGTCTGGAAGACTTCCCCCAATGTAGAATTGATGATGCCAGTAGAAGCAAAGAGTTCAGGTGCCTGTGATGACCTCTGTTCAGGATTATCCACCAGCTGATAAACATATCCTGTGAATCTATTCACTTGGGGCTGTCAACCCACAAATAAACAGAAAGCACAGCGGAAGATTTTCCCTCGTCAGAAGCCCACCAGTGCAGCAAATTCAAGATCCATAATGAAGCTCAGAGCCATATATCTGTCCAGTCCAGTAGGTTTATATGGTCAGCACCAGGACCCTGTGTGGTTGATCCACTCCTCAGCAGGGTAGAAAAAAAGAAAAGTAGCCATAGTTGTCCAGATCAGTAGGCCACACTAATCTGGCAGCCATCCCCTTCCGTTCACTTCCACAAGAGGGTATCTCTTTTGAAAGGTACTAACTGTCTGCACCACGAGAAGGCGGGGTCGGACATTAGGTGCTAGGCCTGGCCGGTTCTATGCATCATCACAGGGGATTGGTGCATAGCTCTCCTTCCAGTGACTACCTAGCTACCATTTACAGACCCAGATTCAATTAGAAGGTTAAAAAAATTTCCTAAAGAAAGAATAATTGAAACACTTACGTTAAAAATATATCCCTTACCGCACCCAGCTGCCGCCCCGTCAGAAATATTCTATCGAGAATTTGGAAAGATCGTTAACTCGATGTAGCTTCATCATCAGTTTCGTAATCAGGTCAAAGTGCGAGGTCACGAGACAGACGTAATGCAGGATGTTATCGATATAAACACAGCTGAGTTGAACTGATGAGTGAAATGATAAGTTGGAAAGAGTTATAGCAAATCTGCTTTTTGAACGGAATTAAATAGTTTTAAATACCAAGGTTTATTCAAAGTTTTTTATTTAAGGGGGGGGGGACCCCACCCTGAGGGTTTAAAAAAAATCGCTGTTTTTTGCATTTTTCGAAAAGTTTTTGAAGTGTAGAATATGGTCCTGAAACAGTTTTGCAAAATTCGAACTCCTTACGAAGTTGCAGTGACAAATACGAGTTCCTGTCAATTCCGGTAAAAAAGCCGCTAAATCCTTAAACGCGTTTTTCTCGAAACATTTTTTTAACTGGTAGAGTGCGAATCTTGGGAACCATTCATCCGATTTACATATTTTTTTAAATACATAGAAACGAATTATCTAAAACTTAGCATACGATTTTTTTGATATTTTAATTATTCGATTTTTAGCGAGCAATTTAGTGCCATTTTTTTAAGGAAAAAAATCACTTTTTTTTCAAAATGCCGTCATTTTCTCAATTTTCGAATTTCGAAAAAATCCTACACTACGCTATAGCCAATGTCTGAAAGTTTTTTCTTGGTACTGTCCGAAAGATGTCATTCGCTGAAATGTTTCACTTGGCTGCCTGATTATTACTGCTAAAAATATTCGGGGGGGGGGAGGGAGGTTAAGAAACACAATCGAGCTAGAAAAATGAAAAAGTGCGAGTCCAAGAGACTGAATTTAACTGCAGTATAACATTTCTCCTTCCTTTTTTTACAAGTCTTTACAAAATTTCTTTAAAAATGCATCAATATGCATAAGTTTCAATTTTTGCCTCTATTACCATTTAGAAGAGGAGGACCATAGCCATTTTGACTAGATCTCTTCCCCTAGATCCGACCCTGTTGCTGATTATTGCCATAATAACTGAGAATATTCTAAAATTTCTAGGTGCATAATAGAGGCAACATATACACTGGCGGAAATTGAAAAATGAACACCCAGAAGGAATACCTTTAGGAACGTCATATTATAATATGTTAACAGTTAAGGGCAGCAGAAACCGTGATCCAAGAATGACAGTCACTGGATGAAATAATGACGTCACTGAGTATGTGACAACATGCAAATGTACGCAGCGCATATTTAAGGACTAAGGTGTGAAGAAAGAAGTTATTCGTCTTGTGTCGTGTTGTTCAGTGCTCTTTGAAGAAGCTACCTTGCCTGGACGACACAGGCGCACAACATTTGCTCAGTTAGCGGAGTTTGAGCGAGGTCGTATAGTGGGTCTTCGGGAAGCAGGTTTTCATCAAATTGCACACCGCGTTTAACGAGAGGTATCAGCAGTGGTACGATGGTGGCGTCGATGGTCAGAAGAGCATTCGTACACTCACAGATGTGGTTCCAGGCAACACAGACTTACAGATGCACTAAAGCAGGCATGTCAAACTCGTTAACCACCGAAGGCCATATTAAATATTATATATTAAATCGCGAGCCGCAAAACAAAAAAAACAAATGGAAATATAGCTTTTATATATACAAATCAATACATACAAAATAATAATACACAGAATATAAACATATTAAAAAACACATATGTATGTAGGAAAATTTCTTTTTTTCAATTTAACATTATTTAAATAAAATAATATAATGTTTTTTGAAGAAACTTGGCAACGTTTTTCATTAACCAAATCTTCAAAATTTGATTGAATTTGTTGAGCTGTAGTTATTTTTAAAATTGCTTACACATGCTTGTCTGTTAATCTTGATCTTTCCGCAGTTTTATTATTTTTTAAAGTAGAAAATAGTTGTTCGCACAAAATAGCTGTTCGCAATTCTACGATCGGGCTCCGACATATACATTTATGCGCAATAGTTTCCCTTATATATAAATGGAAATGTTTTCTGAAATACGTTTATTTAATTCATGTACCGTGTACGTACTTAAAATTTTAATTAAAGAATCCAGTGTTGTCAAAAGTTAAATAAACGTATTGGTTATAAATCTTGGCGGGCCGCAGAACAGTTCCTGGCGGGCCGCGTGTTTGACATGCCTGCGCTAAAGGATCAGCATATCAGGAGGGTAGCGGAGGCAGAGCAGACAGCTATGGCGTTTCAAATTCGATCCTCTGTCGTACCAAGGGTGTCTGCAAGAACGATATGCAATCGTCTTTTGGAAGCAGGACTACAGGCATGCATGCATGCTACTGACATGGTTACCACTGTCACCTTGTCACTGTCGAGCACATTTGCAGTGGTGTCAAGGACGAGTTCATTGGAGTGGCAGTCTGTGGTCTTCAGTGATGAAAGTCGATTCTTCTTAGGAGCATCTGATGGTCGTTTATGTGTCCGAAGATGACAAGGTGAGCGATTTCTTCCATCGTGCATCCGCCTGCAGCACATAGAAAGCATTATTTTTATAACAAAATCCCATTTTTACTGAAAGAGCGTTCCCGTATGCCCACGCCGGGCATCATGGTGTGGGGAGCAATTAGCTATCAATCTCGTACGTGTCTGGTGTTTATACAGGGTACACTGAATAGCAATACGTACATCAGCGACATCTTACACCGGTCGTCCTACCATATTTGAGTGTAATCTAAAATGCGATATTCCAGCAAGATAACGCCCACCCACACTCCACTTGAGCAACTCAACATGCTCTTCAGGCAGTGCACCAACTCTCGTGGCCAGCATGCCCTCCGGACTTGTATCCAATCGAGCATGTCTGGGACTGGATCGGACAAAGTCTCTTCCACGGACCATGGTAGGCAATGACCTTCGCTGAATTATGCGTCCAAGTTGAAAGCGCATGGAATGGTATCCTCCAGCGTGATATCCAGGATTTGTAAGATCGATTGCATGCCAGATTGAAAGCTTATATTGCTGCTCGAGGAGGTTCAACAGCTTATTAAAACGTGCCTTCTGTAAACTGTAATACTCATTAAAAAGTAAAGTAAACATTGAATCACTTCATACGTGTGATCACTGTCCTTTCTCAACAAGATGTTTCTTGTAAATAAATCTCATATATTACGCTTCAATTGTTAATGGTGTTCTTTTTTGAATTTCCGCCAGTGTATAACAAATTGGAACAATAATCAGTGGAAAAAATATAGAAACCTACTAATAATATAATCCGTTAAGACTGTACCTGAAACTCAGTAAAATGTGACAGTTTTTAGGTTGCATTTCATTCATTCTTGAAAGCGAAGGCATGTAAAACAAGTACCTAAAATATGACAATACAAAGTATTGGTACTAATGTATTTGTGAATATTTTATCTTATTGCTTATGGTCAAAAAGGAACTTTAGTGAGTGATGAAATTTATACGATGTGTGGTGTCGTTCCCTGAAACTTCCATTTGACATATTCAGTGTCATTGGAGGCAGAGAGCAGGGGAGAATAAGCAATAAAATATTTGTAAAAGTACATAGCTAGTGTTTTCATTAAAATTTGTTAACATCTCTTAAATTATATCACCGTTTCGTATTACCGTTGAATTACAGTTAGGGATTCAATGCTAAAAGTGTCACGCGCTAGCAATGAAACACCCAATACACAAATGATTGCCACGTCGTTTTATTTAGAAACTTTTACTCTTAAGGTAACAAATTTATAACAGAATTGTGCATCGTTCCGTTTCTTTCGGTACTCAAGAATTACTGTTGTATCTAAATAATGTGTTCCGAAATGATTTAATTGTGTATTTTTTATTAATCCACAAATATACTTTAGGATCTAGAGTGAAAAAAAGAGCAAATCCCATTTTTATTGAAAGAGCGTTCCCGTATGCCATTTTTTTTCCAGGAACCCATCGCTGAGAATAAACTTCCTCGTATTGCCAATTAAAAATTCAGCTCTTTAACTGTCGTGGAATTCAGGTTCGAACTCAAAACCAGTGACGTACGTCAGAGCTCTGAGGGAAGCTGCAGGAAATTCAGGGGGTAATTAATTTTTAATTTTTATAGGTGGAAAAATGCATGGCCTAGGCCTTTCAAGGGGACAACTTAAAATCAAACTCGTACCATATTAAAGTAAAAAAAAAACTTATCATGGTTATTTAGTAATACAGATTTTGTACGTATATTTTAATAATAGCTCCGCTTCTCTAGCTAATTATTTTCTTTTCAATAAAGCAATAAGCAATTAGATAAAAAAAAGTTTAGGTCTTCATGTCAACTAGAAAAATGGTGAAAGTAAGGGGGTCATAAGCTTTTTCTCGTAGTTACTCTACTGCCAGAGACGTACCCAGGAGGGTGAGCGGCTGGGTGGGTGGAAGAGTAGGAGTTTCGGACATCCCATCCGAAAATCCGATCGTCTTATACGAAATCTCAAACCTTTTCTATCTGCTTTGAATTTTAAAACAGGTGTCTTTGAATAATTTTATTTCACCTCCAGAGTATATATCCGACACTAAATGATTTAAAAAACAAGTATAAAATTGTATTTCGTACACACACCCACAATAAATACACATATTTTGCAAAGTTAATGAGAAGCATATATAAAATTAAACATCTACAAACATAAGTTATAATCTGATCTTCCTAACAAGAAATAAATAAAGGTCATTAGAACAAAGCGTGAGCTCTTTTTATCACGTTTGATGCAACCTAGTGAAGTACCTGAAGACCGATGTTTGCGATCGCCGTTGTAATGCTCGTTTTAAGTTTGTCTAGTGCTTCAGGATTATTTTGACACACAACTTCTTTGAGATAGCACAGAGGAAAAAATCTGCAGGTGACAAATCCGGTGATCTTGGAGACCACAAGCCTTTTAGAAATGAGGCGGTCACCAAAATATTCTTCTAAAAACTATATGATTTCATTCAACGTGGGCACATGGCAATGTCTTGCTGCAACTGGCAATCACTTTCTTGATCTCAAGGAGAGCAGTGAACTGTGCGATGTCTTAACATACTACACTATTTACCGTTTGGCTATCGTCGACTTCTCAGGAACTGCAGCTGCTAGATATTTATTATCAAACTCCTCGGCAGCATGTGCATACGAATGACCCAAATGAAAACTCTCTGTGCCTGGGAACAAGACATTTCACTTCCTCTATGAACAAAACTACACTGATGACGTCCTGTATATGTGACACTGCCGTCAGAGTCTTTGATCAACACCTCCTATAAAGGAAGACCAATGGGCTAAAGACCGGAAGTGATGTCACGTTAACCTAGGTAGTCCGTCCAGTATTGTGCAGCAACTGCAGTATCAACACAGGTGCAGCAGGTGCAACACAATTCCTCTGAGTTTTAATCGTATTGCAATATTATTTGGAAATTTAGTAAGTTCAAATGGTGTACAATCTTCAATATTTCCTATGGATGATCGGCCCCTGGATGTAAGGGGCCAAATATTGAATAGGACCAAATAATTGTTCCCGAAATAATTTTGAATTTGTAGCTGCGAAGAAAGTGGATGTATGCAGTTAGTAGAAAAGATTTCTGTCAACAAACAAATCAAAAATAAGTTATCAGCTTTTGCATATTTCTTGTGTAATTAAATTTATTAACATAATTTTTCTTTGAATGATGGCAATGAAAAAAAGTTCGTCGGAGATAAAAGTTACTGGCACATTTAAATATATATCTCTGATTGTTATTTATGCCGGTGCTGCATAAATTGTAAATGTAAATTATAAAAAATTAAAATTAAATCTCTGTTGAGGAAATGTACAAATGTTATGAGTAGTAGAAGCATAAATGAGAGTTCTGGCAGAGTAAATGGGGACACAGAATTCTATAAAAATCCATGGGAAAAGTTATAGGGGATTAGGTAAAAAGTATGTTTCTTGTGGTATTTTGTGAAAATATATGTGAAAATTAGAAAAAAGCGGGGTGTTTTTTAGCATGTGAAAAACTAATTTAAGTTTTTTTTTTTAAATAAGGTTTAAAGTAATTTGTGAATTAGTTTAATGGAGTAGTTTAAAATGAGGTTTGTGTATCAGTTAGTTGCTGATAAGAACTTTGGCTTGATGGCTTGGCTAACAAAGCCGAGGAAGCAGTTAGACAGCGCAACAGCAGAGAGCTGTACCAGATACTTAATGTTTTATGTGGTAGAAAACGAACAGGTGTACAGAGATTGAAGGATAAAAAAGGTAAGGCTATAGAAGGTGAGGATTCTGTCATGGCTAGGTGGGCTGAGCATTTCAGTGATGTTCTAAACAATGTGGTTAGTTCTATTCCCATTGTTTGCAATGATGATAGATGCATTGGTGGCATTAATGTTGGCCCTATAACACAATCTGAAGTTATTTTGGCTGTTTCTAAACTTAAACTTCATAAATCCCCGGGTAGATGAAATTACTACGAAAATGCTTAGAGCTCGGAATATTTCTGTTACCACTTGGATGACTGAAATTTTGAATATCTTTTATGATAAAGGCATGATCCCTAAGGATTTTACCAGAGCTATTATTATCCCTATTTTCAAAAAAGGTGATCGCAGTTCTTGTGATAACTATAGGGGTATCAGCCTACTCTCTGTTCCAGGTAAAGTTCTTTCCATGATTGTGCTTAATAGAATTAAGAATCTGGTTGACAGTCAATTGCGTGATGAGCAATCTGGATTCAGAAGTGGTAGGGGATGTGTGGATCAGATATTTTCACTTAGGCAGATTCTTGAGAAATGTTTAGAGTTTCAGAAACCTTTGGTTGCTAGCTTTGTTGATTTCAAAAAGGCTTTCGACTCTGTTGATCGTTATAATTTGTGGTTGATTGTGAAATCATATCGTATACCAGACAAGTTAGTTAACATAATGAAAGCTCTCTATAATAACACTGAATCATCTGTGAGAGTTGGCAAGTCTTGTAGCATTGGTTTAGCATTACTGCTGGTGTTCGACAAGGGTGCATTTTGTCTCCTTTTCTCTTTAGTTTGATTATTTATTATGCTATGCGAAATTCATTTAAAGGGAAAGATTTTGGCCTTGAATGGGCTGGAGATACGAAAATTTTTGATGTAGATTATGCTGATGATTTAGCCCTTTTGGCAAATGATGTTGATGAGATTAACTCTTTCATTCGAGCTGTTGATGAAACTGGTAGTAGAGTAGGTTTGGTTATAAACAGAGAGAAAATTAAAGCGATGAAAATTAGTCAGGCAGGCTGTGATTCAGTTAATGTGAATGGTTGCAGTCTTGAGCAGGTGTCACAGTTTAATTATCTTGGGAGCTATGTAACAGATAATGGTGATGTGGCGGCATGAGATTAACAGACGAATAGGGATTGCTGCCGGGACTTTTAAGAATCTTTCGAGAGTGTGGAGAAATAGGCGTATACACCTAAAGACTAAAATTAGACTGTATAATAGTTTGGTTCTTTCTAGGGTTAGTTATGGTAGTGAAACGTGGACGCTGTGTAAACAAGATAACAGGAAACTAGATGCTTACGCAGTATCTTGGGTGTTAGGTGGTTTAACTTTGTAACTAATGATGAGGTTAGGCAAAGGAGTCTGCAACCTCCTTTAAGCAGCATATTGTGCAGAGAGAGACTCTGCTGGTTTGACCATGTTGTCCGTATGGATAATTATGGATTGGCGAATAGGGTTATGAACAGTGTGCCTAAAGGCTTCAGAAAGTGGGGGAGACCAAGGATGAGGTGGGCAGACAATGTCAAACAGGACGTTATTTGAATTGGTGTGCATTGGCCAGATGCAGCAGCTGTAGCTCAGGACAGACTTGCTTGGAGAACTAAATTGCACGGTCTGGTTTGACCTCCGTAGCCCATGGCTGCTTGATGATGATGATGATGATGATGATGATGATGATGATGATGATGATGATGATGATGATGATGATATGAGATAAAAAATGATGTGGTTTGTTGGGTTATCGTACACTTACTAGATTATTCGGTTGTAAAAGCTATGTAAATCGGTGTTTCTTGTAGTTTTTTCTGAAAATATGTGTGAAAATCAGAAAAAAACGGGTGTTTCATGTGAAAAAAAAGTAATTTAAATTTTTTGGGCATACAAGATTTAAACTAATTTGTTTACCTAATTTTCAGAAAAAATGAGGTGTGTGTGAAAGAGATAAAAAACGATGTGGTTTGTTGTGTTATCGTACACTTCACTGGATTATTTGGTTGTAAAATGCCAGGTAAATCGGAGAATTTGACAAAGTCAGATAGTTTTGAGAAATTTGTTTGAAACATATGACAAAATCAACAGGTGAAATGACGTTTTCGGGGGGTCTTATGAAAACATAGACTTTGAATATCTGTGAATATATGAAGAGAGGGTACTAGATGAGAAAAAGTTTTGAAAATGAAAAGTGATTTAGGTTAATTTTTTAAACAATTAGAAAGAATTTGAAGTGAAAAGTGATGTAGGTTAGAATAATTTTGAGAATGTATGAAGTTTGTAAAGAGAGAGAAGAGTTTTATGTTATCGTGCTACACAGAAATCAATCTCTATCTCCTCAAAAGAACAATGGGCTCGAGATTTAATTTCATTGAACTAAATCTCTTATTCACCGAACCTCAGAATTAAAGTGAAGCTGAAAATAAACTGGTTCGGGAACATACATATTTTTTTTTAAACATGCAAATAGATGTAGATTTCGAAATGATTGTAAATAAATATTTTTTTTATCCAACAACTTAAAGTTTTCCCTCTAGTGTTTGTAAAGTTGCTTTTCGTTCTGAGACAATTATGCAATATACGTGATATAATTCATTTGGCAGTCTATTTAAATTAAACCATATTTCGATGTCAGCAGTTGCTAATAATTCATATGGACGTGATTCGTATTTGCTGACATCAAAATAGAATATCGGATACAGTTTCATAAAATCTCGGTAACTGACTTGTGTACCCAAATCGATATCCATATTTTTTGCAGCTAAAAAGTTGTTGTAAACTCGCGCATAGTCTAAAGTGTTGGGTTCAAAGTTGCACTCAAATTCTTGTTCGGGAAACTGTTTGCTATTCACTCTAATTTGAATCCGTTCTAGTAACATGTGATAAAATACCATATTGTTTCCGGTTTGATTAATTTAATCGATTATTCTTACAAAAGTCTGACCGATTAAATTACAAAACGTCTTACAAAAGACGACATAAAGATGGACGGGTTTATTTTGAGTTGTAGTAACCCGCCAACTGACATGAATGTCAATTCGAGTATCAGATTTGTACAGTTTGCACGATTTCCAAAAGATTTCACGTGGATTGCCACTTGCTAATTGAGATTCTAGTTTTGCAAGTACTTGTAGTGATGGTTCCACTTTTGGAATAAACCAAGATACGTGAGATATTTCAAATTTATACAACGTAGCCCCAACTCTCTGAATAATGTTTTTGTCGTCAATTTTTTTTAGTTTTATGGTATGTTTTACACCGCGAAACTCTTTATCCACGTCTCGGCAGAATCCAAACTGTCGATTCAGTGGTAAGAATAAACTTACATTTTGACTATTCTTTGTAATTTCATATCTGTTCGAGAATCCTTGATTGAATTCAGGATTTTTCTTTAACGCTTGTGCAAAATCCTTTATCTTATTATTAGTGTCCAGTTTATCTTCGCCTCCGTCGTACAAATAGTTATTCATTTTCGAACTGTCTGCGGTATCTTTGAACCACATCATACTTGTGGCATCACTGTGTGAAAAGTCTTCGGTAAAGTCAATTAAATTGTGAATCGTGGCCGTCACACCTGGCAATTCAATATCTTCCAATTCTCTGTTTTCGATATAATATTGAGCTTTCTTAAAAATGTTGTACCAGTTATTGACCATCGTAACTACATCACTGCCGCCGATATCAGACCCATCTAATTTCAGTATTTTGCCTCTGACGTGTATACAGGGTGAATCTGAAAAAGTGGGCAAAACTTTACTGGGTGGTAGAACGCAGCTATACGAGCAATATTCGTCATAGAATGTATGGTCGGAACGCAAGCGGTGAGAAGTTAAAAGGTAGTTTTCCACTGTCACATTTAAAGAATGAACACAAGAAGGAGAGGAGATACTTCAGAAAACATTTTATTAACAGGAATGTAATTGAGGTACATGCTCAAAGAAATTGCTCAAAAACCATTTCGTGGTTAGTATAACCATCCATCCTCTCGGCAATCCACGGTAGAAATGCCGTTGGGTGCGAGGACCGACCCTTTTATACCATTTCCAACGCCACCTAGCGGCTCGCCGTTTGCGTTCCGCCCATACTTTCTATGACGAATATTGCTCGTATAGCTGCGTTCTACCACCCCGTAAAGTTTTGCCCACTTTTTCAGATTCACCCTGTATAACTGTTGTGCGGATGTAAGAAAACATCCATATCTTTGGTAACTATTTCGTATTTTTCGAGATTTTAAACATTAACTTTGGTTTCCCGATATTCTAAGTACTCATATTTTGTCGTGGAATTATCGTCTATTGAGTCTTCGAACAAATTCCAGTAAGTAGCTTCAACGTTCATCCTATACTTACTTTGTGATATTTAGGCCATTTCCGTATATTAACTGATTAAGAATATTTCTGCTCTTAGGGGATATTTTCTCGTTTTTTCGAACGATAGGCGGCGGATTTGTATAAAATATTTTAATTCTCTTTCTCAGTATCTTCATCTTTATTTGGGTCTGATGTGTAACATATAAGTCACGTTTTCATTGTTCAAGTCAATTACTTTATTGTTCTGATCGGTTACTTTCATTCTAATATTGTAAATGTAATCAGTTTATTCAGCGGTAAATATATGGGGAAGAAAGGATGTGTGTCGATTAAACTGCCAGGCGGTGTTTGAGGCACGAAACTGTACAACACATCGCTCTTCTGGTTATTGAGATAGGAAGATTCGACAATAGAACAGTGATTTAGAATGCGATCGACCCCTCTCGTTATGTTGAGTGGGAACTTTCCTTCGTTTTTTGCTGCATCGATAATTTTCGATTCGAACCCTATTATATCTCGCAACTTTCCTTCAGAAAAATCTATTTTATATCCTCTTGACAAACGGAAAACAAATCTTAATGTGGGGAGGTTGCTTTCTAGTATTATAGGGCTAGGATTCCCAAAGACATTTTTCTAAACATCATTAAATCCGTCTATATAGTACATTCCATTCGGGAAAATTATTTTATTCCATTGCCTTCCATTGAAGTATATCAGAGTGTTATTGTTATATTTATCACTGATGTTGTACCAGGAATACCACATTGCTACCGATCAGTGCTATATTGTATTCACCATTGATTGTGATCGGCGTTTCATAATTAATTTCCAAATCTTCGGGGTTGTATGCCGTAATACTAGAGGAACTGATAGTTATAAGTACCATCTTTATTAATATAGTGTAGTACTATGTAGTACTTATATGCTAGTTGTTACCGACAATTTATTCCTATCGTTAGAAGTTTGTTCAAACTGATGCAATACATCATATGGGCTTATGTTATTTTCGTTTAATGTAATAGATGCAATAGTAACCGCATTTTACAGAGTAATTTGCTTGAATTTGCGAAGAGTTATACACGATCGGCTTTGAAGATGTAAGTAAATAGTGTTTTATTTCTTCTGGTGGCGATAAACCGAATGGATCAAAGTATTCGACGTAAAGTAGCTTCGCATCATTGAAATAACCTACCCAATGAGTTCCTGAACCACGGGAAACGTCAAAGTTCACTATATCATTTTCGTTCTTGAATATATTTGTTGGCAAAGAATCGATAGAGTATACACCACCGAATCGTTTTTTTATTTTTCATTATATTTTCGATATCTAAATTACTTAATGGCTCTTTTTTTTTAATCCCTGATCTATTTGTTTTCCTGGAATGAACACACCTTTTCCCTTTCTTTTATTTTTAGATACGCCAGCTGCTCTTTTCTTTAAAGGAATGTATAGCCCTTTTCCTAAAACTTTTGTGCAAGCTTAGTACCAGCATATCCCGCAGCTCCAATTGCAGCTGCTTTTCCCAATGCTACGAGTGCAGGTATTAAGAACGGCAGAAATCCACCTAGCTGTGTTTTACTGAAACGAAATCGAACTGGCGTTGTAGATTTTTTTCAGTTTAATGATTTGTCTCTTTGTCAGTTTCAAAGTATCGTTACCTTTCTTCTGTGGATCATTACTTAAAGTTATAGGATTCTTATTTACAAATGCACTCTTCAATTTTTACTTTTGTCCAGGCGTTAAACTAGTTAGATAACTGTAATACATTATACTTTATTTTTATAAGTATCACGTACTTATATTTTATATATAAAAATTAAGCATGTATTGTGTAAAGTGTAAAACGAAAACTTTAACTGAAAACGTTGAATATGTCACATCAAAGAATAAAAGAGTAATGATGAGAGGTAGATGCCGAACGTGTGGAAAAATGAAGTATAAATTTGTGAAACAGAAAATAATATTTGTAAAAGGTGGAGATATAGTAAACTGGATTCAAGAAAAGTTTAATCCACCCGAAATGCACATTCCAGGTTACCAGTATTGTGGATCGTTTACGAAACTGGAGAAAAGGTTAATGCGAGGAGATCCTGGTATTAACCGTGTGGACAAAGCCTGCAAAGAGCACGACATTTCTTACAGTAAATCTACAGACACTAAAAAGAGACACGAAGCCGACCAAGAAATATTAAATTATTTGGATGAAATTCAGAATCCAACTTTGGGAGAAAGAATTTCAAGAACGATAATCAAACCTATCATTAAAACGAAGAAATGGTTCGGTTTAGGACACAAGAAATAAGATGCTTTCTTCCGTTTACTACGATCCATTAAAGGAATTTTCTGGTATAAAAGATCTAATGCGCAAAACTGGATTGAAGGAAAAAGAAGTAAAAAGATTTCTCCAACAACAAGATGTGCTAAAAATGACACAAACCCATTTTAAAAAAATTCCAAACCAGACGGGTTTATGTCTCGAATGTAGACGACCAGTGGCAGAGTGATTTAATCGATATGCAAAAATTTAAATTTCGCAATAACCACACGAATTACATTTTAACCGTGATTGACATTTTCATCAAATTCGCTTGGGCAATACCTATTAAAAAGAAAACGGGTAATGAGATTACCAAAGCATTTGTAGAAATTTTTAAACAACGTAAGCCATCCAAGTTACAAACGGATAAGGGAACTGAGTTTATCAATAAAAAAACTCAAGCATTGTTTAATCAACGAGGTGTTCATTGGTTTGCCACAGAAAATGAGACTAAAGCTCAAATTGTGGAACGATTTAATAGGACTAGACAAAAATGTGAAAATATTTCATTGCTAATAACACTAGAAAATGGATCGATGTCCTACCAAAACTCGTTAAGAATTACAATACTTCTTATCACAGATCAATAAGAATGGCCCCAAAAGAGGCAAGCTTGCAGAAAAACAAAGATATTGTGTATTTTAATCTGTTTGGTAAAAGAATTAAATCTATTACAGCCACCAAAATTTAAATTGGCGACAGAGTGAGAATCGCCAAGTACAAGACACCGTTTAAAAAAGGTTATCTGCCCAATTTTACAGAAGAGATTTTTGAAATTGCTAAAGTTCTGAATACAGATCCCATAACCTATAAGATCAAGAATCTGAAAGGGGAACCAATCATTGGTAGTTTTTACACCCAAGAAATGGTGAAATACGAAAAGCAAGATGACATTTATAAAGTTGAAACCATTCTGAAAACTAGTGAAGAATAATAAAAAAGAGTATTATGTTAAATGGTTTGGTTATGATAATACATTTAATTCCTGGGTCAAAGAAGATGATCTTTTTAAATAAAGCAAATGAAGATTCAAAATTTTGACTTCGAAGAAGATGAGAAATTCTTGACCAGAAACTTATTAGCACTTCTCTGGCCTTTTAGACTTTTAATCTAAAATCGGGCTCAGAGAAGACGAACCTTTTGTTGAACTTAATATTTAAACATCTCTACTCTAATAAAATCTTTTTATATGCTAAAGATTTAACCGAGCGGAAATATCAGTTTATGCAAGAAATATTCGACGATTTGCACGAAATTTTGGAGAAAACATTTGGCGAAAAAATCTCAATTGCAACTTTCTCTTCCAGTAAAGAAGATATCGTCAAGGTCAATGAACTGGATCCCGACATGCAAAATTTAATTGTTTTCGACGATTTCGTAACGGAAAGAGATCAAAAACTCATCGAAGAATTATTCGTCAGAGGATGGAAAAAGAACATATTATTGATTTACCTGACACAGTTATTTTTCGACTCCGAAAGACATTCGACTACAGTGTAATTATTTTATATTCTTTAATATGCAGAACAAGAGAGAAATGTTGCAGATACAAATGGATCATGCAACAGAAATCAGGAAAGATATTTTTATGCAGTTTCAATACCACACGATTTCTTATTAATCGATAAAAAGCCAAGCACGTGCCTCTCAAGTACAGAAACAACTTGGGTAAATAAAGATGAATTACTTGACAAAATTTGGCGTCATCAGTTCTGAGACTGGTTCCGAAAGAGGACCAACGGTAATTCCAGGTGTCGGTTTTAAATTGACACACGATGCGGACTACGACATGAGTAATAAAAAATTGAGAAATGTAGCCAATCCCGAAAAGGGTTCTGATTCTGTGACAAAACAATATCTGCAACAAAAGTCTATAACACTGAATCACACGGGAAATTATGACGAAAATACTAAAAGAATATCGAATGTAGGCAGACCTATAGAAAATGGAGATGCCGCTACCATTCAATACGTTAATAATACTTCTTTAATTTTTCGGAACAATGCTACAATGCGCGAAGCAAACAAATAATCAATGTTACTGAACCGGATGCAGATTCTGGAGTAGTTAGAAAACGATATTTGGAAAAAAAAGAGCACTTTGCAATGACAATGATAATTACGATACAAGCAATAAACGCATTAAAAATCTTGAAGAACCGATCGATTCATCCAATGCCACTACGAAATACTACGTCGACAACTTGACCACTGTTCAAAATAGTCCAATAAATACATTAGTGACAAATAAAGATGGGCTTTAAGTTCCACGAAGCATTGCATTCGACGGGCATAGTTTCAAAGCAGAAAAAAAAATCCTTGATATTGCCGATCCCGAGTCTGATTCTGCCGCTGTAACTAAGGGATATTTGGAAAAAATCGAATTAACTGGTGAGGATGTCTTTAATGCGAAAAATAAGAGAATAGGAAATCTCGTGGAACCGAGGCACAACAGAAATGCGACAACAAAAAGTTACGTTGATGGCTTGACAAAGTTAGATCCTAGTCCATCAAATGCTCTATTGAGAAATGAAAATGGACTTTTTGCATCAAGTGGGAGCAGTTTCAATGGCGATGCAAATGGGAAACGAATTACGAATGTTGGCACCCCAATTCTAAACAATGATGCTGCTACGAAACTATACGTTGATAAAAAATACTGTGATTTGCGTTACCTATGGTGATAAAGAAGTGAAAAAAGACGTATTGCAGTCTCATCCAATTAAACAGATAAACACAAAATTCGACCTATTAACGCCACCTATTTTCAAAGATAATTATCATCTATGCATCTCTAATGGATATATAAGCAAGGCAATCTGCTGCACAACAAATCCCTCTTTTAGTATAAATTATATTATCAACTTGGACGATCAAAAATTCATTGAAGTAGTAAGACCACAACTTCAGCAGTTTTTTTCTGTTACTCCAGTAAACAAGAAATTTGACAGGGGTAGCAAGATTAGTGCTTCACTTGCTAGACACTATCCAGATCCAAAAGAAAGAAGAAAGTACCTGGAGGTCTTGTTTCAGACTTTCATCACTGGGTATATGTTTTTATGGTATATGAATAAAGATGAAAGATCTTAAGCAATTACACAGTATTATAGATGAAATCTTGAAATCACGAACTGCTGCAAAATCGAAAATTTAAGATACTATTTTGGGAGAGGAACGAGTTAAGGAAACGCTCGAAGAATTTCTCAAGCCAGTGGTCGAACGGTTAAAAGGTCTGGAAACTGCGTGAAAAAACCATGAAAAACATACAGGATGCAGTGAAAGCTTTAGAGCGAGAAGATCCTACTGAGATGCCAGAAAAAACGTTCGTTTATAATCCAGATTCCAATTTGCAAGATGAAATACTAACCAAACTTTCGAGTGATATCTTACTGGCGAGAAACCCCATTCCTGATGAAAGAAATGATTTACCAAACAATCTGGCATCTTCAGAAATTGGGGGCTAAAATAAGGCTACAGAAACCAAACGCTATGGTAGAACTACTGAGAAATATCGAATTATCGAAAATCACATTGAGGCACTTAGAAAATATTTTAAGTCACTATAATAGAAAGTCAACAGTTTGGTTCTGGACTATACAAGAGTTTCAACGACATATGCGAAAAATTATCAATCTTGGTTGCCAGTAAACGAGCTGGAAACACCAGTACAGAAGTAGTAAATGAAATTGTCGATATTTTGGATATTTTGCTAAAAACTGATATTATTGACAAAAAGGAACATAAGAATAGGTTCAATAACATCGGTATTGTTTAGAAATTTATTCTTGGACACACACTACAGTCATGTCTATTTCAACTTCCGATTATGCAAAATATTCGATGCTTTGTATTATCGGACCATGATTTTTAGCTACTGTATATGTTACCGCTAAAGTACAGAAATCAGTTATTCTACAGATTATCTAGGTATTGTGCAGATTAACTAGGGTGATCCGTTAACGTGCCGAAAATTGTTTCATTTCTCAAATTACCTAGGTAATCTGCAAATTACCTGGATAATCTGCACATTACCTACTAGGCACTCGTTAAAGTGAAAATAAGATCTTTGCTGGAACAACAGCAACGTTTCTGCAGACTTAAATTAACATAATGTTATTTATTTATTTTTCGATATCTAAAGAATCAAGTTTATACAATCAAACAATCAACAAATTAGTTGATAGAATCAATCATCAATCAATTAAAAAACTATAATACAAAGAATCAAACGGTTTAAAATATTATTACAATTAAGGAAATGAATTTGCAAAACATATGATAAAATTATGTGTACTTATTAGTGCAATGTAAAGATTGGTGACACTTTGAATTACATAGCAATTCAAATTGGGAATTGCGACAAGCACACCTATTTGTGGTACATTTAGATTTACAGTCACATTTTCTGAAACCCTGCCCAGTACCAAGGGATTGTTTTATTGCTGCTTGACGTAAAGAATATTTCTACAGCTGGGACATCTTCTTTCGTTAAAAATCTCTCTTTGGAAACACTGAATTCAGATTTTGCATACAATTGTTTTAAAATACCCGTTTTAGTACCAAGTTTATAAAAGCCAACCTCTGTTTTACTAAGAACCACAGCTAAAATCGAGCGGGCATCAGTGTTTGCTCTGTCTACTTCCGGTACTTTAATTCTCACAGTGACACCTTCATCAACATTTGGGTGCTTTGCATTAGAAACTACTAACATTTTCTTTGCTTGCTTTTCTAAACCTTTCTTGGCTTCATGATGCTGTATTTTATGATCCATATTCTTTTTACAGATGTTGCACAATACATTCTTACCATATCCTTCCTCTTTAGGATCTATTTCACCACAAATTACGTGAACAAACATGTCACACGATTTACACTTGTGAGCACCTGATGCTGCTTTTGAGCAAACAATACAGACCATTTCTTGTATAGTCCTCTTTACAGACTCTGCACGAAACTGTGATGGCGATTCTGCTGAAGTTGAGGGTAACTCAGTGATGACTTCTTCAACATGCAGAGGTGATTCCTTGGAGGTGCAGGGTAACTGAATATTCTTCATAACTGTATCCTCAATCAACGGTATAGAAGGCAGTTTAAGATTACTACCGATAAATTCTTGTATTTCTATAGGTGATTCTGTAGAAGCAGGGGATAACGGAATGTCCTCTTGAGTAAGATTTGACTGTGATCCCATAATCACAGTTTCTTGTGAATCTTCTAATTTTTCAAAGGTCTTCTTCAGTATTTATCGAATGTAATACACTTTGTGGTATAATAGAAGAAGACAATCCCACTTTTGCGGGACAACCGAACATGGCTTCGTATGGACTTCTTTTAATTGCAGAATGATAGGCACGATTCTTCATGAATTGTACAAATCGTACGCCCTCACTCCACTTGTTAGTTTGGTTATCAGCCATCCAAGTAGTGAGCATGTTTTCAATGTCTTGATTCGCTCGTTCTACACTTCCTTGACTTTGGCTGTGTCTAGGTTTGCCATTAACCATTTTGATTTCTGGCCACAACTGTGTTACACATTCTAAGATTTTATTACAAAATTCGCGTCCGTTATCAGAATGCAAAGTACTTGGAGCGCCAAAAAGGAGAAAAATATCAAGCAAGTTATAAGCTACTTCATCCGCCCGTTTTGATGTGAGCGGCTTCAATACAACAAATTTTGTTAAGTGGTCTTGGTATACGATGAGATTGGTAATCGATGAGATCCACCTGGCATCTGCTATTGAAATGCGATGAAATAATCGGCTTTACAACAATCCCTTTTTCTGCACTTTTTTTTTTTTGTTGACAAGGTTTGCATAAATCCAAAAACATTTTTATTTGGGCTTGGGTTATGTTTTTATAAAGTGTATTTAATTGCTTGATCATTCTGTCTCTTCGCGTGGCCAAACACCGTGGCCAATTGACAAATGAGTAGAATACAATATGTCAAACAATTCTTCGGCATGGACAAACTTTTTCACACTTTCTCGCGCATCTGACAACGGCTCAATGAGTTTTTCACAGCCTTGTACAGTTTACACATCATACCTTTGAATTATTCGAAAATCTCGAGATGATTCTTTCTTCTTGGAAACTTTTATTCGCTTTACATCTTCAATTATGGAATCATACTTTCGTTTCGTCATTAAAACACTATTATATTTTGAATCTTCGCTAAAGAGGTTTGCGAAGAATCTTTTCTTCATTTTACTCACCAATTCGGTGCTTGCTTGCATAGTAGGAGCTAAATTTATCTGCTTTAAAAAAACACGACACAAATTCACGCGCTAACAGGCAGAAACGAATTTGAAAACAGAATTAGCTATGCTACGCACTAGCAGCCGACGCAAATTATGAGAAATAAAATCAACCGGCGACGACAAGACACTGGCGAAACGAAACTAAAAGTGGAGGGAGAGGGGGGAAGGAGTAGCGAAAGGAAATGAGAGAAACAAACTTTTGAACTTTAACGATACGGAAGCCGTTATTGTGCGCATTACCTAGTAAAATACGGAAAACTCTTGATTCCGCACGTTAACGGAGCAAATAAGTTAATCTGCAGATTAGCTACGTAATGTGCACATTAACGGCTTTCGAGCTTTAGTGGTAACATATATAATAAAGAGGGTATAACTGCTAACTCAAAGATGAGCGCAACTATTCAATGTACCAAATGTGGGGTATTTATTCGCAAATCCAATATGAACCGTTATATGAAAACTGCATGCACTTCTCGCACATTTGAAAAATGTGAATTTTGCAATTCCACCTTTAGCAGAAAAGATAATTACAATCATCATCTGAATCAATATCATATAAATAAAAGCTGTGCTTTTCGGAAAGCGTTTCGTACATATAAAATTGATAACATAAATGTCAGAGAAGACAAAAAGTTTTCTGGAGAAAAATAACAATAAATGGAAACAAATAATTCGCAAGAAACTCAGTCAGTCTCTAAAAGTTAGATTCATATTACAAATAAAATTTAAAAAGCAAACGGATCTTGAAGGACAGAAAGAAATATGTGCACATTTTTCGACATGTAACGAAATAATCAGTTTGCCTACCTATCTCAATGAATTACTGAAAAATGCTTATGAGAAAATTGACAACGACTTTGAAAATTTTATACAAAAGGGAAGTGGATGGGTGTTTGACAAAATACTTTCTATGGAATTTCAAATGTCTCAGTATAATGCAGTTGGAGCATCTGTTTTCGTAAATTTACCAGAACATTTGAAATCTACAAAAAGAATAGTGAATGTTAAAAACTACGACAACAAATGTTTCTTGTGGTCAAAATTATCAGCTCTACATCCTGCTAAAGACCATCCACAATGTGTGGAAAAATATAAAATATTTGAAAACGCCTTAGACACATCTTCATTGACTTACCCAGTAACCCTCGATCAAATCCCGAAGTTCGAGGTTTTAAATAATATTTCTATAAATGTTTTCAATTCTAAGAAAGATGGTTTGCATACGTTATATATTTCACAGAATCCTGTTAAAGAACCCATACAACTTTTAAAAGTCGGCAATAATTCTCACTATTGTTGGATTAAAAATATTAGTAGGGTTACAGTATACCTTTCAGGACATAATGGTAAATCCTATCCCTGCCCATACTGTCTTCATAATTTCACTCGCGACGATTAATTAAAGAATCACGTAGATAATTGCAAATCAAACACTTTACAAACTATCAAGTTTCCCGAAGCGAATAGTACGAAATTCCATACAATTAAAAACGGTTTGAACCACCCATATGTGATTTATGCAGACTTCGAATGCTTTTCGAAATGTCGAAGAATTGAGAATAATCCATGTAGGGTGCGAACTAAGTATTTAGTACCGTCAGGATTTGCATATATTATAGTTGCACCGGAAGGTAAACTGATCAAAACCAGATTGTATAGAGGGGAAAAATGTAACAGAACAATTTTTGAATGAAATGATCGAAGCCGAAAGTTTGATCAATGATTTGAAGAAAAGAAATGTTAAGATGACTGATTTTGATTGGCAAATTTTACTGGAGCAAAACATTGTAATATTTGTGGGAAAATTCTAGGAACTGATAGAGTAAGGGACCACGATCACTTAACTGGAAAATACAGAGGTGCTATTCACGACAAATGTAATCTTCAGTACAAATTCTCACTTGAAATACCAATGTTGTTTCATAATCTCAAAGGATTTGATGGTCACTTTCTAGTAAATGATTTGTGGAAATTTAAAGATAAGAAATTTTCTTGTATTCCACAAACTACAGAAAAATATATATGCATTAAATTCGGTCAAATTAAATTTATTGATTCATTCATGTTCCTCAGCTCTTCACTGGATTCACTGTCGAAAAATGTGGAAAATTTCTACATCCTAAGTCAATACCGCAGACAACATAATCTGAATGACTCAAAGAAAGAACTTTTGAAAAGCAAAGGAAGTTTTCCATATGGATACTTGCAACAGAGCGCTCAGTTTTTGCAAACGTCACTTCCATCCAAAGAGAATTTCCAAAACAATGAACAATACGAAAGAGCTCAAAATTTGTGGAAAGCCTTTTCTATTGCTCCTTTGGAAAATATCACGATCTGTACATGATCACTGATGTATTACTGCTAGGAGATATATTTGAAAACTACGGAAATTCGTGTATGAATAACTACCAACTCGATCTTTGTCATTATTTTAGATCTCCTGGCTTATCCTATGCTGCCTGTTTAAAAATGACAGAAATTGAGCTGGAACTTATAAAAGGTGATATGTGTTTTTTCATAGAAAGAACTCTGCGAAGAGGAATATCTTTAGTGTCTAAGAGGTTTGCACAGGCCAACAATCCTTTAGTAGATCCATATGAGAAACCTAAACCACAAAACTATATCATGTACTTTGATGCAAACAATTTATATGGCTGGGCAATGTCTCAACCTCTTCCAACTGGTAATTTCAAATGGGTAAATGATATTGACTTGTTTAATATTCCAGACGACAGCGAAAAGGGTTATTTCTTCGAAGCTGATCTAGAATATCCGGCACATCTACACGATTTACACAATGATTTCCCCTTGGCTCCTGAAAAATTGAAACTTTCTAATAGTAATGTCTCATTCTTATTTCCAAATCTGTTCGACAAGCAAAATTATGCCGTTCACTATAAGTTACTTAAACTCTAGTGGAACTGGGACTGAGGGTGAAACAGGTGCATAGAATCTTGGAATTTGATCATAAACCATGGTTGAAACTTTACGTAGATTTTAATACAACAAAACGAATTAATGCCATAAATAATCTTGAAAAAGACTTTTTCAAACTGATGAAAAATGCTATATATGACAAATGTTTAGAAAATAAGAGAAAGAGAATAAAATGCCACACTGTGAATACTGAAGAAAAGCTTAAAAATTAATTGCAAATCCTAGGTACGTTTCTTGTGTTAAACTTGCAGAAAATTTCGCAATTCTCCATATGAAAAAGAAAAATATTATATTAGATGAACCATATTACATTGGTGTAACGATTTTGGAGTTGAGTAAATTGCACATGTATAATTTTTTCTACAATTTTCTGAAACCAAAATTTAATGCAGAACTGTTATTTACCGATACTGATTCCTTCTGTGTCGATATTCAGACAGATGACATATATGAGAAATTTAACTCAGACTACTTTGATTTCTCAAATTACCCCACAAACCATGCTTTATACAATGAATCAAATAAAATGGTTCCAGGAAAATTTAAAGACGAATTAAAAGGTCTTCTAATCAAAGAAGTTGTTGAGTTACGTCCAAAATTGCATTCTATAGATTCTCCAATTCCTAAAAAAGCGGCCAATGTAGTTACAAATGAATTTAGTCACGAAGATTATCGGGAATGTCTATTTGATGGAAAAATCGTATATACGCAAAAAACGGAATTTCGATCGGAACAACATGATATACATGTATACCAAATTAAAAAATTGCTTTATCCCAAGAATACACAAAACGACATATCAATGGAATTCAAACTTACGCTTTTGGAAATTATAGAATCTCAGATGTGTGTGGTAAAGCAGTAAATACCATTTACAAAAGTTCGAACTGAAAACAAATGCCAAAGAAAATTAAGTACTAATAAAACATTTTGAAAACTCTGCTAATTTGCAATTCTTTAGAAATGCTAATAATCAGTGTTTAATATCTCTCTCAATTAGAAGAGGAGAAATAGGGATTCAAATTTAACTGGTCTCGACTCAATTTCTGTGAAATGCTGTGGTCTGAAACCGTTTGTAATAATATTAAGAATAATAAACTGTTTAGAACAACTTTGTACAAGCGATATATATATTTTTTTTATTGGGTCAACATTAATTATTTTTTTGTCATATTAGAGAATTTGATAATCATAACTATCAATGTTAAAACCAAGCTTCTAGCTCGATTGGAACAAAAGTTATTGTAACACAAAATCTAAAAGTACCGAACCTGCGAAACTTAAAATAATGAATCGAGACCGCTTCCAATACTTTTAACGTATAGTATTTTCCGAATGGAACACAGTGATATTAGTTTGAGTTCTGTAGCTCTATTAGAAGCCGAGTTATGAAGCCGCAAAGTTAAGAGGGGTTCGATCCACTTTGTCGGCTAGAAAACGGTTTCAGACCGATTATTCTTTCGTCAGATTATAGCACTTGATAAACCCCATCTATTAAAATAATTGAAACCAAGATCCTAGCACAATTAGAATGGACGTTATAATTCAACAAAATTTGAAAGTGTCGAACCCAGAAAACAAAAACTAAAAGGTCGGGACTGCTTCCAATACGTTAAACGTATAGTGCTTCCCGAATGTAATCTAAACACATTAGTTTGAGATGTGTGACTCAATTAGAAGCAGAGTTATAAGGATGTAAATTTAAGATGGTTCGACCCAGTTTCTAGCTAGGAAATGGACCCGACACTGTTTCCAGTTGAAGTAACGAAATCAGGTTCTAGTACTGGAACTGATGTTGATGAAAAAACAGAAAATGTTTCGAAATCTTAGATGAGAATCAGCAATGTGTGGTATGCAAAAGGTTTTGAATCCAGACCTTAATTAACGGGGTCGAGACCAATACCCACATGTTCAAAGTGTAGTACACCCCGAATGAAATCCAATAATATTAGTTTCAAATCTGTAGCTTCATTACAAGACAAGATATGTGATCACAAATTTAAAAGGGTTCGACCCACTTTCTCGGCTACGTAAGGGGTCCGAACCCGATTCCTGTCAGTTTGGAAAATAGTGTCTGATTGCTATTACTGAAGAAAACCAGAATTAGCTGTGTAGCTCGATTAGAGGAAAAGTTATTGTAACACAAAATCTAAAAGTACTGAACCTGTAAAACTTAAAATAATGAATCGAGACCGCTTCCAATACTTTCAACGTATAGTATTTGCCGAATGGAACACGGTGATATTAGTTTGAGTTCTGTAGCTCTATTAGAAGCCGAGTTATGAAGCCGCAAATTTAAGAGGGGTTCGATCCACTTTGTCGGCTAGAAAACGGTTTCAGACCGACTATTCTTTCGTCAGATTATAGCACTTGATAAACCCCATGTATTAAAATTGAAACCAAGATCCTAGCACAATTAGAATGGACGTTATAATTCAACAAAATTTTAAAGTGTCGAACCCAGAAAACAAAAACTGAAGGTCGAGACTGCTTCCAATACGTTAAACGTATAGTGCTTCCCGAATGCAATCTAAACACATTATTTTGAGATGTTCTCAATGTATTCATTATTTTGAGATGTTCTCATTATTTTGAGATGTGGCTCAATTAGAAGCAGAGTTATAAGGATGTAAATTTAAGAGGGTTCGACCCAATTTCTAGGTTAGGAAACGGGTCTGATACCGTTTCCAGTTGAATTAACGAAATGAGTTGCAGTACTAGAACGTGATGTTGATGAAAAAACCGAAAACATTTCGAAATCTTAAATGAGAATCAGCAATGTGTAGTATTGGAAAGGTTTTGAACTCAGCAGACCTTAAGTAACGGGGTCGAGACCAATACCCACATGTTCAAAGTGCAGTACACCCCGAATGAAATCCAATAATATTAGTTTCAAACCTGTAGCTTGATTACAAGACAAGTTATGAGATCATAAATTTAAGCGGTTTTGACCCACTTTCTCGGCTAGGTAAGGGGTCCGAACCCGATTCTGGTCAATTCAGAAAATAGTCTATATCATATTATCATTATTATTATTATTATAAAAATATTATTATTATTATAAAATGTAGCATAATTAGATCAAACGTTATTTCAACTTTTGTAAATTGCAAAGAATTAACTCTGCCTCCTCCTCGCCTCCCTCCCCCTCCCCTCTCCCATAGAATCAATGTTATTTAAAATACTGATCAATATTACAAAGTAATTTAATCGCACTGGTTTCTTTTTTTGCAGCTGGATATCCAAAACACTGCTACAAAAACTTATTATTTTAGATTTGAGTTAAAGTTTAAAATACTATTTTATTTTTAATTTTGTTTCTTTACCCACCGCTAGAATATGAGTTGCGGCCGAGTATGGTATATAAGACAATTAGCTTTAAACATTAACATCGCTTTCCTTGATATTGAATGAGACTGCTCATCTACGTAAAATCTCTCAGGCTTCAGTACATGAGACCTCTTTAGGGGGATCTAGGGGGTGTTAATTGGTTCGGGGGGGGGGGAGGTGTTAGTTGGTTCCCCGTTGACATCGCTTCCCTTGATATTGAATGAGACTGCTCATCTACGTAAAGCCTTTTAGGCTTCAGTACATGAGACCTCTTTAGGGGGATCTGGTGAGGGGGTGTTAATTGGTTCCGGAGGGGGGGATGTTAGTTGGTTCCCTGTAGCAGCTAGTGACTTGGTATCTGCAGTTGATTGCAGTAACCATGGGATCACTCAGCCTGTGGGGGGGGGTCTAGCAGCAGTCATAAACAGATACTCCAGTTACAGCTGTGTCTTGTATACAGCTGGAACTGGAGGTTTTTTTTGCGCTCGATCGAGGCAGAGAGGAAGAGAAGGGACAGAGAGAGAGCAGAGGGGAGGAGGGGACAGAGAGGAAGAGAGGGGAGGAGGGGACAAAGAGAGGGGAGGACAGAGAGAGAGAGGAAGAGAGTGGAGGAGGGGACAGAGAGAGAGGAAGAGGTAGCAGAGGAGAGTAGGGGACAGAGCAGGACCGTCCATCGAACCGAACAACTTCCCGAACCATAAGAGATTTAGTTCAATGAAATTAAATCTCGAGCCCATTGTTCTTTTGAGGAGATAGAGACTGATTTCCGTTAAGCACGATAACATAAAACTCTTCTCTCTCTTTACAACTTCATACATTCACAAAATTATTCTAAGCTACATCACGTTTCACTTCAAATTCTTTCTAATTGTTTAAAAAATTAACCTAAATCACTTTTCACTTCCAAAACGTTTTTTCATCTAGTACCCTCTCTTCACACATTCACAGATATTCAAAGTCTATCTTTTCATCAGACCCCCCGAAAACGTCATTTTACCTGTTGATTTTGTCATATGTTTCAAACAAATTTCTCAAAACTGTCTGACTTTGTCAAATTCTCCGATTTACCTGGCTTTTTACAACCAAATAATCCAGTGGGGTGTATGATAACTCAACAAACCACATCGTTTTTTATCTCTTTCACACACACACCTCTTTTTTTTCTGAAAATTAGTTAAACAAATTAGTTTAAATCTTGTATGCCCAAAAATTTTAAATTACATTTTTTTCACATGAAACACCCGTTTTTTTCTGATTTTCACACATATTTCCAGAAAAAACTACAAGAAACACCGATTTACATAGCTTTTACAACCGAACAATCTAGTAAGTGTACGATAACTCAACAAACCACATCATTTTTATCTCATATACACACACACACCTCATTACAAACTAATCCATTTAAAACCACAAGAAACATACTTTTTACCTCATCCCCCATAACTTTTCCCATGGATTTTTGTAGAATTCTGTAGCCCCATTTATGTGCCAGAACTCTCATTTATGCCAGTACTATGAGTTTTTCTTCCTGTTGCACAATTTATCTATTGAAGCTCTCAAAACTGAATACTGTATATTCAAAAATTGCTAAACAGTCGTGAATAAAGTGATAGAAGTTTTGCATTTAATGCATGCATAATTACAGTTAAAATTGTTGCATTGAACTTGCAACCATGCAAAGGAAATGTGGTAGTAAAATATGAAGAAATATTTAGGTTTCCAATTTTTAATATATATATAAATGTTCACTCATTGGCAACCATAATTTATATTCTAAAATGTATAAAAACCATGTCATGTTAATTTATTTTCACACTCTAAGGAATGAAATAAAATATATAATATGTTTTGTTCCTAACAGTATAGGACAAACATATTTTAGCTATTTTGAAAAGTTGATTCTCCACATGGTGAATTATCATAAGACATGATGGAAAATTATATATTATTATAAATTAAATTGTATATTGAAATGATAATCTATACTAGTGTAACAATAAACCTCAGTGTGATATTACAATGAATCTTTCATGTTCCTCTTGCTAAAATTAAAGCAAATTTTCTCTATCGAAATATTCTCTGATTCTTACTTTGCCAGTAAGAATCCTCATTTCTTACTGCCTAGTAGAAGTTTTTAATTTTAATATCTTTAAATTTCTTAGTCTATCTATCATTCCTAATTCCTACAGAGAAATGAAAAATACACTCCAGTATAGCTGCTTTGAGAAGTTTATTCTCTTCATGAATAATTACCATATCACATATAATTATAAATATTTATATATGAAAATACATATATAGAAATTATAAACTGCCTATACTAATGTAGAAGCTGTTCTTTGTGTGATATTATAGTTGTCATGAATAGAAAAAAAATCATTTGATTTAGTCTCTACCTTATTTACTCATAGGATAAATACTACACAAAATATGATTGCAATGTTTAAGACAGGTAAAATACTGAAATTCCGCTTTACCTTTGCAAAATGAAACAGTATTAGTTGTGATCACTAAACTATCCAAGACACATGTAATATCATATAAAGATGACTTAAATAATAACTCTTCAACATGCATTACCAAGGAGTATTGCAAAAATAAAGGCACACAAGTGCTTTCGTATTAGATCTGAAGAGAAACAAATCATTGAAATTCTACTGAATGCCAGTAACATTTTCAATTACATATTACTAAATGAGAACTCTAATACCTACTGCGAAACATATCACATAGAAGCTGCTATTTACCTTATTGTATACATTTGGGATTGGGGTTTTGGTCGACCTCAATCATCAAAGGTTTGCAATATAGTTGATTTTAAATTATTAATTATACCAAATTTTAATTTCACTGAAACTAAGATATTCTGTGATGAATATCTGCGTAATAAATGTAAAATTACATTTCAAAGAAAAAATATCTAGTCATGATGTATCATTTCTCTCTCAGGTATGTGAATTGCAGTTTTCCAAAGATGTTATTAGAGAGAAAATATTTTGATGCATCTTCTGGTAAATTGTTGCAAGTTCCCTTATGTACTATCTTCCTTTACCAGTAAACTTTTCTGTATAAATCCAAGATTTATGAGAATTTTGAAATGATCTCTGCTTCCTTTCTGTTATTAATCCTTAAATTTGGCTTACTATGCAAGTTACACTTAAACGACATGTGATTGAGAAAAAGCTTCATGTATTGCTATTACATTTAAGCAGCATATAAATTAAATTACTGTACTTTCAGTTTACAAATAAAAGAGCAGATTGCGTTATATTTTTTGTCTGATCTAAAGACAATTCTAGATCCCTCGGAGAAAAGGGAGCAGGTTATTGTTGTCAGTGTAATATCTCTTGACATTCCACCACCGAAATTTACACATAACAGATCACTTGCAATATTTGTTAAAAGTTACGCCTTTGCCACATTTAGTAATCGTTAACAATATATATTAAAATTACCTAAGGATTTGAAAATTGCAAATTATAACTAATATAATTTAGTACTAATATTTCATTAGTACCAATCCAACTAAAAAAGGAGTTTTCCATTATCTCTTAAAACAAAAAGCTGCGTTTTCCCACCCCTCTGGATCTAAGAGATCAGCTCATTATTGCGAATGAAGATTTAATGACCTTCACATTCCAACATCAAAATTTAAAATTTCTAGCACAAATACATCATTTGTAACATTCATTTTAAATTTCGGAAAAATTTGCTTGAAAAAACTTGAAAAAAATTTGCGGAAAACTTTGCTTGAATTAGCTATTTATCTTTTCCGTTAGAGGTGCATTTTTAGCTTTTGGTAGAATCTGATATTTCAAATCGTAATATTTCAACAGTAATATCACCTGAAACGATTTTTTTTGTCTCTAAAAACAATAAATTATATCTCAAAAGCAAAAAGATTTCACATTCCACCACCAAAATTTCAGATTTCTAACATGACATCATTTACAATATGCATTTGAAAATTTGGAATTTTCACATTTCTCCACCTTCAAAAGGCGTAATTAAAGCTTTTGGTAATTGAGCAAAGTGCAAATCGTAATATTACATCAATTTCCTATCCAACATAAAAATAACTTTTATTTTATCTCTATAAACAAAAAAGTTCGATATCTTCAAAAGACGGACCGAGACAGACGACAAAATGAAAATATTATCTGGTTACGAGGGAAAAACAGGGTGAATGGATAAAACACATTTCCAAACCCAATTTCGCTAGAGGACTTTCTTTTTATATATTTTCGGATCCCAATTGCATTATAAAAGTTTAATTAAAAATAACTAAAAACAGGGTGAATGGATAAAACACATTTCCAAACCCAATTTCGCTAGAGGACTTTCTTTTTATATATTTTCGGATCCCAATTGCATTATAAAAGCTTAATTAAAAATAACTAAAAACAGGGTGAATGGATAAAACACATTTCCAAACCCAATTTCGCTAGAGGACTTTCTTTTTATATATTTTCGGATCCCAATTGCATTATAAAAGCTTAATTAAAAATAACTAAAAACAGGGTGAATGGATAAAACACATTTCCAAACCCAATTTCGCTAGAGGACTTTCTTTTTATATATTTTCGGATCCCAATTGCATTATAAAAGCTTAATTAAAAATAACTAAAAACAGGGTTAATGGATAAAACACATTTCCAAACCCAATTTCGCTAGAGGACTTTCTTTTTATATATTTTCGGATCCCAATTGCATTATAAAAGCTTAATTAAAAATAACTAAAAACAGGGTGAATGGATAAAACACATTTCCAAACCCAATTTCGCTAGAGGACTTTCTTTTTATATATTTTCGGATCCCAATTGCATTATAAAAGTTTAATTAAAAATAACTAAAAACAGGGTGAATGGATAAAACACATTTCCAAACCCAATTTCGCTAGAGGACTTTCTTTTTATATATTTTCGGATCCCAATTGCATTATAAAAGCTTAATTAAAAATAACTAAAAACAGGGTTAATGGATAAAACACATTTCCAAACCCAATTTCGCTAGAGGACTTTCTTTTTATATATTTTCGGATCCCAATTGCATTATAAAAGCTTAATTAAAAATAACTAAAAACAGGGTTAATGGATAAAACACATTTCCAAACCCAATTTCGCTAGAGGACTTTCTTTTTATATATTTTCGGATCCCAATTGCATTATAAAAGCTTAATTAAAAATAACTAAAAACAGGGTGAATGGATAAAACACATTTCCAAACCCAATTTCGCTAGAGGACTTTCTTTTTATATATTTTCGGATCCCAATTGCATTATAAAAGCTTAATTAAAAATAACTAAAAACAGGGTGAATGGATAAAACACATTTCCAAACCCAATTTCGCTAGAGGACTTTCTTTTTATATATTTTCGGATCCCAATTGCATTATAAAAGCTTAATTAAAAATAACTAAAAACAGGGTTAATGGATAAAACACATTTCCAAACCCAATTTCGCTAGAGGACTTTCTTTTTATATATTTTCGGATCCCAATTGCATTATAAAAGCTTAATTAAAAATAACTAAAAACAGGGTGAATGGATAAAACACATTTCCAAACCCAATTTCGCTAGAGGACTTTCTTTTTATATATTTTCGGATCCCAATTGCATTATAAAAGCTTAATTAAAAATAACTAAAAACAGGGTGAATGGATAAAACACATTTCCAAACCCAATTTCGCTAGAGGACTTTCTTTTTATATATTTTCGGATCCCAATTGCATTATAAAAGCTTAATTAAAAATAACTAAAAACAGGGTGAATGGATAAAACACATTTCCAAACCCAATTTCGCTAGAGGACTTTCTTTTTATATATTTTCGGATCCCAATTGCATTATAAAAGCTTAATTAAAAATAACTAAAAACAGGGTTAATGGATAAAACACATTTCCAAACCCAATTTCGCTAGAGGACTTTCTTTTTATATATTTTCGGATCCCAATTGCATTATAAAAGCTTAATTAAAAATAACTAAAAACAGGGTGAATGGATAAAACACATTTCCAAACCCAATTTCGCTAGAGGACTTTCTTTTTATATATTTTCGGATCCCAATTGCATTATAAAAGCTTAATTAAAAATAACTAAAAACAGGGTGAATGGATAAAACACATTTCCAAACCCAATTTCGCTAGAGGACTTTCTTTTTATATATTTTCGGATCCCAATTGCATTATAAAAGCTTAATTAAAAATAACTAAAAACAGGGTTAATGGATAAAACACATTTCCAAACCCAATTTCGCTAGAGGACTTTCTTTTTATATATTTTCGGATCCCAGTTGCATTATAAAAGCTTAATTAAAAATAACTAAAATCAGGGTGAATGGATAAAACACATTTCCAAACCCAATTTCGCTAGAGGACTTTCTTTTTATATATTTTCGGATCCCAATTGCATTATAAAGGCTTAATTAAAAATAACTAAAAACAGGGTGAATGGGTAAAACACATTTGCAAACCTAATTTCACTAGACGGCTTTCTTTCAATATATTTTCAGATCCCAATTGCTTTATAAAAGATTAGCTAATTAAAATTAACTAAAAAAATTAAATTGCTACACTGTTGGATTTTATATGAGGAAATATTTACTTGTGCTTTTAGTTTATTTCAGGGTTTATTTTAAACTTTGGGATCAATCTATTCTACTTTTTGTTTTCAGATTTTAAATAAAGTAATAAGAAGGTGCGTGCATTGTTTTTGAGACTTTTAAAATTTAACCCATTGTAATAAAGTGTAGAGGAAAAAACAGAGTTTTTCGATATTTTTCATTGTTTCCAGTAAAAAAAATCAGAATTCTCACTTTAGAGCAGAAACAAGTCAAGAATTACAGTAAGCAAAACGGATCAATGAAAGATAAATTTTTAGTTTTCAAATTTGACTATTTTATAATGATATTGAGAACAGGTCAGAAAATGCACTTTTACTTAAATTTAAAATTTCTGACTCCAAAACTAGACAAAATAAACAGGTAGAAATTTTATGCTTAAAAATTAAATTTCAAAAATAATAAAAAATAGGGTAACTTGAATTAGCTATTTACCTTTTTACAGCATTTTCTCTCATCGTATGTTTCTGTTGCTACTTATCTAAAGATCATTCGCTGAACGAATCTCTGTACATATCTGAAGAAATGAGATCACTTTGTGACCACAACAGAGATTGATCTTCTAAGTTAATCTAAGTTATGCAGGATGAGTAATACCTGAAGCATTGTAATTCCTTAGGAAAAATTCTTAGAAAACATTCTCTTAGCTCGCTTAGAAAAAAAAAAGACAAAGCTGCTGACAATCAGAGGCCATCCAGGATTAACTACTCTCCCTTCAGGTGATTGATTGCTCGGGATGGGTTTGCTCTTAACTTTCGAGGACAAATTATTTCGAATGTAAATATACGAACGCACTTGCTCATTCAATCAGTTATTGTTGAAAATGATAAATTATTTTGCTACAGTGAGCAGAAAGAGGAAATTTTTTCCCCAAATATTTTGCATTGAAATTTAATATTTAATCTGGGTCTTCTAATATACCCTAAAATCGGCTGCCGGTGTGCCACGCACACTTCGCATACCTGCATGACGCTGCCTGCTCACCAGCATCTGTTACATAGCTCTCAAGATAATTAAACTGAGACATCTCCTGCAGTGCAACCATTCAGATTAACTGAGCCATAACCTGCCTAACCAATTTTAATCACTTTAGTGTTCTCTCTGTTTATTACCACAAACCTACTCTATCAACAGTCTCATCAACATCATTTGACAAAGGGGCCAAATTATCAGCATAATCTAAATCAGGCATTTGCAGATCTCTAGACCATTTAAGTCCAAATCTTTTCCTTGCAGTGAATTTCGCTTAACGTAATCGATAACCAAACTAGAGGAAATGAGACAAAATACACCCTTGTCGAAGATCAGAAGCAATGCAAAATAAATTCCTTCAAACTTCATCAACTCTCACACGACTCGATGCTATTATAGAGCGCTTTCATTGTGTTAACTAACTTGTCTGTTATGCTATAAGATCTCACGATCAACCACAAATTATGATGGTCAACAGAGTCAAAATCCTTTTTGAAATCTGCAAAGCTATTAACTGCATGTTTCTGAAACTCAACATTTCTCGAGAATTTGTCTACACATCTCCTGCTAGTCTGTAAATGGTGCTAGGTAGTCACTGGAAGGAGAACTATGCACCAAAACCAGGTGATGATGCACAGAACCAGCCAGGCATAGCACCTAAAATCCGACTCTGCTTCTCATGCTGCAAACCGTGAGTACATTTCAATAGAGATAGGAAGGGTCTTGGAAGGGGTCAAAAGGGAAAGGCTGCCAGATCAGTGTGGCCTACTGATCTGGACTACTATGGCTACTTTTCTTTTTTAATATCCTGACTACTCTGCTTCTCATGCTGCAGACCGTGAGTACAGTCGCTCAAAAAAGTATCCGAACACTATGGTTGATTACAGAATTCAGAAAAAATATCTGGCAACGATTTTTTTTTTAAATTAGTGATGGCAACCTTCGTGTCACGTGACACGAAGGTTGCCAGTCACTAATTTCGAAAAAAATTCGTTGCCAGTTATTTTTTCTGAATTCAGTAGTCCAACCACAGTGTTCGGATACTTTTTTGAGCGACTGTACCTTTCAAAAGAGATAGGAAAGGTCTTTGGAAGGGGTCAAAAGGGAAGGGCTGCCAGATCAGTGTGGCCTACTGATCTGGACTACTAAGGCTACTTTTCTTTTTTAATATCCTGATGAATAGTGGTCAACCACACAGGGTCATGGTGCTGACCATATACACCAACTGGAATGGAATAATGGCTCTAACCTTGATTATGGATTCTGAATTTGCTGCACTGGTGGTCATCTGTTGAGGGAAAATCTTCCGCTGCATTTTCTCTTTGATTTTGGACTGACAGTCCCAAGTGAATAGATTCACAGCATACGTTTCATCAGCTGGTGGATAATCCTGAGCGGAGGTCATCGCAGGCACCTGAACTCTTGCTTCTACGGCCATCGTCAGATTCTTCATTGGAGGAAGTCTTCCAGTGTAGATGGCTTCAGCCTTTAGTGGTGGGGGAACGGGTCTTTGCCCCATGTCTGCGATTAGGGAGCTATTTGATATTGTCGGCATTCCCTCTCTCAATAAACAGAGTTTCTTTAACATCCTACTAACCATTTTCTTTCCATAGGTAGTTGGAATGTGAGGACTCGGCACAGAGATTATTCCCTTAATGTCCTCACACAAGAATTCCACCGTTATAACTTAGATATTCTCGGTTTGCAAGAGACAAGATGGACAGATAAACGTCAGATACTTAAAAGTAATCTTAAATTTCTCTTTTCAGAGAGGGAAGATAGAAAGCATCACAAAGGCGTAGGTTTGCTTCTCAGAAAACACGTAGTGATGTTCTCTAGGATATGAGTGCATTAATGAAAGTTTCTTACAACTAAATGTTATCTGTTATATATATCTATTATATATATGTATGCTGTTATATATATGTATGCTCCCACTGAGGATGCCAATGAAAATAAGAACGATAGGTTTTAAGGACAACTTCTGGTTGTTTTGAATTCTATCAATAAAGGAATATTACCCTTGTTCTAGGCTATTTCAGTGCTAAAATTGGTACTCACTCTGACATTTAGGGAGGAGTGATATGTCCCTTTGGTATTGGTAGCTGCAATGGCAATGGGCAACGTCTCCTACAGGTAAGATAACTTAATCGTTTGAGAATAACTAACACTTATTACAAACCCCGACACATTAAGTACACATGGGTTTCACCAGATGGGCTGCACAAGAATATGATTGAGTGTATATTAATTAACAGCAAATGGGCTAGTTCTGTTAGGAATACCAGATCATATAGGGGAGCTGAAATTGGAGATGACCATTAATAAAAATAAATATAAATAAATACCCCCTCAAGCAGCTGCTTGCCACAGAGGTCTGACAGGAGCCTGTCAGTTTATATGCCAGAGTAGAAGGTCTGAGAGGATGGCAGGACCTCAGCAGAAAAATGACACATACATCCATGCCTAATCCGGGGCTCGAACCCAGGTCCCTTAGATCAGTAGCCAAGCGTGCTAACCACTCGGCCACTTTACCATGTTAAAATTGTCTTGCAATTTAAACTTAAGAAGTGTTGTGCTAAGGTTAAAAAATTTACCCTTAACACTGAAGCTCTAAAAGACCCAACTATAACTAAAGTTTATCATGATAGGTTACTTAGTCACCATGACAGTCATGGTTTGCTTACTACTGAAGTTCAGGAGGAATGGGGCATTTTAAGCAGGCTTTTCTTGAAACTATGTAGCAAACTCTTTTGGGTAAAAAGGAACAGAAGAGGCAAAATTATTTGAGTGATTAAGGCACTAGAGTTTATTTAAGAAAGAACTGCAGAAATGTTCTTAATCAAGACCCTACTAGTCCTAACAAAAAGTGTTACAAAGAGCTTAATAAACGTGTAAAAGTTAGCAGTTGATGAGAAACTTGGCTTGATAGCTTGGCTGACAAAGCAGAGGAAGCAGCTAGACAGCTTAAGAGCAGAGAGCTGTATCAAATAGTCAATGTTCTATGTGAGAAGAAACGGACAGGTATACAGGTATTGAAGAATAGACAAGGAAAAGTTATTAAACCTGGGGATTCTGTCATGGCTGAGCATTTTAGTGATGTTCTAAACAATATGGTTAGTTCTACCCCCATTGTTTGTAATGATGATATATGCATTACTGGCTTTATGCTATTTTTAAACTTAAGCTACATAAATTCCCGGGGTAGATGAAATTACCACTGAAATGCTTAGAACTGTGAACGTTTTGTTACCACATGGCTGACTGAAATATTAAATATCTTTTATAATAAAGACATTGTTCCAAAGGATTTGACCAGAGCTATAATGATCTCTATTTTTAAAACAGGTGTCTGCAGTTCTTGTGATAACTAAAGGGGTATTAGCCTACTTTCTGTTCCAGGTAAAGTTCTTTGCATGACTGTTCTTAATAGAATTAAGAATCTGGTTGACAGAAAATTTCGTTATAAGCAATGTGGATTCAGAAGTGGTTGGGAATAAGTTCAGATATGCATTATTATTTTTCTGGTAATTAAATTGAGAAATGTGATACATAATGGTTAAAATTCTTTTATTTTCCAGAATGAACGAAAACTGGGGTATAGCATTTTTGCGATTAGCAAATGCAGCAATTCTGGAATATTTTATTAACTGTCAATTGAACAGTTTGCACAAATACTGCATTTATCTTCTGAGAAAATCATATTTATCATTGAGTTTGAACTTTCGTTTGGCATTATGTTTGCGAATGTAAAAGTACTATTTCCTTACATAGCTATAATTAATCAGTAGATATTTTACCGCAATTTTATGCGTACAGTGCATTGTATATTATGTAGTATATAATACAATTTGCCAAATTCTTTTATGATTCTTTATAAATATAAGAAAGCAATGTCTTAATATTAATCGAGTTATATTAATAAAGCTTTTAGTACCAATTTAACAAAATTGAAGTTTGCGCCATGTTAACCTTGCATATAACATTCTATATCAAAATTACACCTTTATTTGTAATGTATTATTATATAACAAAAATGTAAATATATATATATATCGGATTTTTAAATTTTCTTAACATTCTTTAAAAATTGAACTATGATTAAGATTGTTAGCAATTATTTTAACATTTACCGAGAATGAAATGTTATTATATTATACTAAATTTTGCGGAAGTCACATGCTTTAGGTGTTGCACAAAATGATGCTCTTAATTTTCATTAAAAGCCAATTTCAAAACTCTGTTTCTAATAATTTTGATGAGAAAAGCGACCATAGAAGCTACAGATTCAGTTACTTGCTAAAAATATTCATATCGTATTTTTCCGTAATATGAATATAAAACTGCAACTCAATAATACTAAAATTTGAAATAAAATGTTAATAAAATCTGTGATGTGAACAGAACTGTAGGGGCAGCACAGAAATGAGAAGAAAATATTTGACAAAGGGCGAGCTTAGAACTACCTATGGTGACGTCATGGTTTAGATATTGGCAATCTGTAAAAGAGGTGTTAGCTGAGCAATGAGCCCCCTTCCCCTAACATTTTCTGAGCCCTCGGGTTCCTTATGACCTACCCATTTAGCCTATTGTGTGTAAAAAAGTACCGCTCAGAGTTACAACAACCCATCGAACCAGGGAACTGCAGATTACGAGCCTAAAGCGCAATTGACCGAGTCACCCCGGCCACGAAGCTGGAGAATGCCACAATAATATTAAAAACAACGAACACAAAATAACGATTGAGATAGTATCTATAAAATAATGAATATTTATTATTTATCCCAGGAGTAACAATTAATACATATATTTTATATGCAAATTAATGAAATTGACATTATTTACGCAAATATGAGTTCCTTAACCAGTGTTCCCTTCCAGCATTGTTGCCCTAAAATTCGTACAATAGTGAATGTCCTTCATATTAGGTAAAACTCAAAAGTAAACGTAGATGTCTTCCAAGTCGTAGTGCTCAGTGCACCGGCACGGCAGATCTGCAGGTTCTGCCTAGGTATGTAAGACAGTTGAAGGATTCATGATGTTCCGTGGGTAGATGTATTTGCAATTCGCTAGAATAAATGTCCCTCTGATCTTCTTCAGCTCGTCAATTAGATTCGTGGATGTCTCCACGTGAAACAAGAAGGGTAATTTCACAGCATCTGCAACTTCAAAAATATATTATAATAAATATCGATAAAAAACTATATCTTAATCGAAAACCCTGTTTTGCCCACCACTAGCCATTCTAGCGTAGAAGAAGATTGAGGTTCCTTCAAGAAATCGACTCATTATCCTCCCCTTCATATGCTGGGGGGGGGGGGGGGGTCGTTCCGTTTTCCGAGCCAACAGAATTCTCTCTTCTGTGACTACATTCAACTTTTAAGAATTGATCAATGATGAGAGGTTTTTATTAGAAAACCAAGATAAATGGAAAAGAAATTAAGAAATCACCAAAGTGGAATTTTAACAGTGGTACTACAAGTTTCTTTGTACGAAAACAACTAGAGAACATATACTCTAACTCTAAGAGATCAGTAAACATAAATAAAACTAAAGAAACAAAAAAATTATATTGTTATTATAAATCCTACTTACTTTACTACTACTCTTGCATTTGGCTATGCTTAAGAAAAATGCTGTATAGCAAAAGCAAGGCTCTTAAGAGCCTGTTTCGTTAATTATTCTATAATTTTACTTATTTCTCCAACCCACCCTTTAATCCCCAGGAGTAATTATTAACGTCTACTAAATTAGGCTTAAATGAAAGAGCGGTTGGGAGACAAACTATTGTTCCAGAGAGCAAACGTTATATTGAGGCAGTGGTGAAATATAGCGGATGTAGAGGCCCAGGGGCCCGAAGCGAAAAAAAGAAAATAACGGAGCACTATGGTGTATAGTTGAAACGTTCTCTAATATTATGAAAGTGATTCTCATAACAATTTTGGTAGCACAAGACAGCCGGGACCACTTAATACGCTTAGCAATAAATCTACCCTTTCTAGTCAACAATGATTACGGTCATACAACAACATGTTCTGATATGAGAAGTCATGCTAAAGCTAGGAGCAGCTTCCAGGATTATTCACTATCTTATTTATTCAAATGAATAAAAAAAAGAATTAGTGCACGTTTCGTGAAATGAAGGGAGATCCAGTAATATTTCGACTACAAAAAAGAACTACAGAAAACCCACCAAAAGAATTTCTATTAATAATATTTCTACCAAATTATATTATCCTTACTACTCAAGATATCTGTTTCAGTAATTATTTAGTTTTCATATGGAACTACAAGACACAATCGCCAAATTGTGGGAGAACTATAAAAATTTAATTTCTTTCATTGTTAGTTATTTCGTTTCAGTTTAGTTAAAAAAATATTTTATTATTACATTAACACTATAAACCTGCAGATGGAATTCTGTCCGAAATAACCCTGTAGTCACTGTCTAACAGTTTATGTTATTTCTGGAGCCCCGTAATCTCAATCCCATTCTAAATATTATTGTTTTTCACCTTCTAATACTTTTTAAAAGACCGATTTCTAGAATTAAATAACCTCTTGTTACTTTTCTTTATGTCACGAGTTTCTGGAGTCTGACCTCACATTCTCAGGCGCTTGTCGAATCTTTCCTTCTTTTACTTTTCAGAGGACCGATTTCTGGAGCCCCGTAATCTCGACCCCTTTTAGCCATTTTTTTCTTTTCTTTTTTTTTTACTTTCCATACAATATTTTTAAAAGGACCGATTTCTGGAGCCCTATAATCTCGATCCCTTTGCACGCGTTGCTCTCTCTCTCGTTACTTTTCTTTATGTCACGTGTTTCCGAAGTCTGACCTCACATTTTCAGGCGCTTGTCGAATCTTTCCTTCTTTTACTTTTCAGAGGACCGATTTCTGGAGCCCCGTAATCTCGACCCCTTTTAGCCATTTTTTTTCTTTTCTTTTTTTTATTTTCCATACAATATTTTTAAAAGGACCGATTTCTGGAGCCCCATAATCTCGATCCCCATGCACGCGTTGCTCACTCTCTCTCTTTGCTTTTCTTTATATCACATGTTTCTGGAGGCTGGCCCCACATTCTCAAGCGCTTGTCTAATCTTTCCTTCTTTTACATTTCAGAGGACCGATTTCTGGAGCCCCGTAATCTCGACCCCTTTTAGCCACTTTTTTTCTTTTCTTTTTTTTTTACTTTCCATACAATATTTTTAAAAGGACCGATTTCTGGAGCCCTATAATCTCGATCCCTTTGCACGCGTTGCTCTCTCTCTCGTTACTTTTCTTTATGTCACGTGTTTCCGAAGTCTGACCTCACATTTTCAGGCGCTTGTCGAATCTTTCCTTCTTTTACTTTTCAGAGGACCGATTTCTGGAGCCCCGTAATCTCGACCCCTTTTAGCCATTTTTTTCTTTTCTTTTTTTTAAATTTCCATACAATATTTTTAAAAGGACCGATTTCTGGAGCCCCATAATATCGATCCCTTTGCACGTGTTGCTCTCTCTCTCGTTACTTTTCTTTATGTCACTTGTTTCCGAAGTCTGATCTCACATTCTCAAGCGCTTGTCTCATCTTTCCTTTTTTTACATTTCAGAGGACCGATTTCTGGAGCCCCGTAATCTCGACCCCTTTTAGCCATTTTTTCTTTTCTTTTTTTTTACTTTCCGTACAATATTTTTGAAAGGACCGATTTCTGGAGCCCATAATCTCGATCCCTTTGCACGTGTTGCTCTCTCTCTCTCGTTACTTTTCTTTATATCACTTGTGCCGAAGTCTGACCTCACATTCTCAAGCGCTTGTCTAATCTTTCCTTCTTTTACATTTCAGAGGACCGATTTCTGGAGCCCCGTAATCTTCACTCCTTTTAGCCATTTTTTTTCTTTTCTTTTTTTTACTTTCCGTAAAATATTTTTAAAAGGACCGATTTCTGGAGCCCCATAAACCCTTTGCACGGGTTGCTCTCTCTCTCGTTACTTTTCTTTATGTCATGTTTTTCTGGAGTCTGGTCTCACATTCTCAGGCGCTTGTCTTATCTTTCCTTCTTTTACTTTTCAGAGGATCGATTTCCGGAGCTCCATAATCTCTATCCCCTTCTGTGCGTTGCTCTCTGTTTAATATGACGAACTTTGGCCCTACTTATGAATCGCTTGTCTTTATCTTTACTCTTAATCGTAAAAAAAGAGAGAAAAAATCTTAATCGTTTAAAGAGAGAAAGAGTACCGTACTCTTTCTCTCTTTAAAGAACCTATTCTGGAGCCGCGTAATCTTGTTCACTCTCTAGACTTTTTTTACTTTATATTTTATGTAAAGCACCGATATCTGGAGTTCCTTATTAACGCATTAAGTGTTATACTTAAAAACTCTAAAAACCACATAAAACAATTATATACAACCTCCCCCCTCACCCCCCCTAAAAAATTTTCAAAACACTCTTCACAAGGCAAACAAGGTTTCATCACTCATTCAGTAACTTTCAGCTACGTTCATACTTGAAAGATATCGAATTTTCGTTTTTTCACCTGACATATTAAATCCAAAAAACTCAGACTAGCACCTAACATCCTCTGTGTTGGCAATTCATTACCTACATTACAAACTATTTGCTTGCAGGCAGATAATTGAATTGGAATAAAAAAATTAAAAGCATCTAGAATATTATCATTTCTTGAACACATATACTACAACACCAATGATAAGCAACAGCAACAAAAATGTCCTTTGAGGACTCGCAGCTTTCTCAGGACCAAATCATACACACGAAGATCTCCAGAACAACATTCCTTCCACAGGACACGAAAAAAGTCCTTCTCGGGATTGAAATAATTATACCAGTTCTGACTTAACCTCACGAACACCAACGCCCTTTTTCACTCTTTCTCTGTCGACATTCCTTCACTATTTCTGAGCTTCATATTTGGAAACTTTACCAGCACACAGAGCAATGGCATTATCAAAGCGAAGCAAGGTTAATCAATGTCACACCACGACATGGAGGAACGGCATCATCAAAGTGAAGCACGGTTATTCAGTATCACACTAGCATTACGAACGAACAAATCACCTCACAGGAAAATCAAGGCTTTTAAATTTTCAGAGGACCGGCTTCTTGAGCTCCGTAATCCCTATAATTTTCATTTAAATTTAATTACAATAATTGATATTACTATTAACAAAGTGACAAATACAACTAAGAATGAGGCTGACAAGAGCACCAGGCAATGAAGCTGAAGGAGCAACTAGCAATGAGGCTGACAAGAAGATCTACCAATAAATCTGACAAGAAGAATTAGCAACAAAGCTGACAAGAAGATCTACCAATAAATCTGACAAGAAGAATTAGCAACAAAGCTGACAAGAACAACCAACAATAAAGGTAACAAGAACAACTAACAAAAACTGAGATGCAGAAGAAGCAATGAAGCTGACAAGACAATTGGATATAAAAGCGACAAGAACAACTAGCAATAAAGCTGACAAGAAGATCTACCGATAAAGCTGACAGAACAATTAGTAATGAAGCTGAAAAACACAAATTATTCCAAAAGAAGTTTTTCAACTAAAACAGGAAAATGATCCTGACTTGCTAAGCGTCATGTGCTCTATAGATATGCATGTGAGAAATTTAAATTGTCTTCCCCAAGCAAAACGCCGTTTACGTCAGTTTTTGTCAACATTAAAATGACTAATGATAATACAGAGGAACTACTTTGAAGGCAAGAAACATTAAACGAGGCGATGTTAACTACTATACTCATAGTAGTAGTATGTTGCAATGTTTTTATGGTTGCGAGCAACACCTGTAATTCTCTTTCCTAACATGGCGTAACACAATCTCTCACAATACTCCCCTTTGATAATATTCCAATTTATAAATACCAGTGGATTATTAATACTTGCTAAAGAAAAAATTCGTTCGTGTCAAACCCGAGTTAGCAAGTGATGGGTAGAACTGGTGGCATTTTGGTACTACATTTAAATACAAATTAAAATAATTATGAGCGTATTGCTATTAAGCAACAATTAAATTGTAGCATGTTTAAATTACTCTTTTCAGCATTCTTTAAGATGACGACTAAATATTGATAAACCATCTTGTTTGACAAATTGTAATAATTAACTGGATTCAATTAGAACATTTTGAATTTTTACAATTCATTCAAAGATTCTACCTACCATCACCAATTTTAAGAGAAATCTTCACTTCTCAAATAATAATGGTGAACACTAACTAGCAATGGACCATTAGTACTAATAATTAGTCAAATCAGCATTATAATTCTAAATTTTTAAAGTGTTTTTCATAAATCGATTCCTACCTCTGAACTCCTTGCGTTATTGTCTTCTTGCCGTCCTCCAATCTTTAAATAAGTTCTATCTGAGGAAACACACAACATGTCTGCCCTAAGCAGTGTCTCGATCAGAACGGAAATGTATAGGAAAAATACCGGACAATGTGTCTTTCGATAACAAAGGAAATAGATACTGTTACGTCGAACAGATATTGTTCAAACTCCGTCTAGTTTGACTTGACTCTTTGTTGTTGATTCAAAAAATTGCCTTTAAAATTTAACTATTGGTGTTAAAATGAAGTTGGGTATTCAAAATATTCGTTCAAATATTTACAAGTAACCGACACGAATAAAATGCATTTTTTCCTATCTTATCACCATGAATCACATTGTATCATTGGTGTATTGAAGTGGGGGGAAGAGTAATTCCCCTCCTAATATGGGTTTGATATTTTCCAGAAATCTACTTTCCTGAAAAGAATAAATTATATTATCGGAATATTATATAAATATTATTGCATGTATAAAGTGTATATAGTAGTGTACGAATATGTCCTCCCGCCCACTTCAAGAAGAATTTTTTTTTTGTGTGTGTAAGCCTATGATTCGCATAATTTCAATTTGTTATTTATAGAGCAATAGAGTAAATATACTTTACAATGTAAATTCAGCTGTAGAGAAATGTTTTGTGTTTTTTCCAATATATTCACGTAAAACTTGTTTACCAAATTATTATTTTACTCAGTTTTATTTCCAATTTCGGGAATTTAGCGTTTTGGGTTGTTTAAGCAAAAAACAATCCCTGAACAATGGGTGTTGTGTTGACGAAATTCGAAGAATGTTGGGTGACGATTTTAAGATGCTAAAATTACAAGCATAGACTTCTCAAGACTAGCAAATGACGAAATTCCACTGAATAGTTCATCAAACAACATTACTAAATTTAAATTTCTAACAGGATTATTTTTCTTTTGAATGGGAAGCAAATGGATGTAATGCTTGTTAGTGAACCCCAACACTTTATTTTTTACTCGTTTTTGAAAAACGACCAATTGTTTTTACCTCGTCGTCAGTCTCTAGAAAATCATCCTTTCCTATTTCTGACGATAAATGAAAAATTGTTTTTCGATTGGATATGCATTAAAGAAATATTAGGATTTATACTTTTCTAATCTCTCAATAGGTTTTAATATCCCCCTCTACCTGTTGGAAAATGTGAAAAATAACCAGTTTTCAAAAGAATATTGCAAACGATCTATGTTCGCTAGGAATTTTGAATTTTGGTGGCGAAATATGACGTTCAAGAGACTTACGTTAGCAGAGGTTAAGAGATAACCTTTAGGAGGGGGAAACGAAAAATTTTCACAAAGGAACGATTTTTTTTTCGTACAGGTGCTAATTAAAATATTATCTTTTGCATTTATCGAATCATTTGCTAGTTCGAATTCCCCTTATTAGAGAGCGTATAATTCCAAAAATAAAAGACCTATTTTCCTCGAAAAGGAGCTTCCCGAATTTGCCAGTAGCTATGTACAATTATAGCAATAAAGTTGGGAGTGGGGGGATTAAGCGACGCAGTCTAACCGGAAAAAAGTCAAAGGCGGGACAGGTGACTGGATTTGCATTGCAGTAGAACATTTTCCCTTCTGTTTTAGAGATCTTCAAAAGATATTTGGAAAAATGCACGAACTTTGCACACTCTTAATAATTTTTAAACTTAATCACAGTTTTTAGCATTTTCACAGGGGGATGAATCCTAACATATGTAGATCCCTAACTAGATCCGCCCTTACCAGAAAAGATATGTATTCTTTCAGCTCCAGACATGCTTAAAATCATTGCTACTTCACTTTAGATAAAAAGCATTTTAAATGATATTATCAATAGTACAAGGCCCGTATTTTATGCTTGGAAGTGTGTTTCTTGGATAGAATACATGCCATATTTCCCTGTATATATTTGTTGCCCTTATGTCTCGACATTTGTAAGACACTGGATAAATAATGAAATAAAATAAATATTCCCTCAAACAGCTTTTTGCCACAAAGGTCTGAAAGGGGCCTACTAGTTTAATACGCCACAATAGAAGGTCTGTGAGGATGGCGGGACGTCAACAGAAACACAACAATGCTCTACCCGAGGCCTTACCTTTTGATCAGTAGGCAAGCATGTTAACCACTCGGGCATGGGACGGCACAGACTGGATATAATGTCCCCAAATCGAAAAGTCATTTTAAAATTCTTTACTTCACGTCTTATCTGAGATGGCTAAATGGATTTCATTACTGCTGAGGAAAGGTGTGGAATGGTCTTGAAAGCTTTTTCTGTCACGTGACGAAATATCTGCTTTTCCGGGTTACCCCCATGGCAGCCAGTTTATATTAAAACTGAGACCATTTGTATAGCATGAAGCTCAATTAAATCATTGCTGAGAACTGATTGTATTTGACGCAAATCAATCATCTTGAATTTCTGTGAAGGTGATTTCATAGATATTAATAAAATATTACTCTTCTTAACGATCATCTATTAGCTCGAATAGTAAGAACGACAATTCCAACCTTTGATTTTTCAAAGTTTCTATCGTTATCTAAAGAATTGCCCATCTTGGAACATTTCTATCTCTTTTACTGAGAAATTTGTTCAAAATTAAATCATTTAATTAAATTTGTTAGAAATTTGTTTAAGGCGCGATTCCGCGTCTAGGGGAGCCATATCCTCTGCGTTTTAAAGAACACGCTAGGTGGCGTTCATAAGAGACTTTCATCTTTCTTCCTAACAGTTATTCAGTGAATCCCATTCTCCCAACATTCTAGGAGTCCTTGTGACCTGCAAGAGAGTACAAGAAGTGCAACAGCTCACTTATCGAGTGAAGGGAGGTTTCCGATTTTGTTGAACCTTTGGATATTTAGTATTCAGCAATTCATGTCAAAAAAGTATGCAATCAAATGATTCGTGGGCGTTTTGACTGAGTTGAGAATTTTATCTATCGATTAATTGAGTGAAGAATCACCCAATTTATCGATAGATAAAATTTGATAATGAAATTAGATTGTAATAAAATGAAACCTCGAATCTGGAGACCACGATTTTATGGACTTCGAATTTTACAGACAGCATCTATCAGTGTTTAGCCCCCGCTCAAAATTAATTTCGTCTGGTTATGTTCAACAGATTTGACAACTGACTCTTCAATTTACCTTGGGCTTTCTGCAAATGAATGAAGTGTTTCTGAATGAAAAATGAAATAAGTTATCTAAAGACAAATAACTGGAATTTCTAGGTGAAATCTTTCCCTGCTTGAGGGTCGGGTTTGATCAGTCAGTAGGATGAAATAAGGAGAGATAGATAAAAAGAAAGTAAAAGATAAAAGTGTAGTATTCTTTGGTCTATGGATGGAATGAAGTGGCATCATTCCCTTTGAAGATCCTAAAGTTCTAAAGGGAAGACATCATCTGCAAAAGGCAACAGTCGGTGAAAGCTCATACTCCAGAATCAGAAAGGTTAGGCTTTAGTGCCATTTGCGAAGCGAAGCCGGTGAGCTACAGCTGATCATTTGTGCACGGATTTCAATGTAGGATGCGAGAGGCCAGTTTTGTCGAAAACAGTACGTCGAGAACTCCATAGAGCTGGATATCACGGTCAAATTGCACTTCACGAACCACTTATTACACCTGTCAGCGGGGCGGGGGTGGCTTAGTCGGTAGCGCGCCAGGCTCGTAATCTGTAGTTCCCAGGTTCGAGTCCCAGCTGGGTCAGCGTTGAGATTTATCTCCGCAAAATTCCCCGCCCTGCCCACGGTCAGTAGGGGACACCGATGGGCTTGGAAAGGCCGCCGTCCGTCGGATGGGACGTTAAGCCGTGGCCCCGTGTGTGGGAGAGACATACCCTGTGCACGTTAAAGAACACGCTGGATGGCCTTGACGGGAGGCTACCATCTGTCTCCCAACAGCTGTTCCAGTGGGTCCCCTCCCCCAACCTTCTCTGAGCCTTCGGGGTCCATGTGACCTGGCCATTTAGCCCATGGTGTGCAAAAAAGTGCCGCTCAGAGGTAAAACAACCAACCAACCACCTGTCAGCGGTTAAACGAAGTTCCAGGTTTTTTGCCATTTTTTCCGTCAGAGCAATCGTCGTGTCCAGTGGTGCAAAGAGCACAAGCAGTGGAGGAATGCCATACGCGTCTGACGAATCATCCTACAATTTGTTTTCAACAATGGACGGACGGCACGTGTGGCGCCAACCGAAGGAAACTTACAACTCTATTGCTTGTTTGCTACTTACTGTTAAGGGTTCTGGCGGTTCTGTAATGGCGTGGGTTGCTTTCTACTGGCATGCTTTGGGTGCAATCATTCCGTTAGAAGGCAAGATTAATGCAAATTACTATTTGACAGTCCTAAGGGTTGGATTGATTTACCTCTGAGCGGCACTTTTTTGCACACCATGGCCTAAATGTCCAGGTTACAAGGACCCCGAAGGCTCAGAGAAGGTTGGGGGAGGGGACCCACTGGAACAGATGTTGGGAGACAGATGGTAGGCTCCCGTCAAGGCCATCCAGCGTGTTCTTAATATGCACAGGGAATGGCTCTTCCGCACACGGGGTTGGCGCACACGGCGCACACGGCGCACACGGGCCCCTCTGTGTCCCCTACTGACAGTGGAAAGGACGGGGAATTTTGCGGAGATAAATCTCAACGTTGACCCAGCTGTGACTCGAACCTGGGAACTACAGATTACGGGCCTGGCGCGCTACCGACTGAGCCACCCCCTCCCATTTCACAGTCCTAATGTATAACACTTCTTCATCTAGTGGTACATCATTTCTTTCATGAAGAGAGAGCGGTCTTTCAGGATGTTTCCTTCTAACGGTGCACTCATTCCGTCGGAAGGCAAGATTAATTCTTAAAATTAAAATAATTAAAAGATAATTAAGTTAATTTTTTGTTTAATGCGTCTATCTCATTGAGTGAATATATAATTATCTTTGTCTAAGAGGATTAATTTGTAATTCTCTCGGAAAAAGATAAATAACAATTGCAAACACTAATTAATAATAAGGTTAATTTTCAATGGAAAGTTCGAAATAATCGCATAGTACTGTTTTACTCGTACTTCTATAACCTGAAAAGAAAATAATTTTCTCTCTTAAAACGAAACGTCCCTCTAGGGAGGGGAAGATGGAAATCCATCTGTTTTCGAGGTCTGGGCGTAACGTGGGCAATGTAGAACGTCGTGTTCTACCGTTTCAATGTGGTTACAATGTGGTCAAAATGGGCTGTTTCTTTTTAATCATCATCATCATCCTCAAGCAGCCATGGGCTACGGAGGTCTAACCAGACCGTGCAGTTTAATTCTCCAAGCATATCTTTCCTGAGCTACATCTGCTGCATCCGGCCACTGCACATCAATTCTAATAAGGTCCTGTTTGACATTGTCTGCCCACCCCATCCTAGGTCTCCCCCTCCTCCTGAGGCCTCTAGGCACACTGTTCATAACCCTATTCGCCAATCTTTAATTATCCATACGGGCAACATGGCCAAAGCAACAAAGTCTCTCTCTGCACAATATGCTGCTTAAAGGAGATTGCCGACTCCTTTACCTAACCTCATCATTAGTTACAAACGTTGAACCACCTAATGCCCAAGATACTGCATAAACATCTAGAATCAAAAGCATCTAGCTTCCTATTATCATAGTAGAAGATCTGTGAGAATGGCGGAACCTCAGCAGGAAGGCAACACAAACATCCATGTCTTATCTGAGGCTCGAACTCAGGTTCCTTTGATCAGTAGCCAACACTCTAACTGGTCGGCCACGGAATAATAATAGAAATTATACGGAAGAAAGTGATTCAGAAGTCTGCTATCCTTTGGAGATAAGTAAAATAAATAAATAAATATTCCCTCAAGAATTTGAGGGAAGCTTAATCAGTAAGCTACCCTAAGCAGTTGCTGGCCACAGAGGTCTGACAGGAGCCTGTCAGTTTATACGACTTGGTAGAAGGTCTGTAAGGATCGAAAGACCTAGGTAGAAAAACAAAAATCCACGTCTTACCGGGGGCTCGAACCCTGATCCCTTAGATCAGTGCGCTAACCATTCGGCCACGGGACGGATTTGGGGATAAGACAGCGAAATTCTGGAATAGCTGCCACCCTAATCGAGTTGTGAGGTCGAATCACTTGGAATAACTTACAACAAATGCTTCATCCCCATTTACATATAAAGTCTCCACGCTAATAGAAAAAAGATAAAACATTAATGGCCAGATTTCTCGAGAACTATAACAGTAAAATCAATTCTGATACCTGGGATTCATTCCACTAACTAAAATCCTTCAATTCGAGTACCCATAACACTAGGTTAGGGCAAATATTTTACGAATCAATATTGAATCCGGTTTGACCCTCACTTCAATGGTTGTAACAGTATTCAATACATCAATAAGAACAACAAGGGATCGTTTAGGCTTAACATATTTCACCTACCTCACGTTTGTTGCGTAGGGCGTATTAAACTGTGAGGCTCCTGTATCTGCTTGAGGAAAATTTATTAAATTAAATGTAAGAAAACCTTGTTGGGAACAGAACAACGTTAATCATGAACGCAGTATTTCACTGTAAGATCTGAGGGCATGCACCATTGTAGCTTAAATACAAAGTTAATTTTGCTTAAAGAAGTAGATTAAAAACTTTTTTTAAGAAATTTAGAGATTTGGTTGTAATGATTTATGCATCCTACGGCAGAAAGCGATTTGAACCATGTCTTATAACTGCAGAAAGTCGGCTGTCGTTAAGAGGTGACTATAATTTAAAAAATGCAGTAGAGACATCCCTTCTGCCCAAAAGGGGTTTCTCCGTTGTGGCCTATGGTACTCTTGACAGAGGTGTCTCTAGTTTATTATATAAGACTATATGGGAAACCTACGGAATTCACACAATAACTTGTGTAAATCATCAAATATTCAAACGATTCAATTTATAAATAAAAAGAACTAGTTATATCAGAGAAAATCGATAACCTTATTTACCATTAATGTATTTTTACCTATTAATGTACTTCTAGATTAAAACTAAACGATAATTTTCTCAAATTATCATTTGTTAATATGGTTTAATTAATGCATGTAACTTAGTTTTGGTAAGTCACTTTTCATCGATTTAATTTTAATGATTTTAATCAGTTTTTAATTTTAATACGAAACTAAAATTAGCCTTTAGAGACATTCTTGAGTTCGTCCTCCATTTTAAATCTTAGGTAGCTTAGGACCATTTGATCTTTTATTTACACTTCATCCATATAATTATTGAGATAGTTTATATTATTATAACGGATGGCTCCACCGGTAAGTAGTTTTAATGATAATGTGATACTTTTATTAATAAAGTTTTGTAAAATATTATCTGACAATATTCGTTGCTTAACGTTCGAATGGAAAGGCTTGTTAATCACGTATTTTGCCAACATTGCAAGATTAAAAATTTGCCTTCCTGTGAACTTTAAAGCTCAAGATCATGTTAACATTATTTTGCAATTAAAATGAGTAAACGTTTTAAAAAAACTTTAACCCTAAAGTGAGTTAATATATGTTGCTAAATTTCTAATTCGCTTATTAATCTATCAAATTATTTCATACGTAACATTACCAAATTGTTTCAGTGTTTTTAATTTAATTCAAAATATTTGATACTGCAAAAAATGTCAACTATCACATATTCTGAATCTTAAAAGAATCGAAAAAATTGGGGTAATGTCTGCCATACCTGAGTAAATATGTAATATATCTTGCCCTCAAATGCTTGTATATACTTGCTTTTGTAACATAATCTGAAGTTAAATATTTCGTAATTATGTCCAGTAGGACAAATATGTACTTAAGTTGTCCGCAAATTTCGTCATTTTATCTGATTGTAGCCGAAAGTAATGGAATACTGGTTAATTGGTCAATCAGTAATACTGGTGGCGGAAAAGTTGTGGTAATGCGCTTTACATAAAAAATAAACTAAATAAATCATCGTATAATGATGTAGAGAATTTGATTAATTCCTACAGAATTGCAAATTTAGTAAACCATTAGTAATAAGATTTAGAATATGGAAAACAGATTCCCCTCCCCTATTACCTTTAACTTCAAATATATGTATTTGTTCTTTTGGTGTTGGGCGCGAGCCTGAAACAGCTCCGATGAATAGAGGCTTTATTTGCAATCATAACATCTACTTGAAACCTTAGACCAGGCATGTCAAACTCGTTAACCACCGAGGGCCATATTAAGTATTATATATTAAATCGCGGGCCGCAAAACAAAAAAAAAAACCAGATGAAAATTGTTATTTGCAAACTAGACTAGAACGCAGTATTCGTTCACTGACTGCTAAGGAATAGCTTCCGACTCTCCCGGCATTTCGTGACTCATTGCCATGCGCAAAGTACGTACATTTGAATGACCTCGAGACGTGTATACATGTCGATCGTAGAATTGCTCATATCATGAAATGCCACTATTTCATGAAATGATCGGGCATTTCATGATATGAGCAATTCTACGATCGGGCTCCGACATATACATTTATGCGCAATAGTTTCCCTTATATATAAATGGAAATGTTTTCTGAAATACGTTTATTTAATTCATGTACCGTGTACATACTTATAAGTTTAATTAAAGAATCCAGTGTTGTCAAAAGTTAAATAAACGTATTGGTTATCAATCTTGGCGGGCCGCAGAACAGTTCCCGGCGGGCCGCGTGTTTAACATGCTGCCTTAGACCATAAATAATGTAGACGAAACTTCGCTGTAGTAACGCCGGGAGCCGAAGCGTGCCGATATCGGACATTCGTTTGCTACGTGACAAATCGCAAGAAGTAATCTCTACATAGCTTAGTGCAAGGGGTTGTACTTCTGTTTTCGATTTCTAGTACGAAATTATTATGATAAGTGTTATGATATGAACTTATTGGTAAATAAAATGCTCACAAACATATCGGATTAAATCATTATTCAAAATGCAATGCAAGAAAGAGCCTCTTAGTAACATTAACAATAAATGGTCATTGTATTCTGACCATTCAACTTCATGTCATATGAATAGGAGAGAAATTTTGAATTGCTTTAACTTCTAAAATACGCTTTTTATGAAACCACGTGACTGAAGATAATTTAAAGATCTCAATCAAATCTATTTAAATCTCAATTTTCAACAAACATGCGTTCAGTATTTAAAGAGTTATGGAAGCAGAAACATTTGGCAAGTTACTCGTTCCGCAAAAAAATTAACGTAATAAATTTAATATAGCGGTTATTGCCCTCGTTTTAAATTGCTTTTATAATTTATCAGAGCAATTAAATTGATATTGTTGCTGTTAAACATTCCAAGTTCTGTAGCTCTATAAATACTTAATTTGTTGAAAATAGACATTAAATTATAGATAATAAAAGATAGATTTGACTGGATCTATAAATTATTTTGGGTCACATTTTTTCATAAATATTTTATTTTAGAATCAATAGCTATTCGGAATTTCTCTCCCATTTACATAATATGCAATGAGATATCATAATGTAAGGACTTCGGGGGTGTCATAAGCTATAAACAAATTACTCCCTATGCTTTCTTTCCCCGGTAAAAAAAGGGTTTATGTCAAATGAAAGCTTGTGACATGGAGAGCATCACAGGTTAGAAATCCTCTCTCCCCCTCCAAAAAAAAAAAATAAAATATGTGAGGAATTATTCTATTCAGGGTCGAATCTAGGGGGGAGCAAAGATTTCATAGCCTCCCCCCCTTTCAGAATACTAGTAAGGGTAAAAGAGTAAAAAAAATTCAACTTATTTATATTTCTTGCATTTTTGAAGCAATTTTTTAAAGACCTGTAAAATTGACGACGAAATGTTATAATGCAATGGAAATACAGTCTCGGCCCACAATTTATATTTTTCTGCCCTAATTTTTGTTTCTTACCCACCGCCAGACGCTCGATTTTTTTTTCTAGATCCAGACCAGGTGAAGTGATGGATGTTGTTGGTCATAAAATATACCTCCCCTCTGCTTTCTTCCTCCCTAAAAAAGGATATTTGATGAAAGTTACTATTTCTTTCGAGCGCAACGACTCACATTTACGAGTTAGATGTTAAATGAAAGTTCATATTAGTACTGTCATGCCTCCCACTATTCTCCCTCCTCCAAAAGGGAACGGAAATTTCGCGGTGGTCGACCTTAAAGAGTTATATCTCAAATTAAAGTTTGTGACGTCTTCAATGTCGTGGGTTCCTTCAAAGGTGACACTAAATAAAGGGGAAGAAAAATGTCCTTGTTTATGAGTACGTATTATGTTTATGATTTGCTTGCTCCACAAGATGAATCAAAGGAGAAACAATTGCATTTCACAGGTGAATAAAGCAATTTTAACTTAGATCATTATGCCAATTATTTATGACTGTAGATATATGACTGAAAACTCCAGACATCAAATGGACGTTTCTGAAGATAGGTTTTTTTTTAACCAGAAAGAAAAATACAAACAATATCTTCCTACATGCATCAGAAAAAGCAAAAAATAAACTTAAAAAATATCGATGGTGCACAGGGACGTACCCAGTGTGGATCCCCCCCCCACCGAAAATCATTTTTAACCTTTCCTGTCTGGTGGAATTTTAGTAATAGGAAACCCTACTCAAGTCGTATTCTCCTTCCCCCCCCCCCCGAAACTAAATCCTGAGTAATAGGAAGAATGTCGCCAATTTACCTACGCAAGAAGATTGCGAGCACCCTCGCTTTATCTTCCTTTGAAGTGAATACAAATTAAGCAACTGATTGCACCATTGATATGTTTTTGATTTATTTCATACTTTTAGGATACATATAGGAATTTAAAAATTAATTTTTAAATACATATAGGAATTTAAAAATTAATATTTTTTATTTATTTATATTAGCAGAAAGGAGAAAGATTTGTTAGTATATGCTCGAATAAAAATAGTGCACAGTTAATGAAATAAATATAGTATTGCATTGCTTCAATGATAGAACTCGTGCAATACCATTTAGAGGTAATTCCAAACCCTATTTAACACAAATAAAATTTCAGCTCCAAAAATAATGCACGATAGTAAATATTAGATGTTTGTCAAAGCTAAATAGAATGCTCACAGTATAAATAATAAGAGAAAATAATTCAGTGGTCAATATTTTCATGAAAAATCTGTATCCACGTTAAAAGTAACGTTGAATTGTTAGATGCAAGTAAAGAAAAATGTCTTAATAATTTTCTTTTAAGTAAGTAATTTAACAGTAGCAGGCATAAATAATTAACGTAACGATCTAAGTTGAAATTGCTTTATTCATCTATGAAATGTAATTGTACCTCCTTTGATAAATCTTTTGCGGAACAAGCAAATTCACAGCACGGCAAAACCATTCTCAAAGCTTTCTTTCCATCAGTCACGTGATACCACAGCTTTCGATGTTGAGCGTTGCAACGTCATGAACATGCTCCGTCTACTCTATCATGGTCTAAGCTTGAAACTAGGGTATGAGACAACAACAACAAAAGGAGAAACCTTGCTCAGTGGCCGGTAGCTCAGCGGTCAGAGCACCTAACATGTGACGTCGTGGGTTCGAGACAATTTTTTTCCTCTATTAAGTGTTAGTAGAATATCACAGAGTAGTAGCTTCAAATAAACCTGATGATCGCTGTGAACTCAAAAGAAGATAAGCCCTTTTCAAGGGTGCAAGATCTCGCAAAATGTATTCTTTCAAAGTTTCGGAGCATTCGCCTACAGGAGTATCACCAAGTGTTCCAGAATTAGTGTAGACATCTGAAATTTTGCATAAAGGCTGAAGAGGAGTACTTTGAAGGACAGCCAAAATTTTTTTGAGGTAAGTGCAAGTGTTTTTGTTCTGCAGACGCATGTCAACAACTTTTTGAATGCCCCTCGTATAGTTGCTAATAAACCGGTTAAAAGAAATTATGTTTCGTTTCGTACTTTTCAATACTCCGAAATTAAAAATAGTGTTTTTAGTTTCTCACTTCCATAAAGTATATAAGTATATATTAATAATATACGAGAACATTAGAAACGTACTTATTTCTCGATAAGGTGTAGAACTATTTGCTGTGGCGGAATTACATCTGCGAGTTGTTCTTACAGGAACTCATGTAGGTGTTGCCTCTTTCATTGGTTGATTCCGTTCTTTGATCTTCAGATGTTTGCTTTATTCTTTATCTGAATGGAGTATAGTTATTTCTGAATCTCATCGTTCCATTTCTTGATGATTCACACAAGAAGTTGTAGATTTAGTTAGATTTAGTTAGATTAGACGCGAAGTTTAGTTTGGCGAAGTTGTAGATTGTGTTCTCTCCGGTTAAGCGAGGTAAGTGTAAATCTTCTGCAGGCAAAAGGTGCGAAAAAACCATTCTGTTAGCGCTCACTTCGACAATCATCTGGATAAGTACACAACTAAGCCACGAATGACAACTTATGAACAACATTCTCATTTAGGATACCACTGAAAATACATAAAACGCAGATATATATATATACAATGGCAATAAATAAGAAAATAAATTACAGAAACACGATTTAGAGCTAATAATATATTACTATTTACCGTGTTCCAGTCACTCATTAGTACCGCTGTTAAAGGGTGTAAAAGTCGGCAAAATGAAAAATTTCATTTTCTTGAAAACGAGCATCCCTTATTCGCCACTGGTGATATGTTATTCTTCTAGTTGTTAGTAGATAAGTATATCGTTTGTATGAGCTGCATTATTTTTCATGAAACATTAAGTGTCACTTAGAGTCTTGTTTTAAAAGTGTGCTTTCATCTTTTAGCGCAAAGAACCTGAAAAAAAACGGAAACTTTTCGTCGGAGGAATTGATTACAATGTTACTCAAGAACAGCTAAAGGCCTACTATGAGCAGTTTGGCGAAGTTGTAGATTGTGTTCTAATGAAGAATCGTGCCACCAATGCCTCAAAAGGATTTGGTTTTGTAACATTCAGAACATCAGATATGGTTGATAATGCCCAAAGTCACAGACCCCACAGGCTGAATGGAAAAGAAGTGCAACCTAAAAGAGCCGTTCCTAGAGAGGTAAATAACATTTTTTGTTCAATAACTATTGTATTCTTTGAAGTTTTTATATATAGTTGCTTCTTAATGTAAATCTCCGATTACACAGAACTTAGTGATTAATCGTTATAGTTATATAGTTTATATAGTAGTTAATAGTTAAAGTGTGTTCTTCTGGATCATTCTTTGGTCTCCAAAAGATTCAAGTCCTACTCAAAAAATTTCTATTTAAAGGGCATTTTAGTTTTATTTTCCTTTCTTCGTGTTCAAATTGCACAAACACGTTACACAAAACTGAAAATGACATTTGAGCCATTGCTCAAAAACATCCTCAGCAATATTGTTTCGACCAAATATTTGACACTTTTTTTTAATTGCTGAATATATTTTGTAATTTTATTTAAGAGAATAAATACTTTTGCTGTTGTTATTTAAATGTCTAGTGTAGGCCACTGATAAACAAAATATTAAATAACTGAATAAATAATACTAATAACGAAATTTATCATTCGAAATGTTTACATTTTATTGAACATAAAACTGCTTTGCTGAAAAATAAACCATTTTGAGGACGATGCATCTAATATAATGCAAAATATAATTGGAAGTTTAATATCAATAAATATCTAAAACGTTGAATCCTGATTTGAAGATTACATTTCGAAAAATCAAACGCTTTTTATGTGATTAGTACGTATTATAAAGGTCAGAATGAAAAACCAAGTATCAAGACAGAATGCCTTTTGCTTTCATATTTACTCCTTTAAAAGTTTTTTAAGCGATTATTTCTTGGAGAAAGGGACATCACAATATTTTATATTATTTTAATCACGTAAGATTTTTGTATAGATTTTTTTTGCCTTTTTATATTTTTTAACTTTAAAGATTGTGTAGATAATTTTATGTTAAAAAAAGATGAAATATTTTGTCGAAAAGGTTATTTTCAGTGAACCATCAGTTACGTTGTAAACGCGATGTATGCTTTTCGAACATCGATGCATCACAGAAACTCCCATAACAGCAATCTAATTTTCTCGTCAAAACTAATGAAGTAGGTAGAGGACACTCTAAACACTAACTCCACCGATATATTTTGCCACTGCTGGATTAATTCAGAATGTTATCAACTGCATGAGACATCGCTGCTCCTAGGTTACTAGACTCCATAATGAACCACTTTGGTTATCTCAGTAGACTTTCACCTTTTTACCCTATGTCTGTATTCTTATATAATTTTGGAAAATGAGAGTGTTATTCCATATTTTAATTGTTGTTCTTAAGCATAGTGTTAATATACACTTATATTCATGCTATCATTCAGCAGATTCAATAGTTTTTGAAAAAAACCAGGTTTTCTGATTTTCTTTAATTTATGCCAACTAGTGTATTAGTTTAAATTATTGAATCACATCTCTAAAACTTAATTTTTTTATCATTTTATTTCTAGCACTGTTTTGGGAAACCCATAAAAATTTGAAATAAAATTATCCCATAACATCACGGTATTCTCTCAAAAGTCGGTTTTTCTGTACTTGTATGTTCTGAGCAATACGAACTCATTTGCACCCTGCAGCAGATTGTATTTCGGTGAAACTAAATATTTTCATGATGCAAAGCACATCAGAAGAAAGCATCCTGTGCTAAACCGACTTTATCAACGGGATTCCTATTCATCTATTCACATTTATACCTATCTGTTTAAAAATTGTTTACATACATACTATGATTTTCACGGACTCTTGTAAGGAGAGTATCTTGGCTATCGACCTATCCTTTGGTAAGTTTATGCTCTTTGATAAAACTAAAGGATATACCCTTTTCCTTTAAGTTCTTAAACATTGAAAGAGCGATAAAAGCAAAGCTGATGTTTCAAGGTAGATTATAATATTTAATTGTGGTGCAAATTACTTAAACAGTTGGATTATGTTATTGTGTTGGTCAATTTAACAAAATGTTGGACGCAAACTTTAAACTAATCAGAGCATTATATTTTTATTTTTTAAATGCAATATGTATTTAATATTTTAATGCAATATTTTATGCTATGTTTTTAATGCAATAATGCGCGAATCCCTTCTCAACCTTTTATGCTTCATATACCCCTGGGAATGTGTATCTTACTGGCGTACCCCTTGTATAGATAGATAAAACTATAGTTATAGTACAACAATGGGAGTAAAATAAAACATATATATATATAACATATTTAATGACTTTTGAGCTCTCATGGCGTACCCCAAAACATTTTACCGCATACCCCACGTTGAGAACTCCTACTCTGGAGGAATAGCCGTAATGAGAGCCAAACTTTATTTAGCCTTGTACCATTTTGATTGTTCCCCCCGATTCGCAGTTTAACCAGAGCTCTATGACACTTCTTTTCGATATTCTTCAATCGCTTTGTAACCAATTTGTTCGCTAAAAACTCGCATTCTAGCAGAATTGACTGTAAAGCATAACATTCACGAAATTCTTCGGAAAAACTGTCTTGCATAAGTGACATAATAGAAAGTGGAAGAAGCTTCCAATGGGTGGAGAATCTGACTGTTCGAGTCTTATTTAAGGTACCTAAATATGTTTTTCGAGGACTGCTTTAAGAAAATATGTGATACTGAAGCGTTCAAAAGTTTTTGGGATTATAATCCCGAATTCCCTTCCTTGGGTACAGTGACGTACCAAGAGGGGGGTCTGGACCTCCCCTCCCCCCGAAAATCCTGTCATCTTATACTAAATCTCAACTTATCTATCTGCTTTAAAATCCAAAAGAGTTGTCTTTATTTTGTTCAGTTGTGAAAAATTCAAAAGAAATTGAACGTAAACAATTGAAAATTTTGTATCATTTTATTTTAGCCCTATATTTTATGTCCGACACTAAAAATAGATAATAATAAAAAAAAAACTATAAAATCTTATTCCATATAGAAAATCATATTAACCTTTCTTGTTTGTGGCATGTTCTTGTGATTGGGGAACCCTACTCAAGTCGTATTTTCAGAACACCCCATCCCCCCCCCTCCCGAAACTAAATATCGGGTACGTGCCAATTTGGGTATGCCACTGGTATAAGATTTCGTGATTCATCCTTGCGTAGGTTTACCACGTATTTTTTACTGGTAAAGTTAAATAAAGGTTGATTACGTTACTTGCAGCTGATTTCTTGTGCAATTGTATCTCGCTGACGTGGAACCTATGACGAATAAATTGTGGCGACTAGGGTTGAAGAAGAATCGAAAATTTAAAAGCCGGGTTTTAATCGATCTGTTTTTTTTTTTTTTCAAAATTAGTTTTAGCCGGTTTTAACCAAAACGTATAATAATTTTTAAGAGCCAAAATGAAAAGTACTGACTCTTAACAAGCATAGCTTATTGCCTATTTTTTGGTCAAAAAAATGCAAAAATGCAGTGTCATACCTATGCAAATGAAAAGTAAAATGACAAATTTGAAATTGACATATTTTATTTTAGCCAAAATTTATTCAAACAATTTAGAATTAAAAAAATTAATAAAAAAATCTATACTTAAAAAACAAAATTAAACTTTTTGTAAAAAATTATAAATAATGAAGTTAAAATTTATCTCGATTATGGAAAGAAACATTGAAATAAATGTTTTGAATAAAAAAGCATTTACCTAGAAAACAAAAAAATAGAATCTTCTTGTAAGAAAAAATATAAAATTAAATTTAGATTTTATCGCTATGTTGAAAATGACATCTTAAGAAACAAAGAGCATTAAGGGTATTATATGTCTTTCTTGAACGAAGCTTAGATAAAGAAAAGAAGTCCGTAGCCGAAAAGCCTCTTTCTGATTCGTTGATTTAACGGTAAAAAACGCATTATGTAAAAGCTCTAAATTTTTACTCTTTTTTAATGTGGCTTCAAAGTAATTTAAATTCATCGTTGACATTAAAATCTCTGGAATCTTTCCTAGGCAGCGTTTCTAATTTATTCATTCCGCCCAAATATTCGTGCATTAAGTCGTCATCTTCATTAGTTTTAGCAATGCTAGCTACACCTTTCACTTTTGACTCTGCTTTTGATCATCTACATCGATGGTTTGCCATTTATTTAAGAAAAAGACTAAGAAATGTATGCTCTGCGATTTTCTTTACTGTTTGCCTGAATAATAAAGGGAATAAATCAGACGATTCATTTTTAAAATCCTTTGGATTGGTTAAATATATCAGCAATGAAATGGCTTCCTTTTATCGTCTTGATGAATAACTTTTGATAAGGCATTCTTTGAGATTGGCAGCAATAACATTTTCCATGTTGTCTGGTTTCTTAAGACAAATTTTCATAAGCATGTCAGCTTTAAGTAAAGTTTCTTCTTCAGAGCATAGAATCTTCAAAACAAATTCAAGTAGACGAAGAGTTTCAGCGACGTTATCTAACAAATTCCATTCCTCCTCAAAGACATTTTCTGTTGAAGAAAAAGCTACTTGTAGAGCCTTAGGAATGCAGTACTTTAGCTTTAAAAAAGTTCAATCATAGAAAGGAAACTATTCCACCGTATCTTGCAGTCTAAGATAAGCTTCTTTTCTTCTCCATTGAATTTCTCCTTTACGAAATCTTGAAACCTGTCATTATTCAAAGGAGATTTGCGAAACATTCGGCAGATTTTTCTGACTTTCTTAATTACTCTCAAATAATCTGCACTAAATCGCGGTGCCTCATTTGTGTCAATATTTATCTCAAACATGGGATCCAAATATTGACCTTGATTAATACTCATCTTCATTTAAGTCTTCATCATCATCTTCAATGTCAACATCCTTCTTCATTGACACTTTCATTAGCTATGGAATACAAAATATCTGAAACTGCTAAATGAATGCAATGCGCAATACACTGTTGGTGAATTCAAATTATTTCCTTAACAAATTTAACCATTACGTCGTACATCTTACAACATGTGTATTGAAATCTAAACTCAAACTCTTCTGATCTTTTGTTAACCATCTCTACAATTCTGGTGTAGTTTAGAGAGTTAGATATTTTAATCATGCCAAGAGACCAATGCTGATTCTCTCTTATGAACATTTATATTTATGTATCGTACATTTTGTGAAGAAGTGTACTCATCTAAAGTCAATGAGAAACTGATACCTTTACCACTTGTTCCTTAAAAAAGCCAATAAGCTCCTGTTTCTTTTTCTCATAAAAATTAAGCAGCGACTTTCTTACACCAGTATGGGATGTTGGATGAGGTTTGTCATATTTAGTTTTCTTAAACTCTCTTGAATAAATTTACTATTAGCAGTGCAATGAGAACTTAATCCATCAGCACTAACAAGTCTCGAAATTTCTTCTTCAACAGATTTTCTTTGCATATATTCTCCCAAATTCTTTTGCTTCTTGAATGCAGAAGAATCACTTTCGTTGATGCTAATACCATGAACATTTTAACGTGCGAATTCAAAATTGATGTTCACCCTCTACAACACTTTAAAGTCTTGTTGCATTTCTTGCATTCAGCAGTTTCTTTTGTCTTACGCACAAAATAATCCCTTAATAATTTTATCCCATAATAATTTTATATCTATTAGACATATTCCACAAATTTATAAGGGGTTTTGAAAATTTGAAATCGACACTGAACATTCCAAAATATGTTCCATTAGTCGACTGACTCTACATGACAGTCCACATGATGAAACAAACTAAAAATTGAGTTGCCAGATAAAAATTATACTGAAGAGCAGTTGTCAGTTTGTCACAAATCTATCTAGTAGATAATATATTCAAAGCTGCAATTTCTTTTTCATGTTTTAGATACTGCATTGCAATTGTCAAAGCACCGCAGTTATTTATAATTAATATTTAAATATAAAACTCTTACCATTGCAATCTATTTTATATAATGATGACTTGTTCACGTGGGCATTCATTCTCTCATTCTCTCACTCTCTATCGCTCTCTCTATATATATACATATATACGGTATATAAAACTGGAACATAATAACATTTCCTGTGTGCGTTCGTTCATTATTTGAATGACCTTAAAATGTGTTCATTTCCTCATTTTTTTCTTTCTCCCTCTCTCTCTGAAAACCATTTATAGAAAATTCAACATTACTGTAGCCAAATAAAAAAATCAATCTAAAAAACCGATTTTTTGTTTTCGATTTTCGATTTTTGAGGAAATTTTAAAAACCGGTTGAAAAAAAAGAACACTAGTGGCGACAATGTAGGCGCTCTCTAATTATATGTATATCGTTTTATGTGCAATGCTAAAATCGCTTCATGATGTAATGGTAAAATATCAGGACTGACTTTCGGTTGAAGTGTAAGTACTCTGCAGTGACCTAAAAGTAGTTAACTCTTTCAGCAAAAGTTCTGAATAATAGAAACAGGCACCTGATGCTACAGAGACTTTTCTAAAGCAGTTTTCAATGTTGTGACAATGAAGTCAATACCAATCCGTAGGTATTTACGGTTAGACGTACAACCCTTTGGTTTGGGAAGAGTATATCATTGCATTTTCCGACGCCCAGTATAAGAGAAGGAGGATTTAGAACCAGAGGATTTAGAATTTCTCGAAAGGGCATCTATGTGGTGAACCAGAGCATAGGATAAATTAATTTCATTTCCATGCAAACAATTCTTTCCATCACTAGTAATGCCTTTATACTATTAGATAACTATTAACAATGCCCTCTAAATGGTCACTATGCGTAACTGGAAGGAGATCTGTGATAATGCACAAAACTGGCCAGGCATAACACCAAATGTCCGACCCCGCCTTCTCGTGATGCAGATCGTCAGTGCCTTTCAAAAGAGATATTCTCTCTTCTGAATGAGAGTGCTGGGAGATCAGTTTCGCTTACTCATTCGGACCCTTGTGGAAACTTTTTTCCTTTCGTGTTTTTTCCTTCCCGGCTGAGGAGTGGTTAACTTCCCAGGTTACCGATGCTGACCAATTAATACCGACACCACTGTCTCGTGGCTTTGATTTTGAATTTTGATTATGGATTTTATGTACTGGTGGGCTTCTGTTCAGAGAGAATCTACCGCTGTATTTTCTGCTTGTTTGTGGGTCGCGAAATCCAAGTGAACAGATAGACAGAATACTTCAATGGCGAAGGATATCTATGTGGTGAAGCAATATATAGGAGATAGACTTTCAGAAGCCGTTGCAGGTACATCAAAAAAGCATAGAGCGCCTAGTGGCACACCATATGTTATCAAGAAGGTCTACACAATGATCAGTGCACACAGCCTTGAAGGTGTCCCAGCCGACTGTCCACAATATCAGCAGAGATAATTTTCGCTTACAACCATGATAAGTCCCATGTCCACAAGTTGCTGCTTCGCCACGTAACAGAAACGTGTAGCAATTGCCGCAAATTGAATGAGCAATATCTGGCGGGCAACAAGTGGAAAAATACAGACACATTAGACAAGGGATACTCTACCTAGGCAACTGATAGACTTCTAGACTACCTAGGCAACATCTATCTCAACATATTACCAACCAATCAACTAAAGCTCATACAAGTGGTACAGAGAATGTGGCAAATGTTTTCTCAAAGATTTCATGATCATTGATGGTTACAGATGAAACGGGAAGTTGTAAATCCCTAGGATGGGAAAGAACACTAAACTGAATTTCCTCTATTATCAGACAAACATCCTGGAACCATTATACTGGATCGATTGCTTGCCTTGTATGGTACGGACGTCAACACCGTATCGTTGTATCAAGATAAAGCTTCGAATCATATCTCAGCGTCTAGAAGCAGATATCTACAACTCAGATGGCAAAGCAAACAGGAATCTGCGCTACAACATTCGGGGACATTCCTCCGTAGTCACCAGATGATTTGAATATGAACTTTAGCGCGTTTGGACTCTTGTGTGGTATGGAAGTCAACACGTATTGTTGAATCACGACAAAGCTTCCAATCATATCTTTAAATGAGATGGCAGATGAAATCGGAATCTGAGTTACAACGTTCGGATACATCCTTCTGAAGTCACCAGATGTTATGAATATAGACTTTTGCGCATCTGGACTCTTTAAACGGAGTATGGATAAATGTCTCCTTTGTATTGTTGATGGATTATGGAAAGCTTGGAAAGAAGAATGAGACCTGTTAAATATGACATGCTTCGTAGAAGCTTACTACAGAGAAAGGTAAACTGTAGGGTAATTATTTGCACAGCAGGGACACCTGATGGAGTATGATTGATGATGGCTTAAAAACGTAATATTCTACGAGTCTCTGCAAACGGTGCATGTAATGATCAACCTCAGTAATCAGGCAAATCCTAAATTTTGGGATCTGATTCCTGTATTTTTTTTTCTATCTAGAATGCCCTCTTTATCAGTTACTCAGAAAGAATTAACTGAATATTTATTCTCAATTTAAATATTTCTTTTTATTTGATGTTTTGGTGCTAGTAACACAGGTAACATTACGAAAAGAAGTAAAATTCGTGAAGTCAGGGGCTTTGCAGGATGACGAAGGTTCACGGTACAAGCATTTGTTAGTAGATATGATACCTAACCTGTTAATCGGTGAGCCAGTGGTTGGCTACCGATCCAAGACAGCCAAGATAAGGACAGATTATATTGATGCCTATTATTCTGTGTTGGGGTTTAAACCCCAAACTTCACACTGACTCTACATGGTCTGGAGAGTATCAACACCTTTTGAATTTATTGATTTATTGTTGTGTAAATATTTTAATAAGAAATTTATTAATTTTTAATAAAATGGAATGGACTTTTTTGTGCTCTCTTCCTGTTGAGTTCTCGCCTTACAGATCATTTCTGTGGCAAAGTATACCGTTTACATCAGGCCCATCCAATCCTTCGATGTCAAAGGTCAACTTTATATCTAACGATGGTGAAGAACTGAAAATTGGTTTCTGAAGGTATTTTGGGTCATAGATCTCGAATATATTGTGGAATTTGGTTGCGATCTGTTCTTCGAGGTCAAATATAGATCCACTGGTGCTAGAGAATTACAAGTTGGTGCCTGGGGACATTTCGAGTCGTAGATCTCAATAATTTTGCTACATTTTGGATGCGATAGATCCTCCAAGGTACAAGGTCAAATTTAGATATACCAGTGCTGTAGAAGTAAACATTAGTGAATAAGGCATTTCAGGCAGTAGAACTCCAAAATAAGAGGAATTTTCACATGCGGTGTCGTAATCAAGTCAAATTAGGTTCGGAGTGACAGTTTAGAAACCTAGATTTCCCTAAAGCACCGACTGATTTCTAGTATATATATATGCCGTAAAAATATGTCTGGTATATTTACGTATATATGTGTAAAAGTTCGACTAGTTGCCAGGGCTACAATTTTCCATTTCTTGTTTGTACCTGGTTAAAATTCAAACATACGCAATTATTTAGGTCCTAGCGTTTAATATGTTATACATGATATATAATATTTCAGTAAATGGAGTTATTTTTAAAAATCTGAAAAATTCACTGATTAACCTGTCTTTTCAGTACTTTATATAAAAATATCGTTTATGTTTTTGGCTGTTAAAATATAAAATGATTAATTTTTGAATTTGAGAAAAAAACTAGAAAACGCACTTATTCTTAACCTTTAATTTTACCCAAAAGGCTTAAAATTAAAAAAAGTCAGTCTAATGCATTGACTCACTTGAATTACCGTAAGTATCGTTTAGATCTTTTCACCCATTTTAGACATATAAATTAAAAACTTATATAATTTAAAAAATGAAAGAATTAATTACGTAAAATTTATGTAATTTTAAAATTAAAGTATATTCAGTATGCTGAAAACACATTTTCGACTACAGTGTCGCTAAGAGGAGTTAAATTTAAAATATCTGAACAATTCTTTGTTAACTCTCTTATCCCATGTCTGCGTTTTTTGACAGTATATTTCGGCCATAAATACATCCGAAAAGAATATGTGAAAGAGATAGTCCTGAATCTGCACTTGGGAACAAAAGTTAAGTTACACACATAAAAGATGATGTAGGAAGATAACGACCTGAGAGACGGTTTTGAAATTCAAGTGAGAGATACTTCAGACCATGAGAGAGAACATATGCACACATGAGATGCATAGGAATGAATGGCCCATGCGTAAATCAAGTCCTTCACTGGTGGTAGCAGAAATGCGTTGTTCCGGTGATCAATAGAGAGTACGATACTCCTAACCACCATGCATGTTGCATAATGATCATGCAGGCTGGTGACAGGATAACGGATGAGATCAGATGTCAATAAACGTCATTGTCCCGTATGCTCAGATCGCAGATTTAGGAGGCTTCCGGGAGGGGGCCGAAGAGTCACCCCAGAGCGTCCTAGGGATGCTCAATAGAATTAAGATTCGAAGACTTGGTTAGCAATTCCATCCTGTGGATATCCTCCCTCTTGAGGTTATCATCGACCAGCCGTATGAGGACGATCATTAACGTTCATAAAAAATAAACTCGGTGCCACAGCATACCTGAAAAGTCTTACGTAGGCTACAGGATTTCTATATACTTTTGAGGTTGCATATCACCACCCTGAAACACGCGGAGTGGCGTACTGTCATCCAGCATTATTCATCTCCAAACTAGAAGTCCTCACCTCAATAATGATCTTATTGCTTGGTGTTTTGTGGTGGGTTCACGTTCTGCATTCTCCCCAGATGAGCACATGTCGGGAATCTATAGTCAATGAAGAGCACTTGCGCCCACTACTGCTTCGTGCAGGTGTAATTCTGCCTGCATGAAATCCTTCGAGCTCTTCTTTTAGCGGAGGTAAGTGGGAGGCAAACCATCGGTTTCCTAGCTCACAGACCTCTCACGAAGTCTGGACACATTTCGTCTTGACATCATCGTGCCTGAATTGCAGATGAATTCGACAGCGAATTGCCTGGCTGTCATCTTCCTATTCCTTCTCACTTTTAAGGCCAGATATCGGTTGTCCTGGCTACGGTTGTGACCCTTGGCTAGCCCAGAACTAGTTGTTGAGACACATTCCTGAAATCCTGATATTGTTGCGATAGCGAAGAGAAAAACATCGGACAGACTTTTAAGCATTCAGGCTACTGCAGCTTGTTGGGTCTGTCCTGTCAATGGCTATCCACCTCTCCAAACACTCCAAGCAGGTATTTGCATGTCTGCATGTTCTCCAACATCTCTTGCAAGCTGATTGGTTTTGGAGCAGGTGAGGTACGATATGACGATTACTGTATCTGCACTCTCTTTTATAACATGCCTTATATGCGCGGTATTTTGCATGTACTTTCAGAAGCACTGTTCACATGCCAGTTCTTTTTGTATATGTTCTTTATTATGGTCTGATGTATTACTCTACAGCAGTGGTTCTAAACCTTTTATGCTTCACGAACCCCTTGGAAATGTATATGTAACTGGCGTACCCCTTGTATAGATAGATAAAACTATAATTATAGTATAACAATGGGGATAAAATAAAACATATATATATATATAACATATATCTAGTGACTTTTGAGCTCTCACAGCGTACCCCAAAAAGTTTTACCGCATATCCCACGTTGAGAATCCCTACTCTACAGAATGTTTTAAATTCTAGCCAGTCGTTAGGTTCATATATCAACTTTTGTGTGTTTAACTGACCTTTTGTCAACCAGTGTATAATAAGCACCGGTTTGTGGTTCGGGCCTCTTTAATTTTAAAGAATCTGATATTTGGGAAAAAAAATCAACAAATATGTTTTTAATTAAATAAATATAAATAAATTTAAAAATGTAAAATATACCTATCTTTCTATATGGGCTCGTTTTCACTTCAAAAGAAGATGATAGGGCGCTGATTTACCTACACAATAAGATTGATGGCGATAATGACCACCTACCATAGTATATGTATGGTAGGTGGTCATATTATTCTGATACGACTGTGTATATATATATATTGGGAAGATGTTCAGTTTCGTTTCACTTCAGTCCAGCCAGTCGGGCCCCACTATGTTCTGCTTTCTGTATTGAAGCCTGAATTTAATACATAACTGAAAGTGGAAAATATATCCTGTTGAATGGAGCACCTAGACTAGCGTTCAAGAATACATATTACTATAATATGTACCGTGCACATCAGATTGAAACGACTCTGGATAAATAATGTCTAAGAATTTAACTCTATAAGCACTCTCTAAAGCTGCACTAGCTCTAATGTCTAAGGTTTTGTCTTCTATTTGGCCTCCTTTTTTATGGCTCATACATCGATTTTCTCTTTTTTCAGTTTAGAAAGCCTGCCATCCTCTGGGCGATGTGCTAAGCTCTGTGTTCAGGGTTTGGTTTGTTTCACTTCTGAGCGGCACTTTTTTGCACACAATGGGCCAGGTCACAAGAACCCCAAACGCTCAGAGAAGGTTGGGGGAGGGGACCCACTGGAACAGCTGTTGGGAGGCAGATGGTAGCCTCCCGTCAAGGCCATCCAGTGTTTACTTTAACGTGCACAGGAATGGCTCTCCCGCACACGGAGCCGCAGCTTAACGTCCCATCCGACGAAAGGCGGCCTTTCGAAAATAAAAATATTGGACAGGACGGGGAGTTTTGCGGACATAAATCTCAACGCTGACCCAACTGGGACTCGAACCTGGAACTGCAGATTACGAGCCTGGCGCGCTACCGACTGAGCCATCCCCGCCTCATGTGTACAGGGTAAGTCATAGCCTGTGCACGTTAAAGAACAGCTAGATTGCGTTCACGGGAAGCTTCCATCTATCTCCTAAAAGTTGCCTAGTGAATCCCTTCCACAACTTTCTCTCATCCGCTGGGGTCTTTGTGACCGCGCCATTTAGCCTATTCTATACAAAATGGTATCGCTCAGAGGTAAAACAACCCAACGCTATCCTCATTCCGTATGACTGAAATATGGTAACTTTACCCTTGAGCATCTTTTTTTCTTATCACATAAGGGGCTGAAATGCTGTTTCACAGAGACCTTAATGCTCCAAACAAGATGAGGCAAGGAAGACTTACTGATAGATATTTGCAAGAAAGTGGTGTTGTTTAAGGGCATTCAAGTTTATAGTTCATGCAGACGCACCATGGATTGAATAGACCATTTAATAGATTGCAGATGTTGCAAGTGCATCATTATCTCCTCCATTTCCAAAAGAAACTGGAAAAACAGAAACCTGAGTCTAGAACGTGGTCGGAAGCATTGAATATCATCTTGGCACAGCGAATGGAGTATTTGCGCTTTATTCCTTGATCATTCGTTGGCAGTTTAGCATTCTTGTAACAAATTAACGATAATTTAGCATTTTTTGTAACAAGTTCATTTGTCATTGTTCACATAATTGTTTTCAATTTTTCAGTTGTTTTTTTTTTATATTCCGGTTTCAATATTCCATTCCTACATCTGTGTAAATTTTTCCCCAGCTGTCTCATACCATTGCAGCCCGACTGTCAGTAAAAAAGATATTTGTTGGTGGATTGAAAGAGGCAGTAGATGTAGCCGATTTGCAGGCATACTTCTCAAGATACGGGAATATTATCAGCACTGACATTCTCCGAGAGCGTTATACCGGCCGGAAACGAGGCTTTGCCTTTGTGGAATTTGATGACTACGATCCTGTCGATAAGGTCATACGTAAGTCTTTTTTTGTTTTGTTGATGTGGATGCATTGTTTATTTACTCGAAATAGTGTGGGTGCATATAAACTGAGTTGGCTTTGCATTAGCAGCATTCCCTTATGTAGAATGGACCGTTCTGTGGCACTGGCAATGGCTGGAGGTCGAGAACAGCCGATATACGATTGCAGAGCGAACACTTGGAAATCTGTTTTCATGTTACTTTAAAGAAGAATGGATTGACGTCCTGATTTTTCTAACTTTGAACGTGGTATGATTGTGGGGCACGACGCCCAGATGTCAGTGTCTGAAAAAAATATTGACGTGAGCTGCCATGAGGAACTGTTCCTATTCTCTTAGTCACAAGTCTGCCATGACTGGAACAACAGCGGTCGAACAACCAGACAAAGGTGACGTGGGACACGGCTGTGGTGACAAATGGGTGTCCCCATCTCATAACACAACAGCAATGCAGTGCAGTGGCCCAACTAACCACCCAGTACAATATTAGAATGGTGAGACCCAATATCCGCATCAACAATGCGCCCGACATAAGATTGTATGGGCCACGACTATCGACAGCCGTCACCGGTACCCATGCTCACTGCGAGACACAAGAAACTGCTTTGCATGGGCACGTCCACCAACACTGGACCACCAACGTCTAATCAGATGAATCCCATTTCCAACTCTATCATGCCGATGGGTTTGTTTGCATTTGGAGAAAGTAACATTAGGCCATAGCACCAGGATACTTAGTGCTTGACAGGCTGGATGCGACGGTGTTATGGTTTGAGGACCTTTTTCATGGCGTGACCTGGGTCTACTGATCGCAGTGAATCAATGGCTCGACAGACTGCCTACGTTTCTATCATTGGCGATCAAGTATACCCTTTAATTGAAATTATAGGATCTCATAGTTATACACTTGGTAGTAATATGTTAGATAAACGTAGATAAATATATGTTAGATAAACGTTAATAACGATGTCATTAGCCGGGTGGGATCTGACATGAGAACATATCCCACCGGCTAACGACAATTTTTTCTCTATATTTATATCCCTTTCTGATGACATTGTAGATAGACAATAACACGCCATGCCATCATCATCGTGGTATCTATCTATCTATTTATATATATATATAGACATTCTATATACACTGAGATGCCAGCTTATTAGGTACACCTAGCTAATATCGTGTTGCGCCTACTTTGGCCTTCAGAACAGGCCGAATTCATCGGGGCATGGGATTTACAAGATGCTGGATTCATTGTACAGGAATGTTGTACCATGCGGAAATGATTGTTTCACACAGTTGTTGCATATTGGACGGCGGCACGGTCTCACGGAAAACAGTAATTACCACCTCATCCCAAAGATGGTCGATAGAATTTAGATTTGGGGAATGTGCAGGCCAATGAAGCAAGGAAAATTCTTTGGCATATTCCTGGAACCATTCGACGATGTGCCTTGTGAGCATGAGACATATTCAGCATGGTAATGCTGAATGTGTCTATCTGAGTGATAATATACTGTAGCCACGAAAGGACGAATTGGTCCGCAACGATATTCAAATACACGGTGGCGTTCAGATGTCCTTCGATGTTTATCAAGGGGCTGGATGTGTGCCAGGAAAATATGCCCCATACCATTGCACTGGTCGGAACCTTGATTCATGCGACCAGTCTACCTTTTTCCAGTCTCAAAGTCTAATGTCCAAGCTCCTGCGCCCACTGGTGATTTTTTTTCATGCTCTTTGCTGACAACATCGGCACTCAACAGTCATTGGCTATTTTAGTCCATTCGTGAATAGATCCGATACTAGTACGTTTGGAGATGACCTTCTGCACACCAATGTTTAATTCTGCTGTAATTTGACTGGTTGTGGCCTGTCTGTCCGTTTGCACGATTCTCACCAATCTCCTTTGATTCCTCTGATCCACAGGATCGCCGATCACTGGTAGCTTTTTTGTTTTTCGCACCATTCTTGGTAAACCCTTGAAACAGTTGCGCATGAAAAGCCAGGAGGACAACTGTATGATATATGATAGAACAGGCATGTCTAGCACCAACTATGATGCCACTTGTAAAGTCGCTCAGGTCGCTGGTTTTACCCATTTTGATTCTCAATCCAACATTAACTATGTTCGAATAGCTGGTCTGCCTGATGTATACCGCATACCGCGGTCACGTGACGTGTTACATATTGGAATGAACCATTTATGTTATGAGGAGTTGTGTACCTAATATACTGGCATCTCAGTGTAGATAGATAGACGTTATAGCTATAGATAGATACAAATCTATCAACAATATAACAAGCCTTGTCACATGGATCAGCAGTTTGCAAACTGGTTTCAAGAATATGACGATGAATTCTACGTCTTTCCATGGCCACCCAACTCATCAGGTCTCAACCCGAATCAGCATGTTTGGGACCTACTGGAAAATGCGATTTAATGTTCCAACCCTCCACCTGGCAATTTATAGGCATTACAGAGCATATTGTGGAACACATGAGAGCATTACCACAGGACATCCTTGGAAAAGAGTGCAGACCAACCTTCCAGTGGTTGCAATGTTCAGTAAATAAATAAACAACAGGACATCCTACAATGCCATATGGAGTCAATGCCCCGAAGTGTGCAGGCTGTATTATGGTCAAATGGTAGCCCCAAGGTATTAGGTAGGTGTTGCTATTTCTAAGTCAACTGAGTGCATAAATAAATTGCTATTGGAGTGCGAGCGGGACTGGCTCAGTCGGTAGAGCTTCAGGCTCGTAATCTGAAGTTCCCAGGTTCGAGTCCTAGCTGGGTCAGCGTTGAGATTGATCTCCGTAAAACTCCCCACCCTGCCCACGGTCAGTAGGGGACACCGATGGACTTGGAAAGGCCGTCGTCTCTCGGATGGGATGTTAAGCCGTGACCCTGTATGCAGGAGAGCCATACCCTGTGCACGTTAAAGAACACGCTGGATGGCCTTGACGGGAGGCTGCCATCTGTCTCCTAACAGCTGTTCCAATGGGTCCCCTCTCCCAACATTCTCTGAGCCTTCGGGGTCCATGTGACTTGGCCATTTAGCCCATGGTGTGCAAAAAATGCCGTTCAGAGGTAAAACAACCCAACCCAAGCTATTGGAGTAATTTTTACTCGAAAAGTAGATTAGATTTAGTACATGCTTCCCTCAATATTCATAATCAATACGTTCTATGGAAAGTGGTGAAAAGAGGAATACTAAAAACTCTTTCTCCTGCAGACAAAACTTTATAAATACGTTATTCTTTCCTGGACACTCAAAATCAAAGAAATGCTATGCTAGAAGGGAAGGATTGGCTCAACTAATAGCGTGTCTGGCCCATTCCAACTTTTACTGGTTGAGATTATCTCGACAAAATCCTTTGTTTGCTCTCGGTGAGAAAAGAGCCATCGATGAGCTTCTAATGACTGCTGTTCAATGGAGGGGCTGTCAAGCCATGACCCTCTTGTGAGAGTTCTATTGCTGTGTACGTTTAAGAATGTGTTTGGATTCCCTTGACTGGAGTCTTACATCTTTCTCTTAATACCAGAACAGTGGATTCCCTTGATTGGAATCTTCCATCTTTCTCCTAATACTTGAGCAGTGGATTCCCTTGATTGGAGTCTTCCATCTTTCTCCTAATACCTGAGCAGTGGATTCCCTTTCCTTATTCAGATGAGTCTTAACGATCTATCTATTTGCCCATTGGGTGTACAAAAAATTACCGCCTAGTGGTAAAACAATTCCACAATTCAATATTTTAAATATCTTTCTTAAGCAGTTATGAGTAATATAAATATTGTCTTCAGCATCCTATTGTACTTTAATCATCTACGATCGAAATATGAACTGCTGTGAAAGAAAGTTTTTATATTCTTTTTTCTAATCGTAATGGGCTACTCAGATTTTCCCCGTATTAAAAATGAAGAAGAAACATTTGAATAATGTTAAACAATTTAAAATAGCTTAGTTTGCAAAGCAGAGGAAGTGTTGCAGGATCCCAGAGGGTGAGTGACGTCACCATAGGCCAAAGAGTGAACGTGCAAAGTATCTCCTTGACCTCTCCATGGGCTGTGTTCTGTAACTTTATACCATGCACCAAGAGGTGATGGCCGCCATATAGAGACCACCAAGAGGTGATGGCTGCCGTATAGAGACCACCAAGAGGTGATGACTGCCGTATAGAGACCACCAAGAGGTGATGACTGCCGTATAGAGACCACCAAGAGGTGATGACTGCCGTATAGAGACCACCAAGAGGTGATGACTACCGTATAGAGACCACTGTAGGAAAAGTAAAAGTGTGGAAATTGTGGCTGGAACTTCCCCTTTCGCTGCCTACAATTATTTTACTTAAGTGAATGATGCCACTAATGATAGCAGAAATACTCTCTAGCTAATTCTGCTACTAAATAAAAATGAAATTACTAATTCTAAACTATATGCTATTTATTAATGTAGTCTTATGCTGGACGGACAACGAATAAGATTCGCGACAACCCCGGTGCACCGCAGTACTGTGACTGCATATCACCTTAAGGGATTGCCACTGAAACCACTATAAACTAAAAAGGCTCCTATCAATTTAGCTTGCCTTAACATTTGCCTACATACAGCGGGAGAAGACCTTATGTGAAGAGAGAAGAACTACTTGGGTTTTATTAGTCTGCTTGAAGATATAATCATTGAAGTGCAGTGAGAGTGGGATCTTTTGAAATTTTGAGTGCTGCCTAGGAATATGCCCAACACTCACTGAATTTAGTCCTGAAACTTGCCAATATATAAATAAAAAGATCTTGTCTTTTGAATTTAGATCCAGAAAAATAAACAGAAGTCCTAACTTTTAGGGTCCTCCGCAGCAGAGGCTCCTAGGTACTTCCGTCAGAAAGCCACACCTCGAGGGACTCCCAACCTCTCGGCATGACCCCCAACTTCGTCCTCTCCATCGAGCCGGGCACTACAGCCCGCTCGCCGTCTCGGCTTCTGCACCGTGCCAGGGCCGCTTCGGGGAACACTGGACCAGGCTGGCCAAACCTGTCCGTGACCCTCCCACGTCCAAGACAAAGCTCTCCGCCTACCGGGGCTTACAACACTGCAGCACCCGAACCCCACTTCACAGAGGAACCCAAGTTCTTCCACTGCAAAAGCCATGAGTCCAAATCTCATTCATGTTGGACTCTTAGTTTGGCTGTTCCATCGATAAGCCCGCTGGCCACAGGCGGCCCACCCGGGCCGTGAGCCTCCAACTTCTACCTCTCCATTGTGAACGGGTCGAAACCCCCCAGTGAACATAGGTCCACCCCGATATCACACAGACCGCACCGAAGAGCCCCCCCGTCGAGTGTGCGATGAGTTGCACAACTCAGCCCGGGACCCCCCCCCCCCCCCCCCCCCCCCCCCCCGATGCACGACCACAGCTAACAGGGTTCACAACGCCCTGTCGTGGTTCTCATTACGGCCCTTCAATCGGGGCTGCAACCCCCAGCCAAAGAATCTTTAAGACACATTCTTTGCCCCAGCTTCTCAGCGGACAAGTCAATAAGCCGACGAGACCAGCCCAAGCCAAACCGGTCTGCCAGCCCTCAACGAGCCCCTCCACCAGGGGCCACCAGACTTCCGAAACCCAGAGAGCCAGCGGCCCGAGCCCAACTTCTCAGAGGCACCGTAGCCCCCCCCCCTCGTCAAGGAGGTCCCACTCCGGGGGGGGGGGGAATGCTGGACGGACAGTCAGTTAGTCTTGAAAGCCTTGATTTACAGAGCATAGCAAAAAAACATACTGTTTAACTCTCTCTAAAACACCTGGGAGCCCTGCCTGATATGCTCCTTTTCCTTAAGGGTCGAATAACTGGAAGAAGACACGGAGATTCAGAGCCTCATTGGTCTAAGAAACATTGCTCCAGCAGTCTAATGGCCTCTCCACTTTTCGATTAGCTGATCATTTAGTCCGATAAGATACCTTTCACTGGGACAAGAAAATAGTACTCAGAATGAATCACTTAAGTTTGGCCATTAAGTAAAAATTATAATGTTTATTAGATACCAGAGGCTGCCCCGTCCTCTCTGGGCCAGGCCCCACCGAAATATATGTGAAATATACTAAAATATAAACTCCGAATTAGAAAAAATAATGAAAATAATATTTTATATAGATATTTGTTTTTTAAAACATCTTACCTATTTTATTTCATTTCAATAAGCATTTAATGAAGTAATGCACTGCAAACGCGTTGGGTCGCCTTAATTATAAGCGTAAAGGAACGTGGATACTATGAGGTAAGCTTCAAGTGTGCCTATAAATTTCCATCATTCACCATGCTAGTGTTAATCATTTGCCAATCCACATATTACAGTTTCCAAATTAAAGTGAGGTTTGGGCAAATGTGAAGCGGCCTAGAACAATCAATAATACGATGGATCACATCACTGATTACAGCGATACAACTAGGTGATTTTTGGAAACTCAGTAGTTGGTAATATATGATGGAGGATACACTATTAATGTTATTACCTTCGGGTAAGTAATGTTTTATTGTGCAGTAAAAATATATGTATTTATAAACATTACTAATAAATGTAGTATTCATTAGTTTACATATTGCGTATATTACCGATTCAGTCGACATTAGTGAGAATATTACTATGTAGTAGAAAACTAAGTTATTTTAATAGCAGCCATATGAAGGATTATATACCTTTGAAGGAAGAACGGTATCATATTGCCTGTTGATGAGAATTTCAATACAGCTACCTAATTGGAATACCTGTGAGTGTGATGAAATTTTAAAGTGAATTTCTATATTTAGATTAATAATTATAATATATAAATCTAAATATATAAATTAGGCATCAGATGCAAGGTTTCCATATTTATATATATTGTTACGACAGAAGGAATCTGGCAACCGAAAGCAAAAAGTTTCAGCCAACGAATAAGAACTTTGGGAGAATTTGGAGAAGAAGAGTGGAGAGTTAACGGTCGTTTTGTATTGTAACGGTTGTTGTGTTGTAACGGTCGGTGAGTTCGAAAATGGACGGTGAGCTGTTCTGAGACAGTGCGCGTAAGTATCAAGAAGTAACTTGATGTGTTGTGTATACGCGGAAGGATAAAAGTGGGATCTTTTATCGTTAAGTATCAAGAAGTAACTTGATGTGTTGTGTATACGCGGAAGTATAAAGTGGGAACTTTTATGGCTAACTTCGAATGTCTACACGGACTGTCTTTTTGTTCGGCTAGTGTGTGAAAAGTTATTAGCACAGGACGAGAATTGGTTTACGAGTGAAGATCTTCGGGTGACCTGGTAAATCAAGTAAAAGGTAGTATTTTAGTAAAATACACAGAGCTGATATTGTGTGCTCTACGCAGGAAGATTGATGACTTGTGCATGTTAATAGTTGATTTGTTAATAAGATACTTCATCCATATTTCCTTTGTAACAATTTACCTTGTATTGAATTTGGTTTTGAAATATAGCTTTTAATACTCACGCTCAGCGGCTATCCATTTTTGTGATCCGCAACATTTGGTGTCAGAAGTGGGATTAATTAATTGAATGCCGTTAACTAGAAGTATGGATGAATTAGTAAAGTTGATAAATAGCTTCAAAGCCGATATGACTGCGCTGATGACTGATAGGAAAACCATTATGACTACGCTGATGACTGATATGAAAGCCGATATGGCTGCGCTGATGACTGATAGGAAAGCCATTATGGCTACGCTGATGACTGATAGGAAAGCCGTTATTGCTACGCTGATGACTGATAGGAAAGCCGTTATTGCTACGCTGGTGACTGATATGAAAGCCGATATGGCTACGCAGATGACTGATATTAAAAGTGATCTAGGTGCCCAAAGCGATAAAATAGGTGACTTGAAAGCCGAAATGGCCGCACAAAATGCTGAGATGAGAGATGAAGTGGCTCCTCGAGTTGATAAGTTTATTGATCAGTTCAAGGATAGTAAAACCGAACTCGGTGGACAATGCAATGGTTTAGATGTTGAATTTGTCAGTGGAAAAGATGATCTTGATAGTGTTAAGTTGGATTGTAAACATGGAAAAGAGAAAGGCAACGCATATAAAAATGTGGATCTGCTACTGAAAATCAAGAATCGTAGAGATAGCGCAGATAATGCCTTTGACCACGCAACTACTGGTGATGCATGGCAGAGTGTCTATGTCGCTGGTGACATGTCTAGGAACTGTGAAGAGCAGTCACACAGATCAGAGAGCTGCGAGACTATACAGTACGCTTTGCACTTCAAAATACCTAGGTATACAAGTCTGGCACGATCTGAAGAGAGATCCACACGAAAGGTATTCTATTCCTCGCCGTCAGCAAAATGCGTCATGGACAATTATCGCAAAGGCAGAGTAACGAGTGGTAATGAGGGGGAACGAAACAGAGTTTACGTTTCGCAGAGTGGTCCAGGTAAAGAAGAAGTGTCCATTCATCATAGATACAAAGTGCCCTTCGTCGTTACCGGGGAAGTCGGAGAGATTTTTCCGAAGCATATAGCCACACTTGAATCGTTTATAGAAAGTGGGGATTTAAGAAAGAAGAATTCCGAAGAATGGCTTAGAAGCGTAACAGGTGATGCTAGTAAAGGAGCTTCAGGCAGAGACAGTACTTCAAAGACTAACTTTCTGGATGAAACTAAGCCTCAGAGTTACGATCAGAGAGAAATGAATCCCTCAGATAATTTCAACGTAGCCACGCTGAATTTCTTTTCTGAACAGTCAATGTGCAGATTTGGACATTATAACCATTTAGATTATAAGGATATAGAAAAGTTTTATCACGACTACAAGAGCTCTAAAGTGGGCAATATCATGTTACAAAACTCGTCGCTGATCTCCAGAATGAACAATTTGGCAATCATGACTGATGTTTCCCTGGCTAATTACAATGAGAGCTCCAAGAAAGTGAATTCCGAAGAAACAGCAACTATGACCTCCTCGGGTCATGTGTTTTGCTGGAGACCCGAGTGGCGCCATCGGATGGTAGATGAAAACAGCACAGGAGGTGTCGGCAACAAAGTGAGTCTTGTCTTGGCTCGTGCACTTGCTGCTTTAGGTCTCAAGGTCCCTATGATCTCCGGTCGTGCTCTCCAATTGACGGGAGATACTCTGTACAAATTGGAATCCATCCCTGGCTTCACAGTCGACTGCACTAAAGATAAAATCGAGCAGATGATGGAAGACGTCGGATGCTGCATCGTAGGACAGACAGAGGAGCTGGTGCCAACAGATAAGGAGATTTACCGCTACAAGGATCTGATGGCTACCATAGATAGCGTTCCTCTAATGATATGCTCAATTGTGTCCAAAAAACTGGCTGAAGGAGTGTGTGCTTTGGTTTATGATGTTGAATTCGGAAAAGGAGCTATTGATCTCATCAGTACAGAAGATGTTGCTGTTGATTTAGTTAAGAAAGTGGTTGCAGCATCACAAGCTCGTGGAATGAAGAGTTTGAGTTGTTCAGCTGTTATCAGCAACATGGATTCACCTCTTGAAAACTCTGTTGACAACTCTCTGGAAGTGATGGAAGCTGTTCAGTGTTTCCTTGGTAACGGATCCTTGGAACTGCAAGAGCTCGTCGAGGAGTTAGGAGAACTTCTGCGTTTTGTGAACATTGTGGATAATAGGGTAGATGAAGCATCACTTGTCCGTAAGGTTCTGCATAACGGCAATGCTTTGAACAAGTTTCGTAACATGTTAATAGAACAAGGAGTATCTGAAGATGTTGCAAGCTGGCTATGTGAAGGTAAAACAGAAAAAATATTGCTAGCAGCCCGACACATCACTGATTTCACTTATACAGGAGAAACAGGTAAGGTTGTCGGATTAGAAGCTGCAGTTCTAGCAAGAGTATGGAAGGAGGAGATGGACCGAAGAGCTAAAAAGAATTATGGAGCTGATATTATATTTGTGAAGCACCTTGGGGATCAAATGGAATCAGGTGAAATATGGCTGATGGTTCATCACGACAGTTCTGAATTAAGGGAAAGTCAACTGACAAAAAGGTCAGACTGGAGGATGAAACTTCTCCCTAGATTTTATGTCACTAATGACTTTCATTCCTTGTTACTCTTGATAGAAGTAAAAATCCAAAAAAAAAAACTTTCGACAAAGAAGAAAACTTTTTACAGGTTTTGCACGAAAACTCTTAGTCGATTCTTCTCCCTGCAGAGACATAAACGTGTTCACAAGGGCTATAGGCCTTACACGTATTATGTTTGTGGACGAGGCTTCAGTCAGAAAAGAAATCTACGTCATAATGAGATTCGCTTTCATTTTGACACAGACGTGGTATATCGCATTCGTCGACGTCCAGCTACGAAGTGCAAGGTGGTTCACGTGGATCGTTTGGCTCCGTTTCATCGAAGAACTGAAGAAACTTTGGAATCCAGAATTGTTCGGAACGAACAAGACCTAGGAAGGGGGCAGTGTTACGACAGAAGGAATCTGGCAACCGAAAGCAAAAAGTTTCAGCCAACGAATAAGAACTTTGGGAGAATTTGGAGAAGAAGAGTGGAGAGTTAACGGTCGTTTTGTATTGTAACGGTTGTTGTGTTGTAACGGTCGGTGAGTTCGAAAATGGACGGTGAGCTGTTCTGAGACAGTGCGCGTAAGTATCAAGAAGTAACTTGATGTGTTGTGTATACGCGGAAGGATAAAAGTGGGATCTTTTATCGTTAAGTATCAAGAAGTAACTTGATGTGTTGTGTATACGCGGAAGTATAAAGTGGGAACTTTTATGGCTAACTTCGAATGTCTACACGGACTGTCTTTTTGTTCGGCTAGTGTGTGAAAAGTTATTAGCACAGGACGAGAATTGGTTTACGAGTGAAGATCTTCGGGTGACCTGGTAAATCAAGTAAAAGGTAGTATTTTAGTAAAATACACAGAGCTGATATTGTGTGCTCTACGCAGGAAGATTGATGACTTGTGCATGTTAATAGTTGATTTGTTAATAAGATACTTCATCCATATTTCCTTTGTAACAATTTACCTTGTATTGAATTTGGTTTTGAAATATAGCTTTTAATACTCACGCTCAGCGGCTATCCATTTTTGTGATCCGCAACAATATTTATATATGCACATATATGTAAAAAGATGCACCAACATCAATTGTCGAATGTGTGGATGCATTTCATCAGTATCGCCAAATATTTTTAACTTAAATAGTACTAGTTGGTCAGACCTCTTCGTATAGTTTGATAATGCACTGACATGTAAACCTATGTTAAATCGATTAATTTAATTTTGTTGTAGAAAGGTTATTTGTCGTAATTAATTTATTTAACATTGCATTCCTCTGGAACGGTTAGTTACACACTTCTGACCCAAAGCAATGAAGAAAAAGGAAAACATAGGATAAATATATAAAAATACCGCTGAACGTTAAGGTGGAAACAGTAGAGAAATTTCATATATAACAGTTAAATGAAGGAAAATGTTTATACAATTCGCATTAGCTGAAAGAGTAAAAAAGCTCTCTCAGATGTTACAAATCGAAACCATAACCTTAATTATTCTCTTCGATATAGTTTTCAATCTTTAAGGAAAACAATTTCAGTGAGGCATAAGAATTCAAACAGGCTAGATGCCATAATATTTAGTCAGTAATGGCAGCAGAGGTAAAATGCAGTAAAATGTAAATCAATTTTTAAATAACTCTTCAACATCTATTATACTAATACAACTCATATTTAAAATATTGTAATGAAAGACAATTTTGTAATTTATTTAGAATAACTTTGTGATGTTTGCAAAGGAGATTTGGTCAGTCTGAATTGTGGCAAATTGGTGTATTTCTGAGAGAGAAAAGTGGATGAAAAAGATCTTGTATGAGTTGTCATTAGTTATGAAAATAGGAATATTTTTGGTGACGGATTCATTTTTGCGGTAGAATACCGTTGATTTGTTGCGTAATTTACGGATCTGTCTGCTTCCGAGTTGATATAGATGCATGACTATGATATAGTATTGCGCACCAATACAGTTGCATGAGTCGATGTTGCTAATAGCGTTATGCAAATTTTTGTTCGTTGGTTGTAATGACATGAACGTTAAAACAGTTAATTCCAGAAAATCATTAATAAGGCTTAGTAAGTGTATTAGTTATGATGGTTTTCTGAATTGCAGAAAGGAAGTGTCTTGTGTACGAATTAGCGTCATTTGGACTAATTGTCTCTGGCTGGATTATTCTGAAATCATGAGGGGCGGGGGTAGCGCAGTTGGTAGTACGCCAGGTTCGTAATCTGCAGTTCCCAGGTTCGAGTTCAAGCTGGGTCAGTGTTGAGATTTATCTGCGCAAAACTCCTCGCCCTGCCCACGGTCAGTAGGGGACACCGATGGGCTTGGAAAGGGCGGCGTCCGTCGGATGGGATATTAAGCCGTGGCTCTCATGCACACTGGTGTGCATGAGAGCCATACCCTGTGCACGTTAAAGAACACACTGGGTGGCGTTGACGGGAGGTTACCATCTGTGTCATAACAGCTGTTCAAATGGTCCGCTCCCCCAACCTTCTCTGCGCCTTCGGGGTCCTTGTGACCGGGCCATTTAGCCCATTGTGTGCAAAAAAGTGCCGCTCAGAGGTTAAACAGCCCAAATTCTGATATCATGATGGCGCAAGGCAGCTCCCTTCCGCACTTGAAACTTCTGAGACCAAATAATTCAATTTTTAGTATTATTTTCTGGAATAAATTATAGAAACGAGTAAATGTTCTTTAAATTATTACAAACAACCAATGTAAATTTACAATCTTTCATTCGTAATAATACTAAATCTACAAATGTAAAACTACGCTCCTGGTATTTCTTACATTAGGAACGTAGGGGCACTTTTTTTCAATGATTGCAGCTGTAGCAGGGGGGTTCGGGCTGCGATTAAAGTTCTTCATTTCGACCTTTAAGTAATTATTCTATTGATAGTTCGTCCGTGATGCTTAGAACAGGTTTCCCCAATTCCGCAGAATTTGTGTAAAATATCAATAATTATTAAAAAAATCCTGCTCCTATCAGGTAGTGACGCTACAGCTCTCAGCGCACCTTGCCAGTCTACGACTGACTTACAACAGCTTAAATCCCTAGTAGCAGTGTTTGTGTTTGATTTCTCAAAATTCCAGCGTTATATTTAAAATCGGTTTATTTGTTTTAGAACATTATAAGTGATTTCGACAGAAAAAGAGGGGGTGAGATCAAAAACCTACACAAAAAGCCAGTCCAGGTTTACTACCCTAGTATTAACAGCAAATTTTCCGTTCAAATTCAATGGATCCCATGACTATCCCTTACAACTAAGCAAGTGTAAAAATCAAAATGGTTGAAAATTCGAACTAGTTTTGTTATTGGTGGAGAATTAAATTTTTAAGGCAACGGTGGCTAGGAAACAGTGCGATAATTTTGGGAATAATACATATTTTGATATTTTCACCTAATGTGAAATTCGGATACAATAAGTATGAGAAATTATATAATAAATATTATACATGAGTAAATTATTAATAAATATTGTACATGAGTAAATTATACACATGTATACATATATATCAAGAGAAAAAATTTGATATTTTGCAATCCCTTCTGCTACTGAACATAAAAAAATATGTATAAAGAAATTCGTACAACATAGGCCCCAATATATATATATATATGAAATTTTATTACTCGTCTATATATGTTATTTCTAAGTCAATCAATGTTCCTTTTCGCACCAAGGACAGAGTCGAAGTTAGTGCAGAAAAACCGTGGCACACTACCAATCTGAGCCATCACCACCCCTTCCTAATTGGTTTCTCTGTATAAAACATATACTGGCCCCACCTATATAGCAACTGATGAGCTGCCACTGTTAAATGTTAAATATACCTTCACTGCCAAACAGACATTTCTAGATGCTACTTGTAACAATTGACCTCCTAAGAAATTATCCAAACAAGATAAGGCATTGAATGGGACTAAAATAGAATCAAATATCTATATGCTAAATCTAAAGTTAAATTAAAATTAAGGAGAGTGAGACACTGAATTCAGGCTAGTGAATAATTCCAATGTCATCGTTTGGTTTCACATGAGACAGTTTCCTTTCTGGCGTCCTTTGATCAAGGTAAGGTTAAGAATTCGAAAGAACTGGCTAGCACTCGAATGTCACTCACAGGTTATCACTAGACGATTGAGACCAACAATCATGTAAGTGGTGGCGAGCAACTGATTGGGGCTTCCCTCTGTCTCTAGGGTATAAAGGGAAGGAGACTAATCTTCGTGCTCCTTCCTAACAGCTACTAATCGTCACAAACTGCTGCAGCTGTTGAGCAGGGGGGAAACTGAAATCAGCACTGCTGGCTCAGGCCTCTGTCATTGGGCAGATGCTGCTAGCTTTTGTTGCCAAGGGTAGGGTGGTGGTGGTTAGCAAGAAGAGTGTTTGGGGAACTAGATGCCAAGGCCCATGCAGTTTATGCAATTGCATTAACAATTCATGTTGGCACACTGGTCTAATCTGCCAAGTTTCATTAAGCAGTGTGGTTTCATTACAGCAATAATTCTCTCCTTCTGAGAGAGGAATGAGCATTTTGAAGATCAGTTGGCTGTCACTGAGGGAAAAGTCTTTAGAAATCGGCCGATGATTATGTTCTTAGAACTCCCTGATGGCTAACTCTATCTGAAAACAACTGTCAAATGGACGTCCTGGTTTATTGTACTCAATGTGCGCTATCTACCGATTTCGCTCTTGCAGCGTCAATCTGTGAAGGGATCTTTTCATCCACCTCAATCTAGGTTTCACAAATTATATGATAGGACGTCAAAATTAATTTAATTTACGCACTCTCTTTCCATCTTTAGTCTACTTTCTTTGGCCAGTTATTGTTTTTCTTTCCTGTTTATCCTGCTGTTGGTGCAGTTGGTCTCTAACTCTGACTATGTGACCCAACTGACATTCTAAATATCAATGGTAGAAGAAGAGAGGAATATGGAGGCATCATGGATGGGAACCAATATATTACACTCCAATTGCACGAAAATGGTAATCAGAGTGCAACAGAAGCAGTGTGGGTTTGCAAAGTGACATTTCCCAATAAATAGATTATAAAAGGGTAAAAGTTTTCAAAAGGTTCAAATTTCATTACCTTAACTGATTTTCGAAAACACTAAATTATTATGTTGCTGAATTGGAAGCTATGGTCTGTAAATGGTAGCTAGGTAGTCACTGGAAGGAGAGCTATGCACCAATCCCCTGTGATGATGCATAGAACCGGCCAGGCCTAGCACCTAATGTCCGACCCCGCCTTCTTGTGGTGCGGACCGTTAGTAACTTTCAAAAGAGATACTCTCTTGTGGAAGTGAACGGAAGGGGAGGGCTGCCAGATTAGTGTGGCCTACTGATCTGGACAACTATGGCTGCTTTTCTTTTTTTTCTACCCTGCTGAGGAGTGGTCAACCACACAGGGTCCTGGTGCTGACCATATAAACCTACTGGACTGGACAGATATATGGCTCTTAGCTTGATTATGGATCCTGATTCTGCTGCACTGGTGGGCTTCTGTGGAGGGAAAATCTTCCGCTGTGTTTTCTGTTTGTTTGTGGGTTGACAGCCCCAAGTGAATAGATTCACAGGATATGTTTATCAGCTGGTGGATAATCCTGAGCAGAAGTCATCGCAGGCACCTGAACTCTTTACTTCTATTGGCATCGTCAAATTCTACATTGGAGGAAGTCTTCCAGTGTAGATGGCTTCAGCCTTTAGTAGTGGGGGAACGGGTCTTTGCCCCATGTCTGCGATTAGGGGGCTGTTTGATATTGTCGGCATTCCCTCTCTCAATAAACATAGTTTCTTTAAACATCTCACTAACCATTTTCTCTCCATAAGTAGTTGGAATGTGAGGACTCTGAACAGAGCTTTTTCTCTTGATGTCCTCACACATGAATTCCACCATTATAATTTAGATATTCTCGGCTTGCAAGAGACCAAATGGACAGATAAAGGTCAGATTATTAAAAATAATCTTAAATTTATTTTTTCAGAGAGGAACGACAATAAGCATCACCGAAGCGTGGGTCTGCTTCTCAGCAGACACGCTAGTGATGCTCTTCTAGGATGTGAGTGCATTAATGAAAGGTTTCTTACAGCAAAATTTCAGACAAGCGTTAAAGACTTGAATGTTATCTGCTGTTATGCCCCCACTGAGGATGCCGATGAGGATGAGAAGGATAGGTTTTATTAACAACTTCAGGATATTTTGAATTCTGTCAAGAAAGGAGATATTTCCCTTGTTCTTGTGACTTCAATGCCAAAGTTGGTACTGACTCTGACCTTTGGGGAGGAGTAATAGGCCCTTTTGGTATTGGTAGCTGCAATGGCAATGGGCAACGTCTCCTACAGGTAAGTAAACTCAATGGATTCAGAATAACTAACACATATTACAAACACCGCGACATACATAAGTACACATGGGTTTCACCTGATGGGCTGCATAAGAATATGATTGATTACATATTAATTAACAGCAAATGGGCTAGTTCTGTTAGGAATACCAGGACATATAGGAGAGCTGAAATTGGATCTGACCATTACCTTGTTAAAAGTGTCTTGCAACTTAAACTTAAAAGGTGTTGTGCTAGGGTTAAAAAATTTTCTTTTAATACTGAAGCTCTGAAAGATCCAGTTATAGCCAAAGCTTACCATGATAGGTTACTTAGTCATTATGACAGTCATGGTTTGCTTACTACTGAAGTTGAGGAAGAATGGGATCATTTTAAACAGGCTTTTTTGGACACTAACAGTACTCTTTTAGGAAAAAAGGAGCAGAAGAGGCAGAATTATCTGAGTGATAAGGCACTTGAGCTTATTTCGGAAAGAAAGAACTGCAGGAATGTCTTTAATCAATACCCTACTAGTCCTAATAGAAAGCATTACAGAGAACTTAATAAACGTGTAAAAGATCAGTTAGCTGCTGATAAGAATCTTTGGCTTGATGGTTTGGCTGACAAAGCAGAGGAAGCAGTTAGACAGCACAACAGCAGAGAGCTGTACCAGATAGTTAATGTTTTCTATGGTAGAAAACGGACAGGCATACAAGGATGGAAGGATAAACAAGGTAAAGTTATAGAAGGAGAGGATTCTGTCATGGCTAGATGAGCTGAGCATTTCAGTGATGTTCTAAACAATGTAGTTAGTTCTACTCCCATTGCTTGCAATGACGATAGATGCATTGGTGGCTTTAATGTTGGCCCTATAACACAATCTGAAGTTATTTTGGCTGTTTCTAAACTTAAACTTCATAAATCGCCAGGGGTAGATGAAATTACTACGGAAATGCTTAGAGCTGGGAATGTTTCGTTTACCACTTGGATGACTGAAATTCTGAATATCTTTTATGATAAAGGCATGGTTCCTAAGGATTTTACCAGAGCTATTGTTATCCCTATTTTCAAAAAAGGTGATCACAGTTCTTGTGATAACGATAGGGGTATCAGCCTACTCTCTGTTCCAGGTAAAGTTCTTTCCATGATTGTGCTTAATAGAATTAAGAATCTGGCTGACAGTCAATTGCGTGATGAGAAATGTGGATTCAGAAGTGGTAGGGGATGTGTGGATCAGATATTTTCACTTAGGCAGATTCTTGAGAAATATTTAGAGTTTCAGAAACCTTTGGTTGCTAGCTTTGTTGATTTCAAAAAGGCTTTTGACTCTGTTGATCGTCATAATTTGTGGTTGATTGTGAGATCATATGGTATACCAGACAAGTTAGTTAACATTATGAAAGCTCTCTATAATAACACTGAGTCGTGTGTGAGAGTTGGTAAGGCTTGTAGCAATTGGTTTGGCATTACTTCTGGTGTTCGACAAGGGTGCATTTTGTCTCCTTTTATCTTTAGCTTGGTTATTGATTATGTTATGCGAAATACACTTCAAGGGAAAAATTTTGGTCTTAAATGGGCTGGAGATACGACAATTTCTGATTTAGATTATGCTGATGATTTAGCCCTTTTGGCAAATGATGTTGATGAGATGAACTCTTTCATTCGAGCTGTTGATGAGACTGGTAGTATAGTAGGTTTGGTTATAAACAGAGAAAACTAAAGTGATGAAAATTGGTAAGGCAGGCTGTGATTCAGTTAATCTGAATTCTTGCAGTCTTGAGCAGGTGCCACAGTTTAATTATCTTGGGAGCTATGTAACAGATAATGGTGATGTGCGGCATGAGATTAACAGACGAATAGGGATTGCTGCCGGGACTTTTAAGATTCTATGGAGAGTGTGGAGAAATAGGCGTTACACCTAAAGACTAAAATTAGACTGTATAATAGTTTGGTTCTTTCTAGGATTAGTTATGGTAGTGAAACTTGGACACTTTGTAAACAAGATAACAGGAAACTAGATGCTTTTGATTCCAGATGCTTACGCAGTATCTTGGGCATTAGGTGGTTCAACTTTGTGACTAATGATGAGGTTAGGCAAAGGAGTTTACAACCTCCTTTAAGCAGCATATTGTGCAGAGAGAGACTCCGTTGGTTTGGCCATGTTGCCCGTATGAATAATTATAGATTGGCGAATAGGGTTATGAACAGTGTGCCTAAAGGCCTCAGAAAGAAGGGGAGACCTAGGATGCGGTGGGCAGACAATGTCAAACAGGACCTTGTTAGAATTGGTGTGCAGTGGCCAGATGTAGTAGATGTAGCTCAGCTTGTCCAAGCTAGTCAGGATAGACTTGCTTGGAGAACTAAATTGCACTGTCTGGTTGGACCTCCGTAGCCCATGGCTGATTGATGATGATGATGATGATGATGATGATGATGATGATGATGATGATGATGATGATGATGATGATGATGATGATGATGATGATAATTAAATTTTAATCCTTAAATGTTTACTCCTATAATCCTCACTTGCCGTAAAAGTTCTTAAAAATCATAGCAGCAATCTCGATTCTTTTGCTTACCTCATGCCACACAGCAGCATCTATTAAACAGATGCCGAGATAATTGAATGGACACACGTCCTCAAAGTTGCAGCCATTCAAAATAACTAAAGCACAGTCTGTCTGACCAAATATCATCACTTTGGTTTTCTTTCCGTTTATGGCCAAACCTATTCTATTATCAGATTCTTCAACAGTTCTAATAAAAGTGTTCATCTCATTAATATCATTTGCAAAAAGGCCCAAATCATCAGCTTAATCTGAATCAAACGTTTTAAAAACTCTAGACCATTTGAAGCCAAAATCTCCTCCTTGTACTGAATTACGCACAGCATAATCGATAAACAAACTAAAGAGAGAAAGGAGACAAATCTACCCTTATCAAACTCTGGTAGCAATTCTAAACCAAATGGTGCAGGCCTTAGCAACTCTCACACGTGACTCAGTATTATTATAGAGAGCTATTATCATACTAATTTCTCAGTTATGGCATATGATCTCACGATCAACAATCAAGAGCTGTTTATTTTTGTCAATATTTTTATAAATGATTTGAGTAAAATTGAATAAGGCATCCTCCACCCAAGCCTTTCTTAAATCCAAACAGATTTGGTGAAAAAAGTTGTGTTTTGTAAGTTAGTTGTTTTTTTGACCAGTTTTTCTAAAACGTTCCCTAAAACTGAGAAAACTGATATTGGTGTATAATTAGAAAATGTATTTTTTTCCCTTTTTACATATTAGTACTATAACTACTTTTTTCAGTTCACCAGGAAAAATTCCCTTTTCAAGAGATAAATTATAAATATGGGTTAATCATTTGACAGTATAATCCTAGAAATTTCAGAATTATATTTGATATCTCCTCTTCAGTTGTAGGAAATAGAAACATTGTATTATCATTCTAGTAACATGACGAATATTTCTATTTAGGCTTTTAGACTGAACGCTCCTAATGTTTCTCGTAAAGTAATAAAATGCAATTAAAGCATTTGCTAATGCCTTTATCTCCAGCTCATTGTTTAATTTGTCCAAAGAATTTGGAAGAACTGTGCAATTTTTACTATTATCGATTAAATTATTCACACACTTCCATTATTTCTTGCTATCTCCATGAATTAAGAAATTGTCTTTTATAGTGATTATTTTTAGCATTTACAATTGTCACATTAAGTTTGTTTCTAATAGTTTTAAAATTTGTCTCATGAAGAAGATTATATGAATTTTTTTGTACAATTGATACATTTTATCTCTCAGTTTAATCATATTTCTGCTATCGTCAGAAAACCAGGGATTTTTGCTATTTTCCTTTCCTTTTACCAGTGTATTGCTTAGAACAGGCGTGTCCAACCTTTTGACTTCCCTGGGCCATATTGAATGAGAATTTGACTTCCCTGGGCCACATTGAATGAAGATGAATTGTTTTGGGCGCACATAAAATATATAATATAGTTAATGTATATGAATAATAAATCTTCATTTATTTTCTTATGTTTTTTATTATAAAATTAAAAAAAGGGCAACATAAAATTAGTGGGATTTCAAAAACTCGCTGAAAATCACATAATCATGTTGAAAGCTTATGTCGTAAACACGTAAACTTTACGATTTTGTGGGCCGCATTACTAGCTGTCCAGAGCCGCGGGTTGGACACGCCTGACTTAGAACATTCAATATGTTCCAGAAGTTGATTCAGAAAAATGTTTGCAAGCAGAGTTAGGATGCAAGATGCATTTCTTTAAATTATCACATAAAACAGAATAATTTTTCCTATATTCGATATTATGAGGCTCATTTTCAGAATGACAACTATCTGAATTAGGAAATTTAATTTTAATAGCTACAGGATAATGGTCACATATATCAGTTCTTACTATTCAGAGCAGTAATATGAACACTATTTGCTTTACTCCCAAAAATATGATCTAGACATGAAACAATAGAACTTGTTTCTCACCAGTTGCGTAGGACTGGAATCTCTGAGATGAGAGTAGATCTAAATATTCATTCGCAATCATTTTTTAATAGTAAATCAATATTGAGATGACTAGTTAGAATTACATTTCTACCTTTAATTCTTTTTAATACAGTACCCAGTTTCTCAACAAACTGATATTGTGTAAAACAAATACATATAAATCTTGTTTACTTAAAGAGAAACATAAAGATTCACTGTTGCCATTTCAGTTTCTACCTGTGACACAAATATAGTATTATTTACAAAAAAATAAAGAAAAAAAAAACAATATGCCACCAGCTTCGTTATATTGTCTACAGTTATAAAATTTAATATAGCCATCTGAATTATATAAACATAACATCCAGATTTCAGTCACAATGATTACATCTAACTGATAATTATAAACAATTTTCTCAATTTGAGGAATTTATACCTGAGAATACGAATATTAATATTAACCCATTGTTATTAGTGATACGAAAAAAGTTTAATTTATCAAACTCTCAGGAGCAATATTATTTGGAAAAAAATTATCATTAATATTATCAGCCATTAAGAAACACAAAAATCGTACAAACTCTTTTCTAATTCAAAGATTAACAGGCCATCCCATCTTGCCTCAAAGTAATATTATTTAAATCAGACTCATTTCTAATTCTCCAACTCTTTGAATTTTCTGAAACCTCATAAATATTTTTCCTTCCAAACAAAAGTTGTTTAAGAGCAGGAGACGAGTGTTCATTTAAATAAACTTTTGATTTTTTTTTAATTTTACGCCAATATCAGAGCAAGCGAGACTGTATTGACATTTTTGTTTGCTTGAAGCCAATCTCTAATTTCCCTGGCCCGGAATTTTACAATTATAAGTTTGATTTTTATTTTAATTTGTAGTTGGCACCCTGTGAGTAACAATGATATCACCTTTATTAATTTTAACATTAATTTTATCAGAAATTTGATTTAGGATCAATGAGACGTTTTGATTTGGCTTCTCAGGCACACCAATAACCTCCAGATTCTGATTTGGAGAATACATTTGTAGACCTTGAACTTCGTCTAAAAACTTTTCAAGTTTTTGGTTTAAATTACTGTTTTCAACTCGAATATCAGAGTTTTTTTTACCTCAGCAATTTTATTCTTCAGTACATGTATTGCAGTGATAAAATCATCGATTTTGTTTGAAGAAAAATGAGCAGAAGCCTTTAGCTGCTTAATATCCTGTCTGATTTTGCAGATAGAAGTTTTCAGGAAATCATCAAGCTTCATACCTGAACTATCGTCCTCACAGTGTCTTGCTTTCGAGTCAAGCGACACTCCCACACCAGAGCGGGAAGACGCTCGCATTTCCCGCCACTTGCACCGCCTTCTTGGCTCATCACAGTCACTTCTTCCGAATCACCAAATTTGTACTGTAAGCAAACATACTTTTTCTTCTTCGTTTTACTTAGAGTGCGGATATCACTATCGGTAAAACCTTCACATGAATAATGATGGATTGCTTTTACATTTAGAACTATTATATTGCGCATATTCATTAATTTCCGTACCACATGTTTTACATAATAAAGCCATGTTGATTTGCTGGAAGCAATGAAAAATGTCTTAAACTACTGTGGACTGGCTCAACAGAAATTGCCCAAATCATCAATAAGTACCTGACAATAATTCTCTTGAAAACCGAAGAAGCCACCGGTAAGTTGAATGGGAAGAATAGCTCATTCAAATCAACGGAAAAAACTTAGCAATAATCCAAGTCAGTCATCCTATCCAAATCGTTTATGTCTCAAATCGTCTTAAATATCGTGTTCATCGCTTATTGTTGGATTTTCTGCTGATTGACTCCTTTTTCATCAAAAATCAAGATGTGGAAAAACGCTGAGCGCCTATGGAAATTACCTCTATAGAAGATGAACTACATAAAAGTGATGAAATGAAAGACAAAAACAGGAACAAGAATTTGAAGATGAAATTAAAGAAAAAAATACCTAACTTCGTCATATTTTGTTCCTTCGCAGAGACAGTAGAATATAAAGGTGTAACTAAACTATGCAAGCGATGTCACAAACCAGGGCAATTTATTTCCCAATGTCCGTATATGAAAAAAAGAAAATACATCGAAAAAACAAAAACTAACCTACTTTATTTTCAGCAGTCGTTACTGAAGCCCTTGAACAATAATCAAACAGAAAGCAACAACGGAAAATCATGACACAAAAAGAGACAAGTTTCTTTCAAAAACAAATTGTCAGTCTCCAATCCGAAGAAAAATTATGGCTGGAAGTAATAAAACCAACCAATTCCTGAACACCTGCTCAAATGCCCGCTAATGCTAAATCAGCAAGAAAAAACTCAGAAAAAAATACAGCTTCCCCAAAACCTACCAATAGATAAAAAAAAAACAGAAAATGGGCAATAAAAATGATTCAAAAAAGAAATCAGCAGGAAATCCAAAAACAAGCGATGAACACGACATTGAAAGAGAATAAAATCTACAAATTAACATGTACCTTTCTACAGACGAGGAAGTGGAATATGACATCACAAGATTTAGAGCAGATGAGTCCAAAATCTACGAAAACGAAGAGACGAATAGCAAGATTTTGAGCGCTCCTTTACTACGCTCTAAATCCAGACTCAGAAGATAAAAATCGATAGCAGCAGAGTTTAAATTTTCGATCGAGAAATAGAAGGGCAGTCGGTGAAGATTGGGAAGTCAGATTACTTTATAAAGAATTATTCAGCAAGAACATTTATAAATGCTATGAATATGAACCAACCATAGTCCTCCATAAAATTACTGAGGAACTAGAAACGTATGAAGAACAAAAATTTTCTCGAAGATACAATCTAAGTTCTACAAAGTTAAACCCAGCTGGTCGAAAAACTGTGAAATCTTCGAAGTTCTCTGTGCGGTACGCCCGTTTCAGGACTTGATCTCGCACTTTCGTCTTGTTCCTTTCTCTCCTGTCTACATGCAGCAAAACTCCCCGCCCTGCCCACTGTCAGTAGGAGACACCGATGGGCTTGGAAAGGCCGCCGTCCGTCGGATGGGACGTTAAGCCCGTATGTGGGAGAGCCATACCTTGTACACGTTAAAGAACACACTGGTTGGCCTTGAAGGGAGGCTACCATTTGTCTCCTAACAGCTGTTCCAGTGGATCCCCTCACCCAACCTTCTCTGAGCCTTCGGGGTCCTTTGTGACCTGACCATTTAGTCAATGTGTGCAAAAAAGTGCCGCTCAGAGGTAAAACAACCCAACCCAACCTATATGGATTCTGAGTTACTGTAAAATTTTATTTTTCTTTCTATCTAAATTTACATCTTCAAATTACATTGCCTATGTTGTGGTTTTCCAAAATGTATTCATATATGGGTTTGTTAACGGAGAAATCCGCTAGATGCGACGCACTCCTCGATTAATTACTAAAGACTAATTACAATGTTGAAATTAAAATTACAAATATTTTATATTTTTTACTTATTTTTTTACAGTTACAAGAAATATTTGAAATTAAATTATTCTTAGCCCAAGGTCGCCTGATCCCGAACTCTTCTCTATGAGTTACTATTAATAATACCACGAATTGCACTTAATAATATGGCCGCTGAGCGTTCTCTTTCCTAATAGCATTTATTCACATCGCACATTACAGCCACAATCACGAATCACATATTACACGTAATTCTTCATTTTCAGACAAAAATCAGCCTTCTCCAATTAATGATAAAGTTTCGTACAAATGGAGCGAGATTCAGTTGATCGAAAAGTGGTGCATACATTTCTTCGCCTGTAGAAAGAAGGGCGCATCAGCACTTTCACCGCTACGTTTTCCTTTCTTGTTATCCACCATTTCCAATGATTGATAGAACACTCCTTCACTCAGATGGCATATGTAGACAAGAAAGGGCGGATTTAGAGGTATGCGCAGAAGTAGGGCCTCGTGCGGCTGAGGGGGCCTTCGAATTCCAACTTTTGGGCATAGTCACGCTTATTTAGGTGAACGAATCGAGCCCCTAGAAAAGGACTGTGTTCCGGGCCCCGTAGACCATAAATCCGCCGCTGTAATATGTGGATGTAATTTTCAGGATATTTAAACAGATTTATTGATGCTTTAATCAAAATACTGCTTCCAAGCAATATTATATTAAATTGATCAGAGCACAAAATGTTAATAAAAACTTAAGCGAAAATTTCTGAAGTGAGGTTCTTCTAGAATTAACTGTCGATTCGAATTATGCGTTTGTTGCGTCATTTGGACAACGACTAGTCCATTGTTTATATAACGATGTTTCATTGACGTCATCCACATCCTTTATTCCATTTGATTCTACAGATCAGATGACATATAGTGCAGAAACTAAAAAAAATAGAGGTCAAGAAATTAACGATAGTTATTCACATAAAATGATTATTTAATAAGAATTAATATTTATACCCGAAAATGATAAGGGAAAATCGTTGACTTCTGAAAGGATGAATTAAAGATAAATACTTGATTATCGGGACTAGTTCCGATAATCGAGTAAAGTGGATCCGGATCTTTAGCTCGAATCAAGATAATCAGGAGAGTGGGTGGAAAATATAAAATTCTGACAATAACATTTTCAACAGGTCAAGAGTTATGGGCATTTTGAATTCAGTTTGAATCGCTTGTTATGAATTAATAAGCAAATATGCAAAATATTAATTTAATGATCAACAAAAATAGATGATATGCTTTAACTCTAGTTTAAGAAAGTACATTGAATGATTTCCAGAGGGAAATGAGAGAATGACATAAGCAGCTCAATCGCGGCTGGAATAATACCTGCAATTCATTTTCCATCTAAAGTGTGAATCCAAGGATTCAAAATGACATAGCTTGATGCAGAATAGACCAATGATTGCACAAATAAACCATGGAACAGATTGCAAAGAGACAATTTTTTTTAAGAAAAGTTTTGTATCGGGTGATTTTTATAACTTTTTTATTAAAAAAAATAGACATGACGTATAGTTCCACTATGTCGTCTGTGTGTCCGTCTGCAGACATCGAACGTTTTGTTTATAGAGATAATTTAAAACTTCTTTTTGTGTTGGGTTGGTATTGATGAAATCTTACAATTTGCACTTTCCGGATATTTCAAAAGCTATACACTGAAGTGCCATTGAATTAGGGATAGCAACCTAGTAACGTGTTGAACCCCCTCTGAGCTTCATAAAGCCGCCACATGACGAGGCAAGGAACTACACAAGCTTGCGTAAATGTTCCACAGGGTATGGCGACCCATGCATCCTCCAGAGCTGTCCACAATTCTCTCAAGGTCATGGCTGATGGGATACGGGCCCGAACATTCTACTTGACGGTATCCCAAAGATTTTCGATGGGATTTAAATCTGGGCTTCTAGGTGGCCAATTCATTATTTTCAAAGTCAGCAGAATGCTCCTGCAGCAATGCAGTAGCCAACCTGGACCTGTGAGATGAACAGTTGTCTTGCTGGTAGACGCCATCTCCATTGGGATGCAAGATGTCCATAAATGGCTGTAAATGGTCAACCATGAATTCTACGTACCAGGATGCATTAAGAGTCGTCGGTACACGTACCAAAGGTCCCACAGACGTCCAACTGAAGACACCTCAGGCCATCACTGAGTTCTCACCAGCTTGTACTATTCCGACCTGACATGCAGGATCCATGGCTTCATGGGTTTGGCGCCATACCCTCAGTCTCCCATCGGCGTGATGAAGTTTATATCGGATTCATCACTCCAGGCTTTCCGTTGGCAATTTTCGATGGTCCAGTTTCGTTTTCTTTAGCTCAGGCAAGGCGTTGAGCCTGGTGTCGACTCTCGTAGGTCGCCGGCTCCCGAAGCTGAGATGATGAAGTGAGCATTTCACAGTCCGTGCACTGACTTCCCGGCTGGAACCCGCTTTCTGATGGGAGGTGATTTCAGATAATGTCTGGCCCCTATCATCCGTATGATGCGGATCAGACGGCGAAACCCACGATCCTTCAAGGCTGGTTGTCCTTTGCAGTTTGTATGGGCGCTTGTTTTTTTGCCGGAATTTTCATATTCCCGGAACACTCTTGAAATTGTCGTAGGAGAAAATCCAAGTTCGTTGACAATTTCGGAGATCTGTCCTCTATCAAATGCATATAAATCCCGCACCTTTCCCATTACGATTCTCACGACGAATGCTTGGAAAAGCCAAAGTTTACAGCTATATATGACTAGAGTTTCAGCCACGCATGCGCGAAAATGTGGGACTTGCAGTACTGAATTTGGATAACTTCTCCTATCTCTAATTCAGTGGCACTTCAGTGTAATTGCTTCCTCTAACGATGAAAAAAATCTGAAAATTCCAAAATTTCAAACGAATATTGCAAACAATTTAGTTATGCTAGAAATTTTAAATTTTGATGGTGGAATATGAATGTTACGAAGTTTCCATTGGCTATAATGAGTTGACCCCTTAGACCCTGGATGTGTGGAGAAAATGCAACTTCTTTTGTTTGTTTTTAGAGATAAATTAAAAATTCTTTTTACGTTCGATAGGCGTTGATGAAATAGTACGATTTGCACTTTCCGAATCTCCCAGGGGTATAACTGAGCTCTCTTATTTCCGCTCCTATTCCGCTCCTATTTCGAAAATTCCAAAATTTCTAACGATGTATTTATGCTAGGAATTCTAAATTTTGGTGTTGGAATGTGAAGTTTATTAAGTTTCCTTTGAAAACATTTAATTGACCCTTTACCTCCAGGGATTTTGGAAACGCATTTTTTTTGTTTTAAGAGATAATTTTTTGTTCTTAGAGTAAACTAATAATTCTTTTTGAATTCGATAGGTATTGATGGAATATTATGATCGCAATTTCCAAATCTCCCAAAGCTAATATTGCGTTCTCTAACGGGGAAATAATGGAAATTTCGAAACTTTGAAGCGAATGCTACAAACAATATATTTAACGCTAGAAATCTGAAATTTTGGTGGTGGATTGTGAAGGTTACGAAGTTTTCTTTGGCAACAATAATTTAGCTCCCTACCCCCAGGGGTTTGGAAAACGCAACTTCTTTTTTAAAAATAATAATTTTTAGAGACAAATTAAAATTTTTTGGGGGATTGGCTGGTATTGATGAAATATTAAAATTCGCAAATATTAGTATCCGCCGGTTTTTAATCGCCAAAACTATAGTTGCGCCTTCTAACTGTGAAAAAAAATTTTAATTCCAAAATTTTTAACGAACTTGCAAATGATGTATGTTATGATAGAATTTTGAAATTTTGGTGGTGGAATGTAACGGTCATGAAGACTATTGGCAACAATGAGTTGACCCTTTACGCCCAGAGTGGATGGGAAACGCAACTGTTTTATTTTAAGAGATGATTGAGAACCTATTTTTGAGTTGGATTGATACTGTGAAATAAAGTAATTCGCATTTTTGAATACTTAAGCAGGTTTAATTTACATTGTTATATAAAAAAAATAAAAAAATACCCCCTCAATCAGCTACTTGCCACAGAGGTCTGACAGGAGCCTGTCAGTTTATATGCCAAAGTAGAAGGTCTGAGAGGATGGCAGAACCTCAGCAGAAAAACGACACATACATCCATGCCTTACACGTGGCTCGAACCCAGGTCCCGTAGATTAGTAGCTCACTAAATATTGAAACGACAAAACTTTTAACGAATGTTGTAAATGATCTATTTCTGGTAGAAATTTGAACTTTCAGTGGTAGAATGTCAAGCGATATTCCACTGGCAGCAACAATCTGCCCCCTTTTCTCAGAGGGATATGAGAAAAGCAACTTTTTGAATTAAAGGATAAAAGACAAATACTTTTTTTCTGTTGTATAAGTACTAATAAAATACTATGTTTGCATTTTCCCCCATCATCCATTAGTTTGGATTAGCACTTTTGACGAGTGAATATAAACGAAAAACTTCACATCTTTGAAAACGCTATTACATATACGCTAGAGGCGATATGTTTTCTATTTAGGCTTCCACCTCGCTGGTTTTCGTCTAGAGACTCCAGATATTTTAATCTATCTCCAGATGCCGGTTTTTAAAAGCAAACTACCTGTTTCTACCTTACGGGTAATGCCACGGCTTGTGCAAGTCATAAAGGGTGTAGAGCCATAGATTCTATTAACGGTTGCCAAGTTCAACAAAGCTCAACCCGCTAAAATTACTAGAGAAACCAGCCAAAAAATTATCACAACACTTAGAAATCAATGCTTAACATATTTAAAAAAAACGTTTTTGTGAACGCTGAAACAAAAAACGCCCAATTCCTATTTTTTAACGTTAAATTTTTAAAAATGAACAATTATTGAATTTTTCTGAGTTACCTAAATTAGTAAGAAAAATACTCTCCACACGTTATCAGCAAAGCATTTGTTGAGCGAGTATTTTTCCAGAATGAAGAATTTATGGACAGAAGAATGCAACTGCTTCAGTATGTCCATGGTTCAAGCAGAAGTGTGCACGAAAATTAGTTATAATATGAACTGTGCAGAACTTTTAGAATATATTTAGAAGTTGGAGCAAAAATGTTTATTCAAAAGCTGTAAAGATAAGTATCATCATCATCATCCTCAAGCAGCCATGGGCTACGGAGATCCAACCAGACCGTGCAGTTTAATTCTCCAATCATATCTGTCCTGGGCTACATCTGCTGCATCCAGCCACTGCACCCAATTCTAACAAGGTCCTATTTGACATTGTCTGCCCACCGCATCCTAGGTCTCCCCTTCCTTCTGAGGCCTCTAGGCACACTGTTCATAACCCTATTCGCCAATCTATAATTATCCATACGGGCAACATGGCCAAACCAGCGGAGTCTCTCTCTGCACAATATGCTGCTTGAAGGAGGTTGCAGATTCCTTTGCCTAATCTCATCATTAGTTACAAAGTTAAACCACCTAATATCCAAGATACTACGTAAGCATCTAGAATCAAAAGCATCTAGTTTCCTGTTATCTTGTTTACACAGCGTCGACGTTTCACTGCCATAACTAACCCTAGAAAGAACCAAACTATTATACAGTCTAATTTTAGTCTTTAGGTGTATACGCCTATTTCTCCACAATCTCCATAGATTCTTAAAAATCCCGGCAGCAATCCCTATTCATCTGTTAATCTCATGCCGCACATCACCAGTATCTGTTACATAGCTCCCTAGGTAATTAAACTGTGACACCTGCTCAAGACTGCAACCATTCAGATGAACTAAATCACAACCTACCTGACCAATTTTCATCACTTTAGTTTTCTCTCTGTTTATAACCAAACCTACTCTACTACCAGTCTCATCAACAACTCGAATGAAAGAGTTCATCTAATCAACATCATTTGCCAAAAGGTCTAAATCATCAGCATAATCTAAATCAGAAATTTTCATATCTCCAGCCCATTTAAGGCCAAAATCTTTCCCTTGAAGCGAATTTCGCATACATTAATCAATAACCAAACTAAAGAGAAAAGGAGACAAAATGCACCCTTGTCGAACACCAGAATTAATGCTAAACCAATTGCTACAAGCCTTACCAACTCTCACACACAACTAAGTGTTATTATAGAGAGCTTTCATTAACGAAAAAAATAGATTTTATTAATTAATAACTTTTTTAAACATAAAATAATTATTACAAAAAATAAAAAATAACGCTTAAAGCTGCTGCTTGCCACAGACGTCTGACAGGAGCCTATCATTTTACACGCCATAGTAAAAGGTAAGTGAGGATGGTGGGACCCTCAGCAGAAAAAACGACACAAAACATCCATGCCTCGAACCCAAGTTCCTTATATCAGTAGTCAAATGTGCTAACCACTCGGCCACGTGACATCATTTTTTATGAATAAATACATAATTATTATCTGCTACTTTTTTCGGTGTAGGGAGATCTGAATTTGCTTAACGCCTGTTTTGCGACCTTCGCATAATATTAATGAGACATGGTATATTGGGAATGCTTTTGGTGTATATTTCCTTTTCGTATCTTTTTTTGTGCTGAATAGGTTGTATGGATTTATTCGCAGTTTATGTAGCCATTTTTTCGAATTTTTTTTTATTAAATTCTTATGGTACTGTGCACTAGGAGCCGCTTCGGAAATATTTCTTTTCCCTAGTTGGTAAAATTTGTTGGTGATGGCGTATTTTTTATTTCGCAGAAAAGCAGCTTTTATACCTTTTGTAATTCATAGGTTGATTTGAGTTGCATGATATTAATACAGGCAGTGCCATACGTTTATGATATAATTACATATCAAATTCATGTTTCCTGCGGTGTATTAACATGCCTGGTAATGGAAGTTTTTGCTCAGTGGTAAAGGAATTTTTTTTTTCTTCAGCAAGTTGTTTTATAGGATACTACATATTTTCAAAAGCAAATTTCACAAGAGAAAACAACAACAACAACAAAAAAAGATACTTTTAGAAAGTTTCGGAATTATTAAAATATTTAATAAAAAATAGCATTTTTGAAATAAATGATTTATTGGAATTTTAACAAACGTATTTTGATACTGAGCTCCATTTGTTAAAAAATCATTTGATCGATTTTAAGAAAGAAAAAATTTAAGAAATAAATTTAGAAATAAATCGAACAAGGCATGCATGCATTCTGAAGAATTTGGAATGCTCGTTTTTGAAAGTGCCAAAAGAATCAAGTTTTATCACTTTCCTACCTTAGCGCTCTATAGCGGTGGTGATTTCTAAACCAATGGAAGATTCAGAAAATGTGAATCTCTTTATATCTCGTTAGTACGTACCCAACGGAAAAAGATATTTCCATTCATCTCGTAGAACAAAAAAGTTGAAAATCTACCAATAGACAGACAACAAATGGAAAAACAATTGCTCGTTCTTTGAAAACGAACTAATAATGTTACTAAATCTGAATGAATAGTGTTTATTAAAAATATTGCAGTTATATATTTATTATAATGTTTTACAATTTTTCATTGAATTTTTCAGTTATATTCATGATCGATTACTAACTCGTTCATACAATTGTTTTAAAATTTGTTTTAAATATTCTTTCTAAACATAGCATGCAAAGTAATATTTTTTTCCGCATTGCATATTTTAATGCGATATTTACACGAACCGCTTTATATATCTCTTCCCCAGATGGCGCCAAAATACAGTGGAGGTTTTGGTGTTAAATGCTATGGAGAGCAATAATAGTTTATGCATTTCGCAGAATTTTGGGGAAAACATCTGGATTGGCAACCCCAGGAAAAAAAATTCAATAACCAAACATTTTCAACCACATATTTCCTCTGTAGGACAAAACTGAATGTTACTTAATATTAGTACAATTAATTCAAAAACCTTGACAAAAGCAAACGCTTAATTTGTATGCTTCTTCATTTCATTAGTTTCGCCAAGCAGCGTCATTGTCATCAAAATACTCTTTCTTTTGTTTGCCAAATAAAATTTTCGAGATCTCTAGTCAGGGGCGTAGCCATGGGAGGGAATGGGGGGAGGCTTCTCCCCCAAAGTAACTCGGAGTTGGCAAAATTGGAAGCGACTTCGTAAAATCTAGGTGAGTTGTCAAAATTTAAATTTTTTTTTTTTTGGAAAATTAAGGGGAGTTGTCAAAATCGAGCCAACTTGGCAAATCTAAGGCAGTTTGGAAAATGGAGAGACGGCAAAATTTAGAGCAGTTGGCAAAATTCGAAGCCACTTAGTAAATTCCAGGTGAGTTAGCAAAATCGGGACAACTTGGCAAAATCGGGATAACTTGGCAAAATCTTAGGGAGTTGGCAAAATTCGGAGTAACTTGGTAAAATCTTGGAGAGTTGGCAAAATTGGGACAACTTGGCAAGATCTTGGGGAGTTGGCAAAATTCGGAGTGACTTGACCAAATCTTGGGGTGTTGACAAAATTTGGAGTGACTTGGCAAAATCGTGGGGAGTTGGCAAAATTCAGGTGAGATGTAAAAATTAGGATTTTTTTCGGTACAATTATGGCGAGTTGGCAAAACTTAGAGAGTTGGCAAAATCTAGGGACAGTTGGCAAAATTCGGAGTGACTTGGCAAAATCGTGGGGAGATGGCAAAATTCATTTAAGATGTGAAAATTTGGATTTTTTTCTGTAAAATTATGGCGAGTTGGCAAAATCTAGGAGAGTTGGCAAAAACTAGGAGCAGTTGGCAAAATCTAAGGGTAGTTGGAAAAACTAGGGACAGTTGGCAAAATTCGGAGTGACTTGGCAAAATTGTGGGGAGATGGCAAAATTCATTTAAGATGTGAAAATTTGGATTTTTTTCTGTAAAATTATGGCGAGTTGGCAAAATCTAGGAGAGTTGGCAAAAACTAGGAGCAGTTGGCAAAATCTAGGGGTAGTTGGAAAAACTAGGGGCAGTTGGCAACAAAATCGTGGAGAGGACAAAATTCAGGTGAGATGTAAAAATTGCAACTTTTTTCTGTAAAATTATGGCTTGTTGTCAAAATCGAGGCAACTTCGAAATATCTAGGAGAGTTGGCAAATCTTGGGGGAGTTAGAAAAATTCAGAGTGATTTTGCAAAAATCAGGTGTGATACAAAATTGGGATTTTTTTTCTGTAAAATTGTGTCGAGATGGCAAAATCTAGGGCAGTTGACAAAATTCGAATCCGCTTGGTAAAATACGGGCGATTTGTGAAAATTGGGATTGTTTTTGTGAAATTAAGGAGAGTTGGACAAATTGAGAAAACTTAACAAAATATAGGGCAGTTGGCCCAATTCGAATCTACTTGTAAAATACGGGCGAGTTGTGATAATTGGGATTGGGTTTGTGAAATTCAGGATAGTTGACTAAAATCGAGAAAACTTGGCAAAAACTTTGGGAGTTTGAAAAGTTTGAAGTGATTTGTCAAATTTAAGGAGAGATGTAAAGATTGGGATTAGTTTCGTGAAATTAAGGAGAGTTGGTCAAATCAAGGGAAAATTCACTCTGACTTGCTACAATTCAGACGAGATGTAAATATTGGAATTATTTCTGTGAAATCACCTCAAAAATTGCCCCACGGAGCGAAAATCTAAGTAAGTTTGCTCAGTTGGCAAAATTTGAATTTCGAGTTGGAAAAATTTTGAATTCTCCCCCCACTAACCATAGTCCTTCGCTACGACCCTGTCTTTAGTTATTTGTAGAGAAATCAAATTGTGAAATCCATCTAAAATTAAAATATTAATTTTTTTTCAGCATTTAAAATGATTTAATATCTTTTATCTAATAAGTTATCTAATAAAATACAGTTTTGACTTCAGTTTGTGTTCAAACGTTGAAATTGTTTTCAGAAACAATTGCGTTGCAACATGATAAACTCCTTTGTTACGTCTATTTTTGAAAGAATTTTTGAGTGCTACCTCATATCATTTTAAATAATGATTAAAAGAAAATTGATATTATAGTTTGAAAAACCAATTTTCCATATACGGAATATACGTATTATATATATTATATATATAATACGGCTGTTTCATAAATTAAAAATTTAAGGTGGAGTAATTTTCGTGCCCAATTGGAAAAAAGAATACCACATTTAAGTTTGTTAAAAATTAAAAAACATTTTTCGTACAAAAATCTTAGCATTTTCTACGTAGATCTGGAAATTATTATGGGCACGTCAAATTTCGGCTTAGTTTTAGGAATGGTTGGAACCCTAGATTTCAATCACTATTGAAATTGCAAGTCTATATTATTATTATCTGTATTGTAAAAGGTTGGTCACTTTAAAGTCAATTTTTAAATAATTTAAAAAGTTAAAAAAAATGCAAATAGGCGTCACCGATTCTAACAGTTGCAAATAGAATAATAATTAGAGCAGAAGGTAATCAAACAGAACATCTGATTAATTCACTGTATGACAAAAGTGAAAGAAGAAAAGATTAAACTCATGGCTGCTGCGAGGACAATGGCCGATGCTTAACGTAATGGCCGATGCTTAACGTAAGGTGCCGTACGTTTTACCATGCATTTCAGTATACTGAAAATGATATGCGGGTATGCATAAGAGTTTTAAAGATTTATTAATTTTCTCATCCATGATCATCATCATCATCATCCTCAAGCAGCCATGGGCTACGGAGGTCCAACCAGACCGTGTAATTTAGTTCTCCAAGCAAGTCTATCCTGAGCTACATCTACTGCATCTGGCCACTGCACACCAATTCTAACAAGGTCCTGTTTGACATTGTCTGCCCACCGCATCCTAGGTCTCCCCTTCTTTCTGAGGCCTTTAGGCACACTGTTCATAACCCTATTCGCCAATCTATAATTATCCATACGGGCAACATGGCCAAACCAACGGAGTCTCTCTCTGCACAATATGCTGCTTGAAGGAGGTTGCAGACTCCTTTGCCTAATCTCATCATTAGTTACAAAGTTAAACCACCTAATACACAAGATACTACGTAAGCATCTAGAATTAAAAGCATCTAGTTTCCTGTTATCTTGTTTACAAAGTGTCCAAGTTTCACTACCATAACTAACCCTAGAAAGAACCAAACTATTATACAGTCTAATTTTAATATTTAGGTGTATACGCCTATTTCTCCACACTCTCCATAGATTCTTAAAAGTCCTGGCAGCAATCCCTATTCGTCTGTTAATCTCATGCCGCACATCACCAGTATCAGTTACGCAGCTCCCAAGGTAATTAAACTGTGACACCTGCTCAAGACTGCAACCATTCAGATTAACTGAATCACAGCCTGCTTGACCAATTTTCATCACTTTAGTTTTCTCTCTGTTTATAACCAAACTTACTCTACTACCAGTCTCATCAACAGCTCGAATGAAAGAGTTCATCAACATCATTTGCCAAAAGGGCTAAATCATCAGCATAATCTAAATCAGAAAGTTTCGTATCTCCAGACCATTTAAGGCCAAAATTTTTCCCTTGAAGTGAATTTCGCATAACATAATCAATAACTAAACTAAAGAGAAAAGGAGATAAAATGCACCCTTGTCGAACACTAGAATTAATGCTAAACCAATTGCTACAAGCCTTACCAACTTTCACACACGACTCAGTGTTATTATAGAGAGCTTTCATTATGTTAACTAACATGTCAGGTATACCATATGATCTCACAATCAACCATAAATTATGACGATCAACAGAGTCGAAAGCCTTCTTGAAATCGACAAAGCTAGCAACCAAAGGTTTCTGAAACTCTAATCATTTCTCAAGAATTTGCCTAAGTGAATATATCTGATCCACACATCCCCTACCACTTCTGAATCCACATTGCTCATCACGCAATTGACTGTCAACCAGATTCTTAATTCTATTAAAGCACAATCATGGAAAGAACTTTACCTGGAACAGAGATAAGCTGATACCCCTATAGTTATCACAAGAACTGCGATCACCTTTTTTGAAAATAGGGATAATAATAGCTCTGGTAAAATCCTTAGGAACCATGCCTTTATCATAAAAGATATTCAGGATTTCAGTCATCCAAGTGGTAACCGAAACATTCCCACCTCTAAGCTTTTCCGTAGTAATTTCATCTACCTCTGGGGATTTATGAAGTTTAAGTTTAGAAACAGCCAAAATAACTTCACATTGTGTTATAGAGCCAACATTAAAGCCACCAATGCATCTATCGTCATTGCAAACAATGGGAATAGAACTAACCGCATTGTTTACTACATAACTGAAATGCTCAGCCCACCTAGCCATGACAGAATCCTCACCTTCTATAACTTTACCTTGTGTAACCTTCAAGCCCTGTATACCTGTTCGTTTTCTACCACACAAAACATTAATTATCTGGTACAGCTCTCTGCTGTTGTGCTGTCTTAACTGCTTCCTCGGCTTTGTCAGCCAAACCATCAAGCCAAAGATTCTTGTAAGCAGCTAACTGATCTTTTACACGTTTATTAAGTTCTCTGTAATGCTTTCTATTAGAAGTAGTAGGGTATTGATTAAGGCATTCCTGCAGTTCTTTCTTTCCGAAATAAGCTCAAGTGCCTTATCACTCAGATAATTCTGTCTCTTCTGCTCCTTTTTTCCTAAAAGAGTACTGTTAGTGTCCAAAAAAGCCTGTTTAAAATGATCCCATTCTTCCTCAACTTCAGTAGTAAGCATACCATGACTGTCATAATGACTAAGTAACCTATCATGGTAAGCTTTGGCTATAACTAGGTCTTTCAGAGCTTCAGTATTAAAAGTAAATTTTTTAACCGTAGCACAACACTTTTTAAGTTTAACTTGCAAGGCACTTTTAACAAGGTAATGGTCAGATCCAATTTCAGCTTCCCTATGACCTGGTATTCCTAACAGAACTAGCCCATTTGCTGTTAATTAATATATAATCAATCATATTCTTATGCAGCCCATCTGGTGAAACCCATGTGTACTTATGTATGTCGCGGTGTTTGTATTAAGTGTTAGTTATTCTGAATCCATTGAGTTCACTTACCTGTAGGAGACGTTGTCCATTGCCATTGCAGCTTCCAATACCAAAAGGTCCTATCACGCCTCCCCAAAGGTCAGAGTCAGTACGAACTTTGGCATTGAAGTCACCAAGAACAAGGGTAATATCTCCTTTCTTGACAGAATTCAAAATATCCTGAAGTTGTCCATAAAACCTATCCTTCTCATCCTCATCGGCATCCTCAGTGGGGGCATAACAGCAGATAACATTCAAGTCTTTAACGCTTGTCTGAAATTTTGCTGTAAGAAACCTTTCATTAATGCACTCATATCCTAGAAGAGCATCACTAGCGTGTCTGCTGAGAAGCAGACCCACGCTTCGGTGATGCTTATTGTCGTTCCTCCCTGAAAAGAGAAATTTAAGATTATTTTTAAGAATCTGACCTTTATCTGTCCATCTGGCCTCTTTCAAGCCGAGAATATCTAAATTATAATGGTGGATTTCTTGTGTGAGGACATCAAGAGAAAAAGCTCTGTGCAGAGTCCTCAAATTCCAACTACTTATGGAGAGAAAATGGTTAGTATGATGTTTAAAGAAACTATGTTTATTGAGAGAGGGAATGCCGACAATATCAAACAGCCCCCTAATCGCAGACATGGGTCAAAGACCCGTTCCCCCACCACTAAAGGCTGAAGCCATCTACACTGGAAGACTTCCTCCAATGTATAATTTAACGATGCCAATAGAAGCAAAGAGTTCAGGTACCTGCGATGACCTCTGCTCGGGATTATCCACCAACTGATAAACATATCCTGTGAATCTATTCACTTGGGGCTGTTAACCCACAAACAAACAGAAAACACAGCGGAAAATTATCCCTCCACAGAAGCCCACCAGTGCAGCAAAATCAGGATCCCTATCCAAGCTCAGAGCCATATATCTGTCCAGTCCAGTGGGTTTATACGGTCAGCACCAGGACCTTGTGTGGTTGACCACTCCTTAGCAGGGTAGAAAAAAAAAGAAAAGTAGCAATAGTTGTCCTGATCAGTAGGCCACACTAATCTGGCAGCCTCCCCTTCCGTTCACTTCTACAAGAGAGTATCTCTTTTGAAAGGTACTAACGGTCTGCACCACGAGAAGGCGGGGTCGGACATTAGCTGCTATGCCTGGCCGGTTCTATGCAATCATCACAGGGGATTGGTGCATAGCTCTCCTTCCAGTGACTACCTAGCTACCATTTACAGACCGATCATCCATGATATCTGATATATTAAATAATTCGTTAATATAAAAATCATAAATGTATTCTTAAAAGTATTCTGGCGATAAATTGTTTTCTATATAACCTTTTTAAAACATATCAAGTATCTTGGAACTGAAAAAATGTTGCTCGTAAACATTACTTTTATTCAAGATAAATAATAGTGCAATAAATTTTTTATAAACACTATTCATTCAGATTTAGTAACATTATTAGTTCGTTTTCAAAGAACGATTCATTTTTTTCCCTTTGTTATCGGTCCATCGATAGACTTTCAACTTTTTTGTTTTAAGAGATATATGGAAATATTTCTTCTGTTGCATAAGTACTAACTAAATATAAAGCCTTAATATACTACTAAATATAAAGCCTTAGTTTCTAAACCAATGGAATATTCGGGAAATATATTCACATTTCCCGAATATTCCATTGGTTTAGAAATCACATTCGCAATAGGACGCTAAAGTAGGAAAATGACAAAACTTGATTCTTTCGGCTCTTTCAAAACCGAGCATTCCAAATTCTCCAGAATGCATGTTTGCTGAAAAATTATTAATTGTAGATTTATTTCCTAAATTTTTTATTTTTCTTTGAAACGAAAAGCGGCGATTTTTAAGAAATGGGGCTATATATCCCAATAACTTTTTTAAAATTCGAGTAAATCATTTGTTAAAAACATTATTTTTCATTAAATATTCTTATTATTTTTTAATCCTTTTAATAATAATTTATTTTCACAAAATAGAATATAATATCTATAAAACATTTTATAGTGCGAAAATCAGGATAATTAATATCTGAATAAAAAATACATGTTATATTAGTAATGGGCGATCAAACGTATTTAAAAAAATAAAAATAAATACCCCCTTAAGCAGCTGCTTGCCACAGAGGTCTGACAGGAGCTTGTCAGTTTATATGCCATAGTAGAAGGTCTGAGAGGATGGCAGGCCCTCAGCAGAAAACCGACACAAACATCCATGCCTTACCCGGGGCTCAGAACCCAGGTCCCTTAGATCAGTAGCCAAGCGCGCTAAACACTCGGCCATGGGACCTTCAATATATATTTGAAAACTGAAACACCAGTTATAGCTAAAATTTATTATGGTAGGTTATCTACTCATTATGACAGTCATGGTTTGCTTACTACTGAAGTTGAGAAAGAATGGGATCGTTTTAAATACGCTTTTTTGAAAACTAACAGTACTCTTTTAGGAACAGGATTTTTTTAGGAGGCAGAATTATTTGAGTGATAAGGCACTTGAGCATATTTCAGAAAGAAAGAACTGCAGGAATGTCCTTAATCAATACCCTACTAGTCCTAATAGAGTGCATTACAGAGAGCTTAATAAACGTGCAAAAAGATCAGTTAGCTGCTGATAAGAATCTTTGGCTTGATGGCTTGGATGACAAAGCCGAGGAAGCAGTTAGCACAACAGCAGAGAGCTGTACCAGGTAGTTAATGTTTTGTGTAGAAAACGGACAGGTATACAGGAATTGAAGGATAAGCAAGGTAAGATTACAGAAGTTGAGGATTCTGTCATGCCTAGGTGGGCTGAGTATTTCAGTGATGTTCTAAACAATGTGGTTAATTATACTCTCATTGTTTGTAATGATGATGGATGCATTACTGGCATTAATGTTGGCCCTATAACACAGTCTGAAGTTATTTTGGCTGTTTCTAAACTTATATTCATAAATTCCCAGGGGTAGATGAAATTACTACGGAAATGCTTAGAGCTGGGAATGTTCCGGTTACCACATGGATGGCTGAAATTTTGAATATCTTTTATGGTAAAGGCATGGTTACTAAGGATTCTACCAGAGCTATTATTATCCCTATTTTTAAAAAAGTGATCGCAGTTCTTGTGATAACTATAGAGGTTTCAGCCTACTTTCTGTTCCAGGTAAAGTTCTTTGCATGATTGTGCTTAATAGAATTAAGAATATGGTTGACAGGCAATTGCGTGATGAGCAATGTGGATTCAGAAATGATAGGGGATGTGTAGATCAGATAATTTTCACTCACGCAGATTCTTGAGAAATGATTAGAGTTTCAGAAATCTTTGGTTGCTAGCTTTGTTGATTTCAAAAAGGCTTTCGACTCTGTTGATCGTCATAATTTGTGGTTGATTGTGAGATCGTATGGCATACCAGACAAGTTAGTTAACATAATGAAAGCTCTCTATAATAACACTGAGTCGTGTGCGAGAGTTGGTAAGGCTTGTAGCAATTGGTTTAGCATTGCTTCTGGTGTTTGACAAAGGTGCATTTTGTCTGCTCTTCTCTTTGGTTTTGTTATCGATTATGTTATGCGAAATTCACTGCAAGGGAAAGACTTTGACCTTAAATGGTCTGCAGATCTGAAAATTTCTAATTTAGATTATGCTGATGATTTAGCCCTTTTGACAAATGATGTTGATGAGATGAACTCTTTCATTCGAGATGTTAATGATACTTGTAGTAGAGTAGGTTTGGTTATAAACAGAGAGAAAACTAAAGTGATGAATATTGGTCAGGCAGGCTGCGATTCAGTTAATCTGAATGGTTGCAGGCTTGAGCAGCTGTCAGAGTTTAATTATCTTGAGCGCTACGTAACAGATATTGCTGATGTGAGGCATGAGATTACCAGACGAACAGGGATTGCTGCCCGAACTTTTAAGAATCTTTGGAGAGTGTGGAGAAATAGGTGTTTACACCTAAAGTCTCAAATTAGACTGTATAATAGTTTGGTTCTTTCTACGGTTAGTTATGGTAATGAAACCTGGACACTCTATAAACAACATAACAGGAAATTAGATGCTTACGCAGTATCTTGGGCATTAGGTGGTTCAACTTTGTAACTAATGATGAGGTTAGGGAAGGGAGTCTGCAACCTCCTTTTAGCAGCGTATTATGCAGAGAGAGACTCCGTTGGTTTGGCTATGTTGCCCGTATGGATAATTATAGATTGGCGAATAGGGTTATGAACAGTGTGCTTAAAGACATCAGAAAGAAGGGGAGAACCTAGGATGCGGTGGGCAGACAATATCAAACAGGACCTTGTTAGAATTGGTGTGCAGTGGCCAGATGCATCAATTGTAGCTCAGGGCAGATATGTTTGTAGAACTAAATTGCATAGTCTGGTTGGATCTCCTTAGCCCATGTGTGCCTATGGATGATGATGATGATGATATACTTATATCTACCTACAAGGACTGACATGGAACTAGGTTGCTTGTGTGGTTTTCCATCACCTGAAAAAGCGAGCTAATGACCAGATGTCACATGACGATTAGGGTTGCTGATAGGGCCGGATCTAGGGCAAGATGGGACTGAACAATAATAATTGAAGTTTTATAGTACTCTTTTCTTGAAACTTGTAAAATTGTACAATATATTAAAATATGTAAAACATTAATTCTCTTTAGGACTATATCCGTAACGTAACCTTTTTCAGTTGAAAAAATGAAACCGATATGTCCATCAAAATTCACGTTTATAATCAGAGCTATTTCGGAATTGCATATTTTATTATTCGTGTATGCTATAGGTTATTTACATAAATTTTGCTGAAATATGTCTTTTTTTTTTCTTTTCGTTTGTTTTTCTAACTGAATTTGCAATTCAAATTACATGTGCAGAAGAAGTAAAATGAGATGTTATTTTAAATCTGTAAGCCGAAATTTTTTTTTTTAAATTCATTGCATTTTTATTTAGTGTACTTTATTTAAAAACAGAATGAAAACAATATTTATACATATAAGAAAACACAAAATTATTATATTATATAAAAAATTAAATTAAATTATTTGATAGCAATATGAACAAAATCCTTATAAAAACAACAAAAGTAAAGACTAAAATAAAAAAATGAAATAAAAAGCAATAGAATGAAATGCAGACAGATGTATTTCAAATGCCATTAAAATGATATGTATATATTGTATTATTTGATTCTGTTAAAATAAACTAAATTTAAACTTGCTTATGTGTAATTTTTTCCATTTCATTAAATTTGAAGAGGTGTCTGTGTGTGTGGGGGGGGACTCCAACTATTTTCGTTTTCCCAGGGCGCCAAAAAAAGTAGGACGGTATTGCATGCATATGAAACATGCAGTATATAAAGCACTGTATGTATATAAAGAGTTGGAATGGTTCTGCATATATATAAACTGAATTTGTGTAAACTAAACGTACATATAGCTTAAAATATATTTTTTTAAATACTGTGCCTGAACATTATCAATATTGGTTTATGATCCTCTTGCCCTGATTCCTCACTTCTGGGAAAATTTGTACAGGATTGTTCCAAAACTCTGTACAAATTTCAATGGGAGACAGGGAACACCAAGACAAACCTTTTTCATCTATGAATGCATTTCCGCTGACGTAACCCTTCGCTGTTTGGTGGTGCTGCAATTGGCTGGAGGGGCGAAGTGGTAACTTAAAACAGACTTGTGTTTGCCGTCGGCATTCGTGAGTCAGACACATTACGTGTAACATGGAGTGTTTGATGACTGCTGAGATAGCTGACTTGCATCTGGCATATGGGGCTGCCAATGGAAACGGAAGAGCTGATGTGGAGTTTACCGACAGTGCTTACCAAACAGACGTGTGTCAAACCACCAAACATTTGCGCGTTTGCACCGGCAACTGCGAGAAGCTGGAACATTCCATGCAAACATACATGACACTGGTCGAGATCCTACGGCGGATCGAGGACAATCCAGGCACAAGCACGCGAGCTGATGTAAATAACCTCATGTAGAGAGTGTTGCACGAGCAGCAGTTAAGTTACATCCGTTTCATCGTCAGAGAGTCCAGACATTGCAACCTCAGGATTACCCTCTTTATCCATCTTTATGTAGATTCAGAACTATTCCAATCTTCGTGTGGAATTTGTGCGCTGGTTTCTGCAGCAGACCGCGGTGCAGCCTGATTTTCTGGCTCATGTGCTCTTCTCAGATGAGGCCTCTTTCACACTTGAGGGTGTGTTTAATGTGCACAATTCACACGTTTGGGTGCACGAAAATCCACATGCCACAATGGCGTATGGTCATCAACAACGGTTTGCTGTCAGTGTTTGAGCAGGTATCATCCATGACATTTTGATTGTGCCGTATCTGCTACCTCCCCGACTCAACGGGACGATTTATCGGGTATTTTTTGAAGAAACTTTGCCGGGACTGCTGGAAGATGTTCCCGTGGGTATTCGCAGATGAATATGGTTTCAACATAATGGGGCGCCAGCACACTTCAGCAATGATGTGCGGGATTATCTGAATGCCACTTTTGGGGGCCGAGGGATAGGCCGGGGTGGACCCGTCGCCTGGCCACCAAGATCGCCCGATTTAACATGTATCGATTTCTTCCTCTGGGGACACAAGAAGAACCTCGTATACGAGACTCCCGTTGACTCAGATGAAGACCTTTTCGGAAGAATTGTTGTCGCCGTTCTAACTGTTGGCGAAATTCTGGGAATCTTTCAACTTGTACGGTAATCAATATTTCGACGCTGTCATGCATGCAATGCTGTTGTCGGTCACAACTGTGAGCACCTTCTTTAAATAAACATGTTGTTCACACTTGTTTCTATTCATTTATGTACCAGCTCCACCGATATTTCTGTCGGCGCCCTCTAGCACCGAATGATTATGTCAGCGGACATACATTCATAGACGGAAAAGGTTGTCTTGGTGTTCCCTATCTCCCATTGAAATTTGTACAGAGAGTTTTGAAACACCCTGCAAATAGACTGTCGTTGAGATCGACTTTGGCTTGAATATCGACAGGCATTTGATCGGTGATTTGTCGACCTTTTTCGCGCAGACGACGAAACTAGAGTGTGCGAAGGGGTTCTTCGCGGCGATGAACATTGATTTGATAAGCCAATTTCAGAACGTTGATCTCTTCTGCAAGGTCTAATGTCTCTTGTTTTATCTCTTCTATGTTAACGAGATTAAGGGCAAAGTTAATAGATTCGTGAGATAGCAGAGAAGCAGTATTTTTTACCTCTGCTCTCTCGTTCTCCTGTCGTGACCCCTCACTGGAGACTAATTTCACCATGATTTTCAACCTTGCTTTCTTGAAAATATGATGATAAGGAGTTGCTTCTTCTAGCGCTGGAGTTCCTCTAACATTTCTCTTAACGGGGAAATTGTTTTCCCGTACGGGAAATTCCGTACAGATTTTCCTTAACGGGAAAATTCTTTCCTGTTAAGGGTTCACGTCCCGAGTGATCTTTAAACTCCTTTCCGTAGAAGGATTGTACTCCTTGTCAAGTTAACTAATTAAGGAGTCGAAAAACTTCGCTGAACTTATGAAGGTGACGCCTGCTCGATATCTTCTTCATCTTCTAATTCGCCCTTCTCTGCACTCTCGACAACTTCTTGTAGGTCTTCTGTTATCTCTTCCCCCCATTCAGTAATTCGTCTTTATCGTTCTCCGTCATGTCGCTGACTCTGTCGCCGCCTACCTGACGAGCAACGTTAACAATCCTCTTAGGGGCCAATCGTATACTCTGAGACCACGTATTCTGCAATCTTCCTCTATTTGTAAACATTGCATAGTTGATTTTGGTTCATTGCAATTGCAAAATAATTTTTATTAAGCATATGGAATTGATAATGACTTTCTTACGTGCTCATTATGTGATCTTGCTCATTATGTATTCTGTGAATATTTGGTTCTATCTATTAAGTACTCACATTGGGAACCTTTGTTTCCTTAGAAACTAACTAATATATGTGCTTGTTTTTTTCTTAGAAACTAATATTTGTTCGTGTTTCTATTTCAGTGCACAGGCGTCACATTATAAATGGGAAAAAAGCTGATGTGAAAAAAGCTATGGCCAGAATGGATATGGAATTCATGAAAAAGAGGAAAGAGTTGGCTGCTGCACAGACATATTCATGTAATGGGATTTGGTTCGTTCTTATGTTTAGCAGTGAAATTAAAACTAATGATCTTTCGATGATCAATTGATTTAATATTTAAAGTATATTGTGATTTTATTTTCTTTATATTGTAATCAATATTATTATTCATATTTCAGTGGTAGTTCATTTTCATTTCATCCGTTTAGCTCCAGAGTATGCCTTTATTACATATTCAAAGTAAAATACCATTCACATTTGAATATTACATTAACATCTGATACATTTAGATATACAAGTTTAGCCCTTGTTATATGTATACAGGCTGGTGCATAAAGGCCTCTTCCCCGTCGATAACTCTGAACCAAGCTGTCCCATCCACCTGTGTAGAAGTGACCAATGCATAGAGGAAAGTGGAGGTTATCTTTCATAGTTTTAAGAGGGTATGGCTCTTCCCCATGAGCGCGGTTGCTTATTACGTAGAGCGCCAAATGGCTCCATAGAGAAGCTAGGGGAGTTAATGCGCCCCTTTCCATTTAAATGTGCTTTATTTATATTATAACCTAAGGGACAAGAATGTAAAAAAAATATATTTTTAACATCACTGAAATTTAGCATCTACATTATAACGTGCAAACCGCTTCAAGAGCTGCAAAATACTACACATCTCAGAAAGCAGTAAAAAGGAACATAAAAGAAAAAATTATTCACATGCACGTTGTCATGGTAAACAAATCAAGTGAATGACACCTGTGAAATGTGGCAAAAGAGGTCTTGTTGCGTGTCAGGCACACGCTATCTTCCACGTTATATGTGTCTGGTATATCTATAAATGGCACTAAATTCCATGTTCGTCTATACTTTGTAAACATTGCAAGACCACAGGGACCTCATCCTGTGTTTAAATCCTAAAAAGTAATGACAAATGTACACCAGGTCTGAAGGGATTATGGAGAATATTGCGTGTAACGCAAAATTTCCATTGCAATGTGGCATCGTAAGATTTCGACTAGGGTTCGACGAGTGTTTGGCTTATAATTGAGGGCAGAGCCAACTGTTCCGAATTATTATGACATTATTCTTTAAATCTCGAATGTTTTCGGCCCTCCCTTAGAAGTTTCACTTAAAGAGCATCAGTTCCAAAAGCATTCTCCTGCCAATAGAGGTCGATAAGCTCGAAATTTGATCTAATATATTTATGACATACTTCTTTCGAATGAAAGTATATTTTGCTAGGGTAGTGTATCTTGAGAATTGCTATGTAGGAAAAGAAATCTGTCCTTTCTGTTTGCCAATAGGTATTTTAAGTATACCAAATTTCATTCAACTAAGATCAGGTGGGATTATGTCTAAGTGGAATTGACAAAGAATGACTCTTAGAGAAATTTCCACGGATTTTACTGAATTGATATAAGTAAAAAGCCGATTTGTAACTTTGGGCCCTACGCAAGGCGATATTGTTTTACAGGCAAAAATGATGGTCCTTGGAATGTAGCAATACTGTACGTGATGTAACATTTCGAGTTCTGATAATGAATGCACAGCAAGGATGTGCTGTTAGAGTATTTAAAAATGGCGACTCACTTGGAAAGGTTCGTCCCTTGATGAAGTTCGTAGTGTTGTTCGGTTTCTGTGAGCATCATCGACACCTTGTCGACATATATGATAAAAGTGTGATGAACGATGCAAACAGTTCAGTGATGGAAGAGTTGATATTCACGATGACATCAAGAGTGGACGAGAGAACACATTACACACAGAACGAAACAAAACACGAGTTGATGAACTGATTTAAGGAAACAGAAGGGAGATTTGACGCCAAATTTCCAACGAGCTTCGCATTAGTTATGGCGTGGTCATTGACATTGTTCAAGATGAGCTCAGATGTTTGATTTGATATCTGAACACTCCAAGCTTGGGTTGGGCTGTTTTACTTCTGAGCACTATTTTGTACACCATTTGGCTAAATGGCCAGGTTACAAGGACCCGAAGACTGCTCAGAGAAGGTTGAGGGAGGGGACCCACTGGAAAATCATGTTGGGAGACTGAAAGAGTAGACTCAGAGTAGACCCCTAAGACCAGTCAGAAGATTGGGGGAGGGGACCCACTGGAACAGCTGTTGGGACAATGGGGCTACTTCCCGTTAAGGAAACACATGGTAGTTGGTTAAGGAAACACATGGTTAAGGAAACACATGGTTAAAGAACACTCAAAGTGTTCTTTAACGTGCATAGGGTATGACTCTCCCGCACACGGGGCCACGGCTTAACGTCCCATTCAACGGACGGTGGCATTTCCAAACCCATTGGTATCCCTTACTGACCATGGGCAGGGCGGGAAGAACACTCCAGGAAAAGTTGATCTTGTCAGGCCAACTATTCCCGTATCAAAAGTAAGAATAGAATAAATTTTATAGAACGGCGGTCAGGGAATTGGTGGGAAAGGGGAATATTTGTTGATGAAATTGCAGTTTCGAGATAATAAGTTGTAGAGATGCTTTTGAAGACATCAGGGTTCCAAATGTTTCAATGTTAAAATTTTGATTCTTGAAAGATTTGCTGTTTTGAAATTGTAAAACTAGCAGCACAAAGCAAACGTTTTTAAAGTAGAAGTTTCTGTTTAAAAAAATCAATTTTTTATATTTTAATCTTGATGTATAGAAATGAAATTTCAAAATTGGCTTAAGAGTGATTGTTGTTTTGGTTTTTAGATTTAAGCCGTAAGTTGTTTAAGCTTTTAAATTTCAACTAAGAATTTGTAATCATTTTAAAGTGATATAAAATATTCATTGATTTGATTAGGCATTAATAGATTTGCCTTTTGTTATTCAAGTATGTTTCTTTTTTGGAGAAGTTATGAAAGAAATGTTTTTGATTAGGGTTATGCTGAGTGAGCAAACTTTACTAACCAAGAGACTTCAATTATGTTCTTTGAAATTCGTGCAATTATTCTTTTGTTATAATAAAGAGTTGCTTGAGAGCAATTCTTGTTCAGCGATATATATAGTGGACAGTTCTCTAGAGCTGCTAGCGTTGATGACGAGGTATAGGTTAAAGTCTCGCATATGCCCCCTGTAATGCCGACTTTGATTAACTTCTTTGGGATACAGAGCCAGAAGGGGTGCAGTACTAAGTGGGATACCACAGAGTAGGGAGGTTACAGTCTCCCCTCATGTACATTTCTGGCAATTAATAGCGCCACACGCGTCGGACTAAAGAACTATTTTTACCCGTCGTGCATCGCGACTGGTACCTCGTGTTTCAAGTTTTGTAGAGCCTCCATCTTGCATTTCAGCTTACATGTCTTTATCCCAAAGTACAGTTTCTTTGTTAATTTATTTTTTGCTTAGAAACAAATTAGTATTATAGAGAGCAAATCCTTTCGTTGTTTTGCATTTAATCTTTCGCCATTGTAATGAACAAAACTAAATGTATAGTATGCAGCTTAACTAGCAAAGACTGCACCGTTTTTCTACCGATCTGTCAAGGTAAATAATAATTCATTAAAAGCTACTTTTGGTAGCATTAGTAAAGGTTTGCACCATTCCAAATGTAAAATATCATTTTGTTTTAATATTTAATTGCTTTAAACATATTTTTTCACAATGTGCTTTGAGAACCAATGTTTATATTATGTACGCAATGACTATGTTGCCATTTGTTGTCTTTAAGATACGGATTATTTTGCTGATCCGGATAGCACGTTTATCATTAAGGCAGAGTTCTACTTATTATTCTATATATATATAATGATCGTAGAAATTTCAGAAAAAATTGCATCATACATAATTTCAAAAACAATTATAAGTTTGGTCTTGCTTTACTCTGTTTATATTTTGACGATACCTTCAAAACCAGTATTTCCTGCATAATGCCGAAATTAGGGTGGAGCAACAACGACCTAGAATACATAGACTGCTTACATGGCGGCCATTGCGAGACAATTTGAACGCTTCGACGGCCATGTTCATTTAGGGCAAAAAACCAGTGCCATCTAGCGTTGGTAGAAGCTGCTACCTTGGTAATATCGTATTCGGGTGGTTTTAAACGATTGCTTTAAATATATTTATTACTCATTTACATTGTGAAAAACAATGATATATGTGTTAAAATAGATATACATGTTTGATAAGAATCGTACCTAGAAGTCGCAATTTTAGCATGGTATTTTCTATGTATTCACATTTTGAAAGCCTAAATAGTACATTTGAGAATGGGCTGTAAATAAATTCAGGCTAAAACTACCCACTGGAGAATTTTAATATCTGGAATGATAGCAGGGAAAAAAATAAATACCATATTTGTTTTAGATCACCTGGAGAAGAAAATGAGTCATTCAGCACTCAGTCCTCCTTATCTTTTTCACCCAGGATGATCCTATCTCTGACAAATTCACGTTTAATTTTCTCATAATACCTACCCTGACAATGACAATATAAAATAATGTTCCTTAACTTTCACTACTTGCAAAAAATTTGCCACTGTGAACATTTTTATTTAAAAATATATTAATTTAAACAGTGTACAACACTTAAATGCCCAAGAATTATGAATTGGAAGACATGTTCAGAACTAGAATTTTTTTATTTCTTAAAAGTTCAATAAAGCATAATTCTTGCATGTAAAAAAGGACATGACACTGAGGAATGGTCATTGAATTATGATCATCCTACTCCATTTTAATACTGTCATAGAGCTTCAAAAATAGCTTCTCATCAACTTCTAACATAAATCTTTTATAGGAAAATATGGCTGAGAAGAAATTAACTTTCCCAATGAAATCAATTTAAATATCAATTTTTAACAATATTCATTCAATATTTAAATGACTGTAATATTTAAAACTTTTGCCAGCGAAGCATTTTAAGAAAATTATAAAAACAGTGATGACTATTGAAATTATTCCACAATCCTGTGGCCTCAAGGATTATAAGGACCTTTATACACATTGCTTCACTTAATTAAAATATCATTGGTTAAAGACTGTAATCAAAGGAGAAATGAACATTGCATATGACATTTCTTAAACCAACATTTTTTCATTTTCAGTTTTTTTATTTCATTCTGAATGCTCAAACTATACTAAAAATTATGAATTTTGCATTTTTAATTCCCTGTTCATACTATCTACAGATCTATTATACCATTTTATGGTTATTAATCTTATCTAAAACAATGCCAGCCGCAAAAATTGACTTCAGAAATTAATTAAAACTTAGTAATAAGTATTGTGTCAAAGGGTTTTTTAATAAGATAAGTTTGTATTTTAGAACTTTGTGTAAAGAATTATTTCATTATTCTTCAGTTTTGTATAAGTTTCTTAAGACTGGCATTGCTGTTGTTAAATATTCAAACTTCCATAACTCATTAAATAGTGAACGAATATTGTTGAAAATCTAGATATTGATTTATTTGATTGATATCGTTATCTGAAATCACATTTTCAAAACAAAAAAACTTATTTTAGAAGTTGTAGAGCTTTGACATTAGCTTCCCATTGACTCAGCATAGAGATTTTGCTTAATTTATGGATACCAGTGGATAGATTTTTTACATATGAAGTTTCAAAATATGCTACTTTTTCTAATAAAAAACTTATTTTAGAAGTTATAGAGCTTTGACATTAGCTTCCCATTGACTCAACATAGAGATTTTGCTTAATTTATGGATACCAGTGGATATGTTTTTTACATATGAAGTTTCAAAATATGCTACTTTTTCTAATTTTTTGTCTTTTTACAAACTGAATTTTTGTTTCCTTTTTCGTCCTGATTACATTTTTTAGGTACTTTCTTCCTTATGTAATTATAATCTTTGCAGTTACGCTATTTCTGTGGTAGATATAGGCATCAGTATAAAATTTTATTACGAAATCCAAAATTAATAACGTCTGATTTGGGGAGGGGGATTTGTAATTGCAAGTAGTTCTCCCATGCACTCTCATGCAGTAATCCATTTCGGCCTTATGTCTAGTCTTCTAATAATTTTTTTTCATCTTAGTAATATATTTTTATTGAAAATCATGTAACTGTCTTGCTCATATTTAACTTGCAATTATGTATGTAATAGTTAAGATTCTCAAAGCGTGGTTAAAATTGGAATAGTGCACTTTTACTAACTATATGAAACTAACTTTTAAAGAATTATTACTTACTTTGAAAGATCGGTAGGATTATTAATACTACCAATGTAGACCTCGAAAAAAATCATACTATACCATAAAAGTTTCAAATTTTTGGGATAAATAGAGCGTTTGTAATATTCGTTTAAAAGGTTAATTTTTCTCCAACTTTTACAGGGTGGTATCAAAGCTTCTAAATGTAAATTGTAATTCCACATCAATATCTAAAAAAATGTTTAATTCTAAAAATTTCAATTTCATTTAAAAATTTTATCTCTAAAAAAAAATCCGAATATCTACAGATGACAGCTGATGCTATTAGGCACACTGTTGCTATGGTAATCAACGCTCGGAAGTTAGTTCTTTAGTCCAACACTGGAGCGCTGCTCTATGAGAGTTTAACATTGGGAGAATGTTGCCATTAACAGTATAGGGAATGGAGACTCTGTTACCTCCCTATTTTGTGAGTAGTACTGTGGTATTCAGGACAATGAGTCTGGAATACTAGTTTTAAAGTACTCTTTTGTAAATAGAATGCACCTAAGAAAGGTATCTCTGTCCAAAGGAACCAGGTGTGTGGAATAGTGGCAAGCAGAGTCGAGTCGGGGACTTGACTAGCTGGCTGAACCTATACTTGCAACAGATATCACTTCCGATATTTGACAAAATTTAAATTCTATAATAAAAGCCTATTTCTTTCAAGAAATTCAGAGCTAAGTTCCAAAGTGATATTTTTACATTGAGTGATTTAGCAAGGTTTTTAAATTGAAGCTTTGCTTAGTTAATATTTCTACTGAATTTTTGAAATTCTTTCTTGTTCAAATTTTTTTCATTACACAAGATATGTTCTACTATTTCGTCTTCATGGCGGGATTCACAGAAGGGAGAGTTTACTTTTCTCATAACGAATAAAGTTTTGTGAAGGAGAGTCTGCTATGAGTCTTGTGATTTAAAGTTTTTCTTTATTAAGTTTTTTGAGCGAAGGGTGTCTTTCTACTTTGCTTCCAGTTATTTTCTTTTTAAAATTATTTGTGTTGACTATTTTTTGAACAAATAAGTCTTCAAATCTTTTGTGCGCAATCCTTTTGTTTTCATTGGTGAGGAAGACGATGTTTTGATAATTTTCCAGTATTTCTCCGTGGTCCAGCTGGATAATAAACAGACAATATATCTAATTGTCTGTTTTCAAAAATATTCGTTCACTATTTTAAAAGCTACGGAAACTGGAATATTTACAAACAGTAGTACCACTAAAGAATTAACCGCAAAATTCCAGCTACTATAATTGTTTTTAATTTTGAACGAATATTATTGGAAATTTATATTTAGATAAATTTTATTGAGATCTCGAATTTACCTTCAGCAACATTTTTTGGTATAAAGCCTACTTCCAAATTATTCCTTTGACATAACATTGAAATAAATAATGGATAAAATTCCCATTGACATGATGTTGAATTTCCCCAATAATTTGATAAGGCTCTCTACCATTTAATGACTTTATTAATAATGTTTATATTCAGTACCTTGATTTTCCTCTTAATTTTTCTAATATAGACTTTTCCACTCATCAGTTATTTTCTGAACCTTAATGTATATTATCTTTCATTTGTTTTAAATATATTGTCAAGATGTGTAGGCACTGATGGAAACAGGTGGAATTACCTCTACGCTATGTAGACTGAGAGAAAAGGGGGAGGGAGAAGGCAGAAAATAATGATGTTTTGTATCCTATGTCAATATCCACAACAAAGCTTTCGTTTTGCACCTAACTATTTACAGCCGCAAGATGCAAAAATAATTAAAATCATCCAGTATATTTTGTTGGGGTAGGCGAGAGAAATTGTGAAAAGTTTTATATGAGCTGTTACTTTTCATCTCATAAACCTAAATTTGATAGATAATCCGTTGCGATCAATTTCTAGGTTAGTTAGCTGATCGAAACATCTGTTTTGACAAATTCAGTCACAAACGCCACACGAAAGCACTAGGCACAAGATTTTTTAAAACTGGTTTCAACTGTAAAATATATTTTTATTGACACAATAGTTACTTTGATACCTTTCGGTTTTATTTATATAAAAACATATCATAATATATATATATTCAAATAATGCCATCTTAATAGGTATAGGTCCCTTAAAGAGATGCAGGTACGTGAGCTACGATACTGATGTTTTGCACAACCATAACACTACCTCCTTATTGATCAATGGCGTCCAATAGAGCATCCATACCAGTTTTGCCTCTAGTATATTTACAGAACTATGTGGGAAAAACGGTCAACCTATATACCTATGAATATGTAACAGTTGCGTTTGAAGATAAAGTTATGTTGGAGCAGTATAGATTGTGTATTCTTATTCTCCTATCAACCATCATGTAATATTTATGAAGGTTGATATGAGTATACTCTTTGAAACGATTTAAAGAAACGCTTTTTTTTATCATATTCAAGAACAAATTTTAAGGTCCATGACCTTAACACTTCAATGCTTGAAAATTTAAATCAAATATATCATTTTAAAGCCCCCCCCCCCGAAAAAAAGCTTGAAAACGAAACGTATTTCAACTTTTTGGTTAATTATGTTTCGAGATATCGTTTTTTGAAAGAGAATAATTTATTAGTTCTCGTATTTTTTGAGCAATCATTGCTCGAAATCTATTGGTTGTAAAAACCAAAGTTTGTTCCAAACTATTGTCGGCGAGCAGGAACCACATTTCATTGAAATCCAAATTTTTCTAGTGAAAATTGTCTATTTTTATGTATTAGTTTGATATAGAATGATTCTGCTGTAACATTAAACTAAGAGCATCTGTATATATAAATCAGTGTATATAATAAGATCAGTGTTAAGAAACATGTTTAAAAAAGCTAGGCCATAAAGAAATAGTTCTGCAGTGGTGGTTGTGGGGGGAGGTTGAAGAAACTAGTAATATGACAGTTTTTGACGTTTGAATAAATAAAAAAAATTTTGAACGCTATGGATCTGTCAATCTCTGATAAATTAAAGAATAACTGTAGTTATATTTCATTTTATCTATAAAAATTTTTAATGCCATTTCAAAGAGTAATTCTATTATCTGCACTTTAAATTCATCGAAAGAGCATTCAAATATTTAGTTTATTTCTTACAGATCGACATGGCATTTCTCCAGGAGAAGCTCTGATACATATCAGACGCAACAGGGGATGTAAGATATATTTTTGTTCCTTATTTAAGTATTGATTAACTAAAAATATGTGAAAATGTGAAAGATTATGAGCATTGTTTTTGGAATATTTGCATTCGAAATTAAACCTCTTTAACTTTTGACACAACAGCTGAATTTAGAGCAGTAAACTTCTGATTATTCCGGGTATTAGTGAAAAAAAAATCATAAATAATAATAATAATTCTGTTAACTAACAAATGTAATATTCCTGTAAACACGCTTCACATTGCTATCAATTTTAGAGAGAAAAATATGTCTTGAGGTGAGTAGGGGTCGAATCCACGACTTCCTAATAATGAATAAAATGAGTCTCTATTTGAACATTTGATCAATTATTTATAAATCGTGACATTATAAACCTTGAAACTTTATCAGTGTCCAACGGGGTCAGCTTGGGCCTGGTGCAAAGTTTCTTTAGTTAATCAATCCTTTCCTATATTTCTAAAGATTCTCATTTGGATATGCACCGAATAATTGGACTAGTTCCCTAGAATTTAGCCTATTTGACCATAGAATTTAGCCTATTGAGCCTAATTAACTATTGATAACTCACGTTTGTGTTAAAAATGTACTCACTCCTGTACATTAAGTAGGTACAGATATAATTTGGATGCTCTCCAAGATATATATCGATAATATACAGACTAATATTTTAGGTATATAGTAAATATTTCCAAATGAATTTAATTTTTATTAACGTATTAAACAAAGATTACTGTGAATGAACACCAGCTACTTTCCTGATAAAAAATATTCCACAACATTATGTGCAAATCAGAATAGTATATTCATCACAAATATACCATTTATAATACTTAATGGATGTCAGCAATCTCATTTAAACTAGAAAAAGCCACTCTTGAATTCCATAATATGTCTCCAGAAGGAAATGCTAAGTACCTCCTATCCTAAGCATTTTTCTATAGTTAAAAAAACTGGTCTCACATACGTCACTATCCATATGCAATTTCACAGAATCTCTGTATTACAAACAAATCTCTGCCTCCACACATTTCACAGAAGACAGCCTGTAGTCCTATGGAATTTTTTAAACAAAACGTTTGAAAAATTTACATAAATACGTACAAATTAAAATAATTTTAAATACGCAAATTTTAATTTTATTAGCTCAGCCTAGATTCTGACATTTCTCACTTTCATTTCAGCAAATGTGTTAATAATCTTCTTAATATGTAATTTTCGTGCTCATTCGTTTTTTATAAAAGGGCAAGTCTCGATAACCTTTCTTCTGTCATTTTAGTTCTGAGATATTTTTCATCATTTTCAATTTTGAAAATGATCGTTCCAATGTTGCCCAGTTACCAGTGGCATTAAAAAAAAACAAGGGAACAGTATACACATATGAAAAGCTAAAATAAGAGAGCAGTTTGAATAACCGATAAATTTGCCACTTCCATTAGCATTTTTACTGTTTCCTCTTTCAAGCTAGTCCTAATTGACCGAAGCAGAACACCAAATGAAGGCGTTAAATCAGATTTATATTTCCTGTTGGAAAACTCTGCAGGTTCATTTATCCCCCATCAGTTACTACTTAAAGCGTTTTAGGATGTAGGACGACAATGTTTTCAATGATGTAATTTATTATCTTAAACACGGATTTAGTACCATAAATTGCTCTGTAGAACGTAACGTTTTAATATCTCGATTTTGAAGCATCTTTTGTTCGTGCTTAAGCCTCTGGTACTCACATAACATCATTCATATGTTTGATTTTAGTTACACGAGAAGTCTGAAATATTAGTTCTACGTCCCACATTAATGCCATTTTTTCTCCACTTTAAATTTATTAAAATTATTCCCCGGTTCCTACAAGCTTTCTAATGCAATGTATAGCAATTGGGAGGAGTTTGAAAGGTCAATATCTGGAGATTGCAGAAATTTAGAGACTTCATCTACTGATTGTAAAATGTTTGATAGTATTTCTAGGAGAAAACTGTGAGAAAAAATCTGTTTGCATCCTTTTCTGAAATCCTGTTTTAGGGGCAGCATCTGCGCTACATATCGAGCTTTGCTATATCTTTTGTACTACGGAAATGTAAAATTACTACTTTTCCTTTTGCGAATGTTTTCCCTGATTCCTAGACTAACATGTAAAATATATTTGCTATCAATTATAGTAAATTTAAAAAAGTAAACTTTCTTGTTTTTGTTTTTTGGGCCACCTTGAGGTAAGGGCCCTGGTGCAGCTGCACCACGTGCACCATTGGATGAGACGCCTCTGATGCCCAGTCTACATTCAAAGGTTGAAAACTGAAAATCTGAAAAGGCGAAATAAAGGAATGGGCAAAAGAAGATTTTCGAAACCGGACTCTGTAATAATTATAGAATTGACATTTTAATAAAACGAATTTCCTGCTTTAGCTCAGCGGGTCCTTTTGAAATCATTCATCCCCAAGTGAAATACGAAATTAAAAGCGATTTTAAACTTAAACTGACTATCTATTAGAGATCGAGATTTGATTATTTATTTTGATAAAACACGGAATGGCAGGGGGAAATCTCTAGATAAAATTTGGGACTGGGTGATCAAGTATGTTCTAGTTCGGGTATTAATAATTATACGAGAGAGTTCGAAAGTTCTTTACATGATTCTGCAGAACAAAGTACTCCCCTCCAGCATCTATACATAGTTGCAGACATCCGCGCCAATTCTGGGTCGTTTGGTGGTAGTCCTGCCAGGGAATACTCTGCAGCATTTTTGCAAGATCTTTCACCCTTAAAAAAAGCTTCCCAGTAAGTTCCTTTTTAATTTTTGGAAACAGCCAAAAATGGATAGGTGCAAGATCGGGGGAATATGCAGGATAGGGTAGCTGTTTGATTTTTTTTTTTGCTCCAGATAGGCTGTAATTTGCCGGGTTTTATGAGCACTAGCATTGTCTTGAAGGAGAACCCTTGACACGCCTATTGTTGGACGCTGCTCCTTTATCTACTTAACCATATTGGGCAAAACATTGTTGGTATAGTATTGGCCATATATAGTCATTTTTGCAGGTAAGGTATCCATGACTACCACTCCTTTGGAATTGAAAAAAATTGTGAGCATCCTCTTCCTTGAGTGAATGTCTTCTCAGAGGATTTGGGGATGCGGCTCATCTTCCACAACCCAAACATAGTTGTCGATCTTTCTGAGAGTGTGACCTGTGACAATGTCTATTATCTGACCTGTGACAATGTCTATTAACAGTTTGCGGCCGTTAAGTTTAAACACTGCCAGCATCTCGTTGCACTAGTCGACTTTAGCCCTTTTTTACTGTTCTATCAGCTTATAGAGTACCCCTTTGGCACAGATCTTTTGGAACTTTAAATGTTATCGAATAATTATTTACACACTGCCAATCGATACACTAATATCTAAACGTAGTACCTGAATGGTGGTGTGTGGGTTTTCCTTAATGAGGCCATGAACAGCAGTGATAGTTCTCTCGTTTACGGCCACCTTCGGTCTTTTTGCGTGAGGGAGGTGTTCGAAGCTCTGTGGTCCTTCTCTGAATTTGCGCATCCAATTCGTAACAGTGCCATATGAACAGGCACATAATCCACATATTCCCCTGATAAATCGACATGAATTTTTTTCGAGTTGTTCGCTATAGCTCGTTCAAAAGCTATATCCTTGTGAAAATGCAAAACATGTCTTTAGTAGGCTCCATAACAACAACGCACAGATTTCGAAGACCGAAATTTACGCGCCGCCAGCAAAGAGAGAAATGATGATATGGGCTTTGTTTCAACACGTAATTACAAGTTTAGACAAGCTTTCAAACAAGTCTTAGCTCGTTAACTTCGAAGGAATGAGTGCAAATCTAGAGACACGTATCTAAAACTTTTAAAACGCTCTCCATATCATTGGAAGGTGATTCGGAGAAGAAAAAGAAACGTTTTATAATCATTCAGATATCAATGGCTTTGCTAGCGAACTATATTTCTTATATTGAAGAAAAACAGGATTACGATGACTGGGCATTTGGTTCCTCCAAATTTACTGGGAAATATGATCAGTGGTGAAAGCAAATGCCTCTACTGAACCGATAGTCTTTTTCACCTCAATTTGCGATTCAGTAGAAGAGAAACCACAAAGTCAAATGACAACTACAGTTTGAAACTAAGCTAATTAATTGATTACATTTCGAATTCCATTAATTAATCAAAATCTGACTTATTACTTTGGAGCCTTAATCTAAAATGTCGATATTTATACTACCATTGCAAACGTGCCTTCTTGGTATGTCTTATGCCATACCGGGGAATAACGTTTCTGGTACAACGTATCAGCATAGAGCTGCCTACTTTCATCACCGAATATGATCGAATAAGTAGCGAAAAACGATTTGAGAGTAAATCGGAAACTAAAGGTTGATTGTTATAAAAATTCGTAACTTTCAAATGAAAATTCATTTAAAGGGGCTCAAATCATTGCAACAAAATTTTGAAATTTCAAGAATTGCTGTCGAAAACTTGCCGTCATAAATTAACTTCAAAACTGAATAAATGCCTATCTTAATCAATTAATAGTAAATGCACAGAATGACATGTAATTCAAGAAATAATTTAGCTGCAAAAATCACTTTCATCCAGGGTGGGAGTCTAATCCACGTTCCCACTTACCTGTCAGGTGTTCTCATTACTAAACTATCAATGGATGGTTCATTCGTTCCCTAATTTTGACAACATCTGTAATCGGGAACGGCAAACTTTCAACATTGCTCAGAGTAGATGCCAATGGTACAGTCATTCACATAAAAGCGTCATCAAAAAATGGAGATCAATAATATTAAATGCACACCTTACCTGTTGACGTGGAATACAAGAAATGAGATCGGGAAAAACATAAAGTCACAATTTGCGAAAGAATCAACAAGCCATTGATAGTTTAATGATCAGAATATCGGCAGTAACTGGGAAACGTGGGTTCGAGTCACTCACATGGAAAACTTACTTTTTCGGCTAAATTATTTCTTGAAAGCCTGTGTTAGCAGTGTTACCAATTCGGTCGGAAAAAATAAGCCAGATAAAGCTCTAAAAGGACATTTAGGCTTGAAAAAAAGCTAGAGTTTTTAATAATTTGAGAAATAAAGGTTCGTTTAGATCGCAACTTGAATTTTCCCATGAAGGCTAATTCCAGTTTTCGGAGGCGAGGGGCGGGCGTGGCTCAGTCGGTAGCGCGCCAGGCTCGTGATTGTAGTTCCCAGGTTCGTGTCCCAGCTGGGTCAGCGTTGAGACTTATCTCCGCAAAATTCCCCGCCCTGCCCACGGTCAGTAGGGGACACCGATGGGCTTGGAAAGGCCGCCGTCCGTCGGATGGGACGTTAAGCCGTGGCCCCGTGTGCGGGAGAGACATACCCTGTGCACGTTAAAGAACACGCTGGATGGCCTTAACGGGAGGCTACCATCTGTCTCCCAACAGCTATTCCAGTGGGTCCCCTCCCCCAACCTTCTCTGAGCCTTCGGGGTCCATGTGACCTGGCCATTTAGCCCATAGTGTGCAAAAAAGTGCCGCTCAGAGGTAAAACAACCCAACCCAACTCGGAGGCGAAATTTCGCTGTTTTGTAAAAAATGAAGCATGATAAAAAAAATCAAATAATGATATTTTAATGGTAGCTAGGCATAATGACCTGTAAATGGTAGCTAGGCATAAACTGGAAGGAGAGCTGTGTACCAATCCCTAGTGATGATGCACAGAACCGGCCAAGTCTAGCACCTAATGTCCGACCCAGCCTTCTCATGGTGCAGGCCGTTAGTACCTTTCAAAAGAGATATTCTCTTTTGGTAGGGAACGGAAGGGGAGGGCTGCCAGTTCAGTATGGCCTAACAATCTGGTAATCTATGGCCACTTTTTTTCTTTTTTTTCAACCCTGCTGAGTCAACTTCACAGGGTCCTGGTGCTGACTATTTATACCTACTAGACTGGACTTGTTTATGGATTTGAGCTTTATTATTGATCCTGGACTTGCTGCACTGGTGGGCCTCTGTTGACGGAGAATCTACCGCTGTGTTTTCTGTTTGCTTCTGGATTGCCAGCCCTAAGTGAACAGAGGCATGGGATACCTTATATCAGCTGTTGGATCAGAGGCCATTGCAGGTACCTGAACCTTACTTAGCTAGTTGGGCATCGTCAAGCCTAAATTGGAGTAATGTGTCTCAGGCAGGCCATATGGTCCTTGAAAAATTCCAATTGAAAAGGTGGTGCCTGAAGTTCCTACCAGCATCGGTGACTTTCAGCCTTTAGCGGAGGTGGAACAGGTCTTTGCCCCATGCCTGCGATCAGGGGGCTGTTTAATATTGTTGGCCAACCCAATCTCAATAAACCTAATTTCTTTAAAAATCCTACTAATCATTTTCTCTCTGCAGGAACGTGGAATGTGAGGACATTACATACAGATTATTCTCTTGATGTCCTCACGCAAGAATTCCAGCGCTATAACCTAGATATTCTAGGCTTGCAAGGGACCAGATGGACAGGTAAAGGTGAGATACTTAAAAATAACTTTAAATTTCTCTTTACAGGGAGGGAGGATGGAAAGCATCACCAAGGCGTGGGTCTGCTGCTCAGCAGACATGCTAGTGATGCACTTCTAGGATATTAGTGCATTAATGAAAGGTTTCTTACAGCAAAATTTCAGACAAGCATTAAAGACGAATGTTATCTGCTGTTATGCCCCCACTGAGGATGCTGATGAGGATGAGAAGGATAGGTTTTACACACAACTTCAGGATATTTTGAATTCTGTCAAGAAAGGAGATATTACCCTTGTTCTAGGTGACTTCAATGCCAAAATTGGTACTGACTCTGACCTTTGGGGAGGGGTCATAGGATCTTTTGGTATTGGTAGCTGCAATGGCAATGGGCAACGTCTCCTACAGGTAAGTTAACTCAATGGGTTCAGAATAACTAACATTTATTACAAACACCGCGACATACATAAGTACAGATGGGTTTCACCCGATGGGCTGCATAAGAATATGATTGATTATATATTAATTAACAGCAAATGGGCTAGTTCTGTTAGGAATACCAGGTCATATAGGGGAGCTGAAATTGAATCTGACCATTATCTTGTTAAAAGTGTCTTGCAACTTAAACTTAAAAAGTATTGTGCTAGGGTTAAAAAATTTGCTTTTAATACTGAAGCTCTGAAAGACCCAGTTATAACCAAAGCTTACCATGATATGTTACTTAGTCATTATGACAGTCATGGTATGCTTACTACTGAAGTTGAGGAAGAATGGGATCATTTTAAACAGGCTTTTTTGGTCACTTAACAGTACTCTTTTAGGAAAAAAGGAGCAGAAGAGACAGAATTATCTGAGTGATAAGGCACTTGAGCTTATTTCGGAAAGAAAGAACTGCAGGAATGCCCTTAATCAATACCCTACTACTCCTAATAGAAAGCATTAAAGAGAACTTAATAAACGTGTAAAAGATCAGTTAGCTGCTGATAAGAATCTTTGGCTTGATGGTTTGGCTGACAAAGCCGAGGAAGCAGTTAGACAGCACAACAGCAGAGAGCTGTACCAGATAGTTAATGTTTTGTGTGGTAGAAAACGGACAGGTATACAGGGATTGAAGGATAAACAAGGTAAGGTTATAGAAGGTGAGGATTCTGTCATGGCTAGGTGGGCTGAGCATTTCTGTAATATTCTAAACAATGCGGTTACTACTATTCCCATTGTTTTCAATGACGATAGATGCATTGGTGGCTTTTAATGTTGGCCCTATAACACAATCTGAAGTTATTTTGGCTGTTTCTAAACTTAAACTTCAGAAATCCCCAGGGGTAGATGAAATTACTACAGAAATGCTCAGAGCTGGGAGTGTTTCGGTTACCAGTAGGATGACTGAAATTTTGAATAACTTTTATGATAAAGGCATGGTTCTTAAAGATTTTACCAGAGGTATTGTCCCTATTTTCAAAAAAGGTGATCTCAGTTCTTATGATAACTATAGGAGTATCAGCCTACTCTCTCTTCCAGGTAAAGTTCTTTCCATGATTGTGCTTAATAGAATTAAGAATCTGGTTGACAGTCAATTGCGTGATGAGCAATGTGGATTCAGAAGTGGTAGGGGATGTGTAGATCAGATATTTTCACTTAGGCAGATTCTTGAGAAATGTTTAGAGTTTCAGAAACCTTTGGTTGCTAGCTTTGTTGATTTCAAAAAGGCTTTCGACTCTGTTGATTGTCATAATTTGTTGTTGATCGTGAGAGCATATGGTATACCAGACAAGTTAGTCTGTTATACCATATGATGTGCTTGGCTGTGGAGCAAAGGGACCTGGGTTTCAACTTCAGAAAAGCATGGCTGTTTCTTTTTTGTGTTCTCTTTCTGCTGTAGTCATGACATTCTTACATATCTTTCGCATACATACTGACATATTCCTGTCAGATCATTGTTGCAAGCAGCTGCCTAAGGAGTAATTTACTATTTCTCCTTGGTTTAAATTGCATTCAAAATTATATGTAATTTATGATCTAAAACCTTTTAATGTGCTACTTGGCCCGCCAATGACTTCTACAATCTATATAAATGAAAATAGCAGCTGCTACAGCTTAATTATTGAATATTGCCATTGATAAAAATAGATTTATAATGGTATGAAACAGGAAGTATGTTTGAATGACTAAAGCTGGAACATGAAGGGTTTTATTGCAACACATTAAAACTGTTAACTAAAAGTTCAAATGTATGAATACAATTTTACTGTTTTCTCTAGTATGTATGTATCATCATCATCCTCCAGTAGCCATGGGCTACGGAGGTCCAACCAGACAAAGCAATTTCCTTTCTCCAAGGGGTCACATTTCAGTCAATGGGTTATCTGTCATGAGCTATACAGTATATGCTGCATCTGGCCACTGCACATCAGTTCTAACAAGGTCCTGTTTGACATTGTCTGCCCACCGCATCCTAGGTCTTCCCCTCTTTCTAATTCCTTTTGGCACACTGTTCATAACCCTATTCGCCAATCTATAATTATCCATACGGACAAAATGGCTAAACCAACGGAGTCTCTCTCTGCACAATATGCTGCTTAGAGGAGGTTGCTGACTCCTCTGTCTAACCTCTTAATTACTTAAAAAGTTCAACCACCAATACCTGAGATATTGCGTAAGCATCTACAGTCAAAAGCACCAAGTTTCCGGTTATCTGGTTTACAATGCGTCCACGTTTCAATACCATAACTAAACCTAGAAAAAAAATTATACAGTCTAATTTTAGTCTAGGTGTATACGCCTATTTCTCCATACTCTCCATAGATTCCTAAAAGTTTTGGCAGAAATCCCTAATCCTCTGTTAATTTAATGTCGCACTTCACGAGTATCTATTACATAGCTCCCAAGATAATTAAACTGTGACACCTGCTCAAGACTGCAACCATTTAGATTAATTGCATCGCAGTCTGCCTGACAAATTTTCATCACTTTTTTCTCTCTGTATATTACCAAACCTACTCTACAGGTATCATCAGCAACTCGAATGAAAAAGTTCATCTTATCAACATCATTTGCCAAAAGGGCTAAATCATCAGCATAATCTAAATCAGACATTTTCGTATCTCCAGACCATTTAAGGCCAAAATCTTTCCCTTGAAGTGAATTTCGCATAATAATCAATAACCAAACTAAAGAGAAAAGAAGACAAAATGCACCCTTGTCGAACCCAGAAGCGATGCTAAACCAACCGCTGCAAGCATTACCAACTCTCACACACGATTCAGTGTTATTATAGAGAGCTTTCGTTTTGTGTCTGGTATGCCATACGATCTCACAATCAATCACAAATTATAACGATCAACAGAGTCAAAAGCAATTTTTGAAATCAATACAGCTAGCAACCAAAGGTTTCTGAAACTCTAAACATTTCTCAAGAATCTGCCTGAGTGAAAATATCTGATCTACACATCCCATACCACTTCTGAATCCACATTGCTCATCACGTAATTGACTGTCAACCAGATTCTTAATTCTATTAAGCACAATCATGCAAAGAACTTTACCTGGAATAGAAAATAGGCCCATACAGTTATCACAAGAACTGTGATTACCTTTTTTAAAAATAAGGATAATAATAGCTCTGGTAAAATCCTTAGGGACCATGCCTCTATCATAAAATATATTCAAAATTTCAGTCATCCATGTGGTAACGAAACATTACCAGTTCTAAGCATTTCCGTAGTAATTTCATCTACCCCTGGAGATTTATAAAGTTTAAGTTTAGAACCAGCCAAAATAATTTCAGACTGTCCTATAGGGCCAACATTAAAGCCAATAATGCATCTATCATCATTGCAAACAATGGGGAGTAGACTAACCACATTGTTTAGAAATCACTGAAATGCTCAGTCCACCTAGCCATGACAGAATCCTCACTTTCTATAATCTTACCTTGTTTATCCTTCAAACCCTGTATACCTGTCCGTTTTCTACCACACAAAACATTATCTATCTGGTACAGCTTTCTGCTCTTGTGCTGTCTAACTGCTTCCTCGGCTTTGTCAGTCAAACCATCAAGCCAAAGACTTTTATCAGCAGCTAACTGATCCTTTACACGTTTATTAGGATCTCTGTAATACTTTCTATTAAAACTAGTAAGGTATTGTTTTGGGATATTACTGCAGTCCCTTCTTTCTGAAATAAGTTCAAATGCCTTATCACTCAAATAATTCTACCTCCTCTTTTTCTAAAAGAGTACTGTTAGTTTCCCAAAAAGCGTATTAAGAACCGTGTCATTATTCCAGAACTTCTTAAGTAAACAAACCATGACTATCATAATGACTAAGTAATCTGTCATGGTTACCTTTTACTATAATTGGATCTTTCAGAGCCTTAGAATTAAAGGTAAAGTTTTTAATCTTAGCATAACACTTCTTAAGTTGACGTTGCAAGATACTTTTAACAATGTAATGGTCAGATCCAATATCAGCTCCCCTATATGGCCTGGTATTCCTAACCGAAATAGCCCATTTGCTGTTAGTCAATCTATAATGGTGAAACCTATATGTATTTATGTATGTCGCATTGTTTGTAATAAGTGTTAATTATTCTGAAACGTTTAAATTTACCTACCTGTAGGAGACGTTACCCATTGCCATATTGCAGCTAACAATATAAAAGGGCCTATCACCCCTACCCAAATTCACAGTCAGTGCCAGCTTTGTCATTGAAGTCACTTAAACAAGGATAATATCTTCTTTCTTGACAGAATTCAAAATATCCTGAAGTTGTCGGTAAAACCTATCCTTCTCATACTCATCTGTATTCTCAGTGAGCGCATGATAGCAGATAATATTCAAAATCTTTAATGCTTGTCTGAAATTTTGCTGTAAGAAACCTTTCATTAATGCACTCATATCCTAGGGGTTTTAGCCTACTTTCTGTTCCAGGTAAAGGTCTTTGTACGTTGTGCTTAATAGAATTAAGAATCTGGTTGACAGTCAATTGTGTGATGAGTAATGTGGAATCAGAAGTGGTAGAGGATGTGTAGATCAGATATTTTCACTCAGGCAGATTCCCCAGAAATGTTTAGAGTTTCAGAATCCTTTGGTTGCCAGCTTTGTTGATTTCAAAAAGGCTTTTTGATTCACCCATATCCTGCTGAGAAGCAGACCTACGCCTTGATGATGCTTGTCATTTTCCCTACCTTAAAAAGAAATTTAAAACTATGTTTAAGAATTTGACCTTCATCTGTGCATCTGGTCTCTTACAAGCCGAGAATATCTAAATTATAATGGTGGAATTCTCGTGTGAGGACATCAAGTGAATAATATCCGTGCACAGACCTCACATTGCAACTACCCCATGGCCGAGTGGTTAGCGCGCTTGGCTACTGATCTAAGGGACCTGGGTTCGAGCCCCGGGATAAGGCGTGGATGTATGTGTCGTTTTTCTGCTGAGGTCCTGCCATCCTCTCAGACCTTCTACTCTGGCATATAAACTGACAGGCTCCTGTCAGACCTCTATGGCAAGCAGCTGCTTGAGGGGGTATATATGGAGAGAAAATGGTTAGTGGGATGTTTAAGATAAACTTGCACAAATTTGTTTCCGGGCTGCAAACAGCAGAACATCCTTCTGACTCTGGTACTTAACTTTCTCTTCTTCTTTGACAACCACACCCTTGCTCGTATGCACATCCCAACCACCCTCCTCATTTTCATCTCTCTCGGAGGTTCATCATCTCTTGGGGGACCACTTTCAGTAACAACTATATCATCGTTTTCTGATCCGTCTTCACCTTTCGATTCCTGCATGCATTCTGGAATATTCATGAAAGGATGCTTGTGACCTTGTTCTGAACCTATTCTCATCGCTGGTTCCATGCAGAGGAACTTTCTGAGGAACTCAACGAACAGTTCAGCTGTTTCCAGAGAGACAGAAGCAGAGGGGTGCATTTTGGCTAACACCAGATGCATATTCCGGCTGACTGAACTCGCTCAAAATAGGAAATATGTGGTCATCAAAAGAGGGTTGCTTGGAAGTGAAATCCAACATTCTCGTAAAAGCCATTCGAGTGAAAATCTGGAGACAGGTTATTCCAAATGTCCACATCTCAGGTGATACACCATGAACTGGGCCTTGCCATGGGGTTGATATTGCTTCTGGAGGCAGATAACTGAAGGGGACAGCGAATGTGTACTTGCTCACACTTTCAATGTCAGTGATAAAAGTGAAATCTGTCAGTAGCGCACGATCTGAAGTTATGTGAATCATGATGTTACATTCCTTTAAGTCCATATGAGCTAAGTTACGACCGTGTAAATAAGCAAGTCCACTTAGTATGTTAAAAGTATACTTCCTCTTCCTGGTGAAACTGTTAACGTCGTTAATAAAATCCGAATCGTAAACGTGGTTATGCATATCTCGTTTCATCAAAGGCATCACGAAGGCCGTTCTATCTCCAAGTAATAAAGTCTCATATAAAGGAACAACATATCTATCATTGAGATGTGGCCAATATATTTCCTCTCCTGGGGAAGGGCGCATCACCACTTTTACCGCCGTGTGCTTTCCTGTCTGCTTATCCAGCATCTCCAAAACCTGTCCGAATCCTCCTTCCCCCAGGCCACGAATATATTCAAATTCCTTGTGACTCTTGAATAAGCACACAGAATCCATCTTTAAACTCTTTTCTAGCGATATTTTACGTAGGTAAATATCATCAAAGCACTTTTTAGCAGCAGCGAAAAAGCATGAAGTGAAGTTCTACTCGAGGTAACGGTCGTTTCGAATTGTGACTTTGTTGCGTCTTTTGGACAACGTCTCATCCATTGTTTGCATCGCGTTGTTTCAACGACGTCATTCTTTGTTCTATGTAGGTTAGCGAGGTGTTCTATTTATTTTTTAAACTCGTTGCCATATAATTCACCGAAAAAGATTCGATATTAAGAAATTGACGAAAGTTGTTTTACCTAAATAGCTGCGTGATAAAAAAATTTTTTCCTGAAAACAATGTGCCTAATTTAATTGATTTTCGAAAGCATAAACAAATTTCTTACGAGAAATTTAATTGTCGAAAAATTAATTGATGATGGCTCTTCGACAAAGAAACAAAAGAGGAATGAAGTTTATTTTTACCAATCTTCCTAACATTTTTCCGTCGTCAGTTGTTGGTATGTGAGAATGTTTGTTCCCCCTTAGTTCTCCACCAGCGATATTAAAAGAAACCTAATGGATGCAGTGCGGTAGGCTATTAAAAATTTACTCTCCATGGTTCATTCGAGACTAAAAAAAAGGGTGATTGGAAATAATTGGGGGCGAGGTTTGATTCAGTCAGTTGCGTGCCAGGCTCATAATCTGCAGTTCCCAGGTTCCAATTCCACCTGGGCCAGCATTGAGATCTATCTCCGCGGATTCCGTGTCCTCACTGAGAAAGGGGACACCGATGAGCCTGGAAAGCTAGTCGTTTGTCAGATGGGACTTTAAGCCTAGGGACGTAAGTAGGAGAGACGTATTATGTGCAGGTTAAAGAACTCGCTGGATAGCCTTGATGGGAGGTTGGCAGCAGCCATCCTCATCATTCTCTGAGTTTCGGTTTCCTGTGAACTGGCCATTTAGCCTATAAAAAATAAATAAATATTCCCTCAAGCAACTGCTTGGCCACGGAGGCCTGACAGGAGCCTGCCAGTTTAATACGCCACACTAGAATGTGAGGATGGAGGGACCTCAGCACAAAGACAAAACAAACATCCTTGTCTGACCTGGGGCCCTTAGATCAGTAACCAAGCACGGTAACCGCTCGGCCATGGGACGGTCCAATTGTGTGCAAAAAAAAGTGCTGCTCAGAGCTGACGCAACACAAATAGATATTGTTTGGTGACTAAGCAAAATATATAAATTAAAATGTTCGGAAATAACCATTTTTCTATATGCGCCTTAAAAAGCAAAGCATACCGATCGTAAAATTGCCTGTTCCCTATCTTCCTTTGGCATTAACAGAAATTCAGTAAATGATTTCGTGGACTTTTTAGGGTGCATGTTGGAAGATGCATAATACAAATATATAAATTAAGAAATATCTCTCTTCCTTTTGGTTTTCTCTCATCGTTTTTATCTCTCTCTTTCAAATAAAAACGGGATAATGTTTTCACTTTGTCGTCTATCTGTCCGTTTGTATAGGCACGTACTCAGGTTTTAATATACGGTGGAGGGAGGGGGAAGGGTCTCAGAATAAGACTTTAGTAGGGTTTCCAAAATACTGAAATATTCTACCGAACAGAAAGGTTAAAATGATATTCTATATAGAATGGAATGTTATAATTGATTACAGATAGTAGCCTCTCGTTAAGGCATCCAGCGTGTTCTTTAACGTGTGCAAAGGCTATGGCTTTTCTGCACACTTGGCCATGGCTTAACGTCCTATCCGACGGACTGCGGCCTTCCCAAAGTCATCAGTGTCCCCTACTGACCGAGGGCAGAGCGGGTAGTTTTGCGAAGATAAACCTCAAAGCTGGTCCAGCTGGGTCTCGAACCTGAGAATTGCAGATTACCTGTCTGGCTCGCTACCGACTGAGTCAGTGAATAATGCAAACGGCGTATTTATGTTAGACATTTGAAAATTTCGTTGTCAAATGTGAAGGTTATGTGGTTTTCTTTGGGAACAATATGTTGTACCCTAATCACTTTAAGGGTTTGCCGGGAAAACTACACGTTTTGTTCTAAAAGATAGTTGCTAAATTTTAGAATTAATTGAATTTTTTTGGGTTCGTTAGGTATTGACGAAGTATTATAAATCGCACTTACCAAATCTCCCGAAATTTTAAATTGTGCCCTCTAATGATGGAAAAAAAGTTGAAAATTGCAAAATTTTAATAAATATTTCAAACGATGTATTTATGAAGAAAGGAAGAAGTTTGAAGTTTTGATGGTGGAATGTGAAGGTTTTGAGGTTTGTATTGATAACAATTAGTTGCCCATGGTGGGTAGGTCTAAGGCTTAATTCATAGTTTTTAGAGATAAAACATTATTTTGGATTAGGTAGGTACGGATGAAATTATTGTTCGAACTTTCGGAATAGTCCAAAATTTTTATTGCGCCTTATAGCGGCGGAAAGAAGGAAATGCAGAATTGCGAATGAAATGTTGCAAACGATTTATTTATGCTAGAAATTTGACGTCTTTCTGGTGGAATGTGCAACTCATGAGGTTTGCCCTGATAACACTTGCTTTCTTATTCCGGATTCTGGAGGGAAAATAGCGCAAATGTTTTTTTACTGCATTTGAAAATTTTATCTTGACTTGTAGAGGTACCAATAGAATACGATGGTTCTAATTTTTCAGATCCTCTGGTAGGATTGTTCGATTTCCATCATTATAGGGTTCTAAATGTGGACTCTGTGGTGTGAAATTTCGGAGATAGAGTGTCAAGAGACCCCCCTTTTTTCGAAACGTTTTCCTTTTAAGGAGATAAATGATATTTTTTTATGTTGTTGCATAAAATAACATGTGCATTTTCCCAATCATACATTAATTTGAATTACACCTTTTAAAGGGTGGGATTGACGGTAACTGAAAAAGATCATTGTCTTTGAAAAAGAAATTTTTATTTTCTACAGAGGAGATATATGTTCTTTTAGTTCTTTTCTCATTTTTAGTTTAAATAATTTTTGTTCTTCAAATGAATATGCTCAATGGTTCAGTTGATTGCGCGTCAGGCTCATAATCAACAGTTCCCAGGTTCGAGTCCCGCCTGCGCCAACGTTGAGATTTATCTCTGCAAAAAAAAACAACTCCCCAACCTGCCCTTGGTCAGTAGGAGACACCGATGAACTTGGAAAGGTCGCCGTCTGTTGGATGGGACGTAAAGCAGTGGCCCCTTGCGCAATAGAGCCATATCCCATGCACTTTAAAGAACACGTTGGATGGCTTTGATGCGAGGTTTCCATCTAATGGTTGTCCAGTGGGTTCCCTCTATTAAAGTTCTCAGACCCATCGGGTTCTTGTGACCGGACCATTCTGCGCATTGTATTGAAAAAAGTGCGGCTCAGAGGTGAAAACAACTCAACTCTGAAGAAAGGGGGCGGAGTAGTGCGTCAGACTCTTAATCCGCACCCACTGGTTCTAGTTCTATCTGTGGCAGCGTTGAGATTTATCTGTACAGATTCGTCTCGATACAGCGGCCTGGACAGCCATCAAAAAACGGAGGGAAGAAAAGAAAGAAATTAAATATGCGTAAAGGTGTAAGTAATTTAATTTGTCTTAAACTACAAGCTGTTTAATTTAGAATAGCGTAACGAAAGACAGTTTACTTTCTTTAAATTTATTAGACTATTAGCACCTAATATCCGACCCCGCCTTCCGTGGTGCACATCGCTAGTACCTTTCAAAAGAGATACTCTCTTGTGGAAGTAAACGGAAATGGAGGGCTGTCAGATTAGTGTGGCTTACTGATCTGGACATCTATGGCTACTTTTCTTTTTTTTTCTACCCTGTTGAGGAGTGGTCAACCACACAGACTCCTGGTGCTGACCATATATACCAACCTGAACGGAATTATGACTTTGAGCTTGATTACGGAACATGATTTTCCTGCACTGGTGGGCTTCTGTGGAGGAAAAAACTTCCGTTGTGTTTCTATTTGTTTATAGGTTGACAGCCCCAAGTGAATAGATTCACAGGATATGTTTAGCAGCTGGTGAATAATCCTAAGCAGAAGTCATCGCAGGCACCTGAACTCTTTGCTTCTACTGGCATCGTCAAATTCTACATTGGAGGAAGTCTTCCAGTGTAGATGGCTTTAGCCTTTAGTGGTGGGGAACGGGTCTTTGCCCATGTCTGCGATTAGCGGGCTGTTTGATATTGTCGGCATTCCCTCTCTCAATAAACATAGTTTCTTTATACATCCCACTAACCATTTTCTCTCCATAAGTAGTTGCAATGTGAGGACTCTGCACAGAGCTTTTTCTCTTGATGTCCTCACACAAGAATTCTACCGTTATAATTTAGATATTCTCGGCCTGCAAGAGAATAGATTGACCGATAAAGGTCAGATTCTTAAAAAAAATCCTAAATTTGACTTTTCAGGGAGGAACGATAATAAGCATCACTACGGTGTAGGTCTGCTTCTCAGCAGACACGCTAGTGATTCTCTTCTAGCATATGAGTGCATTAATGAAAGTTTCTTACAGCAAAATTTCAAACAAGCATTAAAGACTTGAGTGTTATCTGCTGTTTTGCCCCCACTGAGGATGCCGATGAGAATGAGAAGGATAGGTTTTACGACAACTTCAGGATATTTTTAATTCTCTCAAGAAAGGAGGTATTACCCTTGTTCTAGGTGATTTCAATGCCAAAGTTGGTACTGACTCTGACATTTGGGGAGGGGTGATAGGACCTTTTGATATTGGTAGCTGCAGTGGCAATGGGCAATGTCTCCTACAGGTAAGTAAACTCAATGGTTTCATAATAACTAACACTTATTACATACATCGAGACATACATGAGTACACATGGGTTTCACCTGATGGGCTGCATAAGAATATGATTGATTATATACTAATTTTAGCAACTGGACTTGTTCTGTTACGAATACCAGGTCATATAGGGGAGCTGAAATTGGATCTGACCATTACCTGGTTAAAAGTGTCTTGCAACTTAAACTTAAAAAGTGTTGTACTAGAGTTAAAAAATTTACCTTTAATACTGAAGGTCTGAAAGACCCAGTTATAGCCAAAGCTTACCATGATAGGTTACTTAGTCATTATGACAGTTATGGTTTGCTTACCACTGCAGTTGAGGAAGAATGGGACCATTTTAAACAGGCATTTTCGGAAATTAACAATACTCTTTTAGGAAAAAAGGAGGAGAGGAGACAGCATTATTTGAGTGATAAGGCAATTGAGCTTATTTCAGAAAGAAAGAACTGCAGAAATGTCCTTAATCAATACCCTACTAGTCGTAAGATAAAGTATTACAGAGAGCTTAATAAACGTGTAAAGGATCAGTTAGCTGCTGATAAGAATCTTTGGCTTGATTGCTTGACTAACAAAGCCGAGGAAGCAGTTAATCAGCACAACAGCAGAGAGCTGTACCAGATAGTTAATGTTTTGTGTTGTAGGAAACGGACAGGTATACAGGGATTGAAGGATAAACAAGGTAAGGTTATAGAAGGTGAGGATTCTGTCATGGCTAGGTGGGCTGAGCATTTCAGGGAAATTCTAAACAATGTGGTTAGTTGTATTCCCATTGTTTGCAATGATGATAGATGCATTGGTAGCTTTAATGTTGGCCCTATAACACAATCTGAAGTTATTTTGGCTGTTTCTAAACTTAAACTACATAAATCCCCAGGGGTAGATGAAATTACTACAGAAATGCTCAGAGCTGGGAATGTTTCGGTTACCACTTGGATGACTGAAATTTTGAATATCGTTTATGATAAAGGCATGGTTCCTAAAGATTTTACCAGAGCTATTATTATCCCTATTTTCAAAAAAGGTGATCGCAGTTCTTATGATAACTATAGGTGCATCAGCCTACTCTCTGTTCCAGGGAAAGTTCTTTCCATGATTGTGCTTAATAGAATTAAGAATCTGGTTGACAGGCAATTGCGTGATGAGCAATGTGGATTCAGAAGTTGTAGGGTATGTGTAGATCAGATATTTTCGCTTAGGCAGATTCTTGAGAAATGTTTAAAGTTTTAGAAACCTTTGGTTGCTAGCTTTATTGATTTCAAAAAGGCTTTCGACTCTGTTGATCGTCATAATATGTGGTTGATTGTGTGATCATATGGTATCCCTTACAAGTTAGTTAACATAATGAAAGCTCTCTATAATAACACTGAGTCGTGTGTGAGAGTTGGTAAGGTTTGTAGCAATTGGTTTAGCATTATTTCTGGTGTTCGACAAGGGTGCATTTTGTCTCCTTTTCTCTGTGGTTATTGATTATGTTATGTGAAATTCACTTCAAGGAAATTCACCTTAAACGGGCTGGAAATACGAAAATTTCTGATTTAGATTATGCTGATGATTTAGCCCTTTTGGCAAATGATGTTGATGAGATGAACTCTTTCATTCGAGCTGTTGATGAGACTGGTAGTAGAGTAGGTTTGGTTATAAACAGAGAGAAAACTAAAGTAATGAAAATTAGTCAGGCAGGCTGTGATTCAGTTAATCTGAATGGTTGCAGTCTTGAGCAGGTGTCGCAGTTTAATTATCTTGTGCGCTATATAACAGATATTGGTGATGGGTGGCATGAGATTTATAGACGAATAGGGATTGCTGCCGGGACTTTTAAGAATCTATGGAGAATATGGAGAAATAGGCGTGGATGCCTTTGATGAAAGGCTTATATCTGTCTTCTAACAGCTTTCCAGTGGGTTCCCTTTCTCCAACCTTCTCTGAGAATTTGGAGTTCATGTGACCTGGCTATTTGGTCCATTGTGTACGGAAAAGTGTTGCTCAGAATTAAAAGAACCCTGATCATCTTGTTAGAGTGGGACGAAGGTGCTAAATCGGTAGCGCGCCTTCTTCTTTTTACCCCAACTGTGCTTGCGTTGGCATTTTTCTCCGCTAAATCTTAACCCTTACCTCGAATGGAAAGGGGGACATCAATGGAATTGGAAAGGTCAACGTGCGTTGGATGGGACTTTAGGCCATGGTATCGTGTGCAGAAGAGACATATCCTGATCACATTCAAGAGTTGTTGGGTTGTTTTAACTGAGGTGCAAATTTTGCCACACAATAGACTGAATGTTATATCGACCCCTAGGTCTCAGACAAAGTTGAGGGCAGGGGACTCACGGAAAGCTGTTGGTAGACAAGTGGAAGCCTCTCAACAAAGCTCTCCTGCAAATGAATCCGCGGTTTAACGTCCGATCCGACGGGCGGTGGCCTCTTCAAGTCCATCGGTGTCCTCTTTCTGAATGAAGGTAAGGTGGTGGTTTAGCGGAGATAAATCTTAACACATACTTGTGGGACTCGATACTGGGAATTGCAGATTGGCTAATATGAGGCAACTCTGGAGGCCTTGACGGGAGGCTACTATCTTTCTGCTTATAGCTGTCCAGTGGGTCTCTTTCCCTAATCTTCTCCGAGTTCTTAGAGTCATTATGCCTTGATCATAACCCATTGTGTGCAAAAAAGTGTCTCTCAGAGATAAAACAACCTGATTCCACCGAGTCTATCGCCATGGAAATATACTCTTGTACTCATTGGGCGATACTATAATCATTGGTCATTGGTAAATATGGTATATGATGCTCTATTATACATTAAAATTTATATCTAAAACAATAATTTGTTACAAGGATAGGTCTATATGATTAGTGCATTTTGGCTATTAATCACAGGGACCTGGGTTAGAGCCCTGGATAAGGTATGGCTGTTACTCTTCTATGTTGTCTTTCTACTGAGGTCTCATTTTCTTCACAGGTCTGTTTTCAAAAATAGTAACTGTATATAATAATACATAAATGACTGATTTTGGTGAAAACTGAAATATAATTAACTAATTGACAAAGTGAAAATTACAGTACCTATAAATTCATGCATACAATCCAAATATAGTATATAAACCCTATGAAGAACATGGAGAACTGCATGATGGAGAAAACACATAGTGGTTCCAAAAAATAATGTTCTGTGAATAACTAGATCATGACTATTCAAATACATTTTCAAGCATCTGTAAATTTCATAATTTCTATTAAAATTTAAGTGTTTTAGTACCTTTAAAGAAAATGTTTTTCACACATTCTTCTGGGGCTACAGAATCTTTTCCTCAATCTAGATCTGATCCATGGGATGTTTAATTCGATGAGCCTTGTCCTAGAGAAACATGTTAGATACAGTCAATTGAAAAACCTAAAGCAGCCAAATATTAAACTTTTCACCCTTAAGTTACCACTATATCATCTGTAAGAGTCAATGTATCTTGTTTTCATCATTTATTTGCCTAAGTATCAGACCAAGCTCATGGGTTTGAAATTATTTGGCTGTTTAAATATGTGATAAGTTTTAGCTTGTAACTCTTTAATTTTAGATCAAAATTCCTCCCAATCATTTGCCATTCACACATGAGCAATTTTGTTTGTTCTTGTTTACTTGCAAGACATTGTGTTTTTACTTCATGTACATTCCGCCAGTATATATTCATATTTTTCACTCTCTTCATGTTTTGGATTATCTGCATGCAGTCTTAACCCTTTATGTGTCCAAGCTGGATTTACAATTTTTCGTTTTCTGATCCTAGTGCCCCATTTCAGAGTGTTTACCGTTTCGTAGTGCAAGGTGCTAAGTTTTTTGTTTTTTTTTTCGAACAGAAATTGCCATATTTTAAAAACCGTTTCTAATCAAACGTTGAAAATACATTTCAGTCCATGATATATATTTTAAAAAAAACTATGAAGTTAAAAAAAGCTTTGTGTTTGTAGTGATCATACACATTGAATTACTGTAAATAGCATCAAGTAGCGACGATTTACTTTACGCCTTTATTCTGTCATACTGTAGTAGATTATGAATTGGTTTTTGATTTCTGGTATTCTGACGTACTTATTGATCTAGCAAAGCAGTAATGCTTTCTAAACTTTTAACCTAAGATACTGATTTTTATTACTACCTGAAGTTGCATCATCTGGGAACTATGCACATCGCTTGTGGTCAATATTTCAGCAGACTTTCAATTTTAAATATTTTTTGTTTGATTTTCTGGAATTACTTTTTATTGCTTCTCAAATGCATACTGCAATTATAAAAGATAATTAATTTGAAATGATGAAAAATGAACCCACTAGTGATCTCGAATGGTCTGGTAAAGGATTAAGCTTAAATACCATGTTTTTTAAAAGGTAGGACTTATTTCAGCGATACTTTTAATATTTTACTCAAATACACTAATTAGCATATTTTTAACGACAAATTTTGCCAAAATTTTGCAATTAAATGTTTCCATAGCACTCATGCAGCTAAATGATTATAGCATAAGAGTTATTCTAAAATATGATTCATTCTCACTTTCAATGCTGCGGTTAAACTTTAAATGGTTTGAAATATTTTCATTTAATTTTTTTCTTCTTTTTTATTCATTTTTTGGACATATGTTTCAGTTTTTATCTTGTTTTTAAACAAAATGAATTATTTATGACTATCTATTAATCTTAGGCTTGGAGTTTGCCATTTTCCAAAAATCTAAGCGCTAAGCATTACAATATTATTTGCATAAATAACTAAAAATGAAACACTAAATAAATTAAAGATTCAGTATATTTCATTTCCTGTATGTCTGTGGGTTCTGGGGCGGGGGTGGCTCAGTCGGTAGCGCGCCAGGCTCATAATCTGTAGTTCACAGGTTCGATTCCCAACTGGGTCAGCGTTGAGATTTATCTCCGCAAAATTCCCCGCCCTGCCCACGGTCAGTAGGGGACACCGATGGGCTTGGAAAGGCCGCCGTCCGTCGGATGGGACGTTAAGCAGTGGCCCCGTGTGCGGGAGAGCCATACCCTGTGCACGTTAAAGAACACGCTGGATGGCCTTGACGGGAGGCTACCATCTGTCTCCCAACAGCTGTTCCAGTGGGTCCCCTCCCCCAACCTTCTCTGAGCCTTCGGGGTCCATGTGACCTGGCCATTTAGCCCATGGTGTGCAAAAAAGTGCCGCTCAGATGTAAAACAACCCAACCCAACCCTGTAGGTTCTGCTCATAAAGCACTGAAGAAATGGTTAAAATTGTTTCTTATAAAATTGATGCCAGAAGATTTCATCTCTGGTATTGCTAATAGTTTACGGAATATGATACCTGATGGTGAGGAACTGGTTGATTGTTTCTGGACAGATGATGCGTGTTTATTTGTATGGCTACATCAATTTTCAGAATCCTCAAATATGATCATCTGAAAATCCTTGTGAGCTTTACAAGACTCCTGTGGCAGAGATCTTGGTCTGAATAGGTTGATAACAAGCATTTCGAGATCCCATTGTCAAACCATGGTAGTCATGTTTTCGCAGGAATCGGAAGAAGGAAGTTGTACTTGCTTGACTTCGCTTACGCCATTCGTTTATAACACATTCTTTTTCTATTATGGGGGACGACGAACCTAAGTGCGATTTTGTGACACTATTTTAAAAATAAAATATGTTTTAATCGATAAGCTTTTAATCTTGATCGTCATTTATATTTTAGCCATCATGATTTTACGGCCGAGCCCCTTACACTGAGGCGGAGATAAATCTCCGACTCAGCCACCTTTTACCTGACGAATCGTTTTTAACTCCTGTTTTCGGATTTTTACGTTTTACTTGCTATTTTACTCGTCTTTGATACTTTTACCCTTCTACTGCTTTAACTTCTTTTTTTATATCTCCTATACACACGTTATATCTGTAAATGATAGCTAGGTAATCACTGGAAGGAGAATTATGTACCAATCCCCTGTGATGATGCATAGAATCGGCCAGGCCTAACACCTATGTCCCACCCTGCCTTCTTGTGGTTCAGACCGTTAGCACCTTTCAAAAGAGATATTCTTTGTAAAGGAAACGGAAGGGGAGGGCTGCCAGATCAGTGTGGCCTACTGATCTCGACAACTATGGTTAATTTTCTTTTTTTTTTCTTCCCTGCTGAGGAGTGGTCAACCACACAGGGTCCTGGTGCTGGCCATATACACTTACTGGACTAGAATGAAATAAGGCTCTGAGCTTGATTATGTATCCTGAATTTGCTGTACTGTTGGGCTTCTGTGAAGGTAAAATCTTCCGCTCTATTTTCTATTTGTGGGTTGACATCCCCAAGTGAATAGATTCACAGGATATGTTTTATCAGCTGGTGGATAATCCTGAACAGAGGTCGTCGCAGGCACCTGGACTCTTTGCTTCTACAGGCATCGTCAAATTCTACATTGGAAGAAGTCTTCCAGTGTAGATGGCTTCAGCCTTTAGTGGTGGGGAATGGGTCTTTGTCCATGTCTGCGATTAGCGGGCAGTTTCATATTGTCGGCATTCCATCTCTCAATAAACATAGTTTCTTTATACATCCGACTAACCATTTTCTCTCCATAGGTAGTTGCAATGTGAGGACTCTGCACACAGCTTTTTCTCTTGATGTCCTCACACAAGAATTCCACCGTTATAATTTAGATATTCTCGGCTTGCAAGAGACCAGATGGACAGATAAAGGTCAGATTCTTAAAAATAATCTTAAATTTGTCTTTTCAGGGAGGAACGATAATAAACGTCACCAAGGCATGGGTCTGCTTCTCAGCACACACGCTAGTGATGCTCTTCTAGGATATTAGTGCATTAATGAAAGGTTTCTTACAGCAAAATTTCAGACAAGCATTAAAGACGAATGTTATCTGCCGTTATGCCCCCACTGCGGATGCCGATGAAGATAAGAAGGATAGGTTTTACGGACAACTGCAGGATATTTTTAATTCTCTCAAGAAAGGAGGTATTACCATTTGTTCTAGGTGACTTCAATGCCAAAGTTGATACTGAGTCTGACTTTTGGGGAGGGGTGATAAGACCTTTTTGCTATTGGTAGCTACAATGGCAATGAGCAACGTCTCCTACAGGTTAATTAATTAATGGTTTCATAATAACTAACACCTATTACAAACACCGCGACATACATAAGTGCACATGAGTTTCACCAGATGGGCTACTACATAGAATATGATTGATTATATTTTGTACGATAGATGAACGTGCTGCAATGAACTTCTGATTTGATGTATCATTTTGATGCTCGCGTGTGCTGCAGCGTGAGAATTACATAACCAACCGTTTCGACCATACTTAACTTAAAAAATGTAGAATAAGTTGTTGTAATTAAGAGGAATACGAGTGTGAAGGAAAACGTAGTTTGTTTTAGTCTGTGCATTATAGTATAACCAAGAAACGTTTTTATTTGGTGTGTTCGCGGGAGGTTAAATAAGTTTATTAGTTTATTATTCTGTTAGTGGACTGGTAAGAAAAAATGTATGCTAAGGACAATTTAAGATGTGACTGAGGTGTTATATGTTAGTCGAAAAAGCAGAACTGATCTCAACTTTTCTGTAGGAAGAGTTCGGCAGTTGATGAATAGTTATGTTTAGTTTGTTTAGGAATTGGTAAGGTTATTCTGTAGAGATTGCAGGTTTCTTCACAGATATGATTGTGCCACTTATCGACTGTTGTAAAAGCCTTATTTTCTCTTCGTAGGAATACTAAAAAGGTGCTTTGTTCTTCTGAAGTTTTATTTTTATACTGATGAAAATTTGTGTTTGACTCTAGTTTATATAAATGTTTTTATTCATACTTTTGTAATAAATTATATTATTTTAGAATTATAATTGTTAAATACTACTTTTTCTGGATTCGCTCAGTTTTCATTCATTTAATTCATAACATCTGGTACCATGATTGGGATTATTTATTGAATGCTTTTCATTAGGAAGGTGGATGAGTTAGTAAAATTGATAACCGACATAAACTAAAATTGGTGACATGAGAGCTGAAATAGCTAGTCAAAAAGATGACTTGAAAGCCGAAATGGCTGCACAAAATAAAGAATTGGTTTCTCAAATTAGTAAGATTACTGATCAGAATAATGATCTGAATAAAAAAAAATCGGTGAAATCATGTCCAGTGTAAAGACATTAAGACCGAATTGAACAGACAGTGTGATAGCTAAAGGTTGAAATTAATAGCGTAAAAATCATATAGATGATATAAAGTGTAATGTAAATGAAATTACTTGTAATTTTAATTTCAAACTTGATACTGTTAAAACTGTTTCAGATTTTAAGAAATGAAATATTACCATCTTCTTGTGATAATGTTAATTTTAATGACAATAATGTTTTTACGCATATCGCTAGAATTACAACTAAACCTTCCACATATGATGGTCAATCATCTTGTACAGTGTTTAAAACACAATTTGAAGTCATCACTAGAGTTAACGAGTAAAGTGAATTTCAGAAGGCCAGTTTTCTTGCAGCTTCCTTGAGAACTTCTGCTGCGGAAGTATAGTTACTGTCCACCAGATTCAAGATAGCTAGCACAACTGCAATTTATTGATGTTATTGCTGACCTTTAGACTCAACAATCCCTGAGTATGTTGGGAGGTGTATCCTTAAAGTCAGCTGTGGTACATGCCATGAAGTACGAGTGCTCCAGGCTTTCCTCCCGAGCAAACAGACGGATAGTGAGATTTGTGATTGCGGAAGAAACTGGAAAACAATAGTGAAATGCAAAAACCAACCAAAGCCATACTATCCGTTTTGAAAGAGATAAAAAGTTCCCCCTCAAAGACTTCCACAGACCTTCAGTGTTCGAATTGTGGCAGGATTGGACACATTCGTGCCAACGGTAATAAGAAACGAAAAAGGAGTCCATATCCATCTAATAGACAGCATGATCAGGGAAACAGAAATTAGTCAGTCTTATTACGGGGCAAAGAATGGCTGTTGATTAGTTGGCCCCATCGGAAGTCGCCCTCGTTTCAGCACTGCATGGTGGAGACAACAGGTTAGTAGCTGATGGAACCGTGAATGGAGTACCTTGCCGTATGATAGTAGACACTGGTGCAAATGTGACTTTACTCAGAATAGACATAATAAAGAAGATAATACCTCACCCAAACTGGAATGCTAGACAATCTAATATAACCCTACAAACAGTCACTGGAGATCGTGCTAAAGTCCATTGAAGGATGGAACTCAACATCAGAATTGGTAGCTGTCTAGTACGCCATCCTGTTTACATCAATGACATCTATGATGAATGCATATTAGGCCTTGATTTCCTAAAGAAATGTGGATTAGTATTAGACCCAGTGGCAGCCTACTCATCTATAAGACAGAAGAGATCCCTCTGCTTAGCCGAACATCTGGTTCTTTATGAAGTGTGACCATAGTATTAGTGACAGAGGAGACAAAGATCCCAGCACAAAGTGAAGTTATATGGGTTCGTGGACATTGGGCGGAGACTTCCGGGGCCTTCCGATTGCCGGTCACTGATGCCCCTGTTAAAGGAGCTTTGGCTCATGGTATCTGGTTGCAAGGACTTTAGTCATAGTAAATAAAGAAATATTCCTATTAGACTGATGAACTGTCACAAATCCAATAGATTATTGAAAAATGATGAATAATTAGCAATATGTAACCTGTTGCATGGGTAACAAGTCTAAACACAATAGAAGTTACTGACTAAAACCAGCACAATACAGACATCCCCTTTCATCTTGCTGACTTGTGGAGAGAAACAAGAAAGGTATTAACTGAAGACCAAGCTGCTAAGGCAGAGAATCTACTTAAAGAGTTTTCTGACATTTTTTTGCTACATCAAATGATACTAACCTCACAGAACATAAGACCAATACTGGTGATTCTCCTCCAATCCATCTACCAGCGAAGAATGCTACCATTAGCAAAACGGGAGGAGATAGAACAACTCATAAGGGACATGGAAGCTCAAGGATATTATAGAACCATCATCGAATCTTTGGACATCACCAGTGATTCTTGTCAAGAAAACGGATGGGTCTATCCGATTTTGTGTGGATTACCGCAGATTGAATGATATAACAAAGAAAGACTGCTTTTCCTTACCCAGAATTGATGATACACTTGACACTCTATCTGGGTCAGAATGGTTCTCGACATTACATTTGAAAAGCGGCTCTTGGCAAGTTGATATACATCCTGAAGACCGTGAGAAAACAGCTTTCATTACAGGAAATGGACTTTGGCAATTTAAAGTGATGCCATTTGAACTTTGCAACGCATCTGCAACGTTTGAACGATTAATGGAGTCGGCGCTCAAAGATTTGTCTTGGGAGGTCTGCCTGGTTTACGTGGACATCATCGTTTTCGGAAAGACTTTTGAGAAACATTTGAGCCTATCAGAAGCTAAACTTATCTACTCCATAAAATAAAAAGTTGAGAAAATTGATTCTCTAAGATTTAATTTTAAAACTTTGCTTAAAATATACGAGCAAATGAATATTATGTAGAGTAATATTATAGATATAGGATCTATGTTACAAGATGCAAAAATGCATAAAAACGACGTGCTTGGGTGTGAAGCATAAAAAAGCGTGAAGCATAAAAGGTTGAGAACCACTGGTCAAATGAATCCTATGTCAATCGACAGACTGACAAACCGACAAATATCAAAGCCCGAAAGCAATAGAAAAATAGGTCAAAATGTAAATAAATAAAAAAAAATAAAAAAAATACATACCTTCCTATAGGGCCTTAAAAAGTAGAAAATAAATCTAAATCATATCGATGGTGCAATCAGTCACTGAGCGTTTATTCACTTCAAAGGAAGATAGGGCGTCTACAACCTTGTCGTGTAGCTAAATCGGCGCCCTATCTCCCTTCGAAGCGCATACCAACTCATTGACTGATTGCACCATCGATAAGCTTTTGGTTTATTTTCTACTCTTTAGAGTCCTGTAGGAAGATAGATATTTTTTAAAAAATTTAATTCATTTTTATTTTTTTTGGGGTCACTAAAAACACCTGCTTTCAAAAACTTTCATTTGTTACATGATTTATAAATATCGAACACATTTGTCCCCATTTTGTATTCATGATTGAGGTAGCCCACGACATTGGAGGCGTCACAATCTTTAATACGACTCATTAAAGATATCTCTCGTTAAAGTCGAACCCCGCGAAAATCCCCTCCCCCTTTTATCAGGGGGGATTAATGGTGATAAAATTCAAGATAGTTTAGCACCGTCATTATACGAGCTTTGATATGACACCTAACCCATAAATGTAGGCCCTCGCGTTCGAAAGATATAGTAGAACAACTTTCGCATTTTTTGGAGGGAAGAAAGCATGAGAGATCAATGTTTTTATAATCCATGACACTCCCCGCGTCATAAGCTTTCATTTGTCACATAGGTTGTTACTTTCCGCACTCGCCATCAGTATATACAGGGTAATTCAAAACTCTTGGGCCAAACTTTAAGGGGTGATAGAACACACCTAAACAAGCACTTTTCGTCATACAATGACACATTGGTTGTATATTTAATGCTACATCAAATGATTTGCTATATTTTTGCTCTGATTGCCAAAGTCCTGTGTTTATATTCAATTGCAGAAATTACAGAACAGAAAGTACAGAATTTTATTTAACAAATTACAGAAACTGCTCAAAAGAGCGACCGCCAACATTCACACCTTCGACATAGTGATCGGCGTACTTGGGCGAAAATACCAGGCATTTCTCGTACAGCGTTGTGGCAATAGAAATCCTGGCAACAAGGTCCTCATTGGAATCGATGGGGATATAGTAGATGAGGCTATTCATATGGCCCCATAGGAAAAAGTCCAGACATGAGAGATCGGGCGATCGTGGCAGCCAGGCGATGGGACCATCCCAACCAATCCATTGTCCTGGAAATGTTGCATCCAAGGCATTCCGCACATCCACGCTGAAATGGGGTGGCGCTCCGTCGTGTTGGAACCACATACGTGTTTGAATGTTTGCTGGAACAGGGTTCAGTAATTGTGGCAAGACTTCTTGTAAAAATACGAGGTATGTTCTCCCTTTCAGTCGGGCTGGCAGAAGGCCAATCAAATGGTCATGGAGGATTCCATCCCAAACATTTATGGAGAAACGCCGCTGGTACGAATGTGGACATATGGCGTGCGGATTACTGGTGGCCCACACATGTGAATTGTGGGTATTAAAAATGCCCTCAAATATAAAGGTGTATTCGTCAGTGAATAAGACGTGCATCAAAGTCCGGTTGCGCTGCAGTCTGCTGCAGGAACCACTGTGCAAAATCCATACGAGACCGATAATCTGCAGGTGTCAAGGCATGCACCCTTTGTGTATTGTAGGGGTGTAATCGTTCGTCTCGTAGAACCCGCCACACCGTCGATTGGAGCACACTTATGGCATGGGAAATTGCTCGTGTGCTATATTTGGGACGATCTCCAACCCTACATACAATTTCCTCTGTAACACGTGGCGTCCTCACACTTCTTGCACGCCCTTTATACTGCAAGCCGCTGACAAAGGAACCCGTTTCGCACAGATACTGGTGTAATCGCTGAAAGATCAGGCACGCATCTGGTCGAAAAGCACTCCCGGTACAGTCTTTGGGCTTCCCTCGCATTCCCGTCCACAGCTCCGTACGTGAAATGCATGTCTGCCTTCTCCTGATTCGTGAAACACTCCATTCGTTTTGCGATTCACGGTAGAAATGACGACGAGTGCGAAAACCAGCGCTTATAAGTGTTCACTGGAAAGTGCCCTCTAGCACTTCACCGCTTGAGTTCCGACCATGCATTGTATGACGAAAAGTGCTTGTTTAGGTGTGTTCTATCCCCCTTAAAGTGTGGCCCAAGAGTTTTGAATCACCCTGTATATAGAAGAACAATCATTTTCATATCCCCCCATTTTAGGGGGGAAGCTTAGGGGGCAATTTTTCACAGCTAAATGACACTCCCCGCGTCAGACACTTTCATTTGACATATAGCTTCTTACTTTCGGCATTCTCGTTCTGAGGTATCCAGAAATTTGTTAGACATTTGTTTGCCGGATATTTGTTAGAAACGGAAATCTGTTCAAAACCGAAATTGTTTGACGGAAATTTCTTCAATGGAATTTTGTTCGAAACGGAATATTGTTCCAAACGGAAATTTCTTCAGCGTAATTTTGTTCGAAACCAAAATTTGCTCGACGGAAATTTGTCAAATGGAAATTTCTTTGACGGAATTTTGTTCGAAACGGAAATTTATCAATGGAATTGAGTTCGAAACGGAAATTTCGTTTACAGAATTTTATTCATAACGGAAATTTGCTATATGGAATTTTGTCCGAAACAGAATGTTCCAAACCGAAATTTCTTTGGCGGAAATTTCTTCGAAACGAAAATTTCTTCAATGGAATTTTGTTTGAAACGAAATATTGTTCCAAACGGAAATTTCTTCAGCGTAATTTTGTTCGAAACGGAAATTTATCAATGGAATTGAGTTCGAAACGAAAATTTCTTTTACAGAATTTTATTCATAACGGAAATTTATCAATGGAATTGAGTTCGAAACGGAAATTTCTTTTACAGAATTTTATTCATAACGGAAATTTTGCTAGATGGAATTTTGTCCGAAACAGAATGTTGTCCGAAACAGAAATTTGTTTGACGGAATTTTGTTCGAAACTGTCATTTGTTCAACAGTGATTTGCTTGACGGAAAATTCTCCAACAGCATTTTGTTTGAAACGGAAATTTGTTCGACGGAAATTTCTTCGCAGTGAAAATTTCTTCAATGGAATTTTGTTCAAAACGGGGAATATTATTCCAAAGGGAAATTTTTTCGGCGGAATTTTGTTTGAAACCGAAATTTGCTTGATGGAATTCTTTTGGAAACGGAAATTTGTCGAGGCAATTGAGTTTGAAACGGAAATTTCTTTACGGAATTTTATTCAAAACGGAAATTTGCTCGATGGAATTTTATCCGAAACGGAATGTTGTTCCAAACGGAAATTTTTTTCGACGGAATTTTGTTCGAAACCTTAATTTGTTCAACAATGATTGGTTTGACGGAAATTTCTTCAACCGAATTTTGTTTGAAACGGAAATTTGTCCGAAACGGAAATTTGTTCGACCGAAATTTGCTCCAAGCGGAAATTTCTTCGATGGAATTTTGCTTGAAATGAAAATTTGTTCAAAACGGAATTTTGTTCAAAAAACGAAATTTGTTCGATGGAAATATCTTCGCAACGAAAATTTCTTCAACGGAATTTTGTTTGAAACGGAATATTGTTCCAAACGGAAATTTCTTTGACGGAATTTTGTTCGCCAATCTTGCTGAGTAAGTAAATCGGCGCCCTTTCTTCCTTTGAAGTGAATGCGAATTCAGTGACTGCACGTGTTAAGTTTTATTTTCTACTTTTTAGGGCACATATGGAAAGATTACATTTTAAAATTTTAAAATTTTTTTATGTTTTTTCTTTGTCATAAAATTTTTCTTTGTCAATTTCTCATGCCATAAGTGTGTCCCAATCGACGGGGTGGCGAGTTCTACGAGACGAACGATTACACCCCTACCATGCACAAAGGGTGCATGCCTTGACACCTGCAGATTATCGGTCTCATATGGATTTTGCACAGTGGTTAAGCACCTACTTTCAGAAACTTTCATTTGATACCTGAACAGCGATCACATTTTTCCTCCCCCTGTTTTGGTTGTCGTGTTTAATGTAGCCCGTGACATTGGAGACATGACAAATTTTAATATGAGCTATATCTCATTAAGTCTCTCATTAATACCCCCTCCCTCGAAAATATCCCCCCTCACTTAGTGGGAGGAGAGATGGTAAGGATAAAATCCGAAATAGTCTACTGCATAGTATGAGCTTTCATTTGACACCTAACTCGTAATTGTAGGCCTTCGCTTTCGAAAAATATAGCGGAACAATTATTATCATATTTCCCATTTTTAGGGGGAAGAAACCAAGGAGGTCAGTTTTGTATCATCTACGACACTCCTCGCGTCATAAGCTTTCATTTGACGTATAGCGTGTTATTTTTGGCACTCGCGCTCTGTAGATATATGGGAGCAATCGCTTTCATATTTCAACTGTTTGACAAATCCAAAAACAGACAAATGACGAGCGAAAAGTAATAGGAAGATAAAAAAAATATTATTATATTTATGTGCCAGCTGCTTGCCACATAAGTCTGACAGGAGCCTGTCAGTTTATAAGCCACACTAGACGTCTGTGAGAATGGCGGGACGTCAGCAGAAGAGCAACAGAAGCATCCATGCCTTATCCGGGGGCTCGAACCTAGATCCTTTTGATCAGTAGCCAAGCGTGTTAACCACCTCGGCCTAGCTTATAAGAATAATGAAAACTGAAAGGAATTAATCGGTACCTAGATTGTCTGGGAAACACACTAAAAAAGAAAGATCTAAACCACGATGATCCTTTTCAGCTGCCATTCTTAGGTTCCCACTCCCCCCCCCCCCCGCCTTCCCTACCAGTGGTTCTTCAATGACAAAGCAGAAGGCCTATAACGTTAATGCCCTACAGGGAGCCCTCTCTTAGCGGCCTCCCATTCTTTCGAGCAAAATTCCGTCGGATAAATTACCTTTTCGAACAAAATTCCGTCGAACAAATTTCCGTTTCGAACAAAATTCCGTCGAACCAATTTTATAAACCGAATAAATGTTTTACTCTACCTAATGTCGGACAAAGTGCCTAATGTACGAACAATGTACCTAATGTCGAACAAACTCTACCTAATCAAAAACGAAGCCTTCTCTTTTGTCATCGCTCTTTCCAGATCCACTCGATCTCTGATAATCTCCCAGTAACAAAGCAGAAAAGACCTTATTCAAGAGAACTCCCGTATCGGCCTCTCAAATTGTGGACAAAATATTGCTGAAACAACTTTCATTCGAACAAATTTCCGTTTCGAACAAGTTTCCGTCGAACAAATTTCCGTTTCGAACAAATTTCCATCGAATAAGTTTCCATCGAACAAATGATGTCGAACGAACAAATTACACCATCACCAAACCGCGTTCTGGATATATAAGGAACAATAATTTTCACATTTCCTCTTTTTTAGGGGGGAAGAAAGAAATTTTTATAGCCTATGTCACTCTCCGCCATATGCAGATAAATTTCCGTTAATTTCCGGAAATATTTCCTGTCTTATGACAAATAAATTATTAATTATTTCGAAAGATGTGGTGTTCGAAAGATACGGTGGAACAACTTTTTGTCAAATCCACAAACCGACCAAGAAGAAAATTTTAACAGGAGAGGGAGATCGATCTAAATGATATTTATGCCAAATGAAAGCTTGCGACGTGGGAGTGCCAGCTACTCTATATTCTAACGAGTTTCAGACCCGAGTAACGCCGGGTAAATCTGCTAGTAAGCTATAGTATTGACCCCCCATGTTTTCTTCCCCCTAAAAATGGGGAAATATGAAACGATTCTTCTGCTATATCTGCATAACGCGAGGGCCGAAAGTAACAAGCTGTACACCAAATGATTTCTTCCCCTCTGAAAAGAGGGGGATATGAAAACGATTATTCCCGTTATTTACTGAATGCGAATGTGGAAAGTAACAAGCTATGCGTCAAATTAAAGTTTGTGACGCGGGGAGTGTCATAAGGTATAAAAAATTGAACCCCATGATTTCTTCCCCCTAATAAAAGCGAAATTTGAAAAATATTCCTCCTCTATATCTCCAGAACAAAAATGCCGAAAGTAACTAATTATACTTCAAATGAAAGCTTGTGACGCGGGGAGTGTCATAGGCTATTAAAAATTACCTTCATTCATAGGACACTTTAAATCTTCTCCCCTAAAAATGGCAAATGTGAAAGTCTTTCTTATTATATCTTCTGAACGCGAGAGCTTATAGTTACGAGTTCGGTATCAAATGAAAGCTTATTAATGTTCATCGTAAATTATTTCGAATTCCCCCTCCCCCCCATTGTTCTGCTCTCTAATAAGAAAAAGGTGAGAGGGCGGATTTTCGTGGGGGTTCGACTTTAATGATTCATATCTCAAATTAAAGCTTATGAAGTTTCCAATGTCATGGACTACTTCACACATGATTCCAAAAGAACGAAAAAATGTGTTACGAGTCATATATCAAAGAAAGTTTTTGACAGTTTTTAGTGACAAAAAAACATAAATAAATTTAAAAAATACCTATCTTTCTATAGCGCCCTAAAATGTAGGAAATAAACCTAAGCATGTTGCAATCAGTCACTGTGTTCGTATTCACTTCGAAGGAAGATAGGGCGCCGATTTACCTATTCAATAAGATTTCCGGCGCCCTATCTTCCTTTGAAGTGAATACGAACTCATTGACTGAGTGCACCATCTATATGCTTTAGGTTTATTTTTTAATTTTCAGAGACCATATAGAAAAATAGGTTATTTTCTAATTTTTTCATTTTGAATTTTCTCATTGAATCCCTCCCCCCAAGATTAAATCCTGAGTGCGCCACTGGTTGCTTCAATATATTTCAGTCAGGGCCAGTTGACTCTTATTTTAGACCCAAAATTAGAATATCTTAGCTTATATATATAGCTTTTTGCTTGTTAACAGCTTCATATTTTAGTTGATTGTGATTAACAAGGAAATTTTTTGTATTGCTCTGGTTTCAAACTCTCTGATGCAACGATTATGAAACTTTTTTTTTTGCTCACCGCCCATTAAAAATTTGTTGGCAGTACTGTAGGTATCTGTTTAATATTTTTTTAAGTTACGCATTTTTCGAGTTAGACGTGAGAACAATGGCAAATGTTTGGATATCACTGCATTAAAGTTCGGAAATAGTGGAATTTTGAACTTTTGCATTAAAACGTGCTAGCTATTTTCAATATTAACTCATGACGAATAATGAAGATAAAAATTGTAGGCATATGTTTTTAGTTGATTTAATTGATCTGAAGATTATGTGCAATTTCGATTGAGTGTTGTGCTGTTTCACTAATTCAGTTTGTGGCTATTTGGGGGGCCAATAACAAAACGTGATATTTCTGGAGTTTTTCCTGAAAAATAAAAACATTACATCCCATAAGTTCGGAAGACTGGCAGTATACATTTTCTTCTTTTGTTGTAGTTGTGAGTGATGGTACACTGAGTATAAGACGTGGAAGTAATTCTGCTGTGTAGAGGTTACAATCAGCGAGAAGTTGCAGAAACGTTCTATATATGATCCACACCTACTCATATCTGTATGGTAAATTGAAAGCAAAATTCAAGGAGATTATATCAGTTTTCGGATAAACCAAACAGCGTACATTGATGACGCCTTTCTGGTGAAGCGATAACGACAGCTGTGCTTGGGAGGTTTGCATTCATCCCAAAGAAATCTCCTCTGTGTACATTTGGAAACTACAATGGCAAAATCTAGTATTCTCCACATACTGAAGACAAATGAGTAGAATCTTGCAAACTGCATAAGCATACTGCTTATGGCACTGAGTGAGGAATAATCCTGAACGGCCATGGTGTTCTTTGAATAGGTATTGTACTTAGCATATTTGTAATTTTGTAATAGCTGTGTCATATTTCCTCGTGGTTCTATACCTTCGGGACACACTGTATATTATTTCTTCTTTAGTACTAATATTTTGTGCTGCAACATGTGATGTTTTTATAACTATTTTCATTACAGATGCACTTCGTATCTTCAGCAGAAGAGTGTAATGTCCGAAAGCTCTGTTAGGTAAGTAAGGTTTTTCGTTTAAATATTATTTCACTGTTGTAATTGAGAGGTACTTGAAAATTAAATCTCAACTATAATTAAACATTGAAAAACTGTTAAAAATAAATAATAAATACCCCCTCAAGCATCTTCTTGCCACAGAGGTCTGACAGGAGCCTGTCAGTTTATATGCCACAGTAGAAGGTCTGAGAGGATGGCAGGACCTCAGCAGAAAAACGACACATACATCCATGCCTTACCCGGAACTCGAACCCAGGTCCCGTAGATCAGTAGCCAAGTTGTAAATTATACTGTAAATAGGTGACAGTCATGATTTATTTGCTTCATGTCATATTTTCGGTTCACTTCACTACCATTGAAATGGAATTCAAATTAAATTTAATAAAAATCAAATCATGTATTACACCATTTTGCATTATGTATGAGGAACGTCTTCAGCCTACCGTGAACAGCACAAAATATAAATCAAACACACAATATTATTTATCATTTCTACATGGTAAACAAATACTCATGTTAAATAATAATGTTCTGCTGCTCTACTACTGAACGAAGTCACATTCAATATAATACCATATATGAGGTTAAAAAAGATAAAACGGGGCATGTAAAGAAATGAAAGTAAATAACCGAAACTCGGAAATAAAATATGTATTGGCAGGTACTGTAAGTCATAGCTCTTACTCATTCACTTTGCTCACTGATATAAAAATGCAAATTTTTGAAAAACAAAATGTAGAATAACTTTGTACATTAAATGACAACTCATGTATAGAAAATTAATGTTTAGTGGAATTTTTTTTAAGTAACAACTCTATATAAATCTTCAACTCCATTCAAATTTATCAAGAACTATTTTAATTGCCTTTTAAAAACTTGTTCATGTATTTCTCTTCTGATGCCGATTGGTAATAGATTAAAACAATAAAATGTCTATGGGATATTTCCTTCTTAGTTAAGGGTGCAACAAATTTGTAATCCCTATCATGCAGAATTGCCAATGGGCTTTTCTTTCCAATATTATTTTTTTAATATAACAAATAATACGATATAGATATAACTTTCTCAGTAACATAAGTCCATTATCAATAATTATTCTTTTACGTCTAGTTTTACTGTAAAAAAACATAACATTTAGAAATTTAATTTGTATACTCATTACATTGTTTATATAGATGTTTTATTAGATAGATACACAGTTGTATCAGAATAATATGACTACGTACCATAGTATATGTATAGTAGGTTGTCATATTATTCTGATATGATTGTGTATGTTGCAACCTTAACCCTTTCGGCCTGCCGGTGGCATTTGCCACCTTAATATATAAAGAGTTCTAGCTACTGGCTGAGTATCTAGTTTCACCATAAAGCACTATATGTCACCTCTACAAAGTATGTGAATCACATTTCATGACATGGTTCAACAAGAAGTGTGTTTACATATCTGAGTGACCCGTATTGTTCCGCTATTCAAGATGAATGCTAATGACCTGAACACCATGTTTGGTAAGTACCGATCTAAAATCGAAATCTAAAAATTGTTTCAAAAATTTTCACACGAAATAATTTGATAAGATCTTTGTATAAAAACGTTATTTAAAATGAATAAAAAATATGCTTCCATTTTTATCTCTAAGACCTGATGGTGGCATTTGCCACGATTTCCTAATTTCTAAACCTATGGCGGAAACCCGCTCAAACTTAGTAGGGGAGTTCTTGTATGTCTTACATTCAATTATTGATGATCAAAAAAAATTATTTTTCATATTAAAAATTCAGGGCTGAAAGGGTTAAACCCTGCGAAATATAGTTTAATCAAACAACCGACAGAGACAATTTTTCTTAAATAATATAATTTATGTAAATAAAATCTTTAATTTTTTGCAAAGCATATTTATGTGGGTACCTCATTTTAAGTTGGAGTCTACTTATACTAAAATATATTTAATAGTATTAACTTGTTCGATTTTATTTCTTTTAAAAACTTTACAATTTTACTAATTTTACAAAAACCTTTATAAACATTTGAATGAAAATACAGTTCAAACATAAAATTTTAATGAAAAATAAAAAAATACCCCCTCAAGCAGCTGCTTGCCACACAGGTCTGACAGGACCCTGTCAGTTTATATGCCAGAGTAGAAGGTCTGTGAGGATGGCAGGTCCTCAGCAGAAAAACAACACACACATCCATGCCTTATCCGGGGCTTGAACCCAGGTCCCTTAGATCAGTAGCCAAGCGTGCTAACCATTCGGCCATCGTGAATCCTGCTGGTTATTTTCGAGTTTACAGATTTTGTAATGCATGCTTAAAGCCAAGCAGAAAGCTTCCTCACATCTGTATCGATATGTATCGCATATGCAAAACTAAGACCTATAGTAAACGAGGAACTAGTATTTTTTGTGATCTCTGCAATAAATATTGCAGAGGACACTCATGCTTCGCTGCTCACCACCTCTCAGGAGCTTGTTCTTCATCACACGTTGTCTACAGTGTGGGGACACTTATCCTACTAACAAGTCACACGTCTGCACCAAAACAGAACTAGATTGTGTAAAAACGTTAATGAAGATGTCTGTCTCTACCGTATGTGCTCTGATTTAGAGACTGCAGAGCAATCTGCTGGACTTTTAATTCCTCTACTGTGTATCGTGACATGTAGCAACAAATTATTATCAAACCATTTTTTTACTCTATTCATATCATGACACATATGTACATCAATTTACAATATTCGAGCTCTTACATACAGTTATATCACCTGCATAAGAGACATTACCACGAATATCAATGAGCAAAAAATCATTGAAGAAAATTAGAAATAGTATTGGTCCTAAGACTGACCTCTGTGGTACACTTTTCTTTACCACTAGTACATCACCTTTACAATTGTCAATTTGAACAAGCTGTTTTCTTAAAGACAGGCAAGATTTTAATACTTCCAGATCGTTCCCCTGATACTCACAGCATAAAGCTTTTTCAGCTGAAGATCATGATCAATTGTATTAAAAGCTGTAGCTTTATCTAGAAAAATGCACGTTTTTTTTAGAATTTTTTCAATTTCACTAACTAACATTGTTGTTAATTTTAAAATTGTATCTTCAGTACAAAAAGAATCACGCAAAACAAACTGAGCATTGTTAGAAAAGGAATATTTTAAAAACCTAACTGTCTTCTTTTTTTTTTCATTATTTTTCTCAGTTACCCTAGAAAAAAAATTAGTAAAATCGAAAATTATCTATTGGTTGGCATAATTTGTTTATCTTCATTTTTTATAAATTGTTAAAACTCTGGCCTACTTTTAAACCATTAAAAAATTCGTTCTGAAAAAAAGATACTTTAATAAGAGCAACCAGAAAATTAAGATGATACTTTTTTTTACAATAAAAATAAATTTAATAAATCTGGCATCTTTATCTATGTGAGTTACTTTCAATTTTCTTTCCTTGTTTCATAATTGGTTATTGTATATAGTTTAGTTATATATATGCGATCTAATCTTTATTTAAAAATAAATATGCATCTCTGCTTTAATTCAGCTGTTTATTAATTTGAGTTGAACTCTTATTCCTTCATAATTTCAAGCATTCAAAGTCATTTACTAGGCCTATGTCTCCAGCATAAAAGTTTATTGTTGACATATAGAACTTGATGGTTGCCTAACAACAGTATTGGAAGTTGATGAATATATACGCCTGGTTTAAATATACTTGCCTACTAGAGTTCTTGAGTTGAGTGATTCTAGTATAAGTAGAATAAATGGACATTTTTTATTCTACTCATACTAGAATCACTCAAGATAATTTTAATGATTTGCTCATAGAAATACCATTTTGATATTGATAGTTTCTCAATTATGGATATAAAGAACAAAGAAATTTTGAACAATACTTGGATTGCCTCACAGGATAGCAATCACTTCGTTACCTATTATGACAGAGCACAATCATCAAATATTTTGACACATTCTCCAAAGAACAGAATAAGAGCTAGTAAAAGATGACATATAGGGCATAAGGGGTTTATTGTGCAGCTGTTATAGCACGAATAGTATCTGTGGAATACGCATCCATGGCAGGATAGGCATATCCTTTTATCCTTACATAATCCGTCTACATAATAATTGCCTACTTTTGCCTCGCCTTTGGGTGAACGTGCTGTGCTGTCCGTAGCATGAGATTTTCACTCTCTGAAACACACGCTAGCCATGCTAAAGTTTTCCTGCTCGGTCTGCTTACAGTTGCAGAATATCCGTTTGCTGGATACACTCCGATAGTATCAGCAGGCATATATACTTTTCTAAACTGTTAAACATGCTGATGCAAGAGTAATTTTTGTGAAGGGACAACGGATGTCATGTGGATAAATTCATCCCTAAACTTCTTACATCGTACTTGTAAAACGTGTATGTCAGAATGACAGTATGCTTCCATCTCAGATTTTAAACCCCAGTGGGAATTAATTACTGTTTCATACCATTGATGGAACTCTAGGGATTCGCTGGGAGACATATGTTCAGCATGGAAATAATGCTTTTCTGGTATGACTCCTTTATAATTCAGATTATCTAGTTTATAGAATGCATGTGGGAAAAATCCTTTTTTAATCTCAGTTATACCAAAAGTTTCAGGAAAATTTCTAAATGCTGTAGGAATAAAGTTAAGGGAGTCAATGAATCTAATTTTCAGACCCGGTAAGTTTAGGATCAAAATTTTGTTACCATTAAATATTATTTCAGGTTTCAAATATTTAGAATACAGAAGTTTTAAAATAGGATACAAATCAAAAGTTCTAGAATTATGTGTTAGCAATGTGACATTTTTAAAATTTGCCATTTTATTCTGAAAGTAACCATTCAATGAAAAGTGGCACTGTATCAAACTGTTCATATTACCATTGGCTGTGAGAATCTTGATATGTCACTATACACAGTAGAGGAATTAAAAGTCCATCAGATTGCTCTACAGTCTCTAAATCAGAGTACATACAGTAGAGACAGACATCTTCATTAATGATTTTTACACAATCTAGTTCTGTTTTGGTGCAGACGTGTGACTTGTTAGTAGGATAAGTTTCCCCACACTGTAGACAACTTGTGATGAAGAACAAGCCCCTGAGAGGTGGTGAGCAGCGAAACATGAGTGTCCTCTGCAATATTTATTGCAGAGATCACAAAAAATACTAGTTCCTCGTTTACTATAGGTCTTAGTTTTGCATATGCGATACATATCGATACAGATGTGAGGAAGCTTTCTGCTTGGCTTTAAGCATGTATTACAAAATCTGTAAACTCGAAAATAACCAGCAGGATTCACGATAACATTGTAATGATTATTATGAAACAGCAAATACAGATTATGTGTAGCTTCTTCCTTTCCAGAAAAGATGATTTAAAAATCATCCGAAGCTGAAAATAAAATAATTCGATATTCTGGATATAGGTATCTTTGAAAACATTTAGTTGAGATATACCACAAGGACCTAGGGGAACAAAAGCATTTCTATATAGTTCCTCAGCTAGAGTCTTCTGTCTTGGAGAATACTGATTATGTATGCACTTGTATGCTTTATCGTCTAGCTTTAATTGTTTTTTAAGAGCGTTCGCTCTAGCAATGCCGATACTCCTAGCTAAACACATTTGATCATCGTTATGAATAGTAATAACAGATCTTTTAGATTTGTTATATGCATCAAGATCAACTAATTCTTCTCCCTGGTCCAGCTGTTCTGGGTCTCCTGCTCCTCTTCAATCTAGGTTTATGGCATTGAAATCCATAAAAATGTTTTCGCCTGTTCCTTTTGCTTCATTTGATTGTAACACCTTTTCGATAGTTTCCATAAATTTATCAGCTGGGATGTCTTCTCTTGCAACAAGAGGAAAATTAATTGCATTTTATATCGCCTTTGTGCGAACATAGAGTCTAACATGTGAAAAATCGCTAGGAGGCATTAGCTGATTAAGAATATTCTGTTGAACCACTTTTAACTTTGGTGCAATGTCCAGTGGATTCAAGTTTTCAAAATTGTTTAATCGCACTGTATGCGATGTGAATTCTGCATTATATTTTTGCGAGGGAAATTTCGAAGAAGACAGGAGAACATGTGATGGTATATCGTTGTCTTGGGAATCAGACCTCTCATTGGGTTGTGTTGAGTGACCATCAGATGATGTGATATTTTCTGGGTTCTTCGTTGCTACGGGAACGACTTCAGGGGACGTTAATGAACTGGATGAAGCAATGTTTACTGGCCTCCTTGTTGCTATGGAAATGGCTGCAGGAGACGTTGATGTGCTGCATGACAACTCCGCATTGTTTTCTGGCATCCTCGTTGCTATGGAAATGCTTGACGACATGCTGTCAGAAGCATTGGGAGAGCGTTTTCCGCCGCTGTATTTGGCAAGTATCTTGGTAGCCAGAAGTTTACGTTGCTTCCATCGGTTCACACTAGTGGGACGATCAAGAGAAAGTCTCTTTCTTGGGTGCTGGGGCTCTAGTATGCTGTTCAGTTCTTCCTGGAGACGGTCAAGCAACACTAAGCGTTCATCGATTGACATTTGCTCTTCATCAGTCATTTTCTCACTCTATCAGCACGAATTTCGCTGTTTATATTCGAAATACTTTAATGATATTCCGATTAAATCACCCAATCAATGTTAAGAAAATAACTAACTCTGAATATAACTAACCTTTCACCCAATAGGAATATAGCTAGCCTTTTGCTATATCAACGAAAAAATTAGCCGCAGTATAGAAGACACATATCAAAGAAATTAGTTCTTCCTGTGAAGAAGTCTTATAACAAAGAACTTCCTCTCTTACAAAGAACTTCCTCTCTTCAATGCTATAATTCTCACATATAGCACTTGAGAAAACCAGTCCTTCTTCTTTCTCAGAAAGTAACCTTATGTCATGACAAGAGTCTGTCACTATATTATGAAGCATTTCAGATCGATGGTGTGAACATCTGGGTTTAATCTACGATATAAAGTGAATACATAAGGATTATGTAATTTCACATCGATAGTATGAACATTTCGCATTAGTCTATGATATAAAGTGAACGCTTAAGGATTATGTAATTTCAGATCGATTTGCTACCTTCCTTGCAGATTGATAATGAGCATCCGGTTCTTCTATGACATAAAGTGAACGCTCAAGGGTTTATGTAACAACTTAAAAATAGGATGCTGGATTTAACCATCTATACCTGTTGTGTTATTCGATCTCCTTAGAGTAATAAATTATCGGCGCCTCGAGGATACAGGTGATTATCTTTCGGAATCATCTGCTAGAGGGTTCCCAAAGCATACGAACATGATGAAACATCTGTCGATCGTTAAGCCGCTTGCAACACCTTTCACTATGTGCAGGGATTTCTGTTTGATGTAGAACATCTGCTCTTCAACAGAAGGATTTTTTATTGGCCAGTTGTTAGAATTGTTCCATCCCTCCCAGATATCGAAAACAAGTACTCATATTCTCGAATCATACAACTGTCAGAAGCGAGTAGGAAAAGAAGGTTTTGCTGCTACTGCTGCTGTCACATCAATTGGATATCCTAGAGTTCCACACTCACACACAACTTTCAAAACGTACAGAGAAGTTTTTCATCTGTGGAAGGATTTTTTTTCCCATAATTTTTACATTTATATATATTTCATTTACCTATCTCATTTATATACCTCATTTTCATACCTCATTTGCATGTTGTATTTGCATACCATATTTGCATACCTCATGAATAATTCATTTCCTAAAGGGTTTTTCGTCAACAGATAAAAGTTTTTTCCCCCATAATTTGCATGTTTGCTTAAATTTGCTTAAATCTGTCCAACCGCCCCCTTCACTGCTCCGTTACTCCACCACCACGAGAGTGGAATTGTAACAAAAATATTAAAATTGATAAGCGATATCGAACACATATATGGTGTTTTCATTTTTTCGATAGATACGAAAGAACCCTGAATAAACAATACATTATAAGCTACCAACATCACGATGCAGAATGCCAGTGTCAACTATGGTACATATGTCTAGTGTTTAGAGAGTACATTAGATATGTTCAGGCCCGGATCCAGAAAAAAAATCGAGGGAGGGTAGGGAGAAGAAACACAATCGAGCCGGAAAAATATAAAACGTTGGATAAGATACTTGATTTCTACTGCAGTATAACATTTTCCCCCTGCATTTTACAGGTCTCTAAAAAACTTGAAAAATATCTGAAGTATAAATAAGTTTAATTATTTTTGCCTCTATTACTCTTACTAGCATTCTCAAAGGGGGAACATGTCCCCCCAGTAGATCCAACTCTAGGTATATAATAAGGCAACGAATCAGTTCTCGCAGATGCATTTTCTACATTCATCACAATTCTAAATTTACTTCTCACAAAAAAATAAAATCTATTATTATTTTTTGAGGCGTTCTGAGCCCATTCCAAGCCCCTCAGATTTACAGGCCCTAAGCACCTGTCTAGACGAAGAAGGTCCTGGACGGACATGGGAATAGACTGGGCAGATTATCCTACTGTTAGTCAGATACTGCGCCAGAACTACACATAATAGTACTCTCACACAGCTGAAGTAATCAGATATTTTATCTGACATCCTAACTGATCGAGGGAGGAAGAGGGTTTTGCGGAGGTTAATCCTAATACTAGCCCAAGTCGGACTCGATCATCAATCATGACTTCCTTGGGTACTGTGTTCCTGGTAGTTTTTAACGGTTTGTCCCGTAAGCGGAATTTGGAAATTTGCTAATTGGAAAGTGTCAACTTCCTTATAATGCAAGATAATAGATGGAAAATTAAATATCTGAATAGAAGTAGCCCACTGAATATATTTGATCAAGTATACACAGTAATTGCGTATAAATTAGATTTGTAAATATTCGTACTGTGACTAATTAATTTTTAAATTAGTAAGCAATTTGTTGTAACAATTATAATGTGTGTTTTAGTAAGCTTTTGAAATAAATTTTACTTTCAGGAATGCTACTTTTAAATGCTTTAAGCGCCATAGCTCTTTAAATATCACACGAATATTGTTGAAAATCAAAAACAAGAAAGCTTTGACTGAGATCTTCTATTTATTTCCTGTGACATTTTTCGGTAAAAATCTTATTTTCAAAGTTAGGGAGTTCTGAACGTTACTTTCCATACACATAGCATGGAGTGACCGGAATCTTTTTACGTTAGTGTACTTTCATATGTTAAGCTGAGCTGCCTGGGAACAAGGCTTCTTAATTTCAGTGCAAATGTAATGTACAATGTAATGTTTGGAAAATTGCTAGAGTATGTTACAAGAATTGCATTTTAGATTTTCGTTTCATTAAAATTTAATAAACACCTGTCCCTCGAAATACTCCTGTGTAATACATGTATTTTCACTAACACTTCACAGAAAAATTAATATTTGGATTGAGATATGCGGTCTTTGCTCATTTATGATGAATCAGTTTAGTGGTCTAGATTTTTCTTCATGCTGACAGACAGAGGTTCAGTTGGTAGTGTACCAACCTCGTAATCTGTAGTTCCGAGGTTTGAGTCCCAACTGTTCCAGTGTTGAGATTTATCTCTGCTAAACCCCCATCCTGCCCTCAGTCATAATGAGGACACCGATGGGTTTCTAAAGGTTATCGTCCAATAGGACATGAAGCACTAGGCCCCGTGTTCAACAGAGCCAGTCCCCTGTTCACGTTAAAGAATGTGCTGGATGCAATTGACACAAAGCTTCTAGCTCTCCTATCAACAGTATATTTCTTTCCCTTCCCCAACCTTATCTGAGATCTTGTATCCTTATGACCTGACAATTTTTCCCATTGTGTGCCAAAAATGCTGCTCAAAAGTAAAACAGCCCTACCTACGAAAACTGCAATCTTCAAGACGTTCCTTTGAGGACTGGAAAAATATTTTACTTACCAGGTACCTTATTAGGGCTATGCTGAGAACCCTCCATATATCCCACTGGAAATGTCATAACAACCCAACAACATTTGTAATGTTTCCAGTGGCAGTTATTGGAGCATTCTGTGCAATAATCCTAATTTTGAAACAGCTTTCAACAATTTTATTAATTCGTTTTGTATTAAAACCACAGTAAAGCCAATATCTTGAGAAATGAGCTACAATTTCGCAGTATTGTGATTAGAATGAAGTAATGAGACCAGATGAATAGGTCATTCTAATCTGGCAGCCCTCCCCTTCGGTTCCCCAACAGAAAAAACATTACATCTTCTGTTAGGTACTAACAGCCTGCACCACGAGAAGGCGGGGTAGAACATTAGGTTGCAAACACAATTTTCTTTATTTTCAGTGCTGTCTCCAGCTGAAGTGTAGCAACCATTCGCAGGACGGGGTGGGGGCCCTGAAAAGGGCCGTTTTCTAATCTTTTTTTTTTCTCTTTTCCTTCCTTTTTTTTATTTTATTCTCTCTTACTTTCACAGATATCATCACTGGAAATATATTGGCCACAATAATAGAATATAGTGTATCCTTATATACCACTTTTCTTACCACATATCTGATATTTTTATATTTTATTAATGTGCTTTGTCTTTTTTTTTCTGAACCAAGATGCCTCTTTTTGTTTAACATACATACATAAATACAAAATCTCAACCAGCCATAGGTTACATAGGTCTAACCCTACTGTGTGATTTAGGTTTTACAAAAGCATCTACCCTGAGCTACAACTGCAGCCTTTGGCTACTGCGGGTCAATTCTAGCAAGCCTGAGTGATATTGTTTCCCCACTGTGTTCTAGGTGTTCCCTTTTGTGAATTCTTACAGTTTTATTTCTCAGTAATTATTAAAAAAATATCTCCAGGCAATAATATTTTTGCATACTTTATATTTATAAAGCAGGTCTTCAAACTTGCATTTACAGAGCTCTTGTTTTTTCCACAGTCTATTAACATTTGTTTAAGTCAATAATGTAATTTTAGACTCTCACTTTTCATGAGTCCATTGAATTTGCAATAACGTCTGCATCTCCTCCCTGCGATAGAAAGAAAATATGCTATAGAAATCTGAACTTTTCATGCAACCTAGCTGTATTTACCTGTTGCACATTGAATCCGTTCTAAGTACAGTTGGATAGTAAGGTATAATTGCTCTCTTTAATCGTAGAAATGTTGCGTATAAACTGATTCTTTCCCTAATTAATAATCTTCTGATTGAGGGTGTTGTGTGGAAGAACTTGACAAGGCTTTTGTAATTAAAAAATGGCAGCTTGAAGATACTTTTTGATTTTGATTGCTTCAGTAATCTTGACGTTTTGTTTGGATGGTTCTTATTTAGTTTGCAATACTTCACTTTTCAGAGGACCATCATCTTCCAAAAGTAGCAGTTTTGATTCTGCAAGGTTTCGAATTAGTTTATCGAGTTGTTCATTGAGTTTTGTTTCTGAGCATATATGACTGTATCCGATGACTCAAATAACAAAAGCAATTGTCCCTTTGTACTTATTCATAAGTCGTTATTTAAGGTGTTCTAAAGGTTTTTTTTTTAACATACCAAAGTTCAGATTGTGCAAAGCTTTGAATTAGTTTACTGAGCTGTTAAGTATTTTTATCTGCAGCATCTCAGCATACGTCGCTGCGTACTGTGAATCAAATGACAAAATCAAGCCGTTTGGTAAGTTCAGCATTGCACAAATGATTTAAACGTATTAACTTCCTTCCATTTAATCTACTATCTTGTAAAAAGTCTCAAACATCTGCACACCTCTCCAATTGCTGAGCATATTCAGGAAAGCACTTTGTTGAAGAACAAAAATGCTGTAATTGATGCAAGTTCTACTTAAGTATCACATGAATAGAAATCCACTATTTAAATCATATATCACTTAACATCCTATATTAGTGAGTTGGTGAATTAATAGCCACAGGCTTGTGTTTTCTTTTCATGAGTAGCTTCTTCAACATTCATTGACATATATTGGCTGCGAATTATGCGTTTTGCATTATCGTTAAACTTATATCATTTCACTTGAAAACAGTGAAGGACTGCGAAAGCTTATTTCTACTTTAGATTATGAACCTCCTCTGACATTTTTATTGAGTAAAGAATCAGAGTATTTTGGAAGCAGCTGTGGTAATCGGCACACTTGTTTTGGAGTTCCTCTTTGTTTATCACAGCACAGACCATATCCAGTGTTCCAATGAATTTTTGGTCTCCATGAAATATCTTTGTAATGAGACTCTAGTATCTGTCATACACTCTCAGCAGACCTTTTAGAAATCCTTGAGGGGTATTTCCACTTCTTTAGTTGTTAACATCATGCAATCAAGGTTTAGTTATCAGTTGCTGGACTTCTTGAATTAAGGCCCTGTATTGACATCAATAGTAGATACATAATTTGAAGATCTTTTCAAGTACCACGAGGAAGTAGAGATGATTATCAACCATTCTCTGTTAATAATCTTGAGTAACACTTAGATATGAGCTGTAATGAAGATACTTTCTGATTCAAAGATTTTCGCATTCAACCTTTGTAAAACCTTGTCCATATACTGAGAGCAGTCAAATACTGTAATAATGTCTTTGGTTATTGCCTGTAGTAGTCTTTCGAAGCATGCAAGAATAGATTTTCTTATATTTCTTGGTTATGCTCCAAGGAATCTCTCTTTTATATATTCGTCCACATGAATAAAAGAATGAATAATGCCACTACATGGTTTGAAATATTAGCTAGTCACTTTTGATCTCCCGTGATAGAAGGTGGCCAAGATTTGTCCTTAAGAATTCAATCATATTTCTTTTCCTAAAGTCAAGGCCAAAGTCTCGAATCTCCACCATTTGTTCTGCAAACTTCAACATGCCCATACCGAATATCAGCTTAACCGAATTTCTGTTTTAAAAACTGAAGTAAATTTATTTTATTTCAGTTGTTTTGACTACGCTGCTTTGTTATTTGATATAAATCGTTTGTGATTGTGACCTAGAGCAATGTAGGCTCGTGAGCTTCTAAATAAATGGGGTTAATGCATTGAAACTAACTCTACTAAGGGAAACTACGACTACTACACAGAAAGACAGATTTCGCATGATACGTTGCTGTAATTACCACCCTTCAGGGCGTAAAAATGAGATCAAAACTGCACAGAGACAGCGATAAGGCTTTTTTTTTAAAGAGCAACTGTATCAAGAGGCATCAAAGTCGAAATATCATAATTTTTAAATTTTTACTCAATACATTTTCAGTTTAGAATTATTTTCTCGTGTTTAATTCTCTTCTTCCCATTATTCTCACTTTTTAAAACACATGGAGCATATCAGTCCTTCTTGGTGGCCAAGTGATTAATGTGCTTCGCTGGAGCGTTAAAAGAACCCAGATTTGAGTCTCATATAAGGCTGGATTTTTCTTTTCAAATGTTTTCTCGCTTGCTTCTCAATTTTATTTGTGGTTTATTGCAACGACAGGCTCCTATCGTTTCGCAGTGACAAGCAATTGCTTGAAATAGCTGCAATGTCTTATTCATTTTTTTAACTTATAAAGACATTTATGATGAGTTGGATTCATTTAACATCTTAGTGGTCTTTTTTTTTTGCACATAATGATCAGATTAGAAGACCACTTAAGGGATGAAAATGAGATGAAGTAGATTCACTGAACAGCTGCTAGGTGATAAATGAAAGTCTCCTCAAGATCATTCAGCCTTTTGTTTAGCATGCACAGGGCATCTTCTACATCTATTAAATGGGAGGCTAGAACTACTAGATCTTCAGTGGAGATAAATTAATTCACTTACACCTGAAAATTGAATGTGTTTGAAATAACAAAAATCCCACGAAATTCTCTAATATATGCGAAAGTAATATTAGAGATGTTATCCGTTGTCTTTTTCTGTTTCGTTCATCCTTCCATCCACTATACTCGGAAGGGGTTATAACTCGTGTGATTTCTCACATCCAGATTCAGTTTAAATGCTAAAATGCTTTAATGATTCCTCCGTTATAGAATATATTGGAGCTAATTCAGTTTGGCTATTCACGAAATTTCATATTTTTAAGGACATTGTGAGTTTCAATTGTTGTCAAAGTGTGAAAACAGCCAAGACCTTTTGCTCTCGAAAAAAAGATAACTTATGTGTTGAAACATAGTTAAAATTTTGTGTTTAATTTGGTGTTCTTGAAAAGTTTTCAAAGTCCCTGGTAAAGAGATATATTATTTTGATCCCAGTAAAGAATTTGAGGTAAATTCTGTGATTTCAAAGATTTTTAGATTAGAAAAAGAAATCTTTGTTGAGGATATTTTGTGCAGTTAAACAACATGTGTCAATATATGATGGCGCTGATAAGATACTATGTTGTTTAAGATCCTAGTCACGTATACTTCAAGAAGTAGCTGAAGTAGGGATCATCATTTTTTTAGTTCTACATTATTCTTTTGTAAAAGGCATTTAATCAATTAATTCAGTGGTTTCCAACGATGGGGCTGAGCACTTCCTAGTAGGAAGGAGATGAAAAGTAATGCTCTATATAACGTATATACGTAGAGTGCTTTAAAATAACACTTCCTTAACACGGATTCGTTGTGATACGGTGCTTCCAATGCGGATTCGTTGTGATACGGTGTTAAAAATATTAAATTTTCCCACGTCAATTGTTAAAAATTAAAAATAATTTAACCCACTTATCTGCAAACGAGACATTGCTGGTTAATCCATAATGCGTGAGATAATATTTAGCGATAATTCTCATGCAAGTGATGACTATCGAAATAATTAAAAGGCCACTTTCTTTTCTCATCAGTACATAGCTTTGTTGGAGGGTAGTGTCGCCAACTATATGTGTGAGTGAGGAAATATCACACAGGTAGCCTTTAAAAATATGAAATGAACTCAGGATCACGGATTATTCAATCCGGCGCCCATGTCGGAGAGCGTTGAACCAATCACAATATGCCAGCCTTCCAAAGATGATGAGAGATAATAAATCCAACAACATAGTTTCATTTGATGGATGAATAAATCGGCAAACAGTTAATGAAAAACTTAACAGCGAAATTTATTCATTCCTTACCGTTATTGCTATCATTATCAGCAATCATCCTGTTGGAATACGCCTTACGAAGTTGACTGATTATTATTCCTTAGTGTTATTAACCTTGCACCTCTGCAATCATACAGATTGTTTGAATCTTTCATAATTGAGATTATAGGGATAAATGTTATTGGCCACACAAACCATCTGATGCACTTAGTGACACAGACTTTTCTAATAACTCATGCTGAAAACCATCAAGACCTACGTCGAGATCTTGTCTCTTTGTTCATTAAAGACAGAGTCACTTAGTCTTCCACTCGAGAAATGCACAGCTCAAATCTTTGACATCCTGTATGAGTGTGCCTGTGACATCGCTAAATCCCTTTCTTTTGCCATTAATTTTCCTGAGGATATCCTCAGGGTACTTGATCCCATCACACAAACAGAGATCATAAACTTCATCTGCCCCAGCAAGCGAGGTGAATTGTTTCACACTTTGAACCTCAAATGCTCTTGGATGCCCTTCCTGGTATGTACATCACAGGGAGCCAACGTCCGCTACCTTGTTGTGCACACATTTCCGATATGTACTTTATACCAGATGCAGTATCCTAAAATTAGATGTTCGCAGCCACAGAAAATAGCCCACAAGGGATGATATTATGAGCAAGTTAAAATAAATGTCACAAATATCATAGATACACTATAAATAATAAGAAATTTTAGCAGCTAAAATAACTGTATCAATGGACATCTTTCATATTTTCCCAATATTTCACTTATTCATAAAAATCATTGATTAATTTTGCTAGTGATGCGAGAAGCACAACTATGGCTTTACACGGGAGTGATACACTGCGTGAGTGAAATAAACTAATATTTGGTACCAAGAAACAAATAATGAAGTTGTGGATCCCGGATTCATTCAGATGACAGCCGTGCTCAAGGTGTTCTTTTGGATAAGTAGCGAGCTTCCAGACTTTGGGCGGGGGTGGCTCAGTCGGTAGCGCGCCAGGCTCGTAATCTGTAGTTCCCAGGTTCGAGTCCCAGCTGGGTCAGCGTTGAGATTTATCTCCGCAAAATTCCCCGCCCTGCCCACGGTCAGTAGGGGACACCGAAGGGCTTGGAAAGGCCACCGTCCGTCGGATGGGACGTTAAGCCGTGGTCCCGTGTGCGGGAGAGCCATACCCTGTGCACGTTAAAGAACACGCTGGATGGCCTTGACGGGAGGCTACCATCTGTCTCCCAACAGCTGTTCCAGTGGGTCCTCTCCCCCAACCTTCTCTGAGCCTTCGGGGTCCATGTGACCTGGCCATTTAGCCCATGGTGTGCAAAAAAGTGCCGCTCAGAGGCAAAACAACCCAACCCAAAAAATCCAGAGACTTTATGGTGGCATTAATTTATGTTTAATTTTGATTTGATTTACTAATCTTACTAATCCTTATTCTAAATTTTACTAATCCTTATTCCTTGCCTTTTATTTTAAGTATCTGTGTTTGTATTTTATGAATTATAATTATGTACTTGGATGCCTTAGAGTTAAGACCCATACCTTTTCTCATTGAAATATATAACCCCCAAATCGAATGCGGATTTCACTTAACCCGGATTATCCGAATGCATCCAGTTTAAATTTACGTAATTTATTTAGTTTCAATCTAAATAAATTACGTAAATTTCAAATCAAAGGTTCGTGACAACCAGAGAGTATATTTTCAGATTTATGTGATAACATGAATAGTTTCTTTGAATGAAATGGATGCATATTTTTCGCGGGGGGGTGGGATTTTTTTTTATCGGAGATAAAGTTCGTCTGCTATTTGTCAAAAGGTTAGAAAGCACTGAAATAAATTGTTAGGATATTTCTGTAGTAAAATGCTTCAAGGCTCATCGTATTAAACTTAAACTAAATAATTGAAGGAAAATCTACGTGCATTATTAACCGAATGATGAAATTCGATTAATAATGCATGTAGATTTTCTTCCAATTTTTTGTTATAATGATGCCATTATTCTTTCTAAAATCTTGTTCGATGAATATGCAGCTGATGGATTACCATATGAATAGTGGAATAGAATTCAATATATTCACTTTGGTTGTGAGTTTGAATATCGACGAGATTGAAATAATTTGGGATATTTTTAAACCATGTCTGCTTTACACTTATCATTTTAATGTTTTGTAATATTGTACAAAGTAGAGATTAGTGTCGACATTCCATTGCCCTTCTGTCACTACATACATAAAGTATCGTCTGAATTTTCTTGTTCCTAAAGCATTTGGTTTTCTCATTGCGTGATTTAAAAAGTTATGAATGGAGTGCAAAGTAAACGGAATTCCATTTTACCAGTTCAAGATTTCCAGTTGATTTCTGCTGCCCGGAGGCCGAATGGTTAGCGCTTGGCTACTGATCAAAAGGACTCTGGGTTCGGCATGGATGTTTGTGTTCTTTATACTGTGGTCTCACCTTCCTCACAGACCTTCTCTCTGGCTTATATCAATTCTCAAGGCTGCTATCAGATATCTGTGACAAGCAGCTGCCTGAGGAGGAATGCAGGAAGAAAGTGTCGTCGCGATGAGATTTTGGCCCCACTGGGAGGGAAAGGAAAAGAAATGAAAAATTCGGTGATGTTGAGGGATTTTGAGTTCACAGCTTACGGTTTTTATTGATTAATATATATTTTTTAGAAAATTATGGTTATATGAGATAGGGCAAAGACAGTTAGGATCTTTTGGTGATATGCCAATATTTTTCATTTAGTACGAATGTACATGGAAGGTATAAATGCTGGGAATTCCCTTACCTGCATTGTTTGACTCAGTTCCATGCACCCATACATTCCTCAGCATTGGACTGTGACTCTGTGATTAACAAATATTTTTTAGGAATCTTATAAATATTTCGAAGAACATTTTTATCACTGAACAGAATCGTTTGCTGCAAATCAAATTTCTTTTGTGACACATTTTCTATTATTAGTTTCTGCATATAGAGTAGAGCATTATTTACTGAACTGACTGAGAATACAGATATGAAAATACATATAGATATGAAAAAGTGCAATATTCTACAGAATGTCCATAATTAAAAAACATAAACCAAATGGATAAATGCACTAGAAATCTTTAAAGAAAGGAGAGTTATGGAAAATGCTGAATATATGAAAAGAAAAAAGGAGGTTTTCATTGAAAATCCATTGTTAGGATAACTGATGTTTGGATAATTAATCTATTTTATATATTGTAGACTTTCCTTCTAAAGTGAATGTAACAATTGCTTTCTTATTCTCTACAGTGGTGCTGCTGGCAAGGAAAAGGATTCGCAAAGAAATGATGAAGTGTCAAAATTCAATTCCAGTATCTTTTTCTACAGTAATAGCATCAGGAATATTAGCAGTAATTTTGATTTTTATCTAAAAATGTAATCATTGCAAAATAAATGTAATAAAGGGAAATGCAACCAAATAAATATCAATGGTTTATATTATTAAATTTTCACACGTTTATTTTTCAGATAATTCGAACATGTTAATAATAAGTGTTCGGCAGTGGCCTACCCAGAAACCTCCAGTGGTTGTGGAGTTTGACACGTTTCAGTCTAATGGGGAGTGGGGGGGAGTTAACCTGCTTCAGCCTCTGATTTCTCAGGGACATTCTTATAAAATATATGTCATTCAAAGGAGAAGGATTATAACGAAGGTGACCATATGTCCCGATTTTCCCTGAAAGGCTGGAGGGCGCCAAAATGTTCCGTTTTGAAATAATAACACATTCGTGTTGTAAAATGTTAAGAAAAAATATCAGTACGGCTAGAGTGAAAAATAAGTGGCGGATAAAACTTAAAATTAAAGTTTATAAAGCGCTCATACGACGTATAAGAATTTTCCCGTTTTTTTTCTTAAATTTAATTTTAATTTTCTGCCACTTTTATTTTGTAATTTAATCACCAGTGCATGCAGACCTACACATACTGTATATAAGCTTCTATGGTTCAAGGATGCCAATACGTGCATGATTTGATGACTCATGGTAGTGTATCTATATGCAGTATATATGAGTCTATTATGATAAGGGAACACACTCAGTGATTTCAAATTGACGCGTGGTAACGGACGATGACAGTTTTCGTAGACTATAGGCTACCGTCTCTCAGTTGGGATATTAAGCCACGGCCTAATGTGTGGGAGAACCATACCATGTTCACGTTAAAGAACATGCTGGATAGCCTTCACTGGAGGCTACCATCTATATCCTAAGAGCTATCTAGTGGGTCCCCTTCTACCAACTTTGGGGTCCTGTAACCTGGCCATTTAGCCACCATTATGCGCAAAAAAGTGGCGCTCAAAAGTAAAATAACCCAACTCGAAAGTGATTGGGTACTCTATACCCATGTCGCTGGATTAGATGTGGCAATCCTGTGCAATGCCAGCCCGATCATCGTAGCTCTCGCCGTTGGCTTTCTTCTTGTGGGGTCATATTAATGAGCTGATGAACCCAACGTCACCCACTACAAAAGAGTTGTGCGCCTACTTGCTGGCTTGACATTCGATGAAAATGCCCTATTGCACTGCGTTCAGTCATCCGTTACCAGACTATATTATCCACATGAGGGGTGACTACTTGGATCATCTGCCATTGTGAAACAGCTAGAACATTTCCACGAAATGGAATTTTTGTGCCACCCATCCCGTACATGCTGTATTAATTGTCGTCCGTGTACTTTGATTTTAATGGTACCTACAAGTTGTAGAGATATTCAGTTTCGCCATCGCAGTCATGCTTATCATTGCATATGACGCCTGTTGCGTCAAATGCAATGATAAGCAAAAAATTATAATATAAGTGTGATATGCTATCATTGCATGTTTATGCATCGCAGTCATCTATATCATTGCATATGATGCCTGTTGCGTGATCTTCCATTGTGTAAGCATTGCAATAAGGCACGTTTGTTTGTCAGCGGGCGTACGTCATCAGTCCTTAGACTGGTTTTACGCGGAACCTATCACTCAGACAGGCATATGTCTTCGGGCATATCTGATCCTCTCACGAAGAGAAATATCACCAAGTACAGTTTTGTGTGTTTGTCCAGGGACACCCTGTATAGTACATATCTAGTGCATAATATCGGTCAGTATAGTGAATGTAATGTCTATAGAATTTTATTCGTAAATCAAAGTTTAATTATAAAATTAAAATTATCAACATACATCGAAGAGCCAAAATATTATGACCAGCACGTCATTATGCAAATCGAAGCAACTGCAGGTAAACGACGGTGCGTAAGGTCATGAAACGGTATAAATAACACTTGATACTGAGCTCTGTTAATCAGTGTTATTCTTGTTCTTCGTATGGGAAAGCAGGCGAACTTAAGTGAGTTTGACAAAGGCCAAATTATAACAGCCAGACGACTGGGTCAGAGAATTTCCGAGACGGCAAGGCTTATGGGCGCTCACAGTCAACTGTGGTTTAGTACCTTCAAAAAGTGATCCGAGGAGGGAAAAAAATCACGAACCACCGGCAAGGTGTGGGCTGACCACAGCTCATCGATGCTAGAGGTGAGAGAAGGCTATCCCGTATTTTAAGAGCCAACAGAAGGGATACTGTGGCACAACTCTCCCGTAATTTGAATACTGGTGACGGGAGCAATGTGTCACAACACACAGAGATCTAACCCTGTTGACAATGGGGCTGCTTAGCTGCAGGCCGCTCCGAGTGTTCATGCTAACCTCGGTTCACTGTCGAAAGCGCCGACAATGGGCATGTGAGCATGAAAACTGGATCTTGAATGATTAGAAGAAGGTCGTCTGGTCCGATGAATCTCGTTTCCTGTTGCACTATGTGGATGGCCGGGTAAGTGTCCGTCGTTTACCTGAGGAAGTGTTGCACCAGGATGCACCGTGGGGCGAAAACACCAGGTGGAGGAAGTGTAATGTTTTGGGCAATGTTGTGCTGGGAAACTATGACCACCTAACTTACAAGAGTTAAAGGATTTGCTGGTAACGTGTTGGTACCATACCACAAGACACCTTTAGAAATCTTGTAGCATCCCATGCATCGCCAGGTAAGAGCTGGTTTTGGCGGCACGTGTAGGACCAACATCATATTTGTCAGGTGGACATAGTGTTTTGGCTCTCTCAGTGTATATACGTCTGTAACAAAATTATTTGTGTTAATTTTAAGACTAAGGAATTCTTTATTAATAGTGCTAATTTATGAGTTGTTTATGATGTTAATCTTAAAAATGCAGGGAATGACTTTAAAACTAATCTCAGAATTTTATGGTTGATAACAATAATGATATTTACTTTGAGAAAACAATTCATTCATTTTTTGGAAACAGGAACTCTTCGTTCACGTGTTACCTCTGTGAGGACGTATTTCCGTCAGCAGAACATCTGGAAGAACATACAAAAAATACGAGTAAAAAAGGGTCGCGTAAATACAACTGTTGGTACCAACAGTTGGTACAACAATTCTTTTAACTCTAAATGCTAAACAAATACAGATACTGGAAAATGTTTTTCTCTATTATATATTTTGCTTTTTTTATCGTTTTATTGTCTTATGGTGCTATTTTGTGAAACACGCGACATAGCAACAGGGCGAAAATTTCGTGTTCGAACTTCTCATACCTTTTGAGTTTCATGCTCATTGACCCTTTTCCGCCATCAATTTGTAGTTTTTGTAATGCCAAGGGATCAGAAGTAGTAAAATGTTTTTGTTGTTAGCATTTGTTTGAAAATTTTAGGCGAGCTGGTGGCTTAAAAATTCTGCAAAAATCAATGGCTCAACAAGGCAATGCGTATGAAATTCAAAACATAAGTGCAATTCGAATATGGAATTTTTGACTTGTTGCTAAGTTGCCATTCGAAATATAGTGTCAAGGATGTTCCCATCTCTGAGTTCATGTGCATCATCGTGGTACGACGGGGGTTAGGTACAGTCGCTCAAAAAAGTATCCGAACACTATGGTTGATTACAGAATCCAGAAAAAATAGGTGGCAACGATTTTTTTACAAATTAGAGTGATCTTCCAACCGTGTCACGTGACACGAAGGTTGCCAGATCACTAATTTGTAAAATCACTAATTGTAAGAATTTGTAATATCACTAATTTCTAAAACAATCGTTGCCAGCTATTTTATCTGGATTTTGTAATCAACCATAGTGTTCGGATACTTTTTTGAGCGACTGTACGAGCCATGTGCAACACACATGACCTGCCCCGGATGTGCTGGACTGTGGAGCTTGGCTGCACTCGGTAGGATGTCATGATCAGAAGGATCTCTAATGAGATCTGTTTATTGCAGTCGATTTCGCAGCAAGAAGGGAAGAGTGAAGAGAGGATCACTTCTCTCCTGACCATTGAACGAGTCTGCAGTTTAGTGGACGCTGTGCTTCGATTTAATTCAGATTATCCGAAGAAGTCTTGTGAGTCAGCACTCAGGGAGTGTGGAACTAAAGTGTTGTAGCGAGGCAGTGGACTAAAGCAATTACTGTAGTTCTCTTTGTGATGTAAAGTGTTGTAAATATTAAATATTATATATCCTTGAGATACTTAGTGCCTTGATTCCATTCTTTTATAACATTTAAGCACGGCTGAAATAAGGTCCAGCAAAGGCATTCTTTCGGCGGACACATATTCGCTAATAAATAAGAGAGATCTTCACAGATAGCACCATACGGTAAATGTATGAAATGACCAGAAAAGAGGAAAATATACGATACATAAAATCGTTTTCTGATATCTGTACTGGTTTGCATTTTAGAGTTAAACGGATTCTGAATTTGTATTCTTCTCAGGCGATTATCTCTATCATATTTTTTCTAATCAACTGATAAATTTCATCTCTGAACATAATGCGTACTTTTACATAAAAATTCGGTGTATGTGATATCACGACGAACACACTTTTGTGGCCTCATGGAGGGTATGTCTCTAAAACGAATTTGCCACAAGTTCCCGATGGGCTTGGAAAGGCCGCCGTCCGTCGGATGGGACATTAAGCCGTGGCTCCGTGTGCGGGAGAGACATACCCTGTGCACGTTAAAGAACACGCTGGATGGCCTTGACGGGGGGCTACCATCTGTCTTCCAACAGCTGTTCCAGTGGGTCCCCTCCCCCAACCTTCTCTGAGCCTTCGGGGTCCATGTGACCTGGCCATTTAGCCCATGGTGTGCAAAAAAGTGCCGCTCAGAGGTAAAACAACCCAACCCAGCCACAAGTTCCGTTCTAGTCTTATCTCCATGTTGTTAGTAAGTTCGCGAGGCATTTTGGTCCTTCTTGCCTTGTCACTTTTCCTGGTGGACAATGGGAGTGTGATCTCTAATATTATTGCCTTTTTGGTTTATCTGTTATCATTGAATTAACATTCTCTGATAACTAATTAATGGAGAGAAATGCACTTAAGTAAACATCAGAATTAAGGAGCGTCTTGAACAAGAGAACGGGAGTGAATTCCCCCCCTCCTTCAACTTCATCCCTTAGCCAGGGACTTAGAGCCATCTGTTTTGTTCTCTCTCATCGTGTACTTGACGAGCCCAACACTTGCACCGGGCAATAGTACTAGGATTATAACCTTATATGGTCATGGGATCTGAAAATTAACTCATAATGTATCTCTGACTCATCCTCTTGAAGCGCAGCCTTTGGAGTTCAGAGAGGAGGATGTTATCGAAAATCGATTCCGAAAACGTGATTCCTTCCTCTAACTTGACGCTGTCCTGAGGTAAAGACTAAAGCTCCAGAGGCCGAAACGGACCCTAGGATAGATGTTGAGGCTAGCGAAATAAACTACTTATGTGTTCCTGAAAATTATTAAAACAGAACCGAGTCCTCTCCTTCTTTGATTGGATTACTGGCTGACCGGGACTGTTAACTTCACCATTGGAGGATCCGCCGATTCCTGCTGAAGGGAACGAGACTTATAAAAGATAACAGATACCTTGCCTACTTCATACATCATCGAAATGTTCTAATACATTTCGCCGTTCTAGACTAGTAATCAACTCCTATCTGCTTAACTAATGCATTTAATGTTCCTGCCACATACTTATTCGCTATTAAATATTGTTATGTTTATAACTTAGGAATTGCCTACATTATTAAACGAAAACTATCCACTGTACGATCCGACCCTCAAGGGACTATAGTTTCCCTGGTAACATATCACATCTGATATAATTTAATTCGAGTTCTGAATCTGCTTCACTTTTCTTACATTTTAAAGATAGTTTGGATTGTACAACCACACGCTAATGAATTGTTGTTTAATGCTATTAAGGGTTCACAACGTGGGTTAGACGGTAAAATTTTTGGGGGTCGTCGTGAGAGCTCAAAAGTCTCTAGATGTATGTTATATATATATATGTTTTATTCCCATTGTTATACTATAACTATAGGTTTATCTATCTATACAAGGGTACGCCAATTACTTTGGCCAACAATGATAGAGTACAGGCCTGCGCATTTGCTCGAAAAAGACCTTTACGCGAACCTCGTATAATATAAATTCTCACTAGATGGCGCGCAAACACCTAACAAACCGTTCTCCTCAGTCGTTTTCGTGATAAAGTAGTGAGGAAAAACTTCAAATTTCATGAATATAAAGAACCTTGGGAAGTAAATATGCTACATTTATGTTTGTAACGTATATGATGTTAATATTTTTAATCTGAAAGTGTTTTTAGGAAGAAAAAATGTATACATTTGGATTTAAAAAATCATGAAAAGTTTGGTAATTTCTCTTTTTTTTACCGTAATGACAAACAAATATTTTTTTTCTATTTTTTACAAACGATATATTCATGCTAAAAATTCGAAATTTCGGTGGTGGAATGTGAATGCCTTGAAACAATTGATTCACTTCTTAGACCAGGGTAGGTGGGGAAAATGCATTTTTTTTTTTGCTCTCAGCAAAATTTGCTTATAGAGATAAAACTTTTTTTTTTTCGCATTGGACAGTTATTGATGAAATATTATGATTTTCACAGAAACCTAATCTCCCAGAAACTATAAATGCGCCCTCTAACTGTCGAAAAAGTTAAAAATTTCAAACGAACATTTATAAACGATTCATTTATACTAGAAATTTGAAATTTTGATGGTAGAATGTGAAGATCACGTTATACCATTGGCAACCATGAGTTAATCACTTAGATTCAAGGGGGTGGGAAAATGCAATCTTTTTGTTTAAAAAGAATATTGTTTCTTTATAGAGATAAATTATAAATTGATTTGGTGTTAAGTTAGAATCAGCGTGATCCCCTGTCTGTCAAATCATGCACCATTTATTATTTTCTAAAATAATCTGCGAAGCACTTTCCTTAAAGAGCAGAAGAAAGTTGTGAAATCTAGAGTGTCTGATACTGGTACAGATGACATTTACATACTTAAATTATGGCATAAGTATGATTATATAAATATGATAATGTCTCTAGTCAATCAGAATGTTCCTATGAGTTTGCCTTCTAAATATGCATGACAGTGAAAGCAAAGTAAAAACTGAAGCTAATAAGTTAATGGTTATTTATTCATTTAAAAAGCTTTAATTTGTGTATCTAATTAGCAGATAGTTGGCCAACGTTTGGAGGGGATGGAAATGCATATGTCATTCCGCAGTCTCAAAATCGAAATCTGGTTTTCTCTTACAGTTTTAGAGGAGAATGGTACAAAAAAATTCACTCTAAACTTCTATCTCCGGTTTTATTAAAGTTAGAGACTTGATTTTCGAACGCAATACAGTACTACCCAAGGAAACCCCGTACCGGAAATTTGAGACCGATCAGACATTTTTCTGAAAAGTTCTAGGGTCCCCAAAATTTGCTAAAAGTTGTGAATTAAACCGTAATGTCACTGGTGCTGATAGCAAACGATCGCGTTCACTGTTTACGACAACGAGGGACACATTCAATGTCTTATAAAATATGGGTTTTGCTATAACTTATTTTACAAAAATGTTTCCACTTTTTAAGTCTGTTCGTATGCAGGCATTTAGCTTCATTTTGTTTTAAGAAATGAAACTTTTTTATCGTTTGTAGATAAAAACGGTATATTGCGATTTGCATTTTCCGATGCATCCATTAATTGAAATTACTGTTATTAGTGAGTATTCAAGTCGCAAAACTATAGACTTCATTCTCTTTGAAAGTATTCGATATATCGCTGAAGTATTTTGTGTTCCTAATAGTTATGTAGATGGCATTACAAAGCAAAAAATGGACTAGAATCCATACATTCAGGGAATAAGAATTCAGGTGATGCAGGTCAGAGTGCAAGTTGAAAAATTAATGTCCCATTTGTAAGTTTTACATGAAATTATTTTATAATGAAGTTTATTCTCTTGTGTCGAAATGAACATTTCATTAATAAACTGTTTCCCTGCGCGCTGTAAATATCCGAGAGATTTTAATGTGTAAAACTTTATATATAAATAAACAGAGGTCTGACAGTTTAATCAGCCGAAGTAAGAGGTCTGTGAGGATGGCGGGTCCTCAGCAGAAAGACAACACAACCATCCATGCCTTAACCCAAGACTCAAACCCAGGTCCCTCTGGTCAATAGCTAGGCGTGCTAACCACTCGGCCACTCGACGGCTATAAAACTTTAGTTTCTCATAAGTTAGGAATTACATATTAATTTATAAGGTACATTTGGTGTTTGATATGTAACGTATAACTAGGCTTACCGTAATTTTTATTTTTCGATTTCTTATTTTCGTCTATAGCACAAACTATGGCAGTAGAAAAAAGCAAAAAGAATTTTTGTGTGAATGAAAAAAGAGAAACAGAAATATTCGTAAAATTATACGTATTTAAAGTTTTACAGTTTTCTATTTGCTTTTCATAGTTCGCTTTCGAAAATATAGTTCTGCTTTTGTAAGTTTCGAATCTTTTGAGAGCCACGGAATATATTTCTTACCCCGTATCTGAGTGGTTAGCATGCTTGGCTATTGATCAAAGGAACCTGGGATCGAGTCCCGGGTAAGGAATGGACGTTTGTGCTATTTTTCTGATGAGGTGCCGCCATCCTCCTGTCTGACCTCGGTGGTAAGTAGCTGTTTGTGGGGGGAGGGTGAATATTTTTTTTTATAGATAGGGCCGAATTTACATCTCATGCAGTCACATCTAATATTATTAATTATAACACAAATCATTAGGAAACTAAATTAATTTTACTCTTAATTGGCAGTGAAACGATTCATCAAGGCTCGCCACATCTAGAACCGTTCACGTAAAAGACACAAGCTAACTGGCATGCGGAACTGTTCAGTCCTGAAACTTTCCGTTAGACCTGACTAGCGCTAAGGCTTTCATTTCTAGGGCCCTTAACAAATTTTTAAAGCATAATTGTACGTCATTTAGTTTCCTTCAATATTCACGCATAGGTGGAGCGTCCTCGCCAAAATAGTCAGTTTCGTCGAACAAGTCCCACAAATTCATCAAAGGAAAAGCCTCTAATTGTCCGTGCGGTTGACCAATTAACGACCGGTCCATTGCGTAGAGTGCTTCTCGATATACTCGTTCACCAATGTGCTAAATGCTGCTGTCTCGGCTTGTGAACAATGCACTCCACACCCTTCGTCATAACCGCACTCAGTTCCAGGTATTTTAGGAAGGTCTTTGAAACGTGGACAGCCAATTTTTTTTCTAAATCCAGCGAGGTTATACCAAGTCTGGTCAATAGTCGCTTCTCGTAGAATCCTCCCTTGTAAGCGATGACAGAAGCAAAAGGCTTGCCACACTTTTCGTGGATGTGACGTATAATATCGTCCAGGCATCTGTACTCCCAAACCACTTCACCGAAACGAGGGTAAAAGGGAAGGCCCGTAACGTGTTTGGACATGTAACGAATTGTTTTCCAGTCCTTCTGAGGAATGTCCGCCACAAAGGAAAGGTCGAATCTCGACACCTGTCAGACCCCTACAGTCCGAATAACCTAGTTCACGGGTCTGGTCATTTACTCTTCACGGTGAAACCGTCTAAATCTAAAACGCAGCAGACGTGTCGTATTTCACACTGATTTGCAACACAGCTAATATCTAGCATACCTGAGTTCACGCTGATGAGGATGTTGATCACTGGGAGAGGACGCTAGCTGCCTTCACTGTCTCAACTAAGTCTTCAAAGTCGATACGCTGAAGTCCTTCGAGCACAGGATAACCATATTTGTGGGCTTTCAGCGTAAACTTCAGCGCCACTTTCTCTACAGAAGGATCGGGCAGTCATCTAATGATACTGTCGTACACTAGCTGGTCCAGGAAACACAGGCACTAATTGCTCATCGGGCTGACCACACCAATACTGCTGAACAGATTCCAGAACAATGTCTGCAAAAGCCATGACTGTGGATCCCGAACCGCTGCAGTGCCTTTTCATTCGAAACCTCCACCAATGAGCAACATGTCCAATCACATTCCAGAAAAATGAGGTCATCCAATTAAAAATTGAGGGGCGAAGGGGTTAATAACCAATCAAACCTAGAGACTGAAGGGGTAACAACAAACCATACCTAGAGACTAAAGGGTTACAGTGGGGGTCGAAGGGCTGCACCCCTTAACCTAGCAACAGAAAGCATCCAGCGAACACACAGCGATGACGTCATTTCGGACACGCCCCTCCGTTACAGTAGTTTTGACTACTCACGTGCACAAGATGCAAACTTTGTGCAAGGTGCTACAGCTTAACTTCCCATCCTTTGAACGACGTCCTTTCAAAACCCATTGATGTCCCCTCTCTCCAATGACATTCATTTTTCGACAAAAAGATATATTCAGAGATAGAGATCTTTTGATATTTCTTTGGCATAACAGGCATCTCTTACACTTATTCAGCTCGATTATGTTTCTTGCCCTCCCCCTCCCTACACTTGATTTTTTTTCGACATCCTAGCCTGATTGCCAACTGTGTTGGGGGGGAGGGAATGTTATTAACTGGTTAAAGCTTAAAGAAGCGTGACATTGAATACAGTGACGATATGTTACAGATAGAAAAATAAATTGAAACAAGTGAAAGACAATTACGACAAATATATTATAGATGAGCTTTTAGCCGGAGAAGGACACAGAGTGCTACGTTTGCCTCCATATCACTGTCAGTTAAATTACTGTCAAAGTGATGTAGACAAACACTTGTGCCATTTTTATATCACTGTCAATTGAAATAGTTTGAAGTCAGGTAAACGCTCATCGCTGAAAATAATGAAGCATTAAACTTAGTGAAGTGCGGTTATTGCGTAAAGAAGTTATCGGACTTGTTTCAGCAGAAAACTGGTAAAATTAGACACGCAATAGCTGAAGGAGAGGATTTTTGGAAAGTTAATGTAATAAGTAAACAAGTTGTCGGAAATATAATTGTTTAGCTACGAACAGCAGTAGTGATGATTTGTATGCAATATATCGGAGGATAGCGATTTCCAGCAACTTGCAAACTGAAATAAGCATTTCATTTTAAAGTTAAATTCGTTGAAATCTTTTATCTATATTCAGTAGCGGATTTAGAGGTCCAAGGGCCGTAAGCGGAACAATATTTCGGGCCCCTATGGTTTGTAGTTGAAACCACCTCCACAATTATGAAACCATTTTTTATATTTTCATGCTATATTATTAAAAAATTAACAGTTTACTTTGACCAAAATAAAAATCAAAAATACCATATATATATATATGCTTTTTTTCAATTAATTACTCTTTACAACTACTTACTAATAATTGACAATTTTTAAGAAACAAATAATCCACAGAACGATTTTGTGGGCCCTAAGCTGCCGCTTAGCGGTAAATCCGCCGAAGTCGATAATCTTTCTGTTGCAACATATTTTTCATAAACATTTAGATAGATAGATAGATAGATAGATAGATAGATAGATAGATAATTTTTATTTCAGATAATGTTTTACAGTATACAAAAACGTTTTAGGTCTCACAAGAGTAGGCTCGGCTCGTTCGTGAGATCTCCATACAGACACAATTTTAATTGAAAACATCAGTCGTCATATTGAATATAATACACAGAAAACGAAAATAACTCAAAGCAAAAAATTTCTAGTAATCCAGAAGTGTGAAAGTCAGAAAGGAAGAAACATTTAATATCTCTGTTACATATAAACAGTTCTAGTAGTTTAATGCAAAAAAGTTTCCACATCATCCAGTTTCAAAATGTAGTTCTTGAGAACTTTAGAAAACAAATGATAATTCGTGACATTTTTCATGCTGACCAGGAAAGAGGAAGGGTCTTTCGGTGCTAAGTACAAATAATAGTGCCTAAAAATTTCCTTATGCAATGCAGGAATTTCATAATTTATATTTTTATCGTCGTAATTGGTAATTATTCGTATCAATTTTAATGCTATCATTTCTAAAGTAAAAGTGTTTAATAATTTCGAAAAAATGGTCGTAGAGTAAAGGCTAAATTCCTCTTCTCGAAACAAAGGTAATGAAGTTTGCGTTTTTGGGCTTTTAGTTAATAAGCAAATAAATCTCTTTTGCAGCAGTAAAAGTTGTTTAAAATTATTGAAATGCATGCCTCCCCAAGATTTTATACCATATGTTAATTGAGAATGGATTAATGCATAATATAGTGTACACATAAATTTAAATGAAACTAAATTTCTTACGAGATATATGCGGGCCAGGTTACGGATGACCTTCCTTTTAACTCATGTTACATGCACTTTTCAAGTTAGGTCTGCATCAATCCAAATAAATAAATATTTCACTGACGGCACAAAAGGAATTTGAGGACAGTTACAATGACTTTTCGATGAACATTTTGTATCATGATATTTCAATTTATTGCAGTGCAAAATATCTGTAACAGAACTATTTTTCTTTAAGTAGAAATAAACTGCATTTGTCTTTGTCAGATTTATTGTTAAAAAATTACTTGTGGTCCAGTCTCTAATTAATTCTAGATCACTGTTTGTTTGTTTGAAAATAATCGAAGAATCAGAACCGGTATATGTCAGGCAAGTGTCGTCAGCAAAAATACTTAATTTATCTGTTAGGTTAATAGAATCTACATCATTAATGTAAATAATAAATAATAAGGGACCCAGAACAGATCCCTGGGGCACTGCGTATTCAACTTTAGTCCAAGCACTGTATGTATCTTTTATTTTTACTTTTTGCATTCTGTTAGCTAAATAACTGCGAAACCAATTCAATGTCACTCCTCTAACCCCAGCAGCTTGTACTTTTTGTATTAATTTTTGATGATTTACCGTATCGAATGCTTTTCTAATGTCCAGAAAGATTGTTAATGCATGATCACTGTTATTCATAGCTGTGTAAATCGTATTTGTTACCTGTAATAATGCATCATCCATACCTATTTTTTCTCTAAACCCAAACTGATTGCTACTGAGAAAACATTTCATTTCCAGATATTCATATGATTTATTTTTCAATATTTTTTCAAAAATTTTAGATATTACAGAGAGTAATGCAATAGGTCTATAATTCCCTAAGTCCTTTGGATCACCGTCTTTAATAATACGAACAATAGTAACTTTTTTCAAAACGTCAAGAAAAATTCCTTGCTCAATGGATAGATTAAATAGATTTACAAGTATTTCGATAAATGTTTCTCCGAACAGATGAATTATTTCTGCGGTTAAGCCATCAAAACCTGGAGATTTATTTTTTGATAGAAGTATAATTTGAGTCCTAATATCTTTAGCTATTACTGGCGTTAAGAAGAAAGAACTTACCGCAGTTGGTTTTCGGTCTCCCTCCCAATCAGCATTTATTTGAACCAAATCTCTGTTCAAATTCTGCAATTCCGGCAAAATAATCGTTGAACAAATTTGCAAATTTACAAGGCTCTTCATTTTACATAATGGGACAGCAATGTTTATTTATCGATCATAGTCGGCGCTTACGGGAGTGCAATATTGGTTTTCTCATGAGGCAGAAAACCTGGAAATATGATACAATATATATTGCCCTAAAAACCTACAAACAAAATGTATATCTGACACTATTTTTTATCTGCATGCTGGACATGTGCTTTAAAATGAGGCCTCAAAATGTAACCAATAGTGGTTAATTCTGTGCGCATTGATACTAGAAAAGTTGGGTTACATTATACGGTCTGTTTATGTTAAGTCTCAACTGAAATGGAATGCAATTTATCTTATAGATGTCATCTAGGCTGATGCAGAAAGGGCAGCCAACGAAAAATAAACTTTCTACAAAGGTTTTTTAAGCTTATAGATTAATGATGAGAGATGATGATGGAAACTACATTTTAAAGCAGTGTTGACAAACGAAATGAAAAACGTTTCGTTACAACCAAAAATTAATATCGTTTTTCGCTTCGTTATCGAAAAATTTAAGTTTCGTTATAACGTTGCGATAACGTTATATCGAAATACTTTTAGCACAAAATCGAAATAATGAAATATATGTTATCATTTTAACTACATCTATATGTATCCAGTAGTGTCTTCCAGCGATTCGCACCAGTTCAATCAATCCACTTGTTAAAAAAACTAATAAAAATTTTGGAAAAAGTAAAATTATCAATATTAATAACAATATTAATAACAATTATTAATAACGAAATAAATCCATGTATGCTTTTTATCTGCTACTGAGATTTCTGCTTAAGGTGTTTATTATTCTGTAAAGGACTTAGAGAAGATTGAGGGAATGGTATTTATCCTTTTTATCCCAAGAGTCAAATCGATGCTCGTGAATACTATTGAGAACATAGTTTTAAAGCTCTCTGAGACTTTCATGAGTCTGTGGCAGTCGATATTTTTACCAATCTCTTCTGACTTTATTCTTAAGATATATCATCTGAAGAATGTCATCAGGGAGCTCGATGACATCGATCTGGCTCCTTCTGTTCCTGATGGGAAAGAGGTAAGAATTTAAAATATGATCATTAAAAGAAAATATTTCTCTTTCAATGAGATATTTTGAATTAGCAGTTATTTTGCCATTAAGGTTCTCATCGACAATTCTATCCTGATTATAATAAGAATGGGTTCGTGATACGAACTCAGTTCTTGGATCACTTGTAATCATAATCAGGACAACATTTTCTAAAAATTGTAATGTCAAGGACAGCTGGCTTATGTAAAGAATTATTGGGGAAAAAAGTTGGCTTCTTTGGTGCGACTACAACGAGTTCTTTTGTTGTAGCATAAACTAATGAAAGCCGACCACATTTATTTCCCAATCTTGAATTCCAAGTTGGTGCTTACAGTTGAGGTCTCCTGCAAGCACAGTCGGTGTTCTATGGCTAAATATGTAATCTAAGTCCTTGAATAAAAGTTTAGCATTAGGGAGTTTATAAGCTGAAACAAGCTTACTATTCCCTAAGTCAGTATACCGAAGAACCACTACAGTGGCTTCAATATTTATAAGATCCGAGGTAGGAAGGTAGTAGTTAGAAAAATGTTTCTTAATAACTATTACCGTTCTCCCGCCTCTGTTATATCTGTCATTTCGGTAGACGTCATAATTGGGTATTTTGATCCTGCCATTATCTCTGAGATGTGTTTCACAGAGCAGTGCAGCATCATTTTTTTGAGAGTATAAAAGGCTTCGTAACTGCAATAAGCCGCTTTTTAGACCATTGGAGTTCCAAGCAACAATACAAAGGTTGCTTGAAGAGGAGGAGGACTTATCCATTGAAGAAAAGAGATGCAACAAAAGCAAAGGCTTCGATGCTTACTGAGATTCTCTCAGTTCAACCCTTAGCCATCTTTAATTTAAGACAATATTGTTTAAGTTTAACATTTCCCAAATTCAGTTTCCTGAAGAATTCCAGGATGCCTTTAAATTCCTTAGAAAAGTCAAACGATTTCCCTTCATTTCGATTGCTCTTTTTAGTTGGTACATTAACTGTTGCCTTTCCGTTGTCTGAAGGCGTATTATCTGATGAGCACTGTTAGAGTTTTCTTGAATCTCTTCAGGAAGTCTGGTAGCTTGTGAGTAGGTTTTATCTGGTTGTACGTACTGGGGTACTTTATTTATACATTTCTAGAGTTTTTTCAAAGGTATTCTTCTATTCGGATATTTGGGAAAGAGCTCATAGCCTCTGAATTGGCCATGTGCTCTTTCCCACAGTTAGCACAGGTCGGTGGACCATCCTTGTATGTCATGGTACACGTAGTAGTAGATTGGTTGCCATCGCATTTGACACATCTCGGAGTGTTGAAGCAGTTATCTTGAATGTGCCCATAACGCTGACATTTGTGACATTGTGTTGATCCTTTCCTCCATTGAAAGGACTCAACAGTAATCTTTAGATGGAAAGATTAATCAGATTGAAAATCCGTTGGCATCGGTTTTTGCCCACTTAATGAGAAATATAGCTAAGGGAGTAATCCTGGTATTTCTTAAGTTGAGGAGATTTAAGGGTTATGAATCCCATTCCGGACAACTCCTGTGCCAGGTCTTCACAAACGATATCATCCAGAATGTTCTTGATGATTACCTTCAAGTTCTTTTCTGACTTCGATTGGTATGTATGAAAGGTAAACTTTTCTTTCTCTAAAGAAATTTGTAAATGCTCTATAGTATTGGCTACATTTCGATTGGACTCTGATGGTGTCCTCAATTTCTTTTACTGTAAATGCTTCCAGAGCCAATGCAACCAGCTTTTTGTGAGTATTCACTAAATTGTTAGACTGCCTCAAATCTATTTGGCGTATTTTGTCCCCCTTTAGTCTAAAGCGAGGAAATGTTCTGAGTATGTGAGGATGTTTCTGCATCGTCACTTATATCGTATTCTTCGTCTGCAGCATACTGGCTAGAGAGTAAAGAGTTCATTATGAATTTTAATGAATACTGACTCATGGTCAGAGCTGAGCTCGTGTAGTACTTGGAGTTTGAAAGATGGACAGAAGTGGGCAAAAATAACGATGTCCAGAACATCTGGCTTGTGTAGGGAGTTATAGGGGAAATAAGTGGGCTCCCTTGGTGCATCCACAATCAGTTCATTCATTGTGGAGTATTCTAGTAAGAGACAGCTATTTGAGTTCCAGGTTTGGTGTTTGGAATTGAGATCCCCATCAAGAATAACTGGAGTTTTGAGTCCAAAAATTAAGTCTAAATCTTTAATCAGGAGGTCGGCATTTGGGGGCTTATAAGCAGCAACTAGCTTAATTATCCCCCAGATCCGTATTATGAATAACCACCATAGTTACTTCAAGATTCTGTTAAACAGAAGTGAGGAATCCCCTTCCGGACAGCTATTGCTCTGCCTACTCCTCGGTTGTGTTCCTGATCATTGCGGAAAAGATTGTAATTAGAAATTTTGATACTGTCACATGCTCTGAGGTGTATTTCACAGAGCAGCGCAGCATCAATTTTATAGACAGAAGATTTCTGAAATCCAACAGGTCACTTTTGAGACCGTTGGAGTTCCAATCAACAATGCAGAGGACGCTACGCCTGGAATAGGATTGATCCATCGCAGGGCAGAAAGGTAGTTAAGTAGTCGAAGGCTTCGAAGGAAACTGAGATCTTGTCTATCCAATCCTTAGCCTGACGGAAACTAGTATATAGCTCTTTGACATTTTTAATGATGCTGACAAAGTTCAGTTTCCTGAAAAATCCCAAGATTTTTTTCCAAATTCTTTTGAAAATTCAAAGTTTGTCTCCTTTGCTGGCAGTTCTTTTATTCACTGGTACATTAGGGGTAACCTTCCCCTTTAGAGATGGCTTGAATGCAGTCTTTTCCACAGTAGGTCAATAGATGAGCTCTGGGGGTGTGGAAGATGAGGTACCTGGCTTATGTTCAAGTGTATGAGCCACTGTTTGAGCATAAGTTTTTCCAGTCCTCAGTGAAGGAGGATTTCTAAATTTCACTAAAGAAGGGGTCTTTGATGGTACTAATCCAAAGCTATTTTCGTCTACAGCCGTGTTTCCCCACGTGGGGCCCACGCCCCACAGGGGGGCAATTTGATTATCAAGGGGGGCAATTCGAAAATGGACTCGTTCAGAGTTTAACCGTATGGCGGTTAAATTTTACATAGGGGGGGACATAAGAATTTTAGAAAGGCTTAAGTGGGGCATGGCACAAAAAAGATTGGGAAACACTGGTCTACAGGATCATCAATCACTGGTAGTATTTTTCTTTTGCACCATTCTAGGTAAACCCTTGAAATGGTTTGCGTGAGAAGCCCAGAAGATTTTGGAGATGCTAGAGCCAGCACGCCTAGCACCAATATCATGCCACGTTCAAAGTCTCTCAGGTCGCTCGTTTTGCCCATTCTGACGCCCAATTCAACTCTATCTGATGCTCGAAGATCTGATCTGCCTGATATATACCACACACTGCGGTAATGTGACGTATAACGTGATGACGTAATTTTTCGTATACCGCACACCGTAGTAGGGGACCGTTTCTTTTGGTATTACGAGTTGTAATGAAACATTTATGTGCTGAGGGGTGGTGAGCCTAATGAAACTGAGGGGTGGTGAGCTGTAATAATATATCTCAGTGTAAGTTTTAATTAATTTCTGAAGTATATTCTTTTCACGAATTACTTTTGTAAAATATTCTGGCTTCCATAACTGTTTAAATATTGGCTTCGAAGTTCTATTCCCTTTTATACAAAGAGGAAATACTCTAATATTTTGTTAGGGCAGTGTATTTCAAGTTATATTTATATGTGTTAAAGCAGAAATTTCTCCTTGCTTAAAAATACTCTTCATAATATTCATTCGAAAGTAATTGCTCTTTATTATGTTTCAGGAATCTTCCAGTAATAATCCTAAACCGCTGCTACCAGCTTCCAGATAGTAAACACACATTCAAAAGAAAACGTGATCATGGCTATTCAAAGGGATAACGATGTCTTTGACATATCAGTGTTGATGGATACAAAACCAGATGATGACATTTGCGGAAAAAGGAAACACTCAAGGAAGAGACGAAGTTATACCTTTAGCTCAAAAGAGATTGAAGAAGATAATATTGACGATAGAAAAATAATCAACATCAAAGCAGATAGAGGAAGAAAAGCAATCTACGTGGCATTTATTTATGCGCTGATCTCTGCGTTTAGTTACTCTGTGACTTCGGTGTTGGCAAAAAACGATGGCGCTATTCCAGCTGAAAACATTCTTCTTTATACCAACTTAGGGATTTTTACATTGAATTTACCTGTAATGGTCTACAAAAATTTGAGTTTGAGTTTCCGGTACTTTACGTGGTGTTTTCTTATTTTAAGAGGTATTTTATCGTGTGTGCATAATATCTTTACTTTTCGGTCCTTCAATTATCTTCCTCTAGGGGACGCTTCAGCTATAATCTACAGCACACCAGTGTTCGTGACAATCTTGGCCAGAATTTTCTTCAAAGAAAAAATTTGGAAAATTGATGTAGCAAGTATTGTTTTCAAAATATTTGGACTAATCCTAATTGCAAAGCTCCCACAAGAAATTATGAAACCACAAGACAGCTTTTCCAGACAATACTATATTGGGATATTATTTGCTCAAGGGGCTTTACTCTGTTAATAACCTCGTTACCCATCAATTGAAATCGGTGGGTTGTTCAATTGTAACCAATACCAGTTCTCTTACGTGCCTGTTCTTGACCATTATTTTGATAACTGGATTTGGAAACTTTACCAATCCATGTGACAAGCAATATTTTGCTGTTTCTGTTGGACTCAGTAAGTGTTATTGGTTTGATTAGTACAATTCGAGCACTCCTGTTAGATAGAGCAGGTCCTGTATCAACGACCAGAGCTGCTGGAGATATCGTGTTTGCCTTTATATGACAAATTGCTTTCTTTGGTAATCTTCCTGATACATATAACATTACTGGAGTTTCTGCTGCTACGTTTTCTATTTTGCTCACTGGTTTAAAAACTTGGATTATTCCTTTCTTTAAAAAACGAAACAATCCCAGTAGCATAAAGAAATAAAACTTATTTAAGTTTAATTTTTTAAGCAAGATTTGTTAAAATTAATCATACATATCGTAATTTAAAATGATTGTATATCCACAATTCTGAAACAACAAATAAGTGTTATGAAAAATTAGAAAGTAATTTGTAATATTTTGTTCTTATAAGTAGAGTAGATTTTGAAGTGAAAAGCCAGGTGTTTTTATCTGAGCCAAGCTTGGGCAAGCATTTTAGCTGAATGGTCACTTAGAAAACTAAAATGGATTGGACGGGCCGTATGGAAAACAGTTATGGAAGGGTGGTGCGAGAAAAGTAAATATAATCAATAATGTACGTATAACCAAGGCCAAAAAAAAAATCTAAAATGGAACATGAACAACAAAATTTTAAAAAATTAATTATTTTAGTGAGAATTTGCTTCTTTAAATGTTAGGCTTCTTGTCGCCTACAAGATCATTTTCTCATTTTCAAACTTATTTGTCATCAATAGCTCTCAGACCCCACAAAAAGAGGTCGCGAGCCGTAGTTTGCCTAGGCCTGACCTAAGATATGCTTATCATATGTATATCTTTACATTTTAATTATTTACAAGGTTTATTTATTAACAAGCGATATATTCTTAAATAATATGAGGCATAAGAAATTAATTAATTTAGGGTAATTTATATTCATACAGAGTATAGTAGATAATATTGTTTATGAGTCCACTCTTCTGTATGTTTTAGTTATGGTAGGGTGTCTAGATTTCGACTTCTCGCCCTGCCACGGAATGGCCGATGTCCCTCGGATGGGACGTTAGGCCGTGGACCCGTGTTGCTGAAGAGCCATATTCTGTGCAAGTTAAAGAGCATGCTGGATGGCCTTGACGGAGGCTGCCATATGTCTCTCTACGACTGTCCAATGTGTCTCCTCCACAAAACTTCTCTGATCCCTCGGGATATTGTGACCTCGTCATTTAGCCCATTGTGTGCAAAAAAAGTGCCACTCAGAGGTAAAACAGCCAAACTCAAGAAGCAATTTACCATTAATGGAATTGATGCTGAATTCACTACATAAAATGAAAAGCGAAGATAAGATTATGTGACAGAATACAGGTTGTTCAAATTAATTTCGACGTTCAAATTGAAATTATAGATAATAGGATGATTATCTATAGGTGCTAGAACTGTATTTATGGATCTATTATATATTGTAGAAAGTTTGTCTATCCATCTCTCACATAAACTATAAGTGTAGTTCAAAATAATTAATTTTAGAAATATATGCTGTGTTGTAATTTAAAAAGCTGAAAACGTAATGCTGTTTATAAAACCTACAAAATTTGCTTCAGATAGATTCAGAATGCACAGAAAATTGTGATTATACCTGGGAAAGACCAAACCTTCCTACAGAACTACAGGCCCATCAGCCTACTTCCATGCACGGAGAAACGTTTTGAAAGGATCATCCTAAAATGTATATCAGAACATATCGAGCTTAACAACTTGATTCCAGAAGAGCAATTTGGCTTTAGGCAGAAGCATTCTACACTCCACCAGATACTCAGAGTAGTAGGAAAAGTGACTGAGGCTCTTAACAAGAATTAGACTGTCGCATCCACCTTTCTCGATGTCGCAAAAGCCTTTGACAAGGTATGGATCGATGGCCTCGTTTTTAAAGTGATCCAAGCCAAATTTCCAACGGGTTTCACCACCGTAACTCAAACCTACCTTAACGAAAGAACGTTCAGCGTCCAGATAAGAGATACTTTTAAGTGATACTGGAAGGAGAGCTATGCACCAATCCCCTGTGATGATGCATAGAACCGGCCAGGCCTAGCACCTAATGTCCGACCCCGCCTTCTCGTGGTGCAGACCGTTAGTACCAAACAAAAGAGTTACCCTCTTGTGGAAGTGAACGGAAGGGGAGGGCTGCCAGATATGTGTGGCCTACTTAACTGGACAACTCTGGCTACTTTTCTTTTTTTCAAACCTGCTGAGGAGTGGTCTACCACACAGAGTTCTGGTGCTGACCATATAAACCCACTAGACTGGGCTGAATTATGGCTCTGAGCTTAATTATGGATCTTGAATTTGCTGCACTGGTGGGCTTCTCACGAGGGAAAATCTTCCGCTGTGCTTTCTGTTTATTTGTGGGTTGACAGCCCCAAGTGAATAGATTCACAGGATATGTTTATCAGCTGGTGGATAATCCTGAACAGAGGTCATCACAGGCACCTGAACTCTTTGCTTCTACTGGCATCATCAAATTCTACATTGGGGGAAGTCTTCCAGGCTTAAGCCTTTAATAGTGGGGGAACGGGTCTTTGTCCCATGCCTGCGATTAGGGGACTGTTTGATATTGTCGGCATTCCCTCTCTCAATAAACATAGTTTCTAACATCCCACTAACCATTTTCTCTCCATAGGTAGTTGGAATGTGAGGACTCTGCACAGAGCTTTTTCTCTTGATGTCCTCACACAAGAATTCCACCATTATAATTTAGATATTCTCGGCTTGCAAGAGACCAGATGGACAGATAAAGGTCAGATTCTTAAAAATAATCTTAAATTTCTCTTTTCAGGAAGGGACGACAACAAGCATCACCAAGGCGTGGGTCTGCTTCTCAGCAGACACGCTAGTGATGCTCTTCTAGGATATGAGTGCATTAATGAAAGGTTTCTTACAGCAAAATTTCAGACAAGCGTTAAAGACCTGAATGTTATCTGCTGTTATGCCCCCACTGAGGATGCCGATGAGGATGAGAAGGATAGGTTTTATGAACAACTTCAGGATATTTTGAATTCTGTCAAGAAAGGAGATATTACCCTTGTTCTTGGTGACTTCAATGCCAAAGTTGGTACTGACTCTGACCTTTGGGGAGGGGTAATTGGCCCTTTTGGTATTGGTAGCTGCAATGGCAATGGGCAACGTCTCCTACAGGTAAGTAAACTCAATGGTTTCAGAATAACTAACACATATTACAAACACCGCGACATACATAAGTACATATGGGTTTCACCTGATGGGCTGCATAGGAATATGATTGATTATATATTAATTAACAGCAAATGGGCTAGTTCTGTTAGAAATACCAGGGCATATAGGGGAGATGAAATTGGATCTGACCATTACCTAGTTAAAAGTGTCTTGCAACTTAAACTTAAAAAGTGTTGTGCTAGGGTTAAAAATTTGCTTTTAATACTGAAGCTCTGAAAGACCCAGTTATAGCCAAAGCTTACCATGATAGGTTACTTATTCATTATGACAGTCATGGTATGCTTACCACTGAAGTTGAGGAAGAATGGGATCATTTTAAACAGGCTTTTTTGGACACTAACAGTACTCTTTTAGGAAAAAAGGAGCAGAAGAGGCAGAATTATCTGAGTGATAAGGCACTTGAGCTTATTTCGGAAAGAAAGAACTGCAGGAATGTCCTTAATCAATACCCTACTAGTCCTAATAGAAAGCATTACAGAGAACGTAATAAACGTGTAAAAGATCAGTTAGCTGCTGATAAGAATCTTTGGCTTGATGGTTTGGCTGACAAAGCCGAGGAAGCAGTTAGGCAGCACAACAGCAGAGAGCTGTACCAGATAGTTAATGTTTTGTGTGGTAGAAAACGGACAGGTATACAGGGATTGAAGGATAAACAAGGTAAGGTTATAGAAGGTGAGGATTCTGTCATGGCTAGGTGGGCTCAGCATTTCAGTGATGTACTAAACAATGCGGTTAGTTCTATTCCCATTGTTTGCAATGATGATAGATGCATTGGTGGCTTTAATGTTGGCCCTATAACACAATCCGAAGTTATTTTGGCTGTTTCTAAACTTAAACTTCATAAATCCCCAGGGGTAGATGAAATTACTACAGAAATGCTTAGAGCTGGAAATGTTTCGGTTACCACTTGGATGACTGAAATTCTGAATATCTTTTATGATAAAGGCATGGTTCCTAAGGATTTTACCAGAGCTATTGTTATCCCTATTTTCAAAAAAGGTGATCGCAGTTCTTGTGATAACTATAAGGGTATCAGCCTACTCTCTGTTCCAGGTAAAGTTCTTTCCATGATTGTGCTTAATAGAATTAAGAATCTGGTTGACAGTCAATTGCGTGATGAGCAATGTGGATTCAGAAGTGGTAGGGGATGTGTGGATTAGATATTTTCACTTAGGCAGATTCTTGAGAAATGTTTAGAGTTTCAGAAGCCTTTGGTTGCTAGCTTTGTTGATTTCAAAAAGGCTTTCGACTCTGTTGATCGTCATAATTTGTGGTTGATTGTGAAATCATATGGTATACCAGACAAGTTAGTTAACATAATGAAAGCTCTCTATAATAACACTGAGTCGTGTGTGAGAGTTGGTAAGGCTTGTAGCAATTGGTTTAGCATTACTTCTGGTGTTCGACAAGGGTGCATTTTGTCTCCTTTTCTCTTTAGTTTGGTTATTGATTATGTTATGCGAAATTCACTTCAAGGGAAGGTGGCCTTAAATGGGCTGGAGATAGGAAAATTTCTGATTTAGATTATGCTGATGATTTGGCCCTTTTGGCAGATGAGATTAACTCTTTCATTCGAGCTGTTGATGAGACTGGTAGTAGAGTAGGTTTGGTTATAAACAGAGAGAAAACTAAAGTGATGAAAATTGGTCAGGCAGGCTGGGATTCAGTTAATCTGAATGGTTGCAGTCTTGAGCAGGTGTCACAGTTTAATTATCTTGGGAGCTATGTAACAGATAATGGTGATGTGCGGCATGAGATTAACAGACGAATAGGGATTGCTGCCCGGACTTTTAAGAATCTATGGAGAGTGTGGAGAAATAGGCGTATACACCTCAAGACTAAAATTAGACTGTATAATAGTTTGGTTCTTTCTAGAGTTAGTTATGGTAGTGAAACCTGGACACTTTGTAAACAAGATAACAGGAAACTAGATGCTTTTGATTCCAGATGCTTACGCAGTATCGTGGGCATTAGGTGGTTCAACTTTGTAACTAATGATGAGGTTAGGCAAAGGAGTTTGCAACCTCCTTTAAGCAGCATATTGTGCAGAGAGAGACTCCGTTGGTTTGGCCATGTTGCTTGTATGAATAATTATAGATTGGCGAATAGGGTTATGAACAGTGTGCCTAAAGGCCTCAGAAAGAAGGGGAGACCTAGGATGCGGTGGGCAGACAATGTCAAACAGGACCTTGTTAAAATTGGTGTACAGTGGCCAGATGCAGTAGATGTAGCTCAGGATAGACTTGCTTGAAGAACTAAACTGCACGGTCTGGTTGGACCTCCGTAGCCCATGGCTGCTTGAGGATGATGATGATGATGATGATGATGATGATGATGATGATGATGATGATGATGATGATGATGATGATGATGATGATGATGATGATGATGATGATGATGATGATGATGATGATGATGAACTCAAACCTACCTTAACGAAAGAACGTTCAGCGTCCAGATAACTGATACTTTCTCTTCCGTGAGAAACATTGAAGCAGGAATCCCATAAGGCTCCCTGTTGGGCCCTACTTTATTCAATCTGTCTGTGCAATGATCACCCTGAGCTTCATCCCACCAGTCTGGCCATCAAGAGACTACAACTAGGGATGGACAAGGTGGAACAATGGTACTCCAAATGGAGGATAAAGATCAATCCAGAGAAGTGACAATCAGTACTCTGCTATTGAAAAAGAATCAAGGATCCCGATTGAAACTCAATGGAAATCTACTGTACAATACCTATGAGTGGTATTGCATTGTAGATTAAAATGGGATGCTCACATCGCCCATGTGCTATCCAAAGCTAACGTTATCAAATATAAGCTCGGTCCACTGATGAGATGAAGCTCCAAACTGCCTCCGGTGAAAAAACTCTTCTTTTATAAGACAGCTCTGCAACATATTCTTACATATGCCTCACCTATGTTGGGTAATACCACAGACACGAACATCAGAAAGCTCCAACGCTTTCAGAATAAGGTCCTCAGATCAGTGGTAAGTGTTCCATGTTTGTCAAAAACAAACCTATCCCCAGAGATTTGGACAGTGACCACATGTATACTCATATCAAGAAGCTTGCGAAGAACTTTTTCGATTCAGTGGGTGATCATCCATATGAGATCATAAGATCGCTGATCAACTACGATCCACTGGTCATGAATGGGAATAAGAGACCAAAGTTAATGGTCTCTAAGGACCGCTCTTTTTTCCTCTAGTAGTGTTGCTTCAACACTTGCTATTGCAACAGCTCCTGTGGCCCCTCTTGCGATCATCTCTTGGATTTCCGTCATTGGCCAATCAGGCACTAAATTATTATATTAAGAGGTACTATTAACTTGGAAACTCGTATGGTTAAGATACCAGATATCAGCAATCGCTAGAAGAAACCATAGGAATCTGCAAAGAGGATCGAGCGTTGCTAGTGAAACTCGTTTACCAAAACAGCAGTGATGCCGCCGCTGCATTACGCGAATATCGTTGTCTCAAAGATATAAGGAAAGGACTTTTGTCACTAAATAGACTGATGAATATGATACAGAAATTCGAAGAAACAGGCGAATTGGGTGTGGTTCCAGGTAAATGCCAGCGTTCTGTTGCAGAAAGTAATGTGGAAGATGCTGCGCTTACCGCTGCAGAAATCCAGTCGCAATCGGAGCTACCCGTAGTTACTGTGAGACTGATATCCCAGTAACTGCAACTTCTGTGGGCAACTGTGGGTAAAAATTATACGGTCCACCCTGAAATGGCATCCTTATAAAATTCAGAGGGTGCAGCAGCTACACCACGCGACCCTGAACAGCGCACCGACTTTGCTTTGTGATTACTGGTGAGGATGCAACTCGACGATATGTATGTAGCCTTTGAAAGTCTTATGCACCGATGAGGCGCATCTTTCCCTACATGCAGCAGTGAATACGCACAACTGCCGAATATGGCGACCTGCACATCCGCAAGCTGTGCCCCTACACTCCGACTATGTAACTGCACGGTGCGGGTTTACCACAAACTTTATAATCCGACCATATTTCGTTGAGATCATGCTTCAAGCCCCCGAGCGTCGAGATCGGTGAATGGACCACGTTACACAAATCTTCTCCGTCGCAACATTATTCCGACATTGTAAGAAAGAAATTGCTTAAACTCCATAACCTTCATGCAGAATGGGTAGCCACCTCATATTGCACATACGACAAAGCAATTGTTGCGTACTACATTTGGTGAGAACAGAATACTTTCTCGAACGTTTTTCAATGCTTAGTCACCACGTTAACCCGACCTAAACCCATGCGACTTTTGGTTATGGGGTATTCGAAAAGTCGAGTTTGCCAAGGCAATGTTGAATCGTTTGCTGAACTGAAGACGATGGACAGACAATGTCAAGAAAATATTCGGTGGGCAGACATGTCAAACAAAATGTGGTGGCAGACAATGTCAAACAGAATCTTGTTAGAATTGGACATTGTCTGCCCACCACATCCTAGGTGTCGCGCTCTTTCTGAGGCCTTTAGGCACACTATTCATAACCCTATTCGCTAATCTATAATTATAGCCAAACTAATGGAATCTCTCTCTACACAATATACTGCTCAGAGGAGGTTGTGAATCCTTTGCCTAACCTCTTCATTACTTACAATGTTGAACCACCTAATACTATTTTTTCAGGAGGTATTTGGGTAGTCAAGGTCTTTCTTCAGGGGGTATTCAAGGGGCAGTCAGGGTATTACTTCAGGGAGTATTCAAGTAATTCAGGGGTAGTCAAGGTCTTTCTTCAGGGGTATTCAAGGGGCAGTAAAGGTATTACTTCAGGGAGTATTCAAGTATTCAGGGGTAGTTGTGATGCCCCATCGTTCACTTTTGCTTTACCTTAACCAGTTTTTGTTTAATTTACGTTATATTTATCATTTTGGGGATTTTTTATTTCCTTTTCGGCATCACAGCACTCGTTTTCAAGTTTCTAGGAGTTGCGTACGCGCAACTCCGAACTCCCGACCGTAACCGTTAAAGCGCGTGCCAAGGACACGCCCCCTCTTGCGTCATAGCTTGCGTCCGTCATTGTATGCAAATGTCTTTCCCGGCATGCGCCGGTCTTTTGTCAAAACCATGCCCTGCGAGGCACTTGAAGGATTTAGCAGAGTCATGAGAAGCACTTGGGGGATTTAGCACTTAGGATTTTGTCACTTGAGGATTTTGTCACTTGAGCTTTGAGAGCAGAGAGATGTAGTAAGGTGCGTAGCACCGTGCGAGTAGCACAGATTTTAGTTTCTTCATTGATGTTCTTGGTGAGTTACTTATTTTTGGAAATAAATCTATTTTGTTATGTTACAAACTTTTGAGTCTGTAGTTTTTATCTTGAGCAACGCTGATTTAGAATCTTTTTTGCATTAACTTTTATTTGTTAAGATACATTTTGACTCTCACTTATGAACGCTCACTGGCATTGGAACCCTAAATCAACTTCTTCTACATTTTTGGCAATTTGTTAATGATTGCCTGGCGCCCGTTAAAGCTATCCGGAGCAATAAACTTTAATTATTTTACATTGTTTGGAGCGTTACATAGTCAAGGTCTTTCTTCAGGGGTATTCAAGGGGCAGTCAAGGTATTACTTCAGGGAGTATTCAAGTATTCAGGGGTAGTCAGGGTATTTCTTCAGGAGGTATTTGGGTAGTCAAGGTCTTTCTTCAGGGGGTATTCAAGGGGTAGTCAAGGTATTACTTCAGAGAGTATTCAAGGTATTCAGGGAGCAGTCAGAGTGTTTCGTCAGGAGGTATTTGGGTGGTCAAGGTCTTTCTTCAGGTGGTAATCAAGGGGCAGTCAAGGTATTAATCAAGTTATCAACTCCCCAAGATTATATCAAGTCACTCCGAATTTTTCCAATTCTCCACGATTTTGCCAAGTCACTCCGAAATTTGCCAACTGCCCCTAGATTTTGCCAACTGGCCATAATTTAACAGAAAAAAAAACCCAATTTTTATATCTCACCTGAATTTTGCCTACTCCCAACGATTTTGCATTCCTGCAAAATCGTTGTGAGTAGGCAAAATTCAGGAATGCAACTGCCCCAAGCAACTCCCCAAGATTATACCATGAATGCAACTCCCCAAGATTATACCATGTCAATCTGATTTTTGCCAATTCTCCATGATTTTTCCAAGTCACTCCGAAATTTGCCAACTGCCCCTATATTTTGTCAACTCGCCCTAATTTTACAGAACAAAATTCCAATTTTTACATCTCATCTGAATTTTGCCAACTCCCAACGATTTTGCGAAATTACTCCGAATTTTGTCAACTCCCCAAGATTTTGCCAACTCACATGTATTTTACTAAGTGGCTTCGGATTTTGCCAACTACTCTAAATTTTGCCGTCTCTCCATTTTCCAAACTTCCCTAGACATGCCAAGTTGCCTCGATTTTGACAACTCCCCTTAATTTTACCAAAAAAAGAACACAAATTTTCACAACTCACCTAGATTTTACGGAGTCGCTTCGAATTTTGCCAACTCCGAGTTACTTTGAGGGGGCCTCCTCCTCCCCCCATAGTTACGCCCCTGCACGTAATAAGATGGACCCAACGTCAATCATCGAATGTGTATTTGCATTCCATCTGTGTCGAGCAAATGTTGCATTTGTATCAAAATAATTTTTCTTTCACTTAAATAGTATTGGTTGGTCAAATTCTTTCTTATATTTTGATGATGCACTGACATATCAGCTGAATTTAAATCGATTTCTTTGATTTTGTTGCGGAAAACATTTTTTTCTCATTATCAGTTTATTTATTTTACGTTACACTCTTCTGGGTCAGTTAGTACACACTTCTGACCCAAATCAGTTAAGAAAAAGAAAAACTTAGCATAAGGTGGCATAAGGTACTGTTGAACATTTGCATTCCGACATTGAATCAAATGCCCCTGAATACGTGAATACTCCCTTTAGCATAAGGTACTGTTGAACATTTGCATTAAGATATGCCCAATAAAAAAACTTCAAATTAAGAAAATAATTTAAAATAAGTCTCGTTGTCTGAGAAAGCAGAAATCTCTCTCAGAGGTTCATATCGAATCCATCCTATGCTCTTGGATAAACTTTCCAATCTATAAGGGAAACAAATTTATTCGTGCATAAGAAAATCAAATAGGCTAGATGCCATAATAGTTTATCAGTAATTGCGGCACAGATAAAATGCAGTAAATGGTAAATCATTATTTAAATAATCTTTCATCTTCTATTATGCTAATACAACTCACAATTAAAATATTATAATGGAAGACAAATCTAAAAAATTTTTTAGAATAGCTTACTGATGTTTTCAAAACGGTTTTTGGTATATTTGAATTGCGGTAAATAGGTGTATTTCAGGTTGGGTTGTTTTACCTCTGAGCGGCACTTTTTTGCACTCCATAGGCTAAATGGCCAGGTCACAAGGACCCCGAAGGTTCAGAGAAGGTTGGGGGAGGAGACCCACTGGACCAGCTGTTAGGAGACAGATGGTAGCTCCCGTCAAGGCCATCCAGTGTGTTCTTTAAAGTGCACAGTGTATGGCTCTGCCATACACGGGGCTACGGCTTAACGTCCCATCCGACAGACGGAGGCCTTTCCAAGCCCATCGGTGTCCTCTACTGACCGTGGGCTAGGCGGGAAAGTTTACGGAGATAATTCTTAACGCTGACCCAGCTGGGACTCGAACCTGGGAACTACAGATTGTGAGCCTGGCTCGCTACCGACTGAGCCACTCCCGCCCCAGGTGTATTTCAGAGAGGTAAACGTGGATGAAAAAGATTTTGTATGGGTTATCGTTATTTATGGAATTTGGAAAATCTTTATAACGGATTCACTATCGCGGTAGAATACCATTAATTTGATGCGTAGTGTACGGATCTGTGTTTGTTTGGAGTTAATGCAGGAGCATGGATATGATGTAGTATTGGGCATTGATGCAGTTCCTTGAGTCATGCTATTGTTAATGATATTCTGCAAATTTGTGTTCGTTGTCTTTAATGACAAGGACATTTATTCATTAAAAACAACCGAGACCAAATCAATCTTTAAAACACTGATTTTCTGCAATAAATTATAGCAACGAGTAAATGTTCTTTAAGTCATTACAGACAACCAATATATATTTAGAATTTTATTTTTCATAATACTCAGTACTGCAAATGAGATTTTTGAAATAATCGTGTTTTGCCGTACCCCCCAAAAAATATCACAAATGACACTCAAAAGTAGCAGGCCATAGCGAAGGGTAGAATACCTGTTTTCTTTAGTAACAAATTATCACAAGAAAAGTCCTATAGACAAGGAACATTTGAAAGAAATCGGTTGCCCTGACTGGGATTCGAACCCAGATCTCCCAGAAGCATGCCAGGCATCTTAATCGTTAGACCATCAAGGAACTTACTATTTCTTCCACTAAATGACATATAAGCCTTCCTGTTGATTCACAAGTGGCACCATCTGTTATCAGGAGTGGTGCCACTTGTGAATCAACAGGAAGGCTTGTATGTCAGTTGAAGAAATGGTAAGTTCCGTGATGGTCTAGCGGTTAAGGTGCCCGGATGCTTCTGAGAGACCTGGATTCGAATCCCAGTCAAGACTACCAATTTATTTCAAATGTTTTTCTTTTGTTTTTTCTACAGCTGCTTTTTTTTATCTTCAGAGACGGGACGCCATCCTATCACTTCCCACCCCATTTCCACTACTGGTAATAACACTAACTCAACGAAAGTTAAAACTATGCAATCATCTACGAATCATATTCATGCTCTTACCCCAACTCAAATCCAAAGCAGCAGAAGTGTTTGTGTTTGATTTCTTAAAATATCAAGTTATATTTAAAACAGGTTTATTTTCAGAACAATAAAAGTTATTTCTACAGAAAACGAGTTAGTAGAAGCACCCAATACCTATACAAGAGGGCCAGTCCAGGTTCACTACCACTCTTGAGAAGACGTTCACTAGTATTAATAACAAATTTCCCATTTAAATTCAGTAGGTCCTGTCAATCTCCACCCAGCAACTACGCAAGGACAAGAATAAAAATGGTTTAAATTCGAACCAGTTTTGTTATTGGTAAAATAAGCTAATAAACTAAAAGTATATTTAAAAAAAATAAATTTCATTTTAATCTTTACTGTCCGTTAGAGTATATTAGTAAATGGGAAACGCGTCTTACCATTATGTCTCTACGTTAAAAAAATTGCTAATTAAATCACGATTGCGATGTGCAATATATCCATTCAAAAGCAATTCGTGAATACCGAAGAAAGCGAAACGACGAATGATTCTTCGTTGTAAAATTTGTTACATTAGGAGCAAAAGTTTCAATACCTGACCATCATTTCCAGTATCAACCAGCGCGTGACACATTTCATTTACAACTATGTCCCCTTGATTGAAATCTGATTATTATACACCAAAAGATTCCCTAAATACGTTTCGTGTGTTCCTATGTTAAAATAATAGTAAAATTACATTTGTACAGTTAATCAATTTGTATCAGAGCACTGCCTATTATAGTTCGTTTCAAATATTTTAACACTTATTTATAACTTTCGAGATCCAAATTTACATAATATTCATATGCTCCCATTACACTTTCGAAATCTTTTAATGCATCTAATGACGTGTATTTGAATGTAACACAATACAGTTGGTACCAGATTTAAAACGTTAAATTGTTCTTTAAAACCCGAAGTTGAGCGAAACAACATTAAATTATCTCTTCTTATTATGGTAATGATGAGAACAGCAAAACCTACGGAACTGTGCACTTCTGTTTTAAGGTTTGTTTTCCAGTTTTTCCCATCGCTGAAAGGTGGCTTAGAGGGGGAGGGGGGGGGGGGCTAATTCAAACTATGAAGAGATTCGGTAAGCCCGAATCATAATATTTCGTCAATTCCTTTCTAACCCAAAGATAATTTTTCGTTTAGCTCTAAAAAAAATTAAATGACTGTAAACAGACAGGCGGACGACAAAACGAAAACAATCACTTGTTTCTATGGAAACGTGTTCAAAATAATAGCCTATAGAAAATATATCGCTTAATAAGATTGTTTTATATCCTATCTTGTAAATCCTCCTCCCCCACCACTATCTCCACACGCGATGTTTCCTCGATAATTTTATTTTTTGTTACTGATCTACCCTACTTAACTCCTGAATCGTAAGGGTCACTGAATTCAATAGTTAGAGGTTGTAAAGAGGTTGAATTTAATAGTTAGAGGTTGTAAGGGGGGTCAGTATATTTTTTTTACTTCAAATTCACGACAAGCCTACCTAAACGAAAAGAAAAACGAAACAGAAGTATTCAAACAATTCGCCAATGCAACACTAGGAGATTTTTCCTCAATTATTAGAGAACATGTTTTTTCAAATAATAACGGAATTGTTACAAACGCATAACATTTGTCGCAAATTGTCGGTCGAAATAGACGTCATCTGTCATCGTAGAGGGAGGGTTGAATGATTTAGTTCGGAGAAGCGCTTATTTTGCGGGGTAAAAGGTCAGAGTATTTAGGTCACAAAGACCCTAGGAGTTGGGGAAGGAAGCGTTGTGGGCAGTTGTTAGGGGGAAACTATAAGCCACCCATTATGGCCATTTACAAAGATCATTTCTTGGCCCTGTGTGCAGAAAGCGCCATTCTTTGGAATGAAGCTTTATCTCACACAGGGCCACGACTTAAGATCAGAGCAATAGTCAGTGGCATTTCTAAGCCAATATATCTATTTTTTAATTACCGGGAATTAGATGTGGGCAAGTAGGAACACTGGAGACTCATCATCTAGGTAAGGAGTTTTTTCGCTTTGTTTTGTTTTCAATTTTGTTTTTCATTTTCACCATCCCATGAAAATCAAAATTCCAAGGTGCTGCCCACTTTGGGACCATTCATTCCGGTGAATCAACAGCAGAGTTCCCTAGTCGCTCGCCATTAGTGTGTTGGGTCACAACACCTTTGCCAAGAAGCGAAGGTGCATCAAGGGGCTGCTGTCACTGGGAGCGGATGGGAGCAAGATCTAATCTTTTAGTTGTTTTCTAATCTTTTATTGTTTCCTTTTCTTTTCAATTAGATCTTGTACAAGATGCTACAAATATTTCCATTAAACTTCAGATTGGCTATTTAATGGACGTCTGTAGCTTCTTGTCCCTCTTTTTCCTTCCACACTAACTGCCTATGTGTGGAGGGGTTTTCTCTTGGTTAGAGCAAAATACTCTGACATGGATGGTGCCTTGACGTGGCGTCAGAGCTTTTCACTAAACCATCTGGCAGACTTCTCTTTTCACAGCATGCTTAATTTAATAAACCTTCAATCTACTGCTGATGACAATTCAACAGACATTTGTGTAACAAACATTGTAACATTAATCTCCTTAAAATTGTCAATTCAAACTAATGAGTGATTGACAAAAGTGTAAATAAAAATAATAAATAATTTACAACACCTATAAAGTAGAAAAAGAAGTTTTCATTCATCTGTTAAAAGAAAAAAGTTGTGTTTTCTCCTCCCTGCATGCTAAGGGGGAAAAAACCATTGCTGTGAGTGTAAACCTCGAAATTCGGACTTTTTCAACTTTTTACACCGTTAGAGGGCGCTATTACAAACAATCAGTGATTCGGGAAACGTAAAACTAACATTTCGCCAATGGCTATCCGAAGCAGAAAGAAGTTTTCGTTTATCTCTAAAAACAAAAAAAGTTGAATATTTATAATCTGACAGACGATGACGTAGCGATACCAGAAGTATAACACATCACCTCCGGCGAATAAAATATGCTCCTTTTAAAAGAAAATGAAGTTTTTCATTTTCCGAATATTTCACCCTTTAACAGTAATAATTAGTATTAATGGCTGATTGGAGAATGTTAATAATAATGTATTATCAGCTCTATACAACACAAACTTATTTCTCGTTTATCCCTTAAGCTGAAAAAGTTTTGTATTTTCTCATTCCCTAGTTTTGAGGGCAAATCAGTCATTGTATATAAAATAAAATTATTCATTTATTATTAATATACTGAAATTATCGAAAGTTTTGAAATTAAGTTCTAACTTTAAATTTTTTTAACCAACTGTAATTTAATTAAAAACCATATAAAATATAAATCATTGTTCTGTCAGGAAGCCATTTCGGTCTGTTCTTCATCAACATATTCTACCACCAGAATTTTCAATTTCTAGCATAAAGAAGTGTCTCTCTTCTAGGTACGAATGCATCAATGAAAGTGACACCGACAAAACGGTAGAAAGGTTTCTTACAGCTAAATTTCAGACAAGCATTGAAGACTTGAATGTTATCTGATGTTAAGCCCCTACTGAGGATGAGAAAGACAGATTTTACGTAAAACTTTAGGATATTTTGAATTCTGTTCCCTTGTTCTAGGTGACTTCAATGCTGAAGTTAGTACCGACTCTGACCTTTGGGGAGGGGTGATAGGCCCTTTTGGTTTTGGTAGCTGTAATGGCAATGGGCAACGTCTCCTACAGGTAAGTAAACTTAATGGTTTGAGAATAACTAATACTTATTGCAAACACCGCGACATACATAAGTACACGTGAGTATGAATATGATTTATCACATATTAATTAACAGCAATGGGCTAGTTCTGTTAGGAATAACAGGTCATATAGGGAGCTGAAATTGGATCCTTGTTAAAAGTATCTTGCAACTTAAGAAGGTTAAAAAAGATATCTTTAACACTGAAGCTCTGAAAGACCCAGTTATAGCTAAAGTTTGGCATGATAGGTTACTTAGCCATTATGACAGTCATGGTTTGCTTACTATTGACGTTGAGGAAGAATGGGGCCGTTTAAACAGTGTTTGAAACTAACAGTACTCTTTTAGGAAAGAAGGAGCAGAGGAGGCAAAATTACTTGAGTGATAAGGCACTCGAGCTTATTTCAGAAAGAAAGAACTGCAGAAATGTCATTAATCAATACCCTACTAGTCCTAACAAAAAGCGCTACAAAGAGATTAATAGACGTGTAAAGGATCAGTCAGTTGCTGATAAGAATCTTTGGCTTGATGGCTTGGTTGACAAAGCCGACTAAGCAGCAAGACAGCGTAACAGCAGAGAGCTGTACCAGATAGTCAATATTTTGTGTGGGAAGCAATGGACAGGGTATACAGAGATTGAAGGATAGATAAGGTAAGGTTATTGAAGGTGAGAATTCGGTCATGGCTAGGTGGGCTGAGCATTTCAGAGATGTTCTAAACAATGCAATTAGTTCTACTCCCATTGTTTGTAATGATGATACATGTATTACCTGCATTAATTTTGGTCCTATATCACAGACAGAAGTCATTTTGGCTATTTCTAAACTTAAATTACATAAATCCCCAAAGTAGATGAAATTACTAGTGCAATGCTTAGAACTAGGAATGTGTCTGTTACCACATGGCTGACTCAAAATTTGAATATCTCTTGAAAAAGGTATTATTCCTAAGGATTTTACCAGAGTTTTTATTATTCCTATTTTTCTTCCAGTTCTTGTGATAACTATAGGGGTACCAGCCTGCTTTCTATTCCAGGTAAAGTTCTTTGTATGATTGTGGTTAATAGAATTAAGAATCAGGTTCTAATCTGGTCAATGCATGATGAGCAGTGTGGATTCAGAAGTGGTAGAGGATGTGTAGATCACATTTTTCCACTTAGGCAGATTCTTGAGATATATTTAGAGTTTTAGAAATCTGTGGTTACTAGCTTTGTATATTTCGAAAGATAAGACTTTTGACTCTGTTGACCGTCAAAATTTGTGGTGGATTATATCTTACGGCATACGAGACAAGTTAGTTAACATAATGAAAGCTCTCTATAATAACACTGAGTCGTGTGTGAGAGTTGGGAAGGCATGAAGCAATTGGTTTAGCATTGCTTCTGGTTTTCGACAAGGGTGTTTTGTCTCCTTTTCTCTTTAGTTTGGTTATTGATTATATTACGCGAAATTCACTCATGGGAAAGATTTTGACCTTAAACTGTCTGGAGATACGAAAATGTCTGATTTAGATTATGCTGATAATTTAGCCCTTTCGGCAAATGATGTTGATGAGATGAAACTCTTTCATTCGAGCTGTTGATGAAACTGGTAGTAGAGTAGGTTTGGTTATAAACAGAGAGAAAACTAATGTGATTAAAATTGGTCAGGCAAGCTGTGATTCAGTTAATCTGAATGGTTGAAGTCTTCAGCAGGTGTCACAATATAATTATCTGCGGAGCTATGTAACAGACACTAGTGATATGTCGCATGAGATATATAGAAGAATAGTAATTGCCTCTGGAACTTTTAAGAATATATGGAGAATGCAGAGAAATAGGCATGTGCACCTACAGGCTGAAATTACGCTGTATAATAGTTTGGTTCTTTCTATGGTAGCGAAACATGAACCCTTTGTAAGTATGATAATAAGAAACTTGATGCTTTTGATTCTAGATGCTTGTGCACTTATCTTGGGTATTAGGTGGTTGAACTTTGTGAGCAATGATGAGGTTAAGGAAAAGAGTCCACAACCTCCTTTGAGCAGAATATTGTGCAGAGAGAGACTCCGTTGGTTTGGTCATGTTGCCTGTATGCATACTACTATAAATTAGTGAATAAGTTTATGAAGAGTGTGCCTTAAGGCCTCAGAAAGATGACCTAGGAAGCGTGGGGAGAAAATGTTAAACAAGACTTTCTTAGAATTGGTATATAGTGGCCAGATGCAGCAGATGTAACTTGACCAGTTGGTCAAAGTCCTTTGTATATTTTGGTGATGCACTGACATGTAAGCTGGTGTTAAATCAATTTGTTTGATTTTGTTGCAGAAAGTATTTTTTTTAATTTATCAATTTATTTCTTTTCCGTTACACTCTTCTGGGGCACTTAGTTACACATTTCTGACCCAAATGAATTAAGAAAAAGGAAAACTTAGCATAAATATGCAAAAATGCATGTGAGCATTTCAATTATAATACAAAATACAGAAACTTTAAATATATATATGACACAGAAAAACATTAAGGAAAAATATTAAAACAACTCTCATTTGCTAGATCCCATAATATTTTAAACAGGGTAGATCCCATAATATTTTATCAATAAATGCAGCAGAGATAAAATGCAGTAATATGTGAATCACTATTTAAATAAGCTTTCATCTATTATATCGAAGTTTTTCAAACTGCGGGTCATGAACCATTAGAGGGTCGTGAAATCAATTTAGTCGGTCTCGACCAACATGTTTTTAAATTAATAGAATAGAAAATATCAGAGTGGACCTCATTGGGTCGCAATGTAAAATGTATTTTTTATTGGGGGTCGTGGTTAAACAATTTTGAAAATACTGTATAATACTGTTATGAATTAAACGGGTGGAAACAGCATGAGTTCAAAAATAATATTTAAAAATTATAATTCTAAAATAATGTAATTTATTACAAAAGTATGAAGGAAAACATTTATATAAACTAAAGTCAACCAACACCAATCTATATGAGTATAAAAATAAACATTCAGAAGAACAACACATCGTTTCACTATTCCTACAACGAGAAAATAAGGCTTTTACAACTGTCGATAAGTTCAGGGGCGTAATGAAAAACTATGGTTGGGGGGGGGGGGGGGATCTCTAAAATCAAATTTTGCCAACTGAAAAAATAATGATGTCTCTGTCAGTTGTGTACATGGATTTTCGCTCTCGTGGCGGGGGGGAGGGGGGTTGAGACAATTTTCACATCATCATCATCATCCTCAAGACGCCATGGGCTACGGAGATCCAACCAGACCGTGCAATTTAGTTCTTCAAGCAAGTCTGTTCTAAGCTACACCTGACCATTGCACACCTATTCTAGCAAGGTCCTGTTTGACATTGTCTGCCCACCGCATCCTAGGTCTCCCACTCTTTCTGAGGCCTTTAGGCACACTGTTCATAACCCTATTTGCCAATTTAAAATTATTCATACGGGCAACATGGCCAAACCAACGGAGTCTGTCTCTGCACAATATGCTGCTTAAAGGAGGTTGCAGACTCCTTTGCCTAACCTCATCATTAGTTACAAAGTTGAACCACCTAATGCCCAAGATACTGCGTAAGCATCTAGAATCAAAAGCATCTAGTTTCCTGTTATCTTGTTTACACAGCGTCCAAGTTTCACTACCATAGCTAACCCTAGAGAGAACCAAACTATTATACAGTCTAAATTTAGTCTTTAGGTGTATACGCCTATTTCTCCACACTCTACATAGATCCATAAAAATCCCGGCAGCAATCCCTATTCGTCTGTTAATCTCATGCCGCACATCACCATTATCTGTTACATAGCTCCCAAGATAATTAAACTGTGACACCTGCTCAAGACTGCAACCATTAATAGAATTATTAATAGAATCACAGCCTGCCTGACCAATTTCCATCACTTTAATTTTCTCTCTGTTTATAACCAAACCTACTCTACTACCAGTTTCATCAACAGCTCGAATGAAAGAGTTCATCTCATCAACATCATCTGCCAAAAGGGCTAATTCATCAGCATAATCTAAATCAGACATTTTCGTATCTTCAACCCATTTAAGGCCAAAATCTTTCCCTTGAAGTGAATTTCGCATAACTTAATCAATAACCAAACTGAAGAGAAAAGGAGACACAATGCACCCTTGTCGAACACCAGAAGTAATGCTAAACCAATTGCTACAAGCCTTACCACACATGACTCAGTGTTATTATAGAGAGCTTTCATTATGTTAACTAACTTGTCTGGTATGCCATATGATTTCACAATCAGCCACAAATTATGACGATCAACAGAGTCGAAAGCCTTTTTGAAATCAATAAAGCTAGCAACCAAAGGTTTCTGAAACTCTAAACATTTCTCAAGAATCGTCCTGAGTGAAAATATTCTGAATCCACATTGCTCATAACGCAATTGCCTGTCAACCAGATTCTTAATTCTATTAAACACAATCATGCAAAGAACGTTCCCTGGAACAGAGAGTAGGCTGATACCCCTATAGTTATCACAAGAACTGCGATCACCTTTTTTGAAAATAGGGATAATAATAGCTCTGGTAAAATCCTTAGGAACCATGCCTTTATCATAAATGATATTCAAAATTTCAGTCATCCAAGTGGTAACCGAAACAATCCCAAGCTATAAGCATTTTTGTAGTAATTTCATCTATCCCTAGGGATTTATGATGTTTAAGTTAAGAAATAGCCAAAATAACATCAGACTGTGTTATAGGGCCAACATTAAAGCCACCAATGCATCTATCATCATTGCAAACAATGGGAGTAGAACTAACTACATTGTTTAGAACATCACTGAAATGTTCAGCCCACCTAGCAATGACAGAATCCTCACCTTCTATAGCCTTACCTTTTTAATCCTTCAATCTCTGTACACCTGTTCGTTTTTTACCACACAAAATATTAACTATCGTATACTGCTCTCTGTTGTTGTGCTGTCTAACTGCTTCCTCGGCTTTGTCAGCCAAGCCATCAAACCAAAAAATTTTATCAGCAGCTAACTGATCCTATACTCGTTTATTAAGTTCTCTGTAGTGCTTTCTATTAGGACTAGTAGGGTATTGATTAAGGGCATTCCTGCAGTTCTTTCTTTCTGAAATAAGATCAAGTGCCTTATCACTCAAATAATTCTGTCTCCTCTGCTCTTTTTTCCTAAAAGAGTACTGTTAGTTTCCAAAAAAGCCTGTTTAAAATGATCCTATTCTTCCTCAATTCTTCAGTAGTAAGCATACCATGACAGCCATAATGACTAAGTAACCAATTATGGTAAGATTTGGCTATAACTGGGTCTTTCAGAACGTCAGTATTAAAAGAAAATGTTTTAACCCTATCACAACACTTTTTAAGTTTAACTTGCAAAGGCACTTTTAACAAGGTAATGGTCAGATCCAATTTCAGCTTCCCTATGACCTGGTATTCCTAACAGAACTAGTCCATTTGCAGTTAATTAATATATAATCAATCATATTCTTATGCAGCCCATCGGGTGAACCCATGTGTACTTATGTATGTCGCGGTGTTTGCAATAATAATAATAAGTGTTAGTTATTCTGAAACCATTGAGTTTACTTACCTGTAGGAGACGTTGCCCATTGCCATTGCAGCTACCAATCCCAAAAGGGCCTATCAACCCTCTCCAAAGGTCAGAGTCAGTACCAACTTTGGCATTGAAGTCACCAAGAACAAGGGTAATATCTCCTTTCTTGACAGAATTCAAAATATCCTTAAGTTGTCCCTAAAACCTATCCTTCTCATCTTCATCGGCATCCTCAGTGGGGGCGTAACAGCAGATAACACTCAAATCTTTAACGCTTGTCTGAAATTTTGCTATAAGAAATTTTTCATTAATGCACTCATATCCAAGAAGAACATCACTAGCGTGTCTGCTGAGAAGCAGACCCACGCCGTGGTGATGCTTATTGTCGTCCCTCCCTGAAAAGAGAAATTTAAGATTATTTTTAAGAATCTGACCTTTATCTGTCCATGTGGTCTCTTGCAAGCCGAGAATATCTAAATTATAATGGTGGAATTCTTATGTGAGGACATCAAGAGAAAAAGCTCTGTGCAGAGTCCTCACATTCCAACTACCTAGGGAGAGAAAATGGTTAGTGGGATGTTTAAAGAAACTATGTTTATTAAGAGAGGGAATGCCGACAATATCAAACAGCCCGCTAATCGCAGACATGGGGCAAAGGCCCGTTCCCCCCACCACTAAAGGCTGAAGCCATCTACACTGGAAGACTTCCTCCAATGTAGAATTTGACGATGCCAATAGAAGCAAAGAGTTCAGGTGCCTGCGATGACTTCTGCTCAGGATTATCCACCAGCTGATAAACATATCCTGTGAATCTATTCACTTGGGGCTGTCAACCCACAAACAAACAGAAAACATAGCGGAAGATTTTCCCTCCACAGAAGCCCACCAGTGCAGCTAAATCAGGATCCATAATCAAGCTCAGAGCCATATATCTGTCCAGTCCAGTTGGTTTATATGGTCAGCACCAGGACCCTGTGTGGTTGACCACTCCTAAGCAGGGTAGAAAAAAAAAGAAATGTAGCCCTAGTTGTCCAGATCAGTAGGCCACACTAATCGGGCAGCCCATGTCTTCCGTTCACTTCCGCAAGAGAGTATCTCTTTCGAAAGGTACTAACGGTCTGCACCACGAGAAGGCAGGGTCGGACAGTAGGTGCTAGGCCTGGCCGGTTCTATGTGATGATGCATAGACTTCCAATTGACCATTTGATTTCCAATTTTGCCAACTAGCCATAATTTCACAGAAACAAGCCCAATATTTACGTCTCGTCTGAATTCTAGCATGAATTTTCACAACTCTTGTTGATTTGGCCAACTCTCCTTAATTTCACAAAACCAATCCCAATCTTTATATGTCTCCTAAATTTGGCAAGTCACTTCAAATTACAAGCTGGGTCAGCGTTGAGATTTATCTCCGCAAAATTCCCCGCTCTGTCCATGGTCAGTAGGGGACACCGATGGGCTTGAAAAGGCCGCTGATCGTCGGATGGGACGTTAAGCCGTGGTCCCGTGTGCGGGGGAGCCATACCCTCTGCAAGTTAAAGAACACGTGGGATGGCCTTGACGGGAGGCTACCATCTGTCTCCTAACAGCTGTTCCAGTAGGTCCCCCCCCCCAACCTTCTCTGAGCCTTCGGGGTCCTTGTAACATGGTCATTTAGCTCATTGTGTGCATAAAAGTGCCGCTCAGAGATAAAACAACCCAACCCACTTAATATTTTTCAAACGTCTCAAGATTTTGCCAAGTTTTCACAATTTGGTCAACTCTCCTTAATTTCACAAAGCAAATCCCAATTTTCACAACTCGCCTATATTTTACCAAGTGGCTTCGAATTTTGCCAACTCCCCTAGATTTTGCCATGTTTCCTCAATTTGCCAATTCGCCACAATTTTGCAGAAAAAAATCCCAGAGTTTACATCTCACTTGATTTTTGCAAAGTCATTCTGAATTTTACCAACTCTCCTAGATATTGCGAAGTTGCCTCGATTTTGCCAACACGCCATAATTTTACATAAAAAAGATTGTAATTTTTACATCTCACCTGAATTTTGCCAACCCCCCACAATTTTACCAAGTCACTCCGAATTTTGTCAGTTCCCAAGATTTTGTCAAGTCACCCCGAATTTTGCCAACTTGTCCCTATTTTGCCATCTCACCTGTATTTTACTAAGTGGCTTCGAATTTTGCCAACTGCTCTAGATTTTGCCTTCTCGCCACTTTCCAAACCGCCCTAGATTTGTCAAGTTGCTTCGATTTTGACAACTCCCTCAATTTTACCAAAAGAAAAAGATTACAAATTTTCACAACTCACCTAGATTTTACGAAGTCACTTCGAATTTTGCCATCACAGAGTTACTTTGGAGGGGGAGCCTCCCCATCATCCCCCCCATAACTACGCCCCTTAGCCCCACTCAACCCTCCTAGGCGCCAATTTACGCAGAAACTCGCGAAGGTACATTGATCATTATACACAGAGAATTTGGAAGAACAAAGACGTAGAATTAAATCTTTGTTATGTGGACGGCTATTATTACATACTGATAATTGTGCTAAGTAATGTGAATACTAATTTTATATTTAAATACAGTAATACCCCGAAGTTACGCGATAGGTGGGTCCGACGAAAATCGCTTAAGTCGAATTCGCGTAAGTCGGGGTACAACTTTGCATATAAATACATATAAATTTTGTTTAATTGGGACCAAGGACTAAAAAAAACACTAGTTTAGAAGAAAAGTATTTAATAAAATTGCAGTTCTTTATACATATTAATACAAAATATTAAAAAATAAATGAGTTACGTAAAAACGTTATTTTGATGTCGATGGCTTTATGATATCTAACAAATTCGTCAGACGACACAATGCCTTCTTTATTTCACGCAGAATTTCTTTCTAGCTATAACGCGTTCTTCGTTGGAGTCTGTTTTCTAAAAATTTTAAGCCCTTTTCAATTGAGCTGAGATCTTCTGTCAAGCTTGCAATTGTCATGTGCTTTTCTGGTGGAACTGGGTCTGAAGTGTCGGATACTTCAGTGACGTTTTGCTCACGCATCTCTATGAGCTCATCGATTGTCAGCTCCTGACTATGTGAATCCAACAGCTCGTTGACATCATCACCATTGACTTCCAAATCTAATTGCCTGGCAAGATTAACAACTTCTTCTATCACATGAGCGACATGATCAGTTTCTGGCTTTGTTTCCGTCTCGTTTTTGAAAAAAAATGGACAAAGTTTCTTCCAGACACCATTCAACGTTTTTTGGGAAATTTCATCCCAAGTTTTTCCAATGATTCTTACGGCATCTAAAACATTGCATTGTTTCCAAAAGTCTTTAACAGATATCTCACTGTTTTGCCTCATAGCTTCATTCAGATGTGCAAACGAACGCCTCGTGTAGTAAGCCTTGAATGTTTTGATGACTCCCTGGTCCATCGGTTGAAGCAAGCTGGTTGTGTTTGGAGGCAAAAACACAACTTTCACACGTGGGTCGAAATCAATTAGGGTGGCAGGAGGGTGACCGGGTGCATTGTCAATAAGAAGCATCACTTTAAATGGAATCTGTTTAGACTTGCAATAACGTTCGACTTCGGGTATGAAGTGGTCCAAACCAGTCCTCAGAAACGAAAGCTGTCACCCAAGCTTTGTGATTTGACTTCCAAATCACTGGTAAGCTAATTTTAGATATATTGTTTAAGGCTCTTGGGTTTTCGGAGCGATAAATTAAGAGGGGTTTTAACTTGCAGTCACCAGCTGCATTCCCGGCAACCATCACTGTCAATTGGTCTTTAGAAACTTTAAAGCCTGGAAAGTTTTTTCTTTTAGGTATCTTCTTCCAGAACAGGCCAGTCTCATACACGTTAAATACGGTTTCACTGCTATAGTCACCTTCTTCTATCATAGCCTTGAGTGTCTCAGGAAAAGAATACGCAGCTTCTTTATCGGCACTTGCCGCCTCTCCACTCTCCGCGATGCTGTGCCAATTAGAGAGAGTTTTAAATCGGTTGAACCAACCGTTACTAGCTACAAAGTTTTCATCTTCGCCCGCCTCCCCAGCTTCTTCTTTCAACCTCTCAAAAATCAGCTTAGCTTGTTAGCACACAGTGTTCTGATCGATTGGACAATTCTTCACTTTTACTTGATTATCACACCATAATTTCAGCATTGTTTCCATCTCAGCAATAATACCATGACGTTCACGAATTATGCTTGAGTTCAAGGATTGAGCATTCTTCACCGCATCGAGAATTCTTTCTTTATCTTTTATGATTGTTCTTACTGTGGATTCCGGTAGCTCAAACTTCATTGCCGATTCACAAATTTTCATTCTGCTATCAAAATCTTTGATAATGTTAAGTTTGCATTCCAAAGATATCGTTTTAAATTTCTTACTAGGTGAAGGGAGAAAAAGATTTACTTCGTTTGGATGCCATAGTTTTTTTAAGGGTTTAGAAAACGTATAACAAAACAATCTTAACTTTCGTCGATCGTAGAATCGTAATCGTGCACGTAGAGTTCGCGCGAAAAGCGTCCAATTCATATTACAGCAAGAGAAACACTGAAGACAGAGGGCGGGCATTCCCCCTGTATCTTTTCATTGGGGGATCATATCTCCTCTCATTCACCTTCGATTCATGGTTTGTCATTTCTTGCGCTCTGCCTTTCCACCTGGTTCTACCAACTCCTGACTCCCGACGGCTATCTAAATGCAGCTCCACTACATCTGCCAATTCTGGAGGCTTCATCCTTCCATCAGCTTCTCTCTGCAATACAAATTGTCTCGTAGCTGCTGGTACTTCCCGTTTGATCTTATCAGACACCATGAGATTCTTACACTCCTCCAGATCTTTCATTTTTCTACTGTCCAAGAAATGAGAAAGCATAGCAGAAATTCTAGCCGAAAATTCCGTCCAGCTTTCGCTATCCAAATTTTTTGCTTCTTCGAAACGCCGGTGATACTCTGTGGCTGTCAATCGACACTGACATAAAATTATCTTTTTCAGCTGCTCATAACTCCTGCCTCTGAAGGCGGTAGCTAAGCGATAACCGGCCGCAATTTCTCGCCTAATAGTGGTGCTAACAGTTCTCCTCTTATGGAGGCAGGGAAATAATTAGTCTCATAAACTGCTTCCAGTTCCTGGAAAAACAAAAGCATCTCGCCAACCTATTGTGGAGCGTTGCCCAATGTACGCTTTAAGTAGCTGGGAATACCTAAGCCTATCCAATTCCCGAATTTTGGGGTCGGCTCCTTCCATAGCCAAGGCTGTCATATCGTCGCCCGAGGCTGAGCTGTCTCTCCTGAGCCCCAATTTAGCTAGCTCCAATTCATGAGCTCGGTCTGATTCTTCTTTCCTAATCTTATCCTTCCTTTCTTGCTCCCTAATTCTATCTTTTCTCTCTTCCCTCCTAAGCAGCATCTCCATTCTGCTTCATATGATACGCATTCATCTCCCCAGACGTACTCACTCTCACAGACTGCGCTCTCGATGCAGGTAGTCGAGTCGCAAAAGTCGCATCATCCCCGTCTTCACTCCAAGGACAATCTTCATAGAAGATAAGTCCTTGCCGTTAGCATTCACTTCCCCCTCCATGTCTGTGTCAGGTAATGGAGTCGAGTATTGTGTGTCCTTTTCCGTGTTTGCATAGTCGCTGGTCTGATCCAGCATTTTCATTGCCCTCCTCGTATAATACATAATACACAATAGCACTGAGAGAAAATCAAAACAGTCAATAAAACTAAGCTTAACTAGTCTCGCCCAAACTTTCGACCGAGGTGATGCTCTGCAACAGCTGCCGCTGATCGCTGTCGTCTATCCAAGTTGTCTTCCGGTCCAAGGCGAGGTAACGATTCTTGCAGAATGAACTGTTCAATTTGGCGAAAGCCTCTTAGTTCCGGTCCCTTTTTTCCCCCATACTATAATTTAGGGAAGAATTGCCGGTTGGTGTCTCCCTTCGACTATATGCTCACTCATAGTAGAATTGTTTTATGATTACAGCTCTCACTGCAACAGTTATCTGCCGGATGGTTTAGTGAAAAGCTCTGACGCCACGTCAAGGCACCATCCATGTCAGAGTGTTTTGCTCTAACCCAGGAGAAAACCCCTCCACACATAGGCAGCTAATGTGGAAGGAAAAAGAGGGGAGGCTCCATTAAATGTCATTACTGATATGTCAGATTGTTTTGCTCTAACCCAGGAGAAAACCCCTCGACACATAGGAGCTAATGTGGAAGGAAAAAGAGGGAGAAGGCTCCATTAAATGTCATTATTGATTGATGACACTAAGCCGACAGCGAAACTGTTCCTTCATAGAGAGGAATGCCTCGGCGACTCGGGACACCCTGTAGGAAAAAAAAAAGATTATTTCCATGCAGTATAACATTTCCCCCTACATTTTAAAGCTCTTTAAAAACAATTTGCAAAATGCTTTAAATATACGTAAAGAGGTGTAACAATTTTTTTTTCTCTTACCATTATTAGCATTCTCCAAAGGGGGGGGGGTCCTCTTACCCCCCACCCACCCACTTGATGCGGCCCTGAGTGAGTATAATTATTTTTATTTAACGTTGCAATTTTTTTTAATCATTACGGTATGCCAATCGTCAAATTAAAAGTCGTAATTTACTGAATGTGCAAAAGAGATTGCAAATTCGTATTGAGAAAAGTGTTGAACAATAAATAAATAATCTCTGAATCAGCTGCTTGCCACAAAGATCTACAAAAGGTTAGCAGATTCAATTAAACACCTGGACTTTAGGGCCCAATTTGTGCATCTCCCATTAGTGGTTCCCGCCGTTGAACTTGTGAGCCAAAACTCTCTACACAATGAATTCATTGTGCTACAGCTGTGGAGAAACAATTGCTCCTAATGCCGACCATATCCTATGCAGTGGATGCAAAGGGAAACTGCATTTTGGGTGCTCTGGCACAACGGAGAGAAACTATAAAAAGATGACTCAAGAGAAGAAAAAAACGTGGCTCTGTACTGACTGCAAATTAAGCAGGACAAACAACAGGCCCGTTTCAGATAAAGAAAACAGAGATAATACGCCTCTAAAGAATAGCACACGTGTATCACCCTCACCGACATCGAATAACAATAGTAACTATAGCCAGGAGACATCCTTGGGTCACCGCTCCTCTAAGACACCTGGAGAAGGCTGTAACACTAATAGTATACGGCCCCCGTCTTCGGCGCAACAAGAAACTAGAAACTTTCAAACATTACTGAATGAAATAACGCACTTAAGAAACGAAATCAAAGACTTAAGGCATTCAGTAGAATTTTTCTCATCTCAATATGATACACTATTGAATAAATTTCACGAATATGAAGCGACGCAACTAGACACTATGAGTAAACTAGCTACCATTGAAACTACATGTGCAGATCTCACTCAAGAGAATACGGCTCTAAAGTCGCAAATTAATGATCTTGAACAATACGGCAGAAACCGAAATATCGAGATACATGGCATTCCAATGGACGACCAGGATGAGAAAGAAAATCTAAATCAGATAATGATCAACGTTGCAAAAGCGCTAGATATAAATAATTTTAACATTGATCAACTTGAAGCCTTACATAGACTGCCAACAAGGAACAAGAAAAAAACACCTGCGATTATTGCCCAATTTAAATCTAGAAACGAACGTGAACAATGGATGTCAAAAAAGAAATCGAAAATCTTTGCCAGTAACGTTATTGATGACGCTAAAAAAACGCCAGTGTATATAAATGAAAATTTAACTCCAATAAACAGAGAACTTTTCTGGAAAGCGAGGTGCCTGGCCAAATCAAAAAATTTTAAATACGTCTGGTTTCGGAACGGGAAAATCATGATGAGAAAAACTGATGGTGACAGCGTAATTCGAATTGATATGCAAACGAATTTCGACGAATTTTAAACGGGAAATATATTGTTTATTTGCTCCACCTTATTTGTTCTGCCATGGCGACTTTTCATTTTGATGACTTACCAACATTTGATCACAACGAAAATGTCCTGTGCGACTATGAAGAAGTTAAGAAATGGTTCTTGACTAGTAAATTATGTTATGAATCTGATGAACATTTAAGCTTTCTGCATGTGAACATTCGAAGTCTGAAAAAAAACTGGGATACTCTCTGTGTTTATCTTAAAGATATCTTGAATTTCTTAGATATTATTATATTAACAGAAACTAACATCCTCAGCACGGATGCTCCATTGTTCAATCTAGAAAATTTTAATCAACTTTTTACGAGAACTCCTGGTGCGTTTGAACATGGGATTCTACTTTTCTTCCGCGACACATTATTAGTCAAAACGATACCTTCACTTGTAATTCCAGCTGAAACACTGAATATAAATATCTACAAGGGTAATTTAACTTTCAATTTACTTGCTATTTACAGATCACCAAGCTCGAACATTAACACTTTTCTTTCTAATCTCAAAAATTGGTTCGAAACAACTGATAAACATCGCAATCAAATACTAGTTGGAGACTTTAATTTAGATATCAAAAATATCAAAAAACACGGAGTTGCCAAATACGTAGAATTGTTAACCGAGTTTGGTTTCTCACCTATTATTACTGGTATCACCAGGGAAGACATCATTGGTGACTCTCTTTCTCAGACATGCATTGATCACATTAACGTCCGACTTGACATTAAACTCGACACAAATTCAATGATTTTTGGCAGTAGGATCGCAGACCACTACTTAATCGCGGCAATTTGCGGGGGGGAAAAACTTGGGAATTCGTCCAATCACACTAAAAAGCTAGACAGCAATTTTAACACGAAAACTATCTTAGATCATAAAAACATATGCAAAGAAATAAGTCTAACAGACTGGCTGGACAGAGGCACTGGAAACGAAACCCCAAATTCAGAACTAATAGACGTACTTTATGAAACATTCATAAAAAAATATATGGCGATTGTCAACAATAACAAAATTAATAAACTATCGGATGGCTCAAAAATGAAACAACGAAATTGTAGCAAAGACTGGATAAATCAGGAAATAATAAACTTAATACGTAAAAGAGACTCGGCTTGGATTGATTACAAAAATAACAAGAGAAACAGAAATTTTAAATTACTATACACAAACTTAAGAAACACAGTCACGTCCGTTATTAGGCAGGAAAAGAAAAAATATTACTTCAAACAATTTGAGTCATGTAAAAATAAACCAAAACAAAATTGGGAACTCATCAACCAAATTATCAACAATAAACCTAAAACTGCCATTGACGATTTTATCATGAAGAATATGCCACAAGGTATGTCTGAAACTCAAGCAGCAGAGAAATTTAACAACACCTTTGCAGACATTATTGTCAATCTCAGAGACGATAACCGTATACAGAATCTCTCTACAGTTCCTAAACATATCCAACCTTCTGTCCCCTCAATTTTTATTCCTCCCATCTCAAAACAAGAAACTTTCAAAATTCTAAGTGACTTAAATGAAAGAAAATCATGTGGATACGATCAGGTACACATAAAGCACATTAAAGCATGCAAAACCTCCTTAGCTGATCTCGTGACAAACTTTATCAATGAAAGCATATCTACAGGAAACATCCCTAATAAACTCAAAATTGCTATTCTAAGACCAATTTACAAAAGTGGAACTAAATCCGATTGCACTAACTATAGGCCCATTGCCATCTTACCCGTCCTTCACAAAATACTTGAAAGATATGTAGCTAACGTTCTAGCCAATTTCTTGAAAAAACATAACATTATTAGTGAAAAGCAATATGGTTTCCAAAAAGGTAAAAATACAATTACACTTTTAACGGAGTTTTCTGACGTCATTAATGGAACTTTAAACAACGGAAAAAAAGCAGCAGCTATCTTTCTGGACTTTCGTAAGGCATTTGATACGTTGGATCACGATATTTTGCTTCAAAAATTGTATATTTATGGTGTCCGAGGTATTACCCTTAAATGGTTTGAAAATTATTTAAAAAATAGAGTGCATGTTACCAAAATTAATGGCGTTTTTAGTGAGAAGAGAACAGTGTACACTGGTGTTCCACAAGGTTCAATTTTAGGTCCGCTTTTATTCATTATTTATATTAATGATCTAGCTAACCTTAAACTGAAGGGCTCTCTTTATATATATGCTGATGACACCGCCTTGGTTAACGTGAATCACAATATAGGAGACGCAGTCCGAGATACACAGGATGATTTTAACAAAATTATTTACTGGTCTAACATTAATCGTATTTACATAAATTCAGAAAAAACCAAATGGATGAGCTTTCATTCACCAGGATACTATGATCTCTCATCTTATGCAATTAAAAACCACGAACCCTTGTGTCCCCACAACATGATAACTCATGACCCTGACTGCTGCGACTGTGATGTTATTGAGCGTGTTGAGAGCCATAAATATCTTGGACTCTACATGGACACAACCTTCCGATGGAATACACATATTCAAAAGTTAGCAGGGAAATTGCGTCTATGTGCATCTAAACTTTATAAACTACAATTTGTTGCAAGCACACATACATGTATTTTGGTTTACAAAGCTATCTGTGAATCTATATTGACTTATGGTTTGACAATATACGGCTCAACTAACCTCACAAATATAAAGAAAATAGAAACTATTCAATCATCCATTGCTAAAAATATAATCCCATACAACTTAAGAAATTCATTTTATCATAGCGAAGAAAGACTAAATTATCTAGGCATACTCTCTTTTCACAACCTTTACAAATACAGCATCACTTTAAAATATTTTTTTGATAATCAATTTAAATATAAAATCTCTCATGGGAAAAACACAAGGTTACAATCCAAAAATTATTTCCAACTTCCAAAAATATTAAACAATTACGGGAAATGTACAAGGGCATACACAATACCTTACGTGTTCAATCAACTGCCAAGGGAAATTATTTTATTAAACAATTTTAAAGAAATCAAAAATAAGACAAAAAATTTTCTTCTAGGCACTAAATTTTAAATAAAAATTTCAACCACTACAATGGAGCTTCCACTGAAATTCATATAATTTGATGACATTGTTTTAAACTATATCTTATGTATTTTCATGTAACGTTATTATTCTTCTCTCCTGCAGATAAGCAAATGCTTTGCGGGTCATTTGTTTAAAATTTTGTATAACTAACATGAATATGAATAAAGATTATTATTATTATTATTATTATTATTAAAGATTGATAACCATAGAGAAGACTTATGAACTGAAGGACAACACAAGAAAGAAAAGATCCATTCCTTTTACGGGGCTTGAAAAGAGGATCCTTTTTATTAGTAGACGAGCACACTATGTAGTTGACCACCAGACATGTAGGACAGTTACAGTTGAAAATCCTGCTAATACCTTTTTATCTTTGTCTTTCATTAATTAACTGATATTGGTGATCGTTTTACTAAACTGTACTATTTGAAATACTGCATTTAAATTCAACATTAGTTCTCCTTGATATAAAATATTTGTGAATGTCCTGTGATATTTCAACAGATACACAAGAGTGATGCACAGATGCTCTTTTAATAATGGGCACCATACTCTTGGCCTTTGTGAAATGAGCACTACACAGCTTATTGAAGTTAGAGGGCTCCCAGTCTCTCATTGGTCGCATGAATCCAACTTGGCAAAACTTCTGGATATTTTAATGAAAGCATATAAAAATGAAATGAAAGTGAATGAGATTCCTGTTATTTACGCCGAAGAGTGAAAACATTATGAACACCTGCCAAATATGATGTTGGTCCTCCACGTGCCGCAAAAACAGCTCTTACCCGGCGAGGCATGGACGCTACAAGATTTCTAAAGGTGTCTTGTGGTATCTGATACCAACACATTACCAGCAAATCCTTTAACTCTTGTAAGTTACGTGGTTGCGCCGCCGCAGATCGGATATGCTGTTCCAACACAAACCACAGATGCTCGATTGGATTGGTGTCTGGGGAATTTGGAGGTCAGGGCAATACCTGGAAGTCTTCCTCATATTCCGCAAACCATTTTCAAACAATCCGGACAGTGTGGCATGGCGCATTATCTGTTGAAAGAAGGCACTACTAGAAGGGTATACTGTTGCCATGAAAGGATGTACCTGGGCAGCAATGTCATTTAGGTAGGTGGTAGATGTCACAGTTTCCTGCACATGAATGACTGGAACTAGGGTTTCCCGGCAAAACATTGCCCAAAACATTACACTTCCTCCACTGGCTTGTTTTCGTCCCACGGTGCATCCTGGTGCCAACACTTCCCCGGGTAAACGATGCACACGTACAGTCGCAAAAAAATGTTTCGAACACTATGGTTGATTACAGTGAGTGATCTGGCAACCTTCGTGTACAGAAGGTTGCCAGATCACTTACTCCTAAAATAATCGTTGCCAGATATTTTTTATGAATTCTGTAATCAACCATAGTGTTCGAATATTTTTGAGCGACTGTACCAGCCGTCCATATGGTGCAACAGAAAACGAAATCCATCGAACCATATGACCTTCTTCCAATCATTCGAGGTCGAGTTTTGATATCGCGTGCCAATTGAACTCTTGCTTCTATGGGCATCGCCAAACCTACATTGGTGGAAGTCTTCCAGTGTAGCAGCGTACTTCCAGTTCCGCTGCTACTAAAGGCTTTAGCCTTTAGTAGCAGCGGAACAGGTCTTTGCCCCATTCTTGCGATTAGGGGGCTGTTTGATATTGTAGACATTTCCTCTCTCAATAGACATAATTTTTTTAAACATACCACCAACCATTTTGTCTCCGTAGGTAGTTGGAATATGCACAGAGATTAATCTCTTGATGTCCTCACACAAGAAAATCAGATAACAGATAAAGGTCAGATTCTTAAACGTCACCGTATCAAATGAAGATGCTGCCAAAGGAGGATAGTCGATATTTCATGTATGTATAGCTTTAAATATAAACCGATTCCTATTTGTTTAACTTATTGAATGGTCAACCTTTATTAGCGTTTTCTTGTTGTATAAATGAAAAACAAAATTTGCTTTTCTCTTTTTATTCTATTTATGGCATGTTCATCGTTGTTCCCCTAACTCTTCATGGTTTTCTATTGCACCTTAGTGTTGCCAAATGCGATACTTTCAGGAACGTAACCTCCACAGTTGGCGAGAGATTACTGTAGAGATACCGCTTTCTTAACTCGCATCAAATGTTATTTCGAATAAAGTATCCTATCCTTATATGTATGTATCTATTACGTTTCACTTTCATACACCCTTTCCTATATTCTATAATGCTGCATCAGGCCTTCAAACATTTTGGGAGGAGAGCAGCGAGGTGTCCAAAGACGGACTTGACGAGCATCAATAATTCCCAAACACCAGCTTCATCGAAATAACATTTTTGCATTTGAACAGTTTATATCAATGGCTTTCAACTATGGGATATCGCAATATTTCAACTGAAGAAAATTCTTCTAGGTAGGTGCTTTTAAATTTCTCATTATTAAAAAGGCGAAATGTAAACTTCCTTGTTGCAACAAATATATAAAATATCGATTGTTTTTGCATTGGTTTTAACAAATACTTCACTGTGTTTAAAGCCAAATATAGCGCTATGAAAATAAGGATTTCACTTTGACTACAAAAAAGAAATCCCGATTTCTCGTGTATGGGAATGAACTACGATAACATAAATACTGTTCATTAAATTCTATCCATTACAAGGGAAAAAAATCTTATAGAATTTAAAAGTACAATGCAAAACACCTGTGTAAAATCTAATTGCGATGCGATAAATATGCAATTTCAGTTACGTTAAAAGATTAAATCACTATTTAGGAAAATAACGATTTTAACTACAAAACAAATATGTTAAAAATACCTTTTGTAGTGGTTATCCCTGCCTGTAGTGTTATCATCTGCCATTCTCATTGGCAGAGGCAGCAGAGGCTGCAGAATGTGCCTCCTATCCAATTGGCCAAACGGCTTTTCCAAGTGTTTTTCGGTTTCCAACTACGCCGTTTGACCCCTCGCCTTTTGGCGGGCTCTTCTGCCATTATGGTGTCTGAAAAAAAAGAGGAAAATGCAACTTTACGATGTTTATTGGTTGCGAAATATGAATAAGAAATATCTATATTTGAAATTTAGGAATTCAATAAGAACGGGACAATCTGTTAAGTGTTCTACGGCGCATCTTCAATTGCTCTCTTACAATTTTCGTCTGAAACAGTTCATTCTGCATAAAAGTCATATGAAGAATTAAAGATGACATGAGTCAATGGGTAAGGGGACGACTGTCAACTGAGACGTTCATCGTAGGTTAACCGCCAAACATTTTTCCTTTCCTCATAAAAGGTAAGTCCACATACAGTTTTCTCTTATAGTACCTAAGAACAGCGTAAATGTTTAGCGTAAATGTTTCTTTAGGAACGTCATAATATAATACTTTAATAGTTAAGGGCAGCAGAAACAGTGAGCCAGGATTGAAAGTCATTTGATGAAGTAAAGACGTCACTAAGGACGACAACATGCAAATGTCGGCAGCGCGTATTTAAGGATTAGGATGTGAAGAAAAAAGTTATTCGTCTTGTGTCATGTTGTTCAGTGCTCTTTGAAGAAGCTACCATGCCTGAACGATGCAGACGCACAACGTTTGTTCATTAGCGCAGTTTGAGCGAGGTCATATAGGGGTCTTAGGGAAGCAGGTTGGTCTTTTCGTGAAATTGCACACTGCGTTGGAGGAGGGGTATCAGAAGTGGTATGATGGTGGCGTCGATGGACAGACGAGCATTCGCACCCTCGCAGACGTTATTCCGGGCAACGCAGAGTTATGAACGTACGAGAGGATCGGTGTATCAGGAGGGAGGCTGTGGCAGAGTGGACGGCTACGGCATCACAAATTCGATCCTCTGTCCTACCAAGAGTGTCTACAAGAATGATACGCAATCGTCTTTTGGAAGCAGGACTACGGGCATGCGTGCCGCTGGCATGGTTACCACTCGTCAGTGTCGAGCACGTTTGCAGTGGTGTCAAGAACGAGGTCACTGGAAGGAAGAATGGCAGTCTGTGGTCTTCAGTGATGAAAGCCGATTCTGCTTAGGAGCTCTGATGGTGGTTTACGCATCCGAAGGCGACAAGGTGAGCGGCTTCTTCCATCGTGCATCCACAGCGACGATGCCGGGCATCTTGATATAGAGAGCGATTAGTTATCATTCTCATACGTGGCTGGTGTTTGTACAGGGTACACTGAGTAGCATTACGTACATTACGTACATCAACCGGTCGTCTTGCCATATTTCAGTGTAATCTCAAATGCGATATTCCAGCAGGATAACGCCCGCCCTCACTCCGCCCCACCAACTCCCTTGGCCAGCACACTCTCCAGACTTGTCTCCAATCGAGCATGTCTGGGACTGGATCGGACAAAGACTCTTCCGCTGACCGCGGCAGGCAACGACCATCGCTGAATTGCGCGTCCAAGTTGAAAGTGCATGAAATGGTATCCCCCAGCGTGATATCCAGCATTTGCACGCCAGATTGCATGCCAGATTGGAAGCTTGTATTGCTGCTAGAGGAGGTTCAACACCTTATTAAAATGTGCCTTCTGCAAAATGTAATACTCGTGAAAAGGTAAAATAAACATTGAATCACTTCACACGTGTGATCACTATCCTTTCTCAACAAGTTGTTTCTACTAAATGAATCTCATAGATTACGCTTCAATTGTTTATGGTGTTCTTTTTTCAATTTCTGCCAGTGTAGTTAGTTACTTTACATCATAAACATTGTAGGGATTTGTCTCCAATAAACCAGGAAAAGAACTTATTAAGAAACGGGAAAAGCTTAAACTATTACAGAGCCTAATGCTAAATGAAAGTTTCTGAAGTACGGAATCATGGGATTTTTCGAATTATGTTCCCCCCTTTCCGTTCTCTTCCACTATAAGAGAAGTTCCACGAGAGTTGATCCTAATGATTTAAATGCCAAATGCATTGCAACTTTGTAAGTGTCATTTATTATATACATATTTTAGAAAACTGAAGTAATCGAGAAACCAGAATAAATTGGTTAATAAATATATAAAAATCCCATTTCTTTAGCCCATTATATCTAAAGCCAGTTAAACATTTTTTTTAGTAAACATTAGGCCTAACTTAGTTTAATTTTTATTTTAATATTCATTGTCATTCAAAATAAAATTCACTTTCATTTAGTACATAACATGGCTGAATATCTAGAGAAAGTTTTAAAGTTCATTCATTTTTTCTGCTGTAAGAAAGATAAAAATTTTCTGGCTACAATTTCGCTTTTTTTATAGATCTTAGAGGTTAACAGGATTAGTACTTTAATAAATATTTTTGGCTACGGCTGACCAGTGTTTAGGGAAACTATGATGATAATTTTGCTCTCTCTAACAACTTTAACATCTGTATTAGAGATAAGTTAGGGTTCAAATTTTGGATATCGATCTCCGTTAAAAGAGAAATTATGACGTCGCAAGACTTATACATGCAAATATGTATCCAGCTATAACTTTTTCGTTTAACTTCTTTAGAATATACGCCATTGAAATTTTAAAACACTTAAATTTATTTGAAGACAAAATTCAAATCTCAATGCTGTTTGAAACAATAAGTATGATAAGCAGAAACAGATAATCTTGAGCATTATGATGGCAACCACGGTGTCCAACCATTTTCTGCAACATGCCACGTTTGTTTAGAAATTTCTACCGAGCACACAGAGGCAGATCCAGAAGCCACCAAAGGCAAAGCTACAGGGGAAGGTGGTCTGCCCCCTCCCCCGTAGATTCTGATCTGTTTTCTTCTAATAAAATATTAAAAAATATGTGAATTTTAAGTTATATAATATGTGGTAGAGACAAGATCTCAACGCACAAGTACTTCAGCAAAGCAAAAGTGATTAATCGACCGAACATCACATAAATATCTGTTTCATCCATAAACATAGCCCTAAGTGTAGAAAAAGACATTTATTCACTACTGCACAAAATTGCCTTTAACCTCCTACCCCAAATTTTGTGTATACGACGCTGGGATTCATATTAATGACTATATATTTACATTTAGAAGCCACTGTTATTCTAGGGGGCAGGGATGGATCAGTAGGTAGCGCTCCAGGCTCGTAATGTGCAGTTCTCAGGGTCGAGTCCCGTCTAGGACAGCTTTGAGATTTATCTCTGCAAAACTCCTCACCCTACCCTCGGTCAGGCGGGTCATCATATATACCGATGGGCTTGTAAAGGCATCGTTTATCCGTCGTTAGCCGTGGCCCCGTGTGCGGGAGAGCCAGACCCTACGAACATTAAAAACACGCTGGATGGCCTTGACTGGAGGCTACCATCTGGCTCCCAACAACTGTACAGTGTGTCCTTTTCCCCCAATTTACTCCGAGACCTCGGGTCTTTGTGGCCTGGTCATTTAGCCCATATTGGGCCGCTCAGAGATAAAACAATCCAACCATTTGTTATTATACAACAATAATTATTAGAAGTTATAAAAGATATTTAAAAGAAAGCAAAGGAAATTTAAAATACGAAAGAATAATCAACTGAGCCAAGTTGGTGGGGAAAATGTATGATTAAAACATGAACGACGGTGACAAAAATAACAATCGCAAACATCGACAAAGACGAAACGATATCACAACGAAAGCAAAATAAATAGGTACTCACTATAGGCAAGGAAGGAGGACTTCTTTGGAGCCTTCCACACGTCCTATAAACGGAACATAGTTGTAAGTGATTGCAGTGGTTATTCTAATCACATCAAGTGAAACTATTGCATTTACCTTTAGACATTAAAATTATATTAATAACAATATTATATTTTTAAAAGTTCAATTCTTAGAAAAATATTTTTCGTTATCATTGGCTGACAGATCTTTGTTCATATAATTATTAAGATGCCAATATCAGGAGTTCACCAACTTTTACTTTTAAAAAAATGAGTGAATAAAATGCAGATTCTCAACATTAATAGTTAATATTTTGTGGATAACACATAAAATTTCTATTAATATTTAAAGTAAGTAAGTTTAATAGAAATGAAATTGGGTTACCGCATGAAACAATTTGGGAATACTTGATTTACTGTTCTAAAGATCCCTACTGTTCTAAAAGTCTCTACTCTAGTAATCCTATCTTAAAGATCTTCAGAATTTTAGCAGCACTATCATTTTCCAAAGTATTTTAAAATAATCATCGAAATAAACTTACATAAAGACGGACTTCAGTGATTCCTGTGAAAGCCACTTTCTTCTGAAAAGTCAAGAAGCATTTAATTAGAAAACATTGCAAACTTTATAGGTATATATATATACACAACTTGTTAAACAATAAATTGATATATACTGCCGTAATACAAAAAACTAAGATTTAGACTTATATTCTTTTCGCTATACCTCTTTTGTAACGTGGCGAGGGGTGGCTCAGTCAGTGGCGCGCCAGGCTCGTAATCTGTAGTTCCCAGGTTCGAGTCCCAGCTGGGTCAGCGTTGAGATTTATCTCCGTAAAATTCCCCGCCCTGCCCACGGTCAGTAGGGGACACCGATGGGCTTGGAAAGGCCGCCGTCCGTCGGATGGGACGTTAAGCCGTGGCCCCGCGTGCGGGAGTCATACCCTATGCACGTTAAAGAACACGCTGGATGGCCTTGACGGGAGGCTACCATCTGTCTCCCAACAGCTATTCCAGTGGGCCCCCTCCCCCAACCTTCTCTGAGCCTTCGGGGTCCATGTGTCCTGGCCATTTAGATCATTGTGTGCAAAAAAGTGCCGCTCAGAGGTAAAACAACCCAACCCGTGTACGGGAGAGCCATACCCTGCACACGTTAAAGAACACGCTGGATGGCCTTGACGGGAGGCTACCATCTGTCTCCTAACAGCTGTTCCAGTGTGTCCCCTCCCCCAATCTTCTCTGAGACTTTGGGGTCCTTGTGACCTGGCCATTTAGCCCATTGTCTACAAAAAAGCGCCGCCCAGAGGTAAAACAACCCAACAATACTATACTATATAACAAAAGTTTATAGTGTCTTACTGTATTTGCTCTATGTGCTAATTGCAAATAATGTATAACCTTTGTTCCTGAAAACCAGCTCTCAGAGCATGTTATGATGTTTATCTCTGGGCATGTGAATGTTAATAAACACTTAATGAATTCAGTAATGATGATATATAATTATGAGGATGAATGAAATTATTATAAGCAGAGGCACAAATGTGAGGGAGCATGTTCTGGTGCAATTCGTGACGAATAACTGTCACCAAATATTTAGTACAATTTCATCTTAACATTAACCATTTCATTTGTTAATATCACTTTAGGCAAATCAAAATCAACAGCTTGGTATTAAATTTTAAATGGAAAATAGAACTCCGAAAGTACACTGATGAAAGTTAAAATTGTCCAACCCAGCAGGTACGGTCGACTTTACACGTAAATCAACATGCAACAGCAGAGGTTATTATGTAAATGATCTATTATAAAAATTTTATGTAATTGATTACGTTAGCCATCAGTTACAAAAACAGATCACTTCTGGTAGTTGTAAGAGGTAATATGAATTTCTGGTTGATAGGTCGATGTCTACGGCCAGTCGTCGAATTAATTCAAGCGATTATCTCTAATGACATCTACCAGCATGATAACACTACTCCTGTCCAGGATGTTGTCTACAAGGGCAATTCCAGACTATTGCGTGGCCAATCATTCCCCCCCCCCCTCATCAAGCATGTTGGGACATGATCGGACTTTCTCTGCAAGCTCACTCTCAACTGACCCATACCACATGTACGTGGGTGGGGAGATATTCCTCAGGACAACATCAGAAATTTTTACACATCAATGCAGCAATGTGCTGCTGAATGTATCACAAATAAAATGATTTCAGTACGTATTATATTAGGTGCATTTTACTTTAACCCTTTCGTTCAGTTCATTGCATTCAGATGTAAATAAGATCATGTGATACAAATCTCATCATCTTTGTCTGTGAAGAATTTCGCAAATTTCCGGCCATTCCTTCTCGTGAGAGCAATTTCACTAACGAGCAATGTGTTTAATAACGAAGAAAAATTACAAATTGAAGTTTGGAACGTAATCACATAAATATTTTAACAACTACCTCTGCTTTCATTCCATAATAAATAAATTTTAGAAGTTCTCAAACTCTATTACCACACAGAGTTCAAAATTGCATCCTGTAACCATTCTTTTACCAAATATAGAAAAATCATATACAAAGGAACTCTCGCTCAGTTAACACAAAACGTAATCCTAAAGAAATGATGAAGAGAGATAAATAAACGTGTTTTGTTTCTCTTGAGATACTGAATTTTATATTCAGAGGAGAAAAAAATATCTGCAGCACAAGGGGGGATTTAGGGAGGATGGCAATGAGCTATGGCCCTCCCCCTTTCCAAATACCAGTAATGGTAATAAAGGCAAAATAATTATTAAACTTTTGCTCTTTTACGCGTTTTTCAAGAAATGATTTAAAGTACTGTAAAACGATGGATAACATGCTATATTGCAATGGAATTCCAATCCCCTTTATTTTGTTTTTCTGACTCGATTGCGTCACTTTCCCCCCTCCCCCCAGACACACACCCTCTGTTTTTTTTTTCTAGGTCCGCGCCTGACACTAATTTTACATAAACTCATTTCTGCAGCTGTAATATTAGTGATGGAGAACTTAAAATAGATGCTTTTCCTTAAAATATATTGGAACTTCCAATGACTTGAGCAAATTATGAGAGGCCAATTCATTCTTTTAACAATTCTAAAACTGATAGAAAAGACAGATAAAATAAAGGTATCCAAAATCAAACTTCCTCACTGCCGTTTTTGCGTAAAGAATTAAAACATCTAATAATATCGAGATGATTAGGTATCTCTTAAAAACTTCATAAATGGGATGATATATTTTTCAAATAATTTAATACCAAGATAGGCCTAAGAAGAAAAGCAAGCAGATATCGATGCGTTATCCATTAGTAAAAAAATCTCTTCTGCTTAATTTACCTTTGATGTTAATATAGATTAATTATTAAGCATTGTCAATATTCTTAATATTACCATAAAAATATACTATAGAAACTATATTTGCCTTCCTTACTTTGGCCCTATTCGAGTCCTTTACTTTCTTTCCATCTGAGCTATTCAAAGCTTCTGTGCTCACTGAAGTTTCATTCATACTCCATCGCAACCACGAATAATCCTCTGCATTATCTACATTTTCTTGTGCAGTTTTCTGAAAATGCAAATGAAAGGCTTTGTAATGATCACGAAAGAAGGCTAATCATACTATTGTAACAAATAATAAATGTAATTTTTCTATGTCCTGCAAATAAGCTTTAAGCTTTGCGGGTCACCTGTAATGATAAAATTTACTTGTACTATGATCAAAGAATAATAACGTAAATTTATCTTTTTTAAAATTTGTTTATCGCTATTGCTTCGGTGTGAATGATTTATTGAATGGTTGTAAATTGAGTCATTTCACCTTTGAGCGGGTTTTTTGAACATAATATCATAATGGTTTCCACTTCAACAGTTAGGAGACAGATGGAACCTCTCGTCAAGGTCATTCAGCGAACTCTTTAACATGAGAAGATTATGGCTTCCTGCACACGGGATCACAGCTTAATGTCGCATTGACGGACAACATCCTTTACAAAGTCATCGCTGTTCTTTTACTCACAGAAGGCATAACGGGGCTTTGCGAAGAAAATCTTAATTCAAGCACAGTGGGGACTCAAACCTGGGATCATCAAGTTATGATTCAAACAGCTGTCGACTGAGTTAATTCCTGCCCCTTGTTTTGTGTTGTAACAAGAAAAATGTTTTCAACAGATAAAGTGTCCGCTGCATAGTCAAAGGTCAGATTCCCCCGCAAACTAAAGCGTAAAGAACTATTTTGCGACTTCAGATTTCTCTTATTATCCATTGCAGTTGTTTCCCCCTTCAACTATTTATAAATGAAAAGTTTTCCTATATACTCAGTACATATTATATATACCACTTGAGTGCTAAAATATGTCTCCATCAAGCTACTTAAAATTAAAAGGAATTAATAACTTTGTATTCGCTTTTGATTTTTTAATATAATGTTTTTGAAAGATAAAAAAAATCATCAATTTAAGCAGTGCGAGCGATTCCGCTCACTATTCCACTGAATCAGCGGCTCCTGAGCGAACGTGCGATGAGAGACGTGAATCTGCTGTTTCCTCAGTTGGTTTCAGTTCTCGCGTGGCTCTCATAGTGTGAGCATCTCGCAGCACTGAGTGATTCTGGGGGTTAAAGATACGCATTTTCGTACAACATGGCCCCTAAACGCACGCCAACTGCTTTATCTGGTGGTCAACAGAAAAAAATAGAGACACGTTCTAACGCTGCAGCAGAAACTGGCTGTCATGGATTTATTGAGATTCGGTATGTCGGTCTTCAACGTTGCGGTGTACATAAGGCCGCAACGAATCTAACATCCGCAGCATAAAGGTTTAACAGAAGAAATTCGTCAAGATCTAGCATCAAGTGCTCCAATAATTGCTAATAAGACTTTAGTGAAGGTTGAAAAGGCTTTAAATGTATAGCTGGAAAATACGAATCTTAAAAGTGTGCTTATTGATGGCAACACTTTGCGAAAAAAAAAACCTCTTAGCCTCTATGGACTGTTCAAATGGACAATCAGACTGTCTCCATGGTTTAAACTTCCCTCCGAAGAGAGAAGCCTTCAGATGAGAAAGAATTCAAAGCCAACCAAGGTTGATTTAACAGTTTTAGGAACTGTTTCAACCCCAAAATGTTTCTTATTTATTCTTTCATTCTCCCTTCTCCCTCTCTCTTGCTTTATTAAAATGCAGGGAAATTATATTTTGCATACGTATTCTTCATTATACACTGTACATTACTGCATACATATTATTCTACAGGTTGTATTCACGAAACCACGTACTTTATGGACGATTTGAGGGATTTTCAAACGTAATTTTGACTATATGCGATTTTCGCCTTACGCACTGAGTATAGAACTAAACCCCCGGATAACATGCGACTGGATTGTGATACCATCGTATACCTGCCAGTACCACCTCGCTAATTTCATAGCTTGTAACGTTTACATGAACTGACTATGAAATTGATTGTATCTTGTGACATGGTGATGGCATTTGTTACATGTCCAGATATACGGGTCTTGACCCCAGATGTTGCCACTTGTCACATGTCTTAATATACATCTAAATTTTGTAGTGGAAATAAAAGACTGATCGAGTACTACAGGTGGAACTAAATCGAAAACTAACTGTTGTTCGTAATTTAAGGGAATTGAACAAAGCTGCAAATATTTCCAGAAATTTTTTTTTCTAATTTAACGAAACTTTCAGGGAATATTTAACGGAAAATAACTAACATTTATCTCCTATTAAATTTACGTTTTTCAGTGCGAAAGACTCTGCGATGTGAAATTAACCTTAACTGGCATAGTTGTTAGGCAGCTAGCAACTGTTCCAGCAAGGCAAACTTTGTGTGTTGTGTTAGCTCTAACAGAGGCAGTTGTCAGCAGTGACTTCGGTCTTAGTAGGGCATGTCCTTGTATGAGAAGGCCTGTAAAAGCTAGGAGTAGCTTCTAGGATTCTTCTCTGTCCTAAATGTCGCAAATCAAATGTGAAATTAAACTGGTGATAAAAGCAGCTTCAGGAACGGCGATTCTTATTTCAGATCGAGAGCGGCTTTATCGATCGTTTCGGATTACAGTTTTGTTAAAATGCCAAGGAGGAACCATTTGGATGACGGTCAGAAATGGAGAACCATCGGAAGGATGGAACCACGACAGTCACATAGGGAGATTGCGAGATTCTTGAAGGTGTTGGAAAGTGTAATTTCCAGACTCTGGAGACGTTTTCAAGACACTCGAATACGATCTAGGATAATGAACCAAGATAGGAAGAGCAACAACAGTTGAAGATGATCGTTTACAGTCCCTAATAGCAGGGCGTAGGTGGATATGATGTCAGCTCGCAAATTTGTATCAGAGCTGTCAACTGCCACAGGAAACATAGCATCCAGAGTGTTCTGAAGACTTCATACAAAGAGGTTTCTATGTTAGATGTATTGTAGTGTGCATACCACTAAGCTCATCGGAGGGCACGAATACAATGAAGAAGGGGGGTCATCAAATTATTGCTAACAGAAACTTCTCATCTAACGTATCATTTCTCATTGATAATTAAGGCATCGCCTCAATTGGACCAACGATAAATGAGGACAGGTTCCTTTTTCGAATTCATCACGATATAGGTAAGTAGTGATTCTCAGCATCAATGCATCTGGAGAGACCGTGTGACAAGTTATCACCCCTCCCCCCTGAATATCGTGGGGAGAGACCGTTTTGGTGGAAATAATTTATTAGTCGGCCGCACTGACCTGCATGTCTTCTGAGGAGGGACTCTTTTAACTCTCGTAAGATCGAGATCCTAGATCCTTACGTGAGAATTTTTGGAGGTGCCATCGGATCAGAATTCATTTTTATCTCGTTTTCGAAAAGAAGCGAGTTATATGTATATGTCCATCAGTCCGTCCTTCCCTCTGTATGTCCGTTCGCCCATCTGTCTGTAGACATTGAACTTTTTTTTACAGAGATAAAATAAAAAAATTGTGTTGGATAGGTATTGAAGATATATTGCGAACTGCATTTTCCGAATCTTCAAGAAGCTATAATTGCGCCCTCTAACGGTGGAAAAGTTGAAATTTCCAAAATTTGAAACGAATATTGCAAACGATGTGGTTATGCTAGAAATTTGAACTTTTGAAGATTACGAAGGTCATAAAGTTTTCATTGGCAACAAAGAGTTGACCGCTTAGATCCAGAGTGAATGGGAAAATGCAACTCATTTGTTTTGAGATAATTGTCTGCTTTTAGAGATAAGTTAAAAATCCTTTTTAGGTTCGATAGGTATTGAAGAAATATTATGATTTGCACTTTCCGAATATCCCAAAAGCTGTAACTGCACCCTCTGACATCGAAAAAAAAATTGAAATTTTCAAAAATTTAGCGAATATTGCAAATGATGTATTTATTCTAGAAATTTCCAATAGACCTGAACATGGGAGGAAGTTTTAATGCTAAATTACGAAATTTTTGTAGAGGAATGTGAAAATCATGATGTTTCCATTGTCCAGCAATGAGTTGACCCATTTCCCCCACGGTGGGTGAGAAATGCAATTGTTTTGACTTAAGAGATCATTGGGAAACTCTTTTTTAGTTGTATTGGTACTAATGAAATATTATAATAGGAACTTTTCAAATACTTAGGAAGTTTTAATTTATGTCGTAGAGATCATAAATATGGAAACGGTGAAACATTTAACGAATGCTGCAAGTGATCTGTTTAGGGTACAAATTTGAAATTTCTCTGGTAGACTGTTAAGAGATATTAAATTGACAGCAATAATCTACTCCCCTCCCCCCTCGCTTCCTCAGAGGGGTGTGAGAGAAACAACTTTCTAAATTTAAGAGATAAAACTTTTTTGTCACATTGTATAATTACTAATAAAATATTACTCTTTGCATTTTCCCCATCACCCATTAGCTCAAATTAAAATTTTTAAAGAGTGAAAAGTGGTAAACGGAATACTTCATTCTCTTTCACAAAAAAATCCCATATGCGCCAGAGGAGATGCGCGTTCCTCTTCTCGTGCATGATAACGCTCGCTAACATAGAACTGAGATAGTAGAGCAAAGTCTTGATTTCAAAGATATCCAGAGAATGTACTGGCCAGCGATGTCTCCAGACCTAAATCTCATTTAGCATGCATGGGATGCTTTGGGAAGGAGGGTTGCAAGTCATCAACCCCCTCCAAGTACACTTCATGAGCTGAGAAATGCTCTTTTAGAGAGGAATGAGATTTACCACTCCCACCTTCTGCATTATTGGATAACCTTGTTAGAAGCACGAGAGCTCGTTGTGAAAGCTGTATTACTGTTAGCGATAATCATACTTTTACATGTTAACTTCAATATCTACCATGATCTATAATTTTTCATAATTGGAAAACTTTTCCGACATATTTAGTGTGAAAATCAGTTTGTAATTGGTTTATAATAAAGTATTATAATTAAGTTTATAATTAGTATTCCGATATAATCTTTGTTTCAAATCTAAATATTAATACATGTGATATTAAATATCCCCTGAAACTATCGTTAAATTCTAAAAAGGATTTTTTTTTTATATTTGCATTTTTGTTCAACACTCTTAACTTATGAATAGCAGTGCATTTATACACTATATGAAATATTATTTACTGTCTGTTAAGACTCCAGAAAAACAAAACTTTTATCTAAATAGCAGGAACACGGTATTTGTTTAAATGCAAAATGTTTTTACCCGCTGTGGCTTCCTCAGATTGGGGTTCTGTTCCAAAAGAGTTTCTTGGCTTTTATTACGATAAATGTGGGAAATATGAATTAAATATAACTCTTGGGAGATCAAACATTTCAGTTTTATCATGTTATAAAATTTTTGAATGTATTGCATAAGGAAATGAAATTTTAAATAAAACAAAATCGTATTCTTAACATTTTATCTTAAAATAACGTTACTATGTAGTTTTTGTAATAACACCAGACGTAACATAACCAGCCTCACCTTGCCCCCATTATATGTCACGTGATTTCCCACTTCCTTCGAGATGTTCGGACAAGGAATAGACATCGCGTAACAAAACAATGGATTGCATTGGGAATGAGTCAATTTACCGAGAAGTGGCACTCTTTTTCTCAGGCCAATGCACCGAATGTGTAAAACGCTGTCCTTATTTAAAAATGCAAACCCACTACACATAGAAAATTGAAAACAATAGCAGTTCGCTAGGATTAAAATGATTAAGTACATTTTTTGCACAGTATATTACTCAGCTTAACTAGTAGCAATTCTGTTGTTATTACATGGAATCTTATTGCTTAAAGTAAGAGCAGTGCTATTGCGTATTAAAGAGAGGTGTGACCAGAAAGTTACGATGATGAAGATGGGTCTAACATGCTAAAGGTCACAACAAGCTTATGGTTATCACGTACTTCTTACCCCGACCATCAAGTAAAGGCATACTATTATCCCCTTTCTTCGGCAGACCACTGCATTTAGCTTCAAATATATAATAGAAACAGTTATACAAACTTAGTTCAAATATTAAACAAGTGTTGTTTTTCTACCAGTAAAGAATAATATAAACTATTTCCAACGTTTTTTCTAACGGTAAATAATAATATAAACTATTTTCAACGTTTTTTCTAACGGTAAGAATAATATAAACTATTTTCAAAGCTTTGAAATAATGAACAAAAAAGATGGCAAAATTTTAAATTGTTAAAATTAGTTTTTGGTATCGTTTTGAAACTAGCACTCACCTCATTCATCAATTCATCAATTGCCTCCTTTACGTACTTAAAATATAACCATCTAGCTAGATCGCTAGCTCTTTCTTCTCTGTCTTTCTGCATCATCTTGCACCAACTAGAAATGAAAATACTTCTGTCATTTCAGAGATCTTTTTGAAAGTAAGTGGATTCAATCAGTTTCATAAGACTCGTAATGAACAACCTCAAATGCACAAGAAATAATCTAGATATTAATATATGACTTTTTTTTAAATAACATTGGTAGCGTGAAATTAAAAGCAATATTTTGTAAGCCCAACTTTAAAGAATTAGAATCAAAAGCAAAATTATCTTGTTTGGATTTTAGTTATTTCGAAAACGAAATCCCGTGTCGATCATTACGAGTTACAGATCATTGGGAAGAAGATGATGATGACTTAACCTTTACAAAGTCAATTTATTTCTTATATAATAAGAGTAATATAATAATTTTATCGCTGCCTTTTAAAACATTAATTTTTTAAATAAAACTTAAAATCAACTAATATTCTATTTATGAAATACCTTTCTACGTAATATGAGCTGTATGAATTCTGAAATTGTACGCCGTAGGAGACTAAGTGAATGCAACATTAGATCTACCATACCTAAATAAGGAACTGAATGTGAGTCCCAAATAAACATTATGCAACTGAAGCATGTTTTCTGTTTTGGAGTCAAAAGAATACGAAGGAGAGATTTCTATTCAAGATTAGTGCTGAATATAAATTCAAGATTCAAGATTAGTGCTGATCATTTGGAGGAAGGAAAGTTTAGTTTGCTTTTTTCCTGTGAAATACGAAGAACAACGAAGTAGGTAATTCTTTATTTTGATTTAATCTATGTTTGGGATTTAAAATTATTAAACCCTTTTCGATGTTTGATTATTATTTTTCAAAATTTTTTCTCCCTCTCGTTAATGAATCGTTTTTAGAAATTACAATAATATAATTCAAAAATTTTCATCATAAAAGAATTATTTTGCATGTTTTAAATCTTGGAGAATTTTAATTTTGCTTTCAAATGAAATGATTTTTTACTCAATTCAGACTATACTATAAACAAGAAAAAGAAAAATAAAGTTCTAGGGCATATAATATGAATATTTATTTTAAGATTACGAGCAATTTTTTTCTCTAATCCATCTAAGAATTTTGATCCCATCTCTAATTTATCCGATTGGTTCCTTGATCGAACCGAGACTACTCTTTAAATAACGGCGATTAGAGGAATATTTGCGATAATTCGACAACTTTTTACATAAAACAAAAGGAGAGTTAAAAAGTCGCAACCATTCACTATTGTGTTATTCATTTTAAAAAGCACTCGAGGTAGATTTAAGGAAGGCTATCATCTGTTTCCTAAGTATCCAGTGAATCCCTTTCCTCTTTCCAAATCATGAGTCCTTGTGACCTGGCCATTTAGCCCATTGTGTGCAATATAGACTCTAATAGTTGATAAAACAACCCAACCTAATCAAATTCGGATCCCTGAGTTCAACGTATAAATTCTATCATTCTAGTTAAACGGTTAGTTCTACTAATTGCTTAATGATATGAAAAAGTTACAAATGTTTAAAAAAAGAGTATTCATGTTTTTGATTTATAATGCCAAGAATTGAAAAATAATGATTATTGTTTTGTGTCAATCTGATCAGAAATAATTATTTTAAAATAATATTGTGATTTGTTTTTAAAATTGTGTGAGGTATAAGATATTTTACATAATAAACATAATTATTATCATTGCTTAAACATACCTAACTATTCGCTTGATAATATATCTCGAAATATCTTCTACAAAAACTCAGCAACAATTAAATGTTTCTCAACAACGCATACAAACTTTCATCATCATCATCATCATCATCATCATCATCAAGCAGCCATGGGCTACGGAGGTCCAACCAGACCGTGCATTAGTTCTTCAAGCAAATCTATCCTGAGCTACATCTACTGCATCTGGCCACTGCACACCAATTCTAACAAGGTCCTGTTTGACATTGTCTGCCCACTGCATCCTAGGTCTCCCCTTCTTTCTGAGGCCTTTAGGCACACTGTTCATAACCCTATTCGCCAATCTATAATTATTCATACGGGCAACATGGCCAAACCAACGGAGTCTCTCTCTGCACAATATGCTGCTTAAAGGAGGTTGCAAACTCCTTTGCCTAACCTTATCATTAGTTTCAAAGTTGAACCACCTAATACCCAAGATACTGCGTAAGCATCTGGAATCAAAAGCATCTAGATTTCTGTTATCTTGTTTACAAAGTGTCCAAGTTTCACTACCATAACTAACCCTAGAAAGAACCAAACTATTATACAGCCTAATTTTAGTCTTTAAGTGTATGCGCCTATTTCTCCACACTCTCCATAGATTCTTAAAAGTCCCGGCAGCAATCCCTATTCGTCTGTTAATCTCATGCCGCACATCACCATTATCTGTTACATAGCTCCCAAGATAATTAAACTGTGACACCTGCTCAAGACTGCAACCATTCAGATTAACTGAATCACAGCCTGCCTGACCAATTTTCATCACTTTAGTTTTCTCTCTGTTTATAACCAAACCTACTCTACTACCAGTCTCATCAACAGCTCGAATGAAAGAGTTCATCTCATCAACATCATTTGCCAAAAGGGCTAAATCATCAGCATAATCTAAATCAGACATTTTCGTATCTCCAGCCCATTTAAGGCCAAAATCTTTCCCTTGAAGTGAATTTCGCATAACATAATCAATAACCAAACTAAAGAGAAAAGGAGACAAAATGCACCCTTGTCGAACACCAGAAGTAATGCTAAACCAATTGCTACAAGCCTTACCAACTCTCACACACGACTCAGTGTTATTATAGAGAGCTTTCATTATGTTAACTAACTTGTCTGGTATACCACATGATTTCACAATCAACCACAAATTATGACGATCAACAGAGTCGAAAGCTGTTTTGAAATCAACAAAGCTAGCAACCAAAGGTTTCTGAAACTCTAAACATTTCTCAAGAATATGTCTAAGTGAAAATATTTTATCTTTGCACCACTTCTGAATCCACATTGCTCATCACGCAATCGACTGTCAACCAGATTCTTAATTCTATTAAGCACAATCATGCAAAGAACTTTCCCTGGAACATAGAGTAGGCTGATAAACCTATAGATATCACAAGAACTGCGATCACCTTTTTTGAAAATAGGGATAACAATAGCTCTGGTAAAATCCTTAGGAACCATGCCTTTATCATAAAAGATATTCAGAATTTCAGTCATCCAAGTGGTAACCGAAACATTTCCAGCTCTAAGCATTTCTGTAGTAATTTCATCTACCCCTGGGGATTCATGAAGTTTAAGTTTAGAAACAGCCAAAATAACTTCAGATTGTGTTATAGGGTCAACAGTGTTTAGTAAAGGGTTTCTAACATCTAATTAAATATAATTTTAACAAGGATACGATTAATGCACTTAGTGGGAGATGAAATGATATAAACGGGAGCGGAATGACAAAGGGCAATGCGCGCTGTAATGCAGCGGACCCTCATAGGGACAAGTTCTTTTATCAATAAAGTTATAATAATTCTTATTTTATACAAGTTCAGCGGAATTGGGGGAAAAGCTATTTTAAGCGCTAAGTGCTATTAGCAAAATAAGCATTGAAGTCTTCCAAAAAAAAAACAAAATTAAGGTTTTCATAGCAGGCGCTGAGAAAAGTGCCAGTCCACCTCTGGATATAAATTGGAAACGATTGGCCCAAGAATAATCTCTTTTGCAACCACTACTTCCACATATCTTGTGCTACAAAGAAAATAATGCACATTCGCTTACACTGCCCTGTCAAAATATTAGTGAATTCCCAGGTTATGTCAATGGGAATCCTGAAATGTACATTTATCTTATTAAATGGTTTGAAACAATACCTATTTTTTAAGTATTAATTACTTTCTGAGGTAAATTCTTATAATGTATTACTGTTGTGAAATAATCTAGCTTCTATAACTCTATAAATACTGAACGAATATTGTTCAAAATCGAAATTTAAATACATTAAACTATGATCTTTAGTATATCTTTTCTGACATTTTTCCATAAAAAGCATTTTTAGAGATTTATAGTGAATTCGAAGTTAGAAACCCACTGACATAACCTGGAAATTCTCTAATGTGGAACTTTCATGTTAGATTCCCATTGACATAATATGAAAAATGTCCATTATTTTGTTAGTGCAATGAACAATAATAAAAAAATACATACATACATACATACATACACACACATATACATATAGAGGAGGTCTGGTGGTCTACAAAGTCCAAACAGACTGTATTTCCAGGTCTCCCAATTTTACTGAGGTCTTTAAGCACACATTGGGGGTACGCAGTAAAATTTTTTGGGGTACACCGTGAGAGCTCAAAAGTCTCTAGATCTAGTAACAAAGTAAAAATAACCATTGTTATTTCATAACTATAGTTTTATCTATCTATACGAAGGGTACGCCAGTTACATACACATTTGCAGGGGGTACGTGAAGCATACAAGGTTGAGAACCAATGGTCTATAAGAAACATGAGTTTTATGTGTGATGGACGGACATGTTATTAATTACGGACGTATTATTAATTCGTAACGTTAGAAATGTTATGTCATCACAGGCAAATAGTTGGACACCAGCCTGAGATGTTTTCATACTTAAACTGACAAAATTCTAGCCAAAGGAAATAAAATAACTAAACAAATAATCCGTTATGCAATCGCGTTAATTTACAATTTCTGTTGATGCTTCTTAAAGAGTTATTTGAAATACTAAAATTACCTCGCAGACCCCTTGGAGTTCAGATACCACAGTGTAGGAGACATTGTTTTAGAAATTATAGTGCTTCGAATTTCGATACACATTAGCATAATATGGAAATTTTTCTGTTATTTTGGTATTATAGCTTATATTAAAATGTAAAATTATTTTTTAGCAATTATGTATCAGGTACATAAAAAAGTGACGTTGACTCGATTGGAATTTTAAAAAAATCATTTTAAACATGAAACTCAAAGTTGGGGAAAATATTGTCTTGAACCGGATGGAACAGGAACCCACGACCACCTGGTAACATTCGCATCTCACCTGACTCGAGACAAATTTTCCTCTAATTTTTGAGTTTGACGTTTAGATTCAGAAACTTGAGAGTGATTTCGTTGCATTTCCGTTCATTTATCACCTTACTTACTGTCAGTGGTCAATACTTACAACAATCCCAATAAGTGTCAATACCTCACATTAATCCAATGAGTCTCTTACTTCTCTATTATAGAAAATTCATTCACTAGTGTATGTCTCCTGGAACCATAATTTGGTTATCAAACTGTTATGTCAGTCAAAGTCCTAAGCAACTCTAACATCCATCACTTCTTAATCCACTTCATTAAAGTATGCTTAATTTAATGATTTGGAAAGTTCATATGGTTTGGTAATTACTTTGCATCTGTTGCAGTAGTGTGGAGTTTGTCCTCTGTGTAAGCTGCCCTTAAGTGACACCTGATTTTAGTGTAACTCTGGGTTGCATTATTCAACAGGTAGTGTTGGCACTCTGCCTAGGACCTATGAAAATTAAAGGGCTCATGGAAAATGCATTAATCATGTTTTCTTCCTTTGCGTGATAAAACCTGTAACACATATCTCTTCTTGGAGAAATAGTGATCAGTTCAGCTGCTGGGGCCTGTTACATTAACCGTTTTGCTATCCGAGAAAAATAAAGAAAATTCTGATCATCCATCTAACCATTGAAATCGACATACGTATAAAAATGAATCCGCCAAAGGGCCTAAAAAAATGCCTAAGGTTTACAGGGACCTTAATCCGGCACAGAGGTTACTAGAAACCTTAAGGTTGAAAAGTCGACCTTAACAGCTGAAACGGGAGACACAAGAGGATAGGTTGACACGTTTTTATTTTTGACAAAATAGGGCAACTTTGTTTTTCTTGTTTTCTTTTACCAACAACGCGTAAATGTTTGAGGTATTGTCACTTGCCAACTCATTTTTTATATTTCATTATATTATAAAACAAATTGACACGTTAATGCTATGTTCAAAGCCAAGGGTAAACTGCATTTGTTAAGCTTTGTTCCTCTTAGCGGGGAATGGTGGATGGCTCTTTAAAATATCAGGATCTGATGGGAAGAGAGAGGCGCTGAGATCGTTTCATTGTAAACATGGGGTCAACTCGGGTTATCTATCTGTATTCTTCTTTATCTGTGATTAAGCTCTGTGTTCCCAAATAAAACTTTTTTTCTGAAATCGTAAAGTGCATTCACACATGAGGAATTTGCTTGAAACAAACATGCCCTGAGAGCAGACCTTAGAACTTGCAAAGTATTCTTTCGTTCTTGATATTTCATGAAAGAATGGTTATGAACGTTATTTCAGAAGAAAGGCCAATTGTTAACCCTACGGAAGGAAAATATATGTGTGAATGTAACGCGGTCTGTAAATGGTAGCTAGGTAGTCACTAGAAGGAGAGCTAGGCACCAATCCCCTGCGATGACGCACAGAACCGGCCAAGCCTAGCACCTAATGTCAGACCGTGCCTTCTCGTGGCGCGGATCATTAGTACCTTTCTAAAGAGATACTCTCTTGTGGAAAGGAACTGAATGCGAAGGCTGTGTGGCCTACTAATTTGGAGTACTATGGCTGCTTTTCTTTTTTTTCTACCCTGCTGAAGAGTGGTCAACAACACATTGTCCTTGCGGTCATATATTGGTATAGCGCGTTAGTTGTATTATTGGTATATATGTATTAATGGTGTTATTGGTATAGCGCGTTAGCGTATAGTAGGTTGGTATAGCGTTCAGGTTGGTATAGTATATGGTCAGCCATATACTATACCAACCTGAACGGAATAATGGTTCTGAGCTTGATTATAGATCTTCAATTTGCTGCACTGGTGGGCTTCTGTGGAGGGAAAATCTTCCCTATGTTTTCTGGTTGTTTGTGGGTTGACAGCCCCAAGTGATTCACAGGATATGTTTTATCTGCTGGTGGATAATCCTAATCTGAGATCATCGCAGATACTTGAACTCTTGCTTCTATGGGCGTCGTCAAATCCTACATTGGAGGAAGTCTTTAAATACAGATGGCTTCAGCCTTTAATAGTGGGGGAACGGGTCTTTACCCTATGCCTGCGATTAGGGGACTGTTTGATATTATCGGCATTCACTCTCTCAATAAACATTGTTTCTTTCAAGATTCCACTAACCATTTTCTCTCCATAGGGGACCACAGCTTAAACGTCCCGTCAAAGACACCACACAGTTTAAACAGGGGACCACAGCTTAACGTCCCGTCAAAGATATCCAGTGCACAGGGACCACAGCTTACCTCCCGTCAAAGATATCCAGTGCACAGGGGACCATGGCTTAACGTTCCGTTAAAGATATCCAGTACACATGGGACCACGGCTTAACGTAACGTCAAAGATATCCAGTGCACAGAGGACCACGGCTTAACGTTCCGTTAAAGATATCCATTGCACAGGGGACCACGGCTTAACGTCCCGTCAAAGATATGCAGTGCACAGGGGACCACGGCTTAACGTCCCCTCAAAGATATCCAATGCACGGGGGACCACGGCTAACGTCCCATCCATAGACGATAGCCTTTCCAAACCCATTGGTGTCCAGTTTCTCACCGAGGGCAGGGAGGGAGGTTTCGGGGTAAATCTTAACCACTTGTGGAAAATTCGAAGAGAACTGCAGATTACAAACCTGGGGTGCTACCGACTGAGCGGAACCACGACCCACATGATGCATAGGCACCTGCAGAAAAACCTATTGGTAATAAATGCTATTTTAAGATTTCTAAAAGAGTGGTAAATAACTGCGTTTCGTTTTTTCTGTAGGAGGGGGATGATTTATATTAATATTATTGATTGCTTTTAAGCGAAGACAAAAGATTTTCCCTTTCCCCTCAAACATGTGCTGCTAACGTATTAAACGACTTGCATTCGAACTATGCAAATGAACGCAATACAATATGATGGAAAGGGTTGCTCAAAGAGAAAGAACAAAGAGGAAATTAAAAAGTCGGAATTATAGAGGTAAAAGCAACGAAGAACATTCGTCCATGTTAGTCTCTCCTGCAACAAGTATTCGAAAATAGCAATTGAATTTGAGTACAAACCCTTTTGTCTGGATGGCGATCATCGAAATAGATTTTAATTTGATTCTGTCGGGCGTGATTTTCACACAGAGCAGTAATCGAGTGGGGAGAATTATTAATATATTCAGAAATACACAGCATTTATTAGTTACGTTCTAAAGATTTCAGCCATGTATGGCAAGAGAAAAACATTTATGTCATTTTTGAATTCCGCAGAGTTTTAGAATGCGTATAACTCATCACATAGTCTGATTGCTCCTGAATAAACCCACGATTGCTTGAGAATTCTTATGTACTTGTATAGAGTCGGATCTAGGGGACGGAGGGACAGGGGGATCATCCCGGCCTTGAAAATGCTAGTGCATGTAATACAGGCAAACAATCAACCATCTTATGCCTATTTCATGCATTTTTAAAAATTTTAATAACCCTAAAAATGAAGAGGGAAAATGTCATAATGAAATAGAAATCCAGTCTTTCCCCCCCCCCCCTCTTTACTTTTTCCGGCTCGATCGCATTTCTTGCCCGCCACCACCCTTATGTTTTTCTAGATCCGGGTCTGTACAGTCGCTCAAAAAAAAGTATCTGAATGCTATGGTCGATTATAGAATTCAGGAAATATATCTGTCAACGATTATTTTAGATATTAGTAATCTGGCAGCCTTCGCGTACGTACACGAAGGTAATTTCTAAAAAAATCGTTGCCAGATGTTTTTTCTGAATTCTGTGATCAACCATAGCGTTTGGATACTTTTTTGAGCGACTGTACTTGTATATATATTTTTTATTTAATATTAATTTACAATACAATATATTTCGCAAACCAGGTGTAAAGCTTATGTTTCATATTAATGTCATATGCGCGAAATTTTCCTTAGTTTTAGATTTACCTTTCCTTTAAGAAATCCCCTAAAATAATCACACAATACTCATGAAATAATTCTGTGCGTATCATCGGGGTTTTGCTATTTCTACTATTTCATAATTATAGGGTAATGAAGAGTGAGGCTTAAAAAAACTGAAATATGATTACGATATCTTAGTAGAAAAAACTGAAATCATTGATATAAATAAATGGTGAACGAGGGAGACCTACATGGATATTTTGATCAATTTTCAATAGACATCTGGCAAAAAAGGACAGATCCTTCTCATCTAGAATGGGTTGATTGGGTTGTTTTACCTCTGAGCGACACTTTTTTGCACACCATGAGCTAAATGGCCAGGTCATATGGACCCCGAAGGCTCAGAGAAAGTTGGGGGAGGGGGCCCACTGGGACAGCTGTTGGGAGACAGATGATAGCCTCCCGTCAAGGCCATCCAGCGTGTTCTTTAACGGGCACAGGGTATGTCTCTCCCGCACACGGTACCACGGCTTAACGTCCCATCCGACGGCCGACAGCCTTTCCAAGCCCATCTGTGTTCCCCACTGACCGTGGGCAGGACGGGGAATTTTGCGGAGATAAATCTCAACGCTGACCCAGCTGGGACTCGAACCTGGGAACTACAGATTATGAGCCTGGCGCGCTACCTCTAGAATGCGCATCATGCTAGTGAATAACAAATGACAACAGTAAATGTTCGAAGACTACAATCAATCTAAAGTATGGGGGAAGGTCGTTCAATTGCATTATTATTTGGATTCAAAATTTACCGTATCCGTTCGGAAATTGATATTGTTTAGTTTTCCCTCTTAAACTTCATCATTATGTAAAACGTAAATCTCGTAAAATTACGACCAAGTTGTGGTAAAGACTTTATCAGATATTACTACTGTTAGCTATCTAACGTAATTAAGACGCTTATAGGAATACCTCCGAGAAAGAATGGCACATGCGCAAGAGACTATTTTGTTTCAGCGATATTGGTGTCTTTGCGTAGCAACTTACCCACCCAAAGTCCCTAATGTGTGGAGTTTGAAAAGTTCGTTTACTTCCGGATTTCGTCATCGTTTTCTCCACAAAATTTAAACCCTGACAAACAGCTATTACCAGATTTAATCGTTTCACCTTTGCTTTTATACCTTTCAGTGCCATGCCCGCGTATAAACGAATTCATACTGAATTTCTCAATAGCATGAGATTGATAAGTTTCTCAGCCTAAAGTTAGAGTTTCTTGCTCTAACGTTTCAGCTAAAATGATGGCAATATTACAATAGGTGGATAAGCTTAAAGCGGAAAAAAAATCGACATATTTAATAATTGAGGAAATGTAAAAGTGGTCACCCAACCCATTTGATCTGGAGATCATAAAAATCTTCTACTTTGCTCAGTCGGTAACGCGCCAGGCTCGTAATCTGCAGTTCCTAAGTTCGAGTCCCAGCTGGGTCAGCGTTGAGATTTATCTCCGCAAAACTCCCAGCCCTGCCCACGGTCAGTAGGGGACACCGATGGGCTTGGAAGGGCTGCCGTCCATCGGATGGGACGTTAAACCGTGGTCCCGGATGTCCCCATCCTCCGGATGAATTCTTGCGTGAGACTACATGTGAAATTCGATCCTCTATTGCTGGATATCACCTGAGGTACCCCGGTTCTAGCAAATATTTCAAATAGTGCTTCACAAGTCGCCTTAGCAGTTGCTGCTGAAAGGCAAACGGTCTCAGGCCATCTGGTATGCTGATCTACTAGGCACAGTATGAGCCAATGTTTCTGGCTTGACTCTGGCAATATCGGACCGATAATATCAATATTCACAACTTGGAAGGGATGCTCAGGTCGAGTCACTGCCGTGATAGGAGGTACCTTTCAAAATTTCTTTATCACCGCCCGTAGTTGGCAATTCTGACAATGTTCGCAATGTTCTCGAACATCCGCTTTGATGTTCGGTCAATAGAAGGAATACTTCAATCTTTCTAGTGATTTGCGCAGCTTTAAATGACCACCCCAAAGGCCGGAATGGGCCAACACGATTGCTTGGGTCCTACGTTCAGAGGGTAATACCAGTGTAAGAGGGTAATACCTCTTAAATATATGTTCATACGTTCAGAGGGTAATACCAGTTTAAGAGGGTAATACCTCTTAAATATATGTTCATACGTTCAGAGGGTATACCAGTTGATGTACCCTCTCTCCGAGGATCCGATCAGAATGGTGTAACAATCCATCTTTGAAGTGACAGGAATTCTTCCCTTTCCTTGCATTCTGTGGAGCTCTTTCCAAGGTTGGATCATCAGCCTGCACGACGGAACAATTCCGCCTCTCCAGACTCTCCTTTCACTTCCGGGACCATCTCCATATCTCCACTAGGACCTTGCTCTGACTGAGTAGTGATTTCACAACTAAGAGCCAGTTGAATGGTTTCGTCAGCTAACTCTTTTTTCTTAGTTTCTTCTCCAACATCCGTACTTGCACTTGAGCTGTTTGCAGCTCCCGGTATATATCATGTGTCAGCAACATCTGACTTACCAATTCATCGGTCATTCCACAAGTGATTACTATCTGGGGATGAAAGGCATTCATATTATTGGGGTCAGCCTGGATCCGAATAAGAATGTTAATGAAGGGTACCATGCGAGTATCCCCAAAGGCAGACATGAGAAGTATTTTCCCACTTGGCTGCCTGTACGATATTGTCACATGTTGCTGACGAATAAGATTTATTTCTGCCCCGTATCCAGCACAGCATCGATCACTTGGCCTCCACATAAAATGGGAACCTTCTTCATGCGTGATATTTTTAGTTCACACTGCTGTCGATACTTCTCCTTTTGCCACTTTACACCATATCTTACCTCTGTAAATACCTGAGCAGTGACCCTAGCTACAGTACTGTGCGAATTAGTTGGGACAAGCGAAGGAACGCTAAGTCCGTTCCGCTGCAGAGTCTAAAACTGCGGCAAGTCTAAACTTGTTTGTAACCTTCTGCTGCAAGTCTAAACTTGCGCGTGCAGCTTCCGGCCACAGACGCTTCATCCCATTGAAGGAATGATGGTTAGCAAAACGTACGTAGGCGTACTGGAGGCGAAAATGGTCCCAATACTGCAGAAGCTGTTTCCTAACGGCGATGGGGTATTTCAACAGGATCTGGCTCCATGCCACAATTCTAAGCTTGCTAAGAGAACATTTGAAGGTATTGGAGTGCCCAGGAAATCCACCCGATCTAAACCCCATTGAAAATTTGTGGGCCATTACTAAAGGGCGCATATCTAAGATGGATTGCACGACGAAAACCAAAATGATAGAAAGTGTCATGAAAGTGTGGTACCACGACCCTGAAGTGAAGGAGATGGGTGGAAAGTTAGTGGCATCAATGGTTGAGAAGGTGAAAGAAATAATTAAAGGTAAGAGGGGTTCACATTCACTATTAACTACACTATTAAACAAATAAATATTTTAGTTGTGTCTTTGTTACTGCATTTTCCTATTGCCCCAACTAATTTGCACAGCACTGTATAACTAAATCACACTTTTCCGCATCGCTCCATTCATCGCCATTTATCCTCTGCGATGGTTATCCTTCTTACCTCGGTAGTAGTTTCTTTCTTCTTATGTGGACATTCGCGAGCAAAATGGTTATATTCCTCCACAGTTAAAACATTCTTTCCTTTTTCGAAGAGGTTCCCGTTCTTTGGGACTCTCATTTTCTCTATAATTAGCGGTACTGTCATTCCCACTGTATCGTTTCATTGGGGGATCATATCTCCTCTCATTCACCCTCGATTCATGGTTTGCCTCCCCACCTGGTCCCACCAACTCTTGACTCCCGACGGTTATTTAAACGCAGCTGCACTACATCTACCAATTCCAGAGGCTTCATCCATCCATCAGCTTCTCTCTGCAATACAAATTGTCTCGTAGCTGCTGGTAATTCCCGTTTGATCTTATCAGACACCATGAGATTCTTCCAGAACTTTAATTTTTCGACTGCCCAAATAATGAGAAAGCATAGCAGAAATTCTAGCCGAAAATTCCGCCCAGCTTTCGTTATCCACTTTTTTTGCTTCTTCGAAACGCCGGTGATACTCTGTGGCTGTCAATCAACACGGACGTAAAATTATCTTTTTCAGCTGCTCATAATCTCCTGCCTCTGCTGGCGGTAACTGAGCGATAACTGGTCGCAATTTCTCGCCTAATAGTGTTGCTAACAGTTCTACTCCTATGGAGGCAGGGAAATAATGAGTCTCATATACTGCCTCCACTTGCTGGAAAAACGAAGGTATCTCGCCAACCTCTTGTGGAGCCTTGCCCAATGTAAGTTTTAGTAACTGGGAATACCTATGCAGCCTATCCAATTCCCGAATTTTGGGGTCGGCTCCTTCCATAGCCAAGGCTGTCATATCGTCGCCCGAGGCTGAGCTGTCTCTCCTGAGCCTCAATTTAGTTAGCTCCAATTCATGAGCTCGGTGTAATTCTTCTTTCCTAATCTTATCTTGCCTTTCTTGCTCCCTTTCCCTTAGTTTATCTGACCTTTATTGAGCACTTATTTTATCTTCTCTTTCTTGTTCTCTTATCTTATTTTCCCTTTCTTGCTCTCTTATCTTATCCTTCCTTTCTTGCTCCCTTATTCTATCTTCTCTCTCTACCCTCCTAAGCAGCATCTCCATCTGCTTCATATGATACGCATTCATCTCCCCAGACGTACCCACTCTCACAGACTGCGCTCTCATGCAGGTAGTCGGGTCGCAAAATTCGTATCATTCCCGTCTTCACTCCAAGGACAATCTTCCTCCCCTCCGTTAACATTCACTTCCCCCTCCATGTCTGTGTCAGGTAATAGAGTCGAGTGTTGTGTGTCCTTTTCCGTGTTTGCATCGTCGCTGGTCTGATCCAGCGTTTTCGTTGCCCTCCTCGTATTATACGTAATACACAATAGCAGGGGCGTAGAAATCGGGGGATGGGGGGAGGCTCCCCCCAAAGTAACTCGGAGTTGGAAAATTCGAAGCGACTTCGTAGAATCTAGATGAGGTGTGAAAATTTGTAACCTGTTTTTTGCAAAATTAAGGGGCAATTTGGTAAATCTAGGGCAGATTGGAAAATAGAGAGACGGCAAAATTTAGAGCAGTTGACAAAATTCGAAGCCACTTAGTAAAATACAGGTGAGTTGGCAAAATTCGGAGTGACTCTGCAAAATCGTGGGGAGTTTGCAAAATTCAGGTGAGTTGTAAAAATTAGGATTTTGTTTTGTAAAATTATGGCAAGTTGGCAAAATTCGGAGTGACTTGGCAAAATTCGGAGTGACTTGGCAAAATTCAGGTGAGATATAAAAATTGGGATTTTTTTTTCTCTAAAATTATGACTAGTTGGCAAAACTTAGGGAGTTGGCAAAATCGTGGGGAGTTGGCAATATTCAGATGAGATGTAAAAAATGGGATTTTTTTGTGAAATTATCGCAAGTTGGCAAAACTTAGGGAGTTGGCAAAATCTAGGGGAAGTTGGCAAATTTCAGAGTGACTAGGCAAAATCGTAGGGAGTTGACAAAATTCAGGTGAGATGTAAAAATTGGGATTTTTTCTGTAAAAGTTTGGCTAGTTGCAAAACGTAGGGAGTTGGCAAAATCTAGGGGAAGCTGGCAAAATTCAGAATGACTTTTCACAATCGTAGGGCGTTGGCAAAATTCAGGTGAGATGTAAAAATTGGGATTTTTTTCTGTAAAATTATGGCTAGTTGGCAAAATTCAGAATGACTTGGTAAAATCGTGGGGAGTTGTCAAAATTCGGAGACTTTTTTCCAAAGAGTTTTCCCTGTTCTTCAACGTGCACAGAATATTGTTCTCCTGCATACGGGGCCTTGCATTAACGTCCTATCTGATGGATAACAGTCTTTCTAGGACCATCAGCATCATAATTATTTTAGGGAATAATCAAAGTAGTTTAGATATACGTCGATGATTTGTAACAACTATCTAATCTCGGCTATCCCTTGCAAAACATATCCCCGATCTGTTAAAAATATTTTTTAAAAAGTCGAATCGATGAAGCAAGTGTAAACCAATCTGACTTATAAGTGTCATTTGAATACACAATGTGTATTGTTTGTCATGCACACACCCCTAGTACGAAAACATTTATTCAAATAATTAATATCCCATTAAAGCATCAGGAGAAAGACCCATCCTGGCTCTGTGATCACGCTTCTTCAAGTGAAGGGTTGAATCGTTTGCATATCCCTTATAAATAAGTAAAGATAATTAATGTGATTTTGCAAGCAATGTGACGGTTCTGCAGATAGATTATGAGGATGAAAGAGATGCAATGACCACCAATGATATAATTCACAAAATATTATTGCACAAAATCTTTCCTATCTGAGCCCACATTTAAATATTGTAAGAGAAGAAATGATTTCGCCATCTCCAAAGTGAATGAAGTTCTCGCCGTGGATTTACCGTAAAGAGCTCACTTCGATAAGGAACTAGACAACCGTTTGCAGTGGACTGCGAATTTCTTTGGTAAATTGCTTTAAATCCCTTCAAGTGACCAATTGATTGCATGCAGCGTTGCTAATTAAGCCATTATCACTTCTCATTTCATATTCTCATAATGGGAAAAAAATCTCATAAAGAACGTCCAAAGTGTGTTGCAGATGAAGTGAAACATCGCTCAGATTGTTTCAATCCCAAACCTCTGGCGATGATAGGGATATTATAGCATGGGAAGTTTCCGTTGGCATTCATTGTATCTGTGGACAAAATGGCAGTTATTAAGGACTGAGATCGACGTGGTTCCCTTTGAAATGATAGTCATGATCACGTCCATATTTCAACGGGTCATGAGTGATTTAGGGAGCATCCCAGTGATCTGTTGTATCTATCTTGGCAGTTTCAATCCTTGATTCCAGTCTTATGGAATATATTTCAGATTGTTCTGAAGAAATTTAGCCTACACAGAATGCCATTCCTATCAACCGTTGTGGATCTGTAAGTGATAATTGTAAAACGAAAACAGGTAACTCATCCCAAGATATAAATTCTAAGATTTTATTGTCTCCATATGGTAACGTGTTGGTAGGGTACGCAAGGATTAAGATACAAGTTGTAATTCTCTATTACCCACTTAAATATATACTTTATGTATATTAAGAGAAGTATTTATGGAATATGGTAGCTCCTAGTCGCCAAAGTATCAAAACCCCTCAACTTTCCTTACATGAGAAGATGTTGAGTACACACTACAGTGTATAAAGAGTCGTGAGGTAAACTAACTTGTTATTAAACGCATTCTCTAAAAATTAATCACATGGAATTTGTATATTAAATCATAGTTGAAAATCATCTTAACACTGTATTGTACTAAAGCTGTTAAAGTTTGCACGCAATAAAAAGCAAATAAAAATAACATAACCTTTATGTGAAACACAAAGGCAGTTTGCATGATAACTTGGAATTGCACCGTGTTCTCGGATTGCAACGCAATGGTCAGCTCCATGTCTTTCGAAATATATCTTTTACACTTGAGAATGACCATCTTCCGGAACTGCCAAAACATATCGCCATGTTTTATCTGAGTTACGTCATTATTCATTATTTATCAGGTGTTAATGGGTTTTTAATTGGTAACCTGGTACTTGATGTTACTTTTTTTGGCTCTTATAACTAGTAAGCTATATAAATACTGCTTCGAATTTTATCATGTAATTTTCATAAATCTCGGTACCCTGTAGGTAAAAAGAGTAAAGTCATAGCATTGCGATCAGCTTAAAGATCATCAGTGTATTCTCTGACATTCGATGTCAATTTAACCAAACTCAGCTGAAGGAGCGATCTAGAGAGTTTAAACTCTCAAAATGAAAGACAATTTCGGTGTGTTGAATGGGCCAATCAGAGAGCAGATAACGCTGATTATCTAGCTAACCCGATTGAAGGTACGGAAGCATAAACTGAAACTTTGGTACCTGAGGTAGCCACCATGTTTTGCCTGAATCGTAATCACCAGCACCAGTCTCGTAATGTGATATTCCCAATTTCGAGTTCCTACTGTATCAGCGTTGAGATTTATCTCCCATAAGCTCCACCCTACTCTCGGTGTGAAAGGGAACACCGATGAGATTACAAAGGTCGCGGTCATTCTGATGGGTTGTTGAGCCCTGACCATGTATGAAGGAGAGCCATACCCTGTGCACGTTACAGAACATGCTGGAAGGCCCAGACAGAAGGCTCTCATCTGTCTGCCAAGTGTAATCCAGTGGGTCCTCTTCCCCAACCCTCTCTGAACCTTTGTGGTCCTTATGACCTGGCGGTTTAGCCCATTGAGTGCACAAAAGCGTCACTTAAAGGTAAACAACCCAAACGTTATATTCAGCTCAGTTAATTCTTTCAGTTTCTCTGTCAGTGAGGTAAACTTTGGCTGGACTTTAAGGCTATTCATTTTATTAACCTAATTGACGGGAAAAAAAATTAATCCTGTAGTCTCGTCCCTAATAGCAGTTGAACATTAGACCGAATGACTCCAGCACCGATCGATTACCGTCACTAACAAGATCATTGCAGTGAAAATGAAAGAGATAACTCAGGATAGCCATTAAGTACATATATATAATTTTTAGACGGGAACAGCGAATAAAAACTTTATTAAAATAACTAGAAAACTCTGATTCAATGAAAAAAATCGTTGTACTTACTCAGTAACTTCTATATTCCTATTTACTTTTCTGCCTGACATCTTATTAACTTTCTTCTTTTACAATAACTTTTTCACGCATTTGCTATCGCAAAATCAAATCAATTAATGACAACAGATTAGAGGAAATCAAAGTTATGTAACGTTCCTTAACAACGATTTTTCAAATAATTATGACGTCTAATGACACGACACACTTGCGTTCTGTGCGCATTGTCTACGCAATACCGTCAAATGTTTTTTTGCTTATTACCAAATGATTGTTAAGGTAATATTTGTTGAGGCAAGAGAATTAAATGAAATTCAATTTAATTATAATCTCTAGGTTTCCAATGCAAGATAATATTTAGGTGTCGTTGAGCGATGATTATTCGAAATAAACACTCTGAAAAAACTTTTTAACTCCTTTTCAAAAAAAAGAAAATTGAGCTAATGCTTTCCTTTTGCCATCTGTCTCTGCGTATAGTTTTTTTTGCTTTTTCTTTTTTAGAGATAAACATATTTTAAAATGGACTTTTGAACTCACGCTCAAGAATTTCCTATAAAAATGAATTTCATATAAAAATGAATTCCCTATAAACCATGACCTGACACGGCTTAAATCCTTGTTTCTTCGCACGAAGGTTGAAGAGGTTGATAAAACATAATATCCATGAAAAGGGTCAAAATCCTTGTGTCACGAAAGGGTCGCTCAGTCCTCTTTTCTGAAACAACTGGATTTCCCTTTTCATTTTATTATTACATGTTTTATCATCCTTCACTGTTTGCACGAAACAACAGGATTTCGCCAGTGTCAGGTCATCGTTCACCTTTTACCATCCCTCCGCCGCGTTCTTAATGCATTTCATGCCCTCTACAAGATTTTGGATTTTTCTAAGTTTGAAAATTCTCGGGCTGTCGCTAGTTTCTATCGTATTTCGTGCTCTGAACAACGCTCCGTTATGGCCGTTTTTTTTTTTCAGGTTTTTAAACCTAACCGCTCTCATGTCATCTTCTGTATTAACAAAAACACACACGTTTCGTTCGTTACGAGACATCTGACAGAAAACGTAACGTAAGACAGTCGTGCTCAAAAAGATTCAAACGCATTGAAGAAAAATCCTTACACCTACCGAAATATGAATATTCAAGTTCAAATCAGTGGCGAAATATTTTGCAATAACCAAATTTTGAACAAAAAAAATGTTTCTGCTTCTTCGAAACTCGTGGAAAAAACTAATTTCATACATGCAGGTTCGAACACTCCGAAAAACATAAGTAGGTCTCACATGTTCAAGCGTTTGCGTGAAAATTATCCAAATTGGGTGAAACTTACAAATAAAATGTTATACACAGTGTATGTATTTCACCCTTGTTCAGAAAAGTGAATATTTGATTCACATACAACTGAAATGGCACATGTAAAATTCATATGTTTACACAAAAAGTGAATCTTTGCAGGAAAAATAACATTGCTGATTTGCATCTCCCTCGAAATGAACGTTGTTGCAAGAAAAGTGAATGTGGCATTGACGCCCTAATACTTAAATAATGAATACTTGCGGTTAAACTATCGTTACTACTGTACTCCGCACATGCACATACTTGCAATAAACTGGGAAAAAAGTTTCGAACGTAAAGAAACATGCATTCTCATGCGGGAAAAATAACTAAACCTTTCTTAGTTGAACATCAAATATGCATGATTGATTTACTCGTGTAATGAAACACATAGGTGAATACATATCACTGTCGAAAAAACGGGCCCTTGCAGGAAAAATATCAGTGTATATTTTCAGTGTATATTTTCCCTGTTCTTCAATCAATTTTCAATAGACATCATTTTATTAAAATAAAAATTTACCCAACCTTCTCCGAGTCCTTTGACCTAGCCATTTAACCCATTGTGTGCAAAACAGTGCCGCCCAGGGTAAAACAACCCAATCCTAGAAGCTGCTCCTAGCTCAGGGCCGTGCCGTGCTATGATACAGAGAGGCGGCCGCATCAGGCGGCACCGTAAGGGGGCGGCATAAGCAGCGAAATCAAAATACAATTTGAACCATTCAATAATTAAAAATCTTTACGCAACGCTTTTCTATATTGGTCTATGTTATTCCGATATTGATGTATACGATTTATGATTTATCGTACGCCTCTGCCTAAGCGCTTTCGGTATCCTTTGATCTCGGTTTCTGGTGCAGGTGCATCGTTGGCGAGCGCTCGCCGAAAGACTTTTGATCTGACAGCGGCCTCTCCTAAAAGCTGAGGCGGCAATTATCACAAAAGACAATTGCTGAGGCGGCAATTATCACAAAAGACAACAAGTGTTACGCGTTGATAGTTCTGCTTTGAACTTACAATTATTGACAATATTTGATTTTAATGTTAGTTTGTCATGAGACGTGGCAAGCGGCTGTGCTGTATTTAAATCAGTAAATCAGATATGTAATATATCTGTATCAGTATAATATTTGTGCATTTATACTAATTCAGTTTTTGTGTTTAAAAAGTAGATCAGGTAAGAGAATTATTGTTTTTTACAGCAATTGTAGTTACTTATTATCATTGAAAATGATTATGTTATGACAATTGGGACTCGAATTAAAAAGTAGTATTTGCATGGACTGGGTATATCTCAGGTGCGGAACGTCTGCCTCTGTGTGATAGATAGAGAGTTATTTAGGTAATATTGGGCTACTTTTGCTTTCTGTGTGTGATAGGGAGTGAGTTGCTTAGGAAATATTTGCATTTGCCTACTTTTGCATTCGTTATTTATTGCTCTATTTTTACCAAATTCATATACGTTGAAGTGGAGACAATACAATAACAAGTTAAAGAAATGCATATGTCAAAACAGCTGCTAGCTGTCAATTTGACAGATATTCATTATCTATTTATTATGTTCTGTTACCTACAAATCTTACTAGCTTTTTTTTCGACAGAACTTATTCTGACACATTTGGAAAAGTTAGGTTTTGAGTTAAAGTGGCTTAGACAACGGAGCTAATACAACGGCAGCAAAATACAAGGCTATGACAACGGAGCTAATATGAAAGAAGTAAGAAAGGGTGTACAAAATAGAATTCTTGAAAAATATCCAAGGGCGTTTTATGTGCCCTGCGCATGTCATTCTTTAAACCTAGTTGTGAATGATGCAACGTCTACTTCTACAGAAACAACTTTTTTTTCTATTGTTCAAGAACTTTACACTTTTTTTTCTGGTTCTACAAAGCGTTGGGAAGTGCTAAAACAATATGTTTCACAATTAACTCTAAAACCATTGAGTGTTACTAGGTGGTCAAGCACAGTAGATGCGCTAAAGCCTTTACGATTTCAACTTTGCGAAATCTATGATGCATTATTCCAAATAATAGAAGACATCAACAGAGATCAGAAACTAAAGTTAAAGCAAGAGGGTTAGCAAAAAATATTAAAAATTACAAGTTTATATGCGGTGTAATTCTTTGGTATGATATTTTATTTGAAATAAATTCAGTCTCGAAGCTATTGCAATCTGTAACTATAAATTTGTCAGATTGTGTAAGGATGTTATCAGAAACCATACAAAAAGTGAAAAGTTATAGACAATCTGGATATGATCAGATGAAAATTGCTGCTAATGAGATTGCAGAGAATCTTGAATGCAGTGCAGAATTTCCTGCCGAAACTGAAGTTAGAGCCAGAAGGAACAAGCATCAATTTGACTATGAAGAAGCTGTCGATCTACCCTTAACCCTTTCAGGACCATAAGGTTTTTAAGAGTAAATATTAATATGTAACTGTTTATTTTAGTTTGTTTAGACGTAAAATAAATAAAAATCATAAGAAAAATACATAACAATGTGTAGTTTTTTTGGAATTTTATGGGAAATATTTTTCCCAATGGACTATAAAGGTAACACAAATTATAGATAGGCTTATTATGCAATGTCTTTTATTTATTGGTTTATTAGAACAAAATGTTAACTAAAATAATACAAAATTATGAAATAAAATTACTATACAAAATGATGTGATAAATATGATATTCTGCGAAGCAATTTCTTTTGGTAGTGAGGCAAAGATGGACATTGCACATAGTACATATATTATGCGTCCTGACAGTTCTGTTTTCTAAACGTTCCCGTTTACGTAATTGCGTTCGGCATACGTTCTATTTTGACATTCTGTATAAAAAATGCAGATAAGGTTATAATTAAATACGACAATCACCAATTTTAAAATGGGAAAAATGTTTCCCTTAGTCGTGAAAGGGTTAACAGAGGAGAATAAATTTGTAATAAACTTTTTCAATTATATTCTGGACATTAGCCTTAATTCTCTGAATGAACGATTCACGCTTCTGGAAACCCATAGCAAAAATTTTCAGTTTTTATATGACATTTTAAAACTCAATGATATAGATGACAAAATGCTAGAAAATTATTGTACCAGTCTCCAGTCAATACTTTCGGTCGAAAATGAATCAGATATAAATGCAAATGATCTTCAAGAAGAATTACGTGATGTATCCCGAATGCTACCATATTCTATGAAACCTTTGGATGTTTTAAATTATTTGTGCCAAAATAACTTAATTACTTTGTATCCGAATACTGTTGTAGCTCTGAGAATTTTATTAACACTCCCTGTCTCTGTAGCTAGTGGGGAAAGAAGTTATTCCAAATAAAAATTAATAAAACACTACTTAAAAAGTTCAATAAGCCAAACAAAACTTAGAAATCTGTCATTAATTTCTATTGAATCTACATTGGCTGCCACTCTAGACTAGACATCCCTAATTAACGAATTTGCTAAAGTTAGAAGGGTAAAACTCTAGTAGATTGTTGTAGTTGATATCATTTTTTAAAGTAGTTTATATTTTCAAATTAAAAATAGTATTCGTACATTTTGTGCAGTTTTTTTTTAAATCACAATCGAAGGTTATTTTAAAGAAAAAACCTTTAAGGGGCGGCATTTCGAAGACTTGCATCATAATGAGAAAATCTACCGCACGGCCCTGATTCCTTTATCTGCTGAACACCGTAGAACTCGTAGAAGGTGGGCTGATGAGCATCGTCATTAGACCCGTGATGAGTGGTCAACGATCTTCTTCTCTGATATGTCATGGTTCAGTCTGCAGCCTGACAATCATCGTGTCCTGATCTGGTGTGAACGAGGAACACGGGAGGATCCACTTTTCATGCGAGAAAGGGACTCCTTCGGTGGTGGTGGAATCATGGTGTGGGCTGGCATCAGCATTGGTGGTCGTACCGACCTCCACGTCATCAGAAACGGATCTCTGACTGCTGTCAGATATCGAGATGAGGTCCTGCACCCTATAGTGGTACCCTATGCTGGAGCAATTGGAAACAACTTTCTTTTCATGGACGATAATTCAAGGCCCCACCGTGCGCATCTCGTCAACAACATGCTTCAGGAGGTAGGAATCGTACACATGGACGTTCTCCAGACCTGAATGTTTAATAAATAATAATAATAATGTTTATTGACTATATAAACATATAATACACTTAATAATAAATAAATAATGTTTATACAACATAACAACATAATGAGTTAAAATAAAATCACAATTCGGTATGAACAATTGAACTGATATAAATAAATCCATGTAATGTAAAATGTTTATTGTGAAAAGAAATGCAATAAAATAGAAGCCATATAAGAACAACCAATGAGCTTTATGCTCTTACAGGTTGTCAAATTAAATTATTAGTTATTAACGATATGCATTTATAATACAGAATTAAAGGTTTAAGAGTGGAAAAGTTAATAATTTTTGATTTATTCATTAATGACATGAAATGTGGTAAGTAACTTAACAATGAAATAAAGACTCAATATTGTGTATATGCAATAATCTTCGCTTAATTTTTATTTTAAATATATTTTTATTTCTTTCTTCCCTTATATTTTTCGGTAATTTTTTTAAATTTTGTGAAGCTAGAATCATGAAATGTTTATGGATAATTTCTTTTCTTGAAAAAGGTACATAATAAAGTTCTTTATTTCTAAGATTTATTTTTATATGTTGTAATTTTAAGAAATCTGGGTTTTTAAACACAAACATAATAATTTTATAAATATATAATTGTCCTAAATTCAAAATTTCATTTTCAATAATCATATTTTTTAAAATCGTAATTTTGTTATTCATAATAACCTTCAGAATTCTGTTTTGTAATGTTATTAATTTATTTAAAGAATTAAGATATGTTCTTCCCCAACTAATTAAACAGTATTGTAAAGTAGATTGAATCCATGAATAATAAAGAGTTATTAGAAAGGAAGTACCTACAATTTTCTTTAGATGATATATTTTAATTAGGAAATATTTTAAACGTTTTGCAATTATATTTGTATGACTATTCCACTTCAAATTATTATCAATAGTAATCCCCAAATATTTGTATGTTTTAATTTGTTTAATTTCTGCACATGTACATACAATATTATTATCACAAGTAAATCTATGATATATGATTTTATCTTTGAGATAACTCTTGTTAGTGAGACTGAAATACATTGAATACGATTTTCCGATATTTAATGTAAGATGATTTTGATGAAACCATAACTGATTTTTTTTTAAATCATGAGATATAGTCGATTTCAATTCTTCAGAATTATTACTTCTATATACTATAGCAGTATCATCAGCATAGGATATAGGATATCCTTTTAAGTTATTAAAAAAGAAATCATTGAAATAAATCAGGAATAAAATAGGTCCTAAAACTGAGCCTCGAGGCACTCCTTTAGTAGGCAATAAGGGTGAACTTTTTATACTTTTTATGTCTACAATTTGTTTTCTATCTGTAATATATGACTTAAACCATTTTAGCGTATTTCCTCTAACACCAATGTAATTACGTTTCTGCAATAAGGTATCATGATTTACAGTATCAAATGCTTTTGAATGTCAAAAAAATTACCATAGTTTTTTGAGAATTATTTATACCATGTAAAACAGTATTGGTCGTTTCCAGTACTGCATTATCTGTACTCTTATGTTCTCTAAACCCAAATTGCGATTTATAAAAAAAATGATGAATTATTCAAAAATTTTATAAGTCTATTTTTCATTATTGTTTCGATAACTTTTGAAAAAATAGGTAATACATAGATTGGTCTATAATTATTTAAAATATTTTATCTCCTTTTTTGTATGTAGGCTTTACAATAGCAGTTTTCAATTGGTTTATAAAAATGCCAAAATTAAACGATATATTTATGATTTGTGTTAAAAATGTTGCATGGTATTTATTAATGATTTTAATATTTTTGGACTTATATTATCAAATCCATAAGCCTTATTTTCATCTAAATTGTTTATAATATTATTCAATTCAGCTTAATCTGTGATTTTTAAAAACATGGAATTTTCGTTATTTAAGACAGAGGGATAATTATGAAAGTTAATAGTTGTGTCATTATTATAATTATTAATATGAATGAAATGATAATTAAAGTCATTAATTAATTTTACTACATCAGTAAATTAAATCATTGAACATGCTTGGGATGCACTGGGAAGACGTCTGGCAAACCGTGCAATGTCTCTCACAACACTTCTTGAGCTGGAAGTTGCCCTGGAGCAAGAGTGGCAGAGGATCCCATAAGAACTGCTGGACATTCTGATCCTGTCCATGCCCCATCGCTGTCAATGTGTTTTGGCAGTCTTGGGTGACCACACACCCTACTGAACAGTCAATGAGTGGCACTCTCGTCCAGTTTGACATGCTTCTATTCACACCCACCAATATGTCACTTGCTACTCAATCACGACAATTGACTTTGCATCTCATTTGCATAATCGAACAACTTTCTTTGACTTGTCGTTTGCTTTTCTGATGGTATTGTTTAATAAAAAAAAATTCAAATGCTTCTTTTTTTATCGCTTCATATTCATTTTGAAATATCCCCTAATTTTTGTGAGCAATATATATAAATAAATAAAAGAACAAAACAATATTGTAAAACATACAGTTCAATTTATCTAATTTCGCTCAAAATTATTGACTTGTAGTAGCGAAAAATAATCAGTCAAAAATTTAACCTGATGTATACTATTCATTTTAATATTAATTTATCATAAATTAAAGAAACTTTAGGTATACTACTATGATGCAGTAATCAAATAATCGTGGCACTTCGCATAAACCGAAAAAAACCAACAAAAAAAAAAAACAATTCGAAATACTAGTTATAGTGAGATAAGAATCAGGGACGTACCCAGGGGACCACCCTTTCCCCTACAAAAAAAAAGAAATCTGGTCGTCTTATACGAAATCTTAAACTTGTTCACCTGCTTCTAAATCGAAAACAGGTTCTTTATAAAATTTTATTTTAGCCCCCTATTATATTCAGATATATGGGCTCGCTGTCTGCAGTTCCAGGGTTCGAATCTCACTTGTTCCAGAGTTCAGATTTATCACCGCTGCCTCGGTCAGAAAAGGGACATTGATGAGCTTCGAAAAACCGCCGTCTAGGATGGGACGTAAATCCGTGGTTCCTTATGCAGGAGATCCATATATTTTGCACATTAAAGAAAACGCTGGATGACTTCGAAAGGAGGCTCCCAACTGTCTCCTAAGAATAGTGGATCCCCTTCCCCTAACCTTCTCTGAACACTTGTAGTCCTTTTGCGGCCTGCCCATTTAGCCCATTGAGTGCAAAAAATGTGCCTCTCAGAGGTAAAACAACTCAACCCAAGCAAGAAATTGTAAATTGCAGCCCGTGGTATTATTAGAACATTTACGGTATTTTCAGTACTGAACGGATAATGTTGAAATTTAAGATTTAGATATATTTCATTCAAATATGCAATTTGCCATCAGTATAATTCCCAGAAAAATTTTATTCTTGAGGATATTCAGTTTGTATTTTTACTTTCTATTGGTTTGCTATTTGTTAACGATTTTGAGGCTTTATATAATAAAATGCAGTCTGTGAAACAAAACGTCTGAAAATTCAAAGAATAGCAGGTGGTCACGGGAGTAAAAAAAATAAATTTTTTCTGTAGGAAAGTAAGTCACAGAATTATACGAAATGGACCAGAAAGGCGTCTCAATAATTTTAATTTTGTTTTCGAAAATTATTTACGTCAAATATTACAATTTGCATTTTAGATCTTCCATTCCTAGCGGATTTTTTTAAATATTCTAGTAATATTACGGGTAATATACAGGTTTATTATTTGTTTACTCCTCCTACAATTGAAATTTTCCATGAGTCTTCTTCCCTGTATCCTGCTCTTGTAAGGAAGGAGAATAGGTGATAGCTTCTAACGCTGTTTGAAATTATTGCAACAAAGATGAACCTCATAACGTATGAACGTTTAGAAAGAAATTGTATGAAGAAATGATTCTATAAAGTAAGCAGTTTAAAGAGGTAATTTATATCTACAAGTGCTGACGGGAGAGTAAAAATTGGGAAGAATCTAAATTAACTAATGAAAGATAAATTTTATTTACTTACCGATTCGTTCACTTTTTGTTTTCTATTTAAATGATGATTACATAGAAAACAAAATGCAAAATTCAAGTCACCAAGAAATTTGCATTATGTCCTGTTAAATCCAGAAAGATCGGCAGAAAGAAAATCTACATAACCTGCCTTTCGGTCATTAAAAAAAAAGATATTTACCTTTGTCGGAATTTTTTTAGTGTAAGGTGAACGCTTTTTAACTAATGAAATTCAAAATTATATACTAATGCCTGAATTTTCTAGAAATATGTCGTTTCAGAATTGTTGGATGCTTTTCAGAATTGTTGAATTGTTGGATTGTTGGCAGTGTCTTCTTCAGGAACTGAAACTAAGAAAGATACTCTGGTTTAAGAATTTTTCTTTTCACTTTATAAACAAATAAAATGCTGAGTGAAAAAAGATTGTGCTATATTGTTTTATCTCTGTGCGTCACTTTTCTGCACTCAGTGGGCTAAAAGGTCCAGGTTGCAAGAACCTTTTTATATTGCTCATGTATGGTTGAGATTCTAATGGAGAGCTGTTAGATGAAGATGGAAGAACATCATCTAGATTATTCTTTGTCGTGCATAAGATATTACTCTCCTCTGCACGGAACCACGTCTTAACGCACTATCCGAGTCCATCAATGTCCCCTTTCTCGTGAGGGTAGGGTGCGGATTAGTGGAATATCAACTCTTCCAGAGGTAGAACTCTAACTTGGGACGACTGATAACATTTCATATGTAACTGTTTATTGCATACGTACATGTCACACATCAACAATTGAATATTCCTTCAAGGAGAACTCTCGTTTCCGCGAAGACTCATTCAAGAACTTTTGATAGTTTTTATTTTTATTTTTATATTAATATTTATATTAATTTTTTTAAATTTTTATAAGGAATTTAAACAGTCTATGTTCTTTAGAAAAATAATTAGTAGATTATAGTATATGGGTTTAAGTGCTTTTTCTTTGGTTCAAGGATTGATTGAAAGTTAAATTGATTAGTTTTATGTTTTCTGAGTTTTTGGAAGTATTTATTTCTTTCGTCTGTAAATTCTTTACATTGAAAAATTATGTGTTCTATTTCTTGTGGTTCATTACATTTTAGACAATTTGGTGAATTTATTTTATTCATTTCAAAGAGCATGGTTTTTGTCATTGCTAGACTGGGCTTTGATTCTTAATATTATGCTAATTTTTTTGTAATCCATAATTGTTGAATTTATTAATTTTATGTGAAATTAAGTCACACACATGTGTGTGTGACTTACATATGTGGAATACCAATTTTGAAGTGTACTGTTCATGTGTTTTTTATTGAAGTTTTTATGTAGGAGAAAATGATATGGGGAATTCATAGAATGGTTCAGGTTTTTTGCACTTTTTGCTAAAGTGCCTGCAATGTCATTGTATTTTAGATTAATGTGTGAGGGTATCCATTGTATATGCAATATGTTGTGTTGTTGTATATGGTTGTACATTAATGTGTAAGTGTCATTTATGAAAATATTATAATTACTTTTAAATGGATTATCTTTTAAAATACCTAAAGAGATCTTGCTATCAGTCAAGATTACACTATTTTTGTTGGAGAATTGGAGAGCCCAGTTTATTGCTAGTATGATAGCTGTCAATTCAGCAGCAATGAGGACGGAAGTAGGAAAATCAAATTTAAATTGAATTCAAAGTTGTTTCTTGGACAGTAAAATTCCCCAGATGTTATTGTTTTTTCAAAATTCTGAGATCAATCTGTATAAATTTATATGTAGTTTTTGTAGTTATGTTCTATGTGGGTTTCTGATAGAAGTTTAAGCGTTGATTTATCTGAGGGATTTTTTGAATGAATTCCAGGAATATTCTTAGATAATACTGGAAGGGTTGATATCCATATTGGAAAGTTGGTTAAAAAGTCTCCACTGGTATTTTTGTTCATTATTTCTGTTACTTTTTGTTTCTCGTGGAAGTTATTTAATGCGATGTCTGGCAAGTAGTTTATTATGACTAATTATTTGGCTAAACCACACAGTGTAGAATGATCTTCATTTCCCAATACGAATGGTAATCAATTGTTAATTATCCCCAATACGAATGGTAATCAAATAGTTGCGAAAAATTTGAATTTCTCTTAGCTTATAGTTGAGACGATTTGGTGCACATTGATAACGTTGATATCTTCGTGTTCCTGACGCTCAACGTGTCGCTTCTGAAGGAAGCAGCTGCTTAACTTCGGAGAGCACTTGGGATCGCATGCAGTCTACTTTTACGGAGACTTCTGAACACTTTTTGTTCGCACCATCTGGTAAATGTTGCGGGAATCTTTTCTTTTCGAAGTCTTAATGCCTCGTGATACGCTCGGCCAATTGCCGTGAGCTATAATTTTAACAAAAAAAGAAAGAAACACTTTAATCAAAAAATCGTGTTTCGAGATAACGAAATTAATTTTCAGTGCCTAGAATAACTCCCTAAACTGGAGGTAATTAAGAAAAATATTTCTAGCATCTTTATTATATAAATTAATGATTCAGTTATTTCCCCAATTGAAAGCAAAAACAGAATTTTTACATGCAATATAGCTTGTTCTTTGCATAAATTCGAAAATTAAACTAGGAAACAGGTCGCTCACGTTATAGGCGAACGAATATTAACATCACGGCTAGCAAGATAACGCTAATAATTAAATTTAAACAAAAGAAACTGACATAACAACTTTATTAGGTTCCAAGGCAAATGCAAAATGCTGGTTGGAATGTTATGTTGAATAAAAGAACACAAAACTTTAGATATTGAGAGATATCAATATAAAAAGTTTTCGACATAAAAGTGCATAAATATAAATGTTCAACAATATGAAGGGCGTCGATACTAAATTTTAATCAATGCAAAATAAAGTCTATAATACATATTTATATATCAATGCAAATACTGTCGATACTAAGCTTTAGCCAATATAAAATGACGTCGATATTAACTCTTTATCACTGTGAAATGGCTACGATATCAAAACTTTATCAATATAAAATGCAGTTGATATTAAACTTTAATCAGTATAAAATGACGTAGATATTAAAATCTTTATCAATATAATTTACTATAGATATTAAATACTATAGATATTAAACTATAACCAATATAAAATGCATCGATAATAAATCCTTATCAGTATAAAATGCCGTCGATGCTAAACTTTAATCAATATAAAAGGGCTTTGATATCGAAACCTTATCCTGTCTGCTATATTCAACAATACAAAATGTCGTTGATATCAACTTTAATCAATATTATATGATGTATATATTAAACTTTATCAATATAAAATGCCGTCGATATTAAATCTTTATGACTATAAAATGATGTCGATATTAAACTTTAATCAATATAAGAGGATGCCGATATTAAACTTTACCAATGTAAAATGCCGTCGATATTAAACTTTAATCAATATAAAGTTACTTTAATAATAAACCTTTATCAATATAAAATGCCGTCGATGATAAACCTTTATCAATATAAAATGTCGTCGATATCAAACCATTATCAATGTAAAATGACGTCGATATAAGTTTATACCGATTTAAGCATGTCGTTATCACAGATTAAATAGTTAGCACAGATAGACGACCTCGATATATGTCCATTGAGGTACAAAAAGATGCCATCACTCCTGCCCGGCAGACCCCAAACTAGTCCTGTTCCAATAATACACTGCACGACATTGAAATTGCCCCATCCAGAAGTAGTGAGGGGATAGGGGTGAAATGTAGCATACACATAGCAATACATATTGGCATACCATGATTTAGTTTGCGGTCATCTACAGCGGTTAGAAGATGAGATAATGCAGCGCAATATGACTGCCTCAGTAGGTGGTTGCATCGCCGTAAACGGCAATACAGGCAGTAATAAGGCGTGGCATGGAGTCATACAGTCGACGGATATGGTCCTGAGAAATTGCACACCAAACAGTTGACTTGCTCCCATAATTCATCGAGATTCCGCACTGGCGGGTGAGAGGATTGCACACGTCGTCCAATGTGGTCCCACAGATTTTCTATTGGGGATAAATCTGGAGATCCTGCTGCTCATGGCAATACTTGAACATGTTACAAACATTGTCTGAAAACCCTAGTAGTGTGTACAAGGGCATTGTCATGCTGGAAAATGGGCTGCTGCATGCCTCCCAGGAACGGTAACAAAACGGACTGCAGAGCCGCGTTAACATATCGTGCAACTGTCAGTGTTCCCGTGATGCGAACAAGAGGTAACCTGCTGTCATATCCAATAGCACCCCATACATTATGCCTAGCTGATGGGCGGTGTGCCGTTTGTGAACAAAAGTTCAATCTGTCCTCTCACCAGGTTGTCACCATAAACAGACCCGTCGATTGTCAGCACCCAGACAGAAACGGGATTCATCACTAAACACAACAGTGTTCTATTCGTGACCCCAGTTCGCACGACTTCGGCACCAATCCAGACGAGCGCTGCGATGGTTTGCAGTCAATGACAGTCAATGTAACGGTTGCCTAGAGCCCATGTGAGACTCATGCAACCTTCGGTTTACGGTTCGGGTCGTTATGGGGATGTCCATGTCTGCTGACACAGCCGTCGAATATCGCCTGCAATGCTCTGTAGTGACGAACGAGCATGTCGAACAATGTATCTATCAAGCCGTGCTGATGTCTGTCGGACGACACCACTCCCTCTGTGACGCACCCTAGAACCTTCATTTTGTCATTGTTGCCAACAGCGTCCAACAGTTCTTGCATCCCGATGAATATGGGCAACGACACGACGTGTAGACCATCCAGCTTCACATAGGCTTATAATTCTTCCTCTCTCAAAAACATCCAAATGATGATAAACCTGCCAACGGCGTGTGCCAGGCATATTCGGCCTTCGCTGAACAATTTCCAAGCGGAACTACCTAATCTCAACCGATCGTAGGACTTCCACTTGCATAAACGCAATACCATCCCCGTTCCTACTGCATCTTTTATCTCTTGAGCCACACACGTCATTGGCTCCGGATTATCATCATTTGCATATCTCAACTGCGCACACCCACCCTTCTATTTCAATGTTTGTACGATATATCCTTCTGGATGGGGCACTTTCAATGTCGAGCAGTGTAGTATATAATTGCAATTTTAAAATTACACCTAATTTTTTTTTTTAAAAGCGAGTAGTTCATTTCACATTATTCTATATTATTTTTATATAATCTTAATAACTGAATTTTTCTACTTCATATTTTTTTGAAAGGCAATAAAGAAAACAAATAATAGATGCGGAACTGAAAAGCAAGCTGTCCACACACTTGGAAACTTGGTGGGAAAATAAAAATTACGACCGGCTGACAAAAGTAGCGCTGCAAGCAGTGCTGTTCTAGAGATTCTTTATTAGAAGAGAGTGGCCATACGGGTGATTCAACCTGATTGGTCAATCCCAAAGTCAGCCATGTTATTGCCAAATAGTGCTGTCTTCAAACGATGTGCATTGAAAATGAACGTATAAGACGGATCTTTTGCATCCAGTGTTAATTAGATTCTCTTTTTAGTTTGAAATAGATGCTTTGTTAGCTTACTTTAACCAAGATGATAATTCCGCAATATTTGGCATCAATAAAGATGTGTTATTTTGAACTTTTTGTGCCTGCTTTAACATTATAATCAATTCCTTATTTCTGCTGGAATATATTCGACAACTTGAGCTAAAAGTCTAGGATTTGAAATTTAGCATTATACGCTAAAGTTATTTTATTGTACTTTGAACAAAATGCCTTGCTGTCAGGGCCGGAATTTGACTGTCTGAGGCCCTAAACTAAGGTATATTGAAGAGGCTCTAAGCTATTCAAATTTATGAGCCCCCAAAAATTCGAAAGTCGAAATATATCTATCTATTCTGATTGAGGGGGACATTAAAAAATACACATGAAAATGATGTGATGAAAACATTATTGTAGCATTGTTAAGCAAAAATGAACAGCGTTTGCACAGAAGAATAAATATTAAAGAAATTTTCGTAACGCAGTGAAACTTGATATACATTTCAATGAGGTCCCTCATATCGTGAGGCCTTAAGTTGTAGCTTAGTTAGCTTATGTGTAAGTCCGGCCCTGCTTGCTTGGGGCGGGGGTGGCTCAGTCGGTAGCGCGCCAGGCTCGTAATCTGTAGTTCCCAGGTTCGAGTCCCAGCTGGGTCAGCGTTGAGATTTATCTCCGCTAAATTCCCCGCCCTGCCCACGGTCAGTAGGGGACTCCGATGGGCTTGGAAAGGCCGCCGTCCTTCGGAATGGGACGTTAAGCCGTGGCCCCGTGTGCGGGAGAGCCATACCCTGTGCACGTTAAAGAACACGCTGGATGGCCTTGACGGGAGGCTACCATCTGTCTCCCAACAGCTGTTCTAGTGGGTCCCCTCCCCAACCTTCTCTGAGCCTTCGGGGTCCATGTGACCTGGCCATTTAGCGCATGGTGTGCAAAAAAGTGCCGCTCAGAGGTAAAACAACCCGGCCCTGCTTGCTGTTGTTCAGCTGTAAATTGCCATAATAATGCCGAGAAGAGATTTAATAAAAGAGCTTTGCTAAGGGATCCAGTTCGCCGATCTTTATGCAAAAGTAAAAAAGATTAAATTTTAAATCTATTAATGCAAGTCGTCTTTGCGAGGAAGTTTAGAAATATTTCCAGTTATTTCGAAATTTTAGCAGCTGATTTAGGAATTAAAGCTTTCCATTAATGTAAGTTATCAATAAGTGCAGAAAATTTAATTCAAATAACAAAACAAATGCAAATCATTTTTTTAAAAATTAAACTGGTTATAAGAATAACATAATGGGTTTATGGCAATAAATTTCGGTTGCAAATGTATTGGCCCGGCACTGAATGCAATGCCGGGTCAAAACATTTGCCACCGAAAAGCGAATTTACTTTTGTCCTCATTCCTAAAAAAATTATTTTGAGATCGCAAGCGAACTTTTCTTTGCGTTACAACCGATTTAAAAAAACTGATTAACTAAAGTTATTTTATTGTACTTTGTTCCTCCCTTTTTTAGATTTTTTGTCATTACCCTTCCCTTTGGGTTTTTTTACAGTATCAGAAATACTATGAATTAAATCTAATCCATGTTTTGGGGCAGAGGTTAAATCCTGAATGGCTTCCAAACCGTTGATTTGAGAAGAGCAATGTTCAGTATATACAAGCTCATTGATGTCTTTCTCAATATAAAATCTTTCCAAAATTGCATCATTAAATTTGTCGCGATCATCTGGTAAAATGGAGTGAATGTCAGTAGTAGAGTCCCATTATACGGTACCCCTTTTGCACAGTGCTTCCCCCTATGACGTCACCGGCCACGCCCCCTTATTAATACTTATAACTGACCACGTCATCTTATTAATATTAGTAATTCATAATTAATAATTCATATTTCATAATCAATAATTAATCAAGACCCCCTTGGTTGACCTGTATTTTTTAATTCCCCCTCATTAAAAAAACCCTCCTTATCAAAAGTTCTGCTCCCCTTTATTTTAACTTTATTAAAACCCGTGGCGCCATTTAGTGTATATCATGAGTACTATACCTTTAGAAAAGCCCTCTATTTCAGCCATAATTTTTCCAATTTTTTGACTTCCCCTCATTAAGAAAATCCCTTATCAAATGTTCCACCCCCTTTATTAAAAACCCTATCAAAACTGCCCCGGTTGACCAACCAGTATTTTCTAATCCCCCGACTTTAAAGACCCCCTAGTTGACCGACCTGTATTATTTAATCCCCCCTCATTAAAAAAACCCTTATGAAAAGTTCCGCCCCCTATATTAAACACCCCTCACCGATCACAAACTCCCGAATAAGTTCCTTGGTTTCTACCCTCATCTGAAATTTACCAAGTCCAACTGAACTTTCGGTGGCAAAGTTCAAGGTATCTCTCTCATCCCTTTGGCAGTCATTTTCGATAAATCCGTTATTCATCAAAAAGTCCTCCCATTTATTAAGAAAACCTTCATTAATTAAAACTCGGCAAAAGTTCCACCCCCTCACATCCTGGGTGGTAGTGTTGAAAGGTTAATCCTTCTCGAAATTTCTAGCAACGGTCATCTTGGATTACGTTACCTGCCATGCTGTCGACCTCCCTTTCTTTCCATATCAGACGTGATGTGTTACAACATTAAAACCCACTGGCACTCTTGATCGTCGAAAAATTTCGAGATGGGTCCGAAAACTAAGTCCAGAGATGTCACTCATTGACAGCCGTTCTGACTAAACCGCATTGTCACCCCTATTTCTACCCCCCTTTGTTTCAGGTCATCACAGGAGATACGGTAGGGAAACAATGTTTTGGAAATAATTTTCAATCCTCTTATCGAAACATCCCATCTTCCCTTTATGATTGGTCAGCTATTTTGTAAATAAACAATGTACCTCATCGGAAGAAGACAAACCATTTTGAAATTTCCCTTCACGCCCCTAAACCTCCAAGTGTTGTGCCTCTCTTATTAAAATTAATCTCCATTGGGTTGAAGGATGTTGCCATCAGATATCTGTGTTCACACATATTCTGAACTGCACTTTCCGCGTCAGGACTTGTTTCGGAATGATAAAAGTGATTTTACGTTAAATTCTTATTTCTGCCGAGTCTCAATTTATTATTCTCCGCATTTTCATCGAATCACAGATAAAAAGTTCCCTCTTCCTTACAAATTTCAATCATCTCCCAATTCCTCTACTAAGTCACTTCAAAGACATAGTGATTGCAAAAGAATAATCAATAAAACTAACTTTTTTAATTTCCGTATATCCGTTACGCGACTGGGTCACAAGTTTAAAACTTTTTATTCCTAATACTTATTACCGCTGCATCCTTACCACAAGATGCAAAATATTCTTTCCTACGAAGTAATGTTACGCAGTAGCAATCTATAACAAAATATTATTTCTTCCTCGGAAGAAAAATCAGCTAATTGTTTGAAAGTAAGATATCATTTTTTTTTTTAAATCTGTAATTCTAAACGCTCTCACAGTTTTTATAAATCGTCTTTTAATCAATTTACCAGCGAACGTGTGATCCTATGACTCACGTTGTGAATCCTATGAATCACGTTTATTTCGCGTTGCGACCTCTCGGTTAGTACACGTGTGTGCATTACTCTTTACAAGGTCAGTTGTTTTCATTGGGTAAAAATAATTCTGTAATGAATTTTGTACGCGGCAGAATGCTATAGAAAGTAAGGAATGCTAAATTTAGAAAACAATTCATACGTTGAGTATCCTCAACGTATGAATTGTTTTCTAAATTTAGCATTCCTAATTACCTTGATACCCTTGCGGTTCTGCTTACGGTGCGTAAAACATCTAACTTTGGTTCTACATCCAAGTCCAACATGAATGTATGTTAATGGTGTAGGGGATATTAGTTTTAACAAATAGTATAAAATACACTCATACACTAAGCTACTATAAAAATAATACACTTAATAAGTCTCACTCGATCGATATACTGAAAACAACTCTCAACTTACCTGAGCTATTCCATCGAAATTTTATTTGCAGCTGGAGTGATCGTCAAAATTTAGCAAATACTTCAGCGATTATATCAGTATATCTATGGAACAAGCTACATGAGAAAGCTTCTTCGATTCGGTAACATAAAAATCCGCCTAACTAAAAATTTGCAGGAATAATTTAAAAGTACAAACCTCAGCAATAAGTTTTGAATATTTACTACTGTTCAGTGACACCGGTGAAAACGAATTTTTCCCTTATGAAGAAAAGCAACACTGATATTTGATTTTTTTTTTTTATATTTGATATTTTGATATTTGATTTTCATGCAAAAAGTCCTAGGTTTCGAACAAGATCATTTAGTTCATTTGCTGATTCAGATGAGACTCATCTAACTTTTTAGGGGTGTATGTAGGATCGGAATCTGTATGTGCCTCAAAGTCTTCCTCTGATGAATGGGAATCCATCTCCTCCCAGTTAGTTGGAGGTGTTGGTGTAGGAATATCTTCTACATGAGGAACTGGCCTTATGACTGAAAGCACATTTTGATATTGTATTTTGCTTTTGTTCTTTTTTGAAAAGCACGACACTTTAGTTAAACAAAAATAGAAATCATGCAAATGACTAGTTGGCTAATTCCAAATCATTGGAATTGCAAAGAGCATGGATTTTATCTTACCTTTCTCAACTATTCACTCAAAGCAACAATGCACGAAATGCAGCACACATGTGGAGCCCATGTTTTGTCCTGATCTCCAACATGACATCCAAAATACAAGTTATAGGCAATATTTGTCAGAGAACGACCCTGGGATTTTAAAATATAATTTCCACACACATAACAAAATTTATCTGGCACAATAACACATTTACGATGCTGACTTTGTGCCATTTAAATGCCAAAATTCACTCTTCAAGGTACAGCACATGTTCCTCCTATAATGAAAACAACAAATGGCGGTCTGAGGTTAGATTACGTTACATGTTTTCTCCCACTTCGCAATCAGTGTTTCTAGCCACAAAAAGTAAAATATCCAGTATCTCCCAGTTGCCTGGAAGTGTTAAGTATAGGAAGATTCTAACACGAGTCAAAATTACCAATAACATAAAAACGTGGCGTGCTAGCCATTTTTTAAGGCCAGATCTGACATCAGCACTTGAAAAATAGTTAAAGGCAGTTATAAAATCCTTGTAAACCAGTGTTATTAAGGATTACTTTAGGAACTTTACTTAAGAAACCATTTTAGGTAAAATACCAAAAATCCTCAATCTAAGAAATGTTGAAATGAAGTTTATTTTTATTCGTTTTCGCTACTTAAGGTTCTTTAAAGTACTTTTCAGAAATGTTTCCTATTCCTTCCAGTCCAAAGTGCGGGAATTGGGGAAGAAATGCGAATTAGAAAGTGTTCTCCATGAAGAACTGAGTTTGGAAATCCAAGCATTGCAGCGATTGCAAACTAGTTACCTGGAACACTTCGTGGTCTCAGACTTCAGAGGCGAGTGCTAATATTTGTCTATTCTCTATGTTGACTTTATTTTATCAGGGCATTCTATGTCATGTAAGTGTTTGTATAAAAGAAGCAACGGTTAAGATTTATTTTTCTTTTATAAACAGACGATTCTTCTTAAATAATGCTTTTATAATTGTTTAGTCCCCTAAAATTCTCTGTGGTAGGAAAATTTACACCATGTAAATAAGCCAACCGGAGGACTATTGGTTTGAAACATGGATCACCCAAGACCAGGTGTGACCAGCATTTTCCTACAGTGTAATGGATATTGATCCTTATACTATGATGGATATTGATCCTTATACTATGATGGAAATGTGCTATATATATATATATTATGTTCAGTCAAGTGATAATTAATATTGAGTCTAGTGTTAATCCAGTGATAATTAAATCGGAACACTTGCTCAAGGGTGAAACGAATTAAAGTGCCACCTGCCTGACCAATTTTCATCACTTTAGTTTCTCTCTGTCACCAACACCTTACCAGTCTCATCAACAGCTCCAATGAAAGTAATTTTTAGTGGTGTATTAAAACTTTTTAACTCGTTTTTCATCCTGCTCTTTTCATTGTTCAGAAGTCATCACGTGAATGGCCACAAAATAAGTTTTCAAGATCCATAAACAAAGAAGTCACTGAATTATTTTATTCTCTATCTTCCTACTACGCTTCTACCTATATCCGAAGTTAATATAAACAATTGGTAATAATAAATTAAAAAATTACATTTTAATGAAATAGAGAATTAATTATCATTTTTTTCCTTACTAGATTTCCAGCGAGATAATTTTTTCACGTCACCAAAAGTGAAGTAGATCCCCTTGCATCCAGTTCTCTTCCAAGTGGCCCTTCCAGCATCCCAACTTCTGTTCCTTTTGTTCCAGTCTCCCCCTCTTCCTCCTCCTCCACCACCACCATCCTTCGAGATCAGACTCCTCCAAAGGCAACAGCTTCCTCTCCTTGTGCTTTCCATTCAAGTTCTTACCTCGCAGAAGGTGACTGGTTTTGTAGCTTGCTTACTTTGTTTCCGCTTTTCTAATAACATGCAACAAAATGGGCCAAGTGATGCAAACGAGCCCGTAAAAAAATAAAGGGGGGGGGGGGGGGGGGGGCAAGAGACTGTATTTCGATTGTAGTCTAACCATTTCCCTCCTTTTTAGAGCTCTTTAAAACATTTCTTGAAAAATGCATGAAATATGCATAAGTTTAATGATTTTTGCCTATATCTTTACTACCGTTTTAAAATTTTTTTGCTTATATTAAAATGGGGAGGGGCATGACCCCTTGACTTCTCCCACTACCACTATCAGATTTGACCTTGCTATACAGCCGTATCAAATCATTATAAAGCTCAAGAGTAAAGAGATACAGATTACTTCTAAGTATAGAATTAAAGAAATATTTTTACTCAAAACATGGGTTGAGTTGTTTGGGTTGTTTTATCTCTGAGTTGCACTTTTGTGCACACAATAGGCTAAATGGCCAGGTTACGATGTTCACGAGGGCTCAGAGAAGGTTGGGCCCACAGGACAGTTGTTAGGAGACAGATGGTAACCTCTCATAACGGCCATCCAGCATGTTCTTTAACGTGCACAGGGTATGGCTCTCCCACACATGGGCCCACGGCTTAACATCCCATCTGATGGAAGCGACCTTTCCAAGCCCATCGCTATCCCCTAATCTGGGAAATGAAGATTACAAGCCTGGCATGCTGCCAACTGAGCCACCCCCACCCCAATCTCAAAACATAAGTTTCCCCCTGAGCGATATTCAAACCCACATCCCTGAATACATTCCAGGTGTTCTAACCACTATACCATCAACAGCTAGTTTTTTTCCGGACAACTATGACTATAGATTATCCCATTTTGTCGCTGTTCGTAGCGCCATCTGTGATTTGGAACGTGAAACATTTGAACATTGCAACAAATTTTTCCCTTAGGGCAAATATAGAAATGTTTATCGTTCTCGATCATAGATGGCGTCAAGAGCGCGAAAAATTGTAATGATTTATAGGCACCATTGTGAGAGAAATGAAGAAGCTGCTGATAACTGAGTGGTTAGAACACCTGGCATTCAACGTTCTCTCTCATTTTTGGAGATAGTGCCCGCAGAAGAAATTCTTCGTGCGCCGGGCTGTTGGGTTCATCTTTTGCGAACTTTCGTACACGGAGAATGATGGATCTGCGCGAGGCCCATCTTGGCAGTGTCTTCGCATCGTAGAGGGAACGTTGTTGGCATGTAAATATACAGAAGACGTGGGTTCGAGTTTCACTCAGGGCAAAACATGTTTTTTCAGAAAAAATATATAATTCTTTAGAGAGCTTTCAAAGCGAAATACTGAATGTCCTTCATTTGTAAAATATTTTTTTTTCGAAAAATGACACCAAAGATAATTTGAATGTCCAAAATTCATATATCATGTATTTCAATGCATGCTATTTGAAGAATTTGAATAGTCAAGAGAAAAATCAATCAACCTGGAACTTTATGCAATATTACAAATTATTGCTTCTAATCTATAAAAATTCAATTATTTTAGCCAAAACCAGAATTAATACAAAACGTGTCCAGAACACGTACGTATTTATTTCCTAAAACAAAAAAAAGTTGTGCTTTCCAACTTCCCTGAGTTAAAAGGCGACAACTCCCACATTGTATATCCCTTTGCCCATCATAATCTACCATTAATCCTTTGGATACCAAGCTGTCTGAATACTCCTATCGCCACGATCCAGCTTACCGGCCGAGAGTTTTCAATATTGCTTTCCCTCTCTGAACGATTAGCAATGAGAATGCAAATGAGGGATTAACGAGGTAGGCAAAAGGGGCGTCGTCAACCATTCCCTCGGGGGTGCTGTAAAGTGTCACTGACAATATTCGCTTGCATCCCGTTGTACAGTATGAGTTCGGTAGTAATTTCCACCAGAGGCAAAGCTGGGTAGGAGAGTAAGAGCGAAGCTTGTAGGAAAGTTGGGTCTAACACTGCGAAATATTTCTGCTAGTGGATTGTTGATCTTTACGATTTCCAGATTATTGTTTTAAAGCTTACTATATCTTTATCAGAAGAGAAATGGCATTCATATTTTCGTAACATTATTTTTTTTCTCTTAAAATATTTTTAACATTTTTTTTTAATTTAAAAATGTGATAATTTTAAGAATTATATGTTTTAACTTCATGGCAATAGAGAACTTCACAAATTTTTCAAATGAGTGTGGTAGTGGGAAAAGGAAATAAGGAAGTAAAATATTTAGTAACGCTCCTATTAACATAAAGTAATGGGCAAATTATATCTTTAGAAATTAATATTTTAAAAGCTTTTTAAACGTTACTTGTCGTACACTATTTTCGATTAGTATAATATATAATATAAAAAAAGACATTTTTCCCTTTTTGCTCCCCATAAAATTTCAATCTAGTAAGTTATTAGTTTTTTAGACAGCTTAATTTTTGGTCAACATTTAAACAAAATATTTAATCCACTTGCAAATTGCTCTGACATTTGGGAAAAATCATAATACCATGGAATAGATAAGTAGTTATCAACTTTTTCTAATCCAAAGACAAACGCAAAAGAGAAAAATATTGGGCAAAAGTTTAAAATCGAGTGCTATATTTTTTTGAAAACAATATGAGCCTCATTTTTTTTCCTAAAGCTGGATTATTGAAACATTAAGGTTTTTAAGAGTTAAAGTCTTTGCAAGATTAATTTCATACATTTATATCAAATGTATGAAATTAATCTTGCAGAGACTTTATGTGAAATTATTTTATGAATATTTCAAATTTCTTTCTTTCCGCTGTTTACAATGGAGTAAAATAAAATAAAACTTTTGTGGGCAGGATTTGTTTTCTGCATCTTTTTGTGGTATAATAAAAATGAAAAATAAATTTAAAAAACTGGCCTACCTATAAACACCTTAAAACTTAGACAATAAACCTGAAATACATGGATTGTGCAATCAGTCACTGAGTTCGTATTCCCTTCAAAAGAAGATAGTTAGCCCGCAAGGCCGGATTTAGCTTCAGGACGATCCAAGAATTTCGTTTCAGTGGGAGGGAGATTGTTTTCGGGAGGTCCGAAATTTTTGTTTTGAGAGGAGTCCGAAAATTCAGTTTTGGGAAATCTCACTTGTGTATGATTTCTCATTTGCCAAACTAAATAGTATGAGATTTTATATTTTTTTAAATTTAATAGTTTGGTGCCGGACATGAAATTAAAGACTGAAATAAAATTATGTAAAGACAAGTGTTCTGGATTTCAAAGCGGTAATGAAGTTTGAGATTTAGTATGACAGCTGGAAGTTCGAAGGGAGGGGGGACGAACTTTTCAGGAGCGTGGGTTTCTAGGTACTTCTTTGGAATTACTCTTGTTGAGTAGGTAAATTGGCGCTTTATCTCACATTGTAGTAAATGCGAATTCAATGACTGATTACATCAATATTCTTTAGGTTTATTTTGTATGTTTTGAGCGTATGTAGGAAGAAGGTACTTTAACGAAAGCCATCTCAAACAATAAAATCAAATATAAAAATTTTAACTCAACTCTAATATTATATCAAAGAATTTTTAACTGCTGCAGAAGCTCCAATCTCCAAAATACGTTCGTGTTATCTATTCTTCATTTCCTTTTCGTTTAGCGCAAACATCTGAGTCATACCAGATGAAGTTAGAACTGAAAGGTCCAGGATCAAAGCTACCTCACCGTGCTGCAAATTTGCCAATAAGCTAATAGTAGTGTATTCGCAGGATAATACCCCCCACAGACAGTGCTTTGCGCCTATGACGTCACACATCCGCTTACGTCATAGGTACATTATAAGCAATTAATTTTTTTAATTATTTATAGGCAAAATATTTGCATCATGACATTTGCTTATTACACGTGCATGTTTTTGTTTTTATTAATTCGTTTAATTATATGACTTTGTAACAATATCAAAGGCTTTATGTTATTTCGATATGCTCCTCCTATCCCAAGAGAGTACCGTATTTCTTCGATTCTAAGACGCACTTTTTTCCCCATAAACGTCTCTAAAAACGGGGTGCGTCTTAGAATCGATGGCGTCTTAGAATCGCAGAAAAGACGGCTCAGAAGAATCAGACTCTGATATTGATTCAGAAGGAAGTGATGAATAGAAGAATACTTACTGATAAATAAGTACTATTGTTGTTAGTAAATTGAATTCTATTATAATAAAAATATTTGTTAGATATATTTTAGCAATTTATTTATTTTTTATATCTTAGAATCAAAACTTTTTGTCTGTTGGTGGTGCTGAAATTAAAGTGCGTCTTAGAATCGATGGCGTCTTAGAATCGAAGAAATACGGTAATACACAGTTAAGGTAGAATTTAACCATAAACTTTAATCTAAACATTTCTGTTCCACTGAAGTTAAATTCCCGGAGTCTCCCCCAAACTGAATTCTCGGACCCCCCTACCGAAACTTAATCTTGCGCACCTGCCTGGTTGGACTATACATCTCTCCCCTCCCTCCTCCGCCGTCCCATAGATCCGGCCTGGGGCCCGGTATACTTAATATAAAATAATAATAATGTAAAATGGTTTAGAACATATTTTTACCACAAATTTCAAAAAATAGCAAAGACCTTCATTTTCCATTAATATTTTCCAATCCATATCAATAGTATGTTGAATATTGTTCTCAAAAATGCAACATTCCACAAATGGCTTATCATTCAATTTTTCCATTCAAATTCAATATATCAATTATAATTTCCAGGTCAGAATATCGTATCTTTGTGATGAGAAGTTTGCGTCGGCACATGCTACTTATGAATAAACAGCAAAAATCACTCTTTGAGCAGTTGACCAAAATTAGTTAGATGATTCTTCATCTGAATTTCGAGAGAGTCTCAGCTATTTAAAGAGTGGGGTTGCACAGATAAGTGGAGTTTGAACTGTCCCTAAGGCTCATTTCTCATATTCGATCTAATGCACGTCATGTGATCGACAGTATTCTCGGATCAGTCAATGCGGTGTCCCATATGGCTTTGGTACGACAAGCAGGATAAATATTGATGATGCGGGACAGTTGGCAACACTAGGCGTACCCAAGTGTGCTTATGTTGGGGGGTGTTAAGGTTGTGGATCTGAGTATCATACGTTTTTTAATGGAGTCTCCAGAAATGAAACACTCAAGCATACAATAAAAGAAATTACAAATAGACTAAAACATGTTAACTCTCATTGAAAGTTTCTGAGTATACCTTTGGCAACGCAGATAAGACTTTGTAAATAACTAAGACATCAATTGCGTTGACTTCACTATTGTTATACGTAACAAACCAAGTCGTAGAATAGTGTTGTACGCAACAGAATAATTCATTACGAAACAATGAAAAATACGTTAACGTTGGAGAAGAGGCCATGTCTCTCTGTTAGAATTGCCTACAACTCCTCGTCGTCGAGGTCGTTCTCCTTCGCATCCTCATCTAATCAAAGTAGGTCTGAACTTCAATATACCATTTATCTAGTTAGGGAACTTATGTGTTTATGCCGTAGTGAATTTATGTTAGTGCATACTTGTTGTATTTGTTTTAGCCAATATCCTTGCTGTTTGTCGAGCGTTGGACGCTCAGAAGATTGGTTGCACCGCATTAAGTGCGGACGTCTGTAAAATCGCGGTGGTAAGAAATGGTAATATATTGGGAGTTAAATGGGGAATAAGATTTCTGTTATTGTTTAAGTATACTTTAGCTCAGGAGTTATTTGTTATGTGTTCAGTTACATGTTATATCTATGTGTTAACCGAGTAGACGGAGACGTGCAAGGTTTACACCCTTGGTAATCCAACCTTCGTTTAGCCGGTTAACAAGACGTTCAATATACTAAATAGTAATTAAATATATTCGGGTCGATTTGTAGTAACCCAGGTGGATCTGATTTATACCCTCCATTCACAGAAATCGATATTTCATTACATCTGGTCTGGAAATCGGGTTTCAATTATTTTAAACATCTTCCTGTTCTTTATCATTTAACAACAGATAAAAATGCCCAATTATTTTTTACCAAATGTTTCGAAATATATTCAATTATGGCAAATTACATTAATAACAATTGCATTAATTATATTAGTATTAATAATATTTACATTAATATTAATAAAATTGCATTAACCTGTAAATAATGCTTTTCCTTTTCATTGTATATTACATTATTAAATATAATAAATAATAAATACCCCCTCAAGCAACTGCTTGCCACAGCGGTCGAGTACGTACAAATTTTCTGCACAACTTAAACCCACCATAGCACAATTTGCCCATATTTAATTTTATTTCGTTATAGAATTTTCTATGACTGACAAATTGTATCCAAGTGCTGGAACTTGAATTGAAATACGAAATTATTTGAAAAATTCCATTTTGTGAATGAGACAATATTGTTTTTTCGGGTTTAGAAACTTCTGACGTGGAGACTATGTTCGGAATTCCAAAATACATCCACTTCTTCCCTCCCCAAAAAGAGGGGAGGCAAAATTTTATTAGTAGAGGAGAATCAATCGTAAGCGTTTTATGCGAAATGAAAGCTTGCGACGTGGAGAGTGAAATCCCATATACTTTAGAGCAGTGGTTCTCAAAGGATGTGCCGAGAAATTTGGGATGGAATTGTAGATAAAAGGAAATTTAGAAACCATTTTGTTGCTCCTTCCTGAAACTGATTCTTCATTTAACTTTTTTCCGTTTAATAAAAAACTTATCCATATGAAAATGGGATAACATGCAGGGCACAAAGCGGGGACGGATCTAGGGGGTGCAAAGGGACCCCCCCCCCTTCCTTTCAGAATACAATAAGGGTAAAAGAGGGAAAACTTATTAAATTTATTTATATTTTATGCATTTTTGAAGATTTTTTTTAAAAACCTTCAAGTAGAGGATGAAATGTTAGAGTGCATTGGAAATGAAGTCTCTTGGGCTCCCCTTTGACATTTCTTTTTTTGACTCGATTTTGTTTCTTGGGGCCTGCCTCGATATTTTTCTAGATACGGGCCTTACACAAAGCATACCGTTAATACACACAGCGTAGTACTAACCTTAATACACGTCAGAACTTAAAAAAAAGTTCTCTGCGTTTACAAACGACTCCACAAAAGTGGCTATTATTGAAGACAAATTGCGCATGTGCGAATTTCCCGTAGTATTACCACCAAATTTTTAGTGCCATCAGTATTCACGGCGAAATATACGATGTGCCGTGAGCAAAAAAAAAGTTTGAGTATCACTGCTTTAAAGAAAGAGAAAAACCCGAGCAACAGAAGATAAATTTGCTTGTTAATCATAATGCACGAAAATGTGAAGTTCTACAATAAACGAAAGGTTATATATAAATAAGTCAGAGGACCTAAAGATATCCTAGCTTTGGGTCTCAAGTAAGAGTCATCTGGCCCAGACTGAAAGGTTATAGTAGCGTCCAAAGGATAATTTGCTTTTGACAGAGTCATAAGCGAAAGGCTTCCTCTGGGAGCCTTTTTTTGTTCCTTTTCAGAAACAAAAGAGCGAATGCTTCACTTTGTCGTCAGTCTGTCAAATTCTTTGTTTTTAGAAACGGATCAAAAATTCTTTTGTGTTGGTTAGGTATTGTGAAATAGTACGATTCGTACTTGCGAAATCTCCATGCAACTAATTGCGCCATCAAACAGTGAAAAAAGTTGAAAATGGCAAACATTTCAATATTGTAATCGATGTAATTATATTAGAAATTTTTAATATTAATGGTAACATTTCACCATCAGCACAAGCACAATTTTTCTTGTTTTTAGTGATAATATTTATTTCCAAAAGCAAAGAATTATTTTTTCGTTGAATAGGTGTTTGATAAACTATTATGATTCATAGTTTTTGAATCTCCCAAAAGTTTTAATTGCAATCTCTGACGGTTAAATAATTCCAAAATTTCAAACATTTAACATATATTGCTAAAGATATGATGTTTTACTGATAAAATATCACAATCAAGGACTTAACACGTGCAGCAACGATTTGTCCCTTCACTTCGGGAGGGGGGGGGGGGTGCAGGGAGTGACGAAACGTTTTGTTTTAAGAGATTAATGAAAGTTCTTTTTGAGTTGAACAGGTACTAACGAAATATGATGATTCATAGTTTTCAAACCCTTCAAAAGGCTTTAATTTACATCGTTTCATTTTCACTGAAATGATCTTATTAGTGACGGTAATCGATATGTGCTGGAGTCATTCGGTCTAATGTTCAACTGCTATTAGGGACAAGACTACAGTATTAATTTTTTTCCCGTCAATTAGGTGAAAAAAATGAATAGCCTTAAAGTCCAGCCAGAGTTTTACCTCGCTGACAGAGAAACTGAAAGAATTAACTGAAGCTGAATTTTGTTGTGGTTTGGGTTGTTTACCTCTAAGTGACACTTTTGTGCATTCAATGGGCTAAACCGCCAGGTCATAAGGACCACAAAGGTTCAGAGGAGGTTGGCGAAGGGGACCCACTGGATTGCACTTGGCAGACAGATGAGAGCTTTCTGTCTGGGCCTTCCAGCATGTTCTGTAACGTGCACAGGGTATGGCTCTCCTTCATACATGGTCAGGGCTCAACAACCCCATCAGAATGACCGCGACCTTTGTAATCTCATCGGTGTTCCCTTTCACACCGAGAGTAGGGTGGAGCTTATGGGAGATAAATCTCAACGCTGATACAGTGGGAACTCGAAATTGGGAATATCGCATTACTAGTCTGGTGCTGGTGATTATGATTCAGGCAAGACATGGTGGCTACCTCAGGTACCAAAGTTTCAGTTTATGCTTCTGTTCAGGAGACTTCAAAATAGCTTGTTCCCTTCAATCGGGTTAGCTAGATAATCAGCGTTATCTGCTCTCTGATTGGCCCATTCAACACACCGAAATTGTCTTTCATTTTGAGAGTTTAAACTCTCTAGATCGCTCCTTGAGCTGAGTTTGGTTAAATTGACATCGAATGTCAGCGAATACACTGATGATCTTTAAGCTGATCGCAGTGCTATGACTTTACTCTTTTTACCTACAGGGTACCGAGATTTATGAAAATTACATGATAAAATTCAAAGCAGTATTTATATAGCTTAGTAGTTATAAGAGACAAAAAAAGTAACATCAAGTACCAGGTTACCAATTAAAAACCCATTAACACCTGATAAATAATGAATAATGACGTAACTCAGATAAAACATGGCGATATGTTTTGGCAGTTCCGGAAGATGGTCATTCTCAAGTGTAAAAGATATATTTCGAAAGACATGGAGCTGGCCATTTCGTTGCAATACGAGAACACGGTGCAATTCCAAGTTATCATGCAAACTGCCTTTGTGGTTCACATAAAGGATACGTTATTTTTATTTACTTTTTATTGCGTGCAAACTTTAACAGCTTTAGTACTATACAGTGTTAAGATGATTTTCAACTATGATTTAATATACAAATTCCATGTGATTAATTTTTAGAGAATGCGTTTAATAACAAGTTAGTTTACCTCACGATATACGCTGCAGTGCGTACTCAACATCTTCTCATGTAAGGAAAGTTGAGGGGTTTTTGATACTTTGGCGACTAGGAGCTACCATATTCCATAAATACTTCTCTTAATATACATTAAGTATATATTTAAGTGTGTAATAGAGATTACAACTTGTATCTTAATCCTTGCGTACTCTACCAACACGTTACTATATGGAGACATTAAAATCTTAGAATTTATATCTTCGGATGAGTTACCTGTTTTCGTTTTACAATTATCACTTACAGATCCACAAGGGTTGATAGGAATGGCATTCTGTGTAGGTTAAATTTCTTCAGAACAATCTGAAATATATTCCATAAGACTGGAATCAAGGATTGAAACTGCCAAGATAGATACAGCAGATCACTGGGATGCTCCCGAAATCACTCATGACCAGTTGAAATATGGACGTGATCATGACTACCATTTGAAAGGGAACCACGTCGATATCAGTCCTTAATAACTGCCATTTTGTCCACAGATACAATGAATGCCAACGGAAACTTCCCATGCTATAATATCCCTACCATCGCCAGAGGTTTGGGATTGAAACAATCTGAGCGATGTTTCACTTCATCTGCAACACACTTTGGACGTTCTTTATGAGATTTTTTTTCCATTATGAGAATTTGAAATGAGAAGTGATAATGGCTGAATTAACAACGCTGCATGCAATCAATTGGTCACTTGAAGTGATTTAAAGCAATTTACTAAAGAAATTCGCAGCCCACTGCAAACGGTTGCCTAGTTCCTTATCTAAGTGAGGTCCTTTACGGTAAATCCACGGCGAGAACTTCATTCACTTTGGAGATGGCGAAATCATTTCTTCTCTTACAATATTTAAATGTGGGCTCAGATAGGAAAGATTTTGTGCAATAATATTAGAATGATATCATTGGTGGTCATTGCATCTCTTTCGTCCTCATAATCTATCTGCAGAATCATCACATTGCTTACAAAATCACATTAATTATCTTTACTTATTTATAAGGGATATGCAAACGATTCAACCCTTCACTTGAAGAAGCGTGATCACAGAGCCAGGATGGGTCTTTCTCCTGATGCTTTAATGGGATATTAATTATTTGAATAAATGTTTTCGTACTAGGGGTGTGTGCATGACAAACAATACACATTGTGTATTCAAATGACACTTATAAGTCAGATTGGTTTACACTTGCTTCATCGATTCGACTTTTTAAAAAATATTTTTAACAGATCGGGGATGTTTTGCAAGGGATAGCCGAGATTAGATATTTGTTACAAATCATCGACATCTATCGAAACTACAATGATTATTCCCTAAAATAATGATAATGCTTATGGGTCTAGAAAGACTGTCATCCATCAGATAGGACGTTAATGCAAGGCCCCGTATGCAGGAGAACAATATTCTGTGCACGTTGAAGAACAGGGAGACTTCCATCTATTTCTTAAGAGCTGTCCAAAGGATCTCTTTCACCAACCTTCTCTGAATCCTTTAGGTCTTTTGTGTCCTTTAGGTCTCTGTTCATTTAACACATTGTAGGAGAAAAAGTGTCTTTAGGAGGTAAAAAAAATCGAACATTTCTATGTTTACATTTTAGGAAAAATAATTATTTCAAAAATAACCCTGGTGTTCGTTTGAGGAAATACTTGAGATTTCTTCTCGTGTATCATGTCTTCTTTTAAAGTTTATATCTTATGATGAATGATTTTTCTTTAATTAGTAACATACGGCAAGCAATTATAATCTTATTAGTTCTGTTTGCGATTTATATTCAGTTGTCGCCGAATGTGAGACTCATTATTATTTACTATTAAATTCTGACAGATTGAGCAACATTTCATTCTCTTTCTCTGTTTTATGTAGGTATGATGTGAAGAAGCAGCACGAACACCCCGAGCAGTCCGGGGCGAAAAGGACTTGCCCACCACGTTTTCGTGAGGACGTTATGATGGAGCGAGACATCGACAACATTTGAGGAGGCTTTAGCAAAAGCTACACTGGAGGAGAGCAATGATTGTGCCTCCGGACGAACGCCAGCCATACGAGCACTTGACGAGGAAACCCCTGCTAGGAACACAGAGTCGAACCCTCTGACCCAGCTACAGGATCTGTTGGCAGCCTTTCCGCTGTGTCAGATCCAGGCAGATCTAGTACGTTTGGGGGAGCGCCTCCACCAGATTGAGGGACAGCGAGAGAGGAGCCATACCAGTCAGCCCCAGCAACAGCGGCACCCCTTGGCGGATCACCAGGGTGTCTCGTGCTTTGCGTGCGGTGGAGTGGGCCATTACGCCCGTCAGTGTGCGTCGCCCCCGACCCTACGCCCACGTGACCCGCGATACCAAACAGGACGAAACCGGCAGCAAAATCGAGACCGAGCAACTCCACGGAGGACCCGCTGGACGAGAGAGAATGGATTCCCCTTTACACCCCCTCAGCGAAACTCAAGATCAGGGTAGTAGTAGTAGAACACATAACATAAATTGAATATTCTTGCTTTATAAAAGCAAACTCATTCAGAGGCTTTTTGAATCTGAATTAAATTAAATAGATGGTATAGTATTAATGATGGTATAGTACCCTGCTGAGGTGTGGTCAACTTCACAGGGTCCTGGTGCTGACCATTTATACCTACCAGACTGGACTTGTTTATGGATTTGAGTTTGATTATGGATCCTGGGCTTGCTGCACTGGTGGGCCTCTGTTGAGGGAGAATCTGCCGCTGTGTTTTCTGTTTGCATTTCAGTGATGTTCTAAACAATGTGGTTAGTTCTACTCCCATTGTTTGTAATGATGATAGATGCATTGGCAGCTTTAATGTTGGCCCTATAACACAATCTGAAGTTAGTTTGGCTATCTCTAAACTTAAACTTCATAAATCCCCAGGGGTAGATGAAATTACTACAGAAATGCTCAGAGCTGGGAATGTTTCGGTTACCACTTGGATGACTGAAATTTTGAATAACTTTTATGATAAAGGCATGGTTCCTAAAGATTTTACCAGAGCTATTATTATCCCTATTTTCAAAAAAGGTGATCGCAGTTCTTGTGATAACTATAGGGGTATCAGCTTACTCTCTGTTCCAGGTAAAGTTCTTTCCATGATTGTGCTTAATAGAATTAAGAATCTGGTTGACAGGCAATTGCGTGATGAGCATTGTGGATTCAGAAGTGGTAGGGGATGTGTAGATCAGTTATTTTCACTTAGGCAGATTCTTGAGAAATGTTTAGAGTTTCAGAAACCTTTGGTTGCTAGCTTTGTTGATTTCAAAAAGGCTTTCGACTCTGTTGATCGTCATAATTTGTGGTTGATTGTGAGATCATATGGTATACCAGACAAGTTAGTTAACATAATGAAAGCTCTCTATAATAACAATGAGTCATGTGTGAGAGTTGGTAAGTCTTGTAGCAATTGGTTTAGCATTACGTCTGGTGTTCGACAAGGGTGCATTTTGTCTCCTTTTCTCTTTAGTTTGGTTATTGATTATGTTATGCGAAATTCGCTTCGAAGAAAAGATTTTGGCCTTAAATGGGCTGGAGATACGAAAATTTCTGATTTAGATTATGCTGATGATTTAGCCCTTTTGGCAAATGATGTTGATGAGATGAACTCTTTCATTCGAGCTGTTGATGAGACTGGTAGTAGAGTAGGTTTGGTTATAAACAGAGAAAAAACTAAAGTGATGAAAATTGGTCAGGCAGGTTGTGATTCAGTTAATCTGAATGGTTGCAGTCTTGAGCAGGTGTCACAGTTTAATTACCTTGGGAGCTATGTAACTGATACTGGTGATGTGCGGCATGAGATTAACAGACGAATAGGTATTGCTGCCGGGACTTTTAAGAATCTATGGAGATTGTGGAGAAATAGGCGTATACACCTAAAGACTAAAATTAGACTGTATAATAGTTTGGTTCTTTCTAGGGTTAGTTATGGTAGTGAAACTTGGACGCTGTGTAAACAAGATAACAGGAAACTAGATGCTTTTGAATCTAGATGCTTACGCAGTATCTTGGGTATTAGGTGGTTTAACTTTGTACCTAATGATGAGGTTAGGCAAAGGAGTCTGCAACCTCCTTTAAGCAGCATATTGTGCAGAGAGAGACTCCGCTGGTTTGGCCATGTTGCCCGTATGGATAATTATAGAATGGCGAATAGGGTTACGAACAGTGTGCCTAGAGGCCTCAGAAGGAGGGGGAGACCTAGGATGCGGTGGGCAGACAATGTCAAACAGGACCTTGTTAGAATTGGTGTGCAGTGGCCGGATGCAGCAGATGTAGCTCAGGACAGATATGCTTGGAGAATTAAACTGCGTGGTCTGGTTGGACCTCCGTAGCCCATGGCTGCTTGAGGATGATGATGATAGTATTTGTAATTTTTTTTTTATAAAATATCAAGAATTTTTGAGTTCTTCAGAAATTGAATGAGATAGTTATACAGAACAGGTATTAGCTTTGAGTTTGAAGAAAATAAGATACTTTGAAAGTCATAAGATAAAATATTAAGTTTTGAAAGTTTTGAGAAATATTGTCTTCTTTCATTATCATAACTTTTGCAATTGAAAATAATATGTTCTAATGTGTGAAAAGTATTGCAGTTTGGACAATTAGGAGAATCAATAATTTTATATTGAAAGAGTCTATAGTTAGTTAGTGCTGTATTGGTTTTAATTCGAAGAATGGCATTTATTTCGTTTTTTTTCAAATTAAAGTCATGGAATTTTTGAATTTTGGGATTAATTTTATAGCGGTGGGATTGAGATCTATTATTATTATACCAAGATTGCAATTCTTCTATTAGTAATTTTTTATTTGTTAATTTGATTTGATAAATAAATGATGGGGTTGGAATATGTGAGTTGTGATTTAAAGCTTCTTTAGCCAGCCTATCTACAGTTTCATTATCAGGAATGCCCACATGGGCAAGTATCCATTGAATTATTAAGATATTGTTATGTGATAAATGTTTAAAAGTATGAAATAAAAGATCATTTGTGAATACATTAAAGTTAGTTTTAAGGGGATTTTGGAAAAGGCTAAAAAGTGCAGATTTGCAATCTGTAAAAATAATTATTTTAGAATTGTAAAATTTTGTGGCCCATTTTGTGGCTTCTATAATGGAGTAAAGTTCAGTAGCTATGTTCAAAAAGGAAGTATTAAATTTAAATTTTGAAGAGAAATTAAATTCTGGGAAAAAAATAGCACCAGAATAACTTTTAGTGTTTGGGTTGGAAGACCCATCTGTATAAATTTTGATATAATTATTAAATTGATAATTAATGTGTAGTAAGGAAATTTCTTTTATAATTGTGGAGTCATGTGATTTTTTATTAGAGAAACCTGGGATTTTATCAAACATTGGCGGAAAAGATGTTGTCCAGTAAGGAATGGATCAGGGTAGAGAAGAGTTACGACAAGCCAACCACCATACGGCTCCTTTAAACTAGAACGGGAGGGAAGCCCCGGATGCACTTCCCAGAGTCCCCTCGAAGCGTCAGCCGTCCGCATTGCCCCGTGTGCCATACTATGCAGTGATGAAAATTCACCTATTGTGTCTGGCCGAATGGAGGACACGGAGGTGTCGGCCCTTGTCGATACCGGCGCCATTGTGTCCGTCATGAATAGCCAGTGTTTTCAGCGCTTGAGAGGCCGAATCTTGCACAAAACGGTCCCCCTCCAACATAATTTGAAAACTGTAGATGGCCACCCCCTTCCAGTGATAGGCAGATACATGGTGACCCTCACATTTGACGGGATTAGATTTGAACACCCCATAGTAGCCCTTGACATAGACACTCCACGATACGACATGATAATGGGACACGATATCCTCAAAAAGCACCGATTCATCATAGATTGTCATTCAGGCACACTGCACAGGAAAAAGGACGAGGCAGCGGGCATACAGGGTGCCGTTCGCGCTGCAGGGCGAATTGGACCGACAAGTGGATGAGTTGTTAGAGCAAGGAATAATAAGAGAAAGCGCCTCTCCTTTTGCGTCACCCATCGTCTTAGTGAAGAAAAAAGACTCCACCTACAGATTCTGCGTCGACTACAGGGCCCTAAATGTGAAAACAGTCCCAGATTCGTACCCCCTCCCCCTCATAAACGAAATTATCGACCAACTAGCTCACGCCAAATATTTTAGCTCACTGGATATGGTATCCGGTTATTGGCAGGTTCCCGTTCACCCACGTGACGTGGAGAAAACTGCGTTCATCAGCAGGAAAGGGTTATTTGAATTTAACTACTTACCATTTGGACTGAAGAACAGTCCCGCTACGTTCCAGCATTTATTGGACCACGTATTAATGGGAATGCGACAAGAGCAAGTTCTCGTCTACCTCGACGACATAATGGTGGCCTCCCAGACATTTGAACACACAGAACGGTTACAGAGGGTATTTGACCGCCTAAGGGCCTACAATTTAAAGTTGAAGCCAGCAAAGTGCCAATTCACGAAGGAATCCCTCACTTACTTGGGACATTTTATTTCCGCAGAAGGGGTCCAGCCGGACCCGTGGAACGTCCAGGCCATTGAAGAATTTCCTCGCCCCCGTAGTGTCCGGAACGTTCGAGCCTTCCTAGGCCTAACCGGCTACTACCGGCGTTTTATCGATCGCTACGCCGATCTTACAGCCCCCTTGGTCCATTTAGTGAAGAAGGACACCCCTTTTAGATGGTCTCCAGAAGCGGAGGAAGCGTTCAAAGTACTGAAGAGGAAATTAATGACCGAGCCCCTTCTCCTGTACCCCGACTTTGGACGGAAATTTTTCCTGTCAACCGATGCGTCGGATATTGCGGTAGCCGGCGTACTCGAGCAGGAGACGAACGACGGTTTCCGTCATCCGGTAGCTTACGCCAGTCGGAAATTGAAGCCCCCGGAAACACGCTGTCTCAGTCACGTCTCAAGAAGAAAAACTTAAAAGGTCAAATTCTGAAAATATTCGTTGTCCGACGCGTGGTGCAAATGGTTAGAACGCTCTGGCATGAATCTGGAGAGATGCGGGTTCGATTCGCGCCGTGGCGGCGATGAATTTTTTTCAGAATCTATTAATTATTGTTTCTTAACAGGGAATACTGTGCATTCACTTTGGATTTCAATTATATATTTAACGCTGTAGCGTTAGCGCGTCAAATGTGAGGGTCACCATGTATCTGCCTATCACTGGAAGGGGGTGGCCATCTACAGTTTTGTTGGAGGGGGACCGTTTTGTGCAGGATTCGGCCTCTCAAGCGCTGAAAACACTGGCTATTCATGACGGACAGAGTGGCGCCGGTATTGACAAGGGCCGACACCTCCGTGTCCTCCATGCGGCCAGACACAATAGGTGAATTTTCATCACTGCATAGTATGGCACACGGGGCAATGCGGACGGCTGACGCTTCGAGGGGGACTCTGGGAAGTGCATCCGGGGCTTCCCTCCCGTTCTAGTTTAAAGGAGCCGTATGGTGGTTGGCTTGTCGTAACTTTTCTCTACCCTGATCTCGAGTTCGCTGAGGGGGGGTAAAGGGTAATCCATTCTCTCTCGTCCAGCGGGTACTCCGTGGAGTTGCTCTTCTTTCACATCCCTCTAAATGCTGGTCCTATTTGTAAAGCAAGCCTCGGCCTGCTTATCATCAGGACCACGAGCCAATGTCTTCTGTGGGTGATAGAGTGAGGTAGATGTTAAAAATTGGAATTTTAATTTTTAGAGGCAAGGGTGGAAGGAAAGGCTGAAAGTTTGCACAGATCTTATTTTGCTCCAAAGTTGGTAAGTGTCGCGAAAATCGTGGAATGAGAGAGAAAAAAGGGGGAGAAGGGTATAATTTAGTGATAATTTAGTGTTAAGTAGGCTAAACATTAAAATTGTGGACGGGGGAGCAATAATTTGAAGGGGGGGGGGAGAAATAAAGCCAAAAGTAGCGTCAGAGCAGCGAGATGATGGAAATCGATCGCTGACGTCACATCCAATGGGATTGAAGGAATTTTGGCATTGACTGAGAGCGGGAGCTGGAAGTTGGTTAGGTTTGACGCTAACGGAGACGAGTGGGCAAGAGGGGTCTCAGCCAATGAGGATAAAGGAATTTTGGGATTGGCTGAGAGTGAGGAATGGAGAGGAGGCAGAATTTTGATCGCTAAATGAGTAAAAAAGATGGAAAAGGGCTAATTTTGAACGGAAAATAATTTAAAAACGGAAGAATAGTGAATTATTTATAAAGAGGGAGGAGATTCTTTACTAATTGGAGGAAGTCCCAAATAGAAAAGCATTCTCTCTGCGGGCATTTGCCTAAAGCAGAGAGGTAAAGGTCTCGATACTTCGGCAAAATGCAACCATCCTTGGATAGCGTTTTTTTAAGAGCTTTAAGGTGGGGGGGGGGGATTTCCCATTCGGAGGAGGCTAATTTAGGGTTAATAAGAAATTTTAGAAAATCAAGGAGGTCCTCAAAGGTTTCAAGAAAATCAGGGGGGTCAGAATTTAGAGTAATAGAGGGGGAGGGGGATCGATCTATGATGAAATTTTGAATATTACCTATTAATGAGGAAGGCGAGTCAGGAGCTGGCTGTTTTTTCTTCTGATGGGCAGTAGACTCAGAGGCAGAAGGTGAATCCGATGGAGAGGGAAGGTGCTTTCTTTTTTGTTGAAGGGGAGTAGAAGGAGCTGACTCTTCAGGAGCGGGAATTTCTTTTGGAGCATCCTGAACTTCTTCTCTTTGAATGGAGGTTGGTGCCAGCAGTTGCTCGTCGAGATAGAGTCCGAAATTATGACCGATTTTGATGCGGGAGGTGGCAGGTTCTTCTTGGCGAAGGCTTCGCAGTCCTTTATGATGTGGCCTGGGAGCCTGCACCACTTGCAAAGCCGGATCATGCCAGAGTAATTAATTGTAGCCGAAAAGGTAGAGATGTGGAGGAAATTGGGTACCATTTTCTTCATCTCCATGTGGACTACCCTCGTACCCGTCCGGATGGATTCCAATCCCGGGAGGTTCAGGAACTCTTCTGCAATGCTTTTTACAATGCCATATGGCTTGAGGGCGTCCACGATGTCACAGTTAGGGATGAAGAATGGTAGTTTAGAGATGAAAACTTTTTTCTGGGGATATCCTAGGCGCTTGAATGCGATGGGCTGGTCCGTGGGAAACACCAGGTTCGGATCAGCGGCAAAATCATCCGCAGCGTCTTCAGAGGCAAAAGTAATAATGGTGATATCTTTGGAAATACTTTGTGCGACTTCAATAGCAGCTGGGTCCTTATTGTTGGCCAATATAGTCACGAAAGTCTCATAGCTGAGATCACGATGTAAAAACTTGAAACAACGATTTAATCTGGAGTCCTTATTGATATCCATTATTAGCTGAATTCACAAACACGTGGAAAACAGAGAGCACTAGCGAACACGTCTTACTATCTTGAAGTCCGAGGTTGGAATCCGTGGAGTTTCTCAGTCTCGATTTTGCTGCCGGTTTCGTCCTGTTTGGTATTGCGGGTCACGTGGGCGTAGGGTCGGGGGCGACGCACACTGACAGGCGTAATGGCCCACTCCACCGCACGCAAAGCACGTGACACCCTGGCGATCGCCCAGGGGTGCCGCTGTTGCTGGGGCTGACTGGTATGGCTCCTCTCTCGCTGTCCCTCAATCTGGTGGAGGGGCTCCCCCAAACGTACTAGATCTGCCTGGATCTGGCACAGCGGAAAGGCTGCCAACAGATCCTGTAGCTGGGGCAGAGGGTTCGACTCTGTGTTCCTAGCAGGGGTTTCCTCGTCAAGTGCTCGTATGGCTGGCGTTCGTCCGGAGGCACGCTCATTGCTCTCCTCCAGTGTAGCTTTTGCTAAAGCCTCCTCAAATGTGCGGGGGTTATGAGACAGTACGAACCGCTTGAGCCGCGGGGCCAGGCCCGCCAAAAACTGGGCAAGGCGCATCTGATCGCCGATTCCCTGATCCTCGCTGTCCATGTTTCTTCCTGCTGTTCCCAAAAACTGATAGGCCCAGGTCCGAATGCGGGCAGCATATTCCCGGACACTCTCATTCGCCGTTTGCTGACAGCTTGTGAATTTGTGTAGGCGGGTGGCTAATGGCGCCTTACTATCGAACCTTTCCAACACCGCCCTTTTGAAAACTCAAACAAGAAGAAGAATATAATGAACACTTGGAGATTACAGCAATTGTCGCCAGATCCTTCTACCAAGACATTTCTTAAACCACCACATTTGGAAATAGGACATCTTGGTAGGATTCAAAGTCCTGCAACATAGAACAGTGTAAACAGTGAAAAAGATAAGATTATGAAGAGTTGGAAAAGTGAAATATTGTCAACAGATCCTTCTACTAAGAGAAAACAGCCTCCTCCAAAGCTTGGAAAAGTGTATCTTGGTACGATAAAAGTTCCTGCCTGTGATAACAAATTAATGAGTGCCAAGGAGAAGATCTTAAAGAGCTGGAGCGGAGAAACATTGCCAAGAAATCCCTTCTGCGAAGAGACCTATTAAATCGCCTCCACAACAGTTCCCAAAGGTACCTTCTGGTATGATAGACGTTCCTACCCCAGAATACAGCAGAATGAGTGCCAAGGAAAAAATTATGAATATGTGGGGAAAAGGACAGGAAAGTTCAGACAATTATACTAGAGGACAGGTCAAACGGCCAAGTAAGATGAGTGAAATGGACTATAATGCACTCTATAAGTCGATATTCGTCCCAGTGCCCTTGAAAGGAAAGTCCCAGCAGGTTCCTAGATTAAAAAAGAAGGAAACTCTCTTTGCTCCAGTTAAGGCGGTTGACTCCATGATGAAGACATAGAATAAATGGGATGGAGAAAGGAAAGAAAACTGTTAAGGAAGCTTATTTATGATCCCTCTTTTTCCTTCCACATTAGCTGCCTATGTGTCGAGGGGTTTTCTCCTGGGTTAGAGCAAAACACTCTGACATATCAGTAATGACATTTAATGGAGCCGGCACCCTCTTTTTCCTTCCACATTAGCTGCCTATGTGTGGAGGGGTTTTCTCCTGGGTTAGAGCAAAACACTCTGACATATCAGTAATGACATTTAATGGAGCCGGATCCCTCTTTTTCCTTCCACATTAGCTGCCTATGTGTGGAGGGGTTTTCTCCTGGGTTAGAGCAAAACACTCTGACATATCAGTAATGACATTTAATGGAGCCGGCACCCTCTTTTTCCTTCCACATTAGCTGCCTATGTGTGGAGGGGTTTTCTCCTGGGTTAGAGCAAAACACTCTGACATATCAGTAATGACATTTAATGGAGCCGGCACCCTCTTTTTCCTTCCACATTAGCTGCCTATGTGTGGAGGGGTTTTCTCCTGGGTTAGAGCAAAACACTCTGACATATCAGTAATGACATTTAATGGAGCCGGATCCCTCTTTTTCCTTCCACATTAGCTGCCTATGTGTGGAGGGGTTTTCTCCTGGGTTAGAGCAAAACACTCTGACGTATCAGTAATGACATTTAATGGAGCCGGATCCCTCTTTTTCCTTCCACATTAGCTGCCTATGTGTGGAGGGGTTTTCTCCTGGGTTAGAGCAAAACACTCTGACATATCAGTAATGACATTTAATGGAGCCGGCACCCTCTTTTTCCTTCCACATTATCTGCCTGTGTGTGGAGGGGTTTTCTCCTGGGTTAGAGCAAAACACTCTGACATATCAGTAATGATATTTAATGGAGCCGGCACCCTCTTTTTCCTTCCACATTAGCTGCCTGTGTGTGGAGGGGTTTTCTCCTGGGTTAGAGCAAAACACTCTGACATGGATGGTGCCTTGATGTGGCGTCAGAGCTTTTCACTAAACCATCCCGGCAGATAAATGTTGCAATGAGAGCTGTAATCATAAAAAATTCTACTATGAGTGAGCATATAGTCGAAGGAGGACACCAACCGGCAATTCTTCCCTAAATTATAGTATGGGGGAAAAAAGGGGACCGGAACTAAGAGGCTTTCGCCAAATTGAACAGTTCATTCCGAAAGAATCATTAGCTCGCCTTGGAGCGGTAGAAAACTTGGATAGACGACAGCGATCACTGGCAGGGCCGTGCCGTGCTATGATACAGAGAGGCGGCCGCATCAGGCGGCACCGTAAGGGGGCGGCATAAGCAGCGAAATCAAAATACAATTTGAACCATTCAATAATTAATAATCTTTACGCAACGCTTTTCTATATTGGTCTATGTTATTCCGATATTGATGTATACGATTTATGATTTATCGTACGCCTCTGCCTAAGCGCTTTCGGTATCCTTTGATCTCGGTTTCTGGTGCAGGTGCATCGTTGGCGAGCGCTCGCCGAAAGACTTTTGATCTGACAGCGGCCGCTCCTAAAAGCTGAGGCGGCAATTATCACAAAAGACAACAAGTGTTACGCGTTGATAGTTCTGCTTTGAACTTACAATTATTGACAATATTTGATTTTAATGTTAGTTTGTCATGAGACGTGGCAAGCGGCTGTGCTGTATTTAAATCAGTAAATCAGATATGTAATATATCTGTATTAGTATAATATTTGTGCATTTATACTAATTCAGTTTTTGTTTAAAAAGTAGATCAGGTAAGAGAATTATTGTTTTTTACAGCAATTGTAGTTACTTATTATCATTGAAAATGATTATATTATGACAATTGGGACTCGAATTAAAAAGTAGTATTTGCATGGACTGGGTATATCTCAGGTGAGGAACGTCTGCCTCTGTGTGATAGATAGAGAGTTATTTAGGTAATATTGGGCTACTTCTGCTTTCTGTGTGTGATAGAGAGTGAGTTGCTTAGGAAATATTTGCATTTGCCTACTTTTGCGTTCGTTATTTATTGCTCTATTTTTACCAAATTCATATACGTTGAAGTGGAGACAATATGGGCAACGTCTCCTACAGGTAAGTAAACTCAATGGATTCAGAATAACTAACACTTATTACAAACACCGCGACATACATAAGTACACATGGGTTTCACCTGATGGGCTGCATAAGAATATGATTGATTACATATTAATTAACAGCAAATGGGCTAGTTCTGTTAGGAATACCAGGGCATATAGGGGAGCTGAAATTGGATCTGATCATTACCTTGTTAAAAGTGTGTTGCAACTTAAACTTAAAAAGTGTTGTGCTAGGGTTAAAAAATTTACTTTTAATACTGAAGCTCTTAAAGATCCAGTTATAGCCAAAGCTTACCATTATAGGTTACTTAGTCATTATGACAGTCATGGTTTGCTTACTGCTGAAGTTGAGGAAGAATGGGATCATTTTAAACAGGCTTTTATGGACACTAACAGTAGTCTTTTAGGAAAAAAGGAGCAGAAGAGACAGAATTATCTGAGTGATAAGGCACTTGAGCTTATTTCGGAAAGAAAGAACTGCAGGAATGTCTTTAATCAATACCCTACTAGTCCTAATAGAAAGCATTACAGAGAACTTAATAAACATGTAAAAGAACAGTTAGCTGCTGATAAGAATCTTTGGCTTGATGGTTTGGCTGACAAAGCCGAGGAAGCAGTTAGACAGCACAACAGCAGAGAGCTGTACCAGATAGTTAATGTTTTGTGTGGTAGTAAACGGACAGGCATACAAGGATTGAAGGATAAACATGGTAAGGTTATAGAAGGGGAGGATTCTGTCATGGCTAGGTGGGCTGAGCATTTCAGTGATGTTCTAAACAATGTGGTTAGTTCTACTCCCATTGTTTGCAATGATGATAGATGCATTGGTGGCTTCAATGTTGGCCCTATAACACAATCTGAAGTTATTGTGGCTGTTTCTAAACTTAAACTACATAAATCCCCAGGGGTAGATGAAATTACTACCGAAATGCTTAGAGCTGGGAATGTTTCAGTTACCACTTGGATGACTGAAATTCTGAATATCTTTTATGATAAAGGCATGGTTCCTAAGGATTTTACCAGAGCTATTGTTATCCCTATTTTCAAAAAAGGTGATCGCAGTTCTTGTGATAACTATAGGGGTATCAGCCTACTCTCTGTTCCAGGTAAAGTTCTTTCCATGATTGTGCTTAATAGAATTAAGAATCTGGTTGACAGTCAATTGCGTGATGAGCAATGTGGATTCAGAAGTGGTGCAAAGATAAAATATTTTCACTTAGACATATTCTTGAGAAATGTTTAGAGTTTCAGAAACCTTTGGTTGCTAGCTTTGTTGATTTCAAAACAGCTTTCGACATTCGCATAATTCGCATAATTTCGCTTTCGCATAATTTCAAAACATTTTGTCTCCTTTTCTCTTTAGCTTGGTTTTTGATTATGTTATGCGAAATTCACTTCAAGGGAAAGATTTTGGCCTTGAATGGGTTGGAGATACGAAAATTTCTGATTTAGATTATGCTGATGATTTAGCCCTTTTGGCAAATGATGTTGATGAGATGAACTCTTTCATTCGAGCTGTTGATGAGACTGGTAGTAGAGTAGGTTTGGTTATAAACAGAGAGAAAACTGAAGTAATGAAAATTGGTCAGGCAGGCTGTGATTCAGTTAATCTGAATGGTTGCAGTCTTGAGCAGGTGTCACAGTTTAATTATCTTGGGAGCTATGTAACAGATAATGGTGATGTGCGGCATGAGATTAACAGACGAATAGGGATTGCTGCCGGGACTTTTAAGAACTTATGGAGAGTGTGGAGAAATAGGCGTATACACCTAAAGACTAAAATTTGACTGTATAATAGTTTGGTTCTTTCTAGGGTTAGTTATGGTAGTGAAACTTGGACACTTTGTAAACAAGATAACAGGAAACTAGATGCTTTTGATTCCAGATGCTTACGCAGTATCTTGGGCATTAGGTGGTTCAACTTTGTAACTAATGATGAGGTTAGGCAAAGGAGTTTGCAACCTCCTTTAAGCAGCATATTGTGCAGAGAGAGACTCCGTTGGTTTGGCCATGTTGCCCGTATGGATAATTATAGATTGGCGAATAGGGTTATGAACAGTGAGCCTAAAGGCCTCAGAAAGAAGGGGAGACCTAGGATGCGGTGGGCAGACAATGTCAAACAGGACCTTGTTAGAATTGGTGTGCAGTGGCCAGATGCAGTAGATGTAGCTCAGGATAGACTTGCTTGGAGAACTAAATTGCATGGTCTGGTTGGACCTCCGTAGCCCATGGCTGCTTGAGGATGATGATGATGATGATGTTCTGTTACCTACAAATCTTACTAGCTTTTTTTTTGACAGAACTTATTCTGACACATTTGGAAAAGTTAGGTTTTGAGTTAAAGTGGCTTAGACAACGGAGCTAATACAACGGCAGCAAAATACAAGGCTATGACAACGGAGCTAATATGAAAGAAGTAAGAAAGGATGTACAAAATAGAATTCTTGAAAAATATCCAAGGGCGTTTTATGTGCCCTGCGCATGTCATTCTTTAAACCTAGTTGTGAATGATGCAACGTCTACTTCTACAGAAACAACTTTTTTTTCTATTGTTCAAGAACTTTACACTTTTTTTTCTGGTTCTACAAAGCGTTGGGAAGTGCTAAAAAAATATGTTTCACAATTAACTCTAAAACCATTGAGTGCTACTAGGTGGTCAAGCACAGTAGATGCGTTAAAGCCTTTACGATTTCAACTTTGCGAAATCTATGATGCATTATTCCAAATAATAGAAGACATCAACAGAGATCAGAAACTAAAGTTAAAGCAAGAGGGTTAGCAAAAAATATTAAAAATTACAAGTTTATATGCGGTGTAATTCTTTGGTATGATATTTTATTTGAAATAAATTCAGTCTCGAAGCTATTGCAATCTGTAACTATAAATTTGTCAGATTGTGTAAGGATGTTATCAGAAACCATACAAAAAGTGAAAAGTTATAGACAATCTGGATATGATCAGATGAAAATTGCTGCTAATGAGATTGCAGAGAATCTTGAATGCAGTGCAGAATTTCCTGCCGAAACTGAAGTTAGAGCCAGAAGGAACAAGCATCAATTTGACTATGAAGAAGCTGTCGATCTACCCTTAACCCTTTCAGGACCATAAGGTTTTTAAGAGTAAATATTAATATGTAACTGTTTATTTTAGTTTGTTTAGACGTAAAATAAATAAAAATCATAAGAAAAATACATAACAATGTGTAGTTTTTTTGGAATTTTATGGGAAATATTTTTCCCAATGGACTATAAAGGTAACACAAATTATAGATAGGCTTATTATGCAATGTCTTTTATTTATTGGTTTATTAGAACAAAATGTTAACTAAAATAATACAAAATTATGAAATAAAATTACTATACAAAATGATGTGATAATTATGATATTCTGCGAAGCAATTTCTTTTGGTAGTGAGGCAAAGATGGACATTGCACATAGTACATATATTATGCGTCCTGACAGTTCTGTTTTCTAAACGTTCCCGTTTACGTAATTGCGTTCGGCATACGTTCTATTTTGACATTCTGTATAAAAAATGCAGATAAGGTTATAATTAAATACGACAATCACCAATTTTAAAATGGGAAAAATGTTTCCCTTAGTCGTGAAAGGGTTAACAGAGGAGAATAAATTTGTAATAAACTTTTTCAATTATATTCTGGACATTAGCCTTAATTCTCTGAATGAACGATCCACGCTTCTGGAAACCCATAGCAAAAATTTTCAGTTTTTATATGACATTTTAAAACTCAATGATATAGATGACAAAATGCTAGAAAATTATTGTACCAGTCTCCAGTCAATACTTTCGGTCGAAAATGAATCAGATATAAATGCAAATGATCTTCAAGAAGAATTACGTGATGTATCCCGAATGCTACCATATTCTATGAAACCTTTGGATGATTTAAATTATTTGTGCCAAAATAACTTAATTACTTTGTATCCGAATACTGTTGTAGCTCTGAGAATTTTATTAACACTCCCTGTCTCTGTAGCTAGTGGGGAAAGAAGTTATTCCAAATTAAAATTAATAAAACACTACTTAAAAAGTTCAATAAGCCAAACAAAACTTAGAAATCTGTCATTAATTTCTATTGAATCTACATTGGCTGCCACTCTAGACTAGACATCCCTAATTAACGAATTTGCTAAAGTTAGAAGGGTAAAACTCTAGTAGATTGTTGTAGTTGATATCATTTTTTAAAGTAGTTTATATTTTCAAATTAAAAATAGTATTCGTACATTTTGTGCAGTTTTTTTTTAAATCACAATCGAAGGTTATTTTAAAGAAAAAACCTTTAAGGGGCGGCATTTCGAAGACTTGCATTATAATGAGAAAATCTACCGCACGGCCCTGTCCTAGCTTTACAAGCCTTATAAAAGAACATGCCCTACTAAGACCGAAGTCACTGATGACCACTGCTTCAGTTTCAGCTAACACACACTCTAAGAATATAATAAAGAACATTAACATTCAAGCATTTAAGATATATGCTTCTAATTATATATATAATTTTAAGAACAATTTGGTATATAAGATTTTTGTATGATTTCGATATCTAAGTACTAGTAGTAAATCATCAGTTAGATGATTTTCACACAAAACAACCTCTATGGTGAGAGTTACAAAATTTTCGCAGACTTAAACCTTGGCTATATAAGGTGCACTATTTTCTAGAGATTTTGTGGACATCTATTCTCAGTCTAATCTAAGCTCTAAATCTCAGTTATCACCAACAATCCTCATATTCATTTACATCACTTTCATCTTTAAATGAATGAATATTCATATCACCAGTTACATAAACGGTATGAGTTTTTATATCTTTAAAATGACGTAAAATTCGTTAGTAAATAATTTAATATTTTAACCATGAGATCTATAGATTAACATTACTGATAAATTATTATCACTATCAAACTAATGTATTCAATCCAGCGGTATACATGTTCATATCAGACTGTACAAAGTTTGATAAAGTATCCCTAACTTAACATACACAATTACATCTCCTGATTAGTTGTAAGAACTAAAACTGAAGAAACTAATATAAGGAAGAACAATCCGGATCCAGAGGGCCCTCCCTCACCTACTTTTGAAAATGCTAGTAACGGTAATAGAGTCGAAATATTGTTAAAAATAGGTATATTTCAGGACTTTTCAAAACGCAATAATTCCTTGGTACAACCCTGTTCGCCCAGAGCAAATTCTTTACAATGCTGTCACTGTGTTATAACCTCCCAGCAACAGCGCTGTTTCAAGTTCGCTATAAAGGCTGTTATAACTCTCTTGCGACATATTAATAAAAACAGCTATGGATTTGGCAACAGAACTGAAGCCTTTGGTTTCATAAAAACTGATCAGGTATGCATTTACTTCGCATGTAACTTTTTCTCGAACAAAATTAATATGTAGTTAGTACGTTTTTTAAGTTGCGACAATGGGTGATAAGAGCATCAACTTTTAGTGTGTGTGGGTAAGACGGAAAGGAAAAGTCCGAGTTTAGAAACTATATTAGACATTTTAAAAATAGTTGATTCTGATGAACAAGAAGACGATATGTGCAATCATGTAGAACTAGCAGGTTGAAGAATATGAACAATTATAAAAATATAAAGAATCAACGTTTAGCAGCGGAAAAGTTAGCTTTCCGCTGCAGACAACAAAATTAACAAATTAACTATTGCCACTGAAATGGAGATAAATTTTATAGATGATAATACCCAACGTAAAATTCCTTAAAGTCAACTATCATTCAAGAAAAGGCCTATATGAAGATGTGAAAAAAATCTCAGCCTGAGAAATCTGTGGAGCCATTTACCGCTAGTAAGGGATGGTTCGATAGAATTGAAACGAGCTAAAACCTCCACAGTGTACACTGCTCCAAGTGAAAATCGCAACACCAAGAAGGAATGGATGTAGAGATATGTAAATCGCAGGTGGCCATTGGTCATCTGAGATATTCAAATGATCAAAGCTCCGCACAGAATGGACACGTGACACCCAGCCGAGCCGTAGATAGACACCGGGCACCCACGAGCTCATAGATCGACCGACAGTAAGGTTGGAGTGCATGCCTTGTAGACGCCGGCATACTCTTTATGCGCAATTGGCACCTGAAAGAGAGCGAATCGCCGATATGCAAGAGGTCAGATTGAGCCTTCAAACGATCACCACACGCATGGGGTGCAATGTGAGCACAGTGTAATGGTGCATCTCACGCAACATCGTGGATCATCAGATGGCATGAGGGACAGGTACAGGACCAGCACGCAACACCACAGGACGTGAAGATTGCACGCTTCGTAGAAGGGCTGTTTGCGATACTTTCGCGATTGTGCTGAAAAGTGATTTATGGACTGCTGCAGCTCCCCATAAACCATTAGACAACGTTTGCGTGATGCAGAAATGAGGATGAGGCGTCCAGTCAGGCATCTGCCATTGCAGCAATATCACTGGTTATGTCGTCTCCACTGGTGTCGAGTGAGACAACGTTGGACTATGGAAGAGAGGAAAGCGTTATTCATAGACGAGTTCCAATTCTGTTTTGGCATGCTAGAAGACAGTTTGTCTGCGTGGCGTTGGTGTTGTCAACAACATTAGGAAGCCTATTCCATTATTCACCATGTGGCTCCCCACCACACTACGTTGGTATCGGGTGGCATCACATATGGCATCGCTTGGCATCACATATGGCATCGCTCCATGTTTCATGTTTCTAACATGCTAACAGCGAGACATCCCATCGACGACATTGTTAATCCTGTGGCACGACCCTTTCTTACCATCATTCTGAAGCAGGACAATGCCACCCCACACACTGCACGTGCAACGATGGATAGTCTCCAAGGTGTGGACATTCTGCCATGGCCTCCATACTCTCCTAGCACTCATTGAGCACGTGTCGGACCTTATGGTTCGCCATTTCCCTCCGGCGACGAACCTGGTACAACTGCATGCTGTTTGGAACATCATACCTGAAGGCACCATTAACGATCTGGCTAAGTTAATGTCGAGACGTCTACAGGCTTGTATGAGCGCCCAAGGTGGGCCTAAAATGTACTGATGAATCTGCAATAAGCGAAATCTATGATCCGTTTTTTGATCAATCGCGCATCTTATCCTCATACCTTCCGTCCTATCAGTTTCGCGTTTATTCATCACTTCCTTCGCGATGTTGCAATTTGCACTTCATGCAGTGCATTAAGGAGAAGCTGCAAGTGGAGATCCAGAAATTTCAAAGAAGAAGATTAAAATTTTTGAACAGTGTGCTACACTGCTCTATAAATTTTTACCTGTGCTACTAATAACGTAACTATGGAAACAGCCTATCGGAATATCTGGAACGTAACTAAATAGCATTTTAATGTAAATATGTCGCTCGCTTACCGCTGAGTCACTAAGTACTCTGTTTTGCTGAATCAATTAGAAATTAGACGGAAAAAAGGGGATTGCTGTACCACTGAAAAGGAGGGGAAAATGTTAGAATGCAATTAAAATCAAGAGTATAAGCCCTTTGTGTTTTTCCATTCGATTTAGTTTTTTGCCGATTCCCCCCTCCCCCTTATTTATTTATGTTCTGTAGATTTGGACCTGCCAGGAATATTATAGATTTAATCTCATAATCCTTAACATAGATTTCAGTTATTTTTTTTAATTATTATTAACTAAACACCAAATTTGAAAAAAGTCCAAATGTCTGTTGTAGCTCTTTAACGTGTACAGGGTGTGGGCTCTCCCGCACACGGGGCCACGGCTTAACGTCCCATCCGACGGACGGCGGTCTTTCCAAGCCCATCGGTGCCCCCTACTGACCGTGGGCAGCGCGGGGATTTTGCGGATATAAATCTCAACATTGGTCCAGCTGGGACACGAACCTGGGAACTGCAGATTATGAGCCTTAACATGAAGTGCGGTGGTCATAATTTAATGAACACTGAATGTACATTTCGATTATCTATATTCAGATTCAATATTACAATTTCTTTCGTTTTTTCGATTTTACGGTTTCAAAAGGGAAACGTTCATTTCTTTTTTCCTTATGAATCAGAATTTTGAAGACTATTTTATACCATGATACCATTTGTTTTTATTTTCTACTGTAATTCAATACTTTGATCTTTTACAGATGAAATGTGGATTGAAAGTGCAGAAAAAATATCCACTGAAAGATCCTGCTGTTGTAGAGAGTAAAGACAAGCTTGATAATGCCGTCCCCTCTCTTGCCAACGAAAGGTTGATCTAATGATAGGTAATGGATACGGAAACTTTGATTTCTTGCTGAAAAACAAATGATTTAATTTTAGCAATTGCTAAGGTGGTTTCATAGTTTTCCTATTACTAATATCACTAGGCAGAGATGGTTGGCGTATTTGCCTGGAAGGCGTAAAATCATTGGTAAAAATTGGATAAGAGAATATTTCAATGTAGCAAAGAGCTTTTTGGATAATCAAACCAAAAAACTGTCTTAAAAATCTCATAATCAGACAGATGCACTATAAATATTGCATGATCTTCAACGATAGACAGAATGGGGAAATTGTTATTCTGGATGTTGTAATTCAACAAAAATATTTCACATAAAAAACATTTGATTAATTTAGAATTTGGCCTGTCTGTATGTACCGCACTGGCAATTCATTTGATTAGTTTTAATGAAAGAATTTATTTCGCATTTTGTTGCAAATGAACCATTTTTATTAATGTTGTTATTATTAAACATAATGGAAATTTACGACTTTTTTAAAACTATTCTAGAAATAACTTTCAGATCCAGTATAATGAGTAATGAAAATTCTGTTTTTTAAATATTTTCACTGGAATAACTCTCCAAAATATTTTAAAGACTAGCTATAAATTGACATATTTGCTTCAATGTATCTAAAAGTAAGAGACAATTAATCTAGGTTTTGTGGAAAATTCGTTTAGTTGGGAACACTGATTGGATTGCCCTAATACTAAAAAGTGCTAAAAATTTGGTATTCAGTTTTCTTTATCGAAAGATTATTTATTTATTATTTATTATTTCTTTATCGAATTTCAGCAAAAATGTTGAATTCTCTTGTAATATTTTTATCACAGTATGATTTGAAGAGTCACCGTAGTAGGAAAAGAGCGCTAAAAACATTAATAACCCTCCCTGACCCGAGGACAAAATTCCTGACTTTTCTCAATTAAAGAATCAAAAAATTTAAATGAATCGGAATATTTTATAAGTTCGCAGAGTGGTCATAATAGTTCAAATAGCCAGATTTGGTAATTTTGCGATGAAAATCAAGTGTTTACAATTTGAGGCTGAGGAAAGAGCTCAACAAATTCAAAAAGTTTTTTAAAGACCATCAGGATAGTATCCTTTCGCACTGCTCAGGATAGTACCAATGATAATTCCATCTATCGCATTGGAACTCCAGAAATAAGAAAAATTGTCGAGGGGGTGTCTAAGATTTTACGACAGAACCCATTGTTAGTGTTTTTCCTAATTTTCGTTTTGTCTCTACTTTTTCTATTTTTTATTGCTTTATTGGATATGGATTTCATGCACAATGCATTAAATAACAAGTTCTATCCAAGCTTTATATTTCGCCCTACTTTTTGCCTAGTTACAAGTTTATGTTTTGTAAGTTTAGCAATATATTATCCTTATACGAATAAGCAAAACGTCCTGCCGATGTTCTAACGGACTCTTCTCTCTGTCTTTCAGGTTCTATGCGTCACAAAAACCAACAGACGAGCATAGAGTGGTGGGTGGTGGGGCCTCTCAAAATCCAACCTCAACTTTCACGCAGTGAGAGGCGGGCAACAGCAAGGGCTGATAATTTCTCCTTCCTACTTAAAGTGTCGAAACTACGACCTTATTTCTTTTACTCTTATGTTCCCTCCAACAGAGCTAAAATCACTTAATCATCAATCGGGAAATTATCAGCTCTTGATGGCTAATGAGGCTCTGGTGAAATGCACTTAAATCCAAATCACACTACTAATTAGAAAGTACAATTACACAACAAATCATAGCACCTTCTGTAAAATACAGTTATACAAGAAAAAACACTTATTGTTAAATATAACTCAACAATTGTTAAACTAAACCCAACAAAATTAGAACATGCATTTGAAAAAATATGGGTATGCCAAACAAAATTCACAAGAATTACTGGAAAATACTACTAAGTAGATGAATTACAAAATTTAATAGAAAACACATTACACAAGAGTATAGCTCTGGCTAGCTGGGCCAGAGTTGAGATTTAGCTCAACCCCCCACCCAGCCACCATAATAACCGTGCCGTCGGTCACTGGAGGACAACCACGGGTATGGGATGGCCGCCATCCGTCGGATGGACGTAGCCCCGTGTGTGAGAGAGTCATCCCCTGTGCATTTTAATGAACACGCTAAATGGATTTGACGGTAGGCTGCTTAACAGCTGTGACGGTATGTCTACTGACAGCTGTTCAGTGGGTACCGTGGGCAGATGTCAACCGTTCCACAACAAATTCATAACACTTTATTCGAAATTACCTATTACAACCTATTTACATCACTTGTTTAAAAAAAAAAAGGGCTAGAGTCGATTCGTGCAAGGAGATCCTGGCAATGTTTGAACCTAGTGGCCCCAAACGGTTAACAGACATTGTCGCAGCTGATGAGACGTGGTTTTATTAGGAAGATCGACAACTATGTTTGGGTTGCGGAAGATGAACCTCGTCCCCAAATCCTGCGACAAGACTTTCGCTCAAGGAAGAGGATATTAACAATTGTTTTCAATTCCCGAGGATTTGTAGCAGTCTTACCTAAAAAACCTACCATCTTACCTAAAAAAATGATTATCATCATCATCATCCTCAAGCAGCCATGGGCTACGGAGGTCCAACCAGACCGTGCAATTTAGTTCTCCAAGCAAGTCTATCCTGAGCTACATCTACTGCATCTGGCCACTGCACACCATTTCTAACAAGGTCCTGTTTGACATTGTCTGCCCACCGCATCCTAGGTCTCCCCCTCCTTCTGAGGCCTCTAGGCACATTGTTCATAACCTTATTCGCCAATCTATAATTATCCATACGGGCAACATGGCCAAACCAACGGAGTCTCTCTCTGCAAAATATGCTGCTTAAAGCAGGTTGCAAACTCCTTTGCCTAACCTCATCATTAGTTACAAAGTTGAACCACCTAATGCCCAAGATACTGCGTAAGCATCTAGAATCAAAATCATCTAGTTTCCTGTTATCTTGTTTACAAAGTGTCCAAGTTTCACTACTATAACTAACCCTAGAAGAAACCAAATTATTATACACTCTAATTTTAGTCTTTAAGTGTATACGCCTATTTCTCCACACTCTCCATAGATTCTTAAAAGTCCCGGCAGCAATGCCTATTCGTCTGTTAATCTCATGCCGCACATCACCATTATCTGTTACATAGCTCCCAAGATAATTAAACTGTGACACCTGCTCAAGACTGCAACCATTCAGATTAACTGAATCACAGCCTGCCTGACCAATTTTCATTACTTTAGTTTTCTCTCTGTTTATAACCAAACCTACTCTACTACCAGTCTCATCAACAGCTCGAATAAAAGAGTTCATCTCATCAACATCATTTGCCAAAAGGGCTAAATCATCAGCATAATCTAAAGCAGAAATTGTCGTATCTCCAGTCCATTTAAGGCCAAAATCTTTCCCTTGAAGTGAACTTTGCATAACATAATCAATAACCAAGCTAAAGAGAAAAGGAGACAAAATGCACCCTTGTCGAACACCAGAAGTAATGCTAAACCAATTGCTACAAGCCTTACCAACTCTCACACACGACTCGGTGTTATTATAGAGAGCTTTCATTATGTTAACTAACTTGTCAGGTATACCATATGATCTCACAATCAACCACAAATTATGACGATCAACAGAGTCGAAAGCCTTTTTGAAATCAACAAAGCTAGCAACCAAAGGTTTCTGAAACTCTAAACATTTCTCAAGAATCTGCCTAAGTGAAAATAACTGATCTACACATCACCTACCACTTTTGAATCTATATTGCTCATCACGCAATTGACTATCAACCAGATTCTTAATTTTATTAAGCACAATCATGCAAAAACTCTACCTGGAACAGAGAATAGACTGATACCCCTATAGTTAACACAAGAACTGTGATCATCTTTTTTGAAAATAGGGATAGTAATAGCTGTGGTAAAATCTTTAGGAACCATGCCTTTATCATAAAAGACATTCAAAATTTCAGTCATCCAAGTGGTAACCGAAACATTCCCAGCTGTAAGCATTTCGGTAGTAATTTCATCTACCCCTGGGGATTTATGTAGTTTCAGTTTAGAAACAGCCAAAATAACTTCCGAATGTGTTATAGGGCCAACATTAAAGCCACCAATGCATCTATCATCGTTGCAAACAATGGGAGTAGAACTAACTACATTGTTTAGAACATCACTGAAATGCTCAGCCCACCTAGCCATGACAGAATCCTCCCCTTCTATAAACTTACCTTGTTTATCCTTCAATCCTAGATTACCTGTCCGTTTTCTACCACACATAACATTAACTATCTGGTACAGCTCTCTGCTGTTGTGCTGTCTAACTGCTTCCTCGGCTTTGTCAGCCAAACCATGAAGCCAAAGATTCTTATCAGCAGCTAACTGATCTTTTACACGTTTATTAAGTTCTCTGTAATGCTTTCTATTAGGACTAGTAGGGTATTGATTAAGGACATTCCTGCAGTTCTTTCTTTCCGAAATAAGCTCAAGTGCCTTATGACTCAGATAATTCTGTCTCTTCTGCTCCTTTTTTCCTATAAGAGTATTGTTACTGTCCAAAAAAGCCTGTTTAAAATGATCCCATTCTTGCTCAACTTCGGTAGTAAGCAAACCATGACTGTCATAATGACTAAGTAACCTATCATGGTAAGCTTTGGCTATAACTGGATCTTTCAGAGCTTCAGTATTAAAAGTAATTTTTTTTAACCCTAGCACAATACTTTTTAAGTTTAAGTTGCAACACACTTTTAACAAGGTAATGGTCAGATCCAATTTCAGCTCCCCTATATGCGCTGGTATTCCTAACAGAACTAGCCCATTTGCTGTTAATTAATATGTAATCAATCATATTCTTATGCAGCCCATCAGGTGAAACCCATGTGTACTTATGTATGTCGGGTGTTTGTAATAAGTGTTAGTTATTCTGAATCCATTGAATTTACTTACCTGTAGGAGACGTTGCCCATTGCCATTGCATCTACCAATACCAAAAGGGCCTATTACTCCTGCCCAAAGTTCAGAGTCAGTACCAACTTTGGCATTGAAGTCACCAAGAACAAGGGTAATATATCTGCTTTCCTGACAGAATTCAAAATATCCTGAAGTTGTTCATAAAACCTATCCTTCTCATCCTCATCGGCATCCTCAGTGGGGGCATAACAGCAGATAACATTCAAGTCTTTAACGCTTGTCTGAAATTTTGCTGTAAGAAACCTTTCATTAATGCACTCATATCCTAGAAGAGCATCACTAGCGTGTCTGCTAAGAAGCAGACCCACGCCTTGGTGATGCTTATTGTCGTCCCTCCTTGAAAAGAGAAATTTAAGATTATTTTTAAGAATCCGAACTTTATCTGCCCATCTGGTCTCTTGCAAGCCAAGAATATCTAAATTATAATGGTGGAATTCTTGTGTGAGTACATCAAGAGAAAAAGCTCTGTGCAGAGTTCTCACATTCCAACTACCTATGGAGAGAAAATGGTTAGTGGGATGTTTAAAGAAACTATGTTTATTGAGAGAGGGAATGCCGACAATATCAAACAGCCCCCTAATCGCAGACATGGGGCAAAGACCAGTTCCCCCACTACTAAAGGCTGAAGCCATCTACACTGGAAGACTTCCTCCAATGTAGAATTTGACGATGCCAATAGAAGCAAAGAGTTCAGGTGCCTGCGATGACTCCTGCTCAGGATTATCCACCAGCTGATAAACATATCCTGTGAATCTATTCACTTGGGGCTGTCAACCGAAACAAACAGAAAACACAGTGGAAGATTTTCCCTCCACAGAAGCCCAGCAGTGCAGCAAATTCAGGATCCATAATTAAGATTAACAGAACCTTATATCAGTCCAGTAGGTTTATATGGTCAGCACCAGGACCCTGTGTGGTTGACCACTCCTCAGCAGGGTAGAAAAAAAAGGAAAAGTAGCCATAGTTGTCCAGATCAGTAGGCCACACTAATCTGGCAGCCCTCCCCTTCCGTTCACTTCCACAAGAGAGTATCTCTTTAGAAAGGTATAACGGTCTGCACCATGAGAAGGCAGGGTCGGACATTAGGTGCTAGGCCGGGCCGATTCTATGCCTCATCACAGGGGATTGGTGCATAGCTCTCCTTATGACCAATACTACACCAACATTGTTTTGCTCAAAATGGCTAAGTGCAACAGAAGGCTTGTCAAGGGTTCTCCTTCTTCATGAAAATGCCAGTGTTCGCAAAACCCTGCAAGTTATGGCCTATCGGGAGCAGGAAAAAATCTTGCAAAAAAAAAATTTCGATTTTTTTTTGTTGTTGCTTCGAAAAAATTAAAAAAGGGGAGCCTGATTGATGGGGAGCTTTTTCCAAGGGTGCAAGATCTTGCGAAATGCGTTCATTCGGAGTTGCGGGGTATTCCCCAAAAGGACAGGAACAAAGCGTTCCAGAATTGACGCAGATGTCAGAAACTTGAATAGATGCTGGAGGGGAGTATTTTAAAGGACAGTGAAAGTTTTGCTGAGGTAAGCGCAATGGTTATTGTTCTGCAGATGCATTTTAAGAACTTTTTTTGAAAGCCCTCGCACAAAAAAGTACATCCAATGCAAAAGATGAACGATCATGCAAACCCATTAGTCTTAAGTTCCACCCCGAGGGGCAAAAAGGAGTTCAGTGGAGAAAATCTCAACACAGAGTTAGATAAGAACCTTTTAACATCAGATTACGAGATTGGTGTGCTAATCACTGAATAAATTCTCATCCTTATATTTCCCCAACATTTTTGTATATTTGCCCAATATATTTTCCCAAAGTATTGACCTAGCATATAAAAACTAAAAAAAATCTGGTGTAGTTCCAAGAATTAGCACTTTGTAGTATATAAGTTTAACTTATTTGATCACTATTGCAATCTTAACTCAATTGGATTGATCATGTAGCTTTTTTTATTAGCAAATCGAAGGCGAAAAACTCTAAACTTAAAAAAAAATAATCTGGTCTAGAAAACATAGCGGAAATAACGCAAACTATCGTTTTCATTAATTTTAAGAAACATTGTTCCAGTTTCTTAGCAATCTTTTATTTAACAATTCAGTGTATACAGTATTTTCTTCCGTCTGATGTGACACGAGAGAACGTGACGACATTCCTCAACTAATGGAACTTTTGCGTGTCACTCCAAGAGTTAAATGAGCTCACGTCACTTGCACGCTCGCGCTTGCCAGAGAACTTCGCTCTCTGGGCAAATGGGGCAGGGGTGGCTCAGTCGGTAGCGCGCCAGACTCGTAATCTGTAGTTACCAGGTTCGAATCCCAGCTGGATCAGCGTTGAGATTTATCTGCGCAAAATTCCCCGCCCTGTCCACGGTCAGTAGGGGACACCGATGGGCTTGGAAAGGCCGCCGTCCGTCGGATGGGACGTTAAGCTGTGGCCCCGTGTGCGGGAGAGCCATACCCTGTGCACGTTAAAAGAACCCGCTGGATGGCCTTGACGGGAGGCTACCATCTGTCTCCCAACAGCTATTCCAGTGGGTTCCCTCCCACAACCTTCTCTGAGCCTTCGGGGTCCATGTGACCTGGCCATTTAGCCCATGGTGTGCAAAAAAGTGCTGCTCAGAGGTAAAACAACCCAACCCAACTCTGGGCAAATGGTACGAAAAGGTGGCATGAAAGAGAGACAGAATGCGTCGAAACCTACTCAAAACAAAGAGTTGATAATCTGATAGTCCTGGATCATTCACACTATATGATTGTTCTATTTCTACAGTTATAGACAAAAATCAATGTGGTTTATACAGATCAGAACTCAAATTATGTAGAATTTTAAAAATCTAATAGAAGACTTCTTTTTCTAGCTCCTCTACCCAAAATAATTTAAGTTTAACATCGAAGCCAGAAACTTCCTTTTTGATGTTCTATTGAGAAGAATTATGTTGTTATCCTTATAATATTTTTATTTTTACCGCAATGATATGTTGTATTCCAATTTACTGCTCTAGGAAAATCCTAAGCTTATAGGATCATAATCGCACAGCTTAGTAGGAGCATTTTTACTATTTCGTAAAGAAACTTTAAGAGACAGAATTTGCTTTATCTAAACTTTCACACCTATTTGAGAACCTGATAAAAACCAAAGGTAATCTAACATAACAAAACCATTAGTAAAATAAAAAATTAGGATATATTTCTCGAAAAATATATTCAATTTGTCCTAATGTTGTCATTTTTCGTAGGGGCGGTGGTGGCGCAGTCGGTAGCACGCCAGGCTCGTAATCTGCAGTTCCCAGGTTCGAGTCTCAACTGGGCCAATGTTGAGATTTATCTCCGCAAAACTCGCCGTTGTATGGGAGGTTAAGACGTGGCCCTGTGTACGTTAAAGAACCTGCTGAATGGCCTTGACGGGATTCTACCATCTGTCTTTTACAGCTGTCCATTGGGTCTCCTTCCCTCAATTTTACCTGAGCCCTCGGGGTCCTTGTGACATGGCCATTCAGCCCAATGTGTGCAAAAAGTGCTGCTCAGAAGTAAAACAACCCAACCCTTAATTACGAGACTTACGTGATCCCCTGAGAGTGCAAGTGCCAGACTAATTTGCACACACATAGGACAGAAAAGGGGCTTACAAGCTCCTCCTAGCTGTTACAGACCTTCTCATAGGAGGACATGCTCCACTAAGACCGAAGTCACTGCTGACCACTGCCTCAGTAAGAGCTAACACAGCACACAAAGTCTGCTTTCCGGGAACAGGTATTATGATTAGCGACAAACCTCGGATGCTCCGCAATTCAGAGACTGCACTACATCTATCGGAAGAATGCCACGTTATAGCACTACCCACCATCGCTGCTGAACAGTACTATAAAAGTAAAGTCCCGCCTTTGGCAAAACCTGAATCTGCTCTGCATCGCTCCAAACAAGGATATTGAGGATCCAAGTTCACACAGCGCCCGTGACGCCTGCCTTCCAGGAACAACGTAATAATGTGTGGCAATCCCGGTGTTCCGCAATACAGAGACTGCACTACACCTTGAGGGAGTTGCCACGAAACCACAATCCACTAGCCAGGGTACTTTCTATCATAGATCTTGCCTTCTTAGATCTGCCTTACTGCGGGAGAAGACCTGTGGAAGAGAGAGACCTTACTTTTTGAACAAGTCTGTCTGATGAAATAATCATCGAGGTGCAATCAATGGGTATTTTTGAATTTAGAAACTTGCCTAGGAAAAAGCCAAATCACTCACTGATTTTTGTCCAAATAATTGCCAAAATATATCAGATGGTATCTTTTGAATTTAGAGCCAAACGTTGAAGAAGTCCTATCTTTTTGAGTCCTCCGTAGCAGTCACTCAGGCGGCCCCTTCGTTGACCACGCCTAATCGGGCCGATCAATCCCTTTCAGCATGACCCCCAACTTCGTCCTCTCCATGGAGCCGACTCGCGGCCCTCAGCAAACAGTCAGCAACCCACTTCGGGGCTGGCAACCGGGCCAGTCACTATCTCCCTAAGCACCATACCAATTAAGATTTGAACTGACCAGCCGAGCCAAAAGCCGAAGAGGGCATCAGACTGCCTTGCCCAGTGAGACTCTAAAGCTTAGTGCACGTTTGTTTCTATTAGTCTCTTGAGGGAAAAGGGGGAACTCAGAAAGCATCCCCCAGTTGCATTTTGATAGACAGTCACATAGCGTGCGTTTGCTACACTCAGTAAGCCCTTACGACCAAACTAATTGACTGTCTCCGAAGCGAAATCGTCATTAACTGCTAAGAAAATTTGAAAGATGTCGTTAACCATTATTATTGATCTTTAGGAGCATTTAGATATTACGTTGATTACAGTGGCTGAATAGGTGGGGGGCCAGCATAATATTGTATTCCGAGAAACCAACTATGCAGGGGCGGTGATGGCTCAGATGCTAATGCGCAACGTCTGCTCTGTTTCACCCCAATTCTGCCCGCGGTGCAAAAGGAACATCGATGGGATTGGAAAAGAACCTATGCGTATATACTTCTAATGAAACTTCCGCATATATATGTATATTGTGACTCATGTCAGGCACGTACCACAGAATTTAGTTTGAGGGTGTTCGAGAATTTAGCCTCTGAGGTGGGGGAGGGGCACTTAAAGCTTTCTCGTAATATTTCGCGCAGATAATTAAGGCGGAGAAGAGAGTTTCGAGTTCACTAAATGCTTCCTGAAATGAAATAAAACGGGAAATTTATTTTTGGAGAGCAAATATTCGTGTAAAATATTTGTAGGAACTCTGTCAGCTCGGGCAGAAAGGGAAGAGAGCCAGAATCGCCATTTTGGTGGCAGAAAGGGAAGAGAGCCAGAATCGCCATTTTGGTAGCAGGGCCATTTCTGCCCAGCAACAGAGCGCCAGCAGCAGATCCAGTTTGGGGAGCTGAATGAAAAATGTAAGATAAACGTTTGTTTAAACCCCAGCGCTCCTTACATGGGAGCAAGAGTCGACGTCGCAGCACAGGGAATCGTGTCCATTCCCCATTGGACGAGATAACCAAACGTAACCCTCTCCACGAAGAAAACATCACGTGACCACATCTGGCAGTTCTTTCGAACGAGAGAACAGTTTTCAAAATGAGACAGTTGCAAGCTGACAACGAAACTTTCTGCATGTCAGGCGTTTTTTATCTGTTTGCATTCTCTGGAGACCCTAGCAGTGTGTATACGGGTGTTGTCATGTTGGAAAATGAGCTGCTACATGCCTCCCAGGAATGGTAACAAAACAGGCTGCAGAACCGCCCTAAGGTATCATGCATCTGTCAGTGATGCTGACAAGAGGTGACTTGCTGTCATATCCACCCCATACCATTATGCCTGACTGACGGGCGGTGTGCTGGTCGTGAACAAAAGCTGGATCTGTCCTCTCCCCAGGTTGTTTCTATGCAGGTGGAAGTCGAAAACGGTTGAGATCAGGTGGTTCAAAAGCGACGGCCAAAAATGCCTGGTACATGCCATCGGCAGATTTATCGCGATTTAGATGCTTTTGGAAGAGGAAGAATTACAGGCCTATGTGAAACTGGATGGACTGCATGTGTCGCTGCCGATGTTCATCGGGATGCACGAACTGTGAAGAGCAGTGAAATGAAGGTTCTAGCGTGCATCGCAGAGGGAGTGGTGCCATCCGATAGAGATCAACACGGCTTGATAAGCGCTCTGTGGTGATCGTGATCGCACGACAATGAAATTGACCACCCAGAAGGAGTTAGGGGATAGAGGTGAAATGTATCACACACATAGCGATACATATTGGCATACCATGATTTAATTTGTAGCCACTTACAGCAGTTAGAAAATGAGATAATGCAGCACAATGTGACTGCCTCAGTAGGTGGTTGCACCGCAGTGAATGGCAATGCAGGCAGCAATACAGCGTGGCATGGAATCATACAGTCGATGGATATGGTCCTGAGGAATTGCACACTGAGCAGCGTTGACTTGCTCCCACGGGCAGTGTGTCAGCCATGAACAAAACTGGATTCGTCCTTCCACCAGATTGTAACCATATACGAACCCGTTGACTGTCAGCAACCAGACAGAAACGGGATTTGTCATTAATCACAACAGTGTTCCGTTCACGACCCCAGTTCGCGCGATTCCGTCACCTAGCCAGACGAGCGCTGCGATGGTTTGCAGTCAAAGACAGTAAGCGTAACAGTTGCCTAGAGCGCAGGTGTGCCTCATGCAACCTTCGGTTTACCATTAGGTTCGTTATAGGGATGTCCATGGCTGCTGACACAGCCCAAAAGCATCTAAATCGCGATAAATCTGCCGATGGCGTGTACCAGGTATTTTTGGCCTTCGTTTTTGGACCACCTAATCTCAACCGTTCGCACGACTTCTACGTGCATAAGCACAATACCATCCCTGTTCCTTCTTGCACCTTTTATCTCTTGAGACACACCCGTCATTGGCTCCCGATTCTCATTTTTGCATATCTCAAATGCGCACACCGTTCTGCACACACTCTCACACACTGTAAGTTGAAAAAGAACCCACCCTAGACAGGTGGAGAAGAAGAAGCCTGTCTACAATATTATTTTTATTACACTGGTTTCCATAAATTAAGAAAAATCTCTATGTTAAGTCAATGGGAAACTAACGTCAAAACTCTATAACTTTTAAGAAAAGTTTTTTTTGCTGTGAAAAATGTGATTGGAGATAAAGATCTCAATCAAATAAATCAATATCTCGATTTTCAACAATATTCGTTCAGTATTTAATGAGTTATGGAAGTTTGGATATTTAACAACAGCAATGCCAGTCTTAAGAAACTTATACAAACTGAAGAATAATGAAAGAATTCTTTACGCAAAGTTCTAAAATACAAACTTATTTTATTAAACACTTTGATACAATATTTTTAGTAAGTTTTAATTAACTTCTGAAGTTAATTTTTATGGCTGGCTTTGTTATCGCTAAATATTCAAACTTCCATAACTCATTAAATATTACGAATTTTAATGAACGAATAATGAACGAATATTATATATATAATTATTAATGAACGAATATTGTTGGAAATTGAGATATTGATTTATTTTAGTGAGATCTTTATCTGCAATCACATTTTTCAAAACAAAATACTTATTTTAGAAACTATAGAACTTTGACGTTAGCTTCCCATTGACTTATCTTAGGGATTTTCCCTAATTTATGGAAACCAGTGTATTTAAAGTTGAAGCTTTGCCGTTTCTAACAGAAAATGCTTCTCTTAATACTTATCCTGAACACTGTATTTTTAATGAAAGAAATTAAAAGAATCCTTATCACCACCTTTTAAGATGTCATTTATTTCAGTGAACAGTATGTTATAACAATTTTATTTATGTTTGAATTAAATTCTAGGCAATGACTGGCAACGCTGCAGTAAAATGTTTGATCTTTCCTAAGTCTTGATCGAATGTATTTTAAAATCGATAAGTAGATAAATTTGATTGAAATATTTATCTTTTTTTTTCCTTAAGCGGCATTTCATTGTAAAAAGCTTACTTTCCAAGTTAACTGAATCGAATGTGGAGTTCCAATTCCAGTTTAATTCAGTTGAATGTCGATTTCTGTTCACTTATGGAACTGTTCCAAATATTTCCTAATATAGTGAGGACGGGAGGAAACGGCTCATTAAGTAGCGCGCCAGGCTCGTAATCTGCAGTTCCCATGTTCCAGTCTCATCTGGGCCAACGTTGTGATTTATCTCCGCAAAACCCCTACCCTTCCATCGGTCAGTAGGGGACACCTATTGGCTTGGAAAGGTCGGCGTCCGTTGGATGGGACGTAAAGCCGTGGTCCCGTTTTCGGAAGTGCATACCTTGTGCTCGTTAAAGAGCTTACTGTATGGCTTTGATGGGAAGCTACCATCTGTTTCCTAACAGCTGTCCAGTGGGTCTTCTTCCATCAACCTTCTCTGAGACCTCAGGGTCCTTGTGACCTGGCTGTTTAGCTCATTGTGTGTAAAAGTGCCGCCCCAAGTAAAACAACCCAACCGAATTCTAATATAGTGAATAACTTTGGAAATTCAGAAGAATACTCCATACGAAGTATTTTAATTTTTTCCTGAAATAAATATTGCTATCACCAGTATAAGGTATATGAATATCCTCGTCGACCATCTACACCTGTTCGTAACAGTTCTCTTTCCAAACCATAACGCCATCTTTCAATAGGACGACGCCACACCGGATCTTCCCGAGTAGCGACCAATTGGTTCCAGGAGCATTGAAGTGAGTTTACCACACTCGAATGGCTCCCTCGATCGCCGGAGCTCAACCCCATTAAGAATTTGGGGGACGAATTGGAAAGATCTGTTCGAACCCACCAACTCCCACTGGCAATTGTGGATGCTCTTACGACAGGCGATCCTCGCTTCATGGGCGCAAATAAAACATCCGTGATTTCAACACCTCATGGAGTCCTTATACCAAGAAGTATGGCTGCTGTTGTGAGGGTAAAAGGTAGAGCAACAGGTTATTAGGTAGATATATAAAATAATTTCTCCATTGAGTTTAATAGTAGGAGGCTCCGAGAATTCATTTCCCAATTGCTAAAATATTCCACCGAATAGAGAAGGTTAAAATTATATTCCATGTGGAATGCGATTTTATATTTTTTTAAATCTTTTTTAGTTTCAGACATACAATACGGGCTAAAATAAAATTATACAAAGGTAGTTGTCTTGGATTTCAAAGCAGGTAAACAAATTTCAGATTTAGTGTATGGCGACAGGATTTTCAGGGGACGTACCCAGAGGGGGAACCCCCACCCGAGTACGTTTCTAGTACAACATATAATGTTATTACTGGAGCGGTCTATTTCATGGAAAGGGAAGGTGTGCTTAATGAAGTGTCCACTCAGTATATGCCATTGACCTATATTTGTTTGGTATTACAATCATACGGATTTAAATAGTACAGAACAGTAAATAGCTAAGCAGCACGACTAGGATATATAGTTCAGGTTTTATATATAGTTCATATTTATATAGTTCAGGTTTTAGGACCGTAGTATTTTGTCGAATCATCGATCTGAGAATAAAATTTGTAGAACTATTTATCTTTTGTTACAGAGATTAGTGAATGTGAATTACTGTTTTTGAAAAGGGCATTGATGTACTGCACATTTTGAATAGATATTTTCTACATTTATTGTTAATGCTAATGTGGTCGTTAAGCCATTGCCCCGTGTGAGGGAGAGCCATACCCTATGCACGTTAAAAGAACCCGCTGGATGGCCTTGTCGGGAGGTTACCATGTGTCTCCCAACAGCTGTTCCAGTGGGTCCCCTACCCCAAACTTCTCTCAACCTTCGGGGTCCTTGTGACCTGGCCATTTAGCCCATGGTGTGCAAAAAGTGCCGCTCAGAGGTAAAACCGTAGCCCAACCCAAATCTTTTATTTTATGCACTTTTATGAAGCAGACGCCATCAATCGACTTTTCATACGACTAGATAGTCTCAGCAATACTCAAGCAATAAAAATGATGTCAATATAAGTAGTCAAAATAATGTTAATATAAGTAGGTAATCGAATCAAATCCGACAGATTGATCTGGTGTAGATTTTTTTTTTGATTAGTATTTTTATTTTTTTATAGGCGGTTATTATTTCAGATTTTATTAGTCTTATATTTCGATTTTCAATTTTTCATCTATTTATTGATGTATGATTGCTCCTAATGCATATATTCATTCTAATACTAGTAAACTCCGCCAAAGGTTTGGCACGAAACGTCAATCCATTCATAACTGTTGCAATCGTCAACGTACTATTCTCTATTCACAACTCGCGATCGTTGACGTACTACTCCATTCACAAGGGAGGCGAAATTTCGGACACTTTCAGGGGTTTACTCTCGACCCATAGCAGCTAGGACCCGATCTCTCAATCGAACAAGGCTAGAACTAAATGGGACTACTACATCAAATCTGGGAGCGATTGCTCTAGTATTCCCGGAACCATTTTCGGATATTAATTTCGACCACAGGGAACAGAGATTTCTGTCACCGATTATGTCACAGGTGTCAGCCGGTTCGTTGGTCCGCAATTACGGCTATTATATAATATGATGATGTTTCAGATTTTTTCGTCTCTGTTCCTATTATTAGCACTGCAAAAGCGGGAGGGGTAAAGCTTCCTTCTAATCTCGATTTTAACAATATTCTTTTAATACACTGGTTTCAATAAATTAAGGAAAATCCCTAAGTTAAGTCAATGGGAAACTAACGTCAAAACTCTATAACTTTTAAGATAGGTTTTTTTTTTTGCTCTGAAAAATGTGATTGGAGATAAAGATCTCAATCAAATAAATCAATATCTCGATTTTCAACAATATTCGTTCAGTATTTAATGAGTTATGGAAGTTTGGATATTTAACAACAGCAATGTCAGTCTTAAGAAACTTATACAATACAGAAGAATAGTGAAATAATTCTTTACACAAAGTTCTAAAATACAAACTTATTTTATTAAACACTTTGACAAAATACTTATTACTAAGTTTTAATTAACTTCTGAAGTCAATTTTTGTGGCTGGTTTTGATATCGCTAAATATTCAAACTTCCATAACTCATTAAATACTGAACGAATATTGTTGAAAATCGAGATATTGATTTATTTGATTGAGATCTTCATCTGCAATCACAATTTTCAAAATAAAAAAGCTTATTTTAGAAGTTATATAGCTTTGACGTTAGCTTCCCATTGGCTTAACAAAGGGATTTTCTTTAATTTATGGAAACCAGTGTATATTGGGACAAAATTCGAAAAGTGACTTTTTGTGAATTAGAAAAATTGTATATCACATTGAAGCTAATTGTCCCATGATCTGTAATTGTTTTTTTATTTTAAAATAATAGATGAATGGTACCACAATGGTATCATAATTTTTTTAAGTCCTAAAATTAAGGTATCGAAAAATGCAGTTTTATTACTAAAACCAGTAATTTTCAAGATTAAATTTAATGTATTTATTTACAACTATGCGAAAATTATTCGAAAATATTTAAAAAGCAATGTTTCTGTTCTTTACGATGGCATAAAATTTCAAAAACTTGTGTATGAAGAGGGTTTTTTTAGCATGCTTTTCGTGATAAAGTGGAAAGACATATAAACCTTTCAGCTTGAGTGAGAAACCATAAAATTTCCACAAGATTCCCAAGCTAAATTTCATATTTTGCCAATTGTCAGATTGTGACCATTGTAATATGCAAAAAAATGTATCCAAACGCTATGGTTAATTACAGAATTCAGAAAAAATATCTGGCAACGATTTTTTTTTTAGAAATTAGTGATCTGACAACCTTCGTGTCACGTGACACGAAGGTTGCCAGATCACTAATTTCGAAAAAAAACGTTGCCAGATATTTTTTCTGAATTCTGTAATCAACCATACTGTTCGGATACTTTTTTGAGCGACTGTACAGTACGAATAATATGTGCAAAACATTAGCTGCTCCTGGATGTCCTCCGAGAAATTTGTCTTTATGTTATAGTACAGAGACTGTTTAATATAAGTCTGTGTACTATAACATAAAACTTAACATATTTTTTATTGATATAACAAGAGACTGTTTAAGTCCCTTGTTGCATCAATGACAAGGCAAGGTCGGAGTTCCGTAACATCTTAAAGAAATTTTTGTGGAGAAATATGACAGATGATTTAAATGCATAAATGTAATCTCTGAGAATCTGTATCTTCAGCAATATTCATGGAATATTTAAAGACTCCTTGCAGCGGAAACAATGCACTGCTTAACGCTAATTTCAACAGTTTGAAAATAAATTTCGGACAAACATTCCATACACTTATTAAACAGTTGATTAATATAGAAGAGGGTTGGATTGGGTTGTTTTACCTCTGAGCGGCTCCTTTTTGCAAACAATGGGCTAAATGGCCAGATCATAAGGACCCCGAAGGCTCAGAGACGGTTGAGGGAAGGGAACCCTATTGAACAGATGCTGGGAGACAGATGTTATAGCCTCCCGTCAAGGCCATCCAGCGTGTTCTTTAACGTGAACAGGGTGTGGTTCTTCCGCACACCCCTGTGCGGAGACGCGGCTTAACGTCCCATCCGACGGACGACTGTCTTTCCAAGTCCATCGGTGTCTCCTACTGACTGTAGGGAGGGCGGGGAGTTTTGCGGAGATAAATCTCAATGCTGACCCAGCTGGGAGAAGATGGTTCGAAATACTATTGCTATTTTGGACTGTGCAGTCGTTTACACTGAACTAGTAGTAGAAGAAATTTTTCCGAGGAGAGAATCCGCAAATGAATACTAATGGATAGTGTAATAACTGACGACCACGAGTTGCAAAATACGATAGAACATTTCCGGAGGAAGATTTTTGATGAAATCATGAACGACACAAATAAACTCAACCGAGCGACGTTTTCAAAATCACCAAAACGTTTTCGCCGACATATAAGATCCAGTGGCGGATTACCGCATAGTGTGTGAGGGCTCGCCTAGAGCTTCGACATTTATGGGGGGGGGGGGGCTCAAAACAGTCATCGCGAATTTTCAAATCAAACTCGATTTCTCGATTTTTTTCACCATATAGCAAGATACACTGGCGGAAATTGAAAAAAGGACACCATTAACTATTGAAGCGTAATCTATGAGATTTATTTAGTAGAAACAACTTGCTGAGAAAGGACACGTGTGAAGCGATTCGAATCCTCCTCGCCCTTGTTACCATGGGCGCCCCAAATAACGGGCAAAAAGAGACGCTTTGCACCCTTTTGTGCATTTAACGGAAAATTAGTCATACTAGACACCAATCACTATCATTAAAAGATTTTTTTATATAATTCCTGTAATATTTTTCCAGTTGAAATCTGTGTTTGAAACATGTCTGCAGTCCAATGTCCTTTTTGCGAACTGCTGACACCTGAATAAGTCAAAAATACATTTTTTAACATTTTTCGTGATTACAAATTTCAGAAATGTCAACAACAAGATGTTTCAAAATGAATCCGATTCGAGATTGCAACCAAAATAAAATTCCATCCATTCTTCCTAATAACTTAAAAAGGAAACGTTCAAACTATTTCAATAATTTTTGCTTGAAGGAGGACAGAAAGCCAATTGCGTCTTTTTATTTTGTATTCTCAGGATCGCTCTGAGAAGCCGGTCCAACAGTCAATGAAAATATCCTTAAAATTGGGCATTTCTTTACTTCTTTTCAAAAAATTCTCCCCCGGAGGCGATATCCCCTGTTGGGGTGGTGGTAGATATTCAATACACTCCTAACCCTGGTCAAAAGATTTTAGCCTACACCCCCCCCCCCCCCTACCAGGAGGACTCACATGTGGTACGTATCTGGAGGTCAGTCCACTGACAATTCCAAGGCCGTTTACATTTACCAGTCTGCCACTATCTAATCGCCATGTTGCGGAACCTTCTTTTATCCATTGTCACCAACAACATCCATAAGTTCCTGCATCGTGATCCATAAATATCGCAGTTTCTCGATTGGACAATCCAGCTTCTGCCATTCCAATAATATTTAATATCCGAGAGGTGCACGTAATGTCGCTATTGGCATCGTAGAGGCATGAAGGTCTGCCCTACACAACTCTGTTCAAAGTTACTTTAGAGTAATCCTTTACATCACTTTTAATACCGTCCGGCAATGCTTACGTCACAGGGAGAACTGCCAACTACAGGCAGTGTTTTGCGCCTATCGGCGTCATATGCAAATCAGTGACATAGGTATAGGTTGTCATCCTGCAAGCAAATTTTCAGCTTTTTACGGCTGTTCTGTCCTGATGGGGCAATTTCAATAGAGGGCAGTGCTTTGGAAATGGAAAAGTTCATTTCTCTTCAAAGGTATTAAATTTCGCTTTAAAATTTCTTAAGATTTTACACTTCCTTACAAAAGCTAAGGCGTTTATTTCGAAATGACTTTAACCCATTTCAATAAACTTGAACAAGAATAATATCATTTACATAATGAATGACGCTCATTAGTTGGTTGCCAAATGAAAGGCTTGCGACATTGGGAATGTCATTTCTTACGATTTTAGTGAGTTTAATACAATTGAATTGACTTGAATAACAAAGAGTAAATCTGTTACTACTCAATAAAACAGGAACATACCCGTTTATAATTTTCACTATATCAATTGTAATTTTGAAAGGTCACTTCGGCTTCCGAATACAAAAAAAACTACACCTTTTCCTAACAATTTACTAAAATTGCAAATTTACTAAATTGAAATTTGCTAATCATTACAGCGATGACTTAGTCTTTTTGTAATACGGATGGCGAATTCACTGCAACAACTGATTATCGTACGATTTCATCAACAAAGTCGGCCATTGCAGTTCGACTAACGCATCATAAAAATGGCGGAACTTCCAGTTATTCCTCATTCTCAATATATGACTATTTTTGAAACAGGCTTACAAAAGCTTTATTTATGCAAAAGTTCTTTAAGGGTTTTTAAGACTAAAACAATAGCCACCGATGATCGTAAGGTGTTTTCAGCCTTCCTGATTGTACGAAACAACATACATACATTTAAAGTCATGGAATACAACTGTTAAAATATGTAAATGTTAACGAAATTTTGGATAACGTTTAAGTAACAGCTAAATATAAATAAAATAATAAATACCCCCTTAAGCAGCTGCTTGCCACAGAGGTCTGACAGGAGCCTGTCAGTTTATATGCCACAATAGAAGGTCTGAGAGGATGGCAGGACCTCAGCAGAAACATACATCCATGCCTTACCCGGGGCTGGAACCCAGAGTCCCTTAGATCCACCTTACAATTTTTTGTCAACTTATATTACTTTACTTGATATGTAATCTTCAACTTACTCATTCTATAAAGTTTACAAAACATTCTTAAACCGATCTGCAAACTACTGAAACCTTTTAAGAGCGGTGCGGCATCATGAAACAAACGTTTTCATGAAGCTGCAATAATAAGAAACGTCTAACGACAGAACGAATCGCTTTCACTGCGCATGCATATGGCATGCATTATCGAATGTTGCACTGTATTGTGCACCAGGAGACATTGTGTGGCATTTCGCTGACACTATACGACGTAATGGAAAAGGTTGTCAAAATTATCTATTTAATTCGTGGCGGAAATCGCTCTCTTACACACAGAAAATTTAAAACTTTTTTTGGACGAACTGCATGCTGAGTATGGCGATCTGCTTTTAAATAGTAATATTCGCTGGTTAAGTGCCGGAAAATGCCTCAAGAGATATTTTACACTTCGAAAAGAAATTCATCTTTTTCTCACAGAAGTGGGCACCGATGAAGATTTAATAGCAAGATTTGTTGATGAAAATTTTCTATGTTCACTTGCTTTCCTAACAGACATTAACAGATTATTTAAATGTCTTGAATAAATCCTTACAAGTAAAAGATCAAAACCTGTGCTGTCTTTATAATCATGTCACTGGGCTTAGAAACAAACTTCAATTGAGGGACTTGCAGCAAAAAGGAGGCAGCATCAATTGTTACTCATTTTTAGTTATATGTGCTATCCTGTAGAGAAAAATATGGCCTTTAATTTGGTGCAAAAAGGAGCCAGTTCCGAGTGATAGCTACCTTGGTTTCCAACAAATGGAGCATTACATATTTGAGAAAAAAAACTTTAATTTTAAATGGTACTTTTTTGTTTACTCAAAATTGGTAGATAGTGGAACTGACTCGTTATTGCTGCAAGCCCTTCAATTGTTGGTCAAATTTGCAGAAAAATAATTTAATTCATTTTGAAACTTGTAAAGAGTTCTGCGAAGAAATGAAGCAACTTAGTAAAACAGTTAATTTTGAAAAATTTGTTCCTAAATTGGATACCCTAATTGGAGATTTTAATAGAAGATTTTCTCAATTTGATGACCTTAAGCAAAGTTTAAATTTATTCAGTAATCCATTAAATATTGATATTAGCACCGTAGATCCTAAATATCAAATGGAATTATGTGACCTTGAGGCCGACCCAATTATTGCATCTAATAGAGAAACTGAAATAGAATTGTTCAAACTTTTGCCTAAATAAAAATATCGAAAAATGAAAGATTTTGGACTCCAAATAATTTCTATGCTCGGAAGTACATATATCTGCGATCGCGCATTTTCTGATATGAAATATATACAATCAAGATACAGAAACTACTTGAAAGACTCTACACTTGAACATATACTTCTGCTCGCAATAACAAACATCGATATGGACGTAAAAGAAATTATTGCCCAACAAATACGGCCACAGTGCCCCCATTAAATTTATTAAATATTTGATAAGATTTAGAAAATTTATACTGGTTTATTATTACTTATTATTTTTCGCATAAATAAAATAATTTTTGAGGTTTCTTATTACTTATTATTTTTCGCATAAAATAATTTTTTGGGGTTTGTTATTACTTATTATTTTTCGTATAAATAAAATAATTTTTTGAGGTTTATTATTACTCATTATTTTCGTATAAATAATTTTTTGAGGTTTATTATTACTTATTATTTTTCGTATAAATAATTTTTTAAGGTTTGTTATTACTTATTATTTTTCGTATAAATAAAATAATTTTTTGAGGTTTGTTGTTACTTATCATTTTTCGTATAAATAAAATAATTTTTGAGGTTTGTTAGTACTTATTATTTTTCATGTAAATAAAATAATTTTTTGAGGTTTGTTATTACTTATTATTTTTCGTATAAATAAAATAATTTTTTAGTTGGCATGAACTGACTTTTCAATTATCTATCCTAATCCTATTTTTTTTGGCCCGCGAAATATTGGCAAAAGAAAAAATGTCCCGCGGTCTTAGAGAAGTTGGACAGCACTGCCAATAAGTATAATTGTGCCCTCTAACGGTGGAAAACTTTTAAAAGAATTATGCAAACGATCTATTTGCGCTGGAAATGTGATCGTTCAGTGGTGATGATCAATCAACAATATCTCCCTTCTTCTTCAGGTTGGTGGTAAAGTGCAAATTTTTGCTTTAAGATATTAATGCAAAATTCTTTTTGTTGAATTGGTTGTAAATAACATTTGATGATTCATAGTTTTCTAATCCTCGAAAAATCTTTAATTTACCTCGTTCGAGAGCGTTAAATGTAGAAACGGTAAAACTTGAAGTAATATTGTAAATGACATATTGAAATTCTGGGTGTCGTGTATCAAGAATAGATACGCTGATAAATTACAACCAGAAGTATAATTCATATGTGTTGTAATTAAATTATTATTAGTTAAAATTGGACCGGGTGCTCTTTATTTTTAAATAGTAATTAATTAAAAAAATTAATAATGTTTCCAATAGAGGTTTTAATAGAGTTATAACAAATAAATATTTTTATTATATGTAGAGTGACTGATTTGCTTCTTAACCCTAAACAAAACGCAAATTTTTCGTTTTGACAGATAAAAAATAAATTTCTTTTGCGTCGTATGGGGCTAACGATATATTACTATTTACATTTTCCAATCAGCCATCAGTACGAATTACCATACTGCTGTTAAAGGGTGCAAAATGAAAAACTTCTATTTCTTCGAAAACCAGAATTGCCTCTTCACGAAAGGCGATATCTTGTTCTTTTAGTTCTTTAACACCCATAGAGTGACGTGGGTCGGACAATACTTTAGATTTAACAGGGCTGCCGTTTTCACTAACTAACTTGACTCATTTTTAAGGATTTCCTAGATATTCTACCGATTACAGGATATTTGAGTACTTCAGGCTGATGACATTTTGAAGAATGTAGTATAGTTCTTCGCAATTCGAATACAGTTTACGCGGAGTTCCTAACGATACAAATCGATTTTCAAGATCACAGAGCAGCACCTTTAAAGCTCAATGACAGGTACTTAATTTTGTGTCTAATTTTTTATTTCATTTCTTTAATTTTCCAAAATTTAATTAGTTAAATGCTTTTAGTACAGTCGCTCAAAAAATATCTGAACATTATGGTTGGTTACAGAATTCAGAAAAAATATCTGGCAACGATGTTTTTTAGAAATTAGTGATCTGGCAACCTTTGTGTCACGTGACACGAAGGTTGCCACATCACTAATTTCTAAAAAAATCGTTGCGAGATATTTTTTCAGAATTCTGTAATCAACCACAGGGTTCGGATATTTATTTGAGCGACTGTAGCGTTTTATAATAAAATATAGCTAACCAAAGTACCCTGAGTTGCCCGAGAAAAAAAGGGCATTTTTCAAACAATAACAAATTTCGAGTGGCGGACAATATTTTCGATTTAAAAATCGTTCCTCGAGAAAGCGATTCTGCTTAAAATCCAAAAGTGAACTGAAAAGGATTGAAATAATATATAAGCTGAAAAAAATTGGTTTTGCCGTGAGTGGGATGCTGTACCACTGAATTATTGAAATAATAGGTTAATTTCGCTCGCGAGTAACTTTCGTTAAAAGAGCTTTAAAGCAATTCAGCAGAACTTTATGTAAACACATTCTTTGATTTTTCCTCATGGTAAACTCTATGTACTAACAACTATCAGATTCCAAAACGACAGAAATTTTTAAGCAATCGAATCAAATCGTTTGTCTCTAAGGGTCAATTTGCATGTGAGTAAAAATTAGTGTTATCTTCATGCATTCTTGAGTAGAATCAATCCAAGAATTGCTAATGTACCGTAAAGATCTATAAATATTTAACCAAAATACCGATTTCTAACCTCCAATTGATTCTATCGAATTAATATCTCTGTAAATCCTCAAACTACGCTTAACTGTGTGCCAAAATTCTGGTTCCTAGCTTTTTTATGTGAAGAGTTATCGCGATCACAAATGAATACATACGTCAACGACTTGGATTATTTCAGATTATTATATAAACAACTGATAATTACAATGGACAACTAAATTTCAGTAAAAGCAGACTAAACCAATTTTTACTTCTAATCAGGACTAAGGTTAATTCATTTCCGTAGGTTTCGCATAATGAGAGATATTTTTGTGGAAGTAAATATACTGCAGTTGATACAGGCAGCCATACCCACATTATGAGGCGTTTTCCATTCAATTAATTGCTATTTTTAAATTTTCTAAGGAATCGGAACAACTCGACCAGTCAGTGTTGCCAACTGGTGGAACTTTCCCTAGAACATGGGGAATTTCGGCAAGAATTTTAGGATTGAAATATTTAATATCCTTGAAGTTCACATCAATTATTAATTATTACTATCTGATTATTGATAATTTATTACTACAAAATCAATAATGTAAAAGAAGTTCATATTTCTAATTTGACAATTTGTGAGAATATCTTACTCATTTTGTTTTGTTCTTATATGGCTTCTATTTTGATGCGTTTAATTGTATTTATGCAAGGATTGCTGGTACTCCACATGAGACAATTTGAGAGGCACTCGTCTAAACCACTAAACTGTCATCATTAAAGTCACAATTAGCGGAGAAATGAACTAGTCGATCGGTCTAGAACACATTGCAGGTAACTGGGAGACTCGGGTTCGAGTCTCACTCATTGAAGAAACTCATTTTTTCGCAAAAGTATTTCTCACATATAATAATTTCTAAATATATTCATTAGAATAATATTTAGTAAACTTTATTTCTTTAACTTAATTAAGAAGTGTATATAACCTTGTAGAAACGTCTGCTGATGTTTGCCATTGTGCAGGCGAGCGTTATCGTGTTGAAACTGGGTGAGGAATACCACGGAGATACGGCACCAAAACAGGCTGCAGCACCTCATCGATATATCGGCGTGCTGTCATTGTACCCACTATGTGTAGAAGCAGTAAAAGGCTGTTGAAATTGATAGTGCCCCAAATCATGACATTAAGCTGAACTGTAGGACGCTCACAAATGGAGAGTCTGGAGACCACGTCTCCAGACTCTCAATCAACGATAGTCGGCGCTGAGACAGAAGCGAGACTCATCGCTCAATACGACATTGCTCCATTTGTCCCGCCGTGCACGTCTGGTACAACACCACTGCAACTTTGCATAACATGCTGCATTGAATAGCAGTCATCGCAATGGATGGTGAGAGCACTAACCTGTCTACAAATCTGAGATTCACAGTCCATGTCGATACTGGATGCTCGTAGCTGCCTGTGCACCTAATCAAATGTCGTCTGCTGTGAATTTGCCGTCGAATTCGGCGATCGAGGCTTTCGGAAGTCCGCCTATGTGCACTCGTCCCACTATAGTGACGCAATTCACTTTCCTTCAACCACTGTCGCAAATTCGGCAGTTGTTGCATCTCGATGCGTTTCCACTGCGATGTGATGCAGGAACCAACCAGCCATACATAGGCCTATGATGAAGTCTCTAGTAAAGATGTCCATGTGATGATATAGGATTCGCGATGATGTCTCCCAGGTATACTCACTCCTTACACATGCTTTCGTCATCGAGGTCACTCTGATACAGTAATCCACACGCCCAGGTGAGGACGACCAAACGTAGCTACCCCCGAGCTGTTTTCTCCTGTTATCTCCCTCACTTATCACGTAATTGCTTTGCAACTACACTCATATACATAACCCAACTGTCGACACATACCCACCCATTTTCAGGGCGCTCCGACAAATACTTTCAAGTGCAGCATTTTCTATGTCGAGCAGTATATTATTATAATTGTGACTAGTGTCAATTTTTAAATAAGATGCTTCACATGACCCGTAATAAAATACGGGTCATAATAAATTACGGGTTAGTTCATTCTAATCTGTATAATTACCTCCCGGTAAAAATGATCCTTCTTAGGACCCACTGCCTGTCTGCCACCTTTTGAATGGAAAAAAACATTTCCTCCAGGTGTCATAATGTCGGCTTGGTTGAAGAAATAACGACAAGCAATTTTCCATAGTATGAAAAAGAATATTTATGTCTCGGTGCGAACAGTCGTTTCCATCTCATTCGAAAGATTCTCTGTAGGGTTTACATCTGGGCTGTGCAGGCCAATGAAGCAAGGAAAACTCATCTTCATGTTCCTGGAACCATTTGGTGACGATTCGTGTCTTGTGAGCAGGTACATTATCACGCTGAACGTGTATGAGTGAGGATAAACTGTAGCCGTGAAGGGATGAACTTTGTCAGAACGATGCTCAAATACAGTGTTTCGTTCAGATGTCCTTCGATGGGTATCAAGGGGCCCGATGTGTGCCAGGAAAACATTCCCCACACCATCATCACCGGCCTGTAGTGTTGACATCAGACAAGATGGCTTCTTGGCCCCAAATTGTGATCCTTCCATCAGCATGATGCAAAAAAACCTTGATTCGTCCAACCAGGCTACCTTTATCGGTCCTCAACTGTCGGGTCGATGCTCCTCTATTCACTGAAGACTTTGATGACAACATCGGCACCCGACATGGTCGGCAGCTGCTGTAGACCATTCACAAGGTCCAATACGTGATGTGTTAACCTTCTACACACCAATGTTTTAATTCCAATATGATTTGTCTGGTTGTGACTTGTCTGTTTTATTAATATTTTCTGTACGCACCACTCACAACTATTTCAACCCTTAAAACAGTTGTGCGTAAAGAGCTCAGGAGGACACCGTTTGAGAGGTGCTAGAACCGCCACTCCTAGCACCAACTATCATGCCACATTCAAAGTCGCTCAAGTGGCTCGTTGTACCCATTCTAACGCTGTCCAACTGTAACTGATGCTCGAAGAGCTGCTCTGTTTGATTACACCGCAGTCATGTAAAGTATTGCGTGTTGGAATGAACCATTGATGTGACGAGGAGTGGTGTACATAATAAACTGCCATTTCAAGTATAAAATAAGCTCTTTGCATTTGGTGGATAGGAGAAGGGAGTGGTGCCGGGGAAGGGGGGAGGCATGTCTTCCCCTCTCCCTTGCGAATGCTACTGACCGGAAAGGAAGCAAAATGAATATTTAACTGATATATTTACATTACCCGTATTTTTCAAGAAATTTGCTAAAAACATTAAAATGGAGGGGGGGGGGGGGGAATTCACAGAACGGCGTTACGATTCATTTCGGCTCGATTTTCATTTTCCCCAATTATTTTTCTTTTATCTTGATCTAGGAAAGACTAAATGGTAATCATAAAAATTTCACAAAGAAAGAAAAATGGAAAACACTTCAGTTAGCCTATGTGTCATTTAAACGATTACCGAATACATGAGATTTCTTTTTTCTTCATGTTATCGCAAAAATTGATTCAAAAGTGGTGAATATCATTTAGGATAACATACCTCTAGTAATTCAGTTATGATGGAAATATTAATTAGAATGCAACATTTTTAAACATGTATGATTTCCTTAAATAATGAAACAGACGATCACTTTGGATCTGTGAGACCCATTCTTTTCTGCTGTGTCCTATTAAGTAACGAATGGGTAGATCTAAGTGAACTTACAGCAGATGTAAAAGTGTACTAGAAATATGAGGTGAAAAGTATTCAGAATGAATGGAGGCCAGCTAGCATCATTTAGGAGCAATTCAAGAAAAAAACCGTCTGGGTTTGTGACACCCAACACAATCGATAAAGTTATAAAATAAAAGGATTTTAGATAAGAGGGTGCTGCCGCTGTTGTGCCTAGGTGCACGTCACGTGTTTCGACGAGATCCTGAAGTCGATCGCCTGGTGGGCTCAAAAGCATCGACACCGGACAGTTGAGGACTGATAAAGGTAGCCTGGTCGGACGAATCAAGGTTCCTTTTGCATCTTAGAGGATCAAATTTGGCGCAAGCAACATGAGGCCATGGAGCCATCTTGTCTGGTGTCAACAGTACAGATCCTGAATAGTACATTGGGGAGGTACTTGGCAATAAAAAGGAATGTCTTCTCATAACCGTGGATAACTGCAATTAAAAGAACAAAATTACATTCTGACAATTTTTTATCTACTATTTAGCAGTTTGGTGTCCTATCCGCACCAGCATTGAGATTTATCTTCGCTCTCGGTCAGAAAGAAGACATCGGTGGGCTTGGAAAGTCTGCCGTCCTTCGGATGGTACGTAAAGTCGTGTCCGTGAGAGCCATACACTGTGAGCGTAAAAAAAGGAGCCATACACTGTGCACACTAGTGATGGCTTGACCAGAGCGTACCATCTGTCTCCTAACAGCTGTTCCCTTCCCTCGACCTTATTTGAACCCTGGGGACCTTGTGACCTGGTCACTTAGCCCATTATGTGTGCAAAAAAGTGCCGCTTAGAGGTAAAACAACGCAAATGTAATACTCAATAACGCAGGTTTTTCTGAAGCACATGCCCTTTTTTCATAGTGTATATTTTCAGTTAATTATTGATCATTATTATATATTACCATTAGGCTCATTTACTCGCAAACATACCCCAGATCTGAAGCGTTTGCAAAATCTTGATGGTTATAAGTAACCACTATATATAAGTAGTAATTTTGTCATCACGCATATTTATTTTAACCTAATTCATTTTTCCTGTTTCTTTTAAAAAAGAAACCAGATTACTGGTCTTTATTTCATGTTTCAACAACCTTCCATCTGGACTCTGATCATTTGCATACCACGAAAAACAAACATGCAAATTTTCAAACCGTTTCACTCTTATGGAGTGGGACAATTTTATTGAATCAAGATGAACATTGATGATGTTCAAATGATTTGATGTTCAAAATTATAAATTAAGAATTCCAAAATAACCAATCTGGCATAAATGAGATAAAGAAAATCATTTTACAGCATTTTCTGTAAGCATCATTTAATCACTTTAAAATAAATACATGATTACAATTGTGCAATTTGAAATAATATATATCACTGATACATTAAATAGTAATTTTAGCAAATATATTTCAATCAAAAATCTAGCAACAAATTTTATGATAAATTTCTATACCGAAAATATTATAAGTATTTCCCTTTTTGAATAAATCATGATTCTTGTCTGATAATTTTGTCTCTGTAAGATTCAAAGCTGTAATTAAAAACATTAAACGTTACAGTTCCATTATATAGAAATTGCACTTATTGCAAAAATGTTAACAAATATTTATGATTAAAAATTTACATTTTTAAGGAATTAAAGTCGTGTCACCCTGCAAACTGCCTTTGCAGCAATGAAACTTAGGTTCAAATTTATATTGTCTTGCTGTATCTGCAAATGCTTCCTCATTTGTAAATGAGTGTCAGATGAGGATATTATTCTTTGAAAAAATTATTGCTATATATTTGTGTACAAAAAACTCAGAAACTCCTTAACAATTGTAGATTTATTTTAGGGTTCAATGCTTTTATCCTCATTAACTGAAAAGCGTTCAGAAGTTATCACAAGTCTTTCTTTAGTTACCTAGCTGGCGACATCCGCTGCACAATGCTTCACACACTAGCGTACCTTGGAGGATCTGGGTCCCAATGGAAAACAATAGATCAAAGCCCCCCCCCCCCCCCCCATGTTTACCCCACTTATACAAATAATTATACTACTTTATAAATTTTGAAATTAACATATTTTCAAATTTTATAAAGATTTTTCCTTTGCTATCAAGGGGCAATAATAAAGAAAAAATAAAGAAATCAAAAATAAAGTATGCCTTTAATAATGTTAGTGAAATACAATGTTCTTGAATATGCAATAAACTAACATGAATTAACCTGAACTTCTATAACATATATGCGTCGCTAAACTGTCCGTAACAGAGACGGTTCTGTAAAGCTTCAAACAGAATCAAACCGTCGTTGCATGCTTTAACGTAGTTCTTATTGCAAGCAATATTTATTTAGATATAATTTAAATGCATTCTATTCCGTTTGCATTTTTAGAATTTTTTTCTTATTTTTATAAATAAAATATAGAATAATAACTGTTGCATTAAATTTTCCATCTTAACGAAAATAATTTTTAAATATTTAAAATTATTATCAAAATAAAAGTTTTAAAAAATATGTTTTCCCTAAAATTTAAAAGCTCCCTTCAGGCGAGAGCCCCAAATGCCACTGCATTGGCGTAGTTACGCCACGGGATTCACATAAAGATATTGCTTTCACATAAAGATATAGGCCAGAATCAAACTGCCTAAACCCACAATTAGAGTGACCATACGTCCCCGTTTCCCGAGGACAGTCCCTGGATTAAAAAACAATAATGCACATATCAGAAATGTGTTGTCCCCGATAAATAAATGTCACCGGAAGTGTCTCCGGAATATATACACATATAAAAAAATCCTCATGCAAGCATGGGCTAGGGGAGGTCCATCTAGGCCAGGGGTCGGGAACCTTTTTTTGGACGAACAGTCAAATCGGCAAAAAAGAGGAAAACTAACAAATTTTGAGAACCGCAAATTTTAATCTTTTTTCGTCCAAAACCCACAACAGAAAAAAAAAGAAACCGCAGATTACTTAACGGAAATAAAACCAAAATGTATAATTTTAAAATATGTATATTCAAGTGTATACGATAAAACAATTGAAAAGAATTATTAAAAATGTGCCATTCATTAGTGTGACTTTTGAGTTTGAGTCTTCTCCACCAATGTAATCAAATTACCAGTGTATTTAGAGCATTTAAATTGCATCAGTGTTATTATTCGACCAGCATTATCAAAATTATTCGACCAGAATATCAAAATGGATCAAAAAAGAATTTTAATAATTATACATCAATCTCTCTATTAACAATTTTCAATAAGATAATAAAAATGTTGTTAATCGCCAACGTTTTTCAACATTGGGGATCGCCTGCAAAACATTTTGAATAAAATTTATTTTTTGTTAAGTCGGCAACTTGGGAGGTATCTTCCTTCTGCAAGAACCAATAGTAGTCACCCATAAGTGCTGGGTCCCACCTGCATTGGTATCTCTCTTCCATAGTTACGATATTCTGGTGAAATCTTTCCTCTTGCTCATTACTGACAACTCCTAAGTTCTTGGGAAAAAAGTCGAGATGCGAGTGCAAGAAATGGATTTTCAAAGACATTCGGCAACCATGATTTTCATAGTTTTTGAGAAGATCTTGAATGAGCTGATGGTAGTTTTCCTCTTCGTGATTCTCCAGGAAACCCTGGACCACAGACGTGAAGGATGTGGTCCAGGTGAAATGTGGTACCAACTCAGACAAACAATTATCAATGGTAAATAAATTGTTAGGTATGCATAAAAATAAAATTGTTAAAAATGATTTAAATTAAACTAAATTGGTACATGGAATGAAAGCATTCATGTTCAGATTTTCTTCGAAGACAGTATCATTCAGTAGCTTCCTGATCTGAGGACCAACAAAGATACCTTCTTTGTGCTTGGGATCACTTAGTTTTGGGAATTTTTCTTTCAAGTGCAAAAACCCTATACCATTTTTTGTTCCATAGCCTATACAAAGTTTTTCATAAACCTCAGTTTGATGCTTAGTGGTGGGAGCAGAACATCAGAGGGGTCAATTAGAGACTTATATCTCATATTACTCTTTCCAGGAATAAAAACATCTCTTTTGAGCCAGTCTTTTGTTTTGTATTGTTCCTTTCTAACCCTACTGTCTCACAAACACAGAAAACAGCAAAATTTTGTGAAGCCTCCTTGAAGCCCAAGCAAGAGATGTCACCACATATTGTCCATTTAAACTGGTCATTCTATAGCAGTCAGTATTTTTTCCATCCTTTCATAAGTTTCCTTCATTCCCACAGCATGTGTCACTGGAATGAAAGGGTTTTGGTCTCCTTTATTCAAAAGGACAGCTTTTAAGCTGAATTTTGATGAATCTATAAATAGACATCATTCCGTAGAGTCGTATGTTGTTCCAATTTCTTCCATCAGCCCTGAAATATCTGTGCAGAAACACAAACCATCTTGCATCTCGTAATAAGCAGATTAAGCCAAATATTTCTTTCTAAACAGAGAAACTCTGGTACCCTAGGCCAGAAGATTTCACTCTTGAAATCTCGAACAGAAAACCTTAGCTTGTTGTTTGAAAAGTCCTAGGTCTCGAACATCATTTAGTTCATTTTGCTGAATCAGATGAGTCTCGTCCAATTTTTAGGGACGAGCCTCATCTGATTGATTGATTGAGCCTGATGATCTGTAGGATCAGGATCTGTTTGTGCCTCGAAGTCTTCCTCTGATGAACGTGAATCCATCTCCTCCCAGTTGGTTGGAGGTGTTGGTAGAGGACGATCTTCTCCATGAGGAACTGGCCTTATGGCTGAAGACACATTTGGATATTGTGTTTTGCTTTTGTTCTTTTTCGAAAAGCCCGACAAAAATAGCAATCATGCAAGTGACAGTTGGCTCACGCCAAAACCAATGAATGGACTGCAAGGGGCATGGATTTTATCTTACCTTTTAACCATTCACTCAGGCCAACAAAGCACGAAATGCAGCACACATGTGGAGCCCATGTTTTGTCTTGATCTCCATGACATCCAAAATACAAATTATAGGCTTTCTTCACAATCTTTGTCAGAGAACGATCCTGGGATTTTAAAATATAATTTACACACACATAACAAAACTTATCTGGCACATTAACACATCCGCGACGCAGCCTTTGTGCCAGTTAAACGCCAAAATTCACTCTTCAACGTACAGCACGTATTCCTCTACAATGAAAACAAGAATGGCGGTCTGAGGTTAGGTTACTGTTACATGTTTTCTCTCACTTGGCAATCAATGTTATCAGCTATAAAAGGTAAAATATCTAGTATCTTCCCGGTTGCCTGGAGGTGTTAATATTAGGAAGAACTTAATAGGAGTCAAAATGACCAATAACATAAAAAAAGTGACGATAGTCCCATTAAACATTTTCGTTGTGATCAAATGTTGTGGGTAAGTCATCAAAATGAAAAGTCACCATGGCAAAACAAATATGGTGGAGCACATAAGTGAGATATTTCCCGTTTAGAATTCATCAAAATTCGTGAGAATATCATTTCGAATTACGTTGTCACCATCAAATTTTCTGATCGTGATTTTCCCGTTCCGAAACCAGACGTTTAAAAGATTTAAAACTTTTCAATTTGGCCAGGCACCTCTCTTTTCAGAAAAGTTCTCTGTTCATCGTAGTTAAATTTTCATTTAGATAGCCTGTTTTTTTTATCATCCATTGTTCACGTTCGTTTCTAGACTGAAATTGGGCAATAATCGCAGGTATTTCGTTCTTGTTCCTTGTTGGCAGCGTATGCAAGGCTTCAAGTTGATCAATGCTAAAATTGTTTATATGTGCATAGAAATATTAATTAAAAATGAATTCCAAAATCCTAGAATAACACTGTGGAATCTATTACGAAGAGAAGTTTCTTTTCTTGCAAATTGTTTACTGTGTACCGATGTGCTTCCTGTTCACATATTAAAAACTTTGTCATCAATAAAAATGCTGGCCGATATATTATTTAGATTGCAGAGATATCTGCAGAAAAGAGTTTGAATATCAGATGATTCCAAAAGGATTTGTGTCATTTGTCATGCTAAACGAAATGCACTCTAAAATGGAAATAAACATTTATATGAAAAATTATTAAATTCTACACAATTTAAATAACACAAGTAAACTTTCAATCCAAAAATTGCTTCCTAGGAATTACTGCTCTAAATGGATTGTATGAATTGTAACTACAGCAATGAATATCATGGAAAGTATTGTAAACTAAATGATATTGTGATTTTAAATTATTCCTGAATTACTTCTTGTAGGAACTGTTTCTCCCCAATTCATTAAATACAATTAGGGATTAATTGTTAAATACCTAACAACTGCAAGAAACTTTACTTAAAAACACAGCAGATACTTACCTAATACAAGTTGCAAAGTACTTTAAGCATTCCCCACTCTTCTAAAGATAGTAAGTCCAACTATAATAAAAAGGAAGTATCTTGTAATATACAGTAAAATATATCCTCAATTATTCTAAAGAATGGGTAATATACACATAATAATTAAAACATTATTGCTGCTATAAAATGGTATGGCTGATAAAATGCTAAAAAAAACTATTTCTGGCATTGCCTGATATGCATTCAAAAGTCATGACAAAAGCTCCATTTTAATTTATGCAATTATTTGGTCAGCCCGATATAATAGGCTCATTCCATACAGTAAACAAATTATCATTTTTAGATTTTTCAATAGATAGCAATGAATCTGCGCAAAACATGTCAAGTTTCTCGGAAAATGAGCATAAGGACAGTACATTCTTCATGAATTCAACTGCACTTGGGCCCTCCAAATAGAAGGAAACCACTTAATAAATATTTTCGTTTTGCCCAAGAAAACAGCATTTTCCCAAAGCATTAATATTACTCACCTAAACAGCGGCGGATTACCCATAGGTAGGGCTGTAACTTTTTCGCGGGGCGAATTTCGGCTACAGTCTCTGCAAATTTCAACGTTTTCCATAAGTTTTCGCGAATTGCCTATTTTTTTAAGATTCCGCGAATTTTAATTTTTTTTTTCTAAAATTCTGTGGCTTATCATGTTTTTGGAAATTGGTGTAGAAGTATGACCTTTATACCTATTTCTCAAAACCAACTAATGTGCTCTTTATGGTTGTAAAAGCAAATATATATATATATAAATATTAATACAGTTTAAAAATATCGAGGTTACATAAGGAGCGTACTGCCATTTCTTGTGCCTAGGGATGCGTGAAGTTTAAGTCCTGACCTGCATCTAACAGAAGTGACACTTTTTAGTTTGATTGTTGGGTATAAGTTGCACTGCATCCAGAAGCGTATTCAGGTAGGCCCAAACTATACCCCCTACGAACCGGTTGGTGAAAATGCAAACAAAGTTTTTGAAGTAGATAAGTGCAAATGCAAAGTTTTTGAAGTAGATAAGTACAAATGTATATATATATATACAGACAAATAATCTAAATGTTTCAAGTAACGTGGAGGGAATGTAACGTTTAATTTCTGGATCGTTTTGTGCAGTTCTTGCAGAAAAACAATGTAAAACTAAATGTGGTACTAAAATCTGCAAACTAAGGACATCCATAGTAAATACACAGATTACCTGTAGAAATAATTTCAAATTTTGTTCAGAAATATTAACTAATGTTGAAGTCTATTTCTACAGGTAATCTGTGCATTTGATAAACGCTTGAAAAATAAACGCTTGAACGTGATCGACCTTCTCATTAACATCTAAATCAATAGCAACAATTGGAAAAGTTGCCTCTCCTGAAATATAGATGGCGCAAAGTTCGCCACATCTCAGTGATAGATTTATAAGGTCTTATGCTGAAAGATTTCCTCGTCTGATGCGTGATGTAATGGTAGCGCACTCTGGCATGAATCTGGAGAGTTGTGGGTTCGATTCCCGCTGTGTCGGCGAGAAATTTTTTTTCAGAAATATTAACCAACTAAGGATCAATTGTGATTTCAAAGTAATTGTAACTGCTTTCCGATTAAATAATATGAAATGGGAACAAAATCAAAAAATTTTTTTGAAAATCCACATGATAGCAGTAGATTCTTCGTGTCATTCTTGTTTGTCATTCTCAATTATATATGTCAAATAATTGGGTTATTTGTGTATTATATAAATCTCGTGTCGGTGGTATTCGTGAATTTTACATAAGGTTGAAATTGCTAGAAACTAAAGAGTTTTCATCAGAAAAATAAGAAAGAATGATACAACACGCCAGAGAGATCTGTGAGAAGTGTTCTGCGTAGATTTTCATATATACGCAGAACGATATCAAAAATGCTGAATTGTTCTGTGAAGCATTGTCGGCACAGAGGCCAAAGTCTAGGAAGCCATTTCCGGTGGGTTCTGCCTGGCTAGCGAGAGAATTTACATCCACGTCTGCTGTCCTGTATTCATGCAAGCGCTGATGATATCTCCAGAGACTGCAACTTCCCCCGTGCCTCGACATGTGTAAGGCGCTCATACCATCAGATGCATCCCCAGGAGGCAATCACGACTATAGCATCAGAGGGTCCCTGGGAAAGGAATGACCCACTTGGTAGAGAGCGCAACATCAAAGAAATATCAAGCACCGCTAATATTTGCTCCTTCTGATTGGTTGATTCTGACCAATGGAGGGAGCAGATGAGACCTTTTGTGAACGGGCTGAGAGGGTCCGGAGAAAGGAGAGAGTGGGAAAGGGGAGAAAAGTTTGGAACTGCGTCTCAGAAAGGTCAGAGAGAATTTTTTAGAGACGAGCGAAGAAAGTCAAAAAAAGAAGGTGCTGAGAAAGTGAGGGCGAGTAAGTCCTTATCTGCTAGTTTGCTCTCAGAGAGCCAATGCTGCGATGTTTTCAGCCACACCAACTGACTTATGTAACTTGATTGTAAATAGATTCATGTTGAAAATAGGTGTCCATATTAATTAAATGATGAAAATGTAAAAGTGTTTGAGGGCCAGAACTCAATAAATGTTAGTTATTATATTGTTAAGAATACTTCTTATGTGGAGAGTTGAAATTACGATCTAGATTTAGAAATAACAACGTAATGTACGATAAGATTCCAGTGGGGAAAGAGTGGAATATCATTGGGCTCTAGTGTCCCGAATTTTATATGATTTTATTAAAACGAAACTGGGTAATGATCACAACGAATTTAAGACGGAGTGGGAATGTATATCAGCATTTCCTTTCCTTCCCCCCCCCCCCGTATAACCGTATAACAGAAGGCGAGATCTCAGGAGAAAAACAAGACAGAAAAGAAACATTGTACCTTATTCGGGGCTCATGTCCAAATCCCTTTGGCATGGGTTTTCCTCATGATAGCAGTATATCTTGACAAATGAGAGCAGCTCTTTTTTTAATTTTATTTCATTTATTTAGTGTTTTAAAACGACCTAAAAGCAACTCTAGTTAGTATATTAAAATGAACATACATATATATAAATAAGTTACAATAAGTTACAATAATATCCAAAAATCAAGTACAATATACAAATTCTAGAAATTGCCAAAAACGTGACAATGAAATCTGAAGTGTCAAAAATGACTTTTAACCAGAATGGATAGTAATAAAACATAACTTGTAGGACATACGTAATTATTTGAAAGGATAATAATATATGAACTTTTGTAGGGTGCAAATTCACTTCCCCGTGTGCACTACTTCTATGAAATTTGGAGTGACAATGTGTTATTATATGAAGCAATTTAGTAAACAATAAAGTGAAACACAAAGGTTTCTGAGATTTTCTTTGGAACCTAGAAATGTTCACTATAAATTCAGAAATTTATTCATATCAGAGAACTAGTAGTTCTATTAGTTCTTGTTACCAAAGAATAGAAAACCGACTAACTGACGACTGAGAGATTCTGTTATTTAATTAAAGATATAAAGTCGAAGGGGTCAGACTGGGAAGTGTCGAAACTAGATAACGAAAAATTTTTCAAACATATCGGAAGAGGAGTAAAATCCTTCATGGCTCCTTTCATTGCTTGTTATTTCAAACTCCCAATGTTATAAGAGTCAATAAGGTTCAGTAATATGAGTTAAATACATAATGAAAAAATTTTCTTACCTCCCCTGTTCCGTCCGATGTCTATTAGAGCTTCTCCTGGATAAATACCATGATTCCCTGTAAGAAATTGACAAAAACATATTTATGCTAATCAAAATAATCGAAAATAAATTGTAAATGATTAAAGTAAAATATTCAAAATGACCCCATAGATATAAAAGAACTACAACTGGAAAAATTCGTAAACTAGAAGATAACATATGACCACCTCTGGCGAATATGGGATGTCGCTTTAAAAGAGAAGGAAGTTTTTTATTTTCCCCCATTAGTACTCTGTATCATTTGAAATTCGAACTAATGAATGGAAAAGTGCAAATAGTAATATTTCATTGGTACCTATATGTAATACAGAAAAAGAATTTTTCATTTATTTCTTAAACAAAATACTTCCGTTTTCCGTCCCCTGGCAAATCATTGATGGTAATATTAAACAAAATTCCAAATTTCTAGCCTAAATAGAGTATTTGCAATATTTGTTTAAAGTTTTGTCATTTTGGCAAGTTGCACCACGAGAAGGCAAGGTCGGACTTCAGGTGCTATGCCAGGTCGATTTTATGCATCACAAAGAAATAGTGCGCAGCTCTCCTTCCAGACTATAGCTAGTTACCAATTACAAGAAGCCATGAGCTACGGAGATCCAAGCGGATTGCGTAAGCTAGTTTTCCATACTTCTATCCTGAGGTTGCATTTGGCCAGCGCAGGTCAATTACAACAGGTCTTGGTTCATATAGCTATCCATCGCATTCTATGTTTAACAGTTTTCTTCAGGTTTTTCGCATATTATTCATAATTCTATTCGCTAATCTATAGCTCAGTAAGCGCAACATGGCCTAACATAGTTTCTCTCTACATTGGATTCTGATTAAAGATGATATTCTTTATTTTTAACAACAATTCTTTGTTTTTATATTCAAGCAACTAACTTCGTTGTATTCTGCTAATAAATGGATATATACTGTACATTGCACTTTATAACAAGAGATGTAAAAAATTGGCTCAGATAATTCGTCTTGGAGGTGCTGCTGTTGTTGTATAGAAGCCTGGAACAGCTCCGATAGATAAAGACTTTATCTGCATTCATAACATTTGCTTGACACTAGGATATGAGACCTAACTGCAACAGGAGAAATCTTTATCAGTTGCTGGTAGTTCAGCAGCCAGAGCACCTGACATGCAATCAGAAAATTGTGGGTTAGGATCCCACCCGGATTAAGATAATTTTTCTCCTATACCCAGTATTAGCAGAATAAACCGAAGATGGTATGTAAAATGATTATAAAATTAATTATAAATAAAAGACTAAAAACAACAATAAATGACACGGTCGGGATCGAATTGGAGATCTTTTAGTTGCTCAGTGAGTTATACATTTGCTAGTAAAAGGTTATGTTAAAATATATTATTAGCATTCTTTCATAGACGAAATGTTCAACACATTTTATATTTTCATATCAAATGTTGTACTTAAATTCTTCATACGTAAGTATCCTTATTTGGCAAAATGAAATGTTGGCAACTCAGTTCAAACACATCTTGTCAAGAAAGTTTATGCTCATTGAGCCTGCCACTATCAAATGAAAATTTTCGCTAAGTAACAAGATCTTCGACTATTGTTTGAATCAGTCAATCAAGTGTCACAGACCACTATAAAATGGTGCGCTGGCTCCTGCAATTCAGCGCTACTGTATTTCAGTTCATGTCAGGAAGTTAGTGTATGATACCCTAACCTCCTGTCCCATTTTCGTCAGCTCATGATACTCTCATTATATTTAATCGCCTAACCTACACTATTAACATGATCATCGACAGACCTAAAGAGTTTCTTCTCATAAGAATGACAACAGGTTCAATAATAGTATTCCAAGGAAATATCACGTGGCCAAGTAACAATCATCCTCCGGTGTCACAGCTAATCTGTTCCATAGATGGCGCCACGAGCATATGCAGATCGTGTAATCGGAGTTTACAGTTTCGACTTAGGTAGATGTGAACTAATCTTCGGATAGCTCAGTAGTAAGAGCACCACAAAAGTTGTCAGGGAGCATGGGTTCGGGTCCCAATCCCGTGAATTAAAAGTGTTTCAGCTAAGAGTATAATTATTTGTGGAATGGACAGACAAATCATCTGTATAATCTAAGTCAGCAGTGGCTCATCCTAAGAGGCACGTAAAATTCCCTGGAATAATTAGAAAACAAAAAATTGCAGATTTCAGCAATAACAATTTTTTTCTTTATTAGCAAATAATTTATTTTTATTTGATTATATAATTATTTATGGCTGACTAAAATTTTGAATTTTTTCTGATACAGGTGTTCGTACGGATGTTATTACATATATTATTGGACAGGAGGTTAGGGTATCATATATTATCCCTATTTTTTTAAAAAGTGATCGTAGTTCATGTGATAATTATACGGGAATTAGTCTATTTTCTGTTCCAGGAAAGGTTCTTTATATCGTTATGCTTAATAAGAATTTAGTTGATGGAGTGATGACTTCAAAAGTGGCAGGGGATGGTATAGATCAAATATTTTCACTTAGGCAGAATCTTGAGAAATGTTTAGAATTTTAGAAACGTTTGGCTACTAAATAGATTTCAAAAAGGCTTTTGACGCTGTTGATCGTCATAATTTGTGTCATAATCTGGAATAGCTGGCAATATGGTTAACATAATTAAAGCTCTCTATAATAACACTGAGTCGTGTGAGAGTTGTTAAGAATTGCAGCAATTGGTTTAGCATTGCTAATGGAATTAGACAAGAGTGCATTTTTGTCTTCTTTTTTTATTTCGTTTGGTTATTGATTATGTTATGCGGAATTCTTTCAAGGGAAAGAATTTGGCCTTACATGGTTTTTTGTCTCCTTTTTCTCTTTAGTTTGGTTATTGATTATGTTATGCGAAATTTACTGCAGGGGAAAGATTTTGGACTTAAATGGTCTAGAGATTTCAAAATTTCTCATTTAGATTAGGCAGATGATTTGGCCCTGTTGGCTAATGATGTTGATGGGATGATTCTGTCATTTACGGCTATTAATGAGTCTAGTAGCAGAGTAGGTTTTGGTGAGGAACAGGGAAAACTAAAGTGATGAAAATTGGTCAGGCAGATGGTGCTTCAATTGCTTTGAATGACTGAACTCTTGAACTCTGAACTTTGAATGGCTGAACTCAGTTTAATTATATTGGGAACTATATCGGAGATCTGTTAATATGCTGCATGATATAAAGAGAATAGGAATTGCTGCTGTGACTTTTAGAATCTATGGAGAGTGTGAAACAATAAGCGTATACAGGGCGTAGCCATGGGGGGTGGCTCCCCCCCAAAAGTAACTCGGAGTTGGCAAACTTCGGAGCGACTTCGTAAAATCTAGATGAGTTGTGAAAATTTGCATTTTTTTTTTTGCAAAATTAAGGGGAGTTGTCAAAATCGAGGCAATTTGGCAAATCTAGGGCAGTTTGGGAAGTGGAGAGACGGCAAAATTAGAGCAGTTAGCAAAATTCGAAGCCACTTAGTAAAAATACAGGTGAGTTGGCAAAATTGAGAAAACTTGGCAAAATCTTGGGGAGTTGTCAAAATTCGGAATGACTTGGCAAAATCGTGGGGAGTTGGCAAAATTCAGCTGAGATGTAAAAATTTGGATTTTTTTCTGTAAAATTATGGCAAGTTGGAAAAATCTAGGGACAGTTGGCAAAATTCAGGTGAGATGTAAAAATTGGGATTTTTTTCTGTAAAATTATGGCGAGTTGGTAAAACTTAGGGAGTTGGCAAAATCTAGGGGAAGTTGGCAAAATTCGGAGTGACTTGGCAAAATCGTAAGGAGTTGGCAAAATTCAGGTGAGATGTAAAAATTTGTATTTTTTTCTGTAAAATTATGGCGAGTTGTCAAAATTAGGGAGTTGGCAAAATCTAGGGGCAGTTGGCAAAATTCGGAGTGACTTGGCAAAATCGTGGGGAGTTGGCAAAATTCAGGTGAGATGTAAAAATTCGTATTTTTTTCTGTAAAATTATGGCGTGTTGGCAAAATCGAGGCAACTTCGCAATATTTAGGAGAGTTGGCAAATCTTGAGGGAGCTATCAAAATTCCGAGTGACTGCAAAAATCAGGTGAGATGTAAAAATTTGGATTTTTTTCTGTAAAATTGTGGTGAAATATAGCAAAATCAAGGAAACTTGGCAAAATCTAGGACAGTTGACAAAATTCGAATCCACTTGATAAAATACTGGCGAGTTGTGAAAATTGGGATTGTTTTTGTGAAATTAAAGAAAATTGGCAAAATCGAAAAAACTTGGCAAAATTTTGGAGAGTTTGAAAACTTTGAAGTGACTTGGCAAATTCAGGAGATATGTAAAAATTTGGATTGTTTTGCGAAATTAAGGAGAGGTGGTAAAATCGAGGCAACTTGACAAAATCTAAGGAAGTTGGCAAAACTGGAAACCACTTGGTAAAGTACAGGTGAGTTGTGAAAATTGGGATTGGTTTTGTGAAATTAAGGAGAGTTGGAAAAACCGAGAAATCGTGGCAAAATTCGAATCCACTTGGTAAAATATAGGCGATTTGTCAAAATTGGGATTTATTTTGTAAAATTAAGGAGTGTTGGACAAATCGAGGAAACTCAACAAAATGTAGGGCAGTTGACAAAATTCGAAGCTATTTGGTAAAATACAGGGGAGTTGTGAAAATTGTGCCTTTCTTGTGCAATTAAGGAGAGTTGATAAAATTCGATGTGACTTTGCAAATTCAGGAAAGATGTAAAAATTGCGATTTTTTCTGTAAAATTATGACGAGTTGGCAAAATTCGAATACACTGGGTAAAATATAGGCGATTTGGCAAAATCAAGGGTGATCTGTGATGCTTTCATATAAAAGTGTTCAGGGTTATGGGGCCGTTGCATGCGACATTCTCCTTTTATACATACTTTTGCTTTGAATTTCAGCTAGAAAAAAACCTAAGGTTCCTAATTTTCTAGTCAGCAGTGTACATTTTCAGTTTAAGTACTATTATCTACTGTATTTTAAACCCGCTGAGGAAAAATAAAGCAGATATTAAAAGTGAAAGACAGCACAAAAAATTGAATTACATAATAATATCACATAAAAAAGAAATACAATATATTAACGATCATAGAAATTAGCTTATTGCTGGAAATTCCCTACAATGCAAAGAAACGTAAGTTAAAAAGAAGTAGTTTTACTAAGAAAAACTGTAAAGAAAAGTAGATTACAGTGATAGTTGAATGCTGCCGAAAGCTCTCTGCTCTTCTTTGCAAACTCCATTTCCACTCTAGGTCTGGCTTTTTGCACATCAGCTCTTTTTCCGTGTATGATGTGACGTCTGTGCACTGCAATAAAAGCCCATGCATTAACATTTGTTTCTGCAGAAACACAATTTTATGAAACTATTTAGAACAAATGTTTACTGAATATGTACAAAAATAATAAACAGTAACGAGGCAAGAGCAAATGTGCATAAAATCCATGCATACTAACAATAATCATTAGAGCAAAAAAAATGGGTTGAAGTTTGGTGGTTTGGTTTGGGGTTTTATAATAAAAAATAAAATAGGTTCAGGGTTTTGTTCAGTTATGAGACAATTTATATGAAAAAACTGCGTTATACTGTACAAACTTATTTTGTACCGCTATACAGGACTGGTCCTACTCGTGTATGCGACGTGTGCCACCGCTCTAAGGAGGGGGCTTGAGAGGGGCGGTCACGTTGTAAAAATCAAATACAAAAAATTATTAACATAAACCTTGCAAAGTATAATGCTCATATACATTTATATCAGTAGCTTGGGGCAGCAAGATTTCGGGTTTTCCTTTCCTTAAGGTTTATTCCTAATCGCCAGCTCCAGGAGCAAAGAATAAAATCACCTAATGTTGATGGCTGAAAGCATTCGTCTTGACAGCAACTGCTGCAAAAGCCACTGTGCGAGATATGCGAGCCACTTCCCGAAAACTTGCAAGGTAGACACTAATTGCTTAATATTTTTCTTACTTTCTGATTTGCGGATGTTCATTTTTATCACAAGATGAAAATTACAAGAATTCCATAAGAACTGAAATTTTTCGTAAAACATTTTTAGTTCGTATGTAAATCTTGTAATAGCAACTTGCATGAATATTTTCGTTTTTCATTCTTTAAATTATGAGTTCTCAACGTGGGGTACGCGGTAAAATGTTTTGGGGTACGCCGTGAGAGCTCAAAAGTCGCTAGATAGATGTTATATATTTTATTTTATTCTTGTTATACTATAAATATAGTCTTATCTAATCTATACAAGGCGTACGCCAGTTACATACACATTTCCAGGGGGTACGTGAAGCATAAAAGGTTGAGAACCACTACTTTAGATTCCTACCAAGCTAAAAAGGATTTTTATATTACTATGTTAATGAAGGTTATATTCTCTCAATGACCACTTTATGAACCATCAGTTTATATGTTTATGACACCCTCAAGCATCGTAGACCTGTAATCTGTGTTCCGGAAGCATTAGTGGTTCTGTACTTTTTAAGAAATTAAAAAAAAAATACCTAATACTACTGAGAAAGAAAAGAAGAATATTCTTCTTTATTTAGAAAAGAATATTTAGAAAGTGAAAATTCTATCGATAAAACTAAACTTAGGCGCTCGGGAGAACATTTCTGTAGACTATATAATTTTATTTCAACCACAATGAATTTTATGCAGAAAAAATTCCGATACTGAAAAGAAATACTGAAACACGTTTGAAATGGTGAATAATAAGAAAAGTGCAGGTACTGTAATAACTATAATAAAAGTTTTTAATTACCTAAATTCAGAACTAAATGATCGACATATCGCCTTGGCTCAGTCGGCAGAGTGCCAAGCTCGTAATCTATAGTTCCCAGGTTCGAGTCACACCTGGGTCAGTATTCAGATTTATCTCCTTCATCCTGCGTTCGATCAGAAAGAGGACACCTACGGGCTTGGAAATTCCGTCCTCCATCGGCTGGGACGTTAAGCCATGGGCTCATGTGCCGAAGAGTCTGAGGTGGGGATTGGCTCAGTCAGTCCCAGGTTCGAGGCCCACTACTGAAATTTATCTCCACTAAATCCCCACCCTGTCCTTGATCAGAAAAGGGACACCGATGGACTTGGAATGGGGCTGTCCGTCGGATAAGACATAACGCTGCGGTCCCGTGTGCAGGAGAACCATACACTGTGCACGTTAAAGAACATGCTGTATAGTTTTCATTGGAGGCTTCCAACTATCTCCTAACGCTGTCCAATCTCTGAATCCTTGGGGTCTTCGTAACCTGGCCATTTAGCACATAAAGAACATGCTATATAGTTTTGATTGGAAGTTTCCATCTATCTCCTAACGCTGTCCAATCTCTGAATCCTTGGGGTCTTCGTAACCTGGTCATTTAGCACATTTTTTGTGTGCAAAAAAAAAGTTCCGCTAAGAAGAAAAACAACCCAATAATACCTCGGAAGAATATTAAACTCTCATTTTGGACAGATAATAAAGTTTGCCATTTCACGCCAATAGCAGCCTTTGTTCAAATTAATGAATGATTGAGAAAATTCAGATAGTATTATTTTGCTAGAACCTATAAAACAAACAATTTTTCCTTCCCCTCCGAGGAGTTAAGAGAGTCAATTGTTGTTGTCACTAAACCTCTTTTCTCATACTCTACCAAGAAAATTTCAAATTTCTTGCATAAATAGACCATATTTATTAAAAAAAATTGGCGATTTCCAAAATTTCCAACCTTACAGAGCGCTGTTAGACGAATGGTAAAGTGAGAATTCTAATATTCCATCAATGCCCATCCAATACAAAAAGAATCATCTATCTCTAAAAACAAAAGCCTGAATATCTATAGAGAAACAGACGACATAATAAAATGTTCGTTTCTTTTAAAAATGAGATAAGGAAAACAACGAATTGTTGAAATATTGACACTGTACAGTGTTTTCACTATCCCATAAAAATAAACAGGAAATTTATATTCTGGCGTAGTCTACATCTCAATATCAAGGAATTAAAAAAAGTTCCTGTGCATTATCTCTTAAGGGAGTCATATGCAGATCTCAAGAAGTTCAGAATTTTTTTTTATGGAAAGTGCGGCTGAAGTAAAGATCTGAATGAAATCTATTAAATCTGAATTTTTCGGCTATATTTGTTCAAATATAGTAAATACCGGTAAAAACTTGTTGAAAATCAAGATGTCGGTATGACTTAGGTCTTCATCCTCAGCCACATTTTTCCATAAAAACCTTATTTAAAAAAGTTACAGTGTCCAGATTTTTAAACTCTATTTACCTAACAAGAATCTGCTCGTGTCTGGATATAGGAAAACAATTTTATTTTGTGAATTTGTTCTCTAGACCCGACCGGAACGCCGTTTCGGTAAATAAGTTTTCCCATTTCCTGGAGCAGACTTATTTATGGTTCTGAATCACAGCTCGGTAACATCTGAAATAAGCTTTTTTTATGAAACAATGTGACTGTATAACTAAAAATAAAGATCTCAGTGAAATCTATACAAATTTCGACTTTCCACAATAATCATTCAATATTTAAAGGCTTACAGAAATTTGGATATTTAACAGCAGACTGCCAGTCATAAAATTTAACTTTAGAAGTTAATTAAAATTTAAATAGTATTTTTAGAACAATTTATCAAACTAATTATATTTTAAAAGGTGTCTGTGGCTACCTTTCTTTCTTTTTCTACCCTATTGAGAAGTAGTCAACCACACAGGGTCCTGGTGTTGACCATATACATTAACCGGAATTGAATAATGGCTCTGAGTTTGATTATGGATCATGAATTTGCTGCACTGGCGGGCTTTTGTGGAGGAAAATCTTCCGCTGTGTTTCTGTTTGTTTGTGGGTTGACAGACCCAAGTGAATAGATTCACAGGATCCGTTTTATCAGCTGGTGAATAATCAGGAGCAGAGGTCATCACAGGCTACAGGCATCGTCAAACCTGCATTGGGGGAAGTCTTCCTGTGTAGTTGTTTTCAGCTTTTAGTAGTGAAGAAAATAGATCTTTGCCTCATGTCTGCGCTTATGGGGCTATTTGATATTAACATTTCCTCTCTCTCTCAATAAACATAATTTCTTTAAACATCCTACTAAACATGCGCATTCCACACTCTGCACAGAGATTGTTCTCTTGCTGTCCTCACACAAGAATTCTACCGTTATAACTTAGATATTCTTCACTTTGAACGGACCAAATGGACAAATAAGGGTGAGATTCTTAAAAATAATCTTAAATTTCTCTTTCCAGGGAGGGAAGATAAAAAGCATCTCCAAGGCGTATGTTTCCTTCTTAGCAGATACTCCAGTGATGCTCTTCTAAGATATGAGTGCATTAATGAAAGGTTTCTCACAGCTAAATTTCAGACAAGCATTAAAGGCTTGAATGTTGTCTGCTGTTATGCGCCAACTGAGGATGCCGATGAGAATGAGAAATGTAGGTTTTACGGACTTCAGGATATTTTGAATTCCGTTAGGAAAAGACCCTTGTTCTAGGCGACTTCAATGCTAAAGTTAGTACTGACACTGACCTTTAGGGAGGGGTGATAGGTCTTTTTTTGTACTTGTAGCTGCAATGCAATGGGCAACGCCTCCTACAGGTAAGTAAACTTAATGGTTTGAGAATAACTAGCACCATTACAAACACCTCGACATACATAAGTATACGTGGGTTTCACCAGATGGGCTGTATAAGAATATGATTGATGATCTATTAATTAACTGCAAATGGGCTAGTTGTGTTAGGAATTCCAGGTCATATAGCGCAGATGAAATTGTATCGGACCATTACCTTGTTAAAAGTGTCTTGCAACTTAAACTTAAACAGTGTTGTGCTAAGATTAAAAACGTTACTTTTAACATTGAAGTTCTGGAGATTCGGTTGTAGTTGCAGCTTACCATGAGGGGTTACTTAGTTATTATGACAATCATGGTTTGCTGAAGTGGTGGAAGAATGAGACCATTTTAAACAGACTTTTCTTGAAACTAAAATCTTCTTTTGGGTAAAAGGAGCATTTGAGTGATAAGGCACTGGAACTTATTTTCTAAAGAGAAAATTGGAGAAATGTTCTTAATCAATACCCTACTAGTCCTAACAGAAAGCGTTACAGAGAGCTTAATAAACGTGTAAAGGATCAGTTAGCAGCTGATAACAATCTTTGGTTTATTGTTATGGCTGGCAAAGCTACTAGACAGCAGATAGCTGTACCAGATAGTCAATATTCTGTGTGGAAAGAAACGAACAGGTACACAGGGACTGAAGGATAGACAAGGTAAGGTGAGGATTCAAGGTGAGGATTCTGTCGTGGCTAAGTGGACTAGTATTTCAGTGATGTTCTAAACAATGTGGTTAGTTCTTCTCCCATTGTTTGCAATGATGATAGATGCATTGGTGGCTTTAATGTTGGCCCTATAACACAATCTGAATTATTTTGGATGTTTCTAAACTTAAACTTCATAAATCCCCAGCGGTTGATGAAATTACTACGGAAATGTTTAGAGCTGGGAATGTTTCGGTTACCACTTGGATGACTGAAATTCTGAATATCTTTTACGATAAAGGAATGGTTCCTAAGGATTTTACCAGAGCTATTGTTATCCCTATTTTCAAAAAAGGTGATCGCAGTTCTTGTGATAACTATAGGGGTATCAGCCTACTCTCTGTTCCAGGTAAAGTTCTTTCCATGATTGTGCTTAATAGAATTAACAATCTGGTTGACAGTCAATTGCGTGATGACATGTGGATTCAGAAATGGTAAAGGATGTGTGGATCAGATATTTTCACTTAGGCAGATTCTTGAGAAATGTTTTGAGTGTCAGAAACCCTTGGTTGCTAGCTTTGTTGATTTCAAAAACGCTTTCAACTCTGTTGATCGTCATAATTTGTGGTTGATTGTGAAATCATATGGTATACCTGACAAGTTAGTTAACATAATGAAAGCTCTCTATACTGAGTCGTGTGTGAGAGTTGGTAAGTCTTATAACAATTGGTTTAGCATTACGTCTGGTGTTCGACAAGGGTGCATTTTGTCTCCTTTTCTCTTTAGTTTGGTTGTTGATTATGTTATGCGAAATTCACTTCAAGGGAAAGATTTTGGCCTTAAATGGGCTGGAGATACGAAAATTTCTGATTTAGATTATGCTGATGATTTAGCCTTTTGGCAAATGATGTTGATGAGATGAACTCTTTCATTCGAGCTATTAATGAGACTGGTAGTAGAGTAGGTTTGGTTATAAACAGAGAGAAACTAAAGTGATGAAAATTGGTCAGGCAGGCTGTGATTCAGTTAATCTGAATGGTTGCAGTCTTGAGCAGGTATCACAGTTTAATTATCTTGTAACAGATACTGGTGATGTGCGGTATGAGATTAACAGACGAATAGGGATTGTTGCTGGGACTTTTAAGAATCTTTGGAGTGTGGAGAAATAGGCGTATACACCTAAATACTAAAATTAGACTTTATAATAATTTGGTTCACTCTAGGGTTAGTTATGGTAGGAAACTTGTACGCTTTGTAAACAAGATAACAGGAAACTAGATGCTTTTGATTCCAGATACTTATGCAGTATCTTGAGCATTAGGGTGTTTGGACTTTTAAAGTAATTATCAGGTTAGGCAAAGGAGTCGGCAATCTCCTTTTAGCACCATATTATGCAGAGAGAGAGAGAGACTCCGTTGGTTTGGTCATGTTCCCCGTATTTATAATTATTGATTAGAAAATAGGGTTATGAATAGTGTGCCTCAGAAAGAGGGGGACACCTAGGATGCGGTGGGCAGACAATGTCAAATAGGACCTTGTTAGAATTGGTGTGCAGTGACCTGATGCAGCAGATGTAGCTCAGGACAGATATGATTGGAGAACTAAATTGCTCGGTCTGATTGGACCTCCATAGCCCATGGCCGCTTGAGGATGATGATGATGTAAATAATTCTCTTAATATTCATCAGTTTTGCAAAAGTTTCTTAGAATAATATAATTTTCAAATAAAACCCTTTCAATACCCGATGCTCCATCTTACAGTTATGTAATGCTGTAAGATGCTAGTAAAGGTTGAAATTGAAAATCTTAATTCTAAATAATCATTACATTTCATTTTTTTAAGGTTATACAGTTATAGACTATTAACATTTTGATCAATGCAAATGTGTGGGAGTATATATTGACAGCAAATTAAATTTAGTGAGCCATAGATCTCATATTATTGAATGCAAAAAAAAATCAAGTGTATATTTTATTCGAAATTTTTTAGATTCATCGGTTTTAAAAATGATATTACGTTCGTGGATTAAGTCGTATCTGATATATGGAATTACATACCGGAGTGGTACTTATTCATGCATTTTAAAAATTTTTCTGTTCAGGTTCAAAATCATCCAAGATGTATTGCAAAAAAAAAAATACAAGGAAATATGGCACCACTGGAAATATTTATAAAGAGAAAATCTTGTGCATTCAGGATTCTATTGCATTTGTTTAAAAACTGGAATAAACAAATTTTAGACAAACCAGTTGATTAAAGGAAAAGTGTAAAAAAATCCTAATATTCATATTTCTAAGCCTACAAAAACCCTCATTCAGAAACAATTTGCTTACAGAGCCCCTAAAATATTCAATGAAATGCCAAAATGTTTCGAAACTGAAAGATAGCTTCATAAATTTAGAAAAAAACCTAAGAACTTTGTTGAATAATAGTTATGACATATAAGGTTTACTGGGACCATTGTTGTATAATATTCCATTACTTATGTTTAAATTGCAAGTAGATTACTCAGTACGGTAATAGCACTTCAAAAATATATGAAAAATAATTTCCCAGTGGGACAGCTACTGTATGAGATTAAAATAACATTTTCATTAAAAAACAGTTTCTTATAATTTTCAAATTCTTTACAGCCTGCTACACAAGCAGCTAATATCTCAAAATTTCAGGATGACTGAATTTCTTCTATTTCAATTATTCCTTTTGGAAATATTCTGCTTGAAATTTTCCCTTAGAATGGCATTAAAGCTTAATTTAGTACGATAATTATTTGGAAAAATATCCAATATAATCCTAACATTTTCAAGTGCATTGCAGATCGATACACCAATAATTATCCCAAATTCCAGTATAAACAGATGTTTCTTCTTTCAGTACAATGAAAGCCTTTAAATATGTTTCCTAATGTGGCCAATTTATTATATGCTTTTCCCTTTATGGAAGCTAAATTATTACGTGTAAAAGTTGACAATCATTCTGCAATTGGATCAATTTGTTGCATTTCTGAATCTTTGAATATGGAAAATGGAAAGTTCCTCAATAGGTTTGAGATCCACTGAGTTGGGTGGCCATGGAGTACAGATAATTTAATATCATGTACCTGAAACCAATTTGCAACCTACTGAGCCGTGTGACATGGCATATTGTTAGCTTGTTACATATTAAATGGCCAATTTCGAAGGTGCGTGAAGTTTTCGACGTTTTGAGGACTGAAAAGTTATCATATGGCGCTTGTGACATCTTATATTAATCATGAAGCCTGCTTGCGATAACACAGTAGCCATTTCGCCAGTAGATTTTGTGCTAAGTAAGAGCTTAAAGGGCACAATAGAGCAGAGCAAATTCGTGTTCTTTTCTTATACGAGTGAAACTGGGACACCACACTGGGAGTAAAACTGTGACACAGTACTGAGGAGGCAATTCGCAACATCGCTGCAGCATTTGGGGAAGTCACATTAATGAATGGACAACACGACGTTGGCAACCAATGAAAATTTTCCATGGGGCGACAGTAGCCTTCAAAATAATCCACGTGGTCCACACGAAGAAGCTATCGATAACAATCGATTGAAGGCTTTATTTGAATCCGACACACACCAACCTGTAGGAGACAACGCAGACAAATTAAGCGTGCATTATTCAAAGGTTTTCCGGCACCTGGAAGCCATTGGGAAAGTGGAGAAGTTGGATAAATGGGTTCCTAAGGCGTGTTGATGTAAAATGTGCAGTTCCCTTCTCATACGAAACAAAAGAGTTGGGTTGTTTTCCTCTGAGCAACCCCTTTTTTCACACAATGGCTAAATGGCCAGGCCACAAAGGACCCCGAAGCCTCAGAGAAGGGGAGCTACTGGACAGCTGTTGAGAGACAAGTGGTCAAGGCCATCTAGTGTGTTATTTAACATGCACAGGGTATGGCGCTACCGCAAACGGTGCCACTGCTTAACGTCCCATCTGACAGACGGCGGCCTTTCCAAGCCCATTGGGAAATCAAAGGGATCCATTTTTACATAGAATTGCAAGCTGTGATAAAAAATGTATCCTATACGACAAACGTCAACATTCTGCTCATTCTCTGGACAATTCAAGCACCCAACACACATGCCCAAGCCTTTTCTTCACCCGAAGAAGGTTATGGTAACCGTTTGGTGGTCTGTAGTGGGTATTATCCATTATTCTTTCCTAAAACGGGGTGAAACAATAAATGCAGAGGAATATTGTGCAGACCTCCAAAAAATGCATGACACATTATGCAAGAAGCAGCTTGCATTGGTCAATAGACATGGCGTCCTACTGTTCCTTGATAGCGCTCGACCCAACATCTTACAACGTTTCTGAGTTTTACAGTCCGAAACACCACAAGACACCAATTTTCACGTTTCTATCATTCATAGATCACGGTTTGACAGCTGTGATCGCTATTTGACTTTGAAGAACACATCAGAGGTAAATTTCGAATTTTCCTCAGGTATACGACCTAGATTACCTCTAAGTGTAAATTTTCAGGGCTCTACCAATTGTACCCCTGGGGATTTATGTAGTTTCAGTTTAGAAACAGCCAAAATAACTCCAGATTGTGTTATAGGGCCAACATTAAAGCCACTAATGCATCTATCATCATTGCAAACAATGGGAATAGAACTAACCACATTGTTTAAACATCACTGAAATGCTCAGCCCACCTAGCCATGACAGAATCCTCACCTTCTATAACCTTACCTTTTTTATCCTTCAATCCTTGTATACCTGTCCGTTTTCTACCACACAAAACATTAATTATCTGGTACAGCTCTCTGCTGTTGTGCTGTCTAACTGCTTCCTCGGCTTTGTCAGCCAAACCATCAAGCCAAAGATTCTTATCAGTAGCTCCAATCAAACATAAATACTGTAGGTCATTCTTTGAAAATGAGTAAAAGATCTAAAATAACGTAAGAATAAAGAAATTATGCAATTAAAAATATTTTTGAACCTTACATATTTTTTCGCCTGAGCTTAGTGTAGTTGTTTCTTTAACTTAGAAGCTGGAAGATTTTAAGTTTAGAAGAGGGGCTATTGGTTAAGGCAGTGGTTCTCAACCTTTTCTGCTTCACGCATCCCGTGGAAATGAGTATGTAACTGGCGTACCCCTTATATAGATAAATAAAACTATAGTTATAGTATAATAATGCCAACTTAGCGACGTTGTTACTAGATCTAGCGACTTTTGAGCTCTCATGGCGTACCTCCAAAAATTTTAACGCGTACACCACGTTGAGAATCCCTGGGTTAAGGAATTGCTGGGCAAGTGCAATAATGAGGAAACGTTTTAATCGGCCAAGCTAAGATTTTCGTAGGAATAGCTTCTGAAACGAAGTTGTATTTTATTTTTGGGAATTTTTACCAGAGCAACCCGTGCCGTGATTCCCATTATTGGTTGTCAGTTGTCGGCTGCCGCAAGTTTAAACCTGGTATCGTTTCACCGGAATTTCTTTCCACGACTGACAGCAAATATCTCCAGAGTTTACTTCAAGTGGCCCGTACTCGGAATAGTTTCCCCGCCATTGTGCTATGAGCTGAAGAATTTGAATGAGTCTTTGTAGGGGATTTTTAAGGAGTCCTTGCAGCAGATATTGAAGCTGCTTCTGTTGACTGTGGCCTATTAATCTTCTTAAATAATTGGCCCGCCTTCAGTTCAACTGCATCTTTTTTTATAGAGAATCATGTAACAGGCTAGGTTCTTATAAAAAGTGCTACTGACCAATGAACTCCTCTCAGCATCAGGGTCCTTGTTTTGAGTCAGGTGTATGAATTTATCCGCACTCTCTAAAGAAAGTCCTTATATTGAGTTAAAGAAACCATAACATCATATTCGCCATATTTTTTATTTGTAATGCATTGTTGAAATTCAGTGAGATCATTTTTGGTCAACTCGTACACGTGAGATATAACAAACCAGTGTTGGAAAACGTTATTGTAACGTAACGAAATAACGAAATAGTTTTTGTATAACATTAACGGAATTTCAAAATATTTATAATGATAAAACGTAACAAATAACGGAAAAAATAATTTCGTTATTTTCAATTTTTTGGTATTTTGATACATTTCCGATTTTTCCTTTATAAGATTTACTTAGAAACTTGTGCGAAATAGACAGATGTACAATTTAATTTCATGATCAACGAACATAGTCCTTCATTGGCACATTCCAAAAGAATTTCGAAAGCACTTGTCTTAGGCACTTTTGTTGCAATTAGCGCTGAGAAAGTGCTTTGTGATAGCCAGATAAGAGCTGCAGTGCAAAAGAAAGGATGAGTCTCCATTCGTGTAGAAGGAAATTAGGCAATTACAATAGGGTGAAAATCCCAGTTAAAACAAATTCGCTGTGATCCATTTAAACACTTAGAGAAGGAACTATGTAGATGGGGTAATTTGGGTATAGGATAGAGAACTGGAGGAAGCGGCCATTAATTATTGCCAATAGCCGAAACATTTTCATTGTGTATGTTTGCAAATCCTTCAAACATTGTCATACGTTGAGAAAAAAAGAGGAGATAATTCTCACGTTTCAATCGAGCAGTGACGACGCATCTCCTGTACTTCTCTGCAGCTCCTTTAAGAAAAGACTGCCCAAAGTTAAATAGATAATGTTTTCAATTTCTTTACTTATATTTATTTATTAAATTATTTTTCATTCTATTTGAAGTCTATTTCAGAGAAAAACTCGTTTAATTATTTTGCGTGAGCTCTTCTACAAGAAGGCATCGATAAAAAGAGTTCATTGTTATCAAAGTACTGAACAAATCATTTGCTGGAAATCTAGCTGAAACCGAAAGATTGGAAACGAAAGAAAATAAATTTTCAATTTCATAAAATGAATTTGAAAGAGCAAACAGAATTTCTACAAAGGAAAATATTTTTCACTACTGGAAAAAATCAAGGAAAGCATTGCAAAGAATTATTCTAGTAGTACTCCGGTTTTTGCGGTGATTTTCGGGGGTGAAGGGTTCCCACCCCCCGAAAATCAGGTCATCTTATGCAAAATATCAAACTTGTCTACCTTGTTTGAAATCCAAAAAAAGGCGTCATTGCATAATTTTTATTTTAGACTCATATATTTTAGCCCGACACTAAAAGTGGATATGAAGAAAATAACGATACAATTTTATTCCGTATAGTATCATAAAATATCTGTTAACATTTTTTGTCAGGTGAAATAGTTTAGTAATTAGGAAACCCTACTCATGCATTAGTCTCAGACTCACTCCCCCCGAAACTAAATTTTCGAACCTCTTCAAAACTAAATTCTCGAAAATTCCCCGATGCTAAATTCACGGACCCCCCCATCACCCGAAATTAAATCCTGGTACGTGGCAGTCTTCAGTAGTTTCGATTGTATGGTTTACACACGTTATTCACATTATTAAAATATTTACAGTGGTGCCATCCTATTTATTCATAACAGGGTCTCCTAATTGCAATTTTTTTTTCATTATTATTCTTAAACCACAATTTTGAAGACTCAATAGCAGAAAAAATAACCGCAACAATTCTATTTACATATATGTATTTATTTCATTATTAATAATTGTTATTATTATTGATAAGTTCCCTTTATTCAATTTTTATTTCTTTTTTAACAAGTGGATTGATTGAATTTATGCAAACCACCGGATGATGCTATTGCATACATATACACTGCACGACATTGAAATTGTCCCCCCCAAAAGGAGTGAGAGGAAGGGGTGAAATGCAGTACACATATAGCAATACATATTGGCATACCATGATTTAATTTTCAGCCACTTAGTGGTTAAAAGATGAGAAAATGCAGCACAATGCGACTGCCTCAGTAGGTGGTTGCACAGCCATGAACGGCAATACAGACAGCGATACGACACAGCATGTAGTCAAACAGTCGATAGATATGGTCCTGAAGAATTGCACACCAAGCAGCGTTGACTAGTTCCCATAATTCATCGAGATTCCGCACCAGCTAGTGAGAGGATTGCACAAGTCGTCCAATGTGGTCCCACAGATTTTCTATTTTGGGATAAATCTGGAGATCGTGCTGGCCATGGCAATATTTGAACATGTTGCAAACATTGTCTGGAGACCCTAGCAGTGTGTACACGGGCATTGTTATGCTGGGAAATGGGCTGCTGCATGCCTCCCAGGAATGGTAACAAAACGGGCTGCAGAACCACGCTAACGTATGATGCAGCTGTCAGTGTTCCCGTGATGCAGACAAGAGGTGACCTGCTGTCAATACAATAGCACCCCCTACTATTATGTCTGGCTGGCATGCGGTGTGCCAGTCGCGAACAAAAGCTGGATCTGTCCTCTCACTAGGTTGTCGCCATACACGAACCCATCAATCATCAGCACCCAGACAGAAACGAAATTCATCGCTAAACACAACAGTATTCTATTATTGATCCCAGTTCGTATGACTTCGGCACCAAGCCAGACAAGTGCTGTGATGGTTTGCAGTCAATGACAGTCGACATAACAGCTGCCTAGAGCAGGTGTGCCTTATGCAAACTTCGGTTTACCATTCTGGTCATTATGGGAACGTCCATGGCTGCTGACACAGCCCATCAAATATCGCCTGCAGTGCTCTGTGCTGACGAAGGCGCATGTCAAACAATTTGCCTATCAAACTGTGCTGATTTCTGTTGGACGGCACCACTCCCTCTGCAACACAAGTTAGAACCTTTATTTTGTCACTGTTGCCAACAGTTCGTGCATCCCGATAAACATGAGCAGCGACATGATGTCCATTCAGCTACACATAGGCCTACAATTCTTCCTTTCTCAAAAGCATCCAAATGGCGATAAACCTGCAGACCGTGTGTATCAGGCATTTTTGGCCCTTGCTGAACAATTTCGAAGTGGAACCACCTAATCTCAACCGTTCGCAGGACTTCCACTGCATAAACACACCATTCCTGTTCCTTTTTGCACCTTTTATCTCTTGAGACACACTCGTCATTGGCTCCGGATTATCATCATTTGCATATCTCACCTGCGCACACCCACCCTTCTATTTGCGTGTTTGTACAACATGTCCTTCTGGGTGGACACTTTCATTGTCGAGCAGTGTATAATAAAAATGATAACATATATTTCATTATTTTGCATTTACACTGAAATTTTTTTTGAAATAACGTTAACGTAACATTATAACGAAATTTATATTTTACTATAACGAAAAACATAAACAAAAAACATTACAAAAAACATTACTATTTTGGCTGTAACGAAAAACATAACGGAACGTTTTTTTATTTCGTTTTCCAACACTGCAACAAACTCATCAACCTTTACCTCATCCCTTTCTAAAGTCAAGTTGCTTCTTCAGGGCAACAGCTTCTCTGTTGGTCTACTCACGGGTCCTTTCAATTTTTTCGAAACTGATGACAAACTGTGAGCAGAGATTCCTTTATCACTTACTCATGATTGATTGTTTTACCTCAGTCCAAGAATCTGCAACGTTGGTAACCTAATTCCTTATCTTGTAGCTCTCCAGGAGTTTTTTAATGGCTAAATCTTTAGTTGCCTTGATTTCCTGCTGCAGTATGCGTCGTGTTAATAACGCTTGACGGTTGCAATCACAGTTTGTCCATGGGCGGATTGATGAGGTGGAGTTAGGAGAAACGACACTTGGCATATAGCTGGGAGAGGTGGGTTCGAGTCCCTCTCATCGGCGAAACTCATTTTTTTCGCAATTTTATTTCTTGAACCATTTTTATATTTGGATTCAGGTCATTTAACCTGACGATATCCAGATGCATTGCCAAAACTTAGCAGAGCTTTAAGTCCAAAGTGCTCTCTTTACAATATTTTTTCATTTATGGCACAAATGGAAATGAAATCATCATTTAAAAATAAATTGACCAGAACAGTAGTAGCACACCTTTTTCTGGCAACCAATATTTTTTCGTTTGTTTAGTCCGTATAACCAATGGAACAGGACGGTATCAAAAGAAAAAAATGAAATGGAACTTTAAGGTGGTATTCCTATGAGATGGAAACTAGAATCACTGAATGTAAAACCAGTTATCCAAGCATTTGGATTTGCTTTCCATAACTAGCATCATATCTCTTAAGTTCCGAGATTTTTAGGATTAATTAACAGACACTTAGGCTTAGAATCACATGTTGCGTTATCATCAAGCAGTAGGGTTAGCTTGTTCTCTGCTGAATTGGATCCTAAAGCAGTCTTTACTTCCCGGACAAGTGAAAAGGAGTGATGCAACTCTAGATTTGGATGATTACATTTACAATGAACCAACTTTCAACAAAGCGGTAATGAGGGGCGTTCAAAAAGTTCTTCACATGAATCTGCAGATCAAAAACCACTGCACTTACATCAACAAAACTTTTACTGTCCCTTAAATTACTTCCCTCCAGCATCTACGCCAATTCTGGAATGCTTGTACTCCTGTTCAAGCACGGAATTGTAAGAGGCGCTGAGCGCTGTAGCTTCCCGGGCCCCCAGTGTCGCAGGAGCCTACAACCTCTCAGGGGCAGGATTTTTTAACAATAATAATTGTTATTTTACAGAAATTTCGCAGAATTGGGAAAAATCTGATTTAGGCTTCATGTACAAATTCTCAAAAGAACTAAAATCTTAAAAGAGAAATTGATTTTTTTTATCACAGTCTGGAACCACCTCCTTAAACATTTTGGGCAAAACAATGATGGTGTAGCATTGTCTATTTATAGTTAACTGTCCATATTAACTGTCCACGACTACCACTCCTTGAGAATCGAAAAAATTATGAACATTTTCTTCCTTGAGAGAAAGTCTTGTTGGGGGTGTGGATGCAGTACATCTTGCACAACACAAACATAGTTATTGATCTTTTAGGTAGTTATATAGTAATAAAACCAACGTCTCATAACCTGTGAAAATGTCTGTTAACCGTTTGGGGCCATTAGATTCAAAGATTACCAGCATCTCCTTGCACGAGTCGACTCTAGCCCTTTTCTGTTATTCTGTCAGTTTGTAGGGTACTCATTTTATCTTTCGAATTTTAAATGTAGATGAATAATTGTTTTCACACTGCCAATCTATACACTGACATCTAACTTATTACCTGAACTGTGATGTGTTCCTTTAATGAGTTCACGAACATGTCACGTCTGTCGTTCACGGCCTCCTTCGAAGCTTTGCCGTCCTTCTTTGAATTTGTGAGCATCCATCCCATAAGAGTACCATATGAACAGGCATGAACCCCATATACTTGTGATAAATCAGTATGATTCTTTTTTTCGCGTGGTCCCAAAACTGCTTCCTTGTGAAACTGTAAAATCTTTCCCCGTTTTTAGCAGAGCAACAATGCACAGATTTCACAGACCAAACTTTACGCGCCGCCAGCGAAGAGAGAACTGATGATATGGCCTTTGCTTAGCACGCAATGACAAGTTTAAACAAGCTTTCAAACAAGTCGTAGTCGTTAACTTCGGAGGTACGAGCGCAAATATACAGGTACATGTCAAGAATTGGTGAACGATATCCGTATTGAAAATTGTCAGAGAAGATGGATTTAGGAAAAGTCATTCGCCTGACCAAATGGAACAAGCAGAAAGCGGAAAAAACAAGTATATTCAGTGGATGAAAGTCAGAAATAAAATGGTTCTATCTTCCATTCTTTAAAATTCGACTTTGATCCATATTTAGAGAGCATCCGGATCAGGCGTCTTCACTGTTGCCAAAATTCCAGGTAGTGTATGGACTTTCCATTGTGCATCAGGAGGTGTTGGGTTCGTATTCCACCCAACTCAAAGATTATTCTATACTCAAGAGTACAGACGCGGGCAAATTATTGGACTCAAACATTGTTTTAAGAAACCGAATAATTTTTGTTTTTGTTTTTGAGAGTTGATTGAGCCTTTTTTTACATTTTGTGTTACATATATTCCTTTAAGTTGTTTTATTCTATTTAGCATTTTTCGATAATTTTTTGAAACATATTTTAATAACTTGATCGTGATGTCGAATTTGTATGAGATTTTCTATTGATTAATTCTTTGTCAAAATTATCCTCGCTTTTTTTCTTGACCACTAATAATAAATTATCTGTGGGATTCATATCTAGACGTTTCCAGATCAAGAAATGTTTTTATGCCTTTTTTTCTGTCCAGAATTTGGACATATTTTCACCTCTAGGGCATGGAGCACCATCGTGCATAAGCACGAAGTTGGGATCAGGAACCCAAGCCAGAATGTTTTGCAATAGCCTTGTTTCGAGGACTTATTGTACTGCTCTTGGCCCACTGTACCTTCAACTACATAAAATCTGTCATTAACTTGTGCTGACATTATGCTTCAGAAGTAACATATGTTGAATGCTTCACCACTTTCTGCAAACATTTTGGTTTGAAGGATCCTCGGATCTTTTTCTTGAATAGTATCTGCTTTCATAAGTTAAAGACTGATTTATTACTAAAACAAAATTAAAAATAATGCGAGATGTCAAGCTGTGAACCTACTGTTCAGATACAGTAGGAATTTATTGCAATATATTTTATTCCCCGGCGTTTCAGAACAATTGATCAACAAATGAAAACAATGATAAATTAATGTTGCAGTATCGATCCTTAGTATACTTTTAATCCTCAAAAGTCACATCTTTGTTTTTCTCAGTCACATAAGCCTCTATTTGGCTATGGCATGTGAAATTGTAGCTTTTTCTTCTGGATCAACAACTTTCCGCTTAACTGTTCTAACTTTTACATAGACTTCATAACGTTTGACTGGTTTTTCAAGTCTTCTGAAATTGCATTTCTGCTCTGTAGACTTAAATGCACGAGTTTTCCTTTGTAGTCTTGGTGCCATTTTTAGTCTATATGCCTGTACGAGACCAGCCATTGTCTTCTTTGGTAACCATGATATGTTGCAAGAATTTTTGGAAAACTTTTAGTCACTATTTCTCGTTTCGAGTCTTTCTCCTTCAAATATGCTTTCAATAAGAACATTTGCGGTGACAAGTCCCCCCCCCCACCTTTTTTTTTATGCTTTTTTTTCCATTGCAACCACAGACGGAAACATTAACAAAATTTCCACAACCTAGGAAAAAAACTTTACTGAATAATTTTCACATAAATACTGAGTTCACAAAAGATGAATAAAATAAGAGTAAAAAAAATCAGAAAATGAATATAAACAAAAATATTATATACAAGCTCCTCACTACCTTGGGAATTTATTAATGCACGAAGTACATGATTACTACAATTACTATTCATAAAATAATAATTGAAGTGTTGCCACTGAAAAAAAAATCAAGTATGTATAGGAAAATATAAGAACTAAACTAACACATTTTTAAAGCATGGTAAAAAAATGCTGATTCAACAGTGTTTTAAATTTTTGAGTTTTACATACTGGAGTCAAATAAAATATTCACATCTGTAAATTCATATGAGGAAATCTTCAACAGTTGCAAAGTATTTCTAGATTACTCAATGTAAACAAAGGGGAAAAAGTCGGAGATAAACGAAGGCAGGTACTTACGAATGACCTTGTCAACAGGATCGTAGTCATCAAACTCCACAAAACCAAAGCCTCGTTTCCTGCCAGTCTCGTGTTCTCGTCGAATATCAATGTTTACAATATTCCCGTACCTTGAGAAGTATGCCTGCAAATCTGCTACGTCTACTTCCTCTTTCAAGCCTCCAACAAATATTTTATTTACCGAGAGACGAGCAGCAAGAGTACGTTTAAGCTGAAATCCAAAAATCGAAAGATATACACTTCAATTGCCAATTTTTTGCACAAGGCACAAAAAGCTCTTAAAATATAATAATGAAATAGTTAATTGAATAATAATGAATTGCATAATAATGAATTGCATAAATAATTTTTTTTTCAAGTAACAAATTTAGCACTAAAATTTGACTATTAAATTTATGTAAATTATCACTGAATAAGATACTGACTACACAATCTCTAGCCAAGTGTTAAGATATTACACACACACAAAAAAAAACACCTTTTAGTTTGCGGAAAAGTTACATTAATGATCAGTACAGTAGTAGTAGTAGTACATCTTTCGCTGCTACATGAATATTTTTCTGTTTGACTAGTTGGTATCATCAATAGAATAGGACGGTCTTTCAGGTGGAACTCGTATGAGATGGAAATCATAATACACTTTAATTAAAATAAAGTATGTTTGTTTAACACGCTTTCTCCTCAGTACACTAGTGCTCAAAATTAAAAGATGATCGACAAAAACGTATATAGCTGTCGATATGTGTAAAAGAATGCACTGAAAATGGGCGAACATGGAAAATACTCTAAGCGGAAAACTTTTCCTCATTTACAGTTGCTGCACCTAAGCCGGAATATGCAAATTAGAAATGCGTTAAAAAGAAGCGCGAGACTACTCACAGCTTGTAGCTGTCCTAGGCAACTCTTGCTTTCACTTCAATGGCACCTCGAGCTAATTATGTCCAAAAGATATGGTATGGATGATTTTCAGAGCTAGAGAGCGATTCGAAGGATGAAAGTAGGTCAGTCCCATACAGAAGTTTGCAGAGCATTGAATGTTACACAAAATGTCCTGCCAAGACTCTGGAGACAGTTTCAACGGAAATGTTCGTCTTCGACCAGGACAAGGCCATCCCAAAGCCACAACTGCCGTAGAACGATAGCACTATGAGTCTTACTGCCAGATGGAACAGAGTAATGACCTCTCGGTAACTGTCTTTGAAGCTTGTAGCAGCTACACGAACGAGGGTTTCAAGGCATACTGTTTACAGGAGACTTCGCGAGCAATGCCTTTATGTCAGGAGATCTGTTATTTGTGTCTCTGTAACACCCGTCGCCCAGCGAGCTCATTTAACTTGGTCATAACGCATGCACATTATTGCATGCACATAATGTGCATGGTTATGATCATAACGCATGCACATTATACGATTATGAATTTCTTCTGCTTGATTTACATTTTAACGTATTAATAAACCTCTTTACTATATTTCATTGCATTCCCTTAAACATACTTCGAGTTATGTACGAATTTATACTTTAATTTTGAGCACCAATGTAGATACAATGCAGAAACAGATCACTGTCAACTGTAAGATAGACCATGAATGATCGAGTTCCTGAGCCTTGATTTATTAGATATATAGGGGTTTATCAAAATAATGGAAATACCGAGGCGACTAGAGTTCATCACAGGGATACTGACCACACAATCTCTAGCCTTTAATGAGTTGCATATAAAGGTATATAAAGGCGAGAAGTGCGATGCCGGCTATCTTGTAGCAGTTCCATAGGTGCAGGTGAAACACTGTTGTGGTGTAATTGTCGGCAATGTCAGATCTCAGTGACCTCTAAAAGTGAATCTAGAAATGATCATTGGTGCGCATCTTGCAGGAGCTTCAGTAACCAGAACGGCGGAAATAATAGATGTAACACAAGGACCTGTATCGAAGATTATGGCTACCTATTGAAAAGGACAGGGTGTTGCCTCCAAACATGCAAATTGCGGATGCCATACGAAACTGTCAGAGAAGAATGGCGAACGATGACAAGGATTGTACAATGGAAGCACAAGACAACAGCACCGGAAATAGCAGCAGAGTTGAAAACCAGTCGGAATGAATCCGTTTCCGTCATAACAGTTCGTTGGGAACTTCATAATGCCGGCATTTATGGTCGTGTTGCAGTCCACAAACCTCTGATTACCAACATCAATGCAACAAAATGTGTAAGGTGGTGTGGGTAAACTGGTAGAGTGTACGTCTGGTGAAAACATGCAGAAGCGTACCACTCCAACTGTTTGGTTCCAAGTATGAAGCATGGAGGTAAATCTCTGATGCTGTGGGGTGCCATATGATGACTGTATTAGTTATTCTGTAGGGTCGTGTCACATCATTGTGCGTACGAATCCATTCTCGGGGACCACCTGCACCCAATGTTGTGGACATTACTCCTTAATGACCGTCCCTGGTTTCAAGCGGATGATGCACATGTTCATTGTGCGAAACGTGTCAGGTTACGGTTTGTAGAGCATGACGATGAGGTACAGCAGCTACCATGGGGACCTAAATTTCCAGATCTCAATGTTATTGAACATTTGTGAGAATATCTGGAGCGTATGGTTAGATCACACTTTCCACTTACAGCATCACTGGCATATTTGGGCCATATTTTACAGGAAGAATGGTCCCACATTCCATTACCGTATGTGCATGACCTACTACACTTTCAATGAAGATTTGAGGTACACAAGTACTTGATATAAGTACTTGCAGTTGATAAAAACGTTCAAGAGAAGTAAAATTTTCTTCTCAGTACAATCTTCTTCAAACAGAAAATTTCATACCTTGAAATTAGCGCATGACCCATCGGAATATCAAGTAAAGGATAAAGACTTTGTCTTGAGAAATTTACATTTGAAAATAATATTTTAAGGGTTAGCGATTTGGCTCTGGAGCAAAGTTACCTGGGTTCGATGCATGGATGTTTGTCTCCTTTTGCTATCCCAAAAATCATGCTATCGCTTGTTAAACTGATATGCTGCTATCAGATCTTGTAGCAAGCAGGTATAATCTTCTGTTTTTTCTATTTATAAGAACACAACAGTCATTGAACAAAAAAGGTTGTTTACCTCTCTAGGAACGGCTCTCTTAGGATGCACTTCCCTTCCATTCAGTCTGTGGGGTCTGTGACTTTGGGCATTATCAACCATAGCTGATGTTCTGAATGTTACAAAACCAAATCCTTTTGAGGCACTGGTCACAGTATTTTTCATTAGAACACAATTTACGACTTCTCCAAACCTCCCATAGTACGCCTTTAGCTCTTCTTCAGTAACACTGTAATCAATTCCTCCGACGAAAAGTTTCCGGTGTTTCTCAGGTTCATTATGCTAAAATATGGAAATTAAACATGAATATGCCATTACTCAATCATTGCACTAAGGCAATTCATATATGTATTGCATTTTTGATACTAACAAAAGTAATCCAAACTGATCCTGGTACATTAAACTAGAAGAAAAGCATATTGCATCTGGCGAATATGAGATAACATTAGATAGATTGATGTTTTTATTTTCCTCCCTTTTGCACCCTCTAACAGTAGAAATTCTATATAATTTATATTTGTATATATGCAAATAATAATATTTTATTAGTACCTATAAAAAGCAACAAATTGATGTTTACATGGTAGTTAGGCATACACTGAAAGGAGTTGTGTACCAATCCCCTGTGGCTGTTGCATAGAACTGGATAGGTTTGGATCTACAGTCTGACCCCACCTTCTCGTAGTGCTAAACATTTGTATCTTTCAAAAGAGATACTCTCTTGCAAAAGGGAGCGGAAGGGAATGGCTGCCAAATCAGTATATAGACTATTGATCTTAACCATTATTACTTCTTTTTTGCCACTCTGCTGAGGAGTGGTCAACGGCACAGGGTGTTAGTGCTGACCAGCTATATCAACCAGAATAGACTAGCTTTGAGCTTTATCATGGATCCTGAACTTGCTGCACTGATGGGCCTCTGCTCAGTCAAAATCTATGGGTTGACAGCCCAGAGTGAATAGATGCACGGATAACTTACATTAGCTGGTGGATAACCCTGATTAGAAGCCATCGCAAGGACCTGAACCCTCGCTTCTAATAAGCATTGTCAAATGTTCTGTGTAGATTTTCGTATATACACAGAACAATATCAAACGTGCTCCGTTGTTCTTTGTGAAGCATTGTCGGCACAGGGACAAAAAACTTGAGTCATTTCCAGTGGGTTCTGGCTGATACCAGAATTTACCTCCACGTCTGCTGTCCTGTATTCAAGCAAGTGGTGATGACATCTACAGAGGGAAGAAGTGAGCGACAACTCTTCCCCTGTGCCTCCACGTGCAAGGCGCTCCTACCACCTGATGCATTCTAAGGGAGGCAATCAGAACCATGGCATCACAGCGGCCCAGGGAAAGGAAGCGACCCACGTGGTAGAGGGCGTAACATCAATGAACACTAAAGTCCAATTAATATTTGCTCCTTCTGATTGGTGGATGCTGACTAATGGAAGGGGCAGATGACACTTTTTGCGAGGAAAAAAAACAGATCGAGCAGAGAAAGTCAGAGAGGCAGAAAGTTTTAGGCTACGATCAGAGAAAGAAGTGTTAGTACTTTTCAAAAGAGATACTCTCTTGTGGAAGGGAACGGAAAGGGAAGGCTTCCAGGTCAATGTGGCCAACTGATCTTGTCGTCAATGGCCACTTTCTTTTCCTACCTTGTTGAGGAGTAGTCAACCACATAGGGTCCTGGTACTGACCATATACACCAACCGGAATTGAAAAATGACTGAGCCCGACTATGAATCCTGAATTTGTTGCACTGATGGGCTTCTGTGGAGGGAAAATCTTCCGCTGTGTTTTCTGCTTGTTTGTGGGTTGACAACCCTAAGTGAATTGATTCACAGGATATGTTTTATCAGCTGATGGATAATCCTGAGCGGAGGTCATCGCAGGCATCTGAACTCTTATTTCTACTGGCATCGTCAAATTCGGAAGTCTTCCAGTGTAGATGGCTTCAGCCTTTAGTAGTAGGGGAACAGGTCTTTTCCCCATGCCTGCGATTAGGGGGCAGTTTGATATTCTAAGCATTCCCTGTCTCGATAAACATAGTTTCTTTAAACATCCCATTAAACATTTTCTGTCCATAGGTAGTTGGAATGTGAGGACTTTGCACAGGGCTTATTTTCTCGATGTCCACACCAAAGAATTCCGCCTTTATAATTTAGATATTCTCTGCCTGCAAGAGACCACATGGATAGATAAAGGACAAAGTCTTAAAAATATTCTTAAATTTCTCTTTTCGGGGAAGGAAGATAATAAGCATCTCGAAGGCGTAGGTTTGCTTCTCAGCAAACACGCCAGTGATGCACTTTTAGGATATGAGTGAATTAATGAAGGATTTCTTACAGCAAAATTTCAGATAAACATTAAAGACTTGAATGTTATCTGCTGTTATTTCCCCACTGAGGATGCAGATAAAGAAGGATAAGTTTTACGGGCAACTTTAAAATATTTGGAATTCTGTCAAGAAAGGAGCAATCCAGGTGTGGAATTTGACAATTGAATCTTCTCACTCCCCCTAGCCCTTTGTGGGCTACTGGGGTTAAATACGTTTGGTTCAATGTACTTTGTAAATAATTGTCAAAACAAAGAGACGTTCACGACGACTTCAATACCAAAGTTCATACTGACTTTGACCTGTGGGGAAGGGTGATAGCCCCTTTTTGGTATTAGCAGCTGAAATGGCAATGGACAACGTCTCCTACAGGTAAGCAAACTTAATGATTTCAGAATAACTAACACTTATTACAAACACCGCGACATACATAAGTACACATGGGTTTCGCCAGATGGGCTGCATAACAATATGATTGATTATATATTAATTAACAGCAAATGGACTAGTTGTGTTAGGAATTCCAGGTCACATAGGGGAGCTGAAATTGGATCTGACCATTACTTTGTTAAAAGTGCCTTGCAAGTTAAACTTAAAAAATGCTGTGCTAAAGTTAAAAAAATTACCTTTGATTCTGAAGCTCTGAAAGACCTAGTTACAGCTAAAGCTTACCATGATAGGTTACTTAGTCATTATGACAGTCATGGTTTGCTTACTACTGAAGTTGAGGAAGAATGGGGCCGTTTTAAACAGGCTTTTTTGGAACTAACAGTACTCTTTTAGGAAAAAAGGAGCAGAGGAGACAGAATTTTTTAAGTGATAAGGCACTAGAGCTTATTTCAGAAAGAAGGAACTGCAGGAATGTCCTTAATCAATACCCTACTAGCCCTAATAGAAAGCATTACAGAGAGCTTAATAAACATGTAAAGGATCAGTAGTTAGCTGCTGATAAGAATTTGTCCTTTGTCCAACTCATTTAAGTCCACTGCTTTTCCCTCTGAAGAACAAGAATAACACTGATTAACAGAGCTCAGTATCAGGTGTTATTTATACGCCATCGTTTTCCTGCTTCGAGAAAATCGGCTTCGATTTCCATAAAGACACGCAGGCCATAATGTTTTGGCTCTTCAGTGTATATATTAATCAAGGAACAGTTATGCAACGGGAACATTTTCTGCCATTGACTAGAGTGGATGGATAATAACTGCATATGTGTTGTGTACAATGGGACATACAAAATTGACTAGACATTATTCTTGCGCATTCTATAGTCTGATATTTGCATCAATTGACTTTCGTTATTGGACGTTACTCGCAAAAGAACTTTTTTTCATTGGATACACTCTAGTGGTGATATTTTTCTTCAGCACGCATTGTTAGTGCGTGTATCTCTTCATAACTTTTCCTCACGTGAAGTGCGATTCTTCCTCCCCCCGTAGTATATAGGGGTGTTCTGCGATTAGAGGGCTGTTTGATATTGACGGCACTTCCTCTCTCAATAAACATATTCTTTAAAGGTTCCAATAACCATGTTCTTTCACACAGGTACTTGAAATGTGAGAATTTTGCATTGAGATTATTGCTCTCCTCAAACAGGAATTCCAGAGTTATAACCTACAGGAAATACACTAATGAATTACCACCGTTTAAGTCGATTCAATTTTTAGAGGAAACATTGTCGTGAGCCGGGTGGGATACGAACCCGTGACCTCCTGATAACTATGTCAGGTACTCTGGACCACATGGGTCGGGGGTGGCTCAGTCGGTACGCGCCAGGTTCGTAATCTGTAGTTTCCATGTTAGAGTCCCAGCTGGGTCAGCGTTGAGATTTATCTCCGCAAAATTCCCCGCCCTGCGCACGGTCAGTAGGGGACACCGATGAGCTTGGAAAGGCTTGCGTCCGTGGGATGGGACGTTAAGCCGTGGCCCCGTGTGCCGGAGAGCTGTACCATGTGCACGTTAAAGAACACACTGGATGGCCTTGACAGGAAGCTACCATCTGTCTCCCAACAGTTGTTCCAGTGGGTCCCTTCCCCCAACCTTCTCTGAGCCTTTGGGGTCCTTCTGACCTGGCTATTTAACCCATGACGTGCAAAAAACTGCCGCTCAGAGGTAAAACAACCCAAACAACTCTGGACCACTGAGTTACCGGCCGCCGATCAAGATCTCCTCTAATTAATGAAATGAACATACATGTGACATAATGGCGCCTACATGTAACATAATGGAATATCTACCTACAATACATATTCCATTATGTCACATGTAGGCGCTGTTCCGGCAATCCAGCCACAAGTGGCAGATAAATGCCATATAGATGCAATGGATGGATTTTTCCTCTAAAAATTTGAATCGGCTTAAAAAGTGGTAATTCATTAGTGTATACCAAAAAAGGCGAGTTTATTCAATTTTTTAATATTTAACCTACAGGGGTTTTCAAAATAATTGAAACACTGATCGCGACTGGAGTATACGTAATGTGTCATATGCATATCACAGGGATGCCATCACCAGCGATGTGAGGCATATAGAGAGGAGAAGTGCGATACTGGCTATCATGTAGCAGTGTCACAGGCGAAACAGCTGTCATGGTGTAATTGTCAAAATTGTCAGATCTCAGTGACCTCCAAAAAGGCATGATCATTGGTGCAAGTCTTGCAGGAGCATCAGTAACCAGAACGGCTGAAATAGCAGGTGTAACACGAGGAACTGTATCGAAGATTATGACTATCTATCAAAAAAAAAAAAGCAATGCCTCCAAACGTGAAAATTGTGGACGCTATACGAAGCTGTAAGATGGGGATAGGTAAACGTTGGCACGGATTGTACAATGAAAGCACAAGACCACGGCACTGCAAATAGCAATAGAGTTGAACACCAGTCGGAATGATCCCGTTTTCGTCATAACAGTTCGTCTAGAACTTCATCGTGCCAGTATTTATGGCAGTGTTGCAATCCACAAACCTCTGAAACCAACATCAGTGCAACAAAATATGTAAGGTGGTGTAAAGTACATGAAAACTGGGATGTTAAAGACCGGCAACGTGTCATCTGGTCTGATGAATCGTGCTACACATTGTTTCCCACCACTGGCAGAGTGTACATCTGGCGAAAACCTGCAGATGTGTACCATCCCGACTATGAAACATGGAGGTGGATCCCTGATACTGTGGGGTGCCATATGATTGCATTACTTAGGGTCATTAGTTATTCTGCAGGATTTTGTCACATCCGCAAGGTACGAATCCATTCTCAGAGACCACCTGCACCCAATGTTGCGGGCATTGTTCCCTAATGACCGTCCCTGGTTTCAAGCGGATAATTCACCCGTGCATTGTGCGAAACGTGTCAAGTTGTGGTTTGAAGGGAATGCGGATGAGCTACAGCAGCTACCCTATGCAGATGAGCTACAGCAGCTACCCTATGCGGATGAGTTACAGCAGCTACCCTGGCCACCTCAATCTCCAGACCTCAATATTATTGAACATTTGTGGGAATATCTGAAGCGCAAAGTCATATCACACTTTCTACTCCAACTTCACTGGCACAGTTGGGCCATATTTTACAGGAAGAATGGTCTCACATTACTGTATGTGCATGACTTGTATAAATCTATTCCACCTCGAATTGCATCTGTTCTGAACGCCCGAGGTGGGCCTACAGATTATTAATAAAATGTTATCCACAAACAGTACGTGTTTCCATTATTTTGATAAATCCCTGTAGATATTCTTAGTTTTCAAGAGACCACATGGAAAATAAAGGTGATATATTTAAAAATAAAATAAAATTTCTCTTTTCAGGGAGGGAGGATGAAAGCATCTCCAACGCGTAGGGTTGCTTTTCAGCAGACATGCCAGTGATATCCTTCTAAGGTATGATTGCATTAACGAACATCTGAATTCAATTCTTTAAATATTTAAATTCAAGTCTTTAAATCTATTTTTAAATTCAGAAGACTTGAATGTTATCTGTTGTTATGCTTCCAAGTGGACTCTAATGATGGCGAGAAAGATATGTTTTACAGAAAACTTCAGGATATTTTGAATTCTGTCAAGAAAGGTGATATTAGTCTTGTGCTAGACGATTTTAAATTTTAAATTTCCAATTTTAATGCTAAAGTATATTTAATATACACTTTAGCATTAAAACTTAAAATATTACTGTGTCATTCTGCAAAAAGCCTATTTTTAAAGTTACAGGCCGTTAAAAGTGGTTTTCCATCCACATAACAGAAGTGTCACAGCAGGTTTGTCATATAATGTGCATTCTAAAATTCCATAACTTTTAAAACTCTGGCTTTTGAAGTGAGGTGAAAGGTCCTTTTGCTTCGGCAGCTGCAATGGCAATGGCGAACGTCTTATGAAGGTAGGCAACTTCGTTGTTTCAGAATAACTCCTACTATAGGCACCAGGACATATTTAAATGCACATGTGATTTACTTGATGGGCTGCATAGGAACATGATCGATTATATATATTAAGAGCAAATGGGTTAGTTCTGTTCGTTTGGGTTGGGTTGTTTTACCTCTGAGCGGTACTTATTTGCACGCAATGGGGTAAATGGCAGGACACAAAGATCTCGAGGGCTCAGAAAAGTTCTTTTAGGAATATCAAGTCATATAGGGGAGCCGAAATTGGGTCTGACCAATAACTTGTAAAACGTATCTTAGAACTTAAACAGAAGTATTGTGCTAAAGTTAAAAAAATTATCTTTAAACACTGATGATCTGAAAGACTAAGATATAGCCAAAGTTTATCATGATAAATTACCATGATAATTAGCCATTAAACGCAATTGTGATTTGCCTACTACTGAAAACAGTGGCGTCGCGAGACCAAAATTTTCTCCGGGGCTAATGCTTATAAAATGCTATTATAGGTCCTTCCAACGAGCAGAATAACGTGCTATGCCACTGGGTTAAACAAGTAGCGAAAGTAACTGAAACGACGTTCCGGTAACAAAAGTAAAAAAATATCATTGGTGTTAAAACATTTAAAAGTTTATTGTTTTTCTTTTCTTTAGAAAATTTAAGTTTTCTTTCTTTTGCTTTCAGTTACACAAGATTTTACTTACTACCAATACACATTAAAAAGACACAGACTTAGTTTTGCACCTCTCAATGCCAGAAACATTTCGGTCAAGATATTTTGAATTCTATCAAAACAGGAGATATTGCTTTTGTGCGAAGGATTGCATAATAATATGATTGCCATAGAGCTGTGAAAAGAGCTTGTCAGTTTATAAGCCATAAGGTCTGTGAGGACGGAGGACACAGTAGAAAGACAACACAAACATCCATATCCTTATCCGGAGCTCGAACCCAGAGGTTTCTTTGATCAGTAGCCAAGCCCGTTAACCACTCGGCCACGTGGCTGAAGGTGATTGATCATACATTAAGAACAAATGGAAACTCCTCTATTTGGATAGGAGGGAAGCTGAAACTGAGTCTGACCATTACCTTGCAAAAGTGTGTTGCAACTGCAGCTTATAAATTCTGTGCTATGGTTTAGAAGGATTATCTTTAACAGTGAAACTCTGAAAGACCTAGAAATAATAGTCTGTTGATAGCCTAGTATCAGAGGATCCTGCTTGAGAACACAATAGAAAATGGCATCAAATATTAAATATCTTATATGAAAAAATCTAATAGCATATAGGGAATATATCCACTTTTAGTAGCTTAGACACAAAGGTGTTTAAGCGATTGAAGGTGAGGAATCTATCATGACTAGATGGGATGAGCATTTCAGACATGTCCTGAACGGTGGTGTGGTCAGTTCTATTTCCATTGTTTATAAAGATTGTCCTCTATTACAGGCTTTAAAACTGGCACTATTTCCCGTTCTGAAATTATTTTGGCTATTCCTAAATTTAAGCTAAGCAAGAAACCAGGCGTGATTGTTTAGCTGCTGAAATGTTTACAGTTGGGATAGATTCTGTTGTCAGTGAACATTTTGTATAAGGGAGTTGTTCTTAAAACTTTTATTAGAGGTATTATTATGCCTGTTTCCAAGAAAGTGATCGCAATTCTGATAATTTTAAACGTGTCAGTCTACTCTCATTTCTATGTAAAGCTCTGTTTATTATTGTACTTAAGAAATTTAAACATCTCGTTGATGAACAGTGTAGATGCAGAGACGGTAGAGACTGAATAGACCAAACCTTTCACTAATATATGCACATATATTATACGAATGAATACATATATATATATGAATTCTTGAAAAATGTTTCCAGTTTCGAAAACCTATGGTTTGTAGATTTCAAAAGGGTTTCGATTTTGTTGACCAGCATAATTTGTTTGGTTCCCAGATCGAATGACATACCAGAAAATTTAGCTAATAAAATTAATGCTATCTAAAAGCCCAGAGGCGAATATGAAAATTGGTACAACTTGCAGCAATTAGCTGACCATTACTACTTGAATTCACAATTACATTAGTCTATGCTGCAGTTAAAGTTTTTTGTATTATTTTACATAACAGAATTAAACATTTGGTTGATGAATAACTTCTACATGAACAGTTTGGGTTCAGAAATGGTAGGGGATGCATAGATCAAATGTTTACACAGTCAGATTCTTCAAATACGTTTGAGTTTAAAACACATTGTTACTTGCTTTGTACATTTCAGAGAGGTCTTTAATTCTATTGACCATTATAATATGTTTTTTTTTCTAAAATAGTATCGCATTTCTAATAATAAATAAATATCATAGCGATAGTTCTCTATAATAACACCGAGTCGTGTGTGAAAGTTGATAAAGCTTGTAGTGATTGGTTTATAGTAGAATTGGAGTTCGCAGTAGCTGCATTTTATCTCCTTTTCTGTTTAGTTTATTTATTGATTATGAAATGAGATATACTGCAAAGGTTTCACGAATTCATAACTCTCTAATCTAAATATTAAATAGTACTGAACGAAATTTGGATAAATTTGAGATCTTTAATTTAGCTGTGTCATTCTGCAAAAAGCCTATTTTTAAAGTTACAGGCCGTTAACAGTGGTTTTCCGTCCACTTAACAGAAGTGTCACAGCAGGTTTGTCATATAATGTGCATTCTTAAATTCCATAACTTTTACTTTAGATTGGCAGGAGAGAGAATGCTTTAACCTGCTCTTGAACCACTAATATTGAAACTAGTTCTTTACTCTTTGTAAGAAGTGAAAAGGATATCACTTGTTGTTACTTAAATAAACGAAATGCAAAACTTGGATCATGGCGCCTTTAGACAAGTGAATTATGGAAAATCCGGCCCTACTTACCGTCAACCTATGCAGATGGATACGAAAGTAAGGTTACAAGATCATCATCATCATCATCATCATCCTCAAGCAGGCATGGGCTACGGAGGTCCAACCAGACCGTGCAATTTAGTTCTCCAAGCAAGTCTATCCTGAGCTACATCTACTGCATCTGGCCACTGCACACCAATTCTAACAAGGTCCTGTTTGACATTGTCTGCCCACCGCATCCTAGGTCTCCCCTTCTTTCTGAGGCCTTTAGGCACACTGTTCATAACCCTATTCGCCAATCTATAATTACTCATACGGGCAACATGGCCAAACCAACGGAGTCTCTCTCTGCACAATATGCTGCTTAAAGGAGGTTGCAAACTCCTTTGCCTAACCTCATCATTAGTTACAAAGTTGAACCACCTAATGCCCAAGATACTGCGTAAGCATCTGGAATCAAAAGCATCTAGTTTCCTGTTATCTTGTTTACAAAGTTTCCAAGTTTCACTACCATAACTAACCCTAATTTTTGCTGTAAGAAACCTTTCATTAATGCACTCATATCCTAGAAGAGCATCACTAGCGTGTCTGCTGAGAAGCAGTCCCACGCCTTGGTGATGCTTATTGTCGTCCCTCCCTGAAAAGAGAAATTTAAGATTATTTTTAAGAATCTGACCTTCATCTGTCCATCTGGTCTCTTGCAAGCCGAGAATATCTAAATTATAACGGTGGAATTCTTGTGTGAGGACATCAAGAGAAAAAGCTCTGTGCAGAGTCCTCACATTCCAACTACCTATGGAGAGAAAATGGTTAGTAGGATGTTTAAAGAAACTATGTTTATTGAGAGAGGAAATGCCGACAATATCAAAAAGCCCCCTAATCGCAGACATGGGGCAAAGACCCGTTCCCCCACCACTAAAGGCTGAAGCCATCTACACTGGAAGACTTCCTCCAATGTAGAATTTGACGATGCCAATAGAAGCAAAGAGTTCAGGTGCCTGCGATGACCTCTGCTCAGGATAATCCACCAGCTGATAAACATATCCTGTGAATCTATTCACTTTGGGCTGTCAACCCACAAACAAACAGAAAACACAGCGGAAGATTTTCCCTCCACAGAAGCCCACCAGTGCAGCAAAATCAGGATCCATAATCAAGCTCAGAGCCATATATCTGTCCAGTCCAGTGGGTTTATATGGTAAGCACCAGGACCCTGTGTGGTTGACCACTCCTCAGCAGGGTAGAAAAAAAAAGAAAAGTAGCCATAGTTGTCCAGATCAGTAGACCACACTAATCTGGCAGCCCTCCCCTTCCGTTCACTTCCACAAGAGAGTATCTCTTTTGAAAGGTACTAACGGTCTGCACCACGAGAAGGCGGGGTCGGACATTAGGTGCTAGGCCTGGCCGGTTCTATGCATCATCACAGGGGATTGGGCATAGCTCTCCTTCCAGTGACTACCTAGCTACCATTTACAGACCAAGATCTTTATATCACAAAGGAAATCCCGAGTACATAAGGGGGATGGCTTAGTCAGTAGCATGCCTGGCTCGTAATCTAAAGTTCCCAGGTTCGAGTCCCACCTGGGCCAGCGTTGACCATAAAACTCCTCGCCATAACCTCAGCCAGTAGGGTACATTGATGGACTTGGAAAGGCGGCCATCTGTTCGATTGGACGTTAAACAGTGGATCCATGCGCAGGAGACGATACCCTGTGCATGCTAAAGAACAAGCTGGATGTCCTTGACGAGAGACTATCATGTCTACTAACAGCTGTCCAAATTGGACAGCAGTCCCAATGGGTCCCCTCCCCCAAACTTCTAAGCCCTCAGGGTCGCTCTGACCTGGCCATTTAGCCCATTATGTACTAAAAACTCCCGCTCAGGGGTAAAACAACCCAGCCAACCCTAGGACAGAAGAGTGTTAAATATATATTATAGTGTTCCTGACTGGCAACACCGCGGTGTTTACAGATGCATGAGCATGAGTGAAGATGTGGCAGTTCAAAATGACTATGAGATTACAAAGGTGGTCTCGTGAAGAAGTCAGAGCAGTTATTCGTTTAATTTGTGCAACCAAAATCGACCAACAGCTCATTGAAGTGTATTATGAAAGTGTGACGTTACGTCAACATGTCACCAAATGGTGTCGCAGTGGGCATCCCAGAAGCTCCACAATGGAAGTGAACGCAGCACACATTGAGATCGTTCAACAGATCGACATGTCACTTTGTAGTGCACTGCATCCGAGCTGGGCTTACCATATACGTCATCTAGCATATCATCACGGAGGTGTTATGGTACCATAAGTAGTGTGCAAGGTGGATTCAATATGAATTACGGAGGACAACAAATCACAACGAATGGCGATCAGTCTTACATTGCTGCAACGTTATGCAACAGAGCGAAAACCAACTTTCTTCATCAAATGGTGACAGGCAACGAAACATGGATCCACCATTACATGCCGAGCAGCAAGGGTACGTCGATGGAGTTGAAACATAAAAAATCACTAACCCGAAAGAAATTCGGAGTGACAGCTTCCATCAGAAAAGTGTAGGCTAGTCTTTTACGATGGCCGTGGTTTGCTGTTGGCGGAATTTGCACAACATGGACACACCATAACCGCTAGATACTGTGACACGCTGAAACGCTTAAGAGAGGCCATTAGGAGGAAACGCCCTGGTCTCTTTAGCCAAGGCATCATTCTCATTCACGACAATGCCTGTTCGCACGCAGCGAACAGAATTCGGGACTTGCTGCGGCAGTTTTGAGTGGTGGTTCACGGTCATCCCGCATACAGTCCCGATCTGGCTGCATGCAATTTCCACCTCTTTCCACACTTTAAAGATCACATCGTTTTACATCAGATGAAAAGGTGCAACCTGCTGTCACTACTGGTTGACTCACCAGGGACAGGACTTTTCTGCTGATGAAATCGATGGGCTCATTACACTTAGCAACAAGTGTTTGAATATCTATGGTGATTATGCTGAAAAATAGTGTATTGGTTGAGGTTTCACTTTGCATGGTTGGTTGTATGCATTAAATATACTAAGTATGACATGTCCACTTTGAAACCTTACTTTACAGATGCAACATAACTATGCAATCTGTACCCGAAGCACTTCGAGTGGGCGAAATATTGCTCCTCCAATCTACTGCGAATTGCCCTTCATGCCTATTGCACCACTTTGACAACTGGCTTAGTTAAATTTTCTGTGGGTTACACTTCTCAGAAGAAATGCTCCAGCTTCAGTAAACTAAAATCGGCAGATTTACTGAAATCTTCGGGATTTTGTCAATCGAAATCTGAATGCCTTAATTGTGCCTCAATAATATATAAAAAATTTCAATTTATCACGAATTCGTTTGGTGTGTAATATAGAAAACTAATTGGCTAGCAAATGTGAGAAATAATCTGTCATTGGAAGTTCCCCATTTTACCTGAAGCGTTAGTCGAACAGTAATGGCAAACTGTTTGTTGACACAAAAGTGAAGCAGTTGCTATTATCTCTCTATAAACAGAGTATTGTTTAATAATAAAATTATCGGTTGCTACGAATTCATCATTCGCATGATAATAAAAAAAACTAATACTACATAGATTATCACTAGAAATCATTGGGAGGAGGGTTTATTTAATTCGGGTTGCTTCTCTACAATGACAAAAGATTCATGATAAAAAAATGAAATAAAAATAGGTGAAAGTAAACTTTCCTACTTTATTATATATAGAAGCAACTTGAGTAACATTCTTTTCAGTTTTGCTGCTATTAATCACGCCAATAAAGAAGCTCCAATGCGGAGAAACTGTAAAAATATATTTACTTTTTATTTCATCACATCGGTATAGGAAATTAACTTGTGATCAAATAAAAAAAGAGTAGATGGTCGAAATCTACATTTTTTCCGTGATTTCGCTTCTGTATACCTACTGAATGTGTCTAATAATATTAGCAAACGGCATAGGTTACTATAGACATCCACACACCATAAATCAGCAATATCTTGCGGCTGCAGTTCCGCAGATTGATCAATTTTGGCCATTTTCCGAAAACATTCGGTAACGAGATTATGAACGAGTGTCTAATTCCACAGTTTACCAATTAATTTTCTCTTGGTTTTTTTTTTTTTGTTGACTATTCTTATATTGCGGCCGACGGATTCATATGAAACGAGAATTCATCAATATATGATTAAATATTTATAAAATTTGAATACAAACTTATTAACACAAATGATACATATTGCACATCGTCTCGTTCAAAAAACACCGATAAAAATGGCGATCGTTATTAGCCAGGGCGAGCAAGTAGATCATTGAATTTTTTTATGATCATCTCACGATAAATATTCAAAAGTACATGAAACGAGAATTCATGATTACGCGATTAAATATTTCTGAAATTTAAATAAAATCTTATTAATACAAAATGTGCATATTCCAGATTGACATTGTCATAACGACCTATTAAAATGGCGACGGTTACTAGAAATCGTGAGCAAGCAGAATAATAAATTTTTATATTAAAAAGTACAATTATATGAATCCGCTAACCGCATTATAAAAAAGCCACCAAGAAATATAAGGTCACCGCGGAAGGAAATCAGTAAAAAATCATTCGAAATTAAAATAAAAATTCGAAAGATTAACGAACTATAATAATGGGCGCCGTTATTATCCAAATATAATCTCGTCACTGAATGTTTTCGTTCCTCGTTCATTTAATATTTGAAGCAAAGGAAAAAGCTGTCGAACAGATTCGATAAACCTAATTTAAAGATTTCAAGTATCATAAACCACTTACGAAACAGAGTACCGAAACTTTAGTCTAAAAATGGATATCTTTGGTTTTTAATATTAGAAATATTATTAACGCTAATTGTAAGAAAGTTCAAACTCGAGAGTCATATATTTAAAATTGAAGAATGCACTATCAGATTATGTACTGAGAAAATCTGTGTATGTTAATATTTAATATTATACTCTATAATTAAAAATTTTCCTAGAAATAAACAATTCTCATTAATAAGTTTACTTACTGGAGGAGCCATTTGTTATAAAAGGTAAAAAATATATATAAACACTAAAGAACGAGAGTTCCTTATCTTCAACTTATCAATTTCAATGGCGGACGCCTCTTTCCATCATGGCTTATTTTTCGTTTCGTATTCGATGTAAAATTCATAAAAATATATTTCTTAATTCTTATAAATAATGGTGCTCACGTAGGTAGAAAGCTCGGTCAAGGGTTTGCGAAGATATCGAATGGTAGCAGTATCTACAGTAGCAGTATAGCTGCTCGAAAGTGAAGTTCATTTATTAATTTATTTCGAAATTTTTTTAAAAGTTTCGTTTCCACATTATTTTGATGCTATTAGTGAATTTTAATTCTGGAATCTATTGAGACAAGTGGCAAAACATACCATTCTAAATCTCGCTTGTTAATTAAACGTTAATAAACTTATTTTATTTTCTATTATTTATGTTTTATACAGCCGTCCCGTGGCCGAGTGGTTAGCACGCTTGGTTACTGATCAAAGGAACCTGGGTTCTGAGCCCCTGAGTAAGGCATGGATGTGTGTGTCGTTTTTCTGCTGAGGTCCTGCCATCTTCTCAGATCTTCTACTATGACATATAAACTGACAGGCTCCTGTCAGAATCAGCTACTTGAGGGGGTATTTTTTATTATTTATATTTATATTATTCATTTATTTTATTTTTGAATTATATAGAAACCCTTGTTTTAATAGACAGTTGCCGTTGTTGTCTAGATGACATCTGTGGAGGAATTCTTGCAGTAGTGCAACATCAGGACGTAAGCGGGTTATTAAGGTTTCCATGTTTCTTGAGGTGTAAATATTGGTTGTCTTTACAGGAATCGAGTTAGATTTGATGACTATTTCATAAAGCAGGAGATTTCCATTCCATCCTGAGATGTTTATATAATTTCTTGCGGCATAAACTGATGATATCCTCTGCACAAAGCTGATTCTGGATATAAATTAGAAAAGATTGTTCCTTTATTTTTTTTCCAGGAAATCAGCTGACTCATTGATTTCTAGCTTCCGATGTCCAGGAACCCAAAGCAATGGACGAAGCTCGAAATTTTGCTTGCTGAAGAGAACTATGTAGATGAAGAATAGTTGTGTGTGATTTTGTCAAAATGTTAATGAGCACCGATTTCGAGTCCGATAAAAGGAGAAAACGATTATTTTCTTGAATAACAGAGGCGATGGCGATACCAGAGAGCGATAACGGAACTTCAACTGAGAATATTGATGTTCCTGTTGGTTCTTTTTCACAAATAAATATTGAGCTGGAAAGTCAGGCAATTCCATTTCCAGTTTGTTAATTAGATATCGAAGCATCCGATCCGATCCAAACAGACTCTGGCCATTTTTGTTTTAATTTAGAGTCGAAATATGATCTGATCATGATAACACTGGTCTGCATGAAAATCTTCCCTCGAAAAAAAATGGGTGTACTTTATAGATTTGAGGGTGCTGAATCCGACTCTGGCATTCAAGTGTTAATATCAGGCACTATTTTCGTGGGAGGGCGTTTTTTGAGAAAATATTTTTTGTGAATATATATATTAGATATGATTTGGCCTGTAAATGGTAGCTAGGCGTAAACTGGAAGGAGAGCTGTGTACCAATCCCTAGTGATGATGCACAGAACCGGCCAGGTCTAGCACCTAATGTCCGACCCCGCCTTCTCGTGGTGCAGGCCGTTAGTACCTTTCAAAAGAGATACTCTCTTTTAGAAGGGAACGGAAGGGGAGGGCTGCCAGTTCAGTATGGCCTACTGATCTGGTCATCTATGGCCACTTTTTTCTTTTTTTTCAACCCTGCTGAGGAGTGGTCAACTTCACAGGGTCCTGGTGCTGACCATTTATACCTACTAGACTGGACTTGTTTATGGATTTGAGCTTGATTATGGATCCTGGACTTGCTGCACTGGTGGACCTCTGTTGAGGGAGAGTCTGCTGCTGTGCTTTCTGTTTACTTCTGGGTTGCCAGCTCTAAGTGAACAGAGACATGGGATACCTTATATCAGCTGGTGCATAATCCTAATCAGAGGCCATCGCAGGTACCTGAACTTTACTTAGATAGTTGGGCATCGTCAAGCCTAAACTGGAGTAATGTGTCTCAGGCAGGCCATATGGCTCTTGAAAAAGTCCACTTGAAAAGGTGGTGCCTAAGTTCCTACCAGCATCGGTGACTTCAGCCTTTAGCGCAGGAGGAACAGGTCTTTGCCCCATGCCTCCAATCAGGGGGCGGTTTGATATTGTTGGCCCTACCAATCTCAATAAACCTAATTTCTTTAAAAATCCTACTAATCATTTTCTCTCTGCAGGAACGTGGAACGTGAGGACATTACATAGAGATTATTTTCTTGATGTCCTCATGCAGGAATTCCAGCGCTATAACCTAGATATTCTAGGCTTGCAAGAGACCAGATGGACAGGTAAAAATAACTTTAAATTAAAAATAACTTTAAATTAAAAATAACTTTAAATAACTTTAAATTAAAAATAATATTAAATTACTTTAAATAAAAAACTAAAAAATAACTTTAAATTAAAAATAACTTTAAATTAAAAATAACTTTAAAAAAAAAAAAAACTTTAACTTAAAAATAACTTTAAATTTCTCTTTACAGGGAGGGAGGATGGAAAGCATCACCAAGGCGTGGGTCTGCTGACATGCTAGTGATGCTCTTCTAGGATATGAGTGCATTAATGAAAGGTTTCTTACAGCAAAATTTCAGACAAGCATTAAAGACTTGAATGTTATCTGCTGTTATGCCCCCATTGAGGATTCTGATGAGGATGAGAAGGATAGGTTTTACGGACAACTTCAGGATATTTTGAATTCTGTCAAGAAAGGAGATATTACCCTTGTTCTTGGTGACTTCAATGCCACAGTTGGTACCGACTCTGACCTTTGGGGAGGAGTAATAGGCCCTTTTGGTATTGGTAGCTGCAATGGCAATGGACAACGTCTCCTACAGGTAAGTAAACTCAATGGTTTCAGAATAACTAACACATATTACAAACACCGCGACATACATAAATACACATGGGTTTCACCTGATGGGCTGCATACGAATATGATTGATTATATATTAATTAACAGCAAATGGGGTAGTTCTGTTAGAAATACCAGGGCATATAGGGGAGCTGAAATTGGATCTGACCATTGCCTTGTTAAAAGTGTCTTGCAACTTAAACTTAAAAAGTGTTGTGCTAGGGTTAAAAAATTTACCTTTAATACTGAAGCTCTGAAAGACCGAGTTATAGCTAAAGCTTACCATGATAGGTTACTTAGTCATTATGAGGTCATGGTTTGCTTAATACTGAAGTTGAGGAAGAATGGGGCCATAATACTAACAGTACTCTTTTAGGAGTGATAACTTTTTATTTACGTGATAAGGCACTTGAGCTTATTTCAGAAAGAAGGAACTGCAGGAATGTCCTTAATCAGTACTTTACTAGTCCTAATAGAAAAGATTACAGAGAGCTTAATAAACGTGTAAAGGATCAGTTAACTGTTGATAAGAATCTTTGATTTGATGGCGTGGCTGACAAAGCTGAGGAAGCAGTTAGGCAGCACAACAGCAGAGAGCTGTACCAGATAGTTAATGTTTTATGTGGTAGAAAACGGACAGGCATACAGGGATTGAAGGATAAACAAGGTAAGGTTATAGAAGGTGAGGATTCTGTCGTGGCTAGGTGGGCTGAGCATTTCAGTGATGTTCTAAACAATGTGGTTAATTCTACTCCCATTGTTTGCAATGATGATAGATGCATTCTTGGCTTTAATGTTGGCCCTATAACACAATATGAAGTTAGTTTGGCTATTTCTAAACTTAAACTTCATAAATCCCCAGGGGTGGATGAAATTACTATGGAAATGCTTAGAGCTGGGAATGTTTCGGTTACCATTTGGATGACTGAAATTTTGAATAACTTTTATGATAGTTAAGTTCCTAAAGATTTCCTAAAGATTTTACCAGAGCTATTATTATCCCTATTTTCAAAAAAGATGATCGCAGTTCTTGTGATAACTATAGGGGTATCAGCCTACTCTCTGTTCCAGGTAAAGTTCTTTCCATGATTGTGCTTAATGGAATTAAGAATCTGGTTGACAGTCAATTGCGTGATGAGCAATGTGGATTCAGAAGTGGTAGGGGATGTGTGGATTGACAAGTTAGTTAACATAATGAAAGCTCTCTATAATAACACTGAGTCATGTGTGAGAGTAGGTAAGTCTTGTAGCAATTGGTTTAGCATTACTTCTGGTGTTCGACAAGAGTGCATTTTGTCTCCTTTTCTCTTTAGTTTGGTTGTTGATTATGTTATGCGAAATTCACTTCAAGGGAAAGCCTTAAATGGGCTGGAGATACGAAAATTTCTGATTTAGATTATGCTGATGATTTAGCCCTTTTGGCAAATGATGTTGATGAGACGAACTCTTTCATTCGAGCTGTTGATGAGACTGGTAGTACAGTAGGTTTGGTTATAAACAGAGAGAAAACTAAAGTGATGAAAATTGGTCAGGCAGGCTGTGATTCAGTTAATCTGAATGGTTGCAGTCTTGAGCAGGTGTCACAGTTTAATTATCTTGGGAGCTATGTAACAGATAATGGTGATGTGCGGCATGAGATTAACAGACGAATAGGGATTGCTGCCGGGACCTTGAAGAATCTATGGAGAGTGTGGAGAAATAGGCGTATACACCTAAAGACTAAAATTAGACTGTATAATAATTTGGTTCTTTCTAGGGTTAGTTACGGTAGTGAAACTTGGAAACTTTGTAAACAAGATAACAGGAAACTAGATGCTTTTGATTCCAGATGCTTACGCAGTATCTTGGGCATTAGGTGGTTCAACTTTGTAACTAATGATGAGGTTAGGCAAAGGAGTTTGCACCTCCTTTAAGCAGCAAATTGTGCAGAGAGAAACTCCGTTGGTTTGGCCATGTTGCCCGTATGAATAATTATAGATTGGCGAATAGGGTTATGGACAGTGTGCCTAAAGGCCTCAGAAAAAAGAGGAGACCTAGGATGCGGTGGGCAGACAATGTCAAACAGGACCTTGTTAGAATTGGGGTGCAGTGGCCAAATGAAGTAGATGTAGCTCAGGATAGACTTGCTTGGAGAACTAAATTGCTTGGTCTGGTTGGACCTCCGTAGCCCATGGCTACTTGAGGATGATAATGATGATGATGATTAATATTTGCACATTTTTCCAAATATAAGGAAAAGCATTTTTATTTAAATACTAAGAAAAAAACACACGTTTACTATAGTACAATACAGTACGAAAAGTGTACAAGCAATACAAATTTGAATTCAAACTTTAATGTAGAACTGTAAACATAAAATCTGAGTCCATTGTATGAGAAAAGTATATATTTTTTCTTAAAAATTAACACTTCACCAATATAACTTAGAAGTTTGCTAAGTAAGAAATTAAAAATTTTAAGTGCTAAATATAAAATATATTTATGTATTTTATGTTAATATAAAATATATTATGTGTTTATATATATATATATTTGCATACGGTATTATTCTTAGAGTAATTTCTAAATAATTTTTTCCGGGGATATTGAGCCATTTTTTGTGACTAAAATACTTCAAGGAACGCTGTCTGATATTTTATTAAATAACATTTTTGCAGAATGTAAAAGGGCGCAAACATACTTTTTAAATTAAGTTGACTCATGTCTTATTAAAAAAAAACATTTTCATAGAATATAAAAGAGAGCAAAGTACTTTCCAAATTGTAAAAATTAGAAGTTTGCGGCTGGGTCGTTAAAAGCAACATAACAGGATTTAAAAACGATCAGTTACACTCATGTGCACAAAAATTGCAAAAATCCATAAATGATGAATACAGTGACACCAAATGAATATCACACGTAGTAGCACAGGTCCTATGTAAATGATTCCAGTGACAATAGCATGACGTCACATGGAACCGAAATTACAGGCAGTGTTGTCAGTCCTGACACTCCAATAAATGCCACCATAGCAGGTACGTAAGTGGAAGTGAAACAGTGAACATGTATTTCAGTTATGCTAATTCAACGAACATGAATGCGTTATCAGCAGCTAGCCCGGTAAAAAGGGGCCGTATCGTGGGGATGCATGAAGCAGGTTGTTCCACCTGTCATATGGTCGCAATGAGCACTTTAACACGCTGTTTGGAGCAGTGGACGAGGAGAGGTACCGCTTGACATCGACATAGCTCAAGTCCCCACACCACTAGAAGAAGATCGCCTAATCTGCCGACAAGCAACCTCCAACGCCTGTGTAACATCTACAGCAATCCATCGCAAGTGACACTTGCGATGCCATTTGATGGTCCGCGATGACACCAGTGTCCATGCGAACCATCCAATGACTTTTAAATGAAACTGAATTACAGGCACAGCATTCCTGCGCAGGTTTCCCCTGATTGCTAATCATCACCAGGCACGTCGTCTTTGATGCATCGAGTGCGTTTCGTGGGAGGGGAAATGGCACCACATCACCTTCTTGGATGAGCCATGCTTCTGTTTGAGTGCAAATGACGGTGCATCTGAGTTTGGTGTCGCCACAACCTGTTCCAGGATACCCACACACCAGGCGTTCTAGTGTAGGGTGCTGCCACCCCAACCCCAGAACTATTGTAGAGAGGGTTGACTTCAGGGAAATATGAACAAAGATGGAAAAGGGGAAAAATTCCGTTGTGATGATATCCCTCCTGTGTTTTAGTCATGTTTAAATTATTGGAAATCGCTATGAGAATCACACATATAAGTTATTTAACTTGACACACTTTATTTCAAAATTATTTCTGGCACCTCTCTGGTGGCCAGGTGGTGCGCTACAATCCCTCACCCCCTTAGACTCTTGTGCACGTTAAAGAACACGCGGGATATCCTTGAAGGAAGTCTACTATATGTCTCCTAAGGCTGTGCAGTGGTTCCCCTTCCCCTGACCTTCTCTGAGCCCTCGGGGTTCTTGTGACCTTGCAAGCTGTTTAGATCGCTTTAGTTTGCTGTTTAGATCGTTTTGTGCAAAAAGTGCCGCTCAGAGATAACCAACCAAACTTTTACAAATGACAAATTCACACTTTTCAGTATTAAATGTTTCATGATAATTTAAGCCTCTTTAAAGTGTTTTGTGGAAATGAAACTTGGATCCTTTTCAAATGAAGTAACAGGAGGACTATTAGAGCCAGAGCGGAATTGAGTAAAATGATATTCCTCCATTAAATAAAAAAATACTCTTAATTTTACTAAAAGAAAAAACTTTACATTTATCATGTCACTCTTGTAGTAGTCTGCCGTGAGTTTTTAAGAAATATTTTTCTTATTCAATATATGTAGACATTTTTTTTTTTGCGAAACTATCAGTGACAGCCTAAGAAAAGCTGAAAACACCATCCTTCCAAGAGAGATCAGAAGTACACTAAGAATCTACGAACTCTGTTAACAAAATTTTCCTTAGATTTCCATGATTCAATTTGCTTTTGTGGAGACTAAGAATATTTCCTAATTTAAAATAAGGAAAAAATACTATACATATGGCCATACATATGGCCGAGTGGTTAGCGCGCTTGGCTACTGATCTCAGGGACCTGGGTTCAATCCCCGGATAAGGCATGGATGTATGTGTCGTTTTTCTGCTGAGGTCCTGCCATCCTCACAGACCTTCTACTCTGGCATACAAACTGACAGGCTCCTGTCAGACCTCTGTGGCAAGCTGCTGCTTGAGGGGGTATTTATTTATTTTTTTTAATAATGCATAAAATTTATTTTATGATTATCTACTGCGTTTTGATTATCCTTATTATTACTAATAAAATGAATCTATAAAAATCAGATAGCTTCACTTACCTCATTTTACTTCGTTTTCTGACTTCATTTTCAATAGAAGTCCAATAAGATTTTCACTAATGTTTATATCGCTTGATTACACTAGACAACAAATTGAAACTTTTTTTAAACATTGGTTAAAGCGGATGTTTTAACTAATTTTGGGGTGCTGAATTCAAATATGGCTGTGAAAAATCTGCAGAATGTATAGAATTTTTTTAAATTATGGATTGATGTATTTCAAATATCAATGAATATGCATATTTGGGAAATGAAAATAAATGTGACTATTTTATTAAATTGCAACTTAAAACTCATTAAATAATTACATGACTACAGTAAAAAAATTAGAAATATCATAATTATAGACCACTGAATATAAAGTAACAAATGAAATAATATTAAAACATGGAAAAATAAAGAAAACATGGGTAAGGATCTTTATACTTACAAGTTCATTTTTGTCTTTTATGTGATTATCTTCCTTCTCCAAGAACCAGCAGTAGTCACCCATCATTGCTGGATTCTCTACCTTGGTATCTCTCCTCCATGGTTCGGATATCCTGGCGAAATCTTTCCCTTTGCTCATCACTGACAGCTCCTAAGTTCTTGGGAAAGGAGTTGAGATGCGAGTGCAAGAATTGGATCTTCAAAGACAATCGGCAGCCAAGATTTTCATAGCTTTTGACCAGATCTTGAATCATCAAATGGTAGTTTTCCTCTTTGTGATTCCACAGAAAACTCTAGACCACAGACGTGAAGGATTTCCATGCAGTGCACTCCTTTATATTCAGTTTTTCTTCGAAGACAATATCATTCAGTAGCTTCCTGATCTGAAGACCAACAAAGATCCCTTCTTTGAGTTTGACATCACTTAGTTTTGGAAATTTTTCCTTCAAGTGCAAAAACTCTTTACCAGTTTTGACCATAGCCTTTACAAAGTTTTTCATGAGCTCCAGTTTGATGTGTAGTGGTGGGAGCAGAATATCAGAGGAGTCAACTAGAAACTTATACTTCACATTATTCTTTCCAGGAATCAAAATATCTCTTTTGGGCCAGTCTTTTGTTTTGTAGTGTTCCTTTCTGCATTACTGTCCCACAAACACAGAAAACAGCAAAATTTTGTGAAGCCTCCTTGAAGCCCGAGCAAGAGAAATATAACTTTTAGGTCACCACATATTGTCCACTTAAACTGGTCATATTTTATAGCCGTGAGTATTTTTTCCATGCTTTTATAAGTTTCCTTCATTCCCATACCGTGTGTCACTGGAATGGCAGTTTTTTGGTTTCCTTTATGCAAAAGGACAACTTTTAAACTGAATTTTAACGAATCTATAAATAGATGCCAATCCTTGGTGTCGTATTTATTCCAATTTCTTCCATCATCCCTGAAATATCTGTGCAGAAACACAAACCATCTTGCATCTCGTAATAAGCAGATAAAGCCAAATTTCTCTCTCTGAACAGAGAAACTCTAGTACCCTTGGCCAGAATATTACACTCTTGAAGTCTTGAACCTAAAACCTCAGCTTGTTGTTTGGGAAGTCCTAGGTTTCGAACAAGATCATTTAGTTCATTTGCTGAATCAGATGAGACTCATCTAACTTTTTAGGGGTGTATGTAGGATCGGGATCTGTATGTGCCTCAAAGTCTTCCTCTGATGAATGGGAATCCATCTCCTCCCAGTTAGTTGGAGGTGTTGGTATAGGAATATCTTCTACATGAGGAACTGGCCTTATGACTGAAAGCACATTTTGATATTGTATTTTGCTTTTGTTCTTTTTTGAAAAGCACGACACTTTAGTTAAACAAAAATAGAAATCATGCAAATGATTAGTTGGCTAATTCCAAATCATTGGAACTGCAAAGAGCATGGATTTTATCTTACCTTTCTCAACTATTCACTAAAAGCAACAATGAACGAAATGCAGCACACATGTGGAGCCCATGTTTTGTCCTGATCTCCAACATGACATCCAAAATACAAGTTATAGGCAATATTTGTCAGAGAACGACCCTGGGATTTTAAAATATAATTTCCACACACATAACAAAATTTATCTGGCACAATAACACATTTACGATGCTGACTTTGTGCCATTTCAATGCCAAAATTCACTCTTCAAGGTACAGCACATGTTCCTCCTATAATGAAAACAACAAATGGCGGTCTGAGGTTAGATTACTGTTACATGTTTTCTCCCACTTCCCAATCAGTGTTTCTAGCCACAAAAAGTAAAATATCCAGTATCCTCTCAGTTTCCTGGAAGTGTTAAGTATAGGAGAGTTCTAACACGAGTCAAAATTACCAATAACATAAAAACGTGGCGTGCTAGCCATTTTTTAAGGCCAGATCTGAAATCAGCACCTGAAAAATAGTTAAAGGCAGTTATAAAATCCTTGTAAACCAGTGTTATTAAGGATTACTTTAGGAACTTTACTTAAGAAACCATTTTAGGAAAAATAACAAAAATCCTCATTCTAAGAAATGTTGAAATGAAGTTTATTTTTATTCGTTTTCGCTACTTAAGGTTCTTTAAAGTACTTTTCAGAAGTGTTTCCTATTCATTCCAGTCCAAAGTACGAGAATTGGGGAAGAAATGCGAATTAGAAAGTGTTCTCCATGAAGAACTGAGTTTGGAAATCCAAGCATTGCAGTGATTGCAAACTAAAGTTACCTGGAACACATCGTGGTCTCAGACTTCAGAGGCGAGTGCTAATATTTGTCTATTCTCTATGTTGACTTTATTTTATCAGGGCATTCTATGTCATGTAAGTGTTTGTATAAAAGAAGCAACGGTTAAGATTTATTTTTCTTTTATAAACAGACGATTCTTCTTAAATAATGCTTTTATAATTATTTGGTCCCCTAAAATTCTCTGTGGTAGGAAAATTTACACCATGTAAATAAGCCAACCGAGGACTATTGGTTTGAAACATGGATCACCCAAGACCAGGTGTGACCAGCATTTTCCTACAGTGTAATGGATATTGATCCTTACACTATGATGGATATTGATCCTTATACTATGATGGATATTGATCCTTATACTATAATGGATATTGATCCTTATACTGTAATCGATATTGATCCTTATACTATGATGGAAATGTGCTATATATATATATATTATGTTCAGTCAAGTGATAATTAATATTAAGTCCAGTGTTAATCCAGTGATAATTAAATCGGAACACTTGCTCAAGGGTGAAACGAATTAAAGTGCCACCTGCCTGACCAATTTTCATCACTTTAGTTTCTCTCTGTCACCAACACCTTACCAGTCTCATCAACAGCTCCAATGAAAGTAATTTTTAGTGGTGTATTAAAACTTTTTAACTCGTTTTTCATCCTGCTCTTTTCATTGTTCAGAAATCATCACGTGAATGGCCACAAAATAAGTTTTCAAGATCCATAAACAAAGAAGTCACTGAATTCCTTTATTCTCTATCTTCCTACTACGCTTCTACCTATATCCGAAGTTAATATAAACAATTGGTAATAATAAATTAAAAAATTACATTTTAATGAAATAGAGAATTAATTATCATTTTTTTCCTTACTAGATTTCCAGCGAGATAATTCTTTTCACGTCACCAAAAGTGAAGTAGATCCCCTTGCATCCAGTTCTCTTCCAAGTGGCTCTTCCAGCATCCCAACTTCTGCTCCTTCTGTTCCAGTCTCCCCCTCCTCCTCCTCCTCCACCACCACCATCCTTCGAGATCAGACTCCTCCAAAGGCAACAGCTTCCTCTCCTTGTGCTTTCCATTCAAGTTCTTACCTCGCAGAAGGTGACTGGTTTTGTAGTTTGCTTACTTTGTTTCCGCTTTTCTAATAACATGCAACAAAATGGGCCAAGTGATGCAAACGAGCCCGTAAAAAATAAAGGGGGGGGGGGGACAAGAGACTGTATTTCGATTGTAGTCTAACCTTTTCCCTCCTTTTTAGAGCTCTTTAAAACATTTCTTGAAAAATGCGTGAAATATGCATAAGTTTAATGATTTTTGCCTATATCTTTACTAGCGTTATGAAACCTTGACTTCTCCCACTACCACTATCAGATTTGACCTTGCTATACAGCCGTATCAAATCATTATAAAGCTCAAGAGTAAAGAGATACAGATTACTTCTAAGTATAGAATTCAAGAAATATTTTTACTCAAAACATGGGTTGAGTTGTTTGGGTTGTTTTATCTCTGAGTTGCACTTTTGTGCACACAATAGGCTAAATGGCCAGGTTACGATGTTCACGAGGGCTCAGAGAAGGTTGGGCCCACAGGACAGTTGTTAGGAGACAGAAGGTAACCTCTCATAACGGCCAACCAGCATGTTCTTTAACGTGCACAGGTATGGTTCTCCCACACATGGGCCCACGGCTTAACATCCCATCTGATGGAAGCGACCTTTCCAAGCCCATCGTTGTCCCCTAATCTGGGAACTGAAGATTACAAGCCTGGCTAGCTGCCAACTGAGCCACCCCCACCCCAATCTCAAAACATAAGTTTCCCCCTGAGCGATACTCAAACCCACATCTCCTGAATACATTCCAGGTGTTCTAACCACTATACCATCAACAGCTAGTTTTTTATCCGGACAATTATGACTATAGATTATCCCATTTTGTCGCTGTTCGTAGCGCCATCTGTGATTTGGAACGTGAAACATTTGAACATTGCAACAAATTTTTCCCTTGGGGCATATATAGAAATGTTTATCGTTCTCGATCATAGATGGCGCCAAGAGCGCGAAAAATTGTAATGATTTATAGGCACCATTGTGAGAAAAATGAAGAAGCTGCTGATAACTGAGTGGTTAGAACACCTGGCATTCAACGTTCTCTCTCATTTTTGGAGATAGTGCCTGAAGAAGAATTTCTTCGTGCGCCGGGCTGTTGGGTTCATCTTTTGCGAACTTTCGTACACGGAGAATGATGGATCTGCGCGAGGCCCATCTTGGCAGTGTCTTCGCATCGTAGAGGGAACGTTGTTGGCATGTAAATATACAGAAGACGTGGGTTCGAGTTTCACTCAGGGCAAAACTTGTTTTTTCAGAAAAAATATATAATTCTTTAGAGAGCTTTCAAAGCGAAATAGTGAATGTCCTTCATTTGTAAAATATTTTTTTTTTCGAAAAATGACACCAAAGATAATTTGAATGTCCAAAATTCATATATCATGTATTTCAATGCATGCTATTTGAAGAATTTGAATAGTCAAGAGAAAAATCAATCATCCTGGAACTTTATGCAATATTACATTGCATAAAGCATTATTACAAATGTAATAATACATTATTTATGCAATATTACATTTGTTTCTAATCTATAAAAATTCAATTATTTTAGCCAAAACCAGAACTAATACAAAACGTGTCCAGAACACGTACGTATTTACTTCCTAAAACAAAAAAAAAGTTGCGCTTTCCAACTTCCCCGGAGTTAAAAGGCGACAACTCCCACATTGTATATCCCTTTCATCATCATCATCATCATCCTCAAGCAGCCATGGGCTACGGAGGTCCAACCAGACCGTGCAATTTAGTTCTCCAAGCAAGTCTATCCTGAGCTACATCTACTGCATCTGGCCACTGCACACCAATTCTAACAAGGTCCTGTTTGACATTGTCTGCCCACCGCATCCTAGGTCTCCCCTTCTTTCTGAGGCCTTTAGGCACACTGTTCATAACCCTATTCGCCAATCTATAATTATTCATACGGGCAATATGGCCAAACCAACGGAGTCTCTCTCTGCACAATATGCTGCTTAAAGGAGGTTGCAAACTCCTTTTCCTAATCTCATCATTAGTTACAAAGTTGAACCACCTAATGCCCAAGATACTGCGTAAGCATCTGGAATCAAAAGCATCTAGTTTCCTGTTATCTTGTTTACAAAGTGTCCAAGTTTCACTACCATAACTAACCCTAGAAAGAACCAAACTATTATACAGTCTAATTTTAGTCTTTAGGTGTATACGCCTATTTCTCCACACTCTCCATAGATTCTTAAAAGTCCCAGCAGCAATCCCTATTCGTCTGTTAATCTCATGCCGCACATCACCATTATCTGTTACATAGCTCCCAAGATAATTAAACTGTGACACCTGCTCAAGACTGCAACCATTCAGATTAACTGAATCACAGCCTGCCTGACCAATTTTCATCACTTTAGTTTTCTCTCTGTTTATAACCAAACCTACTCTACTACCAGTCTCATCAACAGCTCGAATGAAAGAGTTCATCTCATCAACATCATTTGCCAAAAGGGCTAAATCATCAGCATAATCTAAATCAGAAATTTTCGTATCTCCAGCCCATTTAAGGCCAAAATCTTTCCCTTGAAGTGAATTTCGCAGAACATAATCAATAACCAAGCTAAAGAGAAAAGGAGACAAAATGCACCCTTGTCGAACACCAGAAGTAATGCTAAACCAATTGCTACAAGCCTTACCAACTCTCACACACGACTCAGTGTTATTATAGAGAGCTTTCATAATGTTAACTAACTTGTCTGGTATACCATATGATCTCACAATCAACCACAAATTATGACGATCAACAGAGTCGAAAGCCTTTTTGAAATCAACAAAGCTAGCAACCAAAGGTTTCTGAAACTCTAAACATTTCTCAAGAATCTGCCTAAGTGAAAATATCTGATCTACACATCCCCTACCACTTCTGAATCCACATTGCTCATCACGCAATTGCCTGTCAACCAGATTCTTAATTCTATTAAGCACAATCATGGAAAGAACTTTACCTGGAACAGAGAGTAGGCTGATACCCCTATAGTTATCACAAGAACTGCGATCACCTTTTTTGAAAATAGGGATAACAATAGCTCTGGTAAAATCCTTAGGAACCATGCCTTTATCATAAAAGAGATTCAGAATTTCAGTCATCCAAGTGGTAACCGAAACATTCCCAGCTCTGAGCATTTCTGTAGTAATTTCATCTACCCCTGGGGATTTATGAAGTTTAAGTTTAGAAACAGCCAAAATAACTTCAGGTTGTGTTATAGGGCCAACATTAAAGCCACCAATGCACCTATCATCATTGCAAACAATGGGAGTAGAACTAACTACATTGTTTAGAACATCACTGAAATGCTCAGCCCACCTAGCCATGACAGAATCTTCCCCTTCTATAACCTTACCTTGTTTATCCTTCAATCCTTGTATGCCAGTCCGTTTTCTACCACACAAAACATTAACTATCTGGTACAGCTCTCTGCTGTTGTGCTGTCTAACTGCTTCCTCGGCTTTGTCAGCCAAACCATCAAGCCAAAGATTCTTATCAGCAGCTAACTGATCCTTTACAAGTTTATTAAGGTCTCTGTAATGCTTTCTATTAGGACTAGTAGGGTATTGATTAAGGGCATTCCTGCAGTTCTTTCTTTCCGAAATAAGCTCAAGTGCCTTATCACTCAGATAATTTTGCCTCTTCTGCTCCTTTTTTCCTAAAAGAGTACTGTTAGTGTCCAAAAAAGCCTGTTTAAAATGATCCCATTCTTCCTCAACTTCAGTAGTAAGCAAACCATGACTGTCATAATGACTAAGTAACCTATCATGGTAAGCTTTGGCTATAACAGGATCTTTCAGAGCTTCAGTATTAAAAGTAAATTTTTTAACCCTAGCACAACACTTTTTAAGTTTAAGTTGCAACACACTTTTAACAAGGTAATGGTCAGATCCAATTTCAGCTCCCCTATATGCCCTGGTATTTCTAACAGAACTAACCCATTTGCTGTTAATTAATATATAATCAATCATATTCCTATGCAGCCCATCAGGTGAAACCCATGTGTATTTATGTATGTCGCGGTGTTTGTAATAAGTGTTAGTTATTCTGAATCCATTGAGTCTACTTACCTGTAGGAGACGTTGCCCATTGCTATTGCAGCTACCAATACCAAAAGGGCCTATTACTCCTCCCCAAAGGTCAGAGTCAGTACCAACTTTGGCATTGAAGTCACCAAGAACAAGGGTAATATCTCCTTTCTTGACAGAATTCAAAATATCCTGAAGTTGCCCATAAAACCTATCCTTCTCATCCTCATCGGCATCCTCAGTGGGGGCATAACAGCAGATAACATTCAAGTCTTTAACGCTGTCTGAAATTTTGCTGTAAGAAACCTTTCATTAATGCACTCATATCCTAGAAGAGCATCACTAGCGTGTCTGCTGAGAAGCAGACCCACGCCTTGGTGATGCTTTTTGTCGTCCCTCCCTGAAAAGAGAAATTTAAAATTATTTTTAAGAATCTGACCTTTATCTGTCCATCTGGTCTCTTGCAAGCCGAGAATATCTAAATTATAACGGTGGAATTCTTGTGTGAGGACATCAAGAGAAAAAGCTCTGTGCAGAGTCCTCACATTCCAACTACCTATGGAGAGAAAATGGTTAGTGGGATGTTTAAAGAAACTATGTTTATTGAGAGAGGGAATGCCGACAATATCAAACAGCCCCCTAATCGCAGACATGGGGCAAAGACCCGTTCCCCCACTACTAAAGGCTGAAGCCATCTACACTGGAAGACTTCCTCTAATGTAGAATTTGACGATGCCAATAGAAGCAAAGAGTTCAGGTGCCTGCGATGACTTCTGCTCAGGATTATCCACCAGCTGATAAACATATCCTGTGGATCTATTCACTTGGGGCTGTCAACCCACAAACAAAAAGAAAACACAGCGGAAGATTTTCCCTCCACAGAAGCCCACCAGTGCAGCAAAATCAGGATCCATAATCAAGCTCAGAGCCATATATCTGTCCAGTCCAGTAGGTTTATATGGTCAGCACCAGGACCCTGTGTGGTTGACCACTCCTCAGCAGGGTAGAAAAAAAAAGAAAAGTAGCCATAGTTGTCCAGATCAGTAGGCCACACTAATCTGGCAGCCCTCCCCTTCCGTTCACTTCCACAAGAGAGTATCTCTTTTGAAAGTTACTAACGGTCCGCACCACGAGAAGGCGGGGTTGGACATTAGGTGCTAGGCCTGGCCGGTTCTATGCATCATCACAGGGGATTGGTGCATAGCTCTCCTTCCAGTGACTACCTAGCTACCATTTACAGACCGTATATCGCCCATCATAATCTACCATTAATCCTTTGGATACCAAGCTGTCTGAATACTCCTATCGCCACGATCCAGCTTACCGGCCGAGAGTTTTCAGCATTGCTTTCCCTCTCTGAACGATTAGCAATGAGAATGGCAATGAGGGATTAACGGAGGCAAAAGGGGCGTCGTCAACCATTCCCTGGGGGAGCTATAAAGTGTCACTGACAATATTCGCTTGCATCCCGTTGTACAGTGTGAGTTCGGTAGTTATTTCCACCAGAGGCAAAGCTGGGTAGGGGAGTAAGAGCGAAGCTTGTAGGGAAGTTGGATCTAACACTGCGAAATATTTCTGCTAGTGGATTGTTTATCTTTACGATTTCCAGATTATTGTTTTAACGCTTACTATATCTTTATCAGAAGAGAAATGGCATTCATATTTTCGTAACATTTATTTTTTTTCTCTTAAAATATTTTTAACATTTTTTTTAATTTAAAAATGTGATAATTTTAAGAATTATATGTTTTAACTTCATGGCGATAGAGAACTTCACAAATTTTCCAAATGAGTGTGGTAGTGGGAAAAGGAAATAGGGAAGTAAAATATTTAGTAACGCTCCTATTATCATAAATTAATGGGCAAATTATATCTTTAGAAATTAATATTTTAAAAGCTTTTTAAACGTTACTTGTCCTACACTATTTTCGATTAGTATAATATATAATATAAAAAAGACATTTTTCCCTTTTTGCTCACCATAAAATTTTCAATCTAGTAAGTTATTAGTTTTTTAGACAGCTTAATTTTTGGTCAACATTTAAACAAAATATTTAATCCACTTGCAAATTGCTCTGACATTTGGGAAAAATCATAATACCATGGAATAGATAAGTAGTTATCAACTTTTTCTAAGCCAAAGACAAACGCAAAAGAGAAAAATATTGGGCAAAAGAGAAAAATATTGGGCAAAAGTTTAAAATCGAGAGCTATATTTTTTTGAAAACAATATGAGCCTCATTTTTTTCCCTAAAGCTGGATTATTGAAACATTAAGGTTTTTAAGAGTAAAAGTCTTTGCAAGATTAATTTCATACATTTATATGAAATGTATGAAATTAATCTTGCAAAGACTTTATGTGAAATTATTTTATGAATATTTCAAATTTCTTTCTTTCCGCTGTTTACAATGGAGTAAAATAAAATAAAATTTTTGTGGGCAGGATTTGTTTTCTGCATCTTTTTGTGGTATAATAAAAATGAAAAATAAATTTAAAAAACTGGCCTACCTATAAACACCTTAAAACTTAGACAATAAACCTGAAATATATGGATAGTGCAATCAGTCACTGAGTTCGTATTCCCTTCAAAAGAAGATAGTTAGCCCGCAAGGCCGGATTTAGCTTCAAGACGATCCAAGAATTTCGTTTCAGTGGGAGGGAGATTGTTTTGGGGAGGTCCGAGATTTTTGTTTTGAGAAGAGTGCGAAAATTCAGTTTCGGGAAATCTCACTTGTGTATGATTTCTCATTTGCCAAAATAATAGTATGAGATTTTATATTTTTTTAAATTTAATATTTTAGTGCCGGACATGAAATTAAAGACTGAAATAAAATTATGTAAAGACAAGTGTTTTGGATTTCAAAGCGGTAATGAAGTTTGAGATTTAGTATGACAGCTGGAGGTTCGAAGGGGGGGGGGGCGAACTTTTCAGGAGCGTGGGTTTCTAGGCACTTCTTTGGAATTACTCTTGTTGAATAGGTAAATTGGCGCTTTATCTCACATTGTAGTAAATGCGAATTCAATGACTGATTACATCAATATTCTTTAGGTTTATTTTGTATGTTTTGAGCGTATGTAGGAAGAAGGTACTTTAACGAAAGCCATCTCAAACAATAAAATCAAATATAAAAATTTTAACTCAACTCTAATATTATATCAAAGAATTTTTAACAGCTGCAGAAGCTCCAATCTCCAAAATACGTTCGTGTTATCTATTCTTCATTTCCTTTTCGTTTAGCGCAAACATCTGAGTCATACCAGATGAAGTTAGAACTGAAAGGTCCAGGATCAAAGCTACCTCACCGTGCTGCAAATTTGCCAATAAGCTAATAGTAGTGTATTCGCAGGATAATACCCCCCACAGACAGTGCTTTGCCCCTATGACGTCACACATCCGCTTACGTCATAGGTACATTATAAGCAATTATTTTTTTTAATTCCTTATAGGCAAAATATTTGCATCATCACATTTGCTTCTTACACGTGCATGTTTTTGTTTTTATTAATTCGTTTAATTATATGACTTTGTAACAATATCAAAGGCTTTATGTTATTTCGATATGCTCCTCCTATCCCAAGAGAGTACCGTATTTCTTCGATTCTAAGACGCACTTTTTTCCCACATAAACGTCTCTAAAAACGAAGAACTTAGAATCGATGGCGTCTTAGAATCGCAGAAAAGACGGCTCAGAAGAATCAGACTCTGATATTGATTCAGAAGGAAGTGATGAATAGAATACTTACTGATAAATAAGTACTCTTGTTGTTAGTAAATTGAATTCTATTATAATAAAAATATTTGTTAGATATATTTTAGCAATTTATTTATTTTTTATTTCTTAGAATCAAAACTTTTTGTCTGTTGGTGGTGCTGAAATTAAAGTGCGTCTTAGAATCGAAGAACTACGGTAATACACAGTTCAGGTAGAATTTAACCATAAACTTTAAACATTTCTGTTCCACTGAAGTTAAATTCTCGGAGTCTCCCCCAAAACAAAATCTCGGACCCCCCTACCGAAACTTAATCTTGCGCACCTGCCTGGTTGGACTATACATCTCTCCCCTCCCTCCTCCGCCGTCCCATAGATCCGGCCTGGGGCCCGGTATACTTAATATAAAGCAATAATAATGTAAAATGGTTTAGAACATATTTTTACCACAAATTTCAAAAAATAGCAAAGACCTTCATTTTCCATTAATATTTTCCAATCCATATCAATAGTATGTTGAATATTGTTCTCAAAAATGCAACATTTCCACAAATGGCTTATCATTCAATAATTCAAATTCAATATATCAATTATAATTTCCAGGTCAGAATATCGTATCTTTGTGATGAGAAGTTTGCGTCGGCACATGCTACTTATGAATAAACAGCAAAAATCACTCTTTGAGCAGTTGACCAAAATTAGTTAGATGATTCTTCATCTGAATTTCGAGAGAGTCTCAGCTATTTAACGAGTGGGATTGCACAGATAAGTGGAGTTTGAACTGCCATAAGGCTCATTTCTCATATTCGATCTAATGCACGTCATGTGATCGACAGTATTCTCGGAGCAGTCAACGCTGTGTCCCATATGGCTTTGGTACGGCAAGCAGGATAAATATTGATGATGCGGGGCAGTTGGCAACACTAGGCGTACCCAAGTGTGCTTATGTTGGGGGGTGTTAAGGTTGTGGATCTGAGTACCATACGTTTTTTAATGGAATCTCCAGAAATGAAACACTCAAGCATACAATAAAAGAAATTACAAATAGACCAAAACATGTTAACTCCCATTGAAAGTTTCTGAGTATACCTTTGGCAACGCAGATAACACTTTGTAAATAACTAAGACATCAATTGCGTTGACTTCACTATTGTTATACGTAACAAACCAAGTCGTAGAATAGTGTTGTACGCAACAGAATAATTCATTACGAAACAATGAAAAATACGTTAACGTTGGAGAAGAGGCCATGTCTCTCTGTTAGAATTGCCTACAACTCCTCGTCGTCGAGGTCGTTCTCCTTCGCATCCTCATCTAATCAAAGTAGGTCTGAACTTCAATATACCATTTATCTAGTTAGGGAACTTATGTGTTTATGCCGTAGTGAATTTATGTTAGTGCATACTTGTTGTATTTGTTTTAGCCAATATCCTTGCTGTTTGTCGAGCGTTGGACGCTCAGAAGATTGGTTACACCGCATTAAGTGCGGACGTCTGTAAAATCGCGGTGGTAAGAAATGGTAATATATTGGGAGTTAAATGGGGAATAAGATTTCTGTTATTGTTTAAGTATACTTTAGCTCAGGAGTTATTTGTTATGTGTTCAGTTACATATTATATCTATGTGTTAACCGAGTAGACGGAGATGTGCAAGGCTTACACCCTTGGTAATCCAACCTTCGTTTAGTCGGTTAACAAGACGTTCAATATACTAAATAGTAAGTAAATATATTCGGGTCGATTTGTAGTAACCCAGGTGGATCTGATTTATACCCTGCATTCACAGAAATCGATATTTCATTACATCTGGTCTGGAAATCGTGTTTCAATTATTTTAAACATCTTTCTGTTGTTTATCATTTAACAACAGATAAAAATGCCCAATTATTTTTTACCAAATGTTTCGAAATATATTCAATTATGGCAAATTACATTAATAACAATTGCATTAATATTAACAATAATTATATTAGTATTAATAATATTTACATTAATATTAATAAAAATGCATTAACCTGTAAATAATGCTTTTCCTTTTCATTGTATATTACATTATTAAAAATAATAAATAATAAATACCCTCTCAAGCAGCTGCTTGCCACAGAGGTCGAGTACGTACAAATTTTCTGCACAACTTAAACCCACCATAGCACAATTTGCCCATATTTAATTTTATTTCGTTATAGAATTTTCTATGATTGATAAATTGTATCCAAGTGCTGCAACTTGAATTGAAATACGAAATTATTTGAAAAATTCCATTTTGTGAATGAGACAATATTGTTTTTTCGGGTTTAGAAACTTCTGACGTGGAGACTATGTTCGGAATCCCAAAATACATCCACTTCTTCCCTCCCCAGAAAGAGGGGGGGGGGGCGAAATTTTATTAGTAGAGGAGAATCAATCGTAAGCGTTTTATGCGAAATGAAAGCTTGCGACGTGGAGAGTGAAATCTCATATACTTTAGAGCAGTGGTTCTCAAAGGATGTGCCGAGAAATTTGGGATGGAATTGTAGATAAAAGGAAATTTAGAAACCATTTTGTTGCTCCTTCCTGAAACTGATTCTTCATTTAACTTTTTTCCGTTTAATAAAAAACTTATCCATATGAAAATGGGATAACATGCAGGGAACAAAGCGGGGACGGATCTAGGGGGTGCAAAGGGACCAGCCCCCCCCCCCCCTTCCTTTCAGAATACAATAAGGGTAAAAGAGGGAAAACTTATTAAATTTATTTATATTTTATGCATTTTTGAAGATTTTTTTTAAAAACCTTCAAGTAGAGGATGAAATGTTAGAGTGCATTGGAAATGAAGTCTCTTGGCCTCCTCCCCTTTGACATTTTTTTTTGACTCGATTTTGTTTCTTGGGGCCTGCCTCGATTTTTTCCTAGATACGGGCCTTACACAAAGCATACCGTTAATACATACAGCGTAGTACTAACCTTAATACATGTCAGAACTTAAAAAAAAGTTCTCTGCGTTTACAAACGACTCCACAAAAATGGCTATTATTGAAGACAAATTGCGCATGTGCGAATTTCCCGTAGTATTACCACCAAATTTTTAGTGCCATCAGTATTCACGGCGAAATATACGATGTGCCTTGAGCAAAAAAAAGGTTTGGGTATCACTGCTTTAAAGAGAGAGAAAAACCCGAGCAACAGAAGATAAATTTGCTTGTTAATCATAATGCACGAAAATGTGAAGTTGTACAATAAACAAAAGGTTATATATAAATAAGTCAGAGGACCTAAAGATATCCTAACTTTGGGTCTCAAGTAAGAGTCATCTGGCCCTGACTGAAAGGTTAAAGTAACGTCCAAAGGATAATTTGCTTTTGACAGAGTCATAAGCGAAAGGCTTCCTCTGGGAGACTTTTTTTGTTCCTTTTCAGAAACAAAAGAGCGAATGCTTCACTTTGTCGTCTGTCTGTCAAATTCTTTGTTTTTAGAAACGGATCAAAAATTCTTTTGTGTTGGTTAGGTATTGTGAAATAGTACGATTCGTACTTGCGAAATCTTCATGCAACTAATTGCGCCATCAAACAGCGAAAAAAGTTGAAAATGGCAAACATTTCAATATTGTAATCGATGTAATTATATTAGAAATTTTTAATGTTAGTGGTAACATTTCACCATCAGCGCAAGCACAATTTTTCTTGTTTTTAGTGATAATATTTATTTCCAAAAGCAAAGAATTATTTTTTCGTTGAATAGGTATTTGATAAACAATTATGATTCATAGTTTTTGAACCTCCCAAAAGTTTTAATTGCAATCTCTGACGGTGGAATAATTCCAAAATTTCAAACATTTAACATATATTGCAAAAGATATGATGTTTTACTGATAAAATATCACAATCAAGGACTTAACACGTGCAGCAACAATTTGTCCCTTCACTTCGGGAGGGGGGGGGGGTGCAGGGAGTGACGAAACGTTTTGTTTTAAGAGATTAATGAAAGTTCTTTTTGAGTTGAACCGGTACTAACGAAATATGATGATTCATAGTTTTCAAACCCTTCAAAAGGCTTTAATTTACATCGTTAGAGGGCGCTAAATGTAGAAGTAACATTGTAAACGATATATTTGTGCTAGAAATTCTGGTGGTCGAATGTTTCATCAAGAACAGATACCCAGATACCAGGTTGGGTTGTTTTACCTCTGAGTGGCACTTTTTTGCACACTTTGGGCTAAATGACCAGGTCACAAGGACCCCGAATGGCTCAGAGAAGGTTGGGGGAAGGGACCCACTGGAACAGCTGTTGGATGGTAGTCTTCCGTCAAGACAATCCAGCCTACAAGAACAGATACCCAGATACAAGGAATGTGATAGAACTGAGAAAGGGGTTCATTTAGAGTCCCTTTGATACACCAATCCTGGACATCCATGGAACAAAAGAAGGGAAATTAAATATGCATAAAAGATTTAAGTCATTTAATTTGTCTAAACTTCAATTACAAGCAACTCATTCTTAAACATCATGAAGTATAATAATTTGCTAATCATTAATTTAATTGAAATATTTATGAATATTTTAAAATTAATTACGAATATTTAAAAATATAATGCTACCAGATAAATTTGAAAAATATAATGCTACCAGATAAATTTGAAAAGATACAGCTTTAATTTAAAACTCTAATTTATTTACAAATTAATTCTCCCCTTAGTGAACTTAGCCGTCCCGTGGCCGAGTGGTTAGCACGCTTGGCTACTGATCTAAGGGACCTGGGTTCGAGCCCCGGAATTAGGCATGGATGTGTGTGTCGTTTTTCTGCTGAGGTCCTGCCATCCTCTCAGATCTCCTACTATGGCATATAAACTGACAGGCTCCTGTCAGACCTCTGTGGCAAGCAGCTGCTTGAGGGGGTATTTATTTTTATTATTTAGTGAACTCTTCAGACCCAGTATGGGTCTGAGGCTGTGATTTACCCAACCCTTAATCTTATTGATCTTACGTCACCCTCTTTAGTTTTTTGGTTGTGTCATGAATGACAGCTGGCTAAACCACATTTCTGTAGGTGTTGAGGCTGTTTAATTAAATTATATTGGTTAAGATTCGACAGGTTACCAGAGGCGTATTGAGAGTCCACGCGATGCGGGATAGGGGGTGGGACATGGATAGGAGGGCTTCTGCAAAAGTGTTTTACAAAAATTGTGGGAAAAATTGATACAGAACTATCTAAAGGAATAGCCCAGATTTTTCTACAGCTTTGAACGAATAATAATGATCGCGAAAAATCAGCTTCGCTTTCCATTCTAGAATTTTCTCTTTGCTGCTTATGGATTAGAACTCATTGTCTCAAAGCCTTTCCTTAAGGAATGAAATTGACGAGATATGTTTAGCTTTTGGATAAGTTTTTATGTAGGCATTTAGTGTAATTATAACACTAAGATAGCTTTTTAATCATAACTCATACATTTGTATTTTATGCAGTAAAGTATAATAGTTTTGGTTTTACCTTTTATTTTGGATTCTAAAAATTTATATTATTAAAAAGCATATCGCTAGTAGAAAGACTACTGTAAGTCTATAACGAAAATGATTGTTAGAAGTGATATTGGCTAAACAAATGCTCACATTTTTAGGAGTTGTTCTAAATCTGCTGTCCAGTTTGTAGTCCAGGGGAGCGAGGAGGGGGAGGGAAGTGTAAAAATGCAATTAAACCAATGGTATGATGTTAGTGAGAACTGGAGAGACTATGAGATTGCGCAGTGGAAGCTTGTTGGTACTTGTTGAAGAACCGACTGCAGTCTCCCAGGTTGCAACTGACGTTTCGCTTCTGGACTAATATTTTGAGAAGATTGGTTGTTTTACCTCTGAGGAGCACTTTGGCTAAATGGCCAGATCATAAAGATTTCAAGGAGCAGGTTGGGGGAAGGGATTGATCAACTGGACAGCTGTTAGGATACAGATGGTAGCTTCCCTTCAAGATCATTCAGTATGTTGTTTAACGTGCACAGGGTATGGATCTCCTGCAATGGTTTCACGTCCCAACTGCCTGGCGGCCTCCTTTACCAGCCCAATGTTGTCCAGGAGTTAACTGGAGAAACTTCTCAACTCAGAAAAGGATGCGATTCGAACCTGGGGACTGCAGATTACGAGCCAGTTGTGCTACCGAGAGACCCAACCCCAATCCCTGGGAATAAGGTAAGTCCATTAAGGAATCAGGTAAGTTAACATCTTTCATTTTTAGTAATATTATTTTAGGAACAACCCCAGATATTTCGGAAATCACGAAGATTTTCCGTCACTTCGTCAGTAAACGTTGTGGAAACCTTACACTTAACATACCATCTTACGATCAGCTGTGGCAGCTTCCTAGTTCGTAGCTATTCAGTTATTCCAAGCGATACCCAAATTCTGCTGATGAAACACACAATTAACAGTTAGGCTTAAAATTTTTTTAGAGATGCAGCTAACCATCCGAATGAACTCATCCAGTACACAATTAACTATGATATATCCCATGGCATGAAACACAAACGATACAAATCACTTCTGCTTTCTGTCCTTGTTATCTAAAAAGTAAATTATAAACCCAATAACTTCAGATTTCAAATATTGATCAATCTTGCTTCATAATTACATATTAGTAGAACGGGCCCCCGACTGACCAGATTCAAGAATTTGCTGAGAGGATTTTCTCTCTGCCGACTCCTTCAATTATATACGAGTGTAAGAAATTTTTATCCAGAGCGGAAGTCTCTGACTCGGCAATTCCAGTCGATTTACTCTGTATTATATCATGTAGCAAACGTATTCAATGAAGTCTTATGATCTCTGAACTCTGAGAGAAATCTCCCAGTGCTGTTTCCAATGCCCTTGCTTTACGAGCGTACTGAAGATCGCATTATTGCCAGTACAGTCGAGATATTGGCAAGCATCGTAGTCGCCAGTGATTCGATTTCTTGTCGAACTTCTGAATTTTTTGTTCTAAAAGGAAGAGGAAGGAGCTACAGAATGATATGTGCAGTGATTGGATGGTTTCAACGAATAGCAGAGGTAGGCCTTCCTAAGAGAACTAGTGCCTCACTCAAGAATTAAATGTAGCTTAATATATACCTAGATTCAGAAGTAGCTTATTCGTACTTTAGTTTAAATAAACTATCATTAAGCATAATTGCCAGACTTGAGTAGTTTATACAGTTGAGTGCATTTTTGGCTGAAGCCGAATTACTCTGACGAGAAGCCACTCGCCAGGTGGTCGTTGCTGGTTTGATAAATAAAATCTTAACATTAGCATGCAGTGCAGTATTCTCAAAAAATTCTGTTTAATAATGTTCAAATACGGTCTCTAGCCATATCCAAATATATGATCAAATCAATCAGTTCAAGTAAAGAAGAAAGCAATACGGGAAACAAATATTTCTCAGATACGGAACTGCATAGTAAAGTAATGGCTGCAACACAAGTACTTCCACACATTTTGAAAGACGGCGGGAAAATGAGAATTTCGACTGATTAACACAGATGGCGCAGCAAGCAGTGGTGCTTTAGGATCAGTCATCTATCTGTGCTAGCCAGTTATTCTGTGATTCGTCCACACATCTATCCAAACAATGTTTCCGAGATCAGACAGAGACATGAAGTTTTCAGAATACATTTCTACACGATATGCTAGATCATATTTCCGTCCCATTTCAAATAAAAATATTTTTATAATTTATATTTTTAAGAATCGAAAATTACTTTAATGCTGTCTTGTTTTAAATGCCAATAGTAGCACGCCCAATATAAGAAGTAAGAAACCTCAAACGTTAGCCTGTACTTACAAACATAATGGCAAAAAGGAGTGCATTACAATTTTAATCAGAGTATATTTAGGTACCTTTCAAACACTCTGAGTTCTTAAAGCATGATTTTTCTTACCTTAAGTCTTGGTGCATGACTTTTATCTGTTTATTTCTCTTATTGTATATTTTGTTTACTGCATCATTTTAGTTGCCTTTATGCCATAAAACCTCAAACAACCAACGAAGCTCTAAGTTTTCGTTTTATAGTTTAATTTGCATATTTTCAACTTTTCCATTTATTTTAAACTTGAACCATTTAACTTGTCGGCCTATTTCGCTTATATGAGAGGGCCTAACGAACCTTCCCCCCCATAAAGGAGCTGGATTTGGTTTCGTCAATAGTGTGCTAGGTTTATAATCTTTAGTTCCCAGGTTCGAGTCCCAGTTGTACCGGCATTAAGATTTATCCCCGGTACCCCTGCCCCCAGTAGGAATGGGGACACCATTTCGCATGGAAGGCCACTGTCCATTGAATGGAACATTAAGCTGTGTCCTCGTGTGCCGAAGAACCATAATCTGTGCACATTAAAGAATAAGCTGGATGGATTTAGGGGAGGATCCCATCTGTCACCTAACACCTATTCAGTGAGTCCCCTACCCAACTCTGAGCCGTTTAGATTGTTGTGGCCTGGCCATTTTGTTCAATGTGTGCAGAAAAATTGCCTCTGGAAGCTAATTTTGACTGATAATATTATGCAAATCTCCGCTCTCCAACGGATAAAGGGACATCTAACAGGATATCCTCCTATCTCTGGGGAATATTACAAATTCCAATCCCTCTGTATCGAAAAGTGGTGTGGCTATTCAGTGAAAGTGTGAATAATCAGGTCTCACAAGTTAAAAATATCTGTGTAAAAGCAATACTCAAAAATCGAGAAATTATGGCTATCCATACTAATTTAAAAGTACATAAGCAAACACTGAATTCGTTCACTCTATAAGATTATTTTTATATAAGAATTTGAAATATACTGTTTTTATCCACTTTTTTTTATGTAATGTTTACTTTCAAGACAATATTTGTGTATTTTATTCCATACGTAATGCCATTTTTGTACATACTGTACTCTTTGTGTCTATATTATTTTTGTAATAAACACATTCCATTGTGAAGAATTTTATTGCTTCATAAATCGAAAGTGATTAACGACTTTTTGCCGGAATTGTGTGATATTGTGTGAGTATTGTTATTGGTTGTTGTATTGTTAAAAGAAATAACGTTCTTCATATTTAATTTAATATTATCTGTAGTAATAAGCGTAACTATATCGCATATTACTAACGAAATGTAATAAAGTGACAAATGATTTCCCCGCAGCAAATAACAAATGAATTGCTGCTATGGGAACAATTGTATCATTAGTGCTCATCGTTCAGATCAGTCATGTATATATCCGGTTCTTTAAACAATGAGAAAATTCGAAAATACAAAAATATTTCTTTTTTGTATCTCGCTTTACTAAAGTGAATATTTTTTAATAAGAAGAGGAAATTTTCAATCATATCATACAACGTCATTGAGGTCGTTCGTTGAAAGTTCAGCAATTCGTTTTAGGGACAGAGTCGCATCTTCCACATTATGCTTCGACAAGCCAACTGAGTTTTACCATTAAAATGAATTTTATATTAATATTTGAATTTTTATTGACTATTTTGTACCCATAAACATGACAAGTAGAATGTAATAAAGTTGAACTTTAATGTACATTATATTGCACCCCCTATCAATTATTATTATTCAAGATCATAGCCTAAACTGGCCTAGTGGTTGTTAGGAAGCTAGCCATTGTTCCAGCAAGGCAAACTTTGTGTTAGCTCTAACTGAGGCAGTTGTCAGCAGTGACTTTGATCTTAGTAGGGAGTATCCTTGTATGAGAAGGCCTGTAAAAGCTAGGATATATTTTTATATGTTTTTGCAAAGCAAAAACATATAATGGCACAATTCAATTTCAATTCAATTCAATCGGGCAGAGTTTGTCAGGTGACCTTTAGCGGTTTCTATAGAAAAATATATGTGAGAATAGACTTCATAAGAACATCGGAATAGTATCTTGCTTCGATCAAAAAATTTTAAAAAAATTGTCATTTTTAAATGGCCACTTGAACATAATGGTTCTAAAACGGCATGTTCTGTATTCCTAACGTAACAAAAATTATTTATGAAAGTTTTTCATTTACTTTTATTTAAGAGACTCTGTCCCATGGCCGAGTGGTTAGCGCGCCTGGCTACTGATCTAAAGGACCTGGGTTCGAGCCCCGGATAAGGCATGGTTGTATGTGTTGTTTTTCTGCTGAGGTCCTGCCATCCTCTCAGATCTTCTACTTTGGCATATAAACTGACAGGCTCCTGTCAGACCTCTGTGGCAAGCAGCTGCTTGAGGGGGCATTTTTTTTTTTTATTTTATCTGGCACACATATATATGAAAGTGATTGGTTCTTTATCATTAATAGAAAGTTTATGAAAAATTGTCAAAATAAGATTAAAATTTGACTTTTTCTTGTTCTTGTTTACATTACAGTTTCCAATCTTAAAAATGATTATATTACTTGGTAGTAAACGTAGTCATCTCTCCAGACAAACTCGAACGTATATTATTGATCAGTTTGATTTTTCACGAATTTGTCCTGCTTTTCGATCTAGTAAAATTGTAATGCTTTCTGAGCGTTAAACGTGAGATATTGATTCTTATTACTACGGGAAGATGCATCATCTAGAAACTACATCCATAACTGTGCTGCATCTAGAATTAATTTTTACTTCCCCTCAAATATATACTGCGATACACGAGAAATTAATATTTTAAAACTGTATTCCGTTATACGTCAGAAATTGCTGTCCTCGAAATGCGGCTGTGTCAAGTAATATCGATTAAGGATTACGTTACAAAACACGATTTTGACCTGTCTTCCTGTTGCTTTTCATACGTCCGTATCTTTCGAACACGACGGACAAAATTTGATTTATGTGGAAACGAAAGTTTGTGCTGCCAGGGATATGATAGGCTATAAAATATTTATCCCCATGATTCCTCCCTCTAAAAAAGGGGTAATATTAAAACGATTGTTCTGCTATATCTTTGGAACGCGAGGGCCGAACGTAATACGTTGTACGTCAAATGAAAATTTGTGTCGTGGAATGTTGTGCCAATTTTGAGTATCCATTAAAGATTTATATATTTGTTTTAAAAGAAGTTTTTTTTATTTCTTAAAAATAGTGTTTTTTTTTTTGGGGGGGGGGGATTCAGTATTTGTTAAAATTGTATGTTTTTGTTTTTTAAATAGATAATATTTCTTGCAGCTCTTTAAGAATATAGCTTTTTCTTCGCTGCTCTTCACTAAATTTTGACCGCGCTATCTTAAAACTGCCCTTCAACAAAAAGCACGAAGATCAGATATCAATACCAAACGAAGGGGTACACTTTTAGGGTTTATTATTCCAGGTTAAATTAAAAGGTAGAGTGCCAAAAATAGACTTACAACAAACCAGATGGGTAAAGCCATAGCCCGGAAATGAGATGTCAGTACCAAAGGATGAAACTCATTTCTAGTGCGAAAAAAATTCCCTCTCCACACGCGCTACCAGCCCCATCTCTAACCGTATAGCACGAAGATCAGATTATAATAAGGAATCGAGCTAAATTTTCGTATCGAACAATACATGTATAATTTAAAAGCACACTTCCCAGATACCGAGCTTTCCCCCCGTGCCACCTGTGCAGTGCTATAGAAGGTGTCAGATATCAATACCAGTGCAAGGGTCCAATTTCAGGTCAAACAATTCCCTGACAATTCTGAAAATTAAAGGCACAGTGTCTAAATATAAATAAAACCCTCTCCATGCAACCTGTGTAATGGTACAGATATAAGTATCAATAGATGGTGTCCAGTTACAGTTTCAACAATTTCCGACATTTAAAGGCACAATGCCGATTATAGAATCCTACCCATGCAACCTGTGTAATGGTTTAGCATGGAAGTGAGATATCAATATCAATGGATGTATTTTTAGTGTCAAATGATCCCCGGAAAATTGTGCCAAGATATAGAGCACAAGTGATGAAATTGTGAATAGAAAAAGAATATCATAAATATCACAGATTTACACTACAAATAATAAGAAATATTAACAACTAAAAATAACTGCATGATGTATGTATTATAGCAATGTTTCCCTTAATAATAAAAATCATTGTTTAATTTTGCACGGCATACGACATTAATGACACAGTCAAGTATGAAATGGGTTAAGCTAAAAATAAACAATAACTGGTAAAGTACAAGATTACATGACCTCACATGATGACGAGGCATTTGGCAAAACATTCCTCAAATATAAGATAACAAAGCGCCTTTTCTCTTCATTCTTTCACAGAAACAACTTCAGTCCTATCTATAACAGATTCCAATCCCCAACATTCCCTAAGGAGTGCTTGTGACTTCGCTATTTAACCCATTGTGGGCAAAATTTAATAGAATGTGAAGTACAAGTTCTCTTCGAATTTTGACCAATATATTATCTGACTTCGAACTGATTTAACAATTGCTGAGGCTTTAAAATGTAGTTTCCATCATCATCATCTCTAATCATTATTCGATAAGGGTAAAATCTCTTTGGAGAAAGTTTATTTGGAAAAATGAAAACCTAATTTTAAGGTTTATGAGGAAATCGAGTAAATCTCCGATTTTTTAATATATTTTGTTCTTATTTCCGTTCCTCTTTTTGTTCAGATACCATCACTAACCTCACGTCAGCACGTCACCACTGCCCTCAAGAAGTGGATAGATGTACCCCGTGAAGGGAAGAAGGCGAAAACGGGTGACAACAACGGTACTTATTTAAATATTTTTATATTCAATCAGAAATTCGAATTTTCTTTGCAGAATCTAGTATAGAAATATCTTTCTCTATATTTGCGTTTACATGTGTTCATAGATGTGCATTTTGTGAATTGAATTCTCATACGAACTTTTGTCTTTTTACCAGATATAAAGTTGCACTCGTACGAGCCTTCAAGAAGGCATGAACAAGAACAAATTTCATAACGAAGGTAGGCTTTTCTCATTCAATATCTCAATTACTTGCCTAGAAATGTAATTTTTCATTTTCTATTGAAATTGCTTTTTCATGTCTATCTTTTTCAAGTAAATTAGACATTCTGATTTGTGGTGTTCTGAGAACACAGGACAGGAATCGGGTTTCGGCCACGTCTGAGGAAAGTGGTAAAAATATGATTAAAAATTCAGTTTTAATTTCATTACAGAAGGAGTGGTACACAGCTCTCCTTCTATGCCTTTTATGTATAGCCCCATTTGCTGTCAGATTATATTAAGTACTCTTTCTTAATCTAAATGTTACTCGTTGAGATTTATCTCTGTTAATCCCCACCCAGCACTCAATGAGAAAGTGGACACCAATGGACTGGAAATGCTGTTGTCCGTTGGATGGAACGTCAAGTTGTAGTCCGTGTGTAGGATAGGACATACTGGATAGCCTTAAAGGGGTCCCTTGTCTCCGCCATATTCTCAGCTCATGGAATCCTTTCGACCTGGTCATTTAACAGTGGCTTTGAATGGGTTTCAAAGTAGAGGAGAGAACTTGCCATAGGCGAATTCTTTTGTTACGTTAGATGGCACGCATTGGTCTTTTCGCCCCTACTGACGCACTTGAGATTTTTAAAATTTCTTTTTTCACTTTATTTTTTGAAAAAAGACACAAATATTTTATCACGGCGCAAAATGGAACTGTTCGAAAGCAAAAGAAAAAAAAGACAGAATGTTGCTTCTAAGCTCCTTTATGCTTTCTGGTAACAAAAAAACACTTCCGTTCTAATTACACAAAAGATATTAGTTTATTATATGAAAGCTATTATTATCTTAATATTCAGTAATAATTTTCTCTATTAATAAAAGCAACAATGTCCACTCTGATATATTATCCATATTTTGTAAATCATCTGTTTTTAACATGGATGACGAAATGCTATAGAGCAATCTCCTGATTATCAGTGATTAAGTGGCGTAAGAATAACCTGAAGGATTGACAAATGTGAAACTTTTTACATATTTTGAATAAATAAAAAAAATTTACATGCGTTTAGTTTCTACTCTTGAAAATATCACTTTAATTAGCACGAAAATGCATCTTAATTTACCAGTTCTTACTACTTCAATCTTCTTACAATTACATTCAAATGAAAATCGTGCAACTTCGAATTTTGTAATCAGCTCGTAGTTCGTTTCATATCAATTGCTCTACGTTAGAACTGCAAAAGTTCTATGCAAGTTGATTGACAAAGTAATTGAGTACTACTTCGATAAATGAAGTAGGTCTTTTTTTTTTAAATTACACTACTTTATATGCATAACGTAGAAAATACAGTTACACACATTTCTGTCATTACTATTACAGAAGTGCAAAAATGGCAATGTAATTAAAAATAAAATTACCAAAATATCAAAAATAGTTCAGATTGCACGGTGTAATAATAATTAATTTCAAATATGCGAATGAGTCTCGATTCTAAGAATTTAAGCAGTTAACGGTTTACGAACTGAATACAAAATTTAGCACCCCTCTTTTTTAAAAAAACTGCTTTGATTAAGATTTGCTTTTTTTATTTTTTTTTTAAAGATATCAATTGCTTCTATTTCTGATAGCAATCTCCTTTGCTAAAGATGCTGTAATATCATATCACGTGACACTTCTTCTTGTCGAACTTGTGATGAAAGTGTAATGCTTCAGTTTCGTTGACAGATTCCGTAGACCGAAGCGTGCACAAACTCGTGTCCGCGGACCAATCCCTGGCCTTTAAACAGTTTTATCATGCCCGCGTGAAAAATATCAAATATGTTTTCCTTCATCTGGCACAATTAGATTGAATGATGAATTAATAAGATGAAAGACGAAAATTTTAGTAACATTATAAAAGCAGCTACAACATCAATGAAACCGAATATTCAGCAGTTCCTCTCTGGGATCCAGTCCCATTCTTCACATACTGCTTCGACAAATCTACTTCAGTTTTGACGTTAAAATGAATTTTGTATCAATGTTTATTTTCATTTATTACATTGTACTTATATATATGACAAATAAAATGTAATAAACGTAACTAAACATTTTTGTTCTTTTAGTAGCACCCCAATTATTAGCTCACAGCAAACGTAATATTTTTCTTTCTGCTGAACGCCAAAAATGTTTGTGTATTCTAGACATTGTTAGTTTGTTAATATGTCGGGAGAGAAGGGTATTATACACTTAAGAAGGCAATTTCAGTTAAAAAATGTCAATATAATTGTCATATATGAGCATTGTTTCTTTCAACATTGTAATATATTATCACTAATAAAAATAAAGCTTGTTAACTTAATTATTGTAGTTAATTATCTTCAGGGATTCTTGGTTTCATATTGTCCCGATTCTACGATAATGCCATTTAGACCATTGTCGGCAAAACTTACTCAAATGTAGAAAAAAACCTTCTTTTCAAATTTTGGTAATTACATCTAAATTTTAACTGATTTAATAACTGGTGATACTTTAAAATGCAGTTTCCATCACCACTTCTCGGAATTAATTAATAAGGGTAAAATCTCTTTGGAGAAAGTATATTTTTCTATGACCGTCCTTTCTGCTTTAACTTGATTGTTATCTACTATCAATTAAAAATAATAAATACTATTTAACCAGCTCTATGAAAGACCTAAATCGCTTTTCACACTTTATTAATAAGAACTTCTCGTTTTGTGCTTTCGAAGAGTAAAAATCGATTGCATAAAGAATGTATATTTTAATGTTTATTTTTATTTTAAAAAAATGAGAACTTAATTTTAAGGTTTCGAAAGAGTCCAGAAAATCTATTTCTTATTATTTTATGTTCCTCTTTTTGTTCAGATCATCGCCGCCCTCAAGACGTGGACATATGTACCAAGCATTGAGGGCAGTGCCAATGAAGGCCTGGACCTGGACATATGAGCAGACTGGACAGCCCTCAAGACGTGGACATATGTACCAAGTATTAAGGGCAGTACCCTTGAGGGCAGTGCCAATGAAGATCTGGACCTGGACAGATGTAGCCCTTGAAGACCTGGACCTGGATAGATGTACCCCATGAAGACCTGGACCTGGATAGATGTACCCCATGAAGACCTGGACCTGGACAGAAGAACTCTTACAGATGTGCCCCGTGAAGGGAAGAAGGCGAAAACGGGTGACAACAACGGTGCTTATTTAAATATTTTTGTATTCAATCAGAAATTGAAATTGTCTTCGTTCAATTTAGTTTAGAAATATCTTTCTCTATATGTTCGTGTACATGTGTTCATACATATGAATTTTGTGAATTGAATTCTCATACGAACTTTCATTTCCTCTCCAGATATAAAGTTGCACCCGTACGAGCCTCCAAAGAGGCTGATGTCAATGAAGCACGAGCACAATTTCCCCCTAACGAAGGTAAACTTTTTTTTTGAGTATTGCATTTCATATATTTGTATTCAATATTGTATTCATTATCTCAATTACTTGGCTAGAAGTGTAATTTTTCATTTTATATTGAAATTGCTGTTTCATGTCTATTATTCTCAAGTAAATTAGACTTTCTGATTTGTCGTGATCTGAGAACACAGAACAGAAATCGGGCTTCGGGCCACGTCTGTAAAAATTTGTAAAATGGTTACATAATGTGAACAAATTTAGTGTTTTAATTTTGTGATTTTAAATTAGTGTGGATAGCCATAATTTCGCGAGTTTTGAGTATTGCTTTCACATAGGCCTTTTCTCGCTGAATAGTATGTTAAGCTTAGTAGCTTGTGAGGCCTGATCTTGTTCAGCCTTTAGCTGCATAGACTCTCCAATTTTGTGTACAGGGAGATTGAAATTTCGAATATTTCCCATGGATAGGGGGATATCCTATTAGGGATCCTTTATCCGTTGGAAAGCAGAGATTTGCATAATACAAAAATTAACCGACTGAAGACTATAAAAACTCTATTGTTGGTAATCAGTTTTCAAACCAAATATTTGCCAATGAGATTTACTTAACTCTCAGTTAAGTGTTTGGAGAGTGCTATTTCAGTGCATCAAGTGGGAAATCAGTAATCCCACTCTTCATTTGCTGCTCAAATAAAGCTACCACAAAAGTGGCTCCCTGGGACTGAGGAATCACAACTTCTATCTAAAGAATCTAAAGAAACGAAAATTGTCTAGAATAAGAATATAATGATTGCTTAAGGATCTGTTTTCTAACTCACACTGAGCTTTCTCCAACGGCTTACTGGATGTCGCTGAATTGGTGGGAGGTGGGATTTACAGGGTTAAGGGGTCACCTGGGTCAGATGACTGAGTAAGCGAAGGTGTAGTTTGCCTCCTACATCAACTGGAACCTGTTAATTCGTGACAGAGGGTTGAGGTTAAGGTGTATTTTTTTTTCATTTTTAAACTGAACAAGTGCTCACTTCGGGATCATTCATTCTTGTGAGTCAGCAGACCTTCCTGATCACCAGCCATTAGTGGCGAAAGCTCTAATGGAAAGTCGCTTGTCGAGAAGTGAAGGTGATTCATTCGAACGAGGTTTCTGCTAATGAGAACAAGATCTAACCATTTTTGATTAGATGTTGCCCAAGACACCATAAAATATTTCCCATTAAATTCACTCAGTCACTCAACAGGAAATAGATTCTGATTGAGGCTTTAATAAAAGTTTTATAGTAATAATGTATTAATGGCTGTCTTAGAATGGGTAGTGTATTATACGTTAAAAACTTAAGACTAATGAATTCACTTACTTGCAAGTAACTTTCCTAATATTTCGACCCCTGACTGGGGTCGTCCTCCGAGGAGGTAATCCCTCTTTTTCCTTCCACACTAACTGCCTATGTGTGGAAGGGTTTTCTCCAGGTTAGAGCAAAACACTCTGACATGGATGGTGCCTTGACGTGGCGTCAGAGCTTTTCACTAAACCATCCGGCAGACATCTTTTTTTATGTCATAGTACTTATATTAATCTTTTGTAAACCTTCAATTTATTCCTTTATACAGTTGAAGAGATGTATTTCCTAGTAATTCAGTTTTATTTTACATTTTGCATACATATAACTTTATGACGAACTAGCAGATTTACTCGGTGTTGCTTGGGTCTGAACTTTCTAAAATGTAGAGTAAATGGCCCTCCCCACGTCGCAATCTCTCATTTGGCATAAATATCATTATACTCCATCTCCCCCTTCCGGGAGGTGGGGGCTCAGTTGGTAGCGCCGAAGTCACATAATCTGTGGTTCCCAGGTTCGAGTCCCATCTGGTTCAGCGTTAAGATTTACCTCCGCAAAACGTCTTGCCCTGCTCACCGTCAGTAGGGGACACCGATGGGCTGCCGCCATATCGGATGGAACGTTAAGCAGTGGCTCCGTGTGCGGGAGAGCCATACCCTGTGCATGTTAAAGAACCCACTGGATGACCATGATGGAAGACTACCATCTGTCTCCCAACAGCTGTTCCAATGGGTCCCCTCCCCCAACCTTCTCTAAGCCATCAGAGGCCTTGTGACCTGCCATTTATCCTATTGTGTGAAAAAAAGTGTAGCTCAAAGGTAAACAACCCAACTTTCCCCTCTAGGTAAAATTTTATCCCTCTCTTTCAGGGGAGAAAAGAAATGGACATAATTCGAGGTACATAATCCTTCCCACGTCAGAAGATTCTAAATCGATAAACGAAATTTCCTCGCTCAAAAAATCGAACTTTTCAAATCACTTCGTACCCACCGGATTCCTCGGATACAATTTGCCAGGCATATGTAACTTTATATCAAAAGAAAATTAACTGTGATCTGAGGTGCATAAAAAATGTAAAGGTACAAAAATACTTTTATTAAACAAAATTATTTATTAGCATAATATTTAAAACATTTATTAATGATATGTACTTCCTTTTATTAGCTTTTGCATATTTTTCGAATTAAGTTAATGGTTTAAACTTCCGATACGAATTTTGTATTTGAAGCTTTCATTTCAACAAAGAGTCTCGTGTTCCGCTCGTGCTTAATTAGAACAACTTCAATATCCACGGACGACAGCGCTCATGACCCAGCAAACTGAACAATGAGTTTATTACCGTGATGCATTCATTATTTCAAATTCAATGGTGGTAACAGTTATTATGAACAATTTTCAATTGTTAACGTTTAATCACGGGAAATCAGTTATTAGTTTAGTCTGATTTATTCCTTTTTTCAAAATTATTGGTGGCAACAGTTATTTTGAATAAATTTCATGCTTTAATGTTAAGTCTATCGCAGGGGTTCTCAAAGTGGGGTACGGGATAAAATTTTTTGAGGTACGTCGTGAAAACTCAAAAGTCGCTAGATCTAGTAACAAAGTCGCTAAGTTGGTAACACTGCTGTGCAAAAATGTCCTTTTTTGTGTGTTTTATTTTATTCCCATCGTTATACTATAACTATAGTTTTATGTATCTATACAAGGTGTACGTCAGTTACATACACATTTCAAGGGGATACATGAAGCATAAAATGCTGAGAACCATTGCTATAATCAATTCTGAAATTATTAAGCAGTATTTTTATGTGTAACAAATCAATATTTTTTCAATTGTGTATTAAAAAGTAAATTGAAAATAATGTAACAGCAGTGACTTCACATTTACATGTCAAAGAACTACGTTTCAGTGTAAAATAAATTCTAAGAGTTTGGCCCTTTTACCTCTGAGCGGCATTTTTTGCAAACAATTGTCTAAGTGGTCAGCTCATAAGGATCCTAAAGGCTCGGAGAAGGCTGGGGGGAAGGGGACTTAATGGAGAGCTGTTAAGAGACAGATGGGAGCCTCACGTCAAAGCCATGCAGAGTATTCTTTGATGTACACAGGGTGTAGCTCTCCTGCACAAGAGGCCACGGATTTACATTCCATCCGACAGAAGGCTGACTTTCCAAACCGACGGGGTCCCCTACTTAACGCTGGCCAGGTGGGGACTCGAACCTTAGGGGATTAGAAAGTGCGAATTACTAGCCTAGCCCGCTAGCGACTGCCCCGTCGTGAAATTCTAAAAGATTCCAGAGTGTAAAATAAACTGTATGTCTGAATCTATTTGGAATCCACGCTTATTTTAAACTGACAGCATCTTCATATCTTTGTTTCTTATTGCAAAGCAAAAGCGCAAAACCAAGTAAGGGAAATGGCGCAATGGTAAGAACTGTTATTGCTGAATTATGTCTCTTTGATCCAGCTAAGAGTACGCACTTTTTAAGCCCAAATGACGATTGCTACTAGTGCCATCTGGTGGTGCTGAGTGGAAGCGTACACCCATTTGTCTCAACTTTCTCCGGTAAAACAATCTTTTCTGGACAACTATTTGAACCGTCAAGTATGAGGGCGTCTTAGATTACCTCTTGGAGACTTCCCTTCTTATTCCTATTACTTTTTTTTTTTGGTTCAGGTTCCAGTTCTTCCTTTGAAACTTCGTCTTTCTTTCTATGGTCTTCGAGCTCCATTAAATCTTCATTGTTCATTTCCTTTGCCTGACATTGTAACAATTCAATAAAATAATTTTTCTCGAGATTTAATTCTAATCTCCCTGCGTGTTTCCATGAGATTATTAATTACATCTTGTTTTTCAAATCCGGTACAGCCTTGAACAAAGTGGAGGTGAGATTTTTTTCAGATATTAGACGATAATAAATGTGTTTCCCTGTATATCAGATATTAAAGACCGCAGAAGTCGAAGTACCTAAACTGTTTAAATAAAAAAAAGCCTAAACGCGTATCTATTGATCCGTATAACTCCAATCCGTCTAAGTCAATAACCTAGTGTATTTAATTTTATTGAAGGAATTGAATGCTATCGTATAAAGAGTGATCTTTATACTTCGGCCTCATGTGCTGGATTTGTAAAAAAAAAATTCTTTAAGTCGAAAGAGCTTAATCTCGTTCTCAATACTGCTGAGGAATTAAAGGACGAAACTATAAATGATGAAGAAGGCAAATTCACATACGAAAAGGATAAAAAGCAATACTGCAGAGCAGCTTAAACTTTACAATCATTATTATGTATATTAGCAATAAAGTATCTCAACTAAATTAATTCAATGCTTTCTAATTCTCAGAAACACTGAAGAAACTTATTAGTAGCGAATTATACCAAAACGATTACCTCTTATTGAAACTGAATAAATAACTTTATTTGCAAAATTAAAGCTCTAAATACTTTGCTTAGATTAGATATCATCTCTGGAGAGACAGATGATGACAACACTGCTTAAGTTTCGTGTACGTATTAGTCTTTAAATTAGAATTTTTGATTCCCAAAAACCGAACAGCGGTCTTTCAACCAGAAGGATAATTCGATTCTCGCCCATCCCTGACGCAAAAGAGGCAGAAAGGCAGTTAGTAATCGAAGAATAATTGACATTTAAAAATAAAAATATTGCAGATAATATTAAAGTTGCTCTTCTTGGATTCAAGGTCAAAGACTATCTTAATACGCTTTAAATGTCAGCGCTTCCGGCATGTTACAGCCACTTGCTATAGCAGGATAAGGGAATGGTTGGTGATCAAGCCTAGTTCACCCAATAGTAAAGGAGCTCACCTTGCAACATGACCAAGATGTCCAAACAAGATTAGTATCGGTATCACAGAAGTCATCTTCATAAAAGAAGGAATTACTTTGGCTGAAGCTGTCAGCGTTTGAAGACGTTGTGTTAATGAAAATACAACGTCTTCAAACGAAACGCCTGACACGATTCAAGATACCAGTGAATCGTATGACACATTATTGATTCACGAATTAGTCGTTCTAATCAGGGCTGCACCTTGACCTTCTGAGGCCCTAAGCTAAGGCATATTTAAGAGGCCATAAGCTATTCAAATGTAAGAGGACCAAAAAAAATCGAAAGTCAAAATATATATCATTATTCTGATGAGGGGAACATAAAAAAATAAAAAAGAAATTAAAGTGGTGAAAACACTATTCTAGCATTGGTAATTAAAGATGAAGTGTTTGCACAATAGATTACGATTTTTTTTCTCCATATTTAATACATTAAAAACTTGAAATACATTTCTTTGAGACCTCTGATATCGTGAGGCCCTAAGCTGTAGTTTAGTTAGCTTTTGCGTAAGTCCGGCCCTGATTTCTAATAAATGCGATGAGAAATGTGTCAGTAGATGTGGTGATAAACAGGGAGGCACAAAAGAAAAATGCAAGTTCTGCTGTTCATCAGAGAATCACATCAAAATCTAGTACTGTTAAATAGGAAAACATAACCTTTGCTAAGCTGACCATATCCAATATAGAACAAAAATTAGAGCCGGGTGGGATACGAGACAATGATCTTTGATATCGATGCTAAAAGTGACTTCATATCTTTCACTTGAAGAAACAAAGAGCTTTATGAAATAATTAATTAATTATACTCGTAGCATACACTGCCATCTTCTTCAGGAAGCTGTTTCTAAGCAGAGAAGACACTCTTTTCAAGTGGTACATATATTTCAGTTGTTAGCTGCAAGTAGAATGATTCATATCATTAAATAACGGAGATCTTGATCGGCGGCCTATAGCTCAGAGATCAGAGCACCTGACATGATTTCAGGAGGTCGTGGTTTCGTATCCCATCTGTATAGACAATATTTCCTTTAAATTTGATAACGAGGCTAAAAATGCAATTCAGAACGTCTCAAAAATTGCCTAAACTTTATGAAACTGAGGCTTAACAAATAATTACAGAAATCTGAATGTTTTTTCCGTCATAGCATTTTCAAATGGAACTCTATAGAGTAAATAAGAAGAAATTCTTAAGAAACATACAGAATAACAAACTATTCTCATTTCTGCTCTTTCTGAGGAAAGGTCAAAATCTGTGATAGAAATCATCCAGTGCATAACTTACATCTCTGGCATAAACAATAGTTCCAAAGGATGAGGAATCCCTTTTTTTTTTGCCGAGTGGTCAGCGCGCTTGGCAACTGATCTAAGGGACCTGGTTTCGACTCCCGAATAAGTCATGGATGTTCGTGTTGTTTATCTGCTGAGGTTACTGTCAAACCTCTGTGGCAAGCAGCTGCTTGAGGGGGTATTTTTTTTATTTCGGGGACACAGATTTCCCAGAAATAAAATTTTCCATCCTTTAAAGATACACGATTAAGGTATGTTTTATTCAAGGATGAATATAAACAGAACGATATTTCCTCATTCATGCCTCTTTATAATCCAGGAGCTACTATCGAAGGACAGGAAGTTTTTGGTATCACTTACCGTTCCCTCGTTTGAGGACATTTCAAGTCCCATAACCAATTTGCGAATGCCAGTCTACTGACACCAAAGCTATCGAAGACTTCGCGAACTAACTAAACCTACCCTCTTTCAACAGAATACCTAAATCTATCCTTTCTCAACAATAGATCTCCTACTTTTGAGCTAACAACGGAAAATTCGGTCTTGAAAATTTCCACTTCAATTTGTACCCCTTCCGTGATACTTTGGGCAGCTACTATTTCTCAATAATTATTTCCCCATCTCAATATCCAATCAAATACACTTATAAGCTAAAGCACAAAATTGGCAAGAACATTCGTGTTTGGAGAACATATCTGTATCATTGCACATTCTGAAATAATTTCGCTCTACTATCGAGGATACAGTACAAAAAATATCAAATATTACACTGGTGCTCGATATTAAAGTATAATAAACAAAACTACACATAAGTCAAACTGGATTTCTCCCAAATACAAAGGGCGGGGGTGGCTCAGTCGGTAGCGCGTCAGGCTCGTAATCTACAGTTCCCAGGTTCGAGTCCCAGCTGAGACTCGAACCTGGGAACTGCAGATTATCTGCGCAAAATTCCCCGCCCTGCCCACGGTCACTAGAGGACACCGATGGGCTTGACAAAGGCCGCAGCCCGTCTGATGGGACCTTAAGCCATCGTTCCGTGTATGGGAGAGCCATGCCCTGTGCTCGTTAAAGAACACGCTGGATGGGAGACTACCATCTGTCTCCCAACAGCTGTTCTAGTGGATCTCCTCCCCCAAACCTTCTCTGAGCCTTTAGGGTCCTTGTGACCTGGACATTTAGCCCTTGTGTGCAAAAAAAGTGCCGCTCAGAAGTAAAACAACCAACAACCAAAAAATCCCAAATACAAATAAATTTAGTTTGGAAAGGTATTGGAATATGACTGAATAACAGGAAGTTGAATAACGATGAAATAGAGTAATATGAATGATTTTACATATGAGAGCATGATTTCCCATTATGGTGTGGCTGGATATATAAATAAAAAAATAATAAATGCCCCCTCAAGCAGCTGCTTGCCACAGAGATCTGACAGTTTATATGCCAGAGTAGAAGGTCTGAGAGGATGGCAGGACCTCAGCAGAAAAACAACACGAACATCCATGCCTTACCCGGGGCTCGAACCCAGGGCCCGTAGATCAGTAGCCAAGCGCGCTAACCACTCGGCCACGGGACGACTTGGCTGGATACATAGAACAAGAAATATTACTAAAGGCATATGAAAAATCATTAGAGTAAGGACTCCCGCATACGTTCTGTTCTCATGATGTTGACGAGGTTTCTAATTTGGTTTTGTGGTAATAAAACCCATTATCTCGCAAGAGCAGATCTGAACTCATGAAAGGCTCTAGGAGGGGACTAGTATCCTGCAATTTGCATCCCCAGGACGTTTCCAAAACATTCGCAAATCATTTAGTTCCAGAAATCTGGCTGTCCATTCCATTCTTTGAATATCTTCGCTCTCAAGTAAATCGTCGATCACATGATCCCTACAGCATTACAATCCATTAAGATGAAATCGAGACCGAGAACATTCCTGAAATGCCTCATATGGGTGTAAGAATCTCGTTTCTACACTAAATTGACAAATTATTATATATACCTCGATAATAATATGCAAAGCAATCGCATCCAAACTCGTGGGACGCTGAAACAGGCAATGTCTATAAATAGAACAGGTCTCTACGCATTGGGAACCAGTCTCGGAAACCAGTCACGTTGATGTTACAATGACTGCGGTGAATTCTTTGTTCTCTCCAGATGAGCATGAGATTAGATTCGATATTCAAACTGAACCTGAACTCATCTATGAAAAGCCCATTTGCCACTAACCAGGGCTCCCCAAGAAGGATGTTGTCAGAAACGTTAAGCGGTATCTCCTGTTGAAGCGGATGAGGTGGGCACAAATTATTTGCCTTCGTGCATATAGACCTAGTTCATGTGATTCTCTATGCACAATATGTTTTGAAACTGTCATCCTTAATGTCGTCCAGATAATGGTTATCCTGAGCACTTGTGGCCCTGGAAAGATCTTGTCCTAGACTACGATTAACCTCTCCTGTTTCTTGAAACTGTCTCAAAACATATGGACGAACAGTTTTTGGTATATTTAAGATCCTGGATATCTGGGTTTGGAACTGAACAGTTTCTATTCTACCCATCGCTCTCAACCGCACACAATCATCCATACGTCGTCTTTATGATATGATAAAATCAAATTCCTTCTGAAGTCAAGCTGATGAAAAGAAAATGAATGACGATCATTCATAGCAACAAAAATGTGTACGATTTTGATATATTTAATGCCCTGGAAAATTACTCTAATCCAAGTTTCAAGAAGTTACGGATTACTAAGTTTAAACTCTTATTTCAGCACCACCAAACATAATATACCAAATAAGATATACATAATATACCACTCATAATATAATATACAGGGTGATTCAAAAAGAATTGAACACTTTCAAAACTAACTAAATGACTCACACCACATGACTTCTTCTTGTAGGGATACTTCAAGAGCCTCGTGTTTGTACAGTCGCTCAAAAAACTATCCGAACACTGATTGATTACAGAATTCGGAACAAATATCTGGAAACGATTTTTTTAGAAATTAATGATGTGACAACCTTCGTGTCACGTGACAAAACAACCCAACCCATGGGTAACGTTTGTTACGTTAGCCATGATTATACATGTTACAGGGGTTGGGGTTTGTGGAGTAATTCGAATATTAGAGTCATGCTAAAGAAGAATTTTAACATTATTGTTTCTACCTCTCAAAATCAAATGATAATCATTTCATAGTGAGAGCTGATGTTTCCTATCTGAACGGATCTCCCTTCTGCACAATTTCGAGAAATATGATATGTTTTTCCTATTTCATTCTCAAACTCACATTCACGATAATGTCATTTAAATATGAATAACAAAACGCATATTATTCAATATTGTGAAGACTACATTGAACCATATAAAGGTAAGTCATTATTATTCCAATTCAGTGCCAGATCAAGGGGTAGGACAATATTAGCATATCCCCTCTTATAATGCTAATAATAAGATAAAGTTTACGAATTATGTTACATAAATAAGAATCCTATGCATATCCACCAGCTAAGAACTTCGATGTTGCCAATATTATAGATTACTTAAAACATAACTCATCTCCTGGATTTGACAATATTAAACCAAAATACATAAAGGAAAGTAAATGCAATTTTGTGCATGCATAATAACAATTCTCATAAATACAATGTTTGAAAACTCGCAAATCCCACTAGCTATGGTAATTGGAATTATTCGTCCGGTATATAAAAGTAGATCAAAAAAGTGTTTTATTCATTATAGACCAATCACTCTATTAACAAATTTCGATAAGATAATGGAAAAATATATTGGAGATCGCCTGCAAAATTCTTTGAATAAAATAAATTTTCTGTCAAGTCAGCAATTTGGGTTTCGTAAACGTATGAGAACGCAAAGCCTTTTGGAAGATCTTATTAATAATATAAATGTTAATTTAAATATAGGAAACAAATACATTGCGGTATTTATGGACTTAAAAAAAGCATTTTATTCCGTTGACATTGATATCTTGCTACAGAAATTATATTTACTTAGTATTAGACGGAATATTTTTGAATTGTTTAAAAGCTACTAATTACATAGAGAAATAGTTATAAAAAAATTATAATTATAGTGATAAATTTCAGATTAATTTTGGAGTTCTACATGGATCTATTCTCGGCCCTATGCTATTTCAAATGTACATAAATGATTTGCCTAATATTAATTTTAATAGTAAATTATATATGTATGCTGACGATACATGACTAATCAACTTCCACTCAGATTTAGAACACGCTATTTGCAATCTGCAAAATGATTTTAATAAAACCGTAAATGGTTCTTAAAAAACTGAGTGTAAACGAGAAAAAAAAACATATTTATGTGTATTGGTTTTCAACAACCTACACCTAATAGAAGTGTTACTAAACATCTAATCAGTTGTTCTATATTTGATGGTTTATTATCTGGTAAATGCAATTGTCCTAATATAGAAGAGGTAAACGAAATAATTTACCTAGGCTTGAAAATGAAACGAATAAACATTGGATGTGTTCAAGACTCCTATTTGTAGCATTTCAAATTAAGAAATTAACTTGTATGTTGATATACATTTTAACTCTTTTAGTACATAAAGCACTTTTTGAATCTATAATAGATATGGAATAACAGTTTATGGGACAGCCTATAAGACAGAATTAAATAAAATTAAAAGAATACATTAATCTACTAAAAGGATTGTGTAATTAAGAAGTTAAAAATTCCATTACAACAAAAGATGATATATTTAGTTTGTTCAAAATTTTACCTATTGAAATTTATATGTGTTTGTTTGTGTTATCAATAACTTCTTTAATAATACCTATAGGCAAAATATTTGCCACAATGTGTTTACTAGAAAAAAGACTAGGGTTTTTTGAAACAACCAAAATTTTATAATAATTACAGACGAAAATTTCAAATAATATTAAATTCCCTACCTATTTATCTTGCTTCCTAGAGAAATTGTTAACTTAAGTAAAATTTGTGATGTTAAAGAAAAATAATTTCAATGGTTCATGAAAAAGTGATATTTTTATAAGGAATCATTTATCATTTTATTGGTTTTCTCTTTTATTTATACTTTTTTTTTTCTCCTTCATTTTATGTAACGATATCGATGTAATCTAGATCATATTTGTCAAAACCTATGCATTCTCGCTGATAAGCTTCGGCTTAGTAGGTTTTTTATATAAAATAGTTATAGAAAACAGTTTCTGAAAAAAAAATTGAAAATTGAATTGCAAAGTGTTCCACCACCAAAAAAGTTTGAAAAACTAGAGATATAGAATATACTATATTCTAAAGCGAAATATTCATTAGGAATTCCCCTTTCTGCCTACTTAGAGTAAGATTTTTCAAACATTTTACCCCCCCCCCCGAAAAAAAATAACCCCCCTGAAGCATTTAAAAACTTTTATTACCTCATTAACGGCGAAATTTAAGTCTATAGAGCCTACTATCTCGGAAAGAAAAGAGAGAATTTGTACGGTAGAAAGATCAGCATGGGCATAAAAATTGTACATCAATGTCAATGTTGTATATTCGTGATGTATTCTGTATATATTTTCTGTTTAATCTTCCTTTTCTTGCTCATCGAAAGTGAGGACCTTCATTTTCTTTGTAGGACTTTGTTTCATATGCAAGTCATGGTATTTGAGTCCATTTCCTTTTCGGCTATTGTTTGCTTCTACTTTTTCCGCTGGAGCTATACTGGAGCTATTTTGAGCCGCAGTCTTGTTCCGTAGTGGGGGAGGGACGTAATCATTCTGATTGATAGCTTGAGGCATGCAGGTGCGGTCTGTAGAGACAGCGACAGGGAGTAAAGTTTGATCTTGTGCGTTCCCAAGTTGAGAAGTAAACAGCCAATTATTTTCAAATATTAAAAAATATTAATTTCCCTCTTTTAATTCTGCTTGTGTTTTTCCGAAATAATATCACTTTGGAGACAAATTTTTTCTCTGTATTCTGGCTTTGTCATTTATTTCAATGGTTAGAATTTTATGGTGTTCTCTTGATTTTTCTCTAATGGTTACTGATAGATTTGTGTAGTTTCTTTGTATGGTGTACTTCACATTCCCCGTGTCACAAGCTTTCATTTCAGACAGGGGAGTGGGTGGCCCAGCTGATAGAGCGCCAGGCTCGTAATCTGTAGTTCCTAGGTGAAGTCACACCAGTTCCAGCGTTTGAGATTTATCTCTGCAAAACTTCCCTTCCTACCTTCGGTAAACAGGGAACACGGATGGACTTCGAAAAGCCGCCGTCCGCTGAATGGGATGTTATGCCGTGGCACTGTGTTCAGTAGAAAGCTGTACCCTGTATACGTTAAAGAACATGCTGGATGCTACCGTCTGGCTCCTAACAGCTGTCAAGTGGGTCCCTTTCCCCCCACCTTCTCTGAACACTTGGGATCCATATGACCTGGCCATTTAGCCCAATGTGTGCAAAATAAGTGCCGCTCAAAGGTAAACCAACTCGACCTATTTGAGATATAACTCGTTACACATACAGGGTGATTGTAAACTCTTTCAACAAAAAAAGAGGGGTAATAGTACACAACAAGACGATCAATTTTTGCAATGGAACCTAGGGTCGCATTCCACTCCTTCCGTCAGAAAAAAGTACTTTCGAAAAACGCCATGTATTTACAACCGGTGCATGAAAATCACAATACGACGATTCGGAAATCTCTTACGGTACAATCTTTGTGCTTCACGTTAATTACCACCTGCTTGGCCGTACATCAGATCCATATCCGACAGTTCCTCGTATGTGTAGTCTTCCATGTCCTTCCCGAATACGTCACTTATCATGTGACGTTATCACGGTAATGTCGATGAACGGTTCGGCTGCGTTTTTAAATGATTGTTCTTAATCGTCTACGCACTTGCTCAGAGCACCTGATTTGCATCTTGTGATTTTCATGCACAGGTTGTAAATACTTGTGCATCCGTGGCGTTTTTCGAAAGTACTCTTTTCTGGCGGAAGGAGTGGAATGCGACCCTAGGTTCCATTGCAAAAATTGGTCGTCTTGATGTGTACTATAACCCCTCTTTTTTTGTTGAAAGAGTTTACAATCACCCTGTATAATGGAACAATCGTTTACAACTTTCACCTTTTTTGATGGGAAAGAAAGCTTTGAGGGGAGGGTTTTTGCAACCTAAAACATCATTCCACAACAGAAATTTTTATTTCGCACTTAACTAATTAAACAGAAATTTTTATTTCGCACTTAACTAATTAAACAGAAATTTTTATTTCGCACTTAACTACGCTTGTTACAGCGTAATGATCGTTGACACAATTCTCCTCCTTTGAGGGGGAGGGGTCAGTCGGTAGCGCGCCAGGCTCGTAATATGCAGTTCTCGGGTTCGAGTACCACCCGGGCCATCGTTGGGATTTATCTCTGCAAAATTTCCCGCTCTGCCCATGGTCAATAGGGGACACCGATGGGTTGGAGAAGCTGCCGTCCGTCGGATGGGACGTTAAACCGTTGCGCCGTGTATGGGAGAGCCGTAACCTGTGCACGTTAAAGAACACGCTGGTGGCCTTGACGGGAGACTACCATCTCTCTCCCAATAGCTGTTCCAGTGGGTCCCCTCCCACAACCTTCTCTGAGCCTTCGGGGTACATGGAACCTGGCCATTTAGTCCATGGTGTACAAAAAAGTGCCGCCCAGAGGTAAAACAACCTAAACAACCATATATTTAAATGATATTCTGTTAATTAATGTAAAAGCATAGATATGCCAATCGCTTACATCAATTTCTAAGCTACAATCAGAATCTGAAAAGTCACATTTAATTTAATAATATTAATATAATAATGAATAAAAATAATGCTTTTTAATATAATAAAAAAGTTTATTATTTTTGTTACTTTAAGAAATGAAAATGATTTTTTTTAATTTTTTTTCCGCTAAACTACTACGCTGAGAAGCAATTAACCAAACGCAAAGAATGAACCTAATTGCTCGGATGTGAGTCCTCTTCAAGCTTTCAATGCAACCGGAAACAAATTCTTTTGTCAGGGTATACCGAGTAGCGCGCTTCGCTATTGATCTAAGGGACCTGGATTCGAGCCCCGGGTAAGGCGTGGTTATTTGTGATGTCTTTCTGCTGAGATCCCGCCATCCTCACAGACTTCTACTGTGGCGTATTAAATTGGCAGGCTCCTATCAGACATCCATGGCTATTTATTATTATGTCCACATCGCCAGTGTACTGTAGGCGGTACAGGATGACCCACTCCCTCTATGCGCTCTACGCCGCCAGCAGCGCGAGTCAAAACACCCTGATTTCTTTTCTCCAAGGAGGAATTCCAAAAGTGTTCCAGCCGCTGTGAAAAGTTCAATACAAGTTATTGTGTTGCGGTACCTTTACAAGAGCTCTTTGACCATTGGAAATCCGCTTCCCATACTTTGAAATGATGGACTTGGAAAAGCCGCTCTCCATCCATTGGAAAGCTAATGCCATTGCTTCGTGGACAAGAGATCCATATACAAGGACTCTGTATAAAGAACACGTTGGATGACTGTTCATCTGCCTCCCAATAACTTCCCTGAGTCCCTTGTGACACAGCCCAGGCCAGGCTCGTATCTAATGGATTTCCATTCCAGTATGAATTTCCACCTTCTTTTTTTGTGTTACCATTTTCTTTAAAAATGCATAAGACTCGGACCTAGAAAAATACTAAGGGTTGGGTGGAACGTTATTGATCTGGAGCTGATCGGAACACCATTCGTAAACGTAGCATTTTCCTTCTATTTCAGTAATATTTTAAAACAATGTTCTTGAAAAACATATGTGGTAGTTATTAGTTTAAGTAAAGGGGAGAATGCTCTGTTCTTATCACCCCCCGAGATCGGTTTCTCATGAGTTAACCTTTTCATTATTTTTCTATTACATGTCATTAAAAAGTTTAGCAAAAGAAAATTTAAAAAATATTAACCCTTGCAGGATTTTTAATACCACCAACCGCTGAATAAATTATCTTCCGGTCTTTCGTAAAAGAATTTCTGACTACATTTCAAGTTGCGTAATGATGATTACATTTTTTCTTTCAAGGCAGTGATTTCTTTTATTGAATTGGAAGCGAATGCATCACATTTTTACTTTTTGTAAATAACAATGCTTAATTTCCAAAATTGTATTACAATAGCTAATTTAAAATATTTGTCGTAGCTAAGAATATAACGTTTCTAATTATAAATGATGTCTAAAATATAACTGGGGAGCATAGTATGTGAATAAAAAAAAACAGATAAATACCTCTTCAAGCAGCTTCTTGCCGCAAAGTTCTGACAGGAGCCTGTCAGTTTACATGACATAGTCGAAGGCTGTGAGGATGGCGGGAACCCAACAGAAAGTCAACGTGATTATCGCGCTTGGCTACTGATCAAAGAGAAATGGCTCGAACCCAGGTCCCTTTAATCAGTAACCAAGCGCGATAACCACGCAATCAAAAAACGGATGGGGTAAGACATGCCCCGATATACAATCAAAATTGGACTCGATATAGGTATCTGTATACAGACATTACTATTATATATTTAGTGTTGAAAACGTTACGTTTACATTGGTATTATAATGTAACATTACAATAATTGTACTTCATGTGGTGTGTACAGTGAAATGGTTCTGTATGCGATTGTTGTTCTTCATTAGGCAATGTAAAGTTTATTTTCATATCCCAATTTTGTTAATAATCAATAAATAAATAAAATATAATAAAAAGCTAATATATATAGTCGTCTGAAATAACAGTGATAATAAAATGGCCCTCTCCTAAACAAAAATAAAAATTGAATCAGCCAAAGCCCAGCAATTTTCACATAAAGTGTATGTCAGTGGTTAGGGAAAAAATATTTTTATGGGTTAGGCAGTTAGCGTATGAAATGCATTCTGGAGTCAGACGAAATAATTTTATATAGACAACAGGCCACCAAAAAGAGTATTATACAACATTTCTGCTCCTTTGAGGGATTAATCGATATCTATATTTGGTAGTTCCTGAAAATCAGAGAACTGAACATATCAACCCTCCCCCTCACCAATATATTAAAACACGCTCTTTTCACAACCTTTAGAACTAGCTGGATACACCACGGTATATAGGTGGAGCAAATTTTGTTTATTTCTGATAAAATTAATAATTTCTTACCTCTAGTGGGCGAGTGGTTAGCGTGATTGGTTACGCAAAGAATGAACCTAATTGCTCGGATGTGAGTCCTCTTCAAGCTTTCAATGCAACCGGAAACAAATTCTTTTGTCAGGGTTGATCAAAGGGACCTAGGTTCGGGCCCTGGTTAAGGGATAGATTTTTTTTGTCTTTCTGCAGAGGTCCCGCCATCCTCACAGACTTTATACTATGGCGTATAAACTGATAGACTCATGTTGGACCTCTGTTGCAAGCATATCCTTGAGAAGGTATTTTTTTTAATTATAATATTCTATATATTTGCCATATTAATATGCATTTATTATATATCATATCCAGAACCTACCGAACAACTTTTAAGAGCATATGTTATAGAAGATACAACCAAATAAATCGCAGACGAATATTTAGGTTTTATAAATAAGTATTATGCTTTTAATTTCCCACAATATTAATAGCAATTAAAACAAGGTATGCAAAGACAAATTCTACAGTGCTCACATTCCCAAGAACTTTCCACTTGACTTCCAGAAGGAGTTCTCTGATTCAGTTTTCGACACTTTGCGCACGTTCTATTTCTACCCGTGATTTTTCTTCTTTTATGAATGATTATTATGGTCGTCGATTGTGGCTGTTCGTTTTCGACTTGAGAAATCTTTCGGCAACTCGTCAATTATTTCTATTTTAAAATCCCGAAGTGATTTGGGCCATTTTTTAAGTCGAAAATTTGTTGTTGTGTAAATAATAAATGAATTGTTCACCGCCGTGTCCAACATGAACCGTGAAACAAACGTTTGTTGACAACCGTTGAAACATCCGTGAAACAACAAAAATGTTGAACCACAGCGGAGAAAATTAACTTTTTCTAAGCCTTTGGAACTACTAATTTCGCGAGAACAACAAATGCGCAAGTGATTCGCCGGAAGCTGAGTCGCAAATAACAAAGACTTCCTTTGGAAATTAATGGCTGTGGGAAGGAAGAAGTGAGCACCTTCTTAAATCTATGACGATCTCTAATCCAATGAAATGTTTCCTTTGTAGTTTGCAGCAAATCACCTTAAGCTTCAATCTGCATTCATTGTTGAATACAATTATGCTCATTGTATTCATTGTTCAATCTGTATTCACCTTTGAATAATATTTAAAACTATTTTCCTATATGAAGGTTTATTGCCTTTCTACGTAATCCGCCATCCAGAAAGGAAAAAAAATACCCCCTCAAGTAGCTGCTTGCCACAGAGGTCTGACAGGAGCCTGTCAGTTTATATGCCATAGTATAAGGTCCGAGAGGATGGCAGAACCTCAGCAGAAAGACGACACAAACATCCATGCCTTACCCAGGGCTCGAAACCAGGTCCTTTAAATCAGAAAAAGAAGCGAGCTAACCACTCGGCCACTGACGGCCCTAAAAAGTAGAAAATAACCCTAAAATATATCGATGGTGTAATCAGTCACTGAGTTAGTATTCGCTTCGAAGGAAGTAGGGCGCCGATTTTCCTAGTCGACAAGATTCCCGGACACCTTATCTTCCTTTGAAGTGAATACGAACTCAGTGACTGATTGCACCATCGATATACTTTAGGTATACAAAAAAAAAATAATAAATACTTAAAACATTTGTTGACTATTGTTGCCAAAATTATAAATTATACATATGAAATATGATAAAATTCCACAGGCGAGTTATTAACTCTTGTGGATTTCTGTAAGATTCAATTGTAATATTTGTGCTCACTGGGCTGGACCAATGTAATCGGATGTATTATGTATTAAATAAATATTATTATTATTATATTTTCTTCTTTTTACGACCCTATAGGAAGATAGGTAGTTTTTAAAAATTTTAATTTATAGTTTTGAATTATTCACACTCTAATAACGGGAATTCGAACTAAGAAATGATTAGGATGATCCAAATGGCCAATTATATTAGCACCTGTAAAATGCGAAAAAAATTTATTCATATCTTAAAAATTTTGCATTTCCTCTACCTGGAGTTGAGACGTAGTTCTTGATGTTCACATTTCGCGATCCAAATTCTTAATTCCTCGCATACACAGATTGTTTCCAATACCTTTTAAAATTTTGTCATTTTTCAAAATTTTCCACCGTCCGTTAGAGAATGACATTAAAACTGAGAAATTAGGGAAGCACGAAATTTAATATTTCTTTAACTCATATCCATGGGGGCGGCTCAGTCGGTAGCGCACCAGGCTCGTAATCTGTAGTTCCTAGGTTCGAGTCCCAGCTGGGTCAGCATTGAGTTTTATCTTCGCAAAACTCCCCACCATGCCCACGGTCAGTATGGGACACCGATGGTCTTGTAAAGGCCGCCGTCCGTCGGATGAGACGTTATGCCGTGGCACCGTGTTCGGGAGAGCCATACCCTGTGCAGTGAACACTCTGGATGGCCTTGACCGGAGGCTACCATCTGTCTCCCCACAGTTGTTACACTTGGTCCCCTCCCCCAACGTTCTCTGAGCCTTCGGGGTCCATGTGACCTGGCCATTTAGCCTATGGTGTGCAAAAAGTGCCGCTCAGAGGTTAAACAACCCAATGCATATCCAAATGAAAAACGATTTTTCGTTTATCACTATAAACAAAGACGTTGAGAGACGTCTAGAGATTGATGACGAGATGAAAACAATTGGCATTTTTTCAAAAACGAGTAAAAAATAAATTGTTGCGGTTGATTTAAGAAATATTACCTTCTTTTGGAAATTTTAATTTAATAAAAAAATTCTTAATGGACTTTTCAGTTGGAGTTTCCTCATTTGTTTAACCCTGAGAAATTTATGTTTACAATTTTAGCGTATTAAAATCGTTACCCAACTTCTTTGAATTTCGTTAACGCAACACCCATTGTTCAGGGATTTTCTGCTTAAACAACCAAAAACGTTAAGTTCTTAAAATCGGAATTGAAACTGAGTAAAAGAATAATTTGATAAACAGGTTTTAGGTGATTGTATTAGAAAAAAAAATCCCCAGAACATTTCTTCACAGTTGAATTTGCATTATAAAACATATTTACTCTTAGTCTGTAAATAAATTGAAATTGTGTAAATCACAGGCTTACACAAACACACCCACGAAAAAAAGAACTCTTCCTGAAGCAGTGGCGATGTTCCGTATATTCCTATATATTTGATATATGTAATAATATTTATGTAATATTCGAATAACATGATTTATTCTTTTCACGAAGAAGGGTTATGGGAAACACCAAAGCCAGGTGAAGAGGTGAATCACTCCTCCCCACCTTCAATACATCAGTGGTGTAATGCAATTATCTTTTATTCATTATGATTGGAAAAGAAATATTTTTATTATTGGCGATTAGAAAAGAAACATTTTTATTAGTGGTGATTGAAAAACAAATATTTTTATTCATGGTGATTGGAAAAGAAATATTTTTATTATTGGTGATTGGAAAAGAAATATTTTTATTATTGGTGATTGGAAAAGAAATATTTTTTTTTCAAGTTGGTTACTTGTAAATATTTTAATGAATGATTTGAGTACCAAATGTCATTTAGACACCAATAGTTAAATTTTAAAGCCAATTTTTGAATGATGAACAAAGAGTGACGTCACACTAGAAGAAAACTACCAAACACTATCTGTTTGACGCAACAGTATATTATCATTATATATCTCCATTATTATTGAAAGAAACACTGTCCAGCATTTCTCCTAAACATTTCCGTTCCAGCCATTGCTTAGGGCAGAGATGTTGAGTGTTTCCTCAGATAGAACTTATTTAATGATTGGAGGATGGCATGAACGCTAGGAGTTAAGAGGTAGGAATAGATTTACGAAAAATACTTAAAAAAGTTTAGAATTATAATGCTGATTTGACTGATTATTAGTATTAATGGTCCATTGCTAGTTATTTTTCGCCATTATTATTTGAGAAGTGAAGGCTTTTTTAAAAGCAGTTGTAATGGTAATTAGAATATTTGAATAAATTGTAAAAATTTTAGAATATTTTAATTCAATCCAATTAATTATTTCAATTTGTCAAACAAGATGGTTTATCAATATTTAGTCGTAAGCTTAAAGAATGTTGAAAAGATTAATTTAAACATGCTACACATTAATTGTTACTTAATAGCAATAGCATCTCATAATTTAATTTGTATTTAAATGTAGTACCAAAATGATACCAGTTATATTCATCACTTACTAATTCGGGTTTCACATGAGCGAATTTTTTCTTTAGCAAGTATTAACATTCCACTGGTATTTGTAAATCGGAATATTATCAAAGGAGAATGGGGTGAGAGTTTGTGTTACGCCACATTAGATAAGGGAATTACAGGTGATGCTCGCAATCATGAAAACACTGCAACATACTACTACTACTACGAGCACAATAGTTAACGTTTAATGTTTATTCCCTTCAAAGTAGTTCCTGTGTATTATCAGAAGTCATTTTAATGTTGACAAATATTGGCGTAAACAGCGTTGCGCTTGGGAAAGACAATTAAAATTTCTCATTGCACATCTATAGAGCATATGACGCTTAGCAAGTCAGGAATTTTTTTAATTGAAAAACGTCTTATTTGTGTTTGTCAGCTTTATTGCTAGTTTTTCTTGTGACCTTTATCAGCAGATCTTCTTGTCCCCTTTAATTATTCGTTCCTGTCAACTTTATTCCTAATTTTTTCTTGTTGACTTTATTGCTAATTGCTCTGGGAAGTTATTTTTTACCTAGTTGCTCTCGTCACCTTTATTGGGAGTTAGTGGAAGTGGTAAAAATTACCAAAAGCGACTGAGAATGTGGAGCCACAATCCATAAACCTGTTATATAAAAAAATTATGGACAGAAATCAAGCGTGCAAGGGGATCGAGATTATGAGGCTCCAGAACTCGGTCCTTTAAAAAAATGTATATATAGTGAAAAAAAAAGGAAAACAAAAAAATGGCTAGAAAGGGATCGAGATTACGGGGCTTCAAATCGGTCCTCTGAAAAGTGAAAGAGGTAAAAATTACCAAAAGCGACTGAGAATGTGGGGCCGCACTCCAGAAACCTGTCGTATATAAAACAAGTATGGACACAAAGCAACGCGTGCAAAGGGATCGAGATTATGAGGCTCCAGAAATCGGTCCTTTAAAAAAATGTATATATAGTGAAAAAAAAAAGAAACAAAAAAAAATGGCTAAAAAGGAATCGAGATTACGGGGCTTCAGAAATCGGTCCTCTGAAAAGTGAAAGAGGTAAAAAAATTACCAAAACCGACTGAGAACGTGGGGCCACACTCCAGAAACCTGTCATATATAAAACAAGTATGGACACAAAGCAACGCGTGCAAGGGGATCGAGATTATGAGGTTCCAGAAATCGGTCCTTTAAAAAAAAATGTATATATAGTGAAAAAAAAAAGAAAACAAAAAAATGGCTAGAAAGGGATCGAGATTACGGGGCTTCAGAAATCGGTCCTCTGAAAAGTGAAAGAGGTAAAAATTACCAAAACCGACTGAGAATGTGGGGCCACACTCCAGAAACCTGTCATATATAAAACAAGTATGGACACAAAGCAACGCGTGCAAGGGGATCGAGATTATGAGGCTCCAGAAATCGGTCCTTTAAACAAAAAATGTATATATAGTGAAAAAAAAAAAGAAAATAAAAAAAATGGCTAGAAAGTGATCGAGATTACGGGGCTTCAGAAATCGGTCCTCTGAAAAGTGAAAGAGGTAAAAAAAATAAACCAAAAGCAACGGAGAATGTGGGACCACACTCCAGAAACCTGTCATATATAAAACAAGTATGGACACAAAGCAACGCGTGCAAGAGGATCGAGATTATGAAGCTCCAGAAATCGGTCCTTTAAAAAAATGTATATAAAGCGAAAAAAAGAAAAGAAAAAAAATCGCTAGAAAGGGATCGAGATTACGGGGCTTTAGAAATCGGTCCTCTGAAAAGTGAAAGAGGTAAAAATTACCAAAAGCGACTGAGAATGTGGGGCCACATTCCAGAAACCTGTCATATATAAAACAAGTATGGACACAAAGCAACGCATGCAAGGGGATCGAGATTATGAGGCTCCAGAAATCGGTCCTTTAAAAAAAAATATATATATATATAGTGAAAAAAAAAGAAAACAAAAAATGGCTAGAAAGGGATCGAGATTACGGGGCTTCAGAAATCGGTCCTCTGAAAAGTGAAAGAGGTAAAAAAATTACCAAAAGCGACTAAGAATGTGTGGCCACACTCCAGAAACCTGTCGTATATAAAACAAGTATAGACACAAAGCAACGCGTGCAAGGGGATCGAGATTATGAGGCTCCAGAAATCGGTCCTTTAAAAAAAATGTATATATAGTGAAAAAAAAAAGAAAACAAAAAAATGGCTAGAAAGGGATCGAGATTACGGGGCTTCAGAAATCGGTCCTCTGAAAAGTGAAAGAGGTAAAAAAAATAAACCAAAAGCGACGGAGAATGTGGGACCACACTCCAGAAACCTGTCATATATAAAACAAGTATGGACACAAAGCAACGCGTGCAAGAGGATCGAGATTATGAAGCTCCAGAAATCGGTCCTTTAAAAAAATGTATATAAAGCGAAAAAAAGAAAGGAAAAAAATCGCTAGAAAGGGATCGAGATTACGGGGCTTTAGAAATCGGTCCTCTGAAAAGTGAAAGAGGTAAAAATTACCAAAAGCGACGGAGAATGTGGGGCCACACTCCAGAAACCTGTCATATATATAACAAGTATGTACACAAAGCAACGCGTGCACGGGGATCGAGATTATGAGGCTCCAGAAATCGGTCCTTTAAAAAAATGTATATAAAGCGAAAAAAGGAAAAGAAAAAAAAAGGCTAGAAAGGGATCGAGATTACGGGGCTTCAGAAATCGGTCCTCTGAAAAGTGAAAGAAGTAAAAAAATTACCAAAAGCGACTGAGAATGTGGGGCCACACTACAGAAACCTGTCGTATATAAAACAAGTATGGACATAAAGCAACGCGTGCAAGGGGATCGAGATTATGAGGCTCCAGAAATCGGTCCTTTAAAAAAAATGTATATATAGTGAAAAAAAAAAAAAAAAAAAAAATGGCTAGAAAGGGATCGAGATTACGGGGCTTCAGAAATCGGTCCTCTAAAAAGTGAAAGAAGTAAAAAAATTACCAAAAGCGACGGAGAATGTGGGGCCACACTCCAGAAACCTGTCATATATATAACAAGTATGGACACAAAGCAACGCGTGCACGGGGATCGAGATTATGAGGCTCCAGAAATCGGTCCTTTAAAAAAATGTATATAAAGCGAAAAAAAGAAAAGAAAAAAAAGGCTAGAAAGGGATCGAGATTACGGAGCTTCAGAAATCGGTTCTCTGAAAAGTGAAAGAGGTAAAAATTACCAAAAGCGACTGAGAATGTGGGGCCACACTCCAGAAACCTGTCATATATAAAACAAGTATGGACACAAAGCAACGCATGCAAGGGGATCGAGATTATGAGGCTCCAGAAATCGGTCCTTTAAAAAAAATGTATATATATATAGTGAAAAAAAAAAGGAAACAAAAAAAATGGCTAGGAAGGGATCGAGATTACGGGGCTTCAGAAATCGGTCCTCTGAAAAGTGAAAGAAGTAAAAAAATTACCAAAAGCGACTGAGAATGTGGGGACACACTACAGAAACCTGTCGTATATAAAACAAGTATGGCATAAAGCAACGCGTGCAAGGGGATCGAGAATATGAGGCTCCAGAAATCGGTCCTTAAAAAAAATGTATATAAAGTGAAAAAAAGAAAACAAAAAAAATGGCTAGAAAGGGATCGAGATTACGGGGCTTCAGAAATCGGTCCTCTGAAAAGTGAAAGAGGTAAAAAAATTACCAAAAGCGACTGAGAATGTGGGGCCACACTCCAGAAACCTGTCATATATATAACAAGTATGGACACAAAGCAACGCGTGCACGGGGATCGAGATTATGAGGCTCCAGAAATCGGTCCTTTAAAAAAATGTATATAAAGCGAAAAAAAGAAAAGAAAAAAAAAAAGGCTAGAAAGGGATCGAGATTACGGGGCTTCAGAAATCGGTCCTCTGAAAAGTGAAAGAAGTAAAAATTACCAAAAGCGACTGAGAATGTGGGGTCACACTCCAGAAACCTGTCCTATATAAAACAAGTATGGACACAAAGTAACGCGTGCAAGGGGATCGAGATTATGAGGCTCCAGAAATCGGTCCTTTAAAAAAATGTATATAAAGTGAAAAATAGAAAATAAAAAATGGTTAGAAAGGGATCGAGATTACGGGGCTTCAGAAATCGGTCCTCTGAAAAGTGAAAGAGGTAAAAAAATTACCAAAAGCGACGGAGAATGTGGGGCCACACTCCAGAAACCTGTCATATATAAAACAAGTATGGACACAAAGGAACACGTGCAAGGGGATCGAGATTATTTGATTCCAGAAATACGTTCTTTTGTAAAAAAATAATGTGTAAATGGGATCGAGATTACGGGGCTGTTGAAATAACATAAACTGTTAGTCAATGACTATAAGGTTATTTCTTACAGAATTAGAATTGCAGGTTTGGAGGTTTAATGTAGTGATAAAATATACTTTTTAAAGTAAACTGAAACCAAATGAACAAACGATGAACGAATTAAATTTTTATATACAGGGTGAATCTGAAAAAGTGGGCAAAACTTTACGGGGTAGTAGAACGCAGCTATACGAGTAAAATTCGTCATAGAATGTATGGTCGGAACGCAAGCGGTGAGAAGTTAAAAGGTAGTCTTCCACTGTCACATTTAAAGAATGAACACAAGAAGGAGAGGTGATACTTCAGAAAACATTTTATTAACAGGAATGTAATTGAGGTACATGCTCAAAGAAATTGCTCAAAAGAGCTGCCGCCAGCTGTAATGCAGGCTTCACACCTGCGGGATAGAGACCGACGCACATTTGTGAAGACACCAGGCATTTCCCGAATATCGCCGGCAACAACGGCGATCCTGGCGACTAGATCCATATCGGTTTCACTTGCATTCCCGTCCGCCGCACCGTACACAAAGTGCATATCCGCCATTTCGTGGTTAGTATAACCAGCCATCCTCTCGGCAATCCACGGTAGAAATGCCGTTGGGTTCGAGGACCGCCCCTTTTATACCATTTCCAACGCCACCTAGCGGCTCGCCGTTTGCGTTCCGCCCATACTTTCTATGACGAATATTGCTCGTATAGCTGCGTTCTACCACCCCGTAAAGTTTTGCCCACTTTTTCAGATTCACCCTGTATATCCCCCGATTTGGGAGTTGTACCTGTAATTCCGGATGAAAACTGAACAGTACTTAAGCAGATAACTTGAGTAGTATGGACAATGTAATTTGGTAAATATAATCTTAATAGAAATACTTCTGGGGAATTTCTGTATCTCATTTCCGGAGTCCAAATATTACTGGACCTTCCTTCATTTCAATGAACGTGTAATATTTTTTTTTGTTCTTTTCAATAAATAAGATAGAGAAGAATCCTGGAAGCTGTTTCTATTTTAGCATGCCTTCTTATATGAGCATCTGTCATTGTAATATCGAAATTTTTTCTGAGTAGAAAGATTAATTATTAAGTGTACTAAGTGGCCCCTTGGCGCCCAATTGCTATGGAATTGCTTTCGTAATATTTAGGCCGTTTGAGCTACATACCACAGGACTCCTTTATTTTTCTTTTCCGCGTGAGGCCCCTGGACCTCTAGATCCGATACATTTGATCACTGACTCAGTACAGAACGTTTGCTCTCTGGAACAATAATTTGGCTACCAGCTACTCTTCCAGTTAAGGCTAATTTAGTAGACGGTAACAGCTACTCCAGGGGAAAATAAGTAAAAGTTATAGAATAATTAACAAAAACAGGGCTCTTGCACATCACTTTGAGCATAGCCAAATTACGAGTGATTTTTATGGTTAAGCACAAGTAGCTCTGTTAGTAGGATTTGTAATAAAAATATAATTTTTTTGTTTCTTTAGATTTATTGATTCTCCTCATCTCTTAGAGCTGGAAATATGTTCTCTAGTTGTTTTTCTTACAAATAAGTCTCGTAGCTACCACTGTTTTAATTCGACTTTGATAATTTTTTTATTTCTTTATTAATTTTTCTTGGATTTCTAATAAAAACGTCCCATCATTGATCAATCCTTAAAAGTTGAATATTGTCACAGAAGCGAGTATTCTGTTGGCTCGGAAAACAGCACCCCCCCCCCCCACCTCCCCAGCATTGGAAGGGTCAATTTCCTGAAGGGACCCCTATCTGCTTCTACGCTGGAATGACTAGTTGTGGGCAAAATACAGTTTTCGATTAAGATATAGTTTTTTTATCGATATTATAATGTATTTTTGCAGTTGCAGAAGCTGCGATATTACTCTTTTTGTTCCACGTGGACACATCCACGAACGCAATCGGTGAGCTGAAGAAGATGAGAGGGGACTTTTATTCTAGTGAACTGCAATCACATCTATCCACGGAACATCAGGAATCCTTGAACTCTCTACGTACCGAGACAGAATCTGCAGATCTGTCTTGCCGGTGCACTGAGCACTACGACTTCGAAGGCCACTACGTTTACTTTTGAGTTTTATCTAATATAAAGGAGGATTGCTTCTGTACGAATTTAAGGGCAAGGAGGCTGGATAGAACATTGGTTAAGGAGTTTATATTTGTGTGAATAATGTCAATGTCATTAATTTAAGCACAAAATATTTGTATTAATTAATTCAATAAATATTGAGCGTTGTTTTATAGATCTATCTCAATCGTTATTTTGTGTTCGTTGTTCATAATATCATTGTGTGATTGATTCAGTTTAGTGGCTGGGGTAGCTCAGTCAGTAGTGCTCCAGGCTCATAATATACAGTTCCCTGGTTCGATGGGTTGTTTTAACTCTGAGCGGAAATTTTTAACACACACTGAATTGTGCAGGTCATAAGGACCACGAGGGCTCGGAGAAGGTTGGCGAAGGAGCCCAATTGGTCAGCCATCACTTCCTATAACGGAAGGCCAGTGGACCGAACCATGACGTCACCATAGTTAGTTCTTAACTCGCACTTCGTCAAATATTTTTTTTCTCATTTTTGAGCTGTTCCTTTAGTTTTCTTCAGAGCGAAGTTTTTTCAAAAATCTTATTTCAGTTTTTCGTATTTTTGAGAACCATTTGCAGTTTTATAATCCTATTATGGAAGATACGATATGAATACTTCTAGCAAGTAACTGAATCTGTAACTTTTATGGTCATTTTTCTCCTCAAAAGTATTAGAAACAGAGCTTTGAAATTAACTTTTAAGGAAAATTAAGTGTATCATTTTGTGCCAGAGCTAAAGCTTGTGACTACAGCAAAATTTAGTATAATATAATATCTTTTTATTCTCGGTGAATGTTAAAAAAATTTCTCACAATCTTAACCATACTTATATTTTTTAAACCAATTTCTTCATGTATAGGTGGGAAACTGGTAAATGGTTTCTTTAAAGCTTCGGTCAACTTCCAAAAGGAATTTTCGGTTCTAGACAATGATTCAACTTTCCTATTCCATTGTTCACTTCTAAAAGCTTTGAGACTGGATTTTACCTTGAGCTTTAAAGAGTTGTAAAGTCTCTTATCAGATGTAAATCCATGTCTCTGACATGCATTTCTTATCTTGTTTTTCTCCTTAATGAGGTAAGAGAGATGCAATGGCAGGACATAAAAATCTCGCTTTGGTGAAAAAACGAAGCCAGCTTCGGTTTTGGAAGTTAGCAATAGGGTTGTAAAGTCATTTATGGCATCATTAATGGATCTACCATTAGAAAGTTGGCAGGTTCCAAGAATCGTGCTGTTTACAAGAACCTTATAAAATTGCCAGTCAGTCCGACTAAACGAACCAGGCACAAGAGGCGTGGAAAGGTGTAAAATCAGACAGACCGGCAAATGATCAGAGTTGAGTTGGTTCACGACACTAAGATCATAGTTTGGCAAGAAACTGCCAAAAATGGCCAGGTCAAGAACGTCAGGTCTATGCATAGTATTGAAGGGGTAAAACGTCGGCTGACAGGGAGCGTAGACAATGAATCCCTTGTCAATAGTATATTGGAGTAAAATACCTCCATTTTTGTTGCAGGCCCTTGAATACCAAGCAGTATTTTGTCATTAAGGTCACCTGCAAGCACTGTAAGAAGATTGGAGTCAAAAATGGAGTTCAGATCATCATTCATAAGCGTAGCATTTGGTGGCCTTATATGCAGCAACAAGGTGTGCAGTTCCTATGTTGGTATCTAAAATAGCCACGGCTGTGGCTTCAAGAGTTATGAGGTCTAAAGTAGGTAAAAGATTATGGTGAATCGACCGTTTGAACATAACAGCTGTGCCTCCGCTACTGTTATGCAAACGATCTGTACGATAGACCTCATAGTTAGGCATTTTAAAGACATCTGAGGCACGCAGATGCGTCTCACCAAGTAAGGCAATGTCTGCCGGAGTATCTGTCAGAAATGAACAGAACTCCGACAGATCATTAAGAATTCCGTGGCAATTCCAGAAATAAATCTGAAGATGATCCCTTATACATTTATCTGCCATCTGAGACAAAAGTTGAGAGTATAGTATCAAGAGCTTTCATGCCAATTGTAAGTTTGGCCATAAGGTCATTCTGTTAGTCGGCCATAAAAGACTTGACAATAAATGGTATCTTCGGAATATTAAAAATTTGCTACCGTTTGAGTTTTACAACTAACACCTATAGAATAGAAATTTGAAAAATTAGTGGTAGTTTTTAACAGAACACTAGCGGAAATAATGTACGCACGTTTTTGAGAGAGGTGTGACAAATGCGACTTTTTTTATTTAAAAATTAAAAGACGAATGATTTTATGTTGTATAATTAATAATAAAATACGATTTACATTTTTACCATTCTGCTATCTCAAATTAAAACTTTTAAGGAATGAAACCGTTGATAAAGGAAAATCTGATTCTCTTTGAAAACGAGATGACATATGCGCCAGAAGTAATATGTGTCCTTCTAGTTATATTGATCAAAAGTAATTTAAGAGATACTGTTCACATATTAGCAAATAGGAATGTCAGGTTCTTTCACATCTGAATAGCACTTTTTTACACACAATTGACTAAATGTCCAGATCACAAAGATTCCAAGAACTCAGAGTTGGGTAGGGGAAGGAAAACCGACTGGGCAGCTTTTAGGAGACAGATGGAAGCTTCCCTTCAAGGCCATCCAGCGTATTCTTTACTGTAAAAAGCCTGTGGTTCTACACAAAACGCCACAGCTTTACGTCTCATCCAACGGACGGCGGCCTTTCCAAGTCCATCGGTGTTCCCGTTCCCTTTGTCACCTCAGCGAGCTGGGGATATAGCGGAGACAAGCTTCAACGTATGCACATGGAGATTAAGAGAGTTCAGGTACTTATCGGAAGTTAAATTTTCTGAATCTAAGTGATCGGAAGTTAAATTTTCTGAATCTAAGTGATCGGAAGTTAAATTTTCTGAATCTAAGTGATCGGAAGTTAAATTTTCTGGATCGAAACGTTCTTTGATCGAAACTCCGAAATGATATTATATTCATATTCGAACTTCTATATTTCATTCATAGTTTTAGTATATAATCAGGGCCAGAGCTAGGGATACGGTTGGGGGGGCAAGCGTCCATGCCCCCCTTTGAGAATGCTATTAAGCGTAAAGGAAGCGAAAAAAATATTAAACTCCAAGGTACTTAAACTAGTATCCTAGTATCTAAAATTACTTGCATGTTAGTTTTACTTTAACCCCTAGCATGGTATACATTATAACAATAATATAAAAAATCCAGCCCCTTGGGGATTCAGAGAGTTTTCTGATTTTAGAGCAGGTGAGTAGTTTTGGAGAAATAATTATTAACAATTGAACTTATTTACATCTATATCATTTAATAATGATTAAAAGATGTGGCTAATGATTTACATATCATATGTAACTAACAGTTGAGTTTGTGAAATATAAACAAATGACAATTACTCGTCATAATTCAACGATGGAGTAGATCTTTTGCAATCAAATAGCAGAAGTGAATCCTTCGCTGATGTCTGACGATAATTGTTACATCAAATGTTTGGTGGTGGCAAAAGCCGAAAATTCTTAAAATCACGTGCCATTATGATTCGAGTGACATATTACTTTCTTAATATTTCCAGATCGTAAAATAATATCGTTATTTTGTTTTTTGGAAAATATGCCGGATTTTACTGAGTTTTCTGTATTTATTTTACCTATTTTTTTTATAATTGTTAAAGACCACTAAAACAGAGAGGAAAATTTTCGCCTGAACAACGTTCCGGTTTATTCCTGCTCGACTTTTTCCCCCCTCCTTTGTTCACTCGGTTCACTTGACACACACATTGCTTTTTTTTTTTAGATCCTGGCCTGAAATATATGGATGAAATATATAAAATAATAGTCTGCCGCATTTTTCTGGGAGCGGGACGGGTTTAATCCGTAGCGCGCCGGTTTGCATTCTGCAGTTCTCAGACTCGAGTCGCAATTGAGAGATTCTCCGCTGATTCAGATTCTGCCCTCAGTCAGAAATGGGACATCGATTAGCTTCGAATCAAGCAGCTCGTCGAATGGAATGTTTAGCCTCGGCTCTGCGTATAGGAGATCCATTTAATACAAAGTGTATAGACGATTATGACTGACCAATCGACTGATTGATTGAGTGACAGGGGACAAGCTAATTCTAACTATGATGCAGAAATGGTAGTGGTCTGAAAATTTGAACCTAGGGGTAATCCTGATCGTAGATCTAGAGAAAAGTCTGAAATGCGACTTCCGTATATCCTTTAGGGTCAAATGGAGGTCATGCAGAGGTCAAACCTTAATAAATTAAGAATAACTTTTCAGTCTCCTCAAAATGGAAGAATTTCACATTAATCGTGGTTTCCAATCGATTATACTTTCAAAGCATCCTACATTCACCTAAAAGGCTCTATTAAATTAGTTATTATTGTGAGTGAGTTAGAAACTTATATCTATTAACCGTAACCTCAATTGACTACGAATTAATAGTGGAATATTTCTTCATCTTTCATCACTTTAATAAAGTTTATTGGTAACGCTTTCAGGTTGACTCATCCAATCAGCAATCACGTTATCTTGGCATTTAGCACTAGAAATTAAAACCAAAGTTAAAAACCAAAGTTTTTGTTAACTGCACGGATTTAGATATTCATTAAATATGAAAATACGTATTAAAAATTATATTTTAGATATTTACATTTGTATTAAGGGCATTATACTTCATTTTTGCTATCATTGCTTTTAACTGCATTTTTATTTTAACTAAGGCTTGAAAACAAGATTTTATCTACTGCATTTGGTTTCTCTAAAACTATTTCTCATAAGCAGATTCATCTAACCGACAACCTCCGTTCTCCATTCCCGTTCACTCCGAAAATCGAGAGTTCACTGTATTTCTCATTTGCGATATCTTAGATGTATATTCAAACAATGTTATTACTCCTCTCACTTTGTTGCTTACAGTTACTGTCAGGCGTTTAATACCACATTTTAAAATAAAAATATTTGTTTTGTTATTGCAAATTAAGAAGTTGTCATGAAAAGCTTCTGCTCATGTGGAAACTAAATTGTTAATTAAAATCAAGATTAGACAAACTTAGTGAAGAATCATTTAAAAAAGAAACTATACAACGAAATACTTTGGTACTTCAAAATATTCATGTAAGGAAAAATCGTGTTAGTCGGATTCAAATTTCCCTTAAGAAAAAATGTAATTAGGGAGGATACTTTCCAGAATCATAGCATTATTGATATATTTTTAATTACATTCCTTTATTATCACCAGGCATGAATCTAGAAGAAAAAAAAGAGCTGATTGGTGGGGGGGGGGGATAAGATACTCAAACGATCCGGAAATATACGATGTGGGAGAGATTGAATTTCCATTGCAGAATATTATTTATCCATCCGTTTTAGAGGTATGTAAAAAATCTTGAAATATGCCTGAAATATACCTAAGTTAAAGATTGAAGGGTGATAGAAATGATTTAAAAGAATTATAGACCCATTTCGATTTTATCGATTATTTTGAAGCTTAATCTTTGATGAAAAACAGTAATTTATTAAATTCTTTGCTTTTATTCAGAAAATCAGTGTGGTTTTAGAACAGGTTTAGGTACTGAGAAAACTGTTTTAAATTTTAATACTCTAGTTTATTATAGTATTAATAAGAGTAAATATACTACGTTTCTATTTCTGGATATAGTGAAAGCTTTTGATTGTACAAATCATAAACTATTTATTCCAAAATTTAATTAAGGCATGAGGTGAATAGTAAAAAAATAGTTTAAATCATATTTAGAAAACAGAGAACAATATGTAACATTTATAAACTTAGCTGGCAATAGTTTTGTTCTAAATATTGGTGTACCTCATTATCCCTTTTGGGTCCAATATTATTTTTGATATACACAAATGATTTATGCAATCTTGAAATAAGTGGAAAAACTGATATCATTCGTGGATGATATTGCAATCGTTTATAGTGAAGAAAATATTGATAGTTTGATATATAAAATAAATGATGATGTAAAGAAACTAAATTGGTGATTTTCATATAATAAATTATAAATAAATCTAAATAAAAAAAATACATATATTTTAGTCTGGCAAATAAAAATAATCAAAATATGATTTTAAAGTGACATGATTTCAATTATGTTAGTGAAAATAATTGTTATTGCCATTTATTAAAAAGCTACTTCAGTAAAATATTTAAGTATACATGTAGATAATAATATGAAATGGAAAACGCATATATCATATTTAGTAAATAAATTATATTATTTGCAAAATTTATCATATAAAAATGTTGATCTCTTAAGAGATGTTTAAAATTATTTTTAAATAAATTCTGAAATTCATTATAACATAATATTATGAGGTGATGATTATAATAGAAATGTACAACCGTTAATTAAATTGCAAAATAAATTTCTAAGGGCCATGTCATATTTCGAGATCAATTGAGTATCGAAATTATATATGTAAATATTTAAATGTCATTTAATTTCAATGAATGACGTATGGCTTATGTAGGGGAACCAATATGTTGATAGTGCCAAAACCAAACGATGAAAATTTTCGTAAAACGTCTTCATAAAACGTTCTCATTAATGATAATAATTCCCTACGCTTTTATGAGCAAAGAAACTTCATACTAAAGAATTACGTCTGGAGGCGTCTGAAGTCACATTTTGTGAACGAAGTTTCAAAACAAATACCAAAATTTCTTTAGCTTCGGAGGTTTCCAAAGAAATAAGTAAATGAAGAATTAAATTTTGACTAATTGGGCGAATGGAAAAAAAAAAAACCTCAACCGTCTGCTGGACATCACAGCGAGATCTCCTGCCTACTGGGCGGTTGCTCTACCGACTGTGGTAAAGGGGTGGCGATTTCCATTCGTTTAAGTAAGGTTGTGATGGTAATTAGATGCTATGAAGCCCTACTGTATAATTCAAGTTGTCGGGGAGCCACCAATCGCTATTTAAACAGACGGTAAACAAGTATTAATATATTTTAATGATCTGATGCTGACTACATCGGGGCACTGGATGTTAATAACCTTTAGGAACCTTTGCACAACAGTCATTTTGATATGATACATGAGGAACACGAGCGTAACCAGGGGATCAATGAGAAATATTGAAAGCAACTGACGTTTTGGCTCCAAGATGAGTCACGTTTATTAATGTAAGTATATTTTTACTATTTCCACTAAGGAGCCCAAAGATTCCTGCTTTGGAGTTCGGAAGCAGGATTGTTTTGTTCTATTTTACACACTTATCCAATTATTAAAAGATGAATGTCTATTGTGAAAATCACAGAAGTGAGCTCTACCATCAGAAAGAGGATTTGTTCTTGCTGTAATTCCGATGTAAGCGCAGGGTCATTGGTGTTCTGTTTTTCGCTTGTATTATTCATCTGCAAGCACCGGTTGGTTTATAGATCACTTCTAGTTCTGTTGCCCAGGAGCCCTTCGAAAAAAGGAACAGTCCGAGAATATTCTTAGGAGGGAGGGCCTGAAAGATTGCCATCAGTGGTAATCAATCTCATCTTTACATGTAACACTTTCTCCATGCCAAAACTATGATGTGCCTAGATGAATCACGTTTATAACGTAAGTATATTTTTATCATTTCCACAAAGCAATTTCTAAGTTCATGTATTAAAACCAAAATATTGTAAGGAGAAAAAGAAGTTTGTACCAACATTATTAAGTCTTTTGTTTCACTCTAGCCAACGTCATTTCTGCGAACTCTAATAGAGTGTAGGAAAAGAGTATTCAACTTCATTCCTGCCAAATCGCTCGAAGAATAGAGTGAGGAAGAGAGAGTCAACTCCTCGCCCTCTCTGACTGGAGCCCATAGAGGGCTTATGCCCTAATGCATTGGGTGGACGAAAAAAATCCAAATTCTAGCGGCATATTCTAACCATGAGAACATGATTTATAACTTTAAATTTCAAATGCCTTCTCTAAATCAAGTTGCTGACAATTGTTGTATTTGACAAAATTTTAATTATTATAATATGATTACACTTCTGTCGAATGAAGTAAAAATATTTTTAAGATATTGAAATTTGAAAAGAATTTTGTTTATTTTGTCTTGAAGAGTATGTGGCATTTCCAGGGTCAGAATATGCCATACATGGGACATGCGCCCCCCCCCCCCCCCTCAACGTTTTGAGAATGCTATAAGAGTAATAGAGGCAAAATATTGATAAAATTATATATATTTCTTGCATTTTCAAGAAAAATTTCAAATACCTCTAAAACAGAGGGGGAAATGTTATACTGCAATGATAATCCAGTCTCTTAAACCTTTTAAGTTTTTCAGGCTCGATTGAGTTTATTGCCGCCCCTCCCCCCTCCCTTTTTTTTCTACATCCAGGCTGAACATGTGTCACTTATTGAACCACTTATATAGACTTTGTCCTGTAACGTAGAAATAAAATTTAAATATTTACTAATCAATGAATATTTATCGAAATGGTCCTCGTTTTCATCTCACACGATAGAATGTCTTGTGTTTCTATTTGTCTCCCCTCACTAATCGACACAAAATTCTTTAAAGAATTTGAATAAAATAAAATACATTGAAAAGATGCTACCATTTTCATAATAGGGAGAAATATTGGGTGTAAACGTTTACAAAAAATGCCATTTATTATTTAAAAATATTTTCCTTGTTAAATTTGATTAGATATTCAACAATAATAGTAGTGTCGTTATTTGCCATATCCTCCTCTCATCAGTCTTGTAATTTAAAAGCCTACAAAACTAAAAATAATATTATAACTAATTGAAATTTCAAAAAGGAATATTGAATGCTGTCGAAGAATTCAGGAAACCTTCCTCACAATCTCGTGCGATTTGAAGATTTTTTTCTTTTCTAGTATGCAATCTTATTAAATAACAAAATAAATTCTCCCTCAAGCAGCTGCTTGCCACAGAGGTCTGACAGGATCCTGTCAGTTTATACGACATAGTAATGGTTCCGTGAGGAATGCGAGACTTCAGTAGTAAAACAACACAAACATCCATTCCTTGTCCTGGGCTCGAATAGAGGTCCCTTTGATCAGTAGTCAAGCACGCTAACCACTCGGCCACAGATAGCTTGTAATCTTATTATCAGACGAAAATTATTCAGAAAATGTACTTTATCGATGCTAAGATAAGAGATCATCAACAGAAAGTTGTTTAAAATCGATACAAGAATATTGACCATAATAAACCCTAACTTTCTGGGAAGAGAGTGGCTCAGTCGATAGTGTGCCAGGTTCGTAATCTGCAGTTCCCTGGTTCGAGTCCCAGGCGTGCGAACGTTGATATTTATATCCACTAAACCTCCACCTCACCCTAGGTATGAAAGGGAACACCGATAGGCTTGGAAAGGCCTTCATCCGTCAAATGAGACTTAAAACAATCGCTCCGAGTGTAGGAGAGCCATACCCAGCATACGTTAAAAAACACTCTAGATGGCCTTGACGGGAGACTTCCATCTGTCTCCTAATAGCTGTCCAGTGGGTCCCTTTCCTTCAACCACTTAACCCATCGTGTGAAAAAAAAGTGCCGCTAATTGGTAAAACAACTCAGCCCTAATTTTATGCGTTCTGGTAGTACATATGCTTATCATTTAGTTTTGAAAATAATGAGTCTATTCTAAATGACGATGATGATGACATCAGTAGTCTGTAATTTAAAAGTATTTTCAAATAGGAAGTTGATTTTTGTTATTTAAGCTATAATAACTTCGCATGTCACATCAATAGTTGAAAAATATGTTAATAATTTATTCTGGTAATATCCATGGTAAATTTAAATGAAAAATCATAAGTCACTAAACCAATAAAATACCCTCTCAAGCAGCTTCTTGCCACAAAGGTCTGTCAGGAGCCTGTCAGTTTATATGCCATAGTAGAAGGTCCGTGAGGATGGCGGAACCTCAGCAGAAAAACAGCACAAACATTTATGCCTTTTCGGGGCTCAAACTAAATCCCTTTGATTAGTAGCCAAGCCCGCTAACCACTCGGCCGCGTAATCGGAAAATATAAAGTTTGGCGCTAACCAGAAAATTATGTTCACAATTTCTTTATATGCGAAACATTATAAGAATATTTTATAGCTTCTAAATGAATCCTTTGTGTGGTGGAAATATGTTTGACTTCAGTCATCAAAAACAAATAATTTAGAAACTTAATCGAAGAACTGTCAATTCGTCGACTTCCTCCTTGTCGAAACGATAAATTAAAAGAAAAACATTTATCAATTGCAATCGAAATTTACCAAGTTCAACTTCTGTTTGACTGAACAACAAAATTTCAGATTGAAACGAAATCACGTAAACATGGCATGTTTCCTATGAGAAATTCCCCCATTTAACAGCTTTATGTTAAAAAAGAATTCGACCTGTCATTGAATGAGTTTAGGTGTGCAACAGAAATATTCTGTTATCGGTAGCATGTCGTTTAAAATCCGACCTCCCAAATCAAATGGATCCTATCTTCGCGAAGCTGTCATTCACCCCGTTGACCTACCCGCGGGATGCATTCCCAGACATCAAATGCAATTATTGGTTTACTGTGAAGAGAGGATCTCCTTCGAGAGCATTCTCCATCGTAGAGCGCATGTCCGATCTCTATAGTTGAAGTCTCCATTCAGATAACGGCGTAGCGGATATCTCGAGGCCACGGGGGAATTAGCCACGAGATTCCACTGAGGCGAGGCCACGGGGGAATTCGCCACGAGATTCCACTGAGGCGAGGCCACGGGGGAATTCGCCACGAGATTCCACTGAGGCGAGGCCACGGGGGAATTCGCCACGAGATTCCACTGAGGCGAGGCAACGGTCCATGCATATTCCCAAGTTGATGGAGTGACAAAGCTCAGCTGTTACGTCGATGGGGACAATCAATGAAGTGATACACGTAACATGTCTCGTCGTTTCAAGGGCATAAATGATACTGGAATTAATAACTCCCAGGTACATCGATCGCAATGAATGATGAATAGGAAAATGTCTCCGGATTTTTGTTGGGTTGGGTTGTTTTACCTCTGAGCGGCACTTTTTTGCACACCATGGACTAAATGGCCAGGTCACATGGACCCCGAAGGCTCAGAGAAGGTTGGGGGAGGGGACCCACTGGAACAGCTGTTGGGAAACAGATGGTAGCCTCCCGGCAAGGCCATCCAGCGTGTTCTTTAACGTACACAGAGTATGGCTCTCCCGAACATGGTACCACGGCTTAACGTCCCATCCGACGGACGGCGGCCTTTCCAGCCCATCGGTGTCCCCTACTGACAGTGGGCAGGGCGGGGAATTTTGCGGAGATAAGTCTCAACGCTGACCCAGCTGGGACTCGAACCTGGGAACTACAGATTACGAGCCTGGCGCGCTACCGACTGAGCCCCCCCCCCCGCCCCCCGGATTTTTGTAGAAATATATAAAGAAATTGATATTTAGATGAGAAAGGGAGACATGAAAAAAGAGGTCGTTCCTCATTAGTGTATTTTAATGATGTAGGAGTTCAAGCCCTGGGTAAAGCATGGATGTTTGTGCTGTCTTTATGCTGAGTTCTCAGCATAAGCCATTCTCACAGACCTTCTACTAGGGGGTGGGGCGGGGGTTGCTCAGTCGGTAGCGCGCCAGGCTCGTAATATGTAGTTCCCAGGTTCGAGTCCCAGCTGGGTCAGCGTTGAGATTTATCTCCGCAAAATTCCCCGCCCTGCCCACGGTCAGTAGGGGACACCGATGGGCTTGGAAAGGCCGCCGTCCGTCGGATGGGACGTTAAGCCGTGGCTCCGTGTGCGGGAGAGCCATACCCTGTGCACGTTAAAGAACACACTGGATGACCTTGACGGGAGGCTACCATCTGTCTCCCAACAGCTGTTCCCTCCAGTGGGTCCCCTCTCCCAACCTTCTCTGAGCCTTCGGGGTCCATGTGACCTGGCCATTTAGCCCATGGTGGGCAAAAAAGTGCCGCTCAGAGGTAAAACAACCCAACCCAACCTTCTACTATGGCGTATTAAACTGACAGGCTCCTGAAAGACCTCTGTGGCAAGCAGTTGCTTGAGAGGATATTTATGATGCATTCAATGTTGGGTTGTTTTACCTCTGAGCGCACTTTTTTGTACACCATGGGCTAAATGGCCAGGTCACAAGGACCCCGAAGGCTCAGAGAAGGTTGGGGGAGGGGACCCACTGGAACAGCTGTTGGGAGATAAATGGTAGCCTCCCGTCAAGGCCATCCACAGGGTATGGCTCTCCCGCACACGGGGACACGGCTTTACGTCTCATCCGAAGGACGGCGGCCTTTCCAAGCGGGGCGGGGATGGCTCAGTCGGTAGCGCGCCAGGCTCGTAATCTGTAGTTCCCAGGTTCGAGTCCCAGCTGGGTCAGCGTTGAGATTTATCTCCGCAAAATTCCCCGCCCTGCCCACGGTCAGTAGGAGACACCGATGGACTTGAAAAGGCCGCCGTCCGTCGGATGGGACTTTAAGCCGTGGTGCCGTGTGTGGGAGAGCCATACCCTGTGCACGTAGAAGAACACGCTGGATGGCCTTGACGGGAGGCTACCATCTGTCTCCCAACAGCTGTTCCAGTGGGTCCCCTCCCCCAACCTTCTCTGAGCCTTCGGGTTCCATATGACCTGGCCATTTAGCCCATTGTGTGCAAAAAACTGCCGCTCAGAGGTAAAACAACCCAACCCTTTCGAAGCCCATCGGTGTCCCCTACTGACCGTGGGCAGGGCGGATAATTTTGCGGAGATAAGTCTCAACGCTTCCCAGCTGGGACTCGAACCTGGGAACTACAGATTGATTACGAGACTGGCGCGCTACCGACTGAGCCACCCCCGCCTCAATGCTTTAAATGTCGTGATATAAGTATGTGTTTTAAGCATTGGGAAAGCCAAACTAACGTGCAAGCAGCTAAACAATATTGGATTGGAAAAATGCGCAGACCTGTCACACAATGATTCTAGAAGCCTTTGGGAACTAGAACAGCCTTCTGCACTGGGCAGTGGTCAAATATTTAATCATTAAAGGCAAATCGTTAGCAGTGGTTGGCTGGTTTGTTAGGATGGTGGAAGACAGGTAAAACCTAGGATTTAGTTGGGGGAGGGATCCGAGAATTTAGTTTCGGCGGGAGGCGGGAAGGAATTTTGCTTTTCTTTAAGTGGGGGTCCGAGAATAAGATTTATCAATTATGTACTAAAATATTTTACCGGACAGGAAAGGATAAAATAATATTATATGTGGTAGAGGTGCCCATTGCGGCGCTCGCGAGCAACTGGTAAGAATCACCCACGGCATGATAAGGAGTTGAGTTAATTTTTAATGTTGTTTTTTCTAAAAAATTTTTATTTTACCCCATAAATAGAAATGTGTTTTTAATACGTTAAGCGGTAGTTAAATTATTTATTTTAAATTGTTTACTACTGATGGTACCCCACTTTATTGCTTTATGTTGAAGTCAAAATAAAAATTCAGTAGAGTCCGGTATGAAAATATCTGGGAATCTTTGCTATGTGGAATGAAATTTTATAGTTTTTTAAATCTAATTTTAGTGTCAGACATATAATGTGGCACTAAAACAATTATACAAAGACAAATGTTTTGGATTTCAAAGGAGGTAGACAAGTATGAGATTTCGTTAAAGACGACCGGATTATCGGAGGATGTGAGGGGGGGGGGGTGTCCGGATCCATGGGTACATCCCTGGTGCAAGATCCCCGAGCAGTCCTGCCCCATGTCGGGTTTTCATCACACTTTAAAGTATTTTACATCTGTACTATATTCGTTTAAAAAAAATACTGTGTTCTTGTTCCAACGCTTAATATTAATATTTTCCATTTAATTGAGAAATATTAGAATAGGTCTACAGTCTGATAAGAATTAATAGAAGTATTTTGGATAATGTCGACTGAAAGTGCACTACTTGAAGAAACATAATTCTATAATTGCGCATTTATATTAAAAATATTAAAATAGTTGTATGCATCTTGTAAATAATAATTTGATAGTATTTTAGCGATTGGTTTTAAATTTAATTTTCTTGGTTTGATTTGTTTTACCTCTGAGCGGCACTTTTTTTGCCCACCATGGGCTAAATGGTCAGGTTGCAAGGACCCCGAAGGCTCAGAGAAGTTTGGGGGAGGGGACTCACTGGAACAGCTGCTAGGAGACAGATGATAGCCTCCCATCAAGGCCATCCAGCGTGCTCTTTAACGTGCACAGGGTGTGGCTTTCCAGCACACGGAGCCACGGCTTAACGTCCCATCCGAGGGATAGCATCCTTTCCAAGCCCATCGGTGTCCCCTACTGACCGTGGGCAGGGCGGGGAGTTTTGCGGGGATAAATCTCAACGCTGGCACAGCTGGGACTCGAACCTGGGAACTGCAGATTACGAGCCTGAAGCGATACCAACTGAGCCACCCCTGCCCCATTTAATTTTTTTTATCTCGTTAAAAATGTTATTATAACTTATTAAAGGCATTTGAAATAATTTATTGAAAAATAATTTCGTTTCGTCCTGAGCGGGATATGAACACACGTCTCCCAGAAGCATGCCACGAAATATTACTGCCATTTTCACTTTGTCATTTGTTCATTTGTCTGCTCGTAAATATTTTACTTTCCTTTTTGTTTCTGTGTAATTTTTGATAAAATATTACTATTCACATTTCTCGAATCTTCCATTATAGTTCCATTATCATTCATGTGGTGTTACTTGACGCTAGGCCACACTGGACAAGCTTTTTCAAGAGTAGAGCGAATGTACAGACCTTCGTCTTGTACAGTTTTCAGGCCCATTAGAAATGCATGGTGCGAAATGGGTTGAGTTGTTTTATCTCTGAGCGGCACATTTTGCACACAATGGACTAAATGGCCAGGTCACAATGGCCCCAAGGTCTCAGAGAAGGTTGTGGAGGGAAGGGACTCACTGGACAGATGGTAGCTTGTCAAGGTCATCAAATGTGTCTTTTAAAGTGTACAGAATATGGCTCTCTCGTACATCGGCCACGGCTCTACGTCCCATCCAATGGATGGCAGTCTTTCCAAGCCCTTTGAAAAGGACGTATCCAAGAGGCGGGGGGAGAGGGGGGGTCCGGAGGCCTGGACACTCAGCGAAAACTTGTCGTTTTATGCTAAATCTCAAACTTTTCTATCTGCTTTCAAATCCAAAACAGTTGCTTTTATATAATTTTATTTTAGCCCCATATTTTATGTCCGATAATAGAAAGAGATTAAAAAAACAAATATCAACTCTCATTCCATATAGAATATCATTTAACCTTTCTTCTTCGGTGGAATATTTTAGTAATTAAGAAACCTTACTCAAGCATTATTCTCAGATACCCCCACCCCTACCCGAAACCTAATCCTGGGTATCCTGTCCATCGGTGTCTCCTACTGACCAAGGACAGGGCGGGGAGTTTTGCAAAAATAAATCTCAATGCTGGCCCAAGTGGGACTCGAACCTGGGAAAATGTGCAGACCGGTTTGAACATTGATTCTGGAGGCTTGGACAAGGATTCCGCACTAGGGATCTCTGAGAAGTGGCTGGAGCTCCATGGAACTGCAGATTACGAGACTCAAGAAATGAGACGACAAGCTACGTTACTCCAATCATCTACCACTTCCTTTTAACTCCTGGCTACAGCATGCATTTATTCCTGGAGTTCCATCCACATTGTCACCATGGATACATACTCCCAAGATCATATTCTCTCGATAGCCATTTTGAGTTGTTTTGCGCGTGCTTTCGAATATTATTTCAGTTCCCTTCTGGATAAGTGTCTGAGACCTTTCCGGATCGTTTCCAAATCTATTACCACATTTAAGCTGCTTCGGTTTTCAATCACACGATACTTTAAGATCTGTTTTTTTTTTGCAGAATATGTTCTGATCTGTTTTAATAATCTGTATAAAAAGTTTTTATCAGATTATATATAATTTTAATATATACAGTTTTTATACAGATTATAACTAATTTTAAGCAAGTTTTAGTTTATCTAATTTTGAAAATGAGTAGACGTCTGTTACAAAGGGAAGAAAGAATGTGGGTGTCCTTTCATGTGTTTCAGAATATTACTTATGAAGTATACTGGACAAACTTAACATTCTAGAAACAAAATCTGTAAAGGGGATTTATTCCTGTTTAGTTACTAATCAACTTAACATTCGACGTAAGAATACAGAAGTTTTATTCATATTCTATTGCTAAGACGATTTAAAGTAAAGGTTCAAAGAAGAAAAATGGTCATTAATGTCAACAAAAAATTTAAATTTAGTCAACTTAACATTTTACGCTAAAATAATGAAGATTTTTTCACATTATCATATATTATGAATCATAGCATGTTAAACTGCTATGTAATTTACATAGCTCATATTTTCAGACTAGTTTGCTTTGCTACTATGGCTCATTTCTTACATTTGATCTAACGCACATCACCATGGCTTACATTCGATCTAACGAACATCACTATGGCTTACATTCGATCCAACAGACATGACTATGACTTGCATTCGATTCAATGGATATCACTATGGCTTATATTCGACATAACGAACATCACTATGGATTACATTCGATTTAAAGTACATCACTACAGCTCATTTATTACTTTCGATCTAAAGTACATCACTACGGCTCATTTATTACTTTCGATCTAAGTCATCATGGCTCATTTCTTATATTCTATTTAATACACGTCATGTGATCGGCAGTATTCTTGGATCAGTCGATGAGGAGTCCCGTATGGAGTTGGTACGGCAAGCGGCCTAAATATTGATGATGCGGGACAGTTGGCAATCCCAGGCGTAACTCAAGTGTGTTTATGTTGGGGTGCGGGAGAAGATTGTGGCTATAATCCCTAACTTGTGGATCTGAGTACCATATTTTTTTAATGAAGTCTAAAATTTGAGACTGAAGCATACAATAAACGAAATCCGAAATAGACCTAAACATGTCAATCCCCATTCGAAGTTTCTGCCCATGCGATTGGCAACGGAGATAAATCGTTGTAAATAACAAATTGCATTTATTTCACTGTTGTTATTCGTAACAAACCAAGTCTTAGAATCTTGTTGTACGCAACAGAATAATTCATTACGAAACAATGAAAGACGCATTAACGTTGAAAAAGGGCCCATGTCTCTCTGTTAGAATTGCCTACAGTTCCTCACCTTCGGGTTCGTGTTCCTTCGCACCCTCAGCTAACCAAGGTAGGCCTTATTTTCAATACCCCATTTATCTAGTCAGGAGTTTATATATCTATGCCGTAGTGAATATATGTAGTGCATACTTGTTCTATTTCTTTAGCCGATATCCTTGCTGTTTGTGGGGCGTTGGACGCCCAGAAGATTGGTTGCACCGCATTAAGTGCGGACGTCTGTAAAATCTCGTTGGTAAGAAATGGTAACGTACTGGGGAATATTTAATGCATTGGGATTTGAATGGGGAATAAGCAATCATTCTGTTGTTATTTGATAATATTTTAGCTCAGGAGTTATTTTTCATGCATATAATTATAATATCTAGGTGTTAGCCGAGTAGACAGAGACATGCAAGGCTTACAGCCTTGGAAATCCAACCTTTGTTTAGCCGGCTAACAGGAAGTTAAAATCAAATATTACTACTAACTATAGGAAGTAATAAATGCATTTTATTTGCAATACCCCAGAGGAAAAGTGGATCTGATTTAAATCCTTCATTTACAACAATGGATGTTTCATTTGATTTGAACCCAAAATCGGTTTAAAATTATTTTAACCATCTTTCTGTTGTTCGTCATTCAACAACACAAAAAAATGCCCAATTGTGTCTTCCGAATGTTTCGAAATGTATTCAATTACAGCAAATTACTTTAATATTAATAAGTTGCAGATTTATCCGGCGTTGCTCGGGTGTGAAACTCTTTAGAATATAGAGTAGATGACACTCCCCACACAAATTCTTAGTTTATAAAGCTTTCATTTCAACAAAAAATCTCGTGTTCGGCTTGTATTTAATTAGAACTACTTCAGTATCCACTGACGCACGTGCTCTTGAACCAACAACATGAACAAAGACTTTTATCATGCGAAAGCAGAAAGAAATTAGTTTCATGCATTCCTTCTTTTTCAAATTTATTGGTGGCAACAGTTATTTTGAATAAATTCCAACCGCTAATGTCAAATCTATGGGATTTTGAGGAAGTCAAGCCCGCCCGCCCACCCCAATTTTGGTTGATCCCAGCAGGTTCGCACGCAGCCCTGGATGAAGGGAACTTTCATGCAAAGTTTGGGGTCTCTAGCTCTTCTGGGGGTCGAATGCATAAGCTGACAGACAAACATACAAACCTTTTTCTTTATATATTAGATAATATATTAAGCTACAAATCATGCTTTCCCTTTTCATTGTGCATTACATTATTAGTACGTACAAATTGTCAGCCCAACTTAGACCCGTCATACACAATTTGCCCATATTTTATTTTGTTCTAAAATTACTTATGACTGGCAAATTGTATCTAAACAATTCTGCTGAGTACGAAATGATATGAAAAAAAATTTTTTTTTGAGTGAGACAATGTTGTTTTTTCGGGTTTAGAAACCTCTGACGTGGAGACAGACTATCGTTTGGAATCCAAAAATAGATCCACTTCTTCCCTCCCCTAAAGGAACAGGGGGGAAAGCAATTTTATTGGTAAAGGCGAATCAATCGTACGCGTTTTATGCGAAATGAAAGATTGCGACGTGGAGAGTGAAATCTCACTTCCTTCAGACCAATGGTTCTCAAAGGATGTGCCGAGAAATTTCGGATGGAATTGTAGATAAAAGGCAATTTCTAAACCATTTTGTTGCTACTTTCTGACACTGACTCTTCCTTTAACTCTTTCGTTTAATCAAAGACTTATCCGTATTAAATCGGTATTAACTCAAAACATGCTCATAACATGTACGCACTAACCTCAATACACGCCAAAACTTGAACAGAGCAGTTCTGTATTTACAAAAAACTTTAAAAAAAATGGCTATTATTGAAGACAAACTGCACATGCGCAACTCTCCCATAGTGTTGCCGACAAATTTTGAGTGTGGTGTGAGCAAACAAGTTTTTGAATCACTGTTTTAGAGAGTGAAATCCGAGCAACAGAATATAAATTTGCTTATTAATCATTATTCACGAAAATATGAAGTTGTAAAAAACAAAAGGCTATAAATAAGTTAGGAGAGCTAAAGATATTCTAACTTTGGGTCTCTAGTAACAGTCAGCAGACTCTGACTCAAATATGTTGGGGCAACCTCCAAAGGACAATTTGCTTTTCAGCAGCACGAGCCAAAGCCTTCCTCTGTGGAACTTTTTTAGCTCCTTTTCAGACATAAAAGAGCGAATGTTTCACTTTGTGGTCTGCCGGTCCATCTGCAGACATTTAAATTCTTCGATTTTAGAGATAAATTAAAAATTCTTTTTGTGTTGGTTAGGTATTGATGAAACAGTACGGTTCGTACTTTTTAAATCCTCCAACGGTGAAAAAGTTGAAAACAGCAAACATTTAAATAACTATTGTAAGCGATTTAATTACGTTAGAAATTTGAAATGTTGATGGTAACATTTCACCATCAATGGTTTCATTAACGATTTCGTTTTATGAAATACTTATTTGGTTTTAGAGATAAATTAAAAATTATTTTTTCGTTGGATAGGTATCGATAAACTATTGCGATTCATATTTTGGAATCTGCCGAAAGTTTTAATTGCGATGTCTGCCTTTTTGAGTTGAATAGATACAACGAAATACGATGAGTCAAAGTTTCCGTTAGAGGGCGCTAAATGTAAAACTTGTAAAAATTGTAAACCAGGGGTTCTCAACGTGGGGTACACGGGAAAATTTTTTGGGGTATGCAATGAGAGCTCAAAGGTCGCTAGATCTAGTAACAAAGTCGTTAATTTGGCATTATTATACTGTAACTGTAGTTTTATCTATCTGTTTAAGGGGTACGCCAGTTACAAGCACATTTCCAGGGGGTACGTGAAGCATAAAAGGTTGAGAACCAATTTTGTAAACGATATATATTTATGCTAGAAATTCTGGTGGCAGAATGTGTTGATAAAGAACAGATACCCGGATTTATTTGATTCGGAATATTGAGTTTATCCAGAGTCACTTAGATACACCGGACCGGACCTGGACAGCCATTGAACAAAAGATGGGAAATTCAATATACGTAAAAGATTTCAGTGAATTAATTTATCTCAATTTTAATTTCAATTAACTTATTTTAAACATCATAAAGTGTAATAATTTGCTATTTATCCATTTATTGATATTATTTTAAATATTTGAATTTATTCAAATATTTAAAATAATATCAATAAATACATAATGTAATACCAATTGAATTTTAAAAGACAGAACTACAGTTTGAAACTCCTATTTATTTAAAAATTAATTCTTTTCTTAATGCACTGTTCAGATCCGGTAATGGTTATTATTATCGATCTTCACCTTTTTAATTTTTTTTTGTTGCGAATAACAGTTGTCTAAACCACATTTCTCCGGGGGGCAGAGGCTGTTTAATTTACATGTATTTCAGTGGTTAGCGCGCTTGACTACTGATGTAAGGGACCTGGCTTCGAATCCTGGGTAAGGCATGGATGTTTGCGTTGTCTTTCTGCTGAGGTACCGCCATCCTCACAGATCTTCTACTATGGTGTATGTCCTCTGTGGCAAGCTGCTGCTTGAGGGAATATTTATTTATATTTTTATTTTTTAAATTATATTGGTTAAAATTTGATAGGTTGCCAGAGGCATACTGAGAACCACCGGAACCTCCGCGATTCGGAGGTGAGGACGGGGCACGGTTAAGGGGCTTCTGCAAAAACGTTTCTACAAAAATTCATGAGAAAAATTGCTACATCACTATTTAAAGGAATAGCCAGAATTTTATACATAACTCTGAACGAATAATAATAGATCGTGAACAATCAGCTTCTTTACCATTCTAGAATTCCCTCCCTATGTTGCCTGTGGCTCAGAACTCATTGTCTCAAAGCCTTTCCTTAAGGAATGAAATTAACGCGATATATTTAGCTTTTGGATAAGTTTTTATTTAGGCATTTAGTGCAATTTTAACATTAAGATATCGTTTTACTCAAAACTCGCTTCTATTTTATGCAACAAAATATAATAATTTGGTTTTAAGTTCTATTGCGAATTCTAAATAAATAAATGAAATATAATAAATAACAATGTTTCAAACAGCTGCTTGCCACAGAGGTCTGACAGGAGCCTGCCATTTTAATACGCCATAGTATGTAGTAGGTCTGTGAGGATGGCGAGACTTCAGCAGAAAGACAACACAAACATCCATGCCTTATCCAGGGCTCGAACCCTGTTCACTTTGATCAGTGGCCAAGCACGCTAACCATTCGGCCACAAAATTTCAATTATTAAAAATTACACAAAATCTTACAGGTATTAATATTTAGTATAATTATAAAATTGGAAAAATTGAAAGCAAATGTATTTTTTGTAAAAGCGCCCGCGAGACTTTTTTTTGGAGGAGAGATTTTCCGGTACGCCTCTACAATTGCTATTTATTTTTGGAAAGTTAGTAATTATTTCTTTTTTCTTTCATTAATTTAAATCGCCGTACATCCCCTAATTGCGACTTTTAAAAATTTCCCGAACTTTTTACTCATGGTACATCTATGATTGTGAAGGCAACTTTCCAATACTGCTCAGTATGGAAGTCATTCGCGCTAAAGAGTTATTCATTCGAAGAATCAATCAATAGTAAATATACATATTACCTATTGTCAACTTTTCAACTTTAACAAGTAATCTCTGAATTTACTATTCATTGATTTTTTCATTAACTGCTCTTTAGAGTGAGTGACTTCTCATCTGAGCAATATTGGAGAGTTGACATTCCCGATCACAGATGGCGCAATGAACGATGAAGTCGGGAAGATTTAAAAGTAATGATTAGTAGGGGAATGATTGAGCTGGTGATAGTGATACTTGGAAAGACCGACATCAGTCGGATGGGAAGTTAAGCCGTGGCGCCATGCACAAGAGAGCCACATCCTGTGCACGTTAAAGAACCCATTGGATGGCCTTGATGGAAGATTACATTCTGTCTTCTAACAGCTGTCCAATGGGTTCCCTTCCGTCAACATTCTCTGAGCCCTTCATAGAAATAATAACAAATTTAGAAGAAATTTTCCTTAACTCTGTAAATGTTCAACCAGTAAAGCCACAAAAATTTTCTAGGAAGCTTTTCTTTCATTTCTGACCGATGAATTTTGCGAAGCGAATCAACCAAGGTATAGGTGGAAAGGTGCGCTCTGTGAATTTTTATAGGTTGCACAACACTTCTTAAATTTTTAATAAGCGGAATATAAGTACCAAATTCTATGGTATCTTACGATTTAAGCGAAATTCATCCCCCCCCCTCCCTCCAGTTTTTCCATGGGGGAGGAATAAAGTTAGATTGCACACGAATTCCGCTCTTACGATACTTAAAGTTACGATGGAATGAAGCTGTATAGCGAATTCTAACTTTTTTCGTTTAGGGGGACTCTGTCAAGGCCATCCAGAGTATTACTTTAACGTGCACAGTTCTCCCGTGCAAGGAACCACGGAATAATGTTCATGACGTTTTTTGGAAAACCATTTTTCAGGGGAAAAGAAATAAATTTTTCAGCAAAACTATTTTGCTGCTTTAGCTTATGAAAAGAGGAAGCTGTATATCGTTGGGTGTTTTACCTCTGACGGCACCTTTCTTGTACGCAATGAGCTAAATAGCCAGATCATATGTACCCCAAAGGGTTAGAGAAGGTTAGGTGACTTTTCTCTGAACCCCACTAGAACGCTGTTGACAGACAAATGGAAGTTTCCCACCGTCACCCAGAGCGTTATTTTAACTTGCACAGAATATAGCTCTCTTTTGCACTGTGCCATGGCCGATTTCTTTTCCAAGCCCACTGTGTCCCCTTTCTCAACGATGGTAACGGTGTAGCAAATATGATCTCACTTCTTGTACACTTGGGACTCGAAACTGAGAACTGCAGATTACGAAAGTGGCGCGCTACCGACTGAATCAACCTCCGTCACGCTTTATACCGAATTCGTTGGTCCTATCTGTCATCGCTTAGGAGGATCACCAATACAAATTCTTTTTAGGGAATGTGGAGGTCAATTTGATGGAACCAGACACTTTTATCGTTTGAATTATAATAAGAGGAAACTGATAACGAATTTGGTGCTCTCAGTTCTTACGGTTTCCAAGGAGTTCTTAATCAGACAGAAAAATAGCAGAATAGATTTAGCTAATGCGAAATCTGATTCAAATTTCAGTGATAACTTTAAACTATGTTGCATGTTACATGCTGCAGAAAATTTATTCAAAGACTGTTAATTTAGCGTGTTTCTTAACGTGCACAGGGTATGGCTCTCCTGTAAATGGGGCCACCGCTTAACGTCCCATCCGACTGACGGTTGTGTTTCCGAAAATTGTAGAATACGCAAAACCAGCAATCGGCGAGAATTATTTTTAAGTAATGAAAAATGCACAGGAACTGGGCTTTGTTTCATTGTTTTCATTTCAAGCCAGTAATTTGTTCTCACCAACAACCAGTTGTTATATGAAAAAAACAACAACACTATGTTAGAGTTCTATTTTCGCTAGTAGACAGATTATTGTAAGTATATAACGAAAACGATTGTTAAAAGTGATATTGGCTAAGCAAATGCTCACATTTTTAGGATTTGTTATAAATCTGCTGTCCAGTTTGCAGTCCAGGGGAGCGGGAAGGGGGGAGTGCAAAAATGTAATAAAACCAGTGGCATGATGTTAGTGACAACTGCGGAGACTATGAGATTGAGCAGTTGAAGTTTCGACAATTCTGTCGTCATCGATCATCAGTCGATTGGCAGATTACTGATACCTCACTTACCAATGATGATCATTGCGACTTGATGAAGAACCGACTGCAGTCTCCTCAGTTGCAAGTGACGTTTCGCTATTGGACTAATATTTTCAGGAGGTGGATTGTTTTACCTTTGAGTGGCACTTTGGTTAAATGGCCAGGTCACAAAGATCCCAAGAATCGGAGCAGGTTGGGGGAAGGGATTGAATCAACTGGACAGCTATTAGGATACAGATGGTAGCTTCCCTCCAAGATCATTCATCATGTTCTTTAACGTGCACACAGTATGGATCTCCTGCAAAGGCTTCACGTCCCATCTGCCTGGCGGCCTCCTTTACCAGCCCAAAGATGTCCAGGAGTTAACTGGAGAAACTTCTCAACTCAGAAAAGGATGGGATTCGAACCTGGGGACTGCAGATTACGAGCCTGGTGTGCTCCCGACAGCTCAAGGGAATAAGGTAAGTCCATTAAGGAATGAGGTAAGTGAAACATTATCTTTACATTTTTAGTAATATTATTTTAGAAATAGGTGGGAAGAGTTAAATGACTCATGCTCAGTGAGATCTAAGAGCTCAACTCATTATAAATTTAGTGGACAAGGTTTCTTTCCCATCTTTCTTTGCAAAAAACAACTCGAGTTATTTCGGAAATCACGAGGATTTTTAGTCCATTCATCAGTAAACGTTGTGGAAACTCCATTCCCATGCACGAGCGAGCCTGTTCCGAACCCTCAAGATTATCTAATGCATGCTTAAATCGCCCCTTGTGGCCACTGGTCTTGGTAAACAAAATCTTAATATTAGCGTGCAGTTAAGTGCAGTATTCTAAGAAAATTCTGTTTCACAATGATGAATATGTTCTCTAGGCATATCCAAATATATGATCAAATCAGTTCAAGTAAGAAGAAAGCAATACAGAAAAAAAAATAGTAGTCAGACATGGAACTGCCCAGAAAGCAATGTCTGAAACGCAATTATCTACTTCCACACAGTTTGAAAGAGGGCTGGAAAATGAGAATTACCTCCGATTACTATAGATGGAGCAGCAAGCAGTGGTGCTGTAGGATCAGTGCGTTGTTGGGTTCAGTTGTTTTACCTCTGAGCGGCACTTTTTTGCCCACAATGGGCTAAATGGCCAGGTCACATGGACTCCGAAGGCTCAGAGAAGGTTGGGGGAGGGGACCCACTGGAACAGCTGTTAGGAGACAGATGGAAACCTCCCGTCAAGGCCATCCGACGTGTTCTTTAACGTGGACAGGATATGGCTCTACTGCACACGGACTACGGCTTAACTTCCCATCCGACGGACGGCGGCCTTTCCAAGCCCACCGGAGTCCCCTACTGACCGTGGGCAGGGAAATTTGCGGAAATAAATCTCAACGCTGACCCAGCTGGGACTCGATTCTGGGAATTACAGATTACGAGCCTGGAGCGCTACCGACTGAACCATTCCCCCCCCCCCCCCCCCAAATCAGCGTGTTTGTGCTAGCCAATTAGTTATTCTGTGATTCGTCCACACATCTGCCAAAACAATTACACAGGGTATGGGCTCTCCTATTCACGAGGATGTCCTCGTGAAAAGGAGAGTCTATACCCTGTGTACATTAAAGAATAAGCTGCAAAGCTTGGAGAGGAGGAATTCCACCTGTCTCCTAACATCTCTCCGGTGGATTCCCTGGCCATTTGACCCAATGAGTGTGCAAAAAGTGCCTGTGAAAGCTAATTTTGACTATGATATTACGCAAATCCCCACGATCCAACGGATAAAGGATTCTTAACAGGATATCCTCCTATCTCTGAGGAATATTGCGAATTCCAATCTCTCTATATCGAATGTGGAGGGGCTATGCAGCGAAAGAGTGAATAAGATCAGGTCTCACAAGTTAATAGCAACTTAATATACCATTCAGCGAGAAAAGGGCCTATGCGAAAGCAATACTCAAAACCAGAGAAATTATGACTTCCCACACTAATTTAAAAGTGCCTAAGTAAAACACTGAATTTTTCCACTCTTTAAGATTATTTTTATATAAGAATTTAGTGTACTTTTCTTATCTCATGTTCTTATGTCAAGTTTACTTACAAAACAATATTTGTGTATTTTATTCGATTGGTAACGTCTTTTCTGTACATACTGTATATTTTGTGTCTACGTTATTTCTGTAAGTAAGTACACGTTCCATTTTAGAATTTATTATTTCATAAATCGATAGCGATTAATAATTTTTTTGTCAGAAGCAGATACAATAGTTGTTTCCTATGTCGTGTGAGTACTGTTTTTGTTTGTCGTATTTTTGAAAGAAATAACATTCTTGACAGTTAATGTTGCCAATAGTAATGTACATAACAGAAATAAAGTGACTAATCATTTCCTCGCAGCAAACAACAATGAATTGTTGCTATGGAAACAATTATATCATCAGTGTTCAAAGTTTAGATCAGTCATGAACATATTCAGTTTTTTTAACAATTTTTTCAGGCTAGTGTGAAAGTTTAAAAATATTAATTTTTTTTATATCTGGCTCTAATAAATTTAGTGGTGATTTCTTTAATAAGACGAAATTCGAATAACATCATGAAACTAGCTATAACTTCACTGAAGGCGTTGACTGGATGTTTAGTAAATCATTTCGAGGTTATATTCGAATCTTTCACATACTACTTTGACAAACGAACTGAGTTTGACCGTTAAAACAACTGGGTAATATATCAATATTGACATAAAACAAATCAGTAATGTATAACTTGGTTTATATAAAACTTTATATCCATATTTAATCTTTTCCTACTCTTAGTACTATTTTGTATCCATATAAATGACAATTAAATGCAATAAAGAAAGTTAAACATTTTTTTGTTCGTTATATTGCCCCCCTCCTTACAACTATTACAGCAGAGCAATCATAATGGAGCCATTTCATTTCAAATTAGACAGAGGGTGTCAGGTGACCATCGCTGATTCTATTAGAAAAAAATACGTCTGAGAGTATTCTTCATAAGAACATCGGAATGGCAACTGCTTTTGATATAAAAATTTAAAAAATCGGCGATTTAAAAATGGCCACTCGAAAATTATGGTTCAAAAATAGGAAGTGTTGTATTCCTAACGTTTAAAAAATTATTTATTAAAACTTTTTTTTTAATTCAAGAGCTTTGTCTGACACATACGCACGTACATAAATATATGAAAGTCATTGGTGCTTTATCGTTAATAGAAAGTTTATGAAAAATCGTCATAATAAGATTAAAATTTGAATTTTTCTTGTTCTTGTTTACGTTATGGTTTAAAAATTTAAAAATGGTTACATTACTTGGTAGTAAACAAGTCATCTATCCACACAAACTCGTACATATATTATTGATCAGTTTGATTTTCACGAATTTCTCCTACTTTTCCATCTAGTAAAATTGTAATACTTTCTAAGGTTTTAACTTGACATATTAAGGTTTAACTTGAGATATTGACAGGCTCCTGTCAGACCTCTGTGGCAAGCAGCTGCTTGAGAAGATATTTATTTTATTTATTTTATTATTGATTCTCATTACTACAGGAAGATACGTCATTTAGAAACTACACCCATAATCTTGCTGCATCTAGAATTATTTTTTTTCTCCTCAATTATATACGGCGATTACAATGAGAAATATATATTTTAAAACTATATTCCGGTATACATCAGAAATTTCTCTACTCAAAACGCAGCTTTGTGTACTTGTCAAAACAGTTTTTCCCACCATATCTTTCGAACACGACGGAAAAACTTATGATTTATGTGCAAATGAAAGTTTGTGATGTGGGCAGTGTGATAGGCTATAGAACATTTACCCCCATGCTTTCTTTCCTCCTCCCCTAAAGAGGGGAAATATGAAAACGATTGCTCTGCTATATCTTCGGAAAGTTTGTGCTTTCGGAAAGGGAGGGCCGAAATTAAAGGGCTATTCGCCAAATGAAGGTTTCTGACCTGAGGAGTGTTACAAGTCATAAAAATTTCTCCTATTACTTTCTTCGCCCCCTAAAAGAGGGGGAAACATGAAAATGATTCTTCCGCTACATTTGTGGAAAAGACACTACACAGGTGGAATGATGGAAAACTTGATCTCTCGGCAGTGCGCCGTTAATTATCCGGATATTGTTTTATACGAAAATTTGTCTCAATCCCTTAGTATTGTAATCTGATTTCCGTGCTATGCGATTAGAAATGTGGCTAAGGGGGAGGGAGGGGTGGTGGAGGGCAGATCATTACACACTAGAAATGAATCCAATTCTTTGGTACTAATTGTCTCCTTTCCCTACTGTAGATTTGCACAGCTGGCTTTGTGTAAGTCTATTTTTGGCGCTACCTTTTAATTTACCCGGCATTGTTAAACACTAAAAGTGTCCCCATGCAGCCTGGGTAATGGTTTAGCATGGAGGTGAGATAGTAGTACCAATGAATGGAGCGTAATTCTAGTATCAAATGATCACAGGACAATAAAAAACATTGCGCCAAGATATAGAGCACAAGAGATGAAATTATGAATAGAAAGAATGTCACAAATATCACAGATTTACACTACAAATAAGAAGAAATATTAATAACTAAAATGACTGCATGGATATATATATATACAAATATTTCACTAAAAATACAAATTATTAATTAATTCTGCAGGGGATACGACGTAAATGACACAGTCAAGTATGAAATGAGTCAAATTAAAAATAAACAATAATTGGTAAAGTACAAGATTACAGGACCTCACTACGAAAAATACTTCAAATGTATGATAACAAAGCCTTTTCTCTTCATTCCTTTACAGAAACAACTTCAATCATATCTATAACAGATTCCTTTCCCCAACATTCCCTCAGGAGTGCTTGTGACTTCTCTATTTAACCCATTGTGGGCAAAATTTAATAGGATGTGAAGTACAAGTTCTCTTCGAATTTTGACCAATATATTATCTGACTTCGAACTGATTTAACAATTGCTGAGGCTTTAAAATGTAGTTTCCATCATCATCATCATCATCATCATCTCTAATCATTATTCGATAAGGGTAAAATCTCTTTGGAGAAAGTTTATTTGGAAAAATGAAAACCTAATTTTAAGGTTTATGAGGAAATCGAGTAAATCTCCGATTTTTTAATATATTTTGTTCTTATTTCCGTTCCTCTTTTTGTTCAGATACCATCACTACCCTCACGTCAGCACGTCACCACTGCCCTCAAGAAGTGGATAGATGTACCCCGTGAAGGGAAGAAGGCGAAAACGGGTGACAACAACGGTACTTATTTAAATATTTTTATATTCAATCAGAAATTCGAATTTTCTTCGCAAAATCTAGTATAGAAATATCTTTCTCTATATTTGCGTTTACATGTGTTCATAGATGTGCATTTTGTGAATTGAATTCTCATACGAACTTTTGTCTTTTTACCAGATATAAAGTTGCACTCGTACGAGCCTCCAAGAAGGCATGAACAAGAACAAATTTCATAACGAAGGTAGGCTTTTCTCATTCAATATCTCAATTACTTGGCTAGAAATGTAATTTTTCATTTTCTATTAAAATTGCTGTTTCATGTCTATCTTTTTCAAGTAAATTAGACATTCTGATTTGTGGTGATCTGAGAACACAGGACAGGAATCGGGTTTCGGCCACGTCTGAGGAAAGTGATTAAAAATTCAGTTTTAATTTCATTACAGAAGGAGTGGTACACAGCTCTCCTTCTAGCCTTTTATGTATAGCCTCATTTGCTGTCAGATTATATTAAGTACTCTTTCTTAATCTAAATGTTACTCGTTGAGATTTATCTCTGTTAATCCCCACCCAGCACTCAATGAGAAAGTGGACACCAATGGACTGGAAATGCTGTTGTCCGTTGGATGGAACGTCAAGTTGTAGCCCGTGTGTAGGATAGGATATACTGGATAGCCTTAAAGGGGTCCCTTGTCTCCGCCATATTCTCAGCTCATGGAATCCTTTCGACCTGGTCATTTAACAGTGGCCTTGAATGGGTTTCAAAGTAGAGGAGAGAACTTGCCATAGGCGAATTCTTTTGTTACGTTAGATGGCACGCATTGGTCTTTTCGCCCCTACTGACGCACTGATTGATATTTTGATTTTTAAATTGAGATTTTTAAAATTCCTTTTTTCACTTTATTTTTTGAAAAAAGACACAAATATTTTATCACGGCGTAAAATGGAACTGAACGGTTCGAAAGCAAAAGAAAAAAAGACAGGATGTTGCTCCTAAGCTCCTTTATGCTTTCTGGTAACATGAAAACACTTCCGTTCTAATTACACAAAAGATATTAGCTTATTATATGAAAGCTATTGTTATCTTAATATTCAGTAATAATTTTCTCTATTAATAAAAGCAACAATGTCCACTCTGATATATTATCCCTATTTTGTAAATCATCTGTTTTTAATAAGGATGACGAAATAATATAGAGCAATCTCCTGATTATCAGTGATTAAGTGGCGTAAGAATAACCTGAAGGGTTGACAAATGTGAAACGTTTTACATATTTTGAATAAATATAAAACATTTACATGCGTTTAGTTTCTACTCTTGATAATATCACTTTAATTAACACGAAAAAGGATTTTAATTTACCAGTTCTTACTACTTCAATCTTCTTACAAATACCTTCAATTGAAAATCGTGCAACTTCGAATTTTGTAATCAGTTCGTAGTTCGTTTCATATCAATTGCTCTGTGTTAGAACTGCAAAAGTTCTATGTAAGTTGATTGACAAAGTAATTGAGTACTAATTCGATAAATGAAGTAGATTTTTTATTTTTGATATTACACTACTTTATATGCATAACGTACAAAATACGGATACACACATTTCTGTCATAACTATTACAGAAGGGCAAAAATGGCAATGCAATTAAAAATTGCCAAAATATCAAAAATAGTTCAGATTGCACGGTATGATAATAATAAATTTCAAATATGCAAATGAGTCTCGATTCTAAGAATTTAAGCCGTTAACGGTTTACAAACTGATTACAAAGTTTAGCATCCCTCTTTTTTTAAAGATTGCTTTGAACGTAAATCAATTGCTTCTCTTTCTGATAGCAATCTCCTTTGCTAAAGATGCCATAATATCATATCACGTGACACTTCTTGCCAATCTTGTTATGAAAGTGTAATGCTTTAGTTTCGTTGCCAGATTCAGTAGACCGGGGAGTGCGCAAACTCTCGTCCGCGGGCCAATCCCGGGTCTTGAAACAATTTTATCCTGCTCGCGCAAAAAATGTCAACTATGTTTTCCTTCATCTGGCACAGTTAGATGGAAAAATTATTTAATTTATAAGAAAGACGAAAATTTTAGTAACATTATAAAAGTAGCAATAACATCATTGAAATCGAATATTCAGCAGCTCCGTTCTGGGATCCAGTCCCATTCTTCACATACTGCTTCGACAAATCTACTTCAGTTTTGACGTTAAAATGAATTTTGTATCAATGTTTATTTTCATTTATTACATTGTACTTATATATATGACAAATAAAATGTAATAAACGTAACTAAACATTTTTGTTCTTTTAGTAGCACCCCAATTATTAGCTCACAGCAAACGTAATATTTTTCTTTCTGCTGAACGCCAAAAATGTTTGTGTATTCTAGACATTGTTAGTTTGTTAATATGTCGGGAGAGAAGGGTATTATACACTTAAGAAGGCAATTTCAGTTAAAAAATGTCAATATAATTGTCATATATGAGCATTGTTTCTTTCAACATTGTAATATATTATCACTAATAAAAATAAAGCTTGTTAACTTAATTATTGTAGTTAATTATCTTCAGGGATTCTTGGTTTCATATTGTCCCGATTCTACGATAATGCCATTTAGACCATTGTCGGCAAAACTTACTCAAATGTAGAAAAAAACGTTATTTTCAAATTTTGGCCATTACAACTAAATTTTAACTGATTTAATAACTGGTGATACTTTAAAATGCAGTTTCCATCACCACTTCTCGGAATTAATTAATAAGGGTAAAATCTCTTTGGAGAAAGTATATTTTTCTATGACCGTCCTTTCTGCTTTAACTTGATTGTTATCTACTATCAATTAAAAATAATAAATACTATTTAACCAGCTCTATGAAAGACCTAAATCGCTTTTCACACTTTATTAATAAGAACTTCTCGTTTTGTGCTTTCGAAGAGTAAAAATCGATTGCATAAAGAATGTATATTTTAATGTTTATTTTTATTTAAAAAAAATGAGAACTTAATTTTAAGGTTTCGAAAGAGTCCAGAAAATCTATTTCTTATTATTTTATGTTCCTCTTTTTGTTCAGATCATCGCCGCCCTCAAGACGTGGACATATGTACCAAGCATTGAGGGCAGTGCCAATGAAGACCTGGACCTGGACATATGAGCAGACTGGACAGCCCTCAAGACGTGGACATATGTACCAAGTATTAAGGGCAGTACCCTTGAGGGCAGTGCCAATGAAGACCTGGACCTGGACAGATGTAGCCCATGAAGACCTGGACCTGGATAGATGTACCCCATGAAGACCTGGACCTGGATAGATGTACCCCATGAAGACCTGGACCTGGACAGAAGAACTCTTACAGATGTGCCCCGTGAAGGGAAGAAGGCGAAAACGGGTGACAACAACGGTGCTTATTTAAATATTTTTGTATTCAATCAGAAATTGAAATTGTCTTCGTTCAATTTAGTTTAGAAATATCTTTCTCTATATGTGCGTGTACATGTGTTCATACATATGAATTTTGTGAATTGAATTCTCATACGAACTTTCATTTCCTCTCCAGATATAAAGTTGCACCCGTACGAGCCTCCAAAGAGGCTGATGTCAATGAAGCACGAGCACAATTTACCCCTAACGAAGGTAAACTCTTTTTTGAGTATTGCATTTCATATATTTGTATTCAATATTGTATTCATTATCTCAATTACTTGGCTAGAAGTGTAATTTTTCATTTTATATTGAAATTGCTGTTTCATGTCTATTATTCTCAAGTAAATTAGACTTTCTGATTTGTCGTGATCTGAGAACACAGAACAGAAATCGGGCTTCGGGCCACGTCTGTAAAAATTTGTAAAATGGTTTCATAATGTGAACAAATTTAGTGTTTTAATTTTGTGATTTTAAATTAGTGTGGATAGCCATAATTTCGCGAGTTTTGAGTATTGCTTTCACATAGGCCTTTTGTCGCTGAATAGTATGGTAAGCTTAGTAGCTTGTGAGGCCTGATCTTGTTCAGTCTTTAGCTGCATAGACTCTCCAATTTTGTGTACAGGGAGATTGAAATTTCGAATATTTCCCATGGATAGGGCGATATCCTATTAGGGATCCTTTATCCGTTGGATAGCGGAGATTTACATAATACAACAATTAACCGACTGAACAATTACAATAAAAACTCTATTGTTGGTAATCAGTTTTCAAACCAAATATTTGCCAATGAGATTTACTTAACTATCAGTTAAGTGTTTGGAGAGTGCTATTTCAGTGCATCAAGTGGGAAATCAGCAATCCACACTCTTCATTTGCTGCTCAAATAAAGCTACCACAAAAGTGGCTCCCTGGGGCTGAGGAATCACAACTTCTATCTAAAGAATCTAAAGAAACGAAAATTGTCTAGAATAAGAATATAATGATTGCTTAAGGATCTGTTTTCTAACTCACACTGAGCTGTCTCCAATGGCTTACTGGATGTCGCTGAATTGGTGGGAGGTGGGATTTACATGGTTAAGGGGTCACCTGGGTCAGATGACTGAGTAAGCGAAGGTGTAGTTTGCCTCCAACATCAACTGGAACCTGTTAATTCGTGACAGAGGGTTGAGGTTAAGGTGTTTTTTTTTTCATTTTTAAACTGAACAAGTGCTCACTTCGGGATCATTCATTCTTGTGAGTCAGCAGACCTTCCTGATCACCAGCCATTAGTGGCGAAAGCTCTATTGGAAAGTCACTTGTCGAGAAGTGAAGGTGATTCATTCGAACGAGGTTTCTGCTAATGAGAACAAGATCTAACCATTTTTGATTAGATGTTGCTCAAGACACCATAAAATATTTTCCATTAAATTCACTCAGTCACTCAACAGGAAATAAATTCTGATTGAGGCTTCAATAAAAGTTTTATGGTAATAATGTATTAATGGCTGTCTTAGAATGGGTAGTGTATTATACGTTAAAAACTTAAGACTAATGGATTCACTTACTTGCGAGTAACTTTCCTAATATTTCGACCCCTGACTGGGGTCGTCCTCCGAGGAGGTAATCCCTCTTTTTCCTTCCACACTAACTGCCTATGTGTGGAAGGGTTTTCTCCAGGTTAGAGCAAAACACTCTGACATGGATGGTGCCTTGACGTGGCGTCAGAGCTTTTCACTAAACCATTCGGCAGACATCTTTTTTTATGTCATAGTACTTATATTAATCTTTGTAAACCTTCAATTTATTCCTTTATACAGTTGAACAGATGTAATTCCTAGTAATTCAGTTTTATTTTACATTTTGCATACATATAACTTTATGACGAAATAGCAGATTTACTCGGCGTTGCTCGGGTCTGAACTTTCTAAAATGTAGAATAGATGGTCCTCCCCACGTCGCAAGCTCTCATTTGGCATAAATATCATTATACTCCATCTCTTCCATCCTCCAGAATATGGGGGTGACTCAGTCGGTAGCGTCCCAGCCACGTAATCTCTAGTTCCCAGGTTCGAATACCAGCTGGTTCATCGCTGAGATTTACCTCCGCAAAACTCCCCTCCCTGCCCACAGTCAGTAGGGGACACCGATGGGCTTGGATAGGCGGTAGTCTGTCGGATTGGACTTTAGGCAGTGGCTCCGTGTGCGGGAGAGCCATATCCTGTGAATGTTAAAGAACCCACTGGATGGCCATGATGGGAGATTACCATCTGTCTCCCAACAGCTGTTCCAATGGGTCCCCTCCCCCAACTTTCTCTAAGCCTTCAGGGTCATTTGTGGCCCACCATTAAATTTGAAATAATGAATGCATCAAAGTAATTTCTTTCTGATTTCGCGTTATAATCTCATTTTTCAGTTTGCTGGGTAAAGAGCGCGAACGTCCGTAGATATTGAAGTCGTTTTAATTAGCACGAGCGGAACACGAGATTCTTTGTTGAAATGAGCACTTCAAAAACTAAATTCGTACCGGAAATTAAAATCACTAACTTAATTTGAAAAATGTGCAAAAGCTAATAAAAGTATTTGCAAATAATTAGTTAATGTTATAAATACTATGTTAAGTAATAAATAATTTTGTTTAATAAAAGTATTTTTGTACCTTTACATTTTTTATGCATCTCAGGTCACAGTTAATTTTCTTTTGATATAAAGTTACATATGCTTGGAAATTGTATCCGAGGAACTCTGGTGGGTACGAAGTGATTTGAAAAGGTCGATTATCTGATTGAGGGAATTCCGGCTTTTGGTTTAGAAACTTCACATGGGGAGGATTATGGGTGCCTCGAACTATGTCCATTTCGTTTCTCCCATAAAAGAGAGGGAGAAAATTTAAACCGGAGGGGGGGGGACAAGTTGGGTTGAAGAAGAAGCCTGAAGGCTTAGAGAAGGTTGGGGAGGGGACCCATTGGAACAGCTGTTGGAAGACAGATGATAGTCTCCCGTCATGGCCATCCAGTGGGTTCTTTAACGTGCATAGGGTATGTCTCTCCCACACACAGAGCTACTGCTTAAAGTCCCATCCGATGGACTGCCGCCTATCCAAGCCCATTGGTGTCCCCAACTGACTGTGGGCAGGGCGAAGAGTTTTAAGGAGGTAAAATCAACCTGGGACTCGAACCTGAGAACTACAGATTACGTGGCTGGGCCGCTACCGACTGAAACACCTCACCTACCGTAGGGGGGAGGAGATGGAGTATAATGATATTTTTGCCAAATGGAAGCTTGCAGTATGGGGAGGGCCATGTACTCTATGTTTGAGAAAGTTTCACACCCGAAGAACTGAGGGTAAATCTGCTATAGATTTATACAGGTGGAAGCTAGAACGATAAGACATTATTCTATGCCAGTACTACGGTTTATGGTTAGAGTAACTCGCCATTCGATTAAATATAGTTTTTAAAACTTTGGTTTTATTAAGTGAGCGAAGTTAAATGAGAATAAAAAGATCTCTGTCCAGGACACCAACTTTGTGATCCGGTGAAGCTAAATTCTGTCCCAATTTTTTTCTCTTTTGTTCCGACTACTGGAGTTAAAAATCTCTGGTTTGTAGATGGTTTAGCGTCGTGAACCTGTTGCATTTGTTCAAATACAGCTCATTAATATAATTCAGAAATATTTTTCCTGCATATTTGCACTTTTCAGAAACGGATTTTACGGCACTTCAGAATACGATATTGATTTTATATGTGATATTATTTCCGAGTACAAGCATGTGTTAGTTGCTCACTTGCAACAATATCTGTTCTTGTAATATTGTCATGTGATGTTTAGTAATGTTCGTATTGCAATTTGTAAGCAGCAGCGGCCATTCAGGTGAATTACAGTGAAATGTATATTTTATTGTAGAACAATATAGTTTTTGAACGCCACAAGTATTATCACTGATTTTTTTAGAAACCCATAAGAGTGGCATGAGCATTGGTAGGCAAAAGTTAAGATCGAATAGGTTATTTGTTCGCAATGTTCTATATATACTACAGACCATTGTACCAACTGTGCCATAAGCCGCAGTGAGTGCATCTACTTAAGCAAATAGGATCCCTGTAGTGTGCACTGCGTGGTCAAATTATTATATATACCTAATACTTCATCATATGTGTCGTGGTAGCAAATTTTTCAATTCTCTCTGCATAGTACTCGTTGAAATGAGTTTGGAAGTACCGCTAGCGATAATCTCTCTCATCTGATGAACTGTAGCAGCTGTTTTGCCATAGAGTTCGTGCCAATAAATTCCTGTCCCTGTCTCTGAGAGCCATTTTTTCCCTTGTATTTGCCAAGATTGGCAGGCGTTTTTGAGATCATTGCCATTCTCCATACACATTGAATTCTGTATCGTGATTATCCACTCAGTTCCATCACCTCTGTAACAGATGCTCCTACCCATCGCACTCCAATGAGCAGTCTCCTTACGAAACCAGTCAGATCAGTCTCTTTACCTATGTCGCACATGACTTTGTTCTTCATTATGCGTTTACGGCTTTTATAGGACTTCATAGTGACGCAGAATACCTAAGTCAGTAAGAAATTCTCCGCACATTAGCATGTTTCATGGCATTTCGTACACGATAATATATAATTGCCAGGCAGCATACACTGAGATGCCAGTATATTTGTACACCTATCTAGTTTAACACCAGAAATATATATATACAGGTAGCCCTTGTTTAGTACGAAAGATCCATTGTCCGAATTTCTACGTTAAACGGGGAGTATTTTTATTTGCTTCTTTGCATGTCATATTTTAACAAATTTATTATACCCAGATTTTATTTAAAAAAATTACTGAAATGTGTACATGTGTAAACAATTTGTTAATTTTACAATTTATTTCTAAACAAGAAAAGTATCTATCGCGAGCAGTGTTAACTACTGAAAGGCATTTTCACAAAATGATGGCCGTTGCCCCCCCCCCCCCGCCGCGCGCGCTGTGGAATCATCCTGGTTAATGTTTCCCTGGGCCTGAGATGCAATCGTGCTTTTAACCTGTTCCGTGCCAAAAACTCAACACGAGTGGAGAAATTTTGTGACCTGAATGCAAGCAGTGGCACGTTTTTCGCGATTTTTTTTCTCCATGTTGTTAGCTTTAATCGTTCTGGTTTTTTACTGAAGAGTAGAATGTATTTTCACTTGTTTTCCGATTTTTTTTAAATGGTGTAGCTTATGGTTATTTTAATAATTGGTTTTAATAGTAATGAAATTTCTTTACCAAGAGAACGACGGTAAGGGAAGGCGCAAGGATACATGTACGACGTCATGACGTCGTACATGTATCCTTGTCCCCTCCTAGTTCCTATCCTTGCTCCCTCACCCCGTTTCCTCATAGCTTCGAGGCACGGGGTCTGAAGGTTGGGTTGCTTTACCTCTGAGCGGCACTTTTTTTTGCACACCATGGGTTAAATGGCCAGGTCACAAGGACTTCGAAGGTTCAGAGAAGGTTTGGGGAGGGCACCCACTGGAACAGCTGTTGGGAGACAGATGGTAGCCTCCCGTCAAGGCCATCCAGCGTGTTCTGTAACGTGTACAGGGTATGGCTCTCACGCAGCCACTGCTTAACGTCCCATACGGCGAAAGGCGGCCTTTCCAAGCCCATCGGTGTCCCCTACTGACCGTGGGAAGGCGTAGAATTTTGCGGAGATAAGTTTCAAAGCTGACCCAGCTGGAACTCGAACCTGGAAACTGCAGATTACGAGCCTGGCGCGCTACTGACTAAGCTACCCTAGCCCCAGATTCTGAAGGTAATCTAATTGGCAGTCAGTTTTCTAACGTGAAGTCGTAAACACCCTTTGAACGCTAGATGCGAAGCTCTTTTTACCTTTCATCTTCAACTCGTGTCCTTCAGCTGTTTATAAAACGCTTGTATGTTCGTCCAATTTTCGGAGCTTGTTTAAATTTTTTTTCTACGTAATAACTTTTAAAATCCCTTTCTAATCTGTTTTTTATACTTAATAATTGGCATAAGATTTAAATTGTAAGTTCGTATAATCATCGACGATTTTTGAAAGATCACAAAATTTTTGAATATTTTTATACTTTGGATTCTAATGTTAGTTCCCTAACATCCAGTGAAGAGGAGGCTACTAATGAGATATTCAGTGGTGGAATTTGGCCGTGCCCGTGCCCTAGGGCCCGTTGAGAGGGCTCGGATTAATTTTCAAGAAACATTTTTTTTTAAATGGAAATGGTTAGTTTTTTTAATATAAGTCGAAATGGACTGAGAACGTGTTAAAGTTCCGGGCCCCTTTGTAATGATTTCTACAGTAACCATTTATTTTTATTGATACAATACGAGATACTTCAAACAGAGTTAAAATAAGTTTAATTTTGGTTACGTAAAACTTTCGTCCTCCCCTAATGAAAATTCTCGTCAATTAGAAGTGAGCAATCGTTTTCAGTATTTTGAACAGCTATTGAACAATCTTCCTCTCGCTTAAAGAAACAGACAGTTCGTTTTGTCGAAGAGAGGGGCATTGATTTAAAGAAATATGGTGAGGATGTTATTCGGGTGTTCAAGCCAGGATTTCCAAGAAAGAAACTTAAGCTGAATATGTTTATTGTGGGGGTTATTTTAAACCTCGCCCTTAATGACTTACAAACGTTTCATAATTAAAACATTTTCTACGAAATAATTGGAGAAAACTTTAATGTTTTTGAGACATAATACAAAAAGAATAGAGGAACTAGGTACAGTATCTGACGTACTCAAGAAAAGTAGCATTTATATTATACGTTATAAAATGGGAGTACCATTAAAATCGGGGGGGATTCAAAGTTATTGTTCTTTATTGGGATCACACAGTATAATTTATTTGTAATCTTTTCTAGAGGTTCTTCGCCTCTCTCTATCCGCTTATCTCTCGGCTTAGATGATGAGAAAGAAAACCACAAGAGTACTGCATGCAATAAGAGTAACAGGCACCTGATTCAGCTTTTCTGTGATTTAGATTATGCTGATGATTTAGTCCTTTTGGCAAATGATGTCGATGAGATGAATTCTTTCATTCGAGCTGGTGATGAAATTGGTAGTAGAGTAGCTTTGGTAATAAACAGAGAGAAAATAAAGTAATGAAAATTGGTCAAACAGGCTGTGATTCAGTTAATATGAATAGTGTTCCACTCTTGATCAGGTGTCTCAGTTTAATTATCTTGGGAGATAACAAAACTGATATCTGTAGCAGATACTGGTGACAGGGGCGTAGCCATGGGGGGATGGGGGGGACTCGGAGTTGGCAAAATTCGAAGCGACGTCGTAAAATGTAGGTAAGTTGTAAAAATTTGTAATTTTTTTAAAAAATTAAGGGGAATTGTTAAAATCTAAGCAACTTGGCAAATCTAAGGCAGTTTGGAAAATGGAGAGACGGCAAAATTTAGAGCAGTTGGCAAAATTCGAACTCACTTAGTAAAATACAGGTGAGTTGACAAAATTCGGAGTGACTTGGTAAAATCTTGGAGAGTTGGCAAAATTCGAATCCACTTGGTAAAATACGGGCGATTTGTGAAAACTGGGATTTATTTTGTGAAATTAAGGAGAGTTGACAAAATCGAGAAAACTTGGCAAAATCTAGAGAAGTTGGCAAAACTGGAAACCACTTGGTAAAGTACAGGTGAGTTGTAAAAATTGGGATTGGTTTTGTGAAATTAAGGAGAGTTGGAAAAACCAAGAACTCTTGGCAAAATCTAGGGGAGTTGGCAAAATTCGAAATTGATTTCTCCCCCCTCTAACCATAGTCCTTTGCTACGCCCCTGGTTATGATCACACTAGAAATCAGCTATTATGTACTGTATTTGCCAATCTTAACATTAGAATATATTGATCACCAAATGACATTTCAAGAGTGTAGCTCTGATTCATCTCTGATCTGCAATTGGACTTAAAATACAGGTATCGTTCCCTGGATTGGCAAAAATGGCAATCCAGGAAACTTGACGAGAATTTTGAAAGTTCTTTTGAAAGATTAAAATCAGAATCCCAAATTCATGGTCAGGCAAAATGGATCCTCTCCAATTTTTCAGAATGGGCAACTGCCCACCTTGTCCACTTCCTTTGCACATCACTGTTTGCCCACTATGCATTCATTCACTTCATAAAAATTTGAAAATTTCAGAGGATGGGAAAACCAGTAGTTCATCTATTGATTTACTCTGACATAACTCAACTATTTATTTATGTCAGAGTTGCATTCTTCAAAAATGGCAGCGTCGAAATTAATAAAAAGAACACTAATTGGCGAATATTGAAATAAGCTTACGGAAACTTCTAAAACGTATATTTTTAAATAAATCAATAGTAAATACACGGATCACCTATTGACATAGAATTCAAGAAATACAGTGAAATATCAGCATAACGAAATCGAACGGGTGAACAAAATATATTCGTAATACGGAAATGCAATAGTAAAATGCTATGATAGTTTTCTTACCACAAAATAATCATTACGAATCATTTTCACCGTGTATTAAAGTTTATTTCTTATAAAAGTCGTTAATATTTTTAAATGTTGTTGCAAGCATCTCTTCGCAAATTCTTAAAACCTTTAAAGTGCAGGAAGACATAAATAGGTTCCCAGAGTCAAATGCAATCTCATATCCATTGGGAATTATAGTTCTCAAGATAGCATGCTCTAAGAGCTTATTTTATTTCCCATAGAAATTGCCCAAATGGGAAATTGCTATGGTAAACAAAAAATCATATTAATAATTAATATGAACTTGGTGATTTATATATTCAATAAATTTGGAAAAAATGAGAAAAGAAACAAATTGCACTGCTGCCTCAGCCATTACTGTGAATTTTTTTGCACGGAAGCAATTTAGTTGTTTTCTTCCTTTTAAATGTTCCCAAACTAAACTTTCATGGAAATTGTTCTTCCGAATCTGATTTATAAATAATCATATATAATAATAATACTAAAGCTTTTCTGTTTGACTTTTTACCAACAGTGATAGTACACGATGCATTGATTCTGAAGAAACTTCCTGCAGTACTTTACAAGAAAAAATATCGAACTATATAATTATCCTGTTTCAAAGAAATCTGTTTATATTTCATTAAGTAGAATCAAATGCTAGTTATTTGCCATTAGTTATTTCACAATAGTGTTCAAACCCAATGAAATAACTCCTTTTTTTTTCGATATAATTTTAAAAAGTACTGTTGAAATGAATATACTTTCTGCTTTTCTGTAATATTTTATTTTCTTGAAATTCAGAATTAAAAGTTCTTTGTTTTGGTATATGACATATCTATTTTAATCAATTAGTTCTTTCAATATAATATTTTAAAATTATTCTTTAATTCTGCTGGAAGCAGTTCAAAATTAACCCAGCAACTAGAATGAATTCTGCTTTATAAAGCCCGTACGTTAAAGGTTAAATGACGTCGCAACAGTGAGACACAATGTCAGGAATTTCTTTCCATTTCATTAAGAAATGGTTAAGATTTCGCGCCATATTGGCTGCAAATAACGAGATTAAACTAATTAACCAACTTGACTGAAACAATGATGATAACGAAGTAATATAACAATAACTTAAATTTAACTAATGAAAGGAGTGCATTAGAAGTGCTTTCAAATTACTTTCCGCTGACGGAATCGTTACCTGTAATGAAATAGAAACAGAATTGCCTAGATCTATGGGGCGGGGGTGGCTCAGTAGGTAGCGCGCCAGGCTCGTGATTGCAATTCCCATGTTCGAGTCCCAACTGGGTCAGCGTTGAGACTTCTCTCCGCAAAACTCCCTGCCTTGTCCACGGTCAGCAGGGGACATTGATGGCTTGGAAAGGCCGCTCGTCCGTTGGATGGGACGTTATACCGTAGCCTCGTGTGCGGGAGAACCATACCCTGCCCAAGCTGGATGGGCTTGACCAGAGGTTACCATCTGTCTCCCAACACCTGTTCCAGTGGGTCCCCTCTCCCAACCTTCTCTGAGCCTTCGGGGTCCTTGTGACCAAGCCATTTAGCAAATGGTGTGAAAAAAAGTGCCGCTCAGAGGTAAAACAACCCAACCCAGCATAGATCTATAAATTTGGAAATAGACTTTTATGCTAGAAAATTGTGCCAACACCGTTTCAAAGCACGCACGTGGTGAGAGTATCGATAATACGCAGTGAGATCGGCAAAAAATGCTTTCCTGCGATGTACAATAGCACGTGATTCACAGATTCTGACTGTTAATAATCAATTCACACAGTTTTAAATCATTGCAGCTCTCCCAGATGCTAAAATATACATTATACATATCGTTTAAGAATTTCTATTTTACAAATTTCATTATACTAACCATATTTTTGGAATCGGGATAAATTTTTATTTCGTTGAACTGCTTTTATCGTAGATTAATATTCGTTTGAATCCTTACTTGTGAGTAAGTCTACATAATGCCATATAAACCGATTTATTTGATTATTTTATAGTTCGCTATTTTTTTATACAGTACTCCCAGATGTTTCTTCAGAATTATTATATTGTGTACTGTCATTCACAAGTAGTCTAACAAATATTAATCTGCCTATTCTAAGATCGCCATGAATACAATTATTTCTCTTATTTTCGTTATACCGGTATTCGTTAAAGCAAACTATTTTTTCATAGGTATAAATAGTAAATTGGTTAGTATTGGAAAAACTTTCGTTATACTGACATTTCCTTATCGTGTGGTTCGTTATATCAAAGACTAGCCATACGTTCATGGATAAAAATGCGTATCGTCGATGTTTATGACTCGAACCCATGTCTCCCAGTTACATGCTAGCTGTTTGAACCACTAAACTACCACCAGCACCGTCATTTAACCACTAATGGTGACGTTTGACTCTTCCTTACATTGTCCCTCGTGGCGACATCTATGATCGAGAAAGGCAACTTTCCAATATTGCTCAGATGAAATTCACTGACACTAAAGCATTAATAACGTACGAATCAGTGAATACTAAATACACGGTACGAATCAGTGACGTACGAATGTGAACGTACGAATCAGTGAATACTAAACACACGGTTAACTGTTGACATAGAATAGTTGACACAGGGAGTATGTGTATATAATATTGACTGTTATTGCATTAACAACACTTTATTGTCAGTAACTTCCATACTGAAGTATTGTCAGTAACTTCCATACTTCCCAATATTGTTCCATACTGAACAATATTGGGAAGTTGCTTTTCCCGATCATCGATGGCGCATGAGCAACAAGACGGGAATATTTGAAAGTCAAAATTAGTGGATAAATGACAGGGCTGGTGATAGTTTAGTGGTTAGCATTTCTGGTATGTAACTGGGAATTGCGAGTTTTCATCCCACCCATGAGGTGAAAAAATTTTTGCCACAAAAGTATCTTTATGAAATTGGCAAATAACCAGCTCACAACTTAATCAAAAACGCCTGTTATACCAAAGAAATATCAGATCTCTATGTCTAAATATATATTTTCGTCAAAAAAAGAAATGTCATTGGAGAAAAGGGGCACAGATGGGCGTCGTCCATCGAATGGGAATGAAAGCTTCTGCACCATGCACAAGAGAGCCGTATCTTGCGCACGTTAATAAACATGCTGGATGGCCTTGATGGGAGACTTCCATCTGTCTAATAAATGTTTAATACTTGTCTAGTGGGTTCCCTTCCCTCAACTTTCTATGAGTCATTTACAGAAATGATAATAGCAAATACTTTAAGCAGAAATTCCTTATCTCTTTAAATGCCAAACTAATAAAAACACGAAAATCTTTATGTGAAGCTTTTCTTCCATTTACGTCCGATGAGTTTTAACCATTTATGGAAGGGAAGTGGACCACTCTGAGTTTCCAGCAATTTAGGTAGCCCCGTAGGCCCAAACGTTTCGACATCATTTTTTAGATTTTGCTAAGTAGAATCTAAGTATCGAATTCTATGGTTTCTTATCTTTTAGGTGAAATTCATCTCCCCTTATGGTTTTTTCATGGGGGAAGGAATAAAGATCGGATTCAACACTAATTCAGCCCATACGATACCTAAAGTTACGATGAAAGGAAGCTTTATGTCGAATTCGGCTATCTTAGCTCTTATTGTTTAGAAAGACTTATTCCACGATGATTTTTTGGAGAGATTTTTTTTTGCAGGAGGAAAGGAAATATATTTTTGGGAATAATTATTACATTGGTTTAGCTGATGATAAAAGGAAGCTGTATACGTTGGGTTTCGTTGTTTTTCATGGTACGTCCTTTGCACACAAAGGGCTAAATGGCGACGTCTCATGTACACCAAGGGAAGGATGAAAGAATGGGGAAGGATGGGGAACTTCCTTAAAGTCCCACTGAACAGATGTTAAGAGGCAGATGGAAGAATCCCATTAAGACTATTCAGTATATTCTTTAAGTTGCTTAAGATACGACTCTATTGCACACGAAATCACGGCTTAATATCCCAATCTGAGAACGACAGAGTTTCTAAGCCTATGGGTGTCTTCTCCCTCACTGAGGCCAAGGGGATGCAAAGAGGAGAGAAATCTTAGAACTAGATAGAAAACTTGGGATTCGAATCTGGAAACTGGCGCCCTATAGAATGAGTCAACGTCTGCACCGCTTTGTACCGAATTTGTTGGTGCCCTCTGTCGTCGATTAGGAGGATCACCAATACGACTTTTGGGTTGTTGAAGGAGAATTGAGATAGAAAAACGCTTGTATCTTTTTAGTTATAATAAGAAGAAACTGGTTCCGAAGTTGGTACGCCCAGTTCTTACGGTTTCCAAGGAGTTCTTAATCAGACAGACGAAGACTTTCTGAAACTCATAATAAATTTAGATAATGTTAAACCAGATTCACATTTAAGTGATAATTTAAAACGAATGTTAAAGAAATTTTATTCAAAAACTAGTGTAATGTGTTGTCCGCTACGTTATCGGCGAGTTGAGTTGTTTTACCTCTGAGCGGCACTTTTTTGCACACCATGGGCTAAATGGCCAGGTCACAAGGACCCCGAAGGCTCAGAGAAGGTTGGGGGTGGGGACCCACTGGAACAGCTGTTGGGAGACAGATGGTAGCCTCCCATCAAGGCCATCCAGTGTGTTCTTTAACGTGCACAGGGTATGGCTCTCCCTGCACACTAGGGCACGGCTTAACATCCCATCCGACGGACGGAGGCCTTTCCAAGCCCATCGGTGTCCCCTACTGACCGTGGGCAGGGCGGGGAATTTTGCGGAGATAAATCTCAACGCTGACCCAGCTGGGACTCGAACCTGGGAACTACAGATTACGAGCTTGGCGCGCTACCGACTGAGCCATCCCCGCCCCTTATCGGCGAGACAGAGTCTCAAAAGAATTTAAACAAATTGTCGAATCTGCGAACTGCACAACAAGCAATCGGCCAGAATTATTTTGGAAAAATAAAAATCTATGCAGGAAATGCGTTCTGATTCGTTTCCGCTTCAATCCAATAATTTTATCCTACAACAACCAATTGTTACGGAACAAAATACTGTAAAAGATCAGGGTCGGTTGGAGGAAGGGAACCCATGGACAGTTGTTAGGAAACAGATGGAAGAATCCCGGCAAGGTTATCCGGAGTTCATCAGTAGCCGAGGCTCATTCTTCGATACGACTCGCAATGCCGACATGGAGAGATTTGGACCTGGGGATTACCATTTTGCGCCTGGAGAGTTGCTGACAGACCCCCCCCCCCGCCCCGGGAATAAGGTAAGTCCATTAAGGAATGAGGTAAGTGCAACTCTTTCTTTTGAATTTATTTGCATATAAGTAGGGTATGAAGTTTTGTCTAGGCTTGTGTTTGCTTTAGGCTTTTGCGTGTCTTTTATGTGTTTATTCTCTTATTGTATATCTTGTTTAACGAAACATGGCCTTAGTTGCCTTTATGCCATAAAACCTCAAACAACCAACAAAGTTTTAACTTTTGATTTTCGTTCTTTTATTTGTATATTCCTAAAAAATTCAGTTTAATTATTTTAAACTTGATTTATCTCTAATTTTGCTCCCCATTAACCAAGTTCTTTTGTTAATAAGCCTCCCCCCAACATAACGGACAGAGTTTGGTTCGATCAGTAATGTGCTAGGCTCGTAATCCGCAGTTCCCAGTTGTGCTAACGTTTAAATAACTTAAAGCTTTGTTCGTTGTTCAGAGTCTCAGTTGTTCCAGCTTTGAAATTTATCTCCGATAAACCTGCCCTCAATGAGAAAGGTGACTTTTCTGTGCTTGGAAAGACACTCTCCGTCTAATGAGACATTAAGACGTGTCCTCATGTACAGAGGAGAGCCATAACCACGTTAAAGAATAAGTTGGATGGATTCCATCTGTCTCCTAACTGCCGTCTACTGGGTCCCCTATTAAACTCTGAGCATTGAAGTTCTTGTGACCTGGTCATTTAGGTCAATGAGTGCAAAAGCGTGCCTGTGAGAACTAAAACAACACTCATATGAGAAAAAGGTGCTTATTTTTAAAGAAGAATTTGAAAATGTGTTGGTTTTTGATCAATATTTCTTTCTTGTCATGTTTACTTCAAAAACAATATTTGCCATTTTTATTCTCTAGGTAATAACTTTTTTTGTGCATACTGTAACACTTAGTGTCTATGTGATTTTTATAGTAAATATACGTTCCATTGTACAATTTTATCATTTCATAAATCGATATTGATTAAGCATTTTTTGCCGGAAGTGATATAATACTTAGTTCCGAAATTGCTTGTGTGTGTTGCTGCATTTTAATTGGTTGTTTATTGTTGAAAACAATAACATTTTTGAATGATTTATATTGTCGGTAGTAATATGCGTAACGGAAATAAAGTGTCAATAATAAACCTTCCGCTAATAACAAATACATTCCGGCTTTGGGAACAATTAGAGTTTATTGTTTGGATCAGTCATGCACACAAGTTCGAATGCTTTTAATAATTTTATCCATCACGTGTGAAAATTCAAAACTATAAAATAATAATTAATTTAATCTGAATTTATTAAAGTGAATATCGTTTTAATAAGACAAAATTTTAAAATAAATGTCATAAAAACTAGGTACAACGTCATTGAAGCTGAATGTTCAGCAGCTATTTCAGGGATGCAGTCCCATACTTCATATACTCATTCCACACTGCAAACACGTTTTACGTTAAATTTATATTAATATATAATTTCGTGTTATTTTGTACACACATAGGTCCGAATCTAGAAAAAAAATCGAGATTGGGAGGATTGCCAAAAAGTACAATCTTGCTGGAAAAATATAAAGTGGGGAGGAGGGAGGAGAAGAGACTGGATTTCCAAGGAAGGATAACATTTTCCCTTCCATTTCATAGGTCTTTAAAACATTTCCTGAAAAATGCATGAAATAAAATTAAGAATTAATAGTTTTTCGCCTCTATTATCCTTACTAGCATCGTAGAAGTGGTGGGAGGGGGGAAAGAAAGCCGTGTCAATACACGGCTTTCTTTCCCCCCTTCCACCACTTCCATACATTGTGCACGGTAAAGAACAGGCTGGATGGTCTTGACAGAAGGCTACCATCTGCCTCCCAACAGCTGTCTAGTGGATACCCTTCCCCAAACTTTCTATGAACCATCGCGGTCCTTGTGACCTGGTCATTTAGCCCATTGTGTGCGAAAAAGTACCTCTCAGAGGTAAAGCAGCTCAACTCATTCATCGCTTTCTCCATTCATTGCATAGCAATTTCATTGCGACCTCAATTCATCCCGACCTGAATTCATCGCATCATCAATTCGTTGTGACATCAATTTATCGCAGCGTCGATTGATCGCGGTCAAGGCATAGCACTTTCAATTCACTGTGACGTCAATTCAGAAGGACACGATTATCAATTCACTGCGTTCATCGTGAAGTAAACTCTTCGCTAACTCAATTCATCACGACTTTTATTCATTGCGTCATGAAGGCAGCGTCAATTCATCAGAATGTGAATTCACCGCGACGTGAATTTATTGCAGTGTCAATTCAGCGCGACGTCAATTTATCTCAGCCTCAATTCGCAGTGACGTCAATTTATCTCAGCGTCAATTGGTGAAGTGTCATTGTTAAGATGTCAAGGGGTTTACACTGAGCGAAGTGATTACACTTAGGGAAAAAGCTACTTTTTTGGTTTAAAACATAAATTTTCGAAAAATTTACCTAGAACCTACCAAAATGGGAATTTCCATGTTTTCTCAAAGAAACTCAACTTCGAAGCTCTATAAGTTTTAAAATATGAGTTTGTTTAAAAATGTGGCTGAAGATAAATTAAAAATCATAATCGTATCTATTTAAATCTCGATTGTCAACCATATTCGTTCTGTGTTTAAAGTGTTACGGAATATGGAATATTTAACGATAATTTACCTTTCATAAAAATCATTCATAATTACATAACATTGAAATAATCATTACACAAACTTTCAAAATGCATATTTTATTAAATGGTTGGGAACAGAACTTGTTATTTAATCAACTACTGAGATTTTTCTCTGTATTTAATTAATTTGTAATAAAATTTCTTATGAAGCATGTTTTCAACTAAAAGTCTAATTTAAGTAATTTTCTCTGGACAGTCCATTTGAGCACAGTTCTGGAAAATGAATAAAATCTTATCTCTAGGTTGCAATGAAGTGATATGGCGATAAAGTGACGTCACGACGAATTGACATAGAACTGCAGGTGAGATATCAATATCACCGCATAGGGTCCAATATCAGTGTGAAGCAATTCTTGGAAAATTAGAGGCTTAATACCTAGATATAGAGCCCTTTCAAGGAAACCTGTAAAGGTGTAGAACGGAAGTGAGATAACGGAACCAATAGGTGAATGCAAATTTTGGTGTCAAACAGTCCTCAGACAATAAAGGACATTGTGGGCAGAATAAATAACAATTAACCAGCTCTGTCTAATGCTTAAACCACTTTATTTTTTTTTATTAATTATTGTTTTTTTATTAATTAAAAACTTACAGGATGGACAACTTAGGAGCTATATTTAGGTTTGTCTTGGTTTCTCATACAAACACTTACAGACGGACATGCCCTGCTGGTCTCAGTAGTTTGGTACGCTAACCACTAGATCAGGAAGGGTCTTAATATAATGTATATTTATTAATAATAAGAAGAAGTTATATCTTTTAATTTTTGAAGAGCAAAATTACTTACATGAAGCATTTATATTTCATTTATTTATCTTTTAAAAAAGGAAATATCTAATTTTGATAAGAATCCAAAAAAGCGGATTATATCCGCTATTCCTTAATCTTTTAAGCTTCTGCTTTTTTTTTATTCAGATATCGTCAATCTGTGGCAAGCAGCTGCTTGATGCGGAATTTGTTTATTATCATCATACATCAAGACCCGAACAGATGTACCCCGTGAAGGGAAGAAGGCGAAAATGAGTGACAACAAAGGTACATCTTTAAATATTGTTATATTCAGTCAGAAATTCAAATTTTCTCCCCCTCAACCTAGTTTCCAAATATCGTTCTTTATATGTGTGTCTACATACTGTATATACGTGTGTATATATATTATATAAGTGCATTTTATCAATTGATTACTCATATGAACTCTTTTTTTACCAGATACAAAGTTGCATTCATACGAACCTCCAAAGAGGTTGATGTAAATGACGTACAAGCGCATAATCACTCGATCCAAGGTAGGCCCTTCTCATTTGATATCTTAATTGCTTCATTAGAATTGTAATTTTTCATTTTCTGCTTAAATTGATTTTTCATTTCCATCTCTCTCAAGCTAATTATCCTTTCTGATTTGTCGTGTTCTGAGAACACAGAACAGGTGTCAGGCTTCGGGCCACATCTGTAAACACTGGCAAAATGATCTCAGAGTAAATAAATTTAGTGTTTTATTTTTGCGTCTTAACAATGGTGCAGAGAACAGTAATTTCCTTAAGAGATTAAAAATCTTATTCATAGTACATTAAGTGGGAATAAATAATCCATGTTCACCATATATTGCTTCAGTAAAGTGACCACAAAAATGGCTCCATTGGCACAAAGTTAGCCTAGTTGGCTTCCGTTCCAGAATAGGAATTGTGCAGAAAATCCCAAATTATACCGAGTTATTTTTGTAAAAGGAATATTTTTCTAAGTTAAAATGCTTTAAATAGGGTTTTGAATTCACACAAGTACAAGAAAAATATTAATTATAAAATGAAATGAAAATATCAAAAATATACGATATTAGATAGAAATGGAAGAAAAATTGTCAAAAGGTAGAAGGGATCTGAGCCCACGACCTCCTGATAACATGTCAGGTGCTCTGACCACTGAGCTACTGGCTGCCGAACAATCGTCTTCTATTAGTGACTTTAAGCATTATACCATAGAATTAGTCATTAGAAATGTAGTTGAACGAAACGAATTAGTTTGAACGTAAACGAAAAAGCTTCAGTTTTATATGAAATGACGACTGCTATCAAAATAACCCTCATCAAGTTGAAGAATCCTCAGGGAACTCCGATTTTAAAAAATGAAACAATTAACAATTAAATCCCTTCAAACTTTCTTTAGTTCGCAAAATGTGCTAAAGGGCCCAGGTCACAAGTACCCAGAGGTTTTCTTTCTGCATAATAGATCTCTCTTTCCTCAGAGATTCTTCTCTGCGGGGTATGATACTGAGAAGATTACTGTCATATCTCCACAGCAAATGTTGTGCACGAAGAAAGAAGTATTCATATTTTTTCAGAATAAAAAAACAGATTTTTTTTCACTTTATGAGTCTGTAGACATTCGATATCTTTGCTCTCAGAGATAAATTGGAAATGCCTTTCAAGTTCGGTAGGTATAGGTGAAATATTACGATTGGCCACTCCTAATTAAATTAATTAATTTTAAACTTCTCTAAACGAAAGAGTACACTTACTGCGAATGCATTACACCGTAAAGTTTTATTGCATTTTGTTGAAATTTTGTCAATTGAAAACACTGGCTATCTCATGCTGATCACAACCTATGATTGGATTTTGATGACATATGTTTTGTTGAGATCTTTATCATTAGACAAACGTTTCATTGAAAATCGTATTGAAGACGCTATTGGACTCTGAACGTGATTTTTCTGTTGATATAACGTGGAACTGTTTCCATTTTCCTCTAAACCTGTAATCAGTAGTTCCCAAGTTCCCAGCTGGGTCAGCGTTGAGACTTATCCTCGCAAAATTCCCCGCCCTGCCCACGGTCAGTACGTGACACCGATTGGCTTGGAAAGACCACCGTCCGTCGGATGGGACGTTAAACCGTGGCGCCGTGTGCGGGAGAGAAATACCCTGTGCACGTTAAAGAACACGCTGGATGGCCTTGACGGGAGGCTACCATTTGTCTCCCAACAGCCGTTCCAGTGGGTCCCCTGCCCCAACCTTCTCTTAGCCTTCGGGATCCTTGTGACCTGGCCATTTAGTACATGGTGTGCAAAAAAGTGCCGCTCAGAGGTAAAACAACCAACCAACCAACCTCTAAATCTGTAAGTAGTTTTTCTGCTTAAGTGAGTTCTTTAAGCATTTTCCTTTAAACAATCATTCTTCGCACTTTATTTGTTGAAAGAATACAGAAATATACTATAAGGACGCCTAATGGGACTGGATGTTTCGAAAGCAAAAAGAACCAATATGATGCTTCTATGGTCCTCTATATTTCTGGTAACTTAAAATCAGTTCCCTTCTGGTTACACGAAAGATATCATAGGAGTTTATTATATGAAAGCTATTGTTATCTTCATATTCAGTAACAGTTTTCTCTATTAATGTAAGTAACAGTGTCCTCTCTGATATGTTTTCCATATTTTGTAAAGCATTTGTTTCTAATAAGGATGATGAAATGCTATAGAGCAATCTCCTGATTATAACTGATTAAGTCGTGTAACCTAAAGGGTTGACAAATGCAAAACTTGCCTGCATATTTCTAATAAACTTAAAAAAATTGTATTATTGCATAATGCACTGCATGTAGCTGCTGCTATTTTAAATTTCATTTTAATTAAAGCGATTAAAGATTATGACAAGTTCAGCGATAATATACTATTAAAGCTGTAGGGCATTTTAAAAGTAAACACCTGTATTGGGTAACTATATGGTTAAAAATACCTTTAGACACTGGATATTGCCAAAAACCAGTTCTTCAGAGCACAGTTGTACTCAGATGTGGAATTGGAGATTCCTTGCTTGCATGATTATCACAGCGCTTTTAATTCTTTCATTCGGTAGTATAAGTTCCCTATTTCACAGAGAATCCGTTTCTGTAATTGTAGCTTTCTTCTATTTTTATTATTTGTTATTAAATATCCGAGGTGTATGATGTTTAATTTTGCACAGCGCAGTTTTTCAAAAGTACATAGCAGTCTCTTTTTTTTAATTTTTACTATTAAATAAAGTTTTAGATAGATTAATGTTTACTCTTCGAGTTTGCAGTAGATCTTCTTAACTGTTTTTTTATTCTGAATATTCTTTAGTATGATTACCGGTTTCGACCAGCTGCGTGAAATCGTCACAAGCACTGATTGTTGATAGTTTTGCAGGGGGCTTCCGCGGTCGGAATAAATACTCAAGCATTATTATTACTTCGATTAAAGAAATTAATTTACCAGTTATATTACTTCAATCGCCTTGCCATTTGCATTCGACTTTCGAACAATAAAACATTTACATAACTTGATTGACAAAGCAATTGAGTAATAATTCTATAAAAGGAGTAGGTCTTTAATTCGTACTTATTTACGTATTTAATGTCGAATTTTCGATTTGAAGCATATGTTCATTGTGATCGTCCTCATTGAACCTACAGATTCACTCAGCAGCTACACATTTACACATTTATGTTATAACTATTATAGAAGTGTAGAAATGTTAATACAATTGAAAATATAATTTCCAAAATATCGAAAAGAATTAAAATTGCACCATTTCATAATAATAAATTTCAATTATGCAAATGAGTCTTCATTCTTAAAATTTAATTGTTAACAGTTTACAAATTGCACACAAAGTTTACTTCCCCTCTGTTAAAATTCCTTCGAAAGTAGGTTCAATTACATCTGTCTCTGAGAGCAATCTCTTTTGTTAAATAAATTGCTGCAATGTCATATCACGCGACACTTCTGGGAAAGTTTTTATGAAACTGCAATGCTCGGTTTTGTTGCCAGATTCCCTATACTTTTCATGCGCAATTATAAATATTCCATTTCCAGGATTCCGTCCCATTCCTCTTAACATAGTGGTTCCAGAAACCTTCTTTAGATTTGACGTTATAATAAATTTTATATTAACATTAATTTCTCTTTACTATTTTATATATATACAGGGAGTCTCAAAAATATATGTACGAACTTTTAGGGGAGGTAGATAACATTTAAAGGAATGAGAATTGCATAGGAACCCATAACCGGAAACGTCATGGGGAAAGTGGTAGCAGAGGTACAAGATCTGAAAGGATACAAGACAATGATTAATGGGAAAACATTTATTGGACATAATTATTACAAATGGCGTACTAGATGATACATTTCATAATGTTACAGCTCTTAATGACCCACAATCGCACAAATTTTCATGCGCACGCGCAAACAAACGGTGGCCCGGTACATGTCTGTGTGGGAAGCGTTCTTGATACATTCGTTGAGCGGCTCGTCCGTTGCCCTCAGCTAGTCCATACACTAAGTGCATATCTGCCAGCTCCCTGTTCGAATACCTTTGAATGCTCTTCGTCAGCCGACTACCGCTTGAATGAGGAAATCCGAAATTTCCCCTCTAGCGCACTGACGAACAGCGCCGCCTATTGACTTACGGTGACGTTTCCGGTTATGGGTTCTTATGCAATTCTCATTCCTTTAGATGTTATCTACATCCCCTAAAAGTTTGTACCTATATTTTTGAGACACCCTGTATATAAGAAGTAAAATGTAACAAGCATTTTGTTTACTCTCTATTATATTCCCTTTTCAACTATTGGCTCACGGCAAACAAATTAATTTTTCCATTCTGCTCAATGGCAACAAAATTTGTGCACATCTGCGACAGACGTATTTTTTTATTAATATATCGCGCGACACATAATTTTAGGAGAATACAATTTTGGTGGAGAAATGCAAATATAATTTGTCATACAAGACGAATGTTTCTTTCAGTATTGGAATATATATTATTAATAAAACAAAAGCTTGTTAACTGAATTTTTGCAGCTAATTTTCGTTTGTTGAGCATTAATTTCATATTACCTCTGATACTACGATACTGATATTTAGTCCATTGTGGGCAAAATTAATCAAATATAAAGGAAAAGTTCATTTATTTTGGCGAATATATCTAATTTCTAATTGATTTAGCCAATGATGATACTTTAAAATATATTTTTTATCAATATCTTTCGTCATTAATCGATAAGTGTAAAAGTTCTTTAGAGAAAGTTTGTTTTTCGATGGCCTTCCTTTTTGCATTAATTAATTGGTTGATATCTAGTATCAATTAAAATTATTAAATAATAGTTAACCAGCTCTATCACATATTTAAATCGCGTTTCACACTTTATTAATAAGAACTTTTCATTTTATTAATTTTTGAACCGTAAAATTACTTATATGAAGTATATAATTTTTAATTTTTGTTAAAAAGACAAAAACCTGGTATTTTTAAAGTTCAGAAAAATTTGAACAAATCTACTACTCTTCAAAATTTTATGTTTTTTTTGTTCAGATACATGGCCGAGTGGTTAGTTCGCTTGTACTTATCTAAGGACCTGCTTTCGAGCCCTGGGTAAGACATGGATCTATGGTGTCGTGTTTCTGTTGAGTTCCTGCCATCTTCATAGACCTTCTACTCTGGCATGTAAAGGGATAGGTTCCTGTTAGACCTCGGTGGCAAGCAGTTGCGTGATGCGGTATTGATTTATTATCATCATACATCAAGACCCGAACAGATGTACCCCGTGAAGGGAAGAAGGCGAAAATGAGTGACAACAAAGGTACATCTTTAAATATTGTTATATTCAGTCAGAAATTCAAATTTTCTCCCCCTCAACCTAGTTTCCAAATATCGTTCTCTATATTTGTGTCTACATACTGTATATACGTGTGTATATATATTATATAAGTGCATTTTGTCAATTGATTACTCATATGAACTCTTTTTTTACCAGATACAAAGTTGCACTCATACGAACCTCCAAAGAGGTTGATGTAAATGACGTACAAGCGCATAATCACTCGATCCAAGGTAGGCCCTTCTCATTTGATATCTTAATTGCTTCATTAGAATTGTAATTTTTCATTACCTTTTTTACATTTTTCATTTTCTGCTTAAATTGATTTTTCATTTCCATCTCTCTCAAGCTAATTATCCTTTCTGATTTGTCGTGTTCTGAGAACACAGAACAGGTATCAGGCTTCGGGCCACATCTGTAAACACTGGCAAAATGATCTCAGAGTAAATAAATTTGGTGTTTTATTTTCGCCTAGTTGGCTTCCTTACCAGAATAGAGATTGTGCAGAAGATCCCAAATTATACCGAATTATATTTTTGAAAAAAACTCTTTTTCTATGATAGAATGCTTTTAATAGGGTTTTGAATTCACATTAGCAGAAGAAAAATATTAATTATAAAATGAAAAATTGTACTGTATTAGATAGAAATAGAAGAAAAATTGTCATTAGGTAGGTGAGATTTGAGGCCACGATTTCCTGATAACATGTCAGGTGCTCTGACCATTGAGCTACTGGCTGGCGAACAGTCATCCTCTGTTAGTGACTTTAAGCATTGTACCATAAAATTAGTTATTGGAAATGTAGTTCATTGTAGTTGAAGACTCTGGCCCAGAAGGCACTTTCTAGTTTAGTGCACACGACCAACCCATATCAAGTATCAAACGGCATGGTATTTTTTCAAGCAGAGAATCGAGCGTAAGCAATGTTGTTGAAATAATAGAATCTCTCAGATACACCTGGTAGTAATTTGTTAGATAAATATAGAGTAAAAATGTTAGCAGAGATAAATATAGAGTAAAAAGCTATATTAGATAAATATAGAGTAAAAATGTTAGCCTTACATGTTAGCAGAGGGTGGGATCTGAACCCACGACCTCCTGCTAACATGTAAGGTGCTCTGACCTGTGTTTGATGATTGTTCGGCAGCTCAGTGGTCAGAGCACCTGACATGTTATCAGGAGATCATGGGTTCGGATCCCACCCGTCTAATGATAATTTTTCCTCTATATTTATCTAATATATGCTGCTTGCTTACGTTTTCAGAAAGCGAACGTACCTGTGAAGGTATCCTTAGACAATAGGTCATCTGCATTAAGCAATGTGGAGGCGTGCTGCACTCGCATTACTGACCTAGATTGCTAAAGCAGAAACATGTATTGTGCGTTCTCGATTTCTGCGTAATCCTACATTTCTATTTTACCCAAAGAATAGGTGGAATTTCATGTGGACAAACAACATCTACAAAGAGATGAAAAGACATTTAATATTTTTTTTCTTCTTGTTCATGTCATTAACCTTCATTTCGTGCGTCTAATCAAATATTTATGAATGTTTAAATTGTTTTAACTAAATTGCAATTTTTCTGTACGTGGTTGGAGGCATAGAATGGTGTTTCCCTTCTTTAATTCTATCTCTGGTCCAGAAGGCAGAGCGAGAATCTTATTAATCACTGAACCTATTATACTGTCAGCCTCATCGCCATGTCAAATGAAAATATTCATGTAATCAACATCATTTGCCAAAAGGATAAAATCATCAGCTTAATTCAAATCAGAAATTTTCAAATCTCTAAATCAGTGGTTCCTAATTAAGTCATTAAACAACTAATTAAAAATTATTTTAGAATTAACAGGTGATAAATAATTGTAATATTTGAGAGTAGAACCTGGAAACTGCAGATTACGATTGAGGAAGCTAACGACTGAGCTATCCCTCTCCCAGATACTGTAGGAGAGAAACCATAGAGGTCACGAAAACGAAATGGCTTCAATTATATATAAAATGACCACTGCTATCAAAAGAACCCTCATCAAGTTGAAGAATCCGCAGGGAACTCCGATTTTAAAAAATGAAACAATTAAATCCCTTCAAACCTTCTTTAGTTCGCAAAATGTGCTAAAGGGCCCGGTCACAATACCCAGAGGTTTTGTTTCTGCACAATAGATCTCTCTTTCCTCAGAGATTCTTCTCTGCGGGGTATGATACTGAGAAGATTACTGTCATATCTACACAGCAAATGTTGTGCACGAAGAAAGAAGCATTCGTATTTTTTCAGAAAAAAAAAACAGATATTTTTTTCACTTTGTGAGTCTGTAGACATTCGATATCTTTGCTCTCAGAGATAAATTGGAAATTCCTTTCAAGTTCGTTAGGTATTGGTGAAATATTACGATTGGCCACTCCTAATTAAATTAATTAATTTTAAACTTCTCTAAACGAAAGAGTATAGTTACTGCGAATTTATTACACCGTTAAGTTTCATTACTCTTTGTAGGAATTATGTCAATTGACAACACTGGCTATCTCCAGCTGTTCACAACCTATGATTGGATTTTAATGTCGTATATTTTGTTGATATCTTTACCAATAGACAAATGTTTCATTGAAAATCGTATTGAAGTTATCAAATATAAAGGAATAGTTCATTTATTTTGGCGAATATATCTAATTTGTAATTGATTTAGCCAATGATGATACTTTAAAATATATTTTTTATCAATATCTCTCGTCATTAATCGATAAGTGTAAAAGTTCTTTAGAGAAAGTTTGTTTTTCCATGGCCTTCCTTTTTGCATTAATTTGATTGGTTGATATCTAGTATCAATTAAAACTATTAAATAATAGTTAACAAGCGCTATCACATACTTAAGTCGCGTTTGACAGTTTACTAATAAAAACTTTTCATATTGCTAATTTTTGAAGAGTAATATTTCTTACATGAAACATATAATTTTTAATTTTTGTTAAAAAGAAAAAATCTAGTATTTTTAAAGTTCAGAAAAATTTGAACAAATTTACTACCTTTAAAATTTTAATTTTTTTTTTGCTCAGATACGTGGTCGATTGGTTAGCTCGATTGTACTGATCCTGGTTCGAACCCTGGGTAAGGCATGGATGTATGGTGTCGTTTTTCTTCTGAGGTCCTGCCATCCTTGCCAGAGTAGAAGGCATATGAACTGACAGGTCCTCTCAGACCTCTGTGACAAGCAGCTGCTTGAGGCGGTATTTATTCATTATCATCCTGCCTTCAAGACCCGGACAGATGTACCCCGTGAAGGGAAGAAGGCGAAAATGGGTGGCAACAAAGGTACGTCTTTAAATATTTTTCCATTTAATTCAAATTTTATTAGCTGACATTTTATTCGCTTTGAAATATCGTTCGTTCTCTATATGTGTGTACATATATATATTTTTGTCAACTGATTTCTCATATGACCATTTTTTTACCAGACACAAAGTTCCACCCATACGAGCCTCCAAAGAAGCTGATGAATATAAATGAGAGAAGCCAAGTCGTCAACAACGAGGATATGATCGACTAAGAGAATACCACCGCAGCGAGGGATACAGAGGAGGCACCACCTAACGTAGGTAGGTCTCTCTCATTAAATATTTGAATTTCTTGTCAAGGAATGTGATTTTTTTTATTACCGATTTTACATTTTTCATTTTATATTGAAATTATTGTTTCATGTCTATGGTTCTGAAGAAAATTAGCCTTCGTGATTTATCGTGTTCTGGGAATACAGAACAAGAATCAGGCTGCTGGCCACATCTGTGAAAATTGGTAACTCGGGTTTCATATATTGTAAATATTCAGGGTGATAGTGCCTCTGATAGGCACTTTTCGCACACAATGGGCTAAATGGCCAGGTCACAACCATCTCAAGTGCTCAGAGAAGATTGAGGATAGAATTAGCACTTCAGAGATGTTAGGTTATCCGGTGTGTTCTCTTCACATGGACAACCAATAATGCACTTTTAAATTAGTGAGGAATTCTCGTTTTCGGATCATCCAATGTAGTGACCTAGCAGACCTTCCTGATCATAGCTCCTTGTGGCGAATGCTCTAGTGGACAGTCGCTTGCAGAGAATCGAAGGTGCTCGTGGATGTTTTTAACTATTGGTGCAAGGTGTATTTTTTTCTTTTTTTTATATTACATCTTGCGCAAGATAACATAAAACATTTCCATTAAATTCAGTCAACAAAAAAATCTGATTGACGCTTTAATGGCCGTTTTGTGGTATCTGCAGCCCTCTTTTTCCTTCCACACTAGCTGCCTATGTGTGGAGGGATTTTCTCCAGGTTAGAGCAAAACACTCTGACATGGATGGTGCCTTGACGTGGCGTCAGAGCTTTTCACTAAACCATCTGGCAGATATCTTTCCGATATCGAAGTTATTACTGTAATCATAAAAACTCTACTATGTGTCAGCATATAGTCAAAGTGGAGCATGAACCGGCTATCATTCCCGTATTTCAAATATGGCAAAAACAAAAAGAAAATAGGAGAT